>CM042695.1:86489260-87989260 GCA_023614405.1 Avena insularis
AAAGACGATTGTTGAATGGCTTCCTGTAAATGTCAAAGAAGTCCGGAGCTTCCTTGGTTTGGCTAGTTATTGCCGTCGCTTGCTCGTAACTTTTCGAAGATAGCGAAGCCTCTTACCGATCTCCTCAAGAAAGGCAAGAAATACCTTTGGACTCTTGCATGTCAAGCAAGCTTTGAGACACTCAAAGAGAAGCTCACTTCCACACCAGTCCTGGTTCCTCCGGATACATCCAAGCCTTTCCAGATCTTCTGTGACGCATCTTTGCAAGGATTGGGTGCGGTCCTTATGCAAGAAAAACAAGTTGTTGCTTATGCCTCTCGACAGTTGAAGACGCATGAGATCAACTATCCTACACATGACCTCGAGCTCGCAACAGTTGTCTTTGCTTTGAAAGTATGGAGGCATTACTTGCGGGCAACCGCTAGAAATCTTTTCCGATCACAAAAGTCTGAAGTATATCTTCACTCACTGATCTCAACCTTGGCGGAGGAGGTGGATTGAAGCAATCAATGATTTTGATTTGACCATCAACTACACTCCGGCAAAGCTAATGTCATGGCCGATGCTCTCAAACCGAAAGCTTATGTCAGCAACCTCATGATGGAAGAACAACAGCCTCTCTTGTGCGAGGAATTCCGTCAGCTCAACCTTGAAATTGTGGAACAAGGGTATCTTCTGAACCTTCTGGCAACCCCTCTCTTGGAAGAAAAGGTTCCCTCCTTTCAGCTTGGTGATCCGTACACCAAAAAGATCATCTCCAGACTTCAGCTTCCGAAGTACGAGTCCTTCCACGTCGATGACCAAGGCACGCTTTTCTTTGAACACCGGATGTTTGTTCCGAACTACCCGGGTTTGAGAGAGCAAGTTCTCAAGGAGGCGCATGATTCTGTTCTTTCTATCCATCCTGGCAGCACAAAGATGTACATGGACTTGAAAACACAATATTGGTGGCCGGGATTGAAACGATATTGTGCCAAGTATGTCTCGGAGTGTGATGTCTGCCGCAGAGTTAAAGCTGTCCATCAGAAACCTTCTGGTCTTCTACAGCCATTGAAACCCCCGGGATGGAAATGGGAGAAAGTGGAGATGGACTTCATAACTGGTTTTCCAAGGTCGCAGAAGGGCAACAATGCAATCTTTGTTGTCATTGACAGGCTTTCTAAAGTGGCTCACTTCTTTCCCGTCAAGGAAACAATTTCTGCAATTCAGTTGGTTGAGCTCTATATCAGTAATTGTCTCTCTGTATGGGGTTCCGCTTGAGATCAGTTCGCACTGGAAGCATCTTCACTTCCAAGTTCTGGGAAAGTTTCCAAAATGCTTTGGGAACAAAGTTGAACTTCAGCACAGCTTACCACCCTCAGTCGCAAGGACAAATTGAAAGGATCAATCAGATTCTGGAGGATATGCTCCGTGCTTGCGTCATCTCTTTTGGCATGAAGTGGGAAGAATGCCTTCCTTATGCTGAATTCTCTTACAACAATAGCTTCCAGAAAAGTCTAAAGATGGCACCATTTGAGGCTCTCTATGGTCGCAAATGCAGAACTCCGATTGGTTGGTCGGGTGCAGGAGAAAGAATATTGTTTGGCCCTGACATTGTAACTCAAGCGGAGGAGAAGGTTCACATCATTCTTGAAAATCTGAAGATTGCTCAAAGTCGCCAGAAGAGCAATTATGACAGAAAGCACACGGACATGGAGTATGTCCCTGGTGATCTCGTTTACCTTCGTGTCACTCCCATGAGAGGCACGCACCGTTTTGGTATCAAAGGAAAGCTGCCTCCTAGATACATCGGTCCATTCAAAATTCGTGGAAGAAGAGGAGAAGTTGCTTATGCTCTTGAGCTCCCGAAAAAACTCAAGGTCCATGATGTTTTCCACATCTCTCAACTCAAGAAGTGCTTCAAGGATCCCGGCAGGACCATGGACCATGAGCTTATAAATCTCCAAGAAGACCTGTCTTATCAAGAACACCCCACAAAAATCCTTGAAATCGCAGAAAGAAGGACTCGCAACAAGTCCATCAAGTTCTGCAAGGTGCAGTGGTCGCACCATTCTGTTGATGAAGCCACTTGGGAACATGAAGATGAGCTCCGTGCCAAGTATCCTACCCTCTTTGAGTCTTCTTCTTCTTACTAGAATCTCGGGGCGAGATTCCTGTTTAGTGGGGGAGAGTTGTAGCATCCCAATTGTCTAACAATTGTAATGCTACTTGGTCTAGTAATATATTGGCTACTTCCTATATATAATTGTTGCATCATAATTATATCATGCTCATGTCATCATGCCACCTTGCATTTGAGCATCATATAAAACCCCTTTTTGTTTTGGTTCTTCTCTCATAGGCATTATTAATTGTAGTTGCCTCTTGATACATTGTATTTGGTTTTTGATAAATGCTTGATGCCCAAGTTGAGTTGGGGGCATTTCTCTTTCAACTCCACCACCTTTCTTTGGATCATCTAAATTCCACCACCCTAGTCATATATGAGCCATTGTTTTTCTTTTGCTATTTAAATCTAGCTCATATGTGTTGGTGTGGGTCCATTCTATGTCTACATGTTCCATATATGAGGTATGTTGTTTTCACAATATTAATTATGTGGAGCCTCATGGCCACCTTTGAATGTCATGTGAGTAGAATCTTCCTTTTACCTTCCATATGGTTGTTTTGGACAATTGAGCTTGTTTAAATATAATTGTGGCCAAATAATCTTTTAGTGGGATATATACACTAGCATGGCCTATTATATTCAATCATGCTTGATTCTACCTTTCCCTTATAATCATCAGGCTTGTATCTAGTGGGTTGGAATTTATTCCAAATAGTGATGTGCATGCATGTAATAAGTTCCCATATGTACTATAGTTGTTTTTACAACTAATAGAAGTGGCTATTCACATTCATGCATGCCCCATGCAACATCACCATCCCTTCTTCCTTACCCATTCATGTGAGTTTGTTTGAGGATATTTCTTTTTGTGTGGATTTAAATCACATGGGCATCTCCATGCTCACAAGTGGATTATTTCCCTCCCTCTCATTCTTTTGTTTGTTTCTTTCCAAAATTTGTAACACAAATTGTGGCTTGGTAAGAATCAAACTTTGCAATTCTTCTTTTATTAAAATAAAACCAACTAAAAGAAACCTAGCTACACATGAATGCCCTAGTGAAGAGATGCATGCCACACCCCATCTAACCCTCCTCCTAGCCAAAACCCTAACCCGAGGCCTCTCTAGCTAACCCTAGCTCCCTCCCTCTCTCTCGGCCTCTCTCCTCTCTCTGCCAGCAAGCCCCACCTAGCTACCTAACCCCAGGCCGAAGCCTACCCCAACCCTAAAGCCCTAACCCGAGCCACCCCCCTTTCCTCTACCCTAGCTAAACCCGAGCCTCCCCCTCTCCTTTCTCTCTGCCACCAAGGGGCACCCGAGCCAGTCCCCTCCTCCACCTCGTCCTAGCCCCACCTGCAGCTGCCTGCCTGTCCTCCCCATGCCCAGCACGTGAGGAAGGAGGGAAAGGTGACCACCCGAGCCACCTTTTTCCCACCCCGAGCCCCACGGCATCCCCTCCTACCCCCGTCCTTATCTTCACCCCTCTCGCCTCTGCCGTGTACCAGTGCCCCTCCCCTGGCCCTGCGCCAACCCTTTTCTCCCAGCTCCCCTTGCTCCACTTCTTCTCCAACGCCGGCCGCCACTCTCGGCTTCGTCTTCCACCTGCAGATCAAGGAGGCGGACGTGGTGTCGTGGTTGTCGGGGAAGGCCAGCAGGGACTACCGCATCACCCCCATACACGCCAGCAAGGAGGAGCCGATCCCTGCGTTGCTGATCGCTGACGGCCACCGCAAAACCCTAGATCCGCCAGCCTCTGCATCGCTGTCGGCTTGCTGCTCCCCGTCACGATCCGAGGCCTCCGACGAGTCCGCTGTGAGCCCCCGTTTCCCCCCGACACCTTCCTTTTCGCCACTGCCTGTCGCCCGGTCACTCCGGCAACGCCCTTCATGCCGCGGTCGCGGTCGGTTCTCCTCGCCGTGACGTCGCAGAAGCATATCTAGCCGCGCGACCCTCTCCTACCAGCAACCCCCTCCGATCCGCATTGGTCGCTGTCGCCTACGCGCGAGAGATCGGTCGTGAGTTCGACCCCCTCTGCGTCGTGCACGCTGCCGCCGACAGATTCGTCAGAGACGCGGTAGAAGAAAAACAGTGGCCGTGGCCCTTTTGCGCATACCCCCTGCCTTTTTGCGCGCTCAACCCGCGGTCCAGCCGGTCCCACCTGTCATCCGCGGTAGTGTTTTTACAAAAGTACACCCGTAAGACCTTGCCCTCAACCCGCGGTCCCTGTCCGTGCCGCGTGGCACCCGCCCGTTCACCCGCTGGCATGTGGGCCTGTGTCCGCGCCAGGTCCACCGATCGATCATGGCTCGCTTCGGTTGCGGTGAGAAAAGTCCGTTGCGCGCCGTTTCGCCCAAGTCAGCATCGGCCCCACCGTCAGTGGCTCGGGCTAAGTTTCGCTGAGTGTAAAAAGGTTTTCCTGTTTCTCTGTTTAATAAAAACAAATTTTAGTAAATGCTTAAATACAAATTCAAATCTGTTTTAAAATAACTTTTATTTTTCAAATCCAAATAATACAAATAATATATGTTTTGAAATCAGAAAAATGAGAGGATTTCAAATATGGCCTTCAAAATATATTTTGGACACTTTAAATTTCGAGTTGATTAAAATTACAATAAAATGCCCTTTTCCTTAATTAATTAATAACTTTTGTTTTATAACTCCAAATTTAACAAATAATATGTCTAAAATGATTAGATCGACGAGACCTTTCTGTTTATGCATTCCTTGTTCTGCATTACAGCATGCATCATATAAATCTAAAGGATACAACAACTTATTTGAGGTTAAAATGTGACCAAAACTCAATAAAAGGCTTTATTCTTGTATTCCACACCTCACCCATGCCATGCTACATTATTGCCATGCAAATTGTGCATCATTCATCATGGCATGATTGTTTGCTTGTCGCATTTTAATCATATGCTTGTGCACTTTATTTATGTTGGCCCTTGTTTGTTTGGTTCTTCTTCGAATAGACGCTGAGCAGGGGATATATCAAGAAAACCAGGAGCACTACCCAGATCCTTCTCTCGCTTCAACTAAGCTGCCAGGCAAGCACTACCACATGCTTGCATACATATAGTACCTATTGCCTCTATCTTATTCTTGCATCATTGAGTCCCGATTGCATTAATCTGAATCCCAAGTACTGCATAGCCTTTACTTTAAACCCCACCGAAGCTTGTTCCTCCATCCTATGAGCCATTACTACAGGAGTTGTTTGAGCCATGGGGTCGTAGAACAGCATGTGTAGGGTATGTGAGTGTCTGATGGATAACGAGGTACCTAAACAACTTAACCTGAGTAGTATTGGGATAACTAATGAAAGTGGCACCGGTGAGCAATATCTGCTATTTGGTTTTTCATGCTCACTTGTGTCCCGTAGGACCCCGAGTACTTGATTCCTGTTCCTTGAATATTCGCGCTATCCACATCCGGGAGGCTTATGAATCCCCAGCCGTAGCTTGATTCATTCTTATTTCTTGGGGCCACAAAGTAGTTTGGGGCTTTACTACTATTCTGCTTATGCCATGCTTTTTGCTTTATTTAAGATTGTGCGAGGAGCACTGTGTACTGTTTTGGACGCGGAGTGTTTTCAGTATCGATAAGCCAGTCACACTTTCGGGTTCCCAGTCGTTTCTGACCACGCATAAACCTTGAGTCCGTCTCGAGCCGGCTAACCGTTGCGGGTAGCTTAATGGG
Organism: Avena insularis; assembly: GCA_023614405.1. Taxonomy (NCBI): domain Eukaryota; kingdom Viridiplantae; phylum Streptophyta; class Magnoliopsida; order Poales; family Poaceae; genus Avena; species Avena insularis. The sequence goes on from CM042695.1 coordinate 86,495,075, forward strand.
GTGGCCCCTGAAATATTTCTGAATCCTGTGATCGCTTTGTCGTGAATGCCTCGTTGGGTTTTGATTTGGTTTTCCGAGGTTGATCGAGTGTGTGTTGCTATTTGTGCACCCTAGGTAAAACTTTCTGAAAGCCGTGTCCGCGGTTATGGACGACTTGGAGCACAGTTTCTCGATCATAGACAAGTATAACTAAAGTACCGCTTCTAATTTGACTAAGTACCTGACTAGTAAGCAGTGCAACACTCATGGAATGGATAATAAAACTGCCAACGGATGGGGGGTTGTTGGTCCGCTTCCTCGTCGATAATCGAGGATGAGGATGGATCTGTTAATATTACCGTTATAGCTGTAGTTATTAATTCACGGACATCCGTCTATCTATGGTTAGGCGGATGGATAGCGAGTATCTATAGAATTGTTAGGTATTATCTTTTGCTGCAATTGCGTCACCCCAGGTTGTGTTCCCTTTAGAGGCATAAAGACTTGCTGAGTACCCCTAGGGTCTCACATGATAAATTGTTTGATTCAGATGAACAGGTACACTCACAAGATGGATACTGGGTGGAAGAGATGGACGATGTCGGCAATGATCATTCGGTGTAGAGATTCCGGGAACGGGGATCCGTGAGATCTGTGGGCGGGTTATGTTTATTTATGGGGCATCTTATGCCGATTTGCTTCTTATCCGTACTCGGATCTTGTTTTCCGCTTCCGCCTGATACTCTGATGTTTGATGTATGAGGAGATATCCTAAACTATTATATCTATCTAGGATATTTGGATCTTGCCGTATGGCGTTGCAATATTTCTATTTCTTTTAGATGGAATGGCTCTGAGGACTGTTGTATGGTGGCTTGCATACATACTCATTTGTGTATGTAGTTGATCCTTACTTTGCCGATTCGCGCCCGTTCTTGTCCCGATGTTTGGAAATGGTTAGGACGGCCGAAAGGTCTACCTGTGAGTGGCATTTGAGCCCCACCGTACTATTTTAACCATTTCCGCTCATCTAGGCTTGTAACTAGGAGCGTAATTCACCGAGGTAGTTACACTCAGCGACCACCTATCTTCCGTCAAACTACACGGTGGAAACAAGGAGACTTCCATGCAATGCCTTCAGCTGCAGCTGACAGGCGCGGCCCGGATCTGGCTCAGTAGCCTATCTTCAGGGTCCATCCGAAGCTGGGATGAGCTAGCTTACAGCTTCATCCGAAACTTCAAGGGCACCAGCAAGAGGCCCGCCTCAATCGAAGAGTTGCGAGCCTGCACTCAACGAACGGGCGAATTCTTTCGCTCGTACATATTACGCTGGTCCAACACAAAGAACTCCGCAGCGCACATCTCCGAAGAGAGGGCCATCGACGCCTTCAGGGACGGCGTCAAGCGCCAAGACTTCAAGGAGGAACTTGGGCGCGTCAAGCCCAAAACACTCGACCACCTCATGGATATCGCCAACAGATGGGCTGACGGCGAAGACTCCATTCACCGACGTCAGCAGACAACACAGAGTAAGGCAACACACAAGGAATACGGACCCGAGATGGCAGCATCTCAAGAAAGCTTACACTACAGCTGCTCGGCCAACTGCCGCAGCTCCCCCATCAGATACTCCTCCCTGGTGGTGGCTCGCTCCGCCTTCGATTTCCACACATCCGCATGGCCTCGAGCGCCAAGTATCTCCTTCTCAAGACTGCGGATGCGGTCACGAAGAAAAACAAGCCGCGACGCATCATCCAAAGATGGTCGCTACTGAGGAGCAGTCGGAGTACTCATGGGAGCCTCACCCGAAGGTCCCTAAAGGAAAGCAAGAACGAATATGAACAACACATGTCTTGGGCAACAACTCGAATCATCATCTATATACATCAAAAAGCCACAGCGTGGCACAAGGAGAAACTGTTCGTCACCAAAAGTATACATTAAAAAATAAGGTAAACTATCCTAGAGCTACAACGACAAATCCGAAGCAGCAGCATCCGGAGTGGCCTTGGAGCCAGAGTGCCTGCCCTTGGCTTCTCCCTTCTGCCTCGCCGCATAGTCCGCCAGCAGGTCAATAAGCTTCGGACCATACCGCTTACAACGAGAAGCGTAGAGAGCGAAGGCTACCTCGGAACCGTCGGGAGCTGTTGGCATATGGGACGTGATCTGAGGAAGATCTAGATCCGCTCCAGACGCCATGGCCATGGCCAGCCCCATGGAAGCACCGATGCCTTTCTGCCTGCGCTTGTAGGCCGCAGGTGCATCCTCTGACAGCGCATTCGCTAGAGATTCAACATCCTCAAGGGCATCGCCCTTGGGAGCGATCTCCTTGTAGAAGCGCCCGAGAATCTCCTTGGCTTTGGCAAGGGAACCAGTAGCAGTAAGGCAGCGGTCTTCGACTGTCGCGGTGGCATCTTCCAGAGTGCACCCGTGCTCCAGGGCACTACGATCGAAGGCAATTCCCGAAGCATATGGAGCAAAAGAAAGACAAAGCAGAAATCGAATGAGGACTTAGAGACGGAGCAGCCGAAAAACCAAGGACGGGCAAAAGCACTTACCGGAAACGGCCTTGGCAGCAGCCATCAGCTTCTCGGCCACCTCCTTATCGCGCTTATCCGCAATAGTGGCGAGCTGCTCTTCGTGATCGGAAGCTTCCCGCTGAAGGCGCTCCCTCGCCTCCATGGCATCCTCAACCTTCTTCTCCGCCCGCTCAAGGCTCTTTTTGAGAGCATCAAGCTGGCGAAGGGCAGTGTTATTTTTATCTGCAAAGGCACCAAGTACATGAGCAACACAAGCTACAGACCAGCGAGCAGACGAAAAAGAACAAGATCATTCAGCACGTACCTCGAAGTTGCCGCATGCTGGCCTCCAGCGCCAGATGCTGCTGCACAAGCAGGTTCACACTATGCAAAGAAGGCTGCAAAAGGAAACAAAGTATCACAAAAGGGCTTGGGGGCTACGCCCAAGAAACAAGAAAAACATCAAACAACACGACATGAAAAAGGCTCGGGGGCTTCCCCCGACACACAGAAAGGAGGCAAGACCAGCAGTTCATCCTAAAAAGAAATAGGCTCGAGGGATCCCCCTACATCAAGAGAAAAATAAACTTACATGCTCAGACGGAGACTCCAAAGGTCCCGGTGCAGTCTTCTGGGAGATGATCACCCAAGCCTCCCGCGGAGAGGGGTTCAGAGCAACGCCCCCAGAGGTGGCCACCGTCTGAGAGGGAGGGGTCATTGGCTTCGACTCCCCCACGGTCTCCTGAGAGGCCTCATTAAAGGAGCCCTCAGAGGAGTGGCTACAAGGAAAACACCAATCAAAAACAAGAAGGCAGGAAGTGAACAAAACAATAACAAATGGCATCCGAAGGTACTTATGAGTCAATGTCGCTCAAATCAAAGACAGGTGGCACCCTCTTCTCTTTCTTCTCTTCCTTCTTCCTCTTTGCCGGCGGCTGCGGCGCCACTGCCTGCAAAGGCACAGCCGGGAACAGCGTGGAAGAGGCACCGTCATCCTCGCCATGTCGCACAAGGAAGGAGGGATCCCTAGGCGTCGGTGGAGTCGAGGCATCCGAAGACTCGCTCGAGCTCCGCGCTCGCTTTCGGGTCTGCCCCAGGCTATCCTCGGGTGCATCCTGAGTTGGCGACTGCGCCGGAAGAAGCTCGGACTCAGAGTCCATGACTTCGTTGTCCGGTGCAATCGGAAATATTTTGGGAAATGGAGGCACCATACCATCCACCTTGAACTTCTGCACATTAAAGGCATCAAAGATTAGTACAAGATATCAAAAGGAAGAGCACTCGAGCAAAAAATAGCGCTACGCGCACGTCACAATCTACACCTGCGGAACTGGTCTTGCGGCACTGAAAGGGGGCGTCAGCGACTTCCTCGGAAGGTACTCATTGGAATTGTACTTCAGCAGTGGCTGAAGTGTAGGGGTTCGTAGCATGGAAAACAAAAAAATTCTACCGCATACAAACAAACAAGCCAAGATCTATCTACTAGATTGTAGCAACGAGTCGATATAATAACTCACCCTCGAAGATTCCAAGGTGTTTAACGAGAGCAGATTCTCGTGGGTGATGTAGTCGTACTCTTCCCGATCTCAAGATCGCGTAGACGATCCTTCCGGCGCTGCGTTCTGGCAGCGCTTCCTGATCAGTCACACGTTCGATTTCGGACGAAGACCTTCCTCTCCCTTGTTCCAGCAGGCAGCGGAGGTTGTAGCACTCTCCTCGTGATTCCGACAGCACGATGGCATGGTACCGGAAGTAGAGGGGGGATCTCGCAGGGCTTCGCCTTAAGCCGGAGCGAGTATGGTGGACTATGAGAGAGCCTCGGTGATATAGGGTTTAGACACACCAAGTAGAGGGAGCTAGGCCGGCGGCTAGGGCAAGGGGATTGCCCCAAGTCGGCAGCTTGGGAAAGCCCTAGGGCGGAGGTGGCTATGGTGGACGGCGGCGGCTAGGGTTAGGGTTTAGAGGGGTGTGTTGTGTGTCTTGGAGGGGCAGCCCTGCCCCTCCTTATATAGGTGGAGGGGGCGCGCCAAGGGGAGGGGAGTCCCTCCCCAACTCGGCCTCCTTGGCCGGCGGTGGAGGGAGAGGGACTTCCTCCCCAAGTAGGTTTCCTACTCTCCCTCCACCAAACAAAATAGTCGTTTGACTTTTCAAATTGGCGTTTGACTTTTCAAACTAGGATTTAATTTATCCCTTTATTTTGTTCAGCGATGACACCTAGTACATGATGCAATCATTCCAACTTGTTATGACACATTCATGTACCCTTCCCCTCCGGAGTGCTGGACATTCCGGAAACTTCTAGAACATTCCCGATGAAAACACCGAAACCATTCTCCAACCCCGAAACAGGACTTTCCTTATATGAATCTTATTCTCCGGACCATTCCGGATCTCCTCGTGATATCCCGGATCCCATCCGAGACTCCGAACAACATTCAGTCTCTTTACTCATCATTCCATAACTACTCAACAACGTCGAATCCTTAAGTGTGTCTCCCTACAGTTCGTGAATTATGCGGACATGATCGAGACACTTCTCTGAACAATAACCAATAGAGGAATCTGGAAATTCATATGGCTCCCACATATTTCTACGATTACTTTGCGATCGAATGAACCACTTACATACGATACCAATTTCCCTTTGTCTCATGAAAGTTTACTTATCCGAGGTTTTGATCGTAGGTATCTCTGCATACCTAGTTCAACCTCGTTACTGATAAGTACTCTTTTCTCGTTCCCGTGATATGTGATCCCTTGTGATCCAGTCACATGCTTGCAAGCCAATTGGATGACATTCCACCGAGAGGGCCCAGAGTTTATCTATCCGTCATATGGATGGACAAATCCCACTCTTGATCCATGTGTCTCAACCAATACTTTCTGAACACTCAATGCCACCTTTATAGCCACCTAGTTATGGTGTGGTGTTTGATGTCATCAAAGCATCCTTCCGGTGAAGGTGATATGCATGATCTCATGGTCGAAGGAATTAGGTTACTATGTATCAGAAAGCATATAGCAATTGAACTATTAAAATGACTTGATCTTTATGCTACGCTTATCTATAGGAGTATGTCCATCATATCATTCTCCTAACGATATGACCTTGTTGTTAATAACATGTCAATGTTCATGATAGGGAAACCACATTCATTTATTAACCAACAAGCTAGTATTATAAAGAGGCTTTACTAGGGACTCTATTTTAGTTTACAAATCACACAAGTATTAATGTTTCCTTGTTAATACTATTATAGCATGAATGTAAACATTTATCATAAACACAAAGATATAATATAACTATATTTATTATTGCCTCTAGGGCATATCTCCAACAGTCTCCCACTTGCACTAGAGTCAACTAATCTAGATTACATGGTAATAGACCGAACACCCATGGCAGTTTGGTGTTGGTCATGTTTTGCCCTCGGGAGAGGTTTAGTCAACGGATCCGCCACATTCAGATCTGTGTGTACTTTGCAAATCTTTATGTCCCCATCTTGGACATGTTCTCGAATAGCGTGAAAACGTAGCTTGATGTGCTTCAGCTTCTTGTGTGACCTTGGTTCTTGCGCATTGGCTATGGCGCCCATGTTATCACAATAGATAGACATTGGGTCCAGCGCACTAGGAACCACACCGAGCTCTGTAATGAACTCTTTAATCCATATCGCTTCTTGTGAAGCCTCCGAAGCAGCCATGTATTCCGATTTAGTTGAAGATCTCGCCACAACGCTTTGCTTTGCACTCCTCCAGCTAACTGCTGCACCATTCAAAGTAAATACGTATCCATATTGAGATTTAGAATCATCCGGATCGGTGTTTCAACTAGCATCGGTGTAACCATTAACAACGAGCTGTTCATCACCTCCATAAGAAATAACCATATCCTTAGTTCTTCTCAAGTACTTAAGGATGTTTTTGACCGCTGTCCAATGATCCACTCCTGGATCACTTTGATATCTGCTAGTTAAACTAACAGCATATGCAATGTCGGGTCTAGTACATAGCATGGCATACATTAGAGATCCTATGGCTGAGGCATAGGGAGTCTTACTCATCCTTTCTCTATCTTCTGCCGTTGTCGGACTTTGAGTTTTACTCAAGGTCGTATTGGGCAACATGGGCAAGACCCTTTCTTGCTATCTTCCATTCCAAACCTCTTTAGAACTTTGTCCAAATATGTACTTTGTGACAATGATATTAGGCGTCTCGATCTATCTCTATAAATCTTTATGCCTAATATGTAAGCAGCTTCGCCAAGATCTTTCATTGAAAAACTATTATTCAAATATTCCTTGACACTATTAAGAAGGTCTACATCATTCCCAATCAACAATATGTCATCTACATATAGTATTAAGAATGCTACAGAGCTCCCACTCACTTTCTTGTAAATACAAGCTTCTCCATAAGTTTGTATAAAACCAAAACTTTTGATTACCTTATCAAAACATTGATTCCAACTTCGGGATGCTTGCTTCAATCCATAGATGGACCGTTGAAGTTTGCATACCTTGTTAGCATCTTTAGGATCGACAAAACCTTTGGGTTGCATCATATACAACTCTTCATCAATGTCTCCATTGAGGAACGCTGTTTTGACATCCATCTGCCATATCTCATAATCATAATATGCAGCGATTGCTAACATAATCCTCATAGACTTTAGCTTCGCTACAGGTGAGAAAGTCTCATCGTAGTCAACTCCTTGAATTTGTCGAAACCCTTTTGCGACAAGTCGAGCTTTATAGACAGTAACATTACAATCAGCATCTGTTTTCTTCTTGAAAATCCATTTGTTCTCGACAGCCTTCCGGCCATCCGGTAAGTCTACCAAAGTCCATACTTGGTTTTCGTACATGGATCCAATCTCGGATTTCATGGCTTCTTGCCATTTATTGGAATTTGGGCTCATCATCGCTTCCTCATACGTCGCAGGGTCATCGGTGTTGTCCACCAACATGACACTCATAACAGGATCATACCAATCAGGAGTGGTACGAGTTCTCGTTGACCTGCGAGGTTCTGTAGCAACTACAACCGAAGTTTCATGATCATCATCATTAGCTTCCTCTCTTACTGGTGCAGGCACCACAGGAACTTCTTCCGGTGCTGCGCTACTCGCAATTTCGAGAGAAGGTTCGACAACCTCGTTGAGTTCTACTTTCCTTCCAGTCACTTCTTTCGAGAGAAATTCCTTCTCTAGAAAGGATCCATTCTTGGCAACGAAGATTTTGCCTTCGGATCTATGATAGAAGGTATACCCAATAGTTTCCTTTGGGTATCCTATGAAGACGCATTTTTCCGCTTTGGGTTCAAGCTTGTCCAGCTGTAACTTCTTTACATAGGCTTCGCAACCCCAAACTTTAAGGAACGACAATTTAGGTTTCTTCCCAAACCATAATTCATACGGTGTCGTTTCAACGGATTTAGATGGTGCCCTATTTAAAGTGAATGCGGTTGTTTCTAATGCATAACCCCAAAATGATAGCGGTAAATCTGTAAGTGACATCATAGAACGAACCATATCTAAGAGAGTTCGATTACGACGTTCGGACACACCATTACGCTGTGGTGTTCCCGGCGGTGTCAATTGTGAAAGTATTCCACATTTCTTCAAATGCTCGCCAAACTCGTAACTTAGATATTCACCTCCACGATCAGAACGTAGAAATTTAATCTTCTTGTTACGTTGATTCTCAACCTCACTTTGAAATTCCTTAAACTTCTCGAAAGTTTCGGACTTATGTTTCATGAAATAGATATACCCATATCTACTCAAGTCATCCGTGAAGGTAAGAACATAACGATAACCACCGCGCGATGCTACACTCATTGGACCACACACATCGGTATGTATGATTTCCAATAAGTCCGTATCCCATCATACCAGAAAATGGAGTCTTAGTCATTTTACCCATCAGACATGCTTCGCATCTTTCAAGTGATTCGAAATAAAGTGATTCAAGAAGTCCATCGGAATGGAGTTTCTTCATACGCTTCACTCCAATGTGACCAAGACGACAGTTCCACATATAGGTCGAGTTATCGCTCGATTTCAAACGTTTAGCTTCAATGTTATTAATATGTGTATTTCCACTATCGAGATTCAATAAGAATAGACCATCTATCAAAGGTGCATGTGCATAAAACATATTACTCATATAAATCGAACAACCATTATTCTCGGACTTAAACAAGTAACCGTCTCGCAATAAACAAGATCCCGATATAATGTTCATGCTTAACGCAGGCACCAAATAACAATTATTTAAGTATAAAACTAATCCCGATGGTAGATGAAGAGGTAGCGTGCCGACCGCGACCACATCAACCTTTGATCCATTTCCCACGCGCATCGTCACCTCGTTCTTCGCTAGCTTCCGTTTATTCTGCAGCACCTGTTTCGAGTTACAAATATGAGCAACCGAACCAAAGATCAAATACCTGTGCACTACTACGAGTACTAGTGAGATACACATCAATAACATGTATATCGGATATACCTTTCTTCTTGATGTTGCCGTTCTTCAAATCCACCAAGTACTTTGGGCAATTCCGCTTCCAGTGACCTTCTCCCTTGCAGTAAAAGCACTCAGTATCAGGCTTGGGTCCAGCCTTGGTATTCTTCGTCGGTGCGGTAACTTTCTTACCACCCTTCTTGAAGTGTCCCTTTTGCTTAGACTTGCCTTTCTTGAATTTGGTGGTCTTATTGACCATCAACACTTGGTGCTCTTTCTTGATCTCCACTTCTGTAGATTTCAACATGGAGAAGAGTTCTAGCAACTGCTTGTTCATGCTTTGCATATTGTAGTTCATCACAAAGTTCTTGTAACTTGGTGGTAGTGATTGGAGGACACGGTAAATCCCCAAAGCATTAGGAATCACTATACCCAAGCTTTGAAGTTTGTTTGCGTGCCCAGACATCTTAGGCACATGCTCACTGACGGAGCTGCCCTCTTCCATCTTGCAGTTAAAGAACTTTGCAGAAGCCTCATAGCTCTCAACTGCCGCGTGACTCTCAAAAATCAATTTGAGTTCACGGACAATATCATGTGGGTCTGAATTCTCAAACCTTTTCTGAAGCTCCGATTCTAAACCATACAAGATAGCACACTGAATCAGAGTACTGATTCTTCCGAGCGAGGTAAACATTCTTTACTTCATCGGTAGCATCAGCTGCAGGCGGGTCACCCAGCGGTGCATCCAGCACATAGGTCAAATTACCAACATTGAGGACAATCCTCAAATTGCGGAACCAATCCGCGAAGTTGCTTCCATTGTTTTTCAACTTTTCATTCTCTAGGAACGCATTAAAATTGATGGTAGGGGCCGCCATTAATCTACAACATATTTGCAATAGTTTAGACGAAGTTTATGACAAATTGAGTTCTAATTAATAGTTAAATTAATATAGGTGAACTCCCACTCAAAACAATATCCCTCACATTGTTTTAGTGATCACACGAACCAAATCCACCACATCAACACCGATCATCACGAGAGTTGATGTAGCTTCAATGGCGAACAATCGACATGTTCATCATATCTACTATATGATTCATGCTTTACCTTTCAGTGATCCGTGTTCCGAGACCATGTCTGTACATGCTAGGCTCGTCAAGATCAAACCTTAGCTTCCGCATGAGCAAATCTGGCTTGCTCACGTTGTATACACTTGCGGAATCTAACACACCCGATCATCACGTGGTGCTTCGAAACAACAAGCTTTAGCAACGGTGCTTACTAAGGGTAAACACTTTAGAACTTGAAATTCATGTGCATGAGGGATCATCTTATAATGCTACCGTCGTTAACTAAGCAATACAAGATGCATAAAGGATTAACATCACATGCAATTCATAATATGTGATATGATATGGCCTTTCTTCTTTGTGCTTCCGATCTCCATCTTCAAGCACGAACATGATCACCATCATCACCAGCATTGCATCAAGGTCAATGACGCTGCTCCATGATTGTCGTCCACCAGCTTCAACTATTACAACTATGAATAGACACGCGGGTCTTAACGGAATTTAAAGACAACCATATGGCTCATGTCGGTTGCCAACTTACAATAAGGAACATTGCATACATCAAATATAATCACAATCATGGCCATATCACATCACAACACACCCCTGCAAAACAAAGTTAGACGCCTCTACTTTCTTTGCATATTTTACGTGGTTTGGGGCTTTCAATAAGTGTCGATCTAACTTACGAACAAGAACCACAACATTGATGTTTGAACTATCAAGTGCCCATTGTAAATTGGATCTATACTATAATGGGAGAGACAGACACCCGCAAAGCCACTTATGCAATACAAGTTGCAATACAACTCGGCCTCCTTGGCCGGCGGTGGAGGGCGAGGGACTTCCTCCCCAAGTAGGTTTCCTACTCTCCCTCCACCAAACAAAATAGCCGTTTGACTTTTCAAATTGGCGTTTGACTTTTCAAACTAGGATTTGATTTATCCCTTTATTTTGTTCAGCGATGACACCTAGTACATGATGTTGGAATTATGCCCTAGAGGCAATAATAAAGATGTTATTATTATAATTCTTGTTCATGATAAAGTTTATATTCCATGCTAGAATTGTATTAAGCGGAAACATTAATACTTGTGTGGTTTGTGAATAACACCGTGTCCCTAGTACGCCTCTATGGACTAGCTCATTGATCAATGATGGTTAAGGTTTCCTAACCATAGACATGAGTTGTCAATTGATAATGAGATCATATCATTGGGAGAATGATATGGTGATGTACCCAAACTAAGCGAAGCAATTAGATCGTGTCATCGTGTTCGTCTTTGCGAAGCTTTTCTTATGTCAAATATTGTATTCCTTAGACCATGAGATAATGCAACTCCCTGGTATCGGAAGAAAGCTTTGAGGTCATCAAACGTCATCCTATGAAAGGGTGATCATAAAGGTGTCTCTCAGGTGATCGGAAAGTATCTGTTGGGTTGTATGTATCGAGATGGAATTTGTCCCTCCCAAGTCGGAGAGATATACTTCGGGCCCACTCGGTAATCGATATCAACACCACTTGCAAGCATGTGGTTAAGGAGTTAATCACAAAGTGATATTGGATTACGGAACGAGTAGAGTACTTGCTGTGAACGAGATTGAACTAGGTATGACGGTACGGACGATCGAATCTCGGGCAAGTAAAATATCGCGAGACGAAGGGAATATAAATATGGGATTGATTGAATCCTGGCATCGTGGTTCATCCGATATGATCATCGATGAATGTGTGGGAGTCAATATGGGTGCCCAGACCCTGCTGTTGATTATTGATAGAAGATCATGTCTGCATATTCTCGAACCCGCAGGGTCACACACTTAACGTGTCTCGACGCTAGGATAGATTGGATAATTGGTTTATGAATTTTTGTTCGGAGTCTCGGATGGGATCCGGGATATCACGAGAGGTTCCGGAATGGTCCGGAGAATAAGATTCATATAAGGCAGTGCAGTTTTTGGAGTTCGAAATAGTTCCGGGTTAATCGGTATTATCTTGAAGCTAGAACCTTCCGGAAGGGGGCCAACGTGGTCCCACCTTCCGGGAGGGGGCATGGGCCTATGAGGGAGTGTCCTGGCCGCATTGGGCCAGGGGCACAAGGCCCCATAGGGCCTAGCCGATCCTAGAGAGTTTAAATCGTTTAAACTAGAGATAAGATAAGATAGGATTTCTAGATAAGGGAGAGTTTAAATTGTTTAAACTAGAGATAGGCTTGGAGGAGAGTCTAGGGCTGGCCGCACCCCCCTCTATATATAGAGGGCTGGTGCGCCCCCTCTCACACCCCCTTACACCTTCCTCCAAACCCAGTTGCCTTACTGCCCTTCCTCTCTCCCTCCCGACTGTTTGTAGGCGAAGCCCTGCGGCAGAAATTCTCCACCATATACACCACGCCGTCGTGTTGTAGATCCAATCTATCTCTCCACCATACTTGCTGGTCCGAGGAAGGAGGAGACGTCGAGGTGCCGCACGTGTGCATCTCACGGAGGCACCGCCACTTGTGGTGCTAGATCGGATCGGATCGCGAGGAGGAGAAGCGAGTACGACTACATCACCCACGCTCCGTTAACGCTCATCGCGAATCTTCAAGGGTATGAAGATCTAATCCAATCTCTCTCGTTGTTTGCATCTCCTAGATTAGATCTTGGCTTTCCCTCTGTTCACTTCCGTAGAAAATTTTGATTTACTATGCTGCGAAACCCTTAAGTGGTATCAGAGCTAGATCTATGCGTAGATGTGATTCACGAGTAGAACGCGACATGGTTGTTGCGGGCGTTGATGTTTTCTGTTGCAAGCCTCTTGTTTGTGTTCTTCTTATGACGCGGGATAGTGAGATTGAAGCGGTCCAGGCCAACCTTACGCGACGTCGTCATGAGACCGGCTCCGCACTTGACGTGTGGCTTGTACCACACATGCGGCTGGTGGATGTCAGTTTCTCTCACTATAGTTGTCATGGGATTAACACCGGAGTTTGGCAACCATAATATCACCGTTGTGGCTTTCCGTAGGTAAGAATCGTTCTTAGCATCTACTCCCATGAGCCACGTAAAACATGCAACAACAAAGTAGAGGCGTCTAACTTGTTTTTGCAGGGAGTGTTTTCTGTGATATGGTATGGCCCAAGATGTGATGTGTATATTGTATGCAATGATCATGTTTTGTAATGTTTCACGACTTGCATGTCGATGAGTACACAACCGGCAGGAGCCATATGGTTGTCTTTATAATTGTGTATGACCTGCGAGTCAACTTCTTATACGCCATGTAATAGCTTTACTTTATCGCTAAGTAGTTAGCAATAGTTGTAGTTGCTATTCTTGGTGGAGGCAATCATGGTGGAGTGATGGAGATCATGCCAGAACGCACAAGATGGAGATCATTGCGCGAAGATTGGCCATACCATGTCACATAAAGTTATATGCATGTGATGTTTATCCTTTTATGTATCTTATTATGCTTAGATCGCGACGGTAGCATTATAAGATGATTCCTCACTTAAAGATCAAGATAAAACTGTGTTCTCCCCATGTATGCACCGTTGCGAAAGTTCGTCGTGTCCAAGCATCACGTGATGATCGGGTGCTACACAACGGGTGCAAGCCAGTTTTGCACACGCGGAAATACTTGGGTCTAACTTGACGAGCCTAGCATGTACAGACATGGCCTCGGAACACAAGAACCAAAAGGTTAAGCATGAGTCATATGAATGATATGATCGACACTTCGTTGTCCACCATTGAAACCACATTTCTTCTCGTGATGATCGGATTAGGTGTGGTGAATTTGGATCGTGTTCACTAAACAACTTGAGGGATGTTGAATTTAGTGGGAGTTCATCTAGTAATTTGATTAAGTTGAACTATTTATCATGAACATAATCTAAATTGTACTTGCAAATACTGTAGATCACATGGCCAAGTCCAACTTCAACTTCAACGTTTTTGCTGAGAAAGAAAAGCTTAGAAACAATGGGTCTAACTTCACCAACTGGTTCCGCAATCTAAGAATCATTCTCGCTGGCGGACAAAAGGACTGTGTCCTTGAGAAAGCGCTAGGTGACGCCCCTGCTATAGATGCGCCGACTGATGAAAAAGCTGTTTATCAGTCGCGCAAGGATGATTATGATTTGATTAAGATCGCCATGTTGTATGCTATGGAATCGGATCTTCAAAATCATTTTGAGGAGTTCGCCGGGCCCTTTGAGATTCTCGAGGAGCTGAAACACATGTTTCAGACTCAAGCCCGTTCTGAGAGATATGAGATCTCTAAGAAATTCTTTAACTACAAGATGGAGGAAGGGAGTTCCGTTAGTGAGCACGCCATTAAGATGTCAGGCTACACTCAACGCCTTGAGCAACTGGACTGCAAGATTCCAGAGGAGCTCAAGATTGACACTCCTAGCTACAAAAGTTTTGTAGTTGATCACAATCAGATTGGTTCCACTGATATGATCACTGAGCTCTTTGCTAAGATGAAAGTAGCGGAGGTGAACATCAAAAATAATAATCATGTGTTGATGGTCAACAAGCCCCCCACCTTCAAGAAAGGTAATGGTGCAAGGAAGCCCTTCAAGAAAGGCGGCGGCAAGCGCGTTGCCCCTGCTAAGAAGAAGCTCAAGTCTGGACCTAAGCCGGACACTGAGTGCTTCTATTGCAAGGACAAGGGTCCTTTGGAAGCGAATCGTCCAAGTACTTAGCGGACAAGAAGGCTGGCACCATCAAAGGTATATTTGATATACATGTTATTGATGTTTTCCTTACTAGCCCTCGTTGTAGTGCCTGGGTATTTGATACTGGTTCAGTTGCTAATATTTGTAACTCGAAACAGGAGCTACAGAATAGACGACGGCTTGCGAGGGATGAGGTGACGATGCGCGTTGGCAACGGATCAAGAGTTGATGTGATGGGCGTCGGCACGCTCTCCTTAGTTTTACCTTCGGGATTAGTTTTAAACCTTAATAAATGTTATTATGTGCCTGCGTTGAGCATGAACATTATTTCTGGATCGTGTTTATTGCAAGACGGTTATTCATTTAAATCGGAGAATAATGGTTGTTCTATTTATATGAGTAACATCTTTTATGGTCATGCACCTCTTGTGAATGGTTTATTTCTTCTAAATCTCGAAAGGGATGAAACACACATCCATAACATTGAGGCTAAGAGATGCAAAGTAGATAGTGATAATACTACTTATTTGTGGCACTGTCGTCTGGGTCATATTGGTGTAAAGCGCATGAAGAAACTCCATTCTGATGGACTTTTGGAGTCTCTTGATTTTGAATCATTTGACACACGCGAACCATGCCTCATGGGCAAGATGATCAAAACCCTGTTCTCCGGTATGATGGAGCAAGCAACGGACTTGTTGGAAATCATACATACCGATGTATGCGGACCGATGAGTGTTTTTGACGCGGTGGATATCGCTATTTTCTCACTTTTACCGATGACTTAAGTAGATATGGGTATATCTATTTAATGGAACATAAATCTGAAACATTTGAAAAGTTCAAGGAATTTCAGAATGAAGTGGAGAACCATCGTAACAGAAAGATTAAGTTTCTACGATCCGATCGTGGGGGCGAATATTTGAGTTATGATTTTCTCACGCATCTCAAGGCAAGTGGAATCGTTTCACAACTCACGCCACCCTAACACCACAGCGCAATGGTGTGTCTGAGCGCGGAATCGAACCCTATTAGATATGGTCCGATCGATGATGTCTCTTACTGATTTGCCGTTATCGTTTTGGGGTTATGCATTAGAAACCGCTGCATTCACTTTAAATAGGGCTCCATCTAAATCCGTTGAGACGACACCGTATGAACTGTGGTTTGGTGCTAAACCTAAGTTGTCGTTTCTTAAAGTTTGGGGATGCGGCTTACGTCAAGAAGTTGATGCGGACAAGCTCGAACCCAAAGCGGAGAAATGCGTCTTCATAGGATACCCTAAGGAAACTATTGGGTATACCTTCTATCACGTAACCGAAGGCAAAGTGTTGTCGAAGAACGGTTCCTTTCTTGAGAAGGAGTTTCTCTCGAAGAAGTGAGTGGGAGGAAAGTAGAGCTAGACGAGGTTGTTGAACCTTCTCTTGAATTGGAGAGTAGCACGACCTGAAATTGTTCCGGTCAGCCACGCCAACAATAGAGGAAGCTAATGACAAGGATCATGAAGCTTGGACGATGTTGCTCTCGAACGTCAGCAGGTCGACAAGGTCGCGTGCCCTCCCGAGTAACGGCAACCCTGTCTTGACTGTCTTGTTAGTAGAAGACAATGAACCTACGAACTATGAGGAAGCGATGATGAGCCCAGACTGAGAAATGGCTAGAAGCCATGAAATCATTGGGATCCATGAGCGAAAACCAAGTATGGACTTTGGTGGACCCTCCTAGCGGCCGAAAGGCCGTTGAGTGCAAATGGATCTTCAAGAAGAAAATGGACGCGGATGGTAATGTTACCGCCTATAAAGCACGGCTTGTTGCGAAAGGTTTTCGACAAGTTCAAGGTGTTGACTACGATGAGACTTTCTCTCCCGTAGCGATGTTTAAGTCCATTCGGATTTTATTAGCAATTGCTGCGTTTCATGCTTATGAAATATGGCAAATGGATGTCAAGACTACTTTCCTCAATGGCAACATTGATGAAGAGTTGTATATGATGCAACCGAAGGTTTTGTCGATCCTAAGGATGCCGATAAAGTATGCAAACTTCAGCTTCCATTTATGGATCAAGCAAGCATCTCGGAGTTGGAACCTTCGTTTTGATCAAGTGATCAAGAGCTTTGGATTTGTTCCAAATTGCTCTGAAGCTTGCATCTACAAGAAAGTGAGTGGGAGCTCGGTGACGCTTACGGTACTATATGTGGATGACATATTGATTATTGGAAATGACATCAACATGCTTAACGATGTGAAGAGTTATTTGAACAGTGTTTTCAATGAAAGACCTAGGTCAAGCTTATATATTGGGCATCAAAATCTATAGAGATAGACAAAGACGCTGATAGCTTTAAGCGAGTACATACCTAGACAAAGTTCGAAAAGGTTCGAATGGATAAGGCATTGAAAGGTTCGGTGCCTATGTTGTCGTGTAAGATATTGAGCAAGGCTCGAGGTCCAGCTACGGTAAATGATAGGAAGCTATGAGCAAAGTGCCTTATGCCTCGCCATAGGTTCCATCATGTATGCCATCTTTGTACTAGACCGGATGTGTCCAATGCTCTTAGTTTGACGAGCAGATATCAAAGTGATCCAGAGTGGAACATCGACAGCCATGAAGAACATCCTAAGGTACCTAAATAGGACTAAAGAAATGTTCTTAGTCTATGGGGTGATGAACACTGTCAGAAAAGGTTACGTCGATGCTAGTTTAAACACCGACAAGGATGATTCTAAATCTCGACGGGATACGTGTATATTTTGAATGGAGGAGCTGTGAGCTGGAGAAGCCAAGCAAAGTGTGGTCGCGGGATCTACAGAGAAGCGGAATACATGGCTGCGAAGCAGGTCAAGTGAAGGAGTTTGGATCGAACTTCATCATCGAAGCTTGGCGTGGTTCCAAGTGCATTGGACCCACGGAGATATTGTGTGACAACACCGCGCCATAGCACTCACTAAGGAACCAAGATATCATCCAAAGACCAAGCATATCAACATAAGTTTCATATAATCCGAGATTATATAGCGTATGGAGATCGAAGATCAGCAAAGTACATACAGATCTGAATGTCGCAGATCCATTGACTAAACCTCTTCCACGTGTAAAATATGATCAGCACCTCGAGGCCATGGGTGTGAGATTGTTGCCAAATGTAAACTAGATTATTGACTCTAGTGCAAGTGGGAGACTGTTGGAATTATGCCCTAGAGGCAATAATAAAGATGTTATTATTATAATTCTTGTTCATGATAAAGTTTATATTCCATGCTAGAATTGTATTGCGGAAACATTAATACTTGTGTGGTTTGTGAACAACACCGTGTCCCTAGTACGCCTCTATGGACTAGCTCATTGATCAATGATGGTTAAGGTTTCCTAACCATAGACATGAGTTGTCAATTGATAATGAGATCATATCATTGGGAGAATGATATGGTGGATGTACCAAACTAAGCGAAGCAATTAGATCGTGTCAACGTGTTCGTCTTTGCGAAGCTTTTATTATGTCAAATATTGTATTCCTTAGACCATGAGATAATGCAACTCCCTGGTATCGGAAGAAAGCTTTGAGGTCATCAAACGTCATCCTATGAAAGGGTGATCATAAAGGTGTCTCTCAGGTGATCGGAAAGTATCTGTTGGGTTGTATGTATCGAGATGGAATTTGTCCCTCCCAAGTCGGAGAGATATACTTCGGGCCCACTCGGTAATCGATATCAACACCGCTTGCAAGCATGTGGTTAAGGAGTTAATCACAAAGTGATATTGGATTACGGAACGAGTAAAGTACTTGCTGTGAACGAGATTGAACTAGGTATGACCTGCAGACGATCGAATCTCGGGCAAGTAAAATATCGCGAGACGAAGGGAATATATATATGGGATTGATTGAATCCTGGCATCGTGGTTCATCCTATATGATCATCGATGAATGTGTGGGAGTCAATATGGGTGCCCAGACCCCGCTGTTGATTATTGATAGAAGATCATGTCTGCATATTCTCGAACCCGCAGGGTCACACACTTAACGTGTCTCGACGCTAGGATAGATTGGATAATTGGTTTATAAATTTTTGTTCGGAGTCTCGGATGGGATCCGGGATATCACGAGAGGTTCCGGAATGGTCCGGAGAATAAGATTCATATAAGGCAGTGCAGTTTTTGGAGTTTGGAATAGTTCCGGGTTAATCGGTATTACCTAAGCTTCTAGAACCTTCCGGAAGGGGCCAACGTGGTCCCACCTTCCGGGAGGGGCATGGGCCTATGAGGGAGTGTCCTGGCGCATTGGGGGCACAAGGCCCCATAGGGCCCAGCCGATCCTAGAGAGTTTAAATCGTTTAAACTAGAGATAAGATAAGATAGGATTTCTAGATAAGGGAGAGTTTAAATTGTTTAAACTAGAGATAGGCTTGGAGGAGAGGCTAGGGCTGGCCGCACCCCCCCTCTATATGTAGAGGGCTGGTGCGCCCCCTCTCACACCCCCTTACACCTTCCTCCAAACCCAGTTGCCCTGCTGCCCTTCCTCTCTCCCTCCCGATCGCTTGTGGCGAAGCCTGCAGAAATTCTCCACCATATACACCACGCCGTCGTGTTGTAGATCCAATATATCTCTCCACCATACTTGCTGGTCCGAGGAAGGAGGAGACGTCGAGGTGCCGCACGTGTGCATCTCACGGAGGCACCGCCACTTGTGGTGCTAGATCGGATCGGATCGCGAGGAGGAGAAGCGAGTACGACTACATCACCCACGTTCCGACGTTAACGCTCACCGTAATCTTCAAGGGTATGAAGATCTAATCCAATCTCTCTCGTTGTTTGCATCTCCTAGATTAGATCTTGGCTTTCCCTCTGTTCGCTTCCGTAGAAAATTTTGATTTACTATGCTGCGAAACCCTTCACATGATGCAATCATTCCAACTTGTTATGACCTTTATAGCCACCTAGTTATGGTGTGGTGTTTGATGTCATCAAAGCATCCTTCCGGTGATGGTGATATGCATGATCTCATGGTCGAAGGAATTAGGTTACTATGTATCAGAAAGCATATAGCAATTGAACTATTAAAATGACTTGATCTTTATGCTACGCTTATCTATAGGAGTATGTCCATCATATCATTCTCCTAACGATATGACCTTGTTGTTAATAACATATCAATGTTCATGATAGGGAAACCACAATCATTTATTAACCAACAAGATAGTATTATAAAGAGGCTTTACTAGGGACTCTATTTTAGTTTACAAATCACACAAGTATTAATGTTTCCTTGTTAATACTATTATAGCATGAATGTAAACATTTATCATAAACACAAAGATATAATAATAAATATATTTATTATTGCCTCTAGGGCATATCTCCAACATGAAGAACTCTGTCGAGGTCCCCCTGGAGAGCTCCTCAGCCGAAACTCTCGTCGGGTCATGGCGGCCAGAGTAAAGAAACATCGGATGCACCCTCGCCTGGAATGGCTGCACCCGACGCTTGAGGAAGGTGCGAATGATAGCCACACCATTCACCTCCTTCTCCGCAACCATCTAGAGGGCCTCCACTCGACAGTAGAGCTCCTCTACCTCCTCCACCTCGCCCTCCAAGATATGATTCTTCTAGGATCTCTTCTTCAAGAACTCCTGGGTGGAGTCGAAAGGGACAAGGCTGAAGACTTGCCCGTTGACGAGGTTTAATCTCGTCAATGCCCATTGTTATGGACTTGGGTTTTGGAGAAGATGGGGATGCTGGAGATCGTGGAACGGTTAACAGACAAGCAACCAGGGGACACGAGATTTACCCAGGTTCAGGCCCCCGGAGGGAAAACCCTACTCCTGCTTGTCTGCTCTTGATTACGGCGGAACCGAAGGTTACAGGGTGCGCAGATTCGATCTGGCGTGAAGGTGTGTGTGCGGAAGTATGAGTCGAGAGATCTAGGACGTGCCCTCCTGGCCTTTATATAGACTTAGGCAGGTCCCGGGCATAGTCCTAGTCGGTTACAGGTTCTAGGGTTTTACCCCTTTAAATTTCATATCTATACTAGTCTTGCTCTCCAAGGATCCGAAGGCGTCATGGGCCTTGGCCACCCGAAAATCTTCATGGGCCAGCATATGTCTGCTGTGGGCCTTCCTTGGGCTGGACCAGGTATGCTGAAGTCACGTACCCATAGGGTATAACCATGTCAGTAGCCCCCGAGTGATCAGTCGAATCGTAGATTCGGCTGAGGACTCTTCAATCCTTCGGGTGCAACTAGGTGTTAACAATATATGTGTGTAGGGATTGTTGATACATGTGCCTGACTCACCCGACGGATCAGGGTCAGTTAACTGTCTTAGGACGAAACAACATGATCTTCATCAGGTTCGAGTCCCTTAACTTGAACCCGGAACATATGCTGGCGTAATTCGACTCAGGCCGCGGAGGACTTACAGGAGTGGAATTCCAGTGTTTTTATTTGATGTACCCAACGCGTCCGTCGGGATTTTTCATCACGCCTGTAGGCATGGATTTATACTAGCAGAGCGCAGTCGTGTACGTTGCCAGGCCATCAGATGATATCTGCAGGTCTTATCTTTGCGTCGCAGACGCAGCATCCGAAACATTTGTCACCACGGAGGTGCTTCGGGTGGCCAAGGAGATTGTTGCTCACTCAGCGTTTTGTTGGGGCAGAGTTGCCAAAAAAGTTTTTGCGTGCTGATCCGAAAGATCGCAGTCGAAAATTTCATAGGGTGCGCGACCAGCGCTCCCTATGGGAGTATCCCCCGAGTGTCTGTTCGAGTCGAAAGCGTAGACTTTAGTTCAAGCATTGTTCAGTTGTTAAGTCCGTAGGACACGAAAATTTTCGGATGCTTAAATTCATCCTCCCTATGGGAGTAGCCCCCGAGTCCTTAGTGTAGTCGTAGACTCGACGTAGGACTCGAAGAAATACTTTGTCTTTATTCATCTTCCAGGTGCGCGGCCAGCGCTCCTGATAGGAGTAGCCCCCGAGTATTTAGTCGAATCGAAGATTCGAGTGAGTACTCTTAGCTGTGGAGCCAGGGAATTGTAGTTGGTGCTAGTATAGCTTTTGATGACATCAGTGCTGACGATCAATGACCTCAAGCGTCTGCTACGCCAGAGATGACTTGACTGGACGAACATGAGTCCTACTTGCTGACTTTGAATTGACCGGTCACGTGCGGCGTGGAGATAATTACGGCGTCTCCTCGATTTCCGCGCGTAGTGGACGGCGTGGTAACGGCGGTTCGTTGTGATGTTGCACGTGTACGGTCAGATCTGTCGTTGGCGTTAGGTCTTCTGGATGGACGGCTGCCGTGCATCGTCGTTGCTGTTATAATCATTGGGGAAAGCCGCGGTTTGTTTTCACTGCATCAGTTCTTGTTTTCACTGCCTCCTTGTGCTCTAGCGATTCTTGCTGCGCGCTGGGATTTCCTTCCACATTTCCATCGTCGTTTCTGCGTTTTCACCGCCGGCGCCGCCGTAGCGCAATGGGGAAACCAAAGAAATCGTCATCTGCAGTTGGGACCAGCGCCGCCCGAGGAAAGAAAAGCACCACCGCGACCCGTGTCACCGATGGTGGCTGGCGGCGATCAGAGACGCGGGAGAGCGATCTCCGCAAGCTTCGCGTGTGGGGCCTGATCCCGCAGGATAGGGAGGCCGTCAAACTCCCCGGCAATGAGGTAATCCCCCGTCCCCCATCTGGGTATCGGGTTATGTTTCTCGCCTTCGTTATGCGTGGGTTTTCTTTTCCAGTCCACAACTTCCTCCGTGGACTGCTCTTCTTCTATGGGATTCAGCTTCATCATCTGTCTCCCAATTCTCTTCTCCACATTGCTTGTTTTATCACTTTTTGCGAGTGCTGGCTTGGCATTGAGCCGCACTTTGGCCTCTTCCGGAAGCTCTATTCCGTGAAGAGGCAATCTGGTTCGGATGGTGTGTATCCCATTGGGGGTTGCATCATCTCCCTTAGTCCCAATCTTCTCTTCTTTTCTTTTTCCATGTCCGAATCTGTCCAGTACTGGCGGAGGCGATGGTTTTATATCCGCGACTCCGTAGTGCCCGGGCAAGATTTTGGTCTTGTTCCCTTTGACCCCTCCCAAATGATTGAGAAGAAAAGGTCTTGGAAAAACCAAATCATGGATGGTGAGGTGGCGGAGATAGAGGCCCTTTACCGTCGGGTGGAGGATCTCCAGCTGATTCCGGAGAAGGAGGTGAACGGTGTGGACATCATCCGGACGTTTCTTGAGCGTCGGGTGCAGCCTCTCCAAGCGAGGGCGCACCCGATGTTTCTTTATTCTGGGCGCCGTGATCCGACGAGGGTTTCGACTGAGAAAATCTCCGAGGAGGATCTTGACAGGACCCTTCGCGCGCTGCTGAAGTTCAAGGCCGGAGAAGAAATCCCGGGGAAGTCGCTAACTCCTCCATTTTCTTCGACATTGGTCGTACCGCAGGTGTAGATTTGTGCACGTAGTGCTTTTTTGTCGGCTGTGTATTTATTTCCTTTGTTTGCTAACAAAGCTCCTTCTGATTTTGCAGAGCTTCAAAGTGCCAGGCATGGTACCGCCATTGCCCGAAAAGTATCCGAATGCCCCGGATAATGAAGTGGTTGAGTCCGTGTCCGAGCTGCCGTCAGCGCGATCTCCGGCGGAGGATGCTGACGAGTCGAGTGAGGACCATACGCGCAAACGATCACGGAGCTCCAGCGAGTCTTCGGATGCCTCGACTCCTCCGACTCCCAGAGACCCTCTGGGCCTTGAGCATCATAGTGACGGTCATGGAGGTTCTTCCTCTCCCATTCCTGCCATTCCTGTGCGGGCTGTAAGCGCACGCCAAATGGGAAGAAGGAAGAAAAGAAGGAGGAGAAGAAGGAAGAGAAGAAGGAGGAGAAGAGGGCCCAAAGGACTCCTCCTGTCTTCGACCTGAGCTCACTGGGCTCGTAAGTTTCTTGTTGTACTATTGTCCTTGTTCCTTCATGATTTTTGCACTTGTGCTGATTGGTTCGTATGCAGGCATTCCTCCCACGATTCCTCCAGTGATGGTGCGCGGGAGATGATGGGGGAGTCGAAAATTGCGTCTCCTCCTCCTCAGACGGTGGCGACTTCGGGTGGCGCGGCTCCGGATCCTCCGTTGCAGGAGGTGCAGGTGGTTGCGCCTCAGAATTTCACAGGCGGGCCTTCGGAGTCGCCATCAGAGCATGTAAGTTTCTCTGCTTCATGTCATGTGGAGCCCCGAGTGTCTTTGTGTAATTTTTTTACTCCTTTGTGTTGGGCGTAGCCCCCAAGTCCTTTTCTTACTGCTATTTCTTTTTCTGCAGCCTTTTGTGCAGGAGGCCAAGCGGCTGGTGCAGGAGCGTCTGGTGCTGGAGGCTAACCTTCGGCAGCTTCAAGGTACCTATTCACCTTTTGGTGCTCTTTTCGTTTATTCCGGTCCTGCTTTCTGACGTTTCTTGTTTTGAATGTAGAGGAGCATAATACTTCTCTCCGTGAGGTAGATGCTCTCAAGAAGAGCCTTGGTCAATCGGAGCAGAAGGCTGAAGCCGCCGCTGGCGCGAAAGAACGCCTCGAGCTAGAGCTGACTAAGGCAGCCGAAGCGAAGGAGCATCTGCAGGAGGTCATGGATCGTGAGGGAGCAATGGCCAACGCTATGCTGCTCGTGAAAGAGAGGTGGCGGCGAAGCTCATGGCTGCTGCCAAGGCTATTTCAGGTGAGTGCTAGATTTGTGCTTGTTTCTTCATGCCTCGTGTCTTCTTCTGTGCTGCTTTTCTTCATGTATTCCTTCTTATTTTTTGTCTCAGATGCCGCAGGCATCGAGTTTGACCGCGGTGCTCTAGAGCACGGGAGTGCTCTAGATGATGCTACTATGGCGGTCGAAGACCGCTGCAGCACCGTCGTCAGCTCCCTTGCCAAGGAGAAGGAGGTCCTTGGCCGCTTTTACAAGGAGCTTGTTCCTAAAGGCGCGGCCCTCGATGATGTGGATGCTGGCGAGGCTCACAACGGCGCTTGCAGCGCAAGCAGAAGGGCATCGGCGCGTCCGTCGGGTTGGCGATGGCCTTGGCGGCTAGAGCGGAGCTGGATCTGCCCCAGATCACCTCCCGGATGCCGACGACTGCGGATGGATCCGAGGTAGCCTTTGCTGCCTACTCTGCTTGTTGCAAGCGATATGGGCCCAAGCTCATTGATTTGCTGTCTGAGTATGCCTGCAGCGGGCGGGCCAAAGCTAGCGCTGCTCGAGGCGACTCAGGGTGCCGCATCTTAGGCGTTGTAGACGTAGGGTAGTTTGTAGTCTACTTTTCTTGTAAATATCTTGAAGAACACCATCCTTGTGCCACGTAGTGGCCTTATATGTTTAATGAATTCTTCTGAGTTGTGCTCTATCATTGTCTGAATGTCTGTGTTCCTTTCTTTTTCTGCTGCTATAGGTTCCTTCGGGTGCTGACCCTGTTGACACCCCGTCCGCAATGCCGCTGCGACCATCTTTGGATGATTCCTCGCAACTCACTTTTCTTCGGGATCGTGCGTAGTCCGGAGAGGAGTTGCTCGGTTACGCGTCATGCCGACGCTTGGAAGTCCAAGGGATCGTGGTGCAGCCGAGAGGAGTACTTGATGGCGGTTCGGTTCCGAGAAGCTGCAATGTAAGTTGTTCTTTGGTTCGAGCTGTAGCTCAGTTCTTCGGATGGGCCTGTTGGCCTTACTCTTATTTTGTGCGATTATCGCAGGTGCAAACCTTGCTCCGAGGGAAGAAAAGGAGTGTGTCACTGCTCGGGTCAATTACTTGACTCAACAGGACATGGAGGCTGGCGGCTTCTTCTGGATGGATCGTGATCTAGCTCTGGCGACAGTGCAGGATCGTGTGCACCAGGTTTCTCGAGTGCTTCGCCAAGTGCAAACGTCGCTTGCCTCGGTGCTGCACGTCATGTTCCCTTTGGATGCCGTACCGACAAGCCTTGCAGGTCTGCTGTCGAAGTTTCAGAACGTGAGCAATGTCAAGGAGTTGGTGCGGAAACAGCTTGTCGCAGGAGTGAAGGCTGCTTTGTCTCTTGTGAGGCTGCACCGGCCTGACGTGGATTTGGCTGTTGTGGCCGCTGGGCCACCTCTTCACCCTGATGGTGGTGAGTGGGACATGCGTCCGCATTACGCAGCTGTAAGGCAGTATGCCGAACAGGTCGTAGATTTGTTTGAGCAGCGTGCTCAGGTTATTCTTCGGAATAGGTAGAACCTAAAAAAAGAGATAGATGTAAAATTTGTATATTTCGGCTGGGCGTGTTGTGCCCTTTGTTGTAAAGGTTTGTTTGTTGTGAGCACGCAGTGATTTAATTGAGTACGTGTCCTTTTCGTTTGCCTGACGTTGTCAGCTACTCAGGTGTACACGTTTGATCCTCAGTCGATGAAATCGTGAGGTGGAGGGAGCCCCCGAGTGCGTTTGTAGCATGTAGTAAAGTTGCAAAAGAGCGAACTGAAGTTTTGGGGCGAGACACTTAGCTTTATTTATATCGTAATGGAGGAGGTACTTTGTTCGGCTGAGTAGCCTTGGCTGAAAGCCTTATTGAAAGTAAAGGGGTAGGTAGCTAGGGATAGAATCGTCGCAGGTGCGCGATGTTCCATGGGTTGGAGTATGCGACTCTAGACTCCACGTGCTTAAGGCGATAGGCGCCACCTGGGATGACTTCGGTGATGACGTAGGGTCCTTCCCATGGTGACTCGAATTTATTCGGTCGCTTTTGCTTGAGTCGCAAGACGAGGTCTCCTTCGACGAAGGATCTTGGCGCAATGCCGGCTGTAGAAGGCGGAGACTCTGCTGGTACACCGCTGATCGAGCTGCTGCTATGTCCCGTGCTTCGTCGAGTGTGTCCACAGTGTCTTCGAGTGCAATCGTGCATTCGGCTTCGCTGTAAGCGACGACCCGTGGGGCCTGGTGGCGTGCCGGTGGCGGCACAGCTCGGCTCCCGTACCATGAAGAACGGTGTGTAGCCGGTGGAGCTGTTTGGGTTAAGCGTAAGCTCCACAGACGGATGGTAGCTCTTTCGTCTGTGCTCCAGCTTTTTGTTCAGCTTGAGTGAACTCAAGAGGCGCTTCTTGATGCCAGCCGATTAGGCTTGGCCTTTCCACTTGCCCGCTCGTTTGCGGGTGTGCCACGAGGCGACGTGATGTTGATCCCAAGGCCTTCGCAGAAGTCCGGAATTCCTGAGATGAAGTTCGATCCGTGATGATGCCGGTGATGATCTTTGTCGGTACCTGTAGACAATGGACTCAAAGAACTTGACGGCAGTTTTGCCTTTCTGGTTGGTGACCGGCATGGCCTCGATCCACTTGGTGAATTTGTCGACTGCAACTAGGAGGAAGACGTGTCCCCCTTTCGAGGATTTTGGCAGTTTGTCGATCATGTCAAGGCCCCATTGAGCAAAAGGCCAGGCTATGGGTATGGGTCTGAGCTCGGACCCAGGTGCGTGCGGTTTGTCGGCGAACCGTTGGCATCCGTTGCATCTTCAGACGATGTCCTTTGCGTTGCTCATGGCCATTGGCCAGTATTATCCTGCTCGTAGAGCCTTGGCGACAAGGGAGCGGCTGCCTGCATGGTGGCCGCAGATGCCCTCATGGATGTCTTAGAGTATGGCTTTGCCGTCGTCGATGGTGACGCACCGTTGTAGTACACCCGTGATGCTGCGCTTGTACAACTCGCCGTTGATGATGGTGAAGGCTTTTGACCGACGAGATATGCGCCGGGCATCTGTCGGGCTGTCAGGCAGTTCTCCGTTTATCAAGAACTAGAGGTATGGTCGCGTCCAAGTTTCTTCGACTGCCATGACCTGCATTAGGTTGACCATGGCTACCTCTGTGTCCAGTTTTTCGGGTCCTTCGTGTCCTTTGGGTAGCGTAGCTCCCGAGTGTTCTGCTTCTTCGGGTGATCCCTTAGGGAATTTCCGCTTGATGGATGGCATACAGATCTGTTCGAGGAACACACCTGGTGGCACCTTTGCGCAAGTGGAGCCGATGTTGGCGAGTCTGTCGGCTTCCTCGTTGCTTTCTCTTCCAACGTGTCGAAGCTCGCAGCCGTCGAATTCTCCTTCGAGTGCGTTGTAGAGTGCGCGGTACACAATCATGTTTTCGGCGTGTGCGTCGCACTCATTCATCGTCTGCTGGACGACGAGGTTGGAGTCACCGTAGATGACCAGGCGCGTTGCGCCGCATATCTTTGCCATCCTCATGCCATGGATGAGGGCTTCGTATTCGACCTCGTTGTTGGAGGCTCGGAATTTCATCCGAAGGACGTACTTCATCTTGTCGCCTTGCGGGGAGGTCAGTATGACCCCTGCCCCTGCTCCGGCTTCACGCTTGGAGCCATCAAAGTGCATCGTCCATGACTGCGACATGTCTCGGGTGTCTGGCAGCTGCAGCTCCATCCAATGTACCAGGAAGTCCGGAAGGACTTGAGATTTGATTGCGAGTCGCTTCTCGTAGACGATGTCCAGGGGTGACAGTTCGATGCCCCACAGGGCCACCCGTCCTGTGGCCTCTGGATTATTTAGGATGCTGTTCAGGGGTGCCTCGTTGACGACCATCACTTGGTGCTCCTGGAAGTAATGGCTCAGCCGTCGAGCCGTCATGAACACGCCGTAGGCGAGTTTCTGGTAGTGAGGGTACCTCTGTTTTGTTGGCGTGAGTACCTCGCTGAGGTAGTAGATTGGGCGCTGGACCCCGTGGGTCTTGCCTTCTTCGGGTCGTTCGACCACTAGTACGGTGCTGACCACCTGGTGTGTGGCTGCTATGTACAGCAGCAGAGGCTCGCGCTCCTTTGGCGTGACCAGGACAGGCGAGGTGGAGAGAAGCCGCTTGAGGCTTTCGAATGCGTCGTTGGCTTCCGGCGTCCACTCAATTTGTTCGCTGCATAGCAGCCGGTAGAATGGTAGGGCCTTCTCGCCATGCGGCCGATGAACCCGCTTAGTGCCGCTACTCGTCTGCGAGCCGGACGCCTTTGAGGTTTTTCGCTTCTCCATCGTCATGATGGCTCTGATTTTCTTCGGTTCGATCCCTCGTTGAGAGATGAAGTACCCGAGCAGCTGACCCGATGGGACGCCGAAGGCGCACTTTTCGGGATTGATCTTGATCCTGTAGCGATCAAGGTTGTCGAACGTCTCGCGGAGATCGTCGATAAGATTCCTTGCCTCCTTGGTTTTTATTACTATGTCGTCGACATAGACTTGGACGTTGTGACCGATCTGGTCCTTGAGGCAGGCCTGCATGCATCGCTGGTACGTGGCACCCGCGTTCTTTAGCCCGAAGGGCATTGTGTTGTAACAGAATACTCCGAATGGTGTGATAAACGCTGTTTTCTCCTGATCTTCGACCTTGAGTCGAATCTGGTTATAGCCTGAGTAGGCGTCGAGGAAGGAGAGTTTCTCGCAACCTGCAGTCGAATCGATGATCTGGTCGATCCGAGGAAGAGGGAAGTGGTCCTTTGGGCAGTGCTTGTTTAGTGACGTGAAATCCACGCACATCCGCAGGATGTCCGTGTCCTTTTTTGGGACCATCACTGTGTTTGCCAACCATTCACTTTCCTTGATTTCCCTGATAAAGTCTGCAGCGAGCAGTCTATTGATTTCCTTGCCGATAGCTTCGGCTCGTGGCTCAGACAGTCTCCGGATGGACTGCTTGACTGGCTTGGTGTCTGGAAAGACATTGAGTGCATGCTCGGCGAATTCCCTGGGAACTCCTGGCATGTCCGCAGGACACCAGGCGAAGATTTCCCAGCGCTCACGGAGGAATTCGACGAGCGCGCCTTCCTATGCGGAGCTGAGGTCGTTGGCGATCAAGGCCGTCTTGGAGGCATCCGTCGGATGGACCTGTACTTTCTTGGTGTTGACGGTGGAGTCGAAGGACATGTCAGGTGCGTTCTGCCTTGTGACTGGGGGTGCCCCATTGTCCGTCACCTCACGGAGCCTTACAAGCTCGTCTTGCATGCCGAAAGACTGGGAGATTTTGTTGAAATCCCTGTCGCATTGGTCCGATCGGGTGAAGCTCCCGTGGACTGTGATGACGCCCCTTGGTCCTGGCATCTTGAGTAGTAGGTATGCGTAGTGTGGGACGGCCAGGAACCTTGCGAATGCTACACGCCCTAGGATGGCGTGGTATTGCGACGGCCAGTCCACCACTTCGAATTCGAGTCGCTCCTGCCGAAAGTTGTCCGGCTTCCCGAAGATGACGTCGAGCCCTATTTTGCCCAGGGGGAATATGCCCTTCCCTGGGACAATGCCGTGAAACGTTGTGTCTGATTGTTCCAGGCTGCATTGCGGGATCCGCATTGCTGCTAGAGTGCTTGCGAACATTAGGTTGATGCCGCTGCTGCCGTCCATGAAGACGCGACTCATCTCGAAGCCTCCGATCTGCGCCTCCGGACCAAGGCATGACTGGGCGAGGGATCCGCAAGGGTGATCCGCGCGAGTGAATGTGATGCAGGACTCCGATCCGCTGAGGTACTCAGGGATTGCAGGCGGAGTTGCCACGGCCAAGTTGATTTGTCGGGTGATTTTCTTCTGCACCCTATTTGTGGGGCGTCCCTTCTGGATCATATTTAGTGCTCCTTTTGGTGGGGGTACCCGATCCCGTCGTTGTTTTGCGCTGGTGCGACTGGTTGGTTTGGGCCTCCAAGAGGCGGCGGTGGAGGAGCTCCGTGTGTTATTTCACCTGGCGCAGGTGTGTTTCCGAACGCAGGGATTGGGGCTTGTTGCCTCATCTGCACCATGCTTTCGCTGAGTTTCTGGAACTCGCGGAAGTCCTTGAGCATGTGGCTGGCTTTCTTTTTGCCATCCTGTTTGTCGATGTAGAAGTGGATGGTGCATGGACCC
The DNA here is from genome assembly GCA_023614405.1 of Avena insularis. Lineage (NCBI taxonomy): Eukaryota > Viridiplantae > Streptophyta > Magnoliopsida > Poales > Poaceae > Avena > Avena insularis. Next base: position 86,525,605 of record CM042695.1, read on the forward strand.
GAAAGTTTGTCGAATGCTGAGGGTCCGTTGTCGCGGTCGCGCGTTGCTACACCGTGCTGGTCGTCATTGTCCGCGAAGTTTCTCCATGGTATCCTCCGCTGTTGCGGCTGTTGTCGTTGCGACGGTCGGCGTAGCCGGCCGCGACCATGTCGGGTCCGTCACGGTCCTCGTAGACGCGTGATCTCCTCTTGCTGCGGCGTTCCCGTCTTCGGCCGTAGTCGTCCTCTTCATCCGATTGTGCTCGGTGAATGCAATCTTCGCCGTCAGCCCACCTGTTGGCGATATCCATGAGGTGGTCGAGCGTTTTGGGCTTGACGCGCCCAAGTTCCTCCTTGAAATCTTGGCGTTTAATGCCGTCCCTGAAGGCGTCGATGGCTCTCTCTTCGGAGATGTGTGCTGCGGAGTTTTTGGTGGTAGACCAGCGTAGTATGTACGAGCGAATAGATTCACCCGTTCTCTGAGTGCAGGCTCGCAACTCTTCGATTGAAGCGGGCCTCTTGCTGGTGCCCTTGAAATTTCGGATGAAGCTGTAAGCTAGCTCCTCCTAACTTCGGATGGACCCTGATGATAAGCTGCTGAGCCAAACCCGCGCTGCGCCTGTCAGCTGCAGTTGAAGGCATTGCATGGCGGTTTCTTTGTTACCGCCGTGCAGCTTGACGGATGACAGATGGTCGCTGAGCCAAGATTTTGGATCTTGCGTGCCGTTGAACTTTGGAGTATCCGAAGGAAGCTTGAAATTGCGTGGCATCTGCGTTCGCCGAACAGATCTGCTGAAGCATCGGGCTCCACAGAGTTCTCCTTCGTCTTCGCCCATCTCGGATTCAGACGAACATGCACGTTTTGCTCGCGCTTTGTCGATTTTGTGCTGTGTAAGCGTGTCTCTGGCGCCGTAGTCGCGTTTATGGCGATGCGAGCTCTTCTTCCTTCGAGGAAGGTCGTGTTCCTCTTCCTCTTCGGATGAAGGGGTGGGGCTCCGGTCACGTCTGGCCAGAGCTTTCTTCTTCGGCTCCGCAGGAGCGTCTTCGTGGAGCGCAGCTCCGACAAGTCCGAGTCTGGTGAGTGTGGACTTATGCATGGCTCTTTTCGGGTCCCCCTCCGGAGGTGGGTAGGCCGCGAGATACGCAGTGGCTGCCATGATCGCAGCTTGCGGTGTCTTCGGGATGATGTTGTCGTCGGCATCCATATCCATGAACGATGTGTGGAGAGTTCGGGTCACATCACGGCGTTCCTCGATCCATGTTCTCCACCCGAGCGGTGTTTGTTTCCCTGGTTTCCGTTTGTGCTAGAGCCGGTGCCATGGCGGAGAGCGCCGCTCGTCATGGCCGCTGGACTCGAGGTCGCTTGCTTGCGCTTGTCGGCGCCTCCGCATCTTGACTTGCTTCTTGTGCTCCTCGATGAGGAGGTAGTGGTATGCCATCAGTAGGTCACGTGGGGAGTCCACAGGCAAGACTATGTCGCCTGCGACGGCACGGCGTGCCTGGACCCATCCTTCTTTGCTAAGTTGGATGAGGTGGCCGTTGTTTTCCCCGTTGGGTGGGGGACTGGCTTCTTCTGTTCCCGCCGTTTTCGCCGTTTCTGTCCTGCGGGTTGGGGTTCGTGTTGGGCAGCGGGTTAGGCGTTTGCTGCTCCTGGATGACTGCGGCGCATTGGTAGCGCTCGTAGATCGGTCCGCTGCTGCCGCAGCTTTCGGATCCGGAACCGTAGGTCCCTTCATCCGAAGGTGGATCGCACAGATCGGAGTTGCAGCTGTTGCTGTCGTAGAACTCATCTGTCGATGGTGATGTGCACAACACGGGGTGTGGAGCCCACGAGGCGGGCCTGATTGATGGCACGGGCACCCGCTCAGGAAGGCGGAGGGTGCCAGTTTGTCCCACCTGGAAGCAGAAGCTCCCGAACAAAATTTCGAGTCTGTCGCCTACGGGCTCGAAATCCTTCATGGTGGCCGGCGAGTGGGTGGTGAAGTCGAAAGCACCGAAGAGGAGGTGATTCTCCGTCGCTGCGGAGTTGTAGATCGATCGGGTCGGGACCGTCACGATCACACAATCAGCAGCCCCGATTCCCACAGACGCGCCAATTGACGAGGTTTAATCTCGTCAATGCCCATTGTTATGGACTTGGGTTTTGGAGAAGATGGGGATGCTAGAGTTCGTGGAACGGTTAACAGACAAGCAACCAGGGGACACGAGATTTACCCAGGTTTAGGCCCCCGGAGGGAAAACCCTACTCCTGCTTGTCTGCTCTTGATTACGGCGGAACCGGTTGCAGTGCGCAGATTCGATCTGGCATGAAGGTGCGTGTGCGGAAGTATGAGTCGAGAGATCTAGGACGTGCCCTCCTGGCCTTTATATAGACTTAGGCAGGTCCCGGGCATAGTCCTAGTCGGTTACAGGTTCTAGGGTTTTACCCCTTTAAATTTCATATCTATACTAGTCTTGCTCTCCAAGGATCCGAAGGCGTCATGGGCCTTGGCCACCCGAAAATCTTCATGGGCCAGCATATGTCTGCTGTGGGCCTTCCTTGGGCTGGACCAGGTATGCTGAAGTCACGTACCCGTAGGGTATAACCATGTCACCCGTCCACTGTGGAGTCGCGGATATAAAACCACTTCTTCCGCCAGTATTGGATGGAATCAGACATAGAAAAAAAGAAGAAAAGAACGGTAGAACGGATGTAAATGATGCAGCCGCCAAGAGGGTAGACTCCGCCATTTCCGAACTACCTCTTCACGGAATAGAGCTTCCGGAAGAGGCCAAAGTGCGGATCGATACCGAGCCAGCACTCTCAAAAAGCAATGAAGCAGGCGATGTGGAGAAGAGAATTGGGCGAAAGATGGTGGAGTTGGATGCCATAGAAGAAGAACAGTCCATGAACAAAGTCGTGGACTGGGAGAGAAAGGCCGCGAAGAATAAAAGCGACAAACATCACTCGAAACCCTGCGGGTGGACGGGGAGTTACCTCATCGCCGGGGATCTTGACGGTCTCCTTATCCCGCGGGATCAAACCCGCGTCATGCAGCTTGCGCAGGTCGCCCTCGCGCGTCTCCGAGCGCCGCCACCCACCATCGGTGATATGAGCGGTGGCGGTGCCTTTCTTGCCGCCGGCAACAACGCTAGTGCCCGCTCCGGTGGAGGCCTTCTTTGACTTCACCATCGTGGCGCGTCGACGGCGATGGTGTGCGCGCAATATTGAGGAAGGAAAGGACCAGGCAACTTCCAGTGCATAAGGGAAAAATATTGAGAAAAGGAAGCAGTGAAAGCAAATGGCGAGCAGTGAAAACAAACTAATGTTTTCCCCACGGTTATAAGGGTGAAGACAATGAACAGGGACCGTTCAACTAGAACCCCTAATGCTAGGATCAAATCCAACCGTTCACGTGTCAACACAGCAGTGAATCATCGCCCGCACGCCGTCCACTACGCACGGAAATCGAGGAGACGCCGTAATTCTCGCCACGTTGCGCATGACCGGTCAACTCCAAGTCAGAAAGTGGGACCCATGTTCGTCCAGTCACGTCACCTCTAGCGCCGCAGACGGTTGAGGTCACCGATCGTCAGCACTGACATCATCAAAAACACACTAGCAACGGTTAGAAACCTTCGGCTAACAGCTAAAAGTACTCACTCGAACCTACGATTCAAGCAACTACTCGGGGGCTACTCCTATCAGGAGCGCTAGCCGCGCACCCGAGGAATGACTAAGGTAGCACACCAATATTGATTCTTCGAGTCCTACGTCGAGTCTACGACTCCACTACAGACTCGGGGGCTACTCCCATAGGGAGGATTGATCCAAGCACCCGAAAAATTCGTGTCTTATGGACCTAAAGCCAAAAATGACTGAACTAAAGTCTCTGCTCAAGTCTACGACTAGAACAGACACTCGGGAGCTACTCCCATAGAGAGCGCTGGTCACGCACCCTATGAACTCTTCGGCTGCGATCCTTCAGATCGAAATGCAAAAACTTTTCGGCAACTATGCCCCAACCAACGCTAAGTGAGAAACATTCTCCTTGGCCACCCGAAACACCTCCGCGGTGATAAAATTTTGGATGTTGTGTCTGCGACAGAAAGATAAGACCTACAGATACCATCTGACGGCCTGGTAACGCACCTGACTGCGCTCTACTAGTAATAACCCGTGCCAATAGGCGCGATGAAAATCTCGACGGACGCGTTGGGTACACCATTCGAAAAATACTGGGATTTGACTCCTATAAGACCTTAATGGCCTGAGTCGAATTACGCCAGCATCTGTTCCAGGTTCGAGTCTAGGGACTCGAATCTGAAGAAGATCGTGTTGTTTTGTCCTAAGACAGTTAACTGACCCTGATCCGTCAGGAGAGTCAGGCACACGCATCAACAATCCCTACACACTAAAATCATTTTCTTTTTCTCCGATGAACAGAAACAGCTGCACCCGAAAGAATGAAGAGTCCTCAGCCGAATCTACGATTCGACCGAACACTCGGGGGCTAATGACATGGTTATACCCTACGGGTACACGACATTAGCATACCCGGTCCAGCCCAAGGAAGGCCCACAAGAATATACGCGACCTGTGGAGATTTTCGGGTGGCCTAAGCCATGACATCTTCGGATCCTTGGAGAACAAGACTAGAACAGATAGAATATTCAAAGGGGCAAACCCTAAACTTGTAACCGACTCGATTTGTGTCCGGGGCCTGCCTAACTCTATATAAAGGCTAGGAGGACACGACGAGGAGGACATCCTTTTTCCACCGCATACACACCTTCACGCCAGATCGTATCTGCGCACCTCTATACTTTTCGGTTCCGCCGTAACAAGAGCAGACAAGCAGGAGTAGGATTTTTCCTCCGGGGGCCTGAACCTGGGTAAATCTCGTGTCCCCTGGTTGCTTGTCTGTTAACCGTTCCGCGATCTCCAACACCCCCATCTTCTCTAAAACCTAAGCTCATAACAATGGACATTGACGAGATCAAACCTCGTCAGCCTGGGAACGCGAATGGGAAGTTGGCCGTTCCTAGGCCGAAAACGAGTTTCGCCGGCCTAAAATAGGTCTGGATTTGGTCTGGGAACGGCCAACGAGTGGAGATGCTCTTAGTCTTATATCAACTCACTATCCATCAATAAGTAGAAATTATAGCTTTTATATTTTCTCGAAAAGTGAGGAGGCTTTTTGTTGGTTTCTTCCCTGTCTTTGGAAGGTGGGTGATGAATTGGTCCCACTATTGATTTGAAAACTCTTGCAGAAGAGGAGAACCCAAAAGGTGACAACGTGTTTCATGCTTTTACAACATGAACCTTCTTGTTTGTCTTATCTTACAATTCTAACTTTTTAATTGTAGTTTTCCTCTTGCTGGCCGCAAGATGCAAAAAAGAGAAGGAATAAACGATGTGGTTGATTTGGCTTTTCAATCTTATCTCTTTGATGAATGCTGACGATGGCCATCTCTCTGAATCCCAGCCACTTGCAGTTGCATCAAAACAAGAAAACCAAAGGGGGAATTGGTTTTATCTGTTTTATTTGGGCGAAGCTGATGTCCGGTTTAATTTTTCAGGACATCTCTATGCTGCCGCATCAGTACATCGGAGCGATAAAACTGAGGGGAACCACGCCTGTGTTTGTATCGCTCGGAGTTTTTTTTTTGTTTTTTTTGTTGTTGCTAGTGACCACTTCCAAAGAATTCGATTTATTTTTTCCTGAGAACGTCTGTTGACGCTTAACAGCGGCCTTGTGGCCCAAATGAGGTAAAGTTTTGGGCGCAATTGCTGTAGGCCTTGTGTAGCATGGAGTTGAAGGTTGACCATTGAGGCTTCCAAACACGGAGTGTAGTTTGGGCCGCATCCAAACACCAGGCAATCTTCATCTTTAAGGATTCCAATTCCTGATTCCAGGCCTTGTGTAATAGAGAGGTGAAGGTGGACCATTGAGGGCTTCCATTTCCAATGTAGTTTGGGTCTGCTTCCATTTCCAATTCCTTGTGCATCCAAACAGCAGGCATTCTTCATGTGTCCGGATTCCAATTCCTGATTTTTGGAGCAAACTTTGACATCCAAACGGGACTACTCCCTCCGTTTAGAAATATAAGATGTTTTAGGTTTGTGAGGGAGTAGTAGGGTTCGAAGCTTTACAATTCTCCCGCTCAATTACCTTGCACGAATACCTTCCCTACTACTAGTAGTAACTTCACCTCAGTTATACCTGCAATTGGTACCTGACCTATGTTTTTCTCATACGCACTGTTGTCAAATCTTTGAGACTTTATTATCTTGAAAGGGAGCCTATAAATTAAACGGCAAATTAACAGGCAAATGATACAGCAGGCTGAATCAATCTGCAGCAGCTCATAGTAGTCTATAGTAGTAAGTACAGAGAAGAGTACTTACTATGAATAGTCGCAGTAGTATGTTTGGAACAGAACAGAGTACGCTAGTTGAAGCTCAATTCTGTTCCATGGTTGCCTGTCCAGTCCACACATAATTGTCAATGTTCCTGTTGCTGCGCTGATAGTAGTACACACACTGTGGAGGTGTGATTGGTTCTTCGGCGGTTCGGCCTCGCCAGTCGTCTCGTGCGGTCGTCATCACGCGCGCGGCTCAGACAGTCCATTGCCCCTCATGCAGAAAGAAGCCATCATCATGATACGAGATGCTCTCTCTCTACCTAGCAGCTAGGCTAGCTGCGTAGGTCGCTGTGTAGCTTGGTAGCTAGGCCTGCAGATTCAAAGACAGGATTCTTGGGTCCAAAGGCGTTCAGTTAAGCTTGCTAGGCCTGAGCGACGCATGCAGCTTCGAGCAGGGAAAAGCTGGGCCGTTTGTTGCATGGTTAAGCACTCGAGTTTGATCAGATGGATTCACTGTGCTCGTGCGCTTTGGCCTTGGGAAGCTAAATTCCCCACTTTCTCTCTACGGCCGGCCCTACTACTGCTACCGCTACCTTTGGTTGTTGTTGGCTTCCTCTGCACGCTGGATCTTGCTGCTAGTAGCATTCCGGTCATTTCAGGGCATCACATCTGCGATTCGATCTTCACCGCATGACGATGATGATGCCTGTTGACATCATCATGCCTGTCATCTCAGCACTGAAGCAGATGCAGGAGGAGAGGAGGAGACCGTGTCTGTGTGTGTCTTTGGGTCTTTGATCGTCAGTTCGATGGGTTGAGGAAATCCATGTGGTTGCAAAATTCCGTCATGGCCATTGACTACCGCTTCTAGCACTAGCTACACAGTGTACTTACTCTCTGAATCGAAAAGCCACGCATATGCACGGGAGGCAAAGAGAGCGCAGGCTTTCTTTTTCCGCCCTTTGCTGCTGGTGCCCTTTTTTTGGGGTGCTAGCTTTGGCGCACTCTGATGCGTATATGCGGAATTGAAGGGTATTCACTGCATTCGATTCAGTGCCAACCCCTACCCCTGGCCCCCCCTAGATCAGATCGATCGTATATATGCGATGCGATCCTGCGTCGTGGATCATCAGATCCCCATACATCGCTATCTCGATCCAGAGCACCACAGCCTTTTTTTTCTAACTGCAACAGTGCAGCGCTTAGTTATTACTACTGTCTTCAGCATTGCTGCGACTCTCTCTGCCATGATTAATTCTGTCTTTCTAACTCGTAGTACCGCATGCATGCCGCTGCAGGATGAGGAAGAGGAGGAGAAGGCTGTTGTAGATAGCTGCGTTGGGACTAGCGATCGATCACAGGCAGCGCCAGAGTACCCTTTGCTCAACAAGGAAAGACTCCTTCTGAAAGTACACTGCACGCTGCAGCTCTCGGTACGTCGGGCACACTTGGGAGCATGTATGTTCTATTCACCATACCTGCACTATGCCAATTTCTTTCTCAAACCTCTTGGTCCTTTCAAAACCATCGTTTTTTCCCAAATAAAAGATTTATTAGTAAATGGCGCTTTTATCAAGCTCATAACGACACATCGTTTTTCTTTTAAAATGGGGTTCACCTCAGCCTCTGTATCCTCGGATGCATACTTTCCTTTATTAATAATAGTACTATCAAGTAACAGGTTCAGAAACTTAAAAGCAACTCATGAGAGTAAGTACTTTTTAAATAATACATTTTTTTTATTCAATTTCACAATAATACACAAAACGGGCAAATTGCAAATCTAACGGACAGTCGTCCTTTGAAAAGACGACATGGATGGTTCTTTGTTAAAAAGACGATGCAATGGTTCTTCTGTTGAAAGGACGAGCGCCCCAGACGGTCGTCTGTTGGAAAGACGAATGTGTGGTTCGTCTGTTTGAAAGACGAACGTGTTGTTTCGGTCTGTCGAACTGAAGACGGGCGCATTGATCATGCAAGCTGCGTACACGTCCAAATACGTTTTAGGTTTCGGACTATTGTTTCGCGCCACTCTTTTCCGCTGATTTTTCTCGCCACTCCTTCCCGCTGATTTTTTCCGCCAGTCCTTCCCGCCGATTTTCCCGCCAGTACTTCCCGCCCTTTTTTCCCGCCTATTCGGTTCGGTGCCTCTATAAATGCGGGCAACAAGATACATCTTTTCACCCAGTTCATCTCTTCCTCCTCTTACTCTCCTATTTCCCTCCTCTCCTCTTCTCTTGCTCTCGTATTTCCCTCCACTCCTCTCCACTATGACCGACGCGTTTCCCTGGCCGACAGAGATGTCCATTGGGCTTCTCCAAATAGCCAGAAGTGTTATGATAGGCGATGAACCAGCCCACTGGGAGACGTTGGTAAGGAACTATGATGCTCTCGTTATGCTTGGTAAGGAACTTCATCGGAGAGGGTGGAAACTAAAGACCCCAAATCATGTACGAGCAGAGCTTATCAGGATCCAGGCAAGGTGGGACAAGCTCAACTTCAAGAGTGAAGCTCGCATGATAGAGCGGGCTAATGCACCTTGGTCCTAGATAGAAGAGAGCGAAGATGAGGTTGATATCTTCATGCCGCCACCCGTTGGAAGCAAGGCAAGAGCTGAGTGAGACAAGAGGTAGGAGAAGAATAAAGCGCAGGCCAAGAAGAGTCAAGCTGACATGACGGAGCAGGTTGTGGCACCTAGGGCTTGGATAGAAGAGAGCGAAGATGAGGATGTTATCATCATGCCGCCACCCGTTGGAAGCAAGGCGAGAGCTGAGTGGGACAAGAGGCAGGAGAAGAAGAAAGCGGAGGCCAAGAAGAGCAAGTGCGAGGGATCGTCAAAGGGAAAGGGCGAGGCATCATCGAAGGGAAAGGGAAAGGCATTGTGCTAGGGATAGATAGGACTCTTATTTATGTACCGCAAGTTATGCTGAACTGTGTTGCAAGCTATGTTGAGTAGTTTATCGAATAAAATCATGAAATAATAGAATGATGTATCATATATAGGTAGATATATGTCTCATACATAGATAGATAAATGTCTGATTCATAAGTAGATATCACTGGTGTCGACGACGAGGTGGCGGAGGCCTTAGTGTACTCCATCTATATCTGTGGGGTGGCATCATATCACGGCGAGGTGCAGTTGACCCTTCACCTTGATCCTGTGTATCCTGTGTGGGGATAGGTGGTGGAGTACCTGGCTGATACTGGCTAAACCAGTCTACCTGCTCGTGTTGTGTCTGCTGATCATGGTCGTCACACGTGTCCCATGAAACGGAGTCTCCTGGTAGTGTACAAGAAATTAAGTACCGAACAATGTCATAATGCACCTAACAATAGTAGGAAGGGATAAGCTTACCATGAGGATGATATTGTGGTCGATAAGCGAAGTCCATGTAGGGGATCTGCTGCTGCTGCCATTGTTCGAAAGTAATCTGGTTCTACTGCCACTGGTCGATATTAAACTGCGATTGCTGCCACGGGTCGGAAGTAAACTGTGATTGCTGCCACCCCGAGCCTCCATCCTGGTCTGGAGGTGGTGCTCTCGGCGGAACCTACTGTGAGAGTCGTGGACGAGGCTCGTGGCGGAGTGGAGGAGAAATATGCTCCTCGTGCCATCCCGAGCCTCCAGCCTGGTTTGGAGAAGGTGGCTGCTGCATGGATGGATGTTGGGCGCGCTCCTCCATGGATCGACGCGATGGGCGTTGCTGTGTGGAGCGACGTGGGGAGCGCTCCTCCACCGAGTGACGCGGTGGACGCTGTGCTGCTCGGTGTTGAACGACGTCTGAGACGCTGGTGCACGTGATGGCCGCGTAGATACGTCGCAGCTTCTCCTCGACCCGCCGGGCAAAGGACTGAGCCTGCTTATGGGGCACAAGAGGAACGGTTGAAAGCGATCGCCGTATTGAGCCACCTCAGTCTGTAGCTCCCACGTCATGTCGGCCTGCATTTGTCTCATAGTTAAGTATGCACTAAATAGGCACGCATGTTGATTATGCTCTAAATAAAGTACTTACCGCTGCCTGTCTGTACTCCAGTGTTGACTGGCTAGGGTATATCTCATCGTCATGTGCATGTGGAATGGGACGTAGCCGTGTCATCGACATGTACCTCTGTAAGTATCCGTGGAATAGCTCCATATCAAACGGCCCAACGTGCCACACTTGTGTTGGTGCATTCTTCCACTCGTCGACGTAAATCCCCACCCGTTGGAGCCATTGAGTGGCGGTCTTGTTAGTTTTCCGAGAGTACCTGTCATTAGAATTTGTTAGACCATCATTAAAGAACATAGATGAAGTATAAGACACATTCCTTATGTACATATATTTACTTAAGCGTGCAATAAAGAACCCAGATCTGCAATAAAATTCCAAGTTTACAGTAGGGTTTTCGGTGTAGATTTTAATCTCTAGATTAGAGTGTTTAATCTATAGAAAAATAATTAAAACTCTGATTTAGTTGATTCTTGTTGTGATGACTTTGTTTTCACAACACCTACTGAACAAAATTATGGAGCATTGCTTAAGAACATTAGATTTGATTTGGGGCTAAATTAGATGGTTGGATCTACTAGTGAGCCAAGATTTTAGAAGTAAGACCCAAATTTTGGTAACCCATGGGAAATCAATATTAATAACATCCCTAAACAATTGCAATACAATTATACTACCTTGGTCAATTTAGAAAACAAATCTTGCATAAAGTACCATGATGCATGCATGAATATTATCTCTGTGGCATATTTTGATTAGATCCAAGTTTGTGTTTCGTTAGATTGTCCGGAGTGCGCTGAGGAGTGCTATTGTGTAGAGTGCTGCTCGGATCAAGGCAAGTTACACCATTTGTTCATAATTTTGTCCCAGTTTTGATTCTGTGCATGTGATCTTCAAAATTCTGTAGTATGCATGTGTAGGATGTTCTAGTAGAATTTTTCCTTAGTATTATTTTGCAAGTGCGGTGATTTTGTAGTATATCATGAGTAGCTCTATACTTAGGATTTCCCCTCCTAATAGGTTCCCCTGTTTTGCTAAGTATTGCTTGCTATGCTATATATATATAAGGTACCGTTGGGGGGTTTGAAAGACAATGAAATTTTCTAAGTAGAAAGGCTCTCTTGAGCAAACTTTTCTTCTCAAATCCACTTCAAAATAAAACTAAGTTTTCTTCTGGGCGGAATGGTTGTCGGGACAACGAGTGAGATTTTGGTGGAGGACGGCCGCCCAGGAATCAAAGAAGTCTGCCATGTTTCAGAATTCAGAAGCTTCCAGTGCAACCACAATACATATGGGCTCTGTCTTGGCCTAGTACTTAGTGGGAAACCTCACCTGGGTACCAACATTTGGAGGTTCATGGCACGGCTGGATCCAGAAGGTAGAGGGGCTACTAAGGGAAAGCCTCGCCATGGTCTTGTCTGTAAAAGGACTTGATCTTGGATTGTGGGTAAAGTGCACAAATGTAGGGTTCACAGCATAGAAAACAAAAAAATTCCTACGATGTGAACTATGTACCAAGATCTATCTATTAGATACAAACAACGGGCGGATGTATATCCGTAGAGAACATACCCTTGAAGACCGACAAAGCTTAACGAGTTCAACTCGTGGTTGATGTAGACGATCTCTTGCCTATCTCAAGATCGAGAGGAAGTCCTAGCGCCGCAAATTAGCAGCGCATCCGTGCTCGCACACACGTTCGAGGCACCGAGCAACCTCCGCCTCCTCGCTCTAGCGATGCAGCGGAAGCACAACTTTTTCTTGCCGAATAGCCACCGGGAAGATGTATCTCGCTAGTCCGAGACCATGGGGGATAAATTCTAGAGGGGGAGAGAGATCCTTCACGAGGAGGTGTGAGTGAGAAGTGAGAGGAGGGGCTCCTTTTATAGGAGGAGGGGGAACCCCAAGGGGGTGGCTTCGCATGGGGCCTTGCCCTCCCCTCTTCATGTGGGTGGACACTCCACTCACAAAAATCCATTCATATGCCTCCACTCAAAATCCCACTCAAACTTGCCATTAAATTTCCACCAAATTTAATGCAAACTCTCATTAAATAAAACTCTTTTATTTTATTCAGAATTTTGTCAATTACTTTAATGACAAAAATTCACAAATAACCCCTTGCTAGAATTCTATTTCACATGCATAACCACTTTATGCAATTTCACCCGAAAACCTGTTTCGGTATCTAGTGAAATAAATTCATGCGCTTGTTCATTCTTTCGGCATGAAACTTTTGCTCCAATTGGATGTCGGTGTCTATTAAGTGTGTCACCCTACGGTTCGTGAATAATGCGGACATGATCGAGACCCCTCTCAGATCAATAATCAGAAGCGGCATCTGGAGACCCATACTGACTCCCACACATTCAACGATGACTTTCTTGTGATCGTCGGAACCTTTTATGCTAGTATCTTAATCCCTTTGTTTCACGATATATTACATGTCCGAGATTCGATCATCGGTATGTCCATACCTAGTTTGATCTCATTACTGACATGCACTCTTTTCTTGTTCCCGTGATATAACATTCTAGTGATCAAATCACTTGCTTGCAAGCTAATCAATGTGATATCACTGAGAGGGCCCAGAGTATATCTATCCGTCATCGGGATGAACAAATTCCACTCTCGATCCATGAGCCTCAACATAACACTTTATTAGTTCTGAATCCATCTTTATAATCACCCTATTACGGTGTGACGTTTGATGTTATCAAGAAACTCTTCCGGTGTTAGTGATTGACATGATCTCATGGTCTAAGGATTAGGATCACTTCGTAAGTTGTTATAGCAATATAAACTCAATGACTTTGATCGTAATGCTATACTTCAGATGAATGTTCATCACACCATTACACTAATGTTGTGATCCCGTTATTAACAACATCCAATGTCCATGATCAGGAAACCTTGATCATCTTGTTAATCAACGAGCTAGTTTATGAGAGAGGCATAACTAGGAACTTTGTGTTTGTTTATTAAACACACATGTATTAATGTTTTCATATTAATACAATTATAGCATGCAAAATAAACATCTATCATATACTTGGAATACACATAATAAACACTTTATTATTGCCTCTCAGGGCATATTCCCTTCAACAAACTCTCGAGAGTATTGCAATCTGATCGATCAGCCGTGTTCACGGAAACAGAACAACAATGATCATCTGAAGAATGGAGCCTCTAAAGGATCTTCCTCTCTCTTTTCTAAACAAAGTTTTGAAACCCCATGGCGTGAGTAATATCGCCAATGGGTGGGATTTTGGGAACTTGGTGCATAATATCCAAGTGTCACTTGGTGAGTAATATCCAAGTGTTTGGTTGTTTGGACACTCGGTGAGTAATATCCTCGTGTGCCATTCGACCCTATTTAATCTAAGCAAATGTTTACAAAGTAGGGAAAATCTTCTCTTCTTCTCTCTACTTAAGAAAAACTAGCTTTGAGCAAATGAACTCTACAGCCTAAACTAGCCTTGCATGTAGAGATAGTCTTTTCTTTCCTTGGTGTAAATTGCCAATACATTTAAAGTATTGACCCAACTTGTTGGATGCACGTCTTATGTGCAGAATCCGAAGATTGGAAGGTGCGTAGGGATCGCAAGTCTACACTCGACAAGCCTGGGGTGTTGATGGACTCAAGCTGCTTTTATGTTTCTGCTGTTATTTGAGCTAGCTTAATGCTAAGCAAATTTGTAATAAAATTCAGACTCTGGATTCTCCGTGTAATAAAGACTTTGTGTTTTACATGATATTCGTCGACTGTGAGTGCTAGATATTGATCCAGGGACTAGCATGTTAATCACATGGACTTAGGATCTTTATTGATCCAAGGTCACTACAGATGGTATCAGAGCACATCGTTGCCTGTAGGACGTGACCCTAGGATTGGAACCACCTCTAACTTATGTGCCTTACTTGCTTTTCTACCATGTTATTTCCGCACTTCTAGTATCTGCTTTCCTCTACTTGATTAAGTATCTAATTTTCATTCTTCTAACTTAAAGATGACAAGATTCCTCTACGACACCGTCGTGGACATCGAGCCCCTTCGCTTTGGTGGATGCCTCATGGACCTTCTCACACGTTTGGACCTTCCCCTCCCAACAATCCAGGGGAGCACAATGAAGAAAATCCACAAGGACGGCTGTTGGGGAGTCAAAGTCATCCAGCCAGGAAAAGAGCGAGGCAAGAACCCAGAGGAAGACATAGCAATCCACATTGTTAGCGATTCCAAGGAGAAGGCCCTTAGCATCAGCTTGCAGCAGCTCATTGGTCGCCTATGTGGACGCCATCGCGAGGCTCTCCAAGGACACTGCGGCGGCCTCTTTGGAAGACGAGATGAGGAAGGAATTCCCATGGAGCTAACTTTTGAGGAAAGGACTTCTACCAAGCGTCGAAGGACCCAATATCAAGACTTGGAGTGCCACATCCATGACCTTGAAAAAGGTAGCTTCCTCGAGATGTTAAAGAACGATGAGCTATGCGCTCTCGTCCAAGGAGAAGGAGGAAATGATCAAGCAGTAGGAAGAGGCAATGAAGCTCCAAGAGATAAAGTTCCAGGACCAAGAGAAGAAGTTTGCTAACCAAGAGAAGAGGGTGATAAATAAAAACAAGAGAATTAGGGAACTCAAGCAGGAGATCGATGGAACTGAAGTGCAAACCGAAGGCCTTTGCAAGATAATCAATGAAGTGCATGCTTCCAAGAGGGACTTGGCAAAGCAACTTGAAGCCGCGAAGAAGTCAAGTCTAGTGGAGGAGCTACAAAGCGAGAAGGAGGGACTTCAGGAGCAGCTAGAAGTCACTACCAAGAAGTTGCAGGATGAGATAAAGAACCTCCAAGAGAAGCTTGAAGCCACCACGAAGGAGATGTTGTTGTATAAGACAACCCTAGAGCAGGAAGGCTACTCATTCGAGGACGAGGAAGAGGAAGGCGTGGAAGATGTGTAGTAGTTGGACCACCTTTAATTCTATAATAGAACGTTATTTGCGATTGTAATAAATACCAAGACATTTTTTGGTTTAGTTAAACTTGAATGATTCTGTGTTAAGTTATGTTAATGTGTCTTGTGAATCTTGTGTGATTGGTGTGTTTTCATAAGGGTAGGAGTTTACTACTTAGTATTTTTGTCTATTTCTTAACTTGTCTCTCAAACCCCACATATGCCGCCAAGACGTGCGAACACCGAAATTCCTCCGGAAATTGCACAACTTCTGGCCACTCAGAACTAGCTGATCCAACTGCTCACTCAGAACATGCAAAACAACAACAACGCGCCACCTCCGCCACCGCCACCTTCGCCACCACCTCAACAGGATCGCTTGACTCGGTTTTTGAGGTTGAACCCACCTACCTTCACTAGCAGCGCTGAACCAATCATCGCAGATGACTGGCTCCGTACTATTAACAAGAAGTTAGACACCGTGCAAGCTGTCGGAGCCGACAGGGTATGTTATGCCGCACACCAACTTGAAGGACCTGCTGCGGAATGGTGGGATAACTACCAAGTCACCCACCCGGATATTGATGCTATCACTTGGGATCAGTTTGAGTTAGCTTTTCGCACTCATCATGTGGCTGCTGGTGTCATGACTCTAAAAAGGCGCGAATTTTGCGACCTACACCAGCTGCACTGTTTTGTCACCGAGTATGGTGAGCTTTTCAACAAGCTAGCCCGTTATGCACCTGATGATGTCTCCACTGATGCCAAGAGGCAGGAGGAATTCTTAAGAGGACTCAATGATGAGATATCCATTCAGCTTGTGGCTCAGAAATTTGACAACTTTCAGGAACTCCTGGACAGAGCCATTGTGGTTGAATCCAAAAGGAAGAGCATAGAAAACCGCAAGAGGAAGTCTAACCCTCACAAGCACTATGTCCGTACCAGAAGCAGTGTACTTCCTCACCACCACCTTATAACAATAATGGCCACAACCATAACGGTCATCACCATGGCGGCCACAAACACAATGGGCATAAAAACCGCAATGGGAATGGCAGCAATGGAAAGGATCTCAGTGAGGTGACATGCTTTAAGTGCAACAGGACAGGGCATTATGCAACCACTTGCCCCGAGAAGAAGAATGGCAATGGCAATGGGAATGGAAATGGACACAACCATGGCAATGGAAACGGGAAGAAGCCGAACCCGTTTGTCAAAGCCACGGTGAATCATGTCTCTATGGAGGATGCTTGTGATGCACCAGACTCCGTGATTGGTAAGTTCAAGCTCAATTCTATTCCCGCAGTTGTTCTTTTTGATACTGGTGCATCGCATTCATTCATATCAAGGGTATTTGTGGATAGAGGCAAGATACCTACAGAGACTATAAACCTTCCTCTAAGGGTAAGTTCTCCTGGGGGAGAAATAGTGGCAAACTCCGGTTGCCGGGGATTAGAACTAAGGATTGGGACACACATATTTCCCACAAGTCTAGTAGTTCTGGAGTCACAAGGATTAGACATAATCTTGGGCATGAATTGGATGACCGAATATGAAAGGAGTCATAGATTGTGCCAAAAGAACTGTCATGCTCACGACACCGGAAGGGAAGAGAATTTGTATCAAGTAAAATTTCGCGCTTAAGGAAGTCATGGTGAACTCTCTTAAGGGGGTTAGCTTGGAAGATGTACCCATTGTGAAGGAATACCCAGATGTCTTTCCGGAAGAGTTACCCGGAATGTCTCCTGACCGTGATATGGAGTTCCTCATTGACTTGATGCCGGGCACATGGCTGATAGCTAAGAGACCGTACAAGATGGATGTGGACGAGTTAAAGGAACTCAAGAAACAGCTTAGGGAACAATTGGACAAGGGATTCATTCAACCCAGCGCGTCATCTTGGGGAGCACCCGTCCTGTTCATGGAAAAGAAGGATAAAACCAAGAGGCTGGTTGTGGACTACCGCTCGTTGAACAAAGTGACAATCACGAACAAGTACCCTCTGCCCAACATCAACGACTTGTTTGACCAGTTAAAGGGAGCCAGTGTGTTCTCAAAGATCGATATGCGATCAGGCTACTTTCAGCTAAAGATTCGAGAACAGGATGTGCCCAAAACAACCTTCACCACAAGATATGGATTGTATGAGTACACCGTGATGTCTTTTGGTCTAACCAATGCCCCAGCATACTTCATGACCATGATGAACAAGGTGTTCATGGAATATTTGGACAAGTTTATCGTGGTATTCATAGATGATATACTCATATACTCTAAGGATGAGAAGGAACATGAGAAACATCTGCGCCTAATTATGGAGAAACTAAGAGAACACAAGTTATATGCCAAATTTAGCAAATGCGAATTCTGGTTAAAGGAAGTGGGATTCCTTGGTCATGTTGTGTCGGCAAAAGGAGTTGTTGTAGATCCCAGTAAAGTAGCTTCCGTAACAGAATGGGAGTCACCCAAGAATGTGGGAGATATTAGGAGTTTCTTGGGCCTCGCGGGATATTACCGGAGGTTCATTGAAAACTTTTCCAAAATAGCAAAACCCATGACGGAACTGTTGAAGAAGGAAAAGAAATTCCTATGGACCGAGGCATGTGAGGCAAGCTTTCAAGAATTGAAGAAACGTCTCGTAATGCACCAGTTTTGTGTCTGCTCGATATCCAAAAGGATTTTCAAGTCTATTGTGACGCATCTCGACAAGGACTTGGAAGTGTATTGATGCAAGATGGGAATGTGGTATCCTATGCCTCCCGACAACTTAAGAACCACGAACACAACTACCCCACGCATGATTTGGAACTTGCGTCTGTGGTTCATGCACTCAAGGTATGGAGACATTACCTCATGGGCAAACATTGTGATGTGTTCACTGATCATAAGAGTTTGAAGTACATCTTCACCCAAAAGGAGTTGAATATGAGACAAAGAAGATGGCTTGAACTGATTAAGGATTATGACTTGGATTTATAGTACCATCCCGGAAAGGCAAACATGGTGGTCGATGCCTTAAGTCGTAAGGTGTATGTGAACGGACTTACCGCAGGGGAACTTCCAGAGGATTTATGCAAGCAATTCAAGGATCTCAGGCTAGAGATAGTCCCGAAAGGACACGTAGCGACTATGGAAATAGTGTCTACTTTCCAAGAGAGAACCAAGGAAGCACAAAAGGGAGATAAAGAGTTGGAGGAAATACGAGTCAAAATAAGTGAAGGCAAGACGAAAGGATTTCGTCTAGACGAACAAGGGACCCTTTGGTATGGGAAGCGTTTGTGTGTTCCCAATGACCCCGACATCAGGAAGTTGATTTTACAAGAAGCTCACGATTCACCTTACTCAATTCACCCAGGTAACACGAAGATGTACATGGATGTGAAGGATAGATTTTGGTGGAATAACCTAAAAAGAGAAATTGCCGAATATATTTCTCTATGTGACGTATGCAATAGAGTTAAGGCCGAGCATCAGAAACCGGCCGGATTACTTCAATCGCTATCTATACCCGATTGGAAGTGGGATAAGGTAGGCATGTATTTTATCACGGGATTGCCCCGGACTCGTTCAGGATTTGATTCTATCTGGGTAGTGGTGGACCACCTCACCAAGGTGGCTCACTTCATTCCCGTAAAGACCACTTATACAAGTGCTAAGCTTGCCAAGATATACATGTCAAGGATTGTAAGTCTGCATGGTGTTCCCAAGGGAATTGTGTCAGATAGAGGCACCCAGTTTACTTCAAAGTTTTGGCGACAGCTACATGAGTCTCTTGGAACCCGACTAGAATTCAGTACTGCCTTCCACCCTCAGACAGATGGCCAAACGGAAAGGGTGAACCAGATTCTGGAAGATATGTTGAGAGCTTGCGCGCTAGACTATGGGTCTAATTGGGATGATAACCTGCCGTATGCTGAGTTCTCGTACAATAATAGCTACCAGACAAGTATCAAGATGGCTCCGTTTGAGGTTCTGTATGGCAGGAAGTGTAGGACTCCGCTGTTATGGAGTGGAGTTGGTGAACGTAGTCTTTTTGGTCCTGAATTGATCAAGGATGCCGAAGAAAAGATACAGCAGATTCAGGATAGGCTAAAGGTAGCCCAATCCCGACAAAAGAGCTATGCTGATTCCAAACGCAGGGATGTGGCTTATAAAATAGGGGACCGTGCGTATCTCCAAGTTTCACCACTGCGAGGAGTTAAGAGGTTTGGAATCAAGGGTAAGTTAGCCCCAGGATTCATAGGACCATATAAGGTTCTAGCCCGTAGAGGAGAAGTTGCTTATCAGTTGAAATTACCGGAAGGACTGACTGTGCATGATGTGTTTCATGTGTCACAACTAAAGAAATGTCACCCGGAGATGGCTGAAACACCGCTAAGAGATACAGTTCCCCTGGAGGAGGTTCAATTGGAGAATGACCTTACCTATGAGGAAAAACCCACCAAAATACTAGAAACAGCCGAACGGTTTGCCCGTACCAAGACTATAAGATTCTGCAAAGTACAATGGGACCACCACTCCGAGGAAGAAGCCACGTGGGAGCGTGAAGAAGATTTGAAGGCAGAACACCCACACCTATTTGCTAGCCAACCCGAATCTCGAGGACGAGATTCTTCTTAAGGGGGTAGGTTTGTAACATCCCAGGTTTTATTATATGATGTTACTAGAAGCATGCATCATCCTTGCATCATTGCATCCTACAAATGCAGTTGCATCAAAAACCCTAACATCAGAATCTACCAAACCTTAATAAAGATTTCCCTAAGTAAGAAAAAATGATGTAATCATGCTTGACCCTTCTAAAAGTCATGTAAGGATAATAATCTATGGTCCTATGATGACCACCTTCTTTTTACAAAAATTTAGAAATTGGTTTCATCACTTTTGGACTTGATATGCAAAAGTTATTGGAGTTTTATTAAAACAGAAAATGGAAAAAAATAATAAGGAATAAAAAAAAGAGCAACCCTAACCTTGTCGGGCCATCGAACCAGGCCCGCTACCTTTTCTACCGCCAGCCCAGCGTTAGCCGCAACACAACACCGCAACGGGCCCAGCCCAATACCCCTCCCCCGTCCCTGTCTCCTGCGCGGCACGCACCTCGCGCTAGCCCACTTCCCTCTCCGCCACCGACACGAGGGACCCACCTGTTCGTCCCCTACCTCAAGCTGGAGTCCGCCTGCAGCACGTTTGAACAGAACCGGTAGGATTCGCGGCCGATCCTAGCCCCCCGCCCAAGTTTCCGCCCCATATAACTCCCTGCAACCCTCGGCATCGCCTCGTTCGAGTTTTCCTTCTCACAAACCCTAGCCCAAACATCTCTCGCGCCGGCCGCCGTCGGGTTGCTCTCGCCGAGACGGTTCGGAACCCCCCTTGCTCTCTTCTTCCCCTGGAACTTTCCCCCATCCACTACTGATTCGCCAGATACTTTTCCTCTCCTTCGCAGCCAATCGGGAATTGCTTCCGACGTGTCGCCGAGCTCGCGGGACAGCAGAGCCGTCTGGGCCGAGGAAGAGAAGGCAAGCCGATCTCACGCTGGACCGCAGGAGGAGCGCACCGTCAGACTCTCCGCTGCCCGAAGAGCCACCGTGTGCCGCCACGACGACCACGTCCAAGCCCGCCGTCTCGCCATCGACGCCATCGCTGTAAGTCACCGCCCTTCCCCCGTCCGTTAGATCTGCAAGCTGCGGCTCAGATTAGAAGCAAACCCGAAGGGGTATGCGCCTATCGCGTCGCGCCGCGTCTGCTCGCCGCATCAGTGCGCCGCGTCAGCACCGCTTCACCTAGCTGGCCCAATCAAAAACTGCCACGCGTCGTGTTCTCGGTTAGGATTAATTTTATTTGGCAGGTTTAGTTTAAAATTTGCAAAATTCATAAAAAATCAATTACTTGGCCAAATTTAGCATATAATATACCGTTGGATTCACAAAATTATGTAGAACCCAGATCTGCAATAGAATTCCAAGTTTACAGTAGGGTTTTCGGTGTAGAATTTAATCTCTAGATTAGAGTGTTTAATCTATAGAAAATTAATTAAAACTCTGATTTAGTTGATTCTTGTTGTGATGACTTTGTTTTCACAACACCTACTGAGCAAAATTATGGAGCATTGCTTAAGAACATTAGATTTGATTTGGGGCTAAATTAGATGGTTGGATCTACTAGTGAGCCAAGATTTTAGAAGTAAGACCCAAATTTTGGTAACCCGTGGGAAATCAATATTAATAACATCCCTAAACAATTGCAATCCAATTATACTACCTTGGTCAATTTAGAAAACAAATCTTGCATAAAGTACCATGATGCATGCATGCATATTATCTCTGTGGCATATTTTGATTAGATCCAAGTTTGTGTTTCGTTAGATTGTCCGGAGTGCGCTGAGGAGTGCTATTGTGTAGAGTGCTGCTCGGATCAAGGCAAGTTACACCATTTGTTCATAATTTTATCCCAGTTTTGATTCTATGCATGTGATCTTCAAAATTCTGTAGTATGCATGTGTAGGATGTTCTAGTAGAATTTTTCCTTAGTATTATTTTGCAAGTGCGATAATTTTGTAGTATGCCATGAGTAGCTCTATACTTAGGATTTCCCCTCCTAATAGGTTCCCCTGTTTTGCTAAGTATTGCTTGCTATGCTATATATATGTAAGGTACCGTTGGGGGGTTTGAAAGACAATGAATTTTTCTAAGTATAAAGGCTCTCTTGAGCAAACTTTTTTTCTCAAATCCACTTCAAAATAAAACTAAGTTTTCTTTTGGGCGGAATGGTTGTCGGGACAACGAGTGATATTTGGTTGGAGGACGGCCGCCCAGGAATCAAAGAAGTCTGCCATGTTTCAAAATTCAGAAGCTTCCAGTGCAACCACAATACATATGGGCTCTGTCTTGGCCTAGTACTTAGTGGGAAACCTCACCTGGGTACCAACATTTGGAGGATCATGGCACAGTTGGATCCAGAAGGTAGAGGGGCTACTAAGGGAAAGCCTCGCCATGGTCTTGTCTGTAAAAGGACTTGATCGTGGATTGTGGGTAAAGTGCACAAACTCTCGAGAGTATTGCAATCTGATCGATCAGCCGTGTTCATGGAAACAGAACAACAATGAGCATCTGAAGGATCTTCCTCTCTCTTTTCTAAACAAAGTTTTGAAACCCCATGGCGTGAGTAATTCGCCAATGGGTGGGATTTTGGGAACTTGGTGCGTAATATCCAAGTGTCACTTGGTGAGTAATATCCAAGTGTTTGGTTGTTTGGACACTCAATGAGTAATATACTCGTGTGTCATTCAACCCTATTTAATCTAAGCAAATGTTTACAAAGTAGGGAAAATCTTCTCTTCTTCTCTCTACTTAAGAAAAACTAGCTTTGAGCAAATGAACTCTACAACCTAAACTAGCCTTGCATGTAGAGATAGTCTTTTCTTTCCTTGGTGTAAATTGCCAATACATTCAAAGTATTGATCCAACTTGTTGGCTGCACGTCTTATGTGCAGAATCCGAAGATTGAAAGGTGCGTAGGGATCGCGAGTCTACGCTCGACAAGCCTGGGGCATTGATGGACTCAAGCTGCTTTTATGTTTCCGCTGTTATTTGAGCTAGCTTAATGCTAAGCAATTTTGTAATAAAATTCATACTCTGGATTCTCCGTGTAATAAAGACTTTGTGTTTTACATGATATTCGTCGACTGTGAGTGCTAGCTATTGATCCAGGGACTGAATGTTAATCACAGGGACTTAGGATCTTTATTGATCCAAGGTCACTACAACAATCTACTAGTATGCCGCCACGAAACCTGTCGGTAAATATCAGACGCTATCGCCACAAGGCGATTGCACCCAGAGACCGTAAATTGCCGGTGATGCTCTAGTAATAGGTAAGCCCATAGCTAGATGAAATATGCCGCTTATGTATAACCTGCAAAAAAGATGAAAATTCGGCTTTGTTAAAAATAATATTATTCCTGCATTTTCAAATGGACCAACATAAAGCTGAAACGCCTATACGATTTCTAGCTTTATTTGTCCGATCCACTTCATTAAGCCAATTTACCAAACATAAGTGATATTGGTTGGAGGATGGAGATCATAAGTGAAGAAAACATACGCCAGATATTTTTTGCAAAAGGACAAGCAAGAAATAAATGCTCAATTGTTTTATTCTCGTCACAAAAGCAACATTTTGTATACCATGTCCAATTCCTTTTTGCAAGATTCTCTTTAGTAACCAAAACCTTTCTATTAAGAAACCACATGAATATTTTAATTTTTTGAGGAATCTTTAGTTTCCAAAGATAACGAGAAGGAAATTTCGGATGTCCATTCATAAGATTTTCATACATAGACTTAACAGTAAAAACCTAGTTTTCTGTCAATTTCCATATAAAAGAATCCTAATTATCTGACAAAGTTATAATGCCTAAAGTTGATACAACCATAAAGATACTCCCGACCATCGCATACCTAGAATGCACCCAACCGCGCACAGACACATGAACCCTAAAGAAGAAAATTTACGTAGTCACTAACGACCAAGGGGCCTTTGACAACATGGGTTTCTTAGCACTATATCCTAGGTATTCAACTCGCGTGACTGATGAGGAAAAATATTGGTATTGCCTCTTAGCTAACATACAACTCTTACGCGAGTTCATAGGCAAAAAGTGTTGTTAGCCCAATATTATGCATGAATGAACCCAAAATCATTAAATCCAACCTTATTTAGATACAACCCTTAAAAGAGACAGATCATTGGAGTAGTAGTCTCTTAGGGCTTGTTTGATTTGTAGGATATAAAAACACAAGAATACAAAACACACATGATTAGTGTGCTATGTCTAGCTGAATCCTATAGGTTTTGGAACCTACAATTTTTTTCTTCAAGCAGTGTTTGAAACACAGGGAAAACAAAAGAATTGTAACATGAGATTTGAGTGGATGAAATTTTTTGTCCAAAACATAGTGTAATGCAATCCTATGGAAACATTTCTTATGTGTTTAATCCTACGATCAAGCGATGCCCGTAGGGAAAATTCCTAAGGATCAAAATCCTCCAAAATTCCCATGCAATCCCTTTGAATTAAATGAGCCCTTAAGTTTTAATATCTCCTATAATAATGTGCTAAGAGACAATGCATTGTGAACCTTGGAGGGTGTTGGATAATGACATTTTTTACCACCTCCTCCAAATGCGTACACACCAACATAAAAAGCTTCTAACGCCGAATAATAGACCATGAATGAAGACAATACAAATATTGGCAGAGAACCTACAAGAGAGATAAAATTTACTAATAAACATCAAGCCATTTGTACATAGACATGGAAACCAAATAATTTAGTCTATTGCTATGCTCCGGATAGGATTCTAAACTTGCCCTGCAACCAATTGCCACAAGTACAACAAGACTGATAAAAATTAGAAGCACTAGACTATTGATCATATAGTTAGGGCAAACTTGCACAAGGAGAACATATGTTTGATTCTCTCATCATGATTGTCTCATCATGATAAAAGTGAAAGAACCTAGTGCTAAAGAAACTTATCGAGTTAAGTTCCGATCATCTGTTGCTTTTATCTTGCTTTGGAATATTTTGGATTGATTGCTTATGTTGAGTTCCGTGTCCACAGTCCTAACATTAAACATGCCATGGTGTTATAAACCCCACATGTCATACTTGAATAGCGGGCAATTGTTATAAATAATTTAGCAACATCTTTAAGTTAATCCTTTTTTTTGTTTTTATATGTATTTGTTTTAAAAAAATGTGCGTAACACCCGGCCTCTGCACCGATTGGTGCACTTAATTAACCATAGATCTACACATAATGATATTTGTTTATTACAACCTACAACCAAAGACAAAGGTATACCACAATAAGATTACAACTTGTATCTTATGCATTGCTAAACTATTGCTAAGCCATCAGTTATATTGGATGAACATAGCCATGTTGAGATGTCTGTACAAGAGTCTAGAGTTGCAGGCGCCTCAAAGACAATGTAGTAATGAACACACACGGATCCAATGGTAGACCTTTTGTAATATGCAAGATCCAATGCACCTTGCGGACAAAAGATTGCCAAACATTTTACTTCAATAATGTGTATTTAGAGTACCCTGCACTTTTATATCGCATATTATTCGAGCGCAGTGCAGACGAACACTGCACATCCTTTCACTTGAGGCTGAGAGAGGAAAAACTATGTGAATTTGCAAACTTTTACCTATAATTAGGATCATGTGTGGCCTATACATTAACTTTTCCCTTAGCTAGTTTTCTTTTTCTTTCTCCGTATGTACTCCCTCTGTTTCAAAAAATATTTTTTTTGAAAAAGAGTATATATTAATATAGATACCAATTACACCTAGCCTCTGCAACAACGCAGGCCCTAACGGGTTACGGATGCACACAAACCAGAAAAAAAAAGAATTAAAAAAAGTCTCGCTACAAAGAACTATTCCTCGAAGCAATAACACAAACACCACCAAAACAACACCAGTAATCCAACCACTCCAATAGCGACGCCTTTAAGAAGGAAACAGTGCACAAGCGCTGTCGTCGCCCGATCAAAGATCATACCCTAGAGAAAGTCCTCACTCACAAAACAATGCCTTCAATAAGGTCATTGCCAGACACAACCAATTAAGGCTAGATCTTGAATTTTTACCGTGCAAGGTAAGACCGGGAACATCTCGTGTGTTGTTGCCCCCACAAACAGTCATTGCTGCAAGTCGCAGATCAGGCAGCCAGTTCCTCGTCGCCACAAAGACTCAAATCACCATCGTTTTCCCGATATTCTAGCCTTTCTGACATTCTCCGCAACTGACTTCACCATGGATCGTCGAATACATGATACATGATGGTAACAGATATTAGAGCTTCGCAACGCTCCCGCTGAAACCAAACGGCCAGAAAAAACATGGGTACGCCCGACCGAATTCTATCCGATCCAGCAATCTCTAGGCATAGTCGTCCATGAGAGTTCGCCGACGGAGCCTTCGGAACTCGCCACTCTAGCCCAGATCATCGAGGACAGACAGCTAACAAATCTTCATCTTGGGGCAGAAGGAACCCTAGGACCGTCACCTATATTTGCATAGAACCTCCAAATGCTATCCCATCTTCTTCAAACATGTCCGCCATGGCGTGAGCATGGAAATCCTCTTACCTTCAAACCACACTAACCTGCCTCCGATAGAACCATGATAATCTCGGCGGTTCGCCGTAAATCCGGGCTGAACCACCATGACATACACGTGCGGATGAAAATTGGAGCTTCGTGTTGCCAAGGCTGCAGCCATCAGCAACGACTCCATATCCGAATCCAGAGGATAGTCAGGAGGTAAAGCGCGGTGTCAGCAATCTGGCTGGCGGCATGCGCGCTTCTATGGACTTGGCCGATCAAGCAGCTGCACGGGACGTAGACTCCAAAGTCTCCTTGCTTGGCCGATCAAGCAGATGCACCTGACGTGGACTTCAAAGCCTCCTTGCGTGGCCGATCTAGCAGATGCATGACTTCAACGACTTCTTGCGCCGACGCGATCAATCTAGAAGCCTCAACCTTGGTTGGAGGGGAGGCCGATCCGAGTCGTCAAGATCAACCGGCAAAATCGGAAGCAATATATGAGGGGAGGACCAGCGACTCCCGATGGTTGGAGCAGTCAGACTAGAGAAAACACAGCCAGGTGAAGGAGACAAGATGCTAGGTCCCAAAAAAGATAAAGCAGAGAACGCCCGCCGCCGTCGTCCGCCGTCGACCGTCGGGCGGCCTCCTCCGGCGGCGGCGAGGAGGGGGCTGCGTGGGAGGCGCTCTTTGGGAGGTGGCGGCGGCGTCTCCGGAGTCGCCTCTGTTTCAAAATATATATAAGATGTTTTAAATTTATAAAAAAATGTATATAGACTTCTTTTAGTGTCTAGATTCACTCTAAACCTAAGTGATTCTACATCACTAGTGCACATGTATGTCTCTAACACCGGTTCACCAATGCCTCTAACACCGGTTCACAAATGCCTCTAACACCGGTTATCGAACCGCTGTTGCGGTTTCGGTGTTAGAGGCCCCTCCCTTTAACACCTGTTCTTATACGAACCACTGTTAAAGGGTGGCGCATGTGGGGCCTTCCGCAGAGCTCAGGCCATACCCCTTTAACACCAGTTCGTAACTGTTCTCTGCCGCTGCAGGAAAATGACCTAAATCTCTGCCGCCGCCCCGTTTTGGGCGGATTTCTGCGGCGGTGGGGAGGGGGGGGGGGTCGATCGGGAGAGGTATACACATACATCATCGGTACGTACATATATCAATAATTAAGCAACTATTATTATACACAAACATCGTCATTGTGGTATTCTCCGTACACGTTCGAGCATCAAGTACAAGACAAACACGTTCAAGCATATATACAATATAACATCTCCGTACACGTTCATTTATATCTATAGAGTTTTTCACCAGGCGTGACAACCTCATCAAGTATGAACCCCACCAATTCCTCTTGAATGGCTCGTACGCGATCAAATGGTAGGAGTTTGTCCCGCATCCGTTCGATCTAAATATATATGAAGAATAAGGTCAATATATATATAAGAATAAAACTCAAAATAATGTTGTGTACTTCGTTTACGTACTCCAAGTTGTTCTAGTACGGCTTGGCCCGTCATATACATCGTGTTGCGAATGAACTCGCAAACGTAGTATCCATATAAGTTATTGCCGTCTCCCTGCTACTCGCACTTTACGAGAATAGAGAGTTCAATGAAAATAATAATCAATAAAGAATGATATAATGGAATTGAAAGAAGAATCAAATAGATACGCAGACCTAGCTAGCTAGTATTACTTACATTTTGATCTACAAATTCGAGTTCTTCTGACCATTCACCCACGGCCCTGCCCGTGAACCTTTTCCAAAACCTGTCCGGCAAAGAAAATGAATAAAGGATTAATTAGTTACTTGTTGTCACGAAAGTTGCCGATCTAGTGCGATAATATGATTAAAATTACCTCTGGAGCATCGCTTTAAAGTCTGCCCATAGCTCTTTGTATTTTCGTGCCGAGTCCATGACAAGGACTTGTCCTGCGTCAACTTGAATGACTAGTAGAATAAAGTGGAACCTGCGCACGCATAACTCATCATCGGTTATACTTAACATCGAGTAAGCCGAAACAAAATGTGTACAAGAGAGGGTAACACTCAAGAGAAGTTGTAAGGCAATAGTATTTCCCATTTGGTTTGTTGTCTCAGTAAAGACCTTAGCAAGAGATCTTCTGTTTGCCCGGGTTTGTCTTGTAACACTAGTTCATGAACTCTATTTGGGTCAACGAACCCAATGTCATAAGAGCCTCCTTTCATGCATTCCATAACCTTTTTCCTACATAATAGTATATACATATATGGTGAGCATATATATATACATGCAATTAATAAATTGAATGAGCTGAGATAGAAATTACAGAAATAGTACTTACACACAATAAAGGCTGAGGGCAGCTTTGTCTAATTCCTTCTAATTGAATAAATAATGCAAGTCTTCAATGTTGAAGGTGATCTGGTCGTCTCCGTACAAGAAAATCTCATCTATTATATGCGCCGTGATCCATTCTTCCTTTGTCTTGCAGAAATTAAGGTACCACTTATGCAATCTTCGCATCTTTGTTGGTAGATTCTTGAGTTGCTATTTCTTGACGAGATTCTTCCCGTACTTCCATGGCTGTATGGGGTTGACATCGCCTTTGGGCAGTTGGTCTCCCATTATGTTCAAGTATGCAATGTAAGTCATCCCCATATCATTGGACTTTCTTTGTAACTCTTGCTCGTAATCATTTATAGGAGGAGCTATCCGTGTATCGAACACTTGGAGCGGGGCGCACGATTGGTTTTCGTGCTCTCCGAGCTGGGGAACTGTTTTCCGGGGTGCATGACTACTACTTTTAGACTCCCTCCTCCTTGCATCCCCCTTTATAGTCTGGCGTTCATAGTCCGGCACAAGTGGGGGTTCAGGTTTCAAAAGATTATTGTAAAACTTCTCTACCACCGCCGGATCTAGTTTCTTCTTTGGCTCGGCCCGTTTAGGTGCAAAGAATTTCTTAACCTCGTCTTCCGAGATCCTCTTGTTCTCCTCGTCACTGTGATTCCACGGTAATACCGGCAATGGCTTGGCAGGAGCCTGCAGAACGTAGTTCCTTGAACTCTTCGACGTATGGTTTCCTGCAGATTTCTTCGTGGTAGTAGTACTAGTACTAGCGGCAGAAGTGCTCTTCCTCTTACGCTGACGCACCGGAGATGGCTAACGCGCAGGAGATGGATGAAGCGGCGGAGACGGCTGACATGACGGAGACGGCAGGGGAGTATTCTGATGACCCGGATACGGCTGAGGCGGCGGAGACAGCTGAGGCGGTGGAGACGGCTGAGGCGGCTCAGATTGCTGACGATGTGGAGACGGCGGGGGAGCTAGTGGCCTCCAATTTGGAAGCACGATGTGTTCCTTCTTCCAGAGAATGGTTGTTTTCACTTTAAATTTTAGTTGAGTTTCCCCGTCACCTGTAGCTTGGTCAAGCTGTGCTTCCTCATATTCCTTCACAACCTCATCCACCCCGACAATAGCATAGCCATCTGGAATTGGTCGGGAGTGGTAAGTTCCACCATGTACAGGAGGTAAGGCATAGTCGACCGCTACCTTAATGGATAAGCCCATTAATTTCGCATGTAGCTCAGCGTGTTCGCTCTCCGTGATCTCATCCACGGGGTATCGAGGACCCGCCATTTCAAGCGTGGGCTACACGTTCTCCGTGGAAGACACGCTGCTTTTCCGCGCAGAGTCTGGGCCGCCGGCAACTTCCAATGCAGGATCTTCATGCCGCTGAGATGGGCCGGTTGCTTTCTGGCTATTTTGTGCGTTCACTTGCGCTTGCAGCTCCCTGAGTGTCTGTTCTATCTGTGTCATCCGATCTATACGCTCTTTTTCTTTTCTGCCGCGCCATCCGTAAGAATTGCCACACACGGCAAACCTATCCTTCCACGTCATATCCCATGTGCCTCGTGCTAGTCCAGAGTGTTCTTTTTTACCGATGGCGCGTGTCAGCTGGTCATTCTCTCTATCGGGATGGAAGGTCCCGGTGGCTGTTTCCTCGAATGCCGCGATGAGTTCATTAATGGTTTTGCAAGAACTTTTGGTAAGATACACATTCCCGTTTCTTGGTCCAACTTTGCCCCGATTCCGTAGAACCAAGTCTTTGCACGTAGCTTCCACCCCTCTGTCGGGGGTCTGATCCCTCTATCGCGCAGGTCCTTCTCAGCTTGCTTCCACTTAGGCCTCTGAGATATATAGCCATCTGACCCCATCGTCTGGTGATATTCCTTCTTGGCATTTAGCCTATTGGTTTCTGACCTCTTTGCAGCTTTAGGACCTTCCTTGTACGCCACAAATTAGGGTCAGTGAGGTCTTATCTTCGCATAATATGCATCTTCAAAATTTGGAGTCTCGCCAGCTGTGACAAATTTGTTCAATTTTGTCTTCCAGTTGCGGAAAGCTTCGGCCATCTTCTTTAGAGTCCACTCTTTGACCTTTTCCTTTATAATCGGTTTATTTTCATCCTCCTCTGGCGGTAGGTTAAAATTTAACAACAGCAAAGTCCAAAACATTTCTTTGGATCTTTTATCGACAAAGGTAGCGTCGCCCTTATTTGGCTCATTCAATTCTTCAATTGTGATTGGGATTTGGTCCCTAACAAGAACTCCAGCCTAACGTATAAATTTTTTGCGGCCTTCTTGGGCTCCATCGGCCTGCCATTAACACGGACTGCTTCGATCGTGAACTTTGCACGATCTTTCAACCGATGGCTCGTGCCTCGCTTGCTCTTTTTCGTAGAAGAAGATTGTTGCTGGGTGGTCGATCCGGAGGGCAAAAAGAAAAAAGAAGCGTTAATTAATACATGTACATATATACAAATCAATCGGTGCAAGTCAGCAGAGGCTTAATCCATGCATATACCTCGACGGAATTTGTAATCACTAAAGTGCGTTCACCGGAGTCGTCATCTTCTCCATGACTACTTGAGCTATCATCATGTCCCTCCAAGTTCAGATATTGTGAGGTGTCCTCATCACCGATGAGGATCATGTTCTCTATTATTTCTTCCTCTTCAAGGTTTCTACTGTGTGGATCCATAGTTTCTAAAACAATAATATTATCACACATGGGCGCGTGTCCGGCAGCGTCATTCGGAACAGATTGACTGCCAGGACTTTTTCCAAAGATTACTTCTAGGTCCTTGACCATACCAAATACTTACTCACCAGTACGGAGGACAGGCTTCCTTCGGGGTTCTGCCTGACGTTTGAAATGCTTCCCTTTCTTTCTTACAGGATGCAGGTTCGGAAGAAATCAAAGATGCCCTAGGTACACAACCTTCTTACATTTATATAAATATACACTTCCAGTCTCATCTAAACAGTGTGTGCATGCTTTGAATCCCTTGTTTGTCCGCCCTGAAATGTTACCAAGAGCAGACCAATCATTGATGGTTAGGAAAATCAACGCTCGTAGGTCAAATGGCTCCCTTTGTGCTCATCCCACATACGTACACCTGGTTTGGCCCACAGCTATAAAAGTTCTTCAACTAATGGCCTTAGGTACACATCAATGTAGTTGCCGGGTTACCTCGGGCCTTGGATGAGTACTGGCATTATAATGAACTTCCGCTTCATGCACAATCAAGGAGAAAGATTATAGATACATAGAGTCACAGGACAGGTGTTGACAAGGTTTAATCTCATCAATGCCCATTGTTATGGACTTGGGTTTTGGAGAAGATGGGGATGCTGGAGATCGTGGAACGGTTAACAGACAAGCAACCAGGAGACACGAGATTTACCCAGGTTCAGGCCCCCGGAGGGAAAACCCTACTCCTGCTTGTCTGCTCTTGATTACGGCGGAACCGAAGATTACAAGGTGCGTAGATTCGATCTGGCGTGAGGTGCGTATGCGAGAGTATGAGTCGAGAGATCTAGGACGTGCCCTCCTGGCCTTTATATAGACTTAGGCAGGTCCCGGGCGTAGTCCTAGTCGGTTCTGTGTTCTAGGGTTTTACCCTTTGAATTTCCTATCTATGCTAGTCTTGCTCCAAGGATCCAAGGCGTCATGGGTCTTGGCCATCCGAAATCTTCAT
This sequence comes from Avena insularis, assembly GCA_023614405.1. Lineage (NCBI taxonomy): Eukaryota > Viridiplantae > Streptophyta > Magnoliopsida > Poales > Poaceae > Avena > Avena insularis. The sequence continues at coordinate 86,558,039 of CM042695.1, forward strand.
GGGCCAACAGATGTCGCTGTGGGCCTTCCTTGGGCTGGACCAGGTATGCTGAAGTTACGTGCTGTAGGGTATAACCATGTCAAGAGCCTCGAGTGATCAAATAATCGTAGATTCGGCTGAGGACTCTTCAATCCTTCGGGTGCAACTATGTATAAACAGTATATGTGTGTAGGGATTGTTGATACGTGTGCCTGACTCACCCGACGGATCAGGGTCAGTTAACTGTCTTAGGACGAAACAACACGATCTTCATCAGGTTCGAGTCCCTTAACTTGAACCCGGAACATATGCTGGCGTAATTCGACTCAGGCCACGGGGGACTTACAGGAGTGGAATTCCAGTGGTTTTAATTGATGTACCCAACGCGTCCGTCGGGATTTTGCATCACGCCTGTTGGCATGGATTCATACTAGCAGAGCGCAGTCGTGTGCGTTGCCAGGCCATCAGATGAGATCTGCAGGTCTTATCTTTGCGTCGCAGACGCAGCATCCGAACATTTGTCACCACACAGGTGTTTCGGGTGGCTAAGGAGATCGTTGCTCACTCAGTGTTTTGTTGGGCAGAGTTGCCGAAAAAGTTTTTTGCTTGCTGATCCGAAGGATCGCAGTCGAGGATTTCATAGGGTGCGCGACCAGCGCTCCCTATGGGAGTAGCCCCCAAGTGTCTGTTCGAGTCGTAGACTCGAGCGGAGACTTTAGTTCAAGCATTGTTCAGTTGTTAAGTTCGTAGGACACGAAAATTTCCGGATGCTTTAAATCCATCTTCCCTATGGGAGTAGCCCCCGAGTCCATAGTGGAGTCGTAGACTCGACGTAGGACTCGAAGAAATACTCTGTCTTTATTCATCTTGCGGGTGCGCGGCCAGCGCTCCTGATAGGAGTAGCCCCCGAGTATTTAGTCAAATCGAAGATTCGAGTGAGTACTCTTAGCTGTGGAGCCGAAGAATTGTAGTTGGTGCTAATATAGCTTTTGATGACATCAGTGCTGACGATCAATGACCTCAAGCGTCTGCTACGCCATAGATGACTTGGCTGGACGAACGTGGGTCCCACTTGCTGACTTTGAATTGACCGATCACGCGTGTCGTGGAGATAATTACGGCGTCTCCTCGATTTCCGCGCGTTGTGGACGGCGTGGTAACGACGGTTCGTTGTGATGCTGACACGTGTATGGTCAGATCTGTCGTTGGCGTTAGGTCTTCTGGATGGACGGCTGCCATGCGTCGTCTTCGTTGTTATAATCATTGGGGAAATCCGCGTTTTGTTTTCACCACATCAGTTGTTGTTTTCACTGCCTCCCTTTGCTCTAGCGATTCTTGCTGCGCGCTGGGATTTCCTTCCACATTTCCATCTTCTCTTCTGCGTTTTCACCGCCGGCGCCGCCGTAGCGCAATGGGGAAACCAAAGAAATCGTCATCTGCAGTTGGGACCAGCGCCGCCGGAGGAAAGAAAAGCACCACCGCTACCCGTGTCACCGATGGTGGCTGGCGGCGATCAGAGACGCGGGAGAGCGATCTCCGCAAGCTTCGCGAGCGGGGCCTGATCCCGTAGGATAGGGAGGCCGTCAAACTCCCCGGCAATGAGGTAATCCCCCGTCCCCCATCTGGGTATCGGGTTATGTTTCTCGCCTTCGTTATGCATGGGTTTTCTTTTCCAGTCCACAACTTCCTCCGTGGACTACTCTTCTTCTATGGGATTCAGCTTCATCATCTGTCTCCCAATTCTCTTCTCCACATTGCTTGTTTTATCACTTTTTGCGAGTGTTGGCTTGGCATTGAGCCGCACTTTGGCCTCTTCCGGAAGCTCTATTCCGTGAAGAGGCAATCTGGTTCGGATGGTGTGTATCCCATTGGGGGTTGCATCATCTCCCTTAGTCCCAATCTTCTCTTCTTTTCTTTTTCCATGTCCGAATCTGTCCAGTACTGGCGGAGGCGATGGTTTTATATCCGCGACCAGAGTGCCTGTGCAAGATTTTGGTCTTGTTCCCTTTGACCCCTCCCAAATGATTGAGACGAAAAGGTCTTGGAAAAACCAAATCTTGGACGGTGAGGTGGCGGAGATAGAGGCCCTTTACCGTCGGGTGGAGGATCTCCAGCTGATTCCGGAGAAAGAGGTGAATGGTGTGGACATCATCCGGACGTTTCTTGAGCGTCGGGTGCAGCCTCTCCAAGCGAGGGCGCACCCGATGTTTCTTTATTCTGGGCGCCGTGATCCGACGAGGGTTTCGACTGAGAAAATCTCCGAGGGGGATCTTGACAGGGCCCTTCGCGCGCTGCTGAAGTTCAAGGCCGGAGAAGAAATCCCGGGGAAGTCGCTAACTCCTCCATTTTCTTCGACGTTGGTCGTACCGCAGGTGTAGATTTGTGCACGTAGTGCTTTTTTGTCGGCTGTGTATTTATTTCCTTTGTTTGCTAACAAAGTTCCTTCTGATTTTGCAGAGCTTCAAAGTGCCGGGCATGGTACCGCCATTGCCCGAAAAGTATCCGAATGCCCCGGATAATGAAGTGGTTGAGTCCGTGTCCGAGCTGCCGTCGGCGCGATCTCCGGCGGAGGATGCTGACGAGTCGAGTGAGGACCATACACGCAAACGATCACGAATCTCCAGCGAGTCTTCGGATGCCTCGACTCCTCCGACTCCCAGAAACCCTCTGGGCCTTGAGCGTCATAGTGACGGTCATGGAGGTTCTTCCTCTCCCCTTCCTGCCATTCCTGTGCGGGCTGTAGCGCCGCACCCGCCAGCAAAGCGGAAGAAGGAAGAAAAGAAGGAGGAGAAGAAGGAAGAGAAGAAGGAGGAGAAGAGGGCCCTAAGGACTCCTCCTGTCTTCGAACTGAGCTCACTGGGCTTGTAAGTTTCTTGTTGTACTATTGTCCTTGTTCCTTCATGATTTTTGCACTTGTGCTGATTGGTTCGTATGCAGGCATTCCTCCCACGATTCCTCCAGTGATGGTGCGCGGGAAATGATGGGGGAGTCGAAAATTGCGTCTCCTCCTCCTCAGACGGTGGCGACTTCGGGTGGCGCGGCTCCGGATCCTCCGTTGCAGGAGGTGCAGGTGGTTGCGCCTCAGAATTTCGCAGGTGGGCCTTCGGAGTCGCCATCAGAGCATGTTTTCCGCTTCATGTCACGGGGAGCCCCGAGTGTTTTCGCAGCGAATTTTGTTTTACTCTTTGTGTTGGGCGTAGCCCTAAGTCCTTTTCATCGCTATTTCTTTTCTCGCAGCCTTTTGTGCAGAGGCCAAGCGGTGCGTGGAGCGTCTGGTGCCGGAGGCTAACCTTCGGCAGCTTCAAGGTACCTATTCGCTTTTGGTGCTTTTTTTTGTTTATTCCGTCCTGCTTCGACGCTTTGTTTTGAATGCAGAGAGCATAATACTTCTCTCCGTGAGGTCGATGCTCTCAAGAAGAGCCTTGGTCAATCGGAGCAGAAGGTAGGTCAAGCCGCTACGCGAAGAACGCCGAGCTAGAGCTGACTAAGGCAGCCGGCGGAGCGCTCGCAGCAGGAGGTCATGGATCGTGAGGAGCAGCTGGCCACCGTTGCGGCTGCTCGTGAAAGAGAGGTGGCGGCGAAGCTCATGGCTGCTGCCAAGGCTATTTCGGGTGAGTGCTAGATTTGTGCTTGTTTCTTCATGCCTCGTGTCTTCTTCTGTGTTGCTTTTCTTCATATCTTCCTTCTTATTTTTTGTCTCAGATGCCGCAGGCATCGAGTTTGACCGCGGTGCTCTAGAGCACGGGAGTGCTCTAGATGATGCTACTGTGGCGGTCGAAGACCGCCGCGACCGCTGTCATCTCCCTTGCCAAGGCGAAGGAGGTCCTTGGCCGCTTCTACAAGGAGCTTGTTCCTAAGGGCGTGGCCCTCGATGATGTGGATGCTCACCGGCGCTCTGGCGGCGCTGGGCGCATAAGCGCAAGCAGAAGGGCATCAACGCGTCCGTCAGGCTGGCGATGGCCTTGGCTGCTGGAGCGGAGTTGGATCTGCCTCAGATCACCTCCCGGATGCCGACGACTGCAGATGGATCCGAGGTAGCCTTTGCTGCCTACTCTGCTCGCTGCAAGCGATATGGGCCCAAGCTCATTGATTTGCTATCTGAGTATGCACTGCGGCAGCAGGGCGGGGCCAAAGCTAGGCAGTCCGGCTCCGAGGCGACTCAGGGTGCCGCATCTTAGGCGTTGTAGACGTAGGGTAGTTTGTAGTCTGCTTTTGTTGTAAATATCTTGAAGAACACCATCCTTGTGCCACGTAGTGGCCTTATATGTTTAATGAATTCTTCTGAGTTGTGCTCTATCATTGTCTGAATGTTTGTGTCCCTTTCTTTTTCTGCTGCTCTAGGTTCCTTCGGTGTCGAATTCGTTGACACTTCCTCCGCAATGCCGTTGCGACCATCTTTGGATGCTTCCTCTCAACTCGCTTTTCTTCGGGATCGCGTGCGTAGTCTGGAGAGGGAGCTGCTCGGGTTGCGAGGTCATGCCGATGTTTGGAAGTCCAAGGCGGATCGTGGTGCAGCTAGAGAGGAGTACTTGATGACGGAACTTATTCGGCTGTCTGAGCAGCTTCAATGTAAGTTGTTCCTTGTTTCGAGCTGTAGCTCAGTTCTTCGGGTGAGCCTGCTGGCCTTTTCTCTTATTCTTTCTATTGTCGCAGGTGCGAACCTTGCTCCGAGGGAAGAGAAAGAGCGTGTCGCTGTTCGGGTCAATTGCTTGACTCAACAGGACATGGAGGCTGGTGGCTTCTTCTGGATGGATCGTGACCGTGCCATAGCTCTAGCGACGGTGTAGGATCGTGTGCACCAGGTTTCTCGAGTGCTGCGCCAAGTGCAGACGTCGCTTGCCTCGGTGCTTCACGTCATGTTCCCTTTGGATACCGTACCGACAAGCCTTGCGGGTCTTCTATCGAAGTTTCAGAACGTGAGCAATGTCAAGGAGATGGTGCGGCAACAACTCGTCGCAGGAGTGAAGGCTGCTTTGTCTCTTGTGAGGCTACACCGGCCTGACGTAGATTTGGCTGTTGTGGCCGCTGGGCCACCTCTTCGGCCTGATGATGGTGAGTGGGACATGCGTCCACATTACGCAGCTGTAAGGCAGTATGCCGAACAGGTCGTAGATTTTTTTGAGCAGCGTGCTCAGGTTAGGTAGAACCCGAAAAAAGAGATAGATGTAAAATTTGTATATTTCGGCTGGGCGTGTTGTGCCCTTTGTTGTAAAGTTTTGTTTGTTGTGAGCACGCAGTGCTTTGATTGAGTATGTGTCCTTTTCGTTTGCCTGACGTTGTCAGCTACTCAGGTGTACACGTTTGATCCTCAGTCGATGAAATTGTGAGGTGGGGGAGCCCCCGAGTGTGTTTGTAGCATGAAGTAAAGTTGCAAAATAGCGAACTGAAGTTTTGGGGCGAGACACTTAGCTTTATTTATATCGTAATGGAGGAAGTACTTTGTTCGGCTGAGTAGCCTTGGCTGAAAGCCTTATTGAAAGTAAAGGGGGTAGGTAGCTAGGGGTAGAATCGTCGCAGGTGCGAGATGTTCCATGGGTTGGAGTATGCGACTCCGGACTCCACGTGCTTGAGGCGGTAGGCGCCACCTGGGATGACTTCGGTGATGACGTAGGGTCCTTCCCATGGTGACTCGAATTTCGTCGGTCGCTCTTGCTTGAGTCGTAAGACGAGGTCTCCTTCGACGAAGGACCTTGGGCGCAGCCGGCGGCTGTGATAGTTGCGGAGACTCTGCTGGTACACCGCTGATCGAGCTGCTGCTATGTCTCTTGCTTCGTCGAGTGTATCGACGACGTCTTCTAGTGCAGCCGTGGATTCGGCTTTGCTGTATGCGACGACCCGAGGGGCCTGGTGGCGTACTTCGGCTGGCGGCACAGCTTCGGCTCCGTGTACCATGAAGAACGGTGTGTAGCCTGTGGAGCTGTTTGGCGTGGTCCGCAAGCTCCATAGGACGGATGGTAGTTCTTTATCCGTGCTCCGCTTCCGTTCGAGTGGACTCATGAGGCGCTTCGCACCGATTAGGCCGTTGGCCTTTTCCACTTGCCCATTCGTTTGCGGGTGTGCCACTGAGGCGTACGTGATGTTGATCCCGAGGCCTTCGCAGAAGTCCTGGAATTCCTTGGAGATAAAGTTCGATCCATTGTCGGTGATGATGCTATGCAGTACGCCGAACCTGTAGACAATGGACTCAAAAAACTTGACGGCCGTTTTGCCTTTCTGGTTGGTAACCGGCATGGCCTCGATCCATTAGGTTGACTATGGCTACCTCTGTGTCTAGTTTTTCTGGTCCTTCGTGTCCTTCGGGTAGCGTAGCTCCCGAGTGTTCTGCTTCTTCGGGTGATCCCTTGGGGAATTTCCGCTTGATGGATGGCACGCAGATATGTTCGAGGAACACACCTGGTGGCACCTTTGCGCAAGTGGAGCCGATGTTGGCAAGTCTGTCGGCTTCCTCGTTGCTTTCTCTTCCAACGTGTCGAAGCTCGCAGCCGTCGAATTCTCCTTCGAGTGCGTTGTAGAGTGCGCGGTACGCGATCATGTTTTCGGCGTGTGCGTCGCACTCATTCATCATCTGCGGACGACGAGGTTGGAGTCACCAGATGACCAGCGCTGCGCCGATATCTTTGCCATCCTCATGCCATGGATGAGGGCTTCAGATTCGCTCGTTGTTGGAGGCTCGAATTTCATCCGGAGGACGTACTTCATCTTGTCGCCTTGCGGGGAGGTCAGTATGACCCCTTCCCCTGCTCCGGCTTCACGCTTGGAGCCGTCAAAGTGCATCGTCCATGACTGCGACATGTCTGGGGTGTCTGGCAGCTGCAACTCCATCCAATGTACCAGGAAATCCGGAAGGACTTGAGATTTGATTGCGAGTCGCTTCTCGTAGACGATGTCCAAGGGTGACAGTTCGATGCCCCACAGGGCCACGCGTCCTGTAGCTTCTGGATTATTCAGGATGCTACTCAGTGGTGCCTCATTGACGACCATCACCTGGTGCTCTTGGAAGTAATGGCTCAGCCGCCGAGCCGTCATGAACACGCCATAGGCGAGTTTCTGGTAGTGAGGGTACCTATGTTTTGTTGGCGTGAGTACCTCGTTGCGGTAGTAGATTGGGCGCTGGACCCCGTGGGTCTTGCCTTCTTCGGGTCGTTCGACCACTAGTACGGTGCTGACCACCTGGTGTGTGGCTGCTATGTACAGCAGCAGAGGCTCGCACTCCTTTGGCGTGACCAGGACATGCGAGGTGGAGAGAAGCCGCTTGAGGCTTTCGAATGCGTCGTTGGCTTCCGGCGTCCACTAGAATTTGTCTGCTTTGCGTAGCAGCTGGTAGAATGGTAGGGCCTTCTCGCCCATGCGGCTGATGAACCTGCTTAGCGCCGCTACTCGTCCTGCAAGCTGCTGGACGCCTTTGAGGTTTTTCGGCTTCTCCATTGTCATGATGGCTCTGATTTTCTTCGGGTTCGCCTCGATCCCTCGTTGAGAGATGAAGTACCCGAGCAGCTGACCCGATGGGACGCCAAAGGCACACTTTTCGGGATTGAGCTTGATCCTGTAGCGATCAAGGTTGTCGAACGTCTCGTGGAGATCGTCGATAAGTGTCCTTGCCTCCTTGGTTTTTATTACTATGTCGTCGACATAGACTTGGACGTTGCGACCGATCTGGTCCTTGAGGCAGCTCGCATGCATCGCTGGTACGTGGCACCCGCGTTCTTTAGCCCGAAGGGCATTGTGTTGTAACAGAATACTCGAACGGTGTGATAAACACCGCTTTTCTCGATCTTCACCTTGAGTCGAATCTGTTATAGCCTGAGTAGACGCCGAGGAAGGAGGGTTTCGCAACTGCAATAATCGATGATCTGGTCGATCCGAGGAAGAGGAAAGTGGTCCTTTGGGCAGTGCTTGTTTAGTGACGTGAAATCCACGCACATCCGCAGGATGTCCGTGTCCTTTTTTGGGACCATCACTGTGTTTGCCAGCCACTCACTTTCCTTGATTTCCCTAATAAAGTCTGCAACGAGCAGTCTATTGATTTCCTTGCCGATAGCTTCGGCTCCTGGCTCCGAAAGTCTCCGGATGGACTGCTTGACTGGCTTGGTGTCTGGAAAGACATTGAGTGCGTGCTCGGCGAATTCCCTGGGAACTCCTGGCATGTCCGCAGGACACCAGGCGAAGATTTCCCAGCGCTCACGGAGGAATTCGACGAGCGCACCTTCCTATGCGGAGCTAAGGTCATTGGCGATCAAGGCCGTCTTGGAGGCATCCGTCGGATGGACCTGTACTTTCTTGGTGTTGACGGTGGAGTCGAAGGACATGTCAGGTGCGTTCTGCCTTGTGACTGGGGGTGCCCCATTGTCCGTCACCTCACGGAGCCTTACAAGCTCGTCTTGCATGCCGAAAGACTAGGAGATTTTGTTGAAATCCCTGTCGCATTGGTCCGATCGGGTGAAGCTCCCGTGGACTGTGATGACGCCCCTTGGTCCTGGCATCTTGAGTAGTAGGTATGCGTAGTGTGGGACGGCCAGGAACCTTGCGAATGCTACACGCCCCAGGATGGCGTGGTATTGCGACGGCCAGTCCACCACTTCGAATTCGAGTCGCTCCTGCCGAAAGTTGTCCGGCTTCCCGAAGATGACATCGAGCCCTATTTTGCCTAGGGGGAATATGCCCTTCCCTGGGACGATGCCGTGGAACGTTGTGTCTGACTGTTCCAGGCTGCATTGTGGGATCCGCATTGCTGCTAGAGTGCTTGCGAACATTAAATTGATGCCGCTGCCGCCGTCCATGAAGACGCGACTCATCTCGAAGCCTCCGATCTGCGCCTCCAGCACCAGGGCAGCATGACCTGGGCGAGGGATCTGGCAAGGGTGATCCGCGCGAGTGAATGTGATGCAGGACTCCGATCCGCTGAGGTACTCAGGGATTGCAGGCGGAGTTGCCACGGCCAAGTTGATTTGTCGGGTGATTTTCTTCTGCACCCTATTCGTGGGGCATCCCTTCTGGATCATATTTAGTGCTCCTTTCGGTGGGGGGTACCCGATCCTGGTGTTGTTCTGCGCTGGTGCGACTGGTTGGTTTGGGCCTCCGATAGGTGGCGGTGGAGGAGCTCCATGTGCTATTTCGCCTTGTGCAAGTGCGCTTCCGAATGCAGGGATTGGGGCTTGTTGCCTCATCTGCACCATGCTTTCGCTGAGTTTCTGGAACTCGCGGCAGTCCTTGAGCATGTGGCTGGCTTTCTTTTTGCCATCTTGTTTGTCGATGTAGAAGTGGATGGTGCATGGACCCGAAAGTTTGTCGAATGCTGAGGGTCCGTTGTCGCGGTCGCGGCGTTTCCACGACTGTGCTGGTCGTCCGCTGTCACGGAAGTTTCCGCCGCGGTATCCTCCGCTGTTGCGGCTGTTGTCGTTGCGGCGGTCGGCGTAGCCGGACACGACCATGTCAGGTCCGTCGCGGTCCTCGTAGACGCGCGATCTCCTCTTGCTGCGGCGTTCTCGCCTTCGGCCGTAGTCGTCCTCTTCATCTGATTGTGCTCGGTGAATGCAATCTTCGCCGTCCGCCCACCTGTTGGCGATGTCCATGAGGTGGTCGAGTGTCTTGGGCTTGACGCGCCCAAGTTCCTCCTTGAAATCTTGGCGTTTGACGCCGTCTCTGAAGGCGTCGATGGCCCTCTCTTCGGAGATATGTGCTGTGGAGTTCTTGGTGGTAGACTAGCGTAATATGTACGAGCGAATAGATTCGCCCGTTCTCTGAGTGCAGGCTCGAACTCTTCGATTGAGGCGGGCCTCTTGCCGGTGCCCTTGAAATTTCGGATGAAGCTGTAAGCTAGCTCCTCCCAACTTCGGATGGATCCTGATGATAGGCTGCTGAGCCATACCCGCGCCCTTTGCAGTCGGTTGAGGCATTGCATGGTGGTTTCTTTGTTACCGCCGTGAAGCTTGACGGATGACAGATGGTCGCTGAGCCAGGATTTTGGATCTTGCGTGCTGTTGAACTTCGGAGTATCCGAAGGAAGCTTGAAATTGCGTGGCATCTGTGTTCGCCGAACAGATCTGCTGAAGCATCGAGCTCCGCAGAGTTCTCCTTCATCTTCATCCATCTCGGACTCGGACGAGCATGCGCGTTTGGCGCGTGCTTTGTCGATTTTGCGCTGTGTGAGCGCGTCTCTGGTGTCGTAGTCGCGTTTATGGCGATGCGCGCTCTTCTTCCTTCGAGGAAGGTCGTGTTCCTCTTCCTCTTCGGATGAAGGGGTGGGGCTCCGGTCGCGCCTGGCCGGAGCTTTCTTCTTCGGCTCCGCAGGAGCGTCTTCGTTGAGCGCAGCTCCGACGAGTCTGAGTCCGGTGAGTGCGGACTTATGCATGGCTCTTTTCGGGTCCCCCTCCGGAGGTGGGTGGGCCGCGAGATATGCAGTGGCTGCCATGATTGCAGCTTGCGGTGTCTTCGGGATGATGTTGCCGTCGGCATCCATCTCCATGAACTATGTGTGGATAGTTCGGGTCACATCACGGCGTTCTCTGGGATCCATGTTCTCCACCCGAGAGCGGTGCTTGTTTCCCTGGTTTCCGTTTGTGCTAGAGCCGGGTGCCATGGCGGAGAGCGCAACTCGTCGCGCGCTGGACTCAGAGGCTGCTTGCTTGTGTTTGTCGAGCGTCTCCTGCATCTTGACTTGCTTCTTGTGCTCCCCGATGAGGAGGTAGTGGTATGCCATCAGTAGATGACGTGGGGAGTCCACAGGCAGGACTATGTCGCCTGCTACGGCGCGGCGTGCCTGGACCCATCCTTCTTTGCTGAGTTGAATGAGGTGGCCGTTGTTTTCCCCGTTGGGTGGGGGGACTGGCTTCTTCTGTTTCCGCCGTTTTCGCCGTTTCTGTCCTGCGGGTTGGGGTTCGTGTTGGGCGGCGGATTAGGCGTTTGCTGCTCCTGGATGACTGCGGCGCATTGGTAGCGCTCGTAGATTGGTCCGTTGCTGCCGCAGCTTTCGGATCCGGAACCGTAGGTCCCTTCATCCGAAGGTGGATCGCACAGATCGGAGTTGCAGCTGTTGCTGTCATAGTACTCATCTGTCGATGGTGATGTGCGTAGCACAGGGTGCGGAGCCCACGAGGCGGGCCTGATTGATGGTAAGGGCACCCTTTCCAGAAGGCGGAGGTGCGGTTTGCCCCACCTAGAAGCAGAAGCTTCCGAACAAGATTTCGAGTCCGTCGCCTACGGGCTCGAAGTCCTTCATGGTGGCCGGCGAGTGGGCGGTGAAGTCGAAAGCGCCGAAGAGGAGGTGATTCTCCGTCGCCGCAGAGTTGTAGATCGATCGGGTCGGGACCGTCACGATCGCACAATCAGCAGCCCCGATTCCCACAGACGGCGCCAATTGACGAGGTTTAATCTCATCAATGCCCATTGTTATGAACTTGGGTTTTGGAGAAGATGGGGATGCTGGAGATCGTGGAACGGTTAACAGACAAGCAACCAGGGGACACGAGATTTACCCAGGTTCAGGCCCCCGGAGGGAAAACCCTACTCCTGCTTGTCTGCTCTTGATTACGGCGGAACCGAAGATTACAAGGTGCACAGATTCGATCTGGCGTGAGGTGCGTATGCGAGAGTATGAGTCGAGAGATCTAGGACGTGCCCTCCTGGCCTTTATATAGACTTAGGCAGGTCCCGGGCGTAGTCCTAGTCGGTTACAGGTTCTAGGGTTTTACCCCTTTGAATTTCCTATCTATGCTAGTCTTGCTCTCGAAGGATCCGAAGGCGTCATGGGCCTTGGCCATCCGAAAATCTTCATGGGCCAGCGTATGTCTGTTGTGGGCCTTCCTTGGGCTGGACCAGGTATGCTGAAGTTACGTACCCGTAGGGTATAACCATGTCAGGTGCTGTGACTGCAGCTCTGCTCCCTAAAAGGATTCATGCCATCTGTACTTAGACCAAACCTTAAGTTCCTTGCGTCACCTGCGAAGTCCGGGTACTCTCGCTCGACTTTTCTCCACTATGACCCATCAGCGGGGTGTCTCAACATCGTGTCTTTCTTACGGTCTTTCATGTGCCATCGCAACAACTTGGCATGCTCTTTGTTTCTGAAGAGACGTTTTAGCCGTGGTATTATAGGAGCATACCACATAACCTTGGCAGGAACCTTCTTCCTAGGGGTCTCGTCCTCAACATCGCCAGGGTCGTCTCGTCTGATCTTATACCACAGTGCAGTGCATACCGGGCGTGCATCCAGATTCTCGTACTTCTCACCGTGGTAGAGGATGCAGTTATTAATGCATGCATGTATCTTCTGCACGTCTAATCCTAGAGGGCAGACAACCTTCTTTGCTTGGTATGTACTGTCGGGCAATTCATTATTTCTTGGAAGCAGATTCTTCATTCTTACCAACAACTTTGAAAATGCGCTGTCAGTCACACCGTTATCTGTCTTCCATTGCAGCAAATCCAGTGTGGTATCTAGATTTTTTGGCCATCTTCGCAAGTTGGGTACAACAATGTTTTGTGATCCTTTAACATATGATCCAGCTTCTCCTTCTCCTTTTCAGTTTCACATTCTTCCTTTGCATCAGTAATGGCCCGACCAAGATCGTCATCAGCAGGCCCATCTGCTACCTCTTGATCTTCATCTACCCCCGTTATAGTATCATCGTATTCAGGATACATATTATGATAGTTGTCATCATCCTGTTCTTCTTCGTTGTCTTCCATCATAACCCCTCTTTCTCCGTGCTTGGTCCAACAATTATAGCTGGGCATGAAACCGGACCGAAGCGGGTGGGCATGGATGATTTTGATATTTGAGTACTCTTTCTTGTTTTGATAGTCAAGACATAAAATGATTGTGACCACGGTTTGCCTTAGCCACAACGATGAAATTTTGGAGGCCCGTAATGTACACGGAAGTGCGTCGGTCACCGTACATTCATTGCCGGTTCATCTGCATTATATAATTAATTACGTATATCAAAAATCATTACAGTACATCATGAATTAATAGGGAGATGACCACTTTTATAGTACATCAATGACATATGAAAGGATAAAGTTGCCGACCTCGACCGAGAAGAAAAGAGCAACGAGAAAACTTAATTCGAGCTCTCGGGCATTTCACCGAACACCTCTTGTGCATAGGAAGAAAACGCAAACTAGCACACCTCTCACCCTCTTTACTAAGCTCCAAAATAAGAGAGGGGAGTGTGGGCTGCAGTGTATTATATAGACGCACCCTTTAACACCGGTTCAAGCCACGAACCGGTGTTAAAGGGGGGGTGCTACGTGGCTCGGTGGTGCAGGGCCTTTAACATCGGTTCGAGCCACGAACCGGTGTTAAAGGGGTGCGCTTTTTTGCTGCACGGGCCACGCTGGTACGACACCCCCTTTAACACCGGTTTGTAGGAGAACCGGTGTTAAAGCCCAATTCCGACCTCAACTAAAGGCCTCGTTTCCACTAATGCATACTAAAAGTAGTCTAGATACATTTGCTTTACAAAGCTAAAATATTTTATATTTTAAAACGGAGGGATTAGTTTCTAAATGCTTTAAAATACCTCAATATACGGTGTAGTAGTGTGTAATCGTGCGGCCATGTATACATGACTTTGTGTGGGCAATTTCACACCTCTTTCCTCTCTTCACCTTTCGGCTAGGGAGGGGGCAGGCCGGCTATCTAGGTACGGTATGGACCCTAGATATATGTATGTGTGCGTAGGGAGAACATGCTAAATTCCTGTCAAGTCTCTCTCCATGATATGGCCTTATCTCATCGCCTCTTTTATTTAATAGTATCATCTGATGCAGGTCAATTTATTCATCGCCGCTGCGTGACTTGAATTGTCCACATATAGTATTTGATCATCTTGCAGCCTTTTGCCTACCTTACCTACCACGCACTCTTGTATATACATAACCGATCTGCATGCATGCTCTATGGTAAATATGTGTATATACAGTTATTTCTTCTTCCAGGATTACTGCATGCGCGTGGAGAGAAGGCCTGATGCACGACAAGTTGCTTGTGTCCGCTGCATGCATGTGATTTTAAATGACCTCCGTCTGTGGTTGTTCCTGATCATGCATGTCTGTCCTAATTGCAAGCTACTGTCATGCAGGGAGAGCATGCATGCTACACATATGCTTTGTGATGACAAACTTTGGAGGTTTCCTCTGTGGGCGCAGCTTTAGTAACATTCCTCTTTTCTTGTTACGGATCGTGTATCAGTAACTTCTACTTCTTGGCTGCTTGCTATAAAGGCCATAGTCCTACATAGTATTAATGTATGCATATACATATCCTTTGTAGAAAAATATGCATGCATGTGTGCTGCATGCAGCATATATAAATAATACAGTATACTTTTTTTGCAAAGTAAAATTAGACTCCCTCCATTCAAAATTATAAGATGTTTTAGCACTTTTTGAGATGCATGTATGTAGACGTATTTTATTGTGTAGGTTAGAAGCAAAATGAGTAAACCTACAAACTAAAAGATCGTCTAGTAGTAAAACATCTTTTATATTTTAGAACGGAGGGCGTAGCTAGTATACACAGTGCACTGAAAGAAGTGCTCATAGGCCATACACTAGTTCAAAGTATATTTCTAACTCATCATCAAGTAACTAATGATCAGGTGATCGATCAGTCCGGCCCTTCCGTGTTGATGATGGCAGAAGTGATACACCCATGCCAGGATAAATAATTAAAGGTTTGAGTCCATCTGGTGTAATTAAATAATTTAGCTTGCAAAGCAGCATGTTGACCTATGGAAAGTTGTTCTGCATACATATAATGCATCCACTAGTGCTTCTTTTACCTTGTGTTTGGGCCAAACAAGCAGAGAGCAGCAAGTGGCATGTGTAGGGTGAGTTGGTTGGCAAGGGTACATCCATGTCAGGATCTAGGGGGAGAAGACAAACTTAATTGGGATATGCATGTGTATGTTAGCGGTTGCCAACTTGATGATATCTTCTCAAAGCTTTGCCCTCTCCCAGAGGAATATATATCATATATTATCCTCTGTCCTAGTAGTAAACTGTCTTCCTGCTAGCTGCTTTCTCGTCTATATACGTATATTGTTTATGTATGTCATGTGCAGAGATATCCACCAAATCTGAGGCAGCAGCCCATGTATGTATAGACATACATATACACAATCTAGCTAGACATATAATATTACATGCCGGGTGCCATGTGATGCCTTAATTGGTATTGTTTCCTAGATTCCAACTTGCAATGAAATGCAGGCATCAGTGCACTGATTGTTATATATATATATATGTAATATATACTACAAAAAGGAAAATAAAATACAGCATCTTTGTACACAATATATGGACCCTGTTTCAGTTTGGGCATAACTCTCTGTATGCATGTGTCTAGCTAGGTATGGACATGTAGCAACGTTGTCCCCATTTATACCATCGATCCAAAATTGAAGGAACCAATTAATTTGATGACCATAAATATAGTCATTCAGATCTAGCTTTCTATCAAGATGAAACTGAGAAAGTTCACACAAAAAGCTGGAAAAGTAGGCAACTATCCAGGGTTCCACCAAGCTACTTTTCCTTCAAAAGAACATCCTTAAAAGATGCAAATTTTCTTGAGAATATTAATGAGTCAAACTACTAACTTCATCTAGAGAAACTAAGCCCACCAATTTTATTTCTGGGGCATGGGCACTTCATTTTATTTAAGAAGAGTCTAGAGCATAGTTATTAGTTATGAGATTGGTTAGGGATCAGCCAGATAAACAGCAAAAGCACTATCCGTGTGCGGACTACTCCCAAAAATAGCATATCCACACTGGTAACAACCTAATATTGTCGAACACTAACGATGTTCCATTCAAGATGGGTTGGTTCCTCTCTGTCCAAAATTCCACATGCATAGGCGAGGTGCCCACTGTGGACATTTCTACTGTAAGCAGGGCAACCTCCGATATTTGTCATCCACAGTTCCTCCGACAGAATTGGGAGTTAATTATTTTGCGAATGGCAAGGTAAAGTACATGCAGGAATTTAGCCGCATGTTTCTTATACATGTATGCATGTATATGCAGAGAGAAAATGTAGGGTTTTGGTTTAGAAGATCCTAAAAACACATGAATAGGAAAAATATAGATTCGGCTACACTTTTGCCAAAGGCTTATGATGATTCAGCTATCGGATGACAATGATAAGTTTGTGTAGAACTTGACATCGTCAGGAGAGTTCTCAGTTAAATCCATGCATGGAGACCTTATGAATGATCATACGGTTTTCCTTCAGAAGTATCTTTGGAAACTAAAAATACCACTCAAGATCAAGATTTTTATGTGGTTTCTCAGTAATAAGGTTATTCTTACAAAGGATAATTTGGCTAATAGGAATTGGGTAGGATGTACTAAATGTTGTTTTTGTGGGTCGCAGAAAACCATAGAATATTCATTTATATCTTGCCCATTTGCTCGCCTTTTATGGCGTATCATTTATTTTGCATATGATTTACCTCCTCCGTCTAATGTAACAAACATATTTGGAAATTGTTAAATGGTGTTGATAAATCATCCAAGGCTAGAATTCATATTGGTGTTTCGGCCTTATGTTGCTCTATTTGGAGATGCATGAATGATATTATCTTTAACAGATCAAAAACTTCAATCTTTTGCAGGTTATTCACATGGTGGCACATTTGGTGCAGTTTTTGGGCGCTTCTATCGCCACAATACCAGCGGGATATCATGACTATTGGGTGCATCCGTCTTCTGATGGTCGCTAGGCACATTTTTGGCCAGTCTAGCTGGCTGCGTTTTAGTCGAGTGAAGCATGATGATTAGTCACTTGTTTCATTTTTTT
The DNA here is from genome assembly GCA_023614405.1 of Avena insularis. Lineage (NCBI taxonomy): Eukaryota > Viridiplantae > Streptophyta > Magnoliopsida > Poales > Poaceae > Avena > Avena insularis. The sequence continues at coordinate 86,574,827 of CM042695.1, forward strand.
CATTGGTTGATTCAGGTATCAACTTTAAGTGCTCCATGATTTGTAGTACTTTTGGATGCTAAATATTTAATAAAAATACTGTGTGCATCGACCGATGTAGAGGCCGGGTCTTATTGCCCTTTTCGAAAAAACACAAAATAAAATTATAGTAGAAGTTGTTTCGTTGCACCACGGAAGAACACAAGAGCTTTCTTATAGCATCAGGAGCATAGCATAATTTCATAGAAATAAAGAAAAATTATGGTGAGGTTGCACTTAATGAGATTTTTCTTTGGATTTACATGCAAAGTAGACCACACGAAATATTCCTATGATTTCTAATACTCTTATAAAATAGAAACGAAAGCTTATGGGGAGATTCTCTGAAATTCACATGAAAAGGTTCTTTGGAGGCCCGGCCCGTAACAAGTTAAGAGATGGCCATGCATCACATGATCTCATTAACTAATGTTTGTTCAATCTTGGGTATGATTAAGTTACACCGGCGCAGATACTCATGGAGCTAGTTAGGAGCTAGACATGCATGGTCATAGCTAGGTGTGATATGGTGGTGCACGTGTCAGTTTTGTTCAAGTGCAAGGTACTGTCCTGTTGACTTGACTACACCTTCCAACCGATCACATGCAGCTAGATAGAGATTATTAAATTAATGCAGCAGCAGAGATAATCAACTTTATTTCTTATATGTACATATTGTGATGACCATGTTTGTCTTGCTTCCAGATTGCTCCACGGCACTTAGTATATGGAGCTGTAGCTTGTGAATACTGCCTGCATGTAGGACATCATTCTCAATTAGCTACTTATTAGTTAATATCTTCGCTCCCGGTCCAAGTAAACTAAATCGTTTAGAATACCTTCTTGTTGTGCGCAGACATAGAGGAGATGATCGCCAATTAATGACAAAGCATGTGTAGCTTGTTTGTGTTGCAGACTGCGCATAATTTTCTACACACCTTGTCTCAGTTGAGGAAACATCACAGTATATTAACCAGTCCCTGTAAAGAGATTCATGAGCTAGTTGGTTTGTGGTTCACAGACAGGTTTAGTTGGAGAGGATTACAGGACGGAATGGGGAGGAATACACATATAACAGTGTCATTGACATAGAACGTAGCTATACACGGTTAACCTGGAGAGGGCTCCAGCCATGGCAGCTATGTATAGGAAACAACTATTCCCTCCGTTTAGAAATATAAGGCGTTTTAGCTTTGTGAATCGAATATATCTAGACGTCTTTTAGTGTATAGGTTCGTAAAAGTTTAGAGTATACACTAAAAAGCATCTATATACATTTATTTCACAAAGCTAAAATATCTTATATTTCTAAACGAAGGGAGTACTTCTCAACTCAGACAGAGGAGGGTATACATTGGCTGCACCAGGAACACTAGTAGAAAAACGACCTTTCGTTTTTTGCAGCTTCAGCCTCTAGTCCCGGCCTCCTCTGAAACCGGGACTAGTGTTCTGTGAATTCTGCAACGGCTACATGGCCCCATATCACTAGTCCCGGTCCATGGGCAACCTCTAGTCCCGGCTGGTAACACAGGCTGGGACTAGAGCTCCTGTGGGACCCATGGCTATATTTAGTCTGGGTTCTTGTTACAAGCCGGGACTAGAGGTCAACCTCTAGTCTGGGTTTATTTTACCACCCGGGACAACTTATTACCACTATATATGCCTGTTCGACCCAGCCCAAAAGCATGGCCATTTCCTCCAAGTAACAGCTCAAGTTCATCCTCATTTTGGTGGCAACTTTCAATCCAAGATTTGGTGGCATCATCTATCAATCGAAGCTTCTAAAATGGTTAGCAACTCCAATCATTCACCTCTTATTGTTATAGTTTAGCTCAATGCTCTAGAACTAGCTAGAATGAGGAATTTCATGCTTAGAAGTGTAGAGGGAATTTTAGATGTGTAGTTTTAAGCATAGTTTGATTATACAAAAAGCTACTGAAAGTTGAGATGTGCATTTGAAGAGTTTCGGATCTCAGAATTGAATAAGGTTTTCACTGCTAGAGCAATAATTAAATAGTCAACATTTTTATGTTAACAGTTTTGTCCAATTCAAAAATTAGTGCATGTAAAATTTTAATACGATAGAAAATCTTAATTCAAAAATTAGTGCATGTAAAAGTAATTGTAGTAAAAATGATCCAAACTTTTTATATGATAGAAAATTTTAATTATACTGCAGATGAGCCAAGAATGGATGTATGAAGCTCCCCGAATGTCTGACGCGTTCATTAAAAGCGTGCATTCTTTCCTCGAGTTGGCTGAGGCAAACAAGCGGAATGGTTTTATGTGTTGTCCGTGTCGTGTCTGTCGGAATGAGAAGGATTACTCTTCATCCAAAACCATTCACATCCACCTGGTTCAATCAGGTTTCATGTCTGGCTATATTTGTTGGACAAAGCATGAAGAAAGCGGGGTTATGATGGAAGACAGCGAAGAAGAAGAAGAGAACGATGATAATTATCCAATGTTTCCTGAATACGGCGGCACTGCACTAGAAGACAATGAACAAGAAGAAGGTGAAGAACAGGCATTAGATGAGACTGCTGATGATATTCGTCAGGACATTCTTGATGCACAGAGCGAATGTGAAAATGAAAACGAGAAGAAGAAGTTGCAGTGCATGTTAGAGGATCATAAAAAATTATTATACCCAAATTGCGAAGATGGCAATACAAAGCTCGGTACCACACTAGAATCACTGCAATGGAAAGCAGAGAATGGTTTATCTGACAAGGGATTTGAGAAGCTACTAAAAATTTGGAAGAAGAAGCTTCCAAAGGATAATGAATTGCCTGTCAGTACATATGAGGCAAAGAAGGTCGTCTGCCCTCTAGGACTAGAGGTGCAGAAGATACATGCATGCATTAATGACTGCATATTATATCACAGAGGAGTACAAGAATTTGGATGCATGCCCGGTATGCGGCGCATTACGTTATAAGATCAGACGAGATGACCCTGGTGATGTTGAGGGCGAGCAACGCCCCAGAAGAGGGTTCCTGCAAAGGTTATGTGGTATGCTCCTATAATACCACGGTTGAAACGTTTGTTTAGAAACAATGAGCATGCCAAGTTGTTGCGATGACACAAAGAAGAGCGCAGGAAAGACTCGATGTTGAGACACCCCGCTGATGGGTGCAATGGAGAAAAATCGATAGAGAGTACCCGAGCTTTACAGATGACGCAAGGAACTTAAGGTTTGGTCTAAGTACAGATGGCATGAATCCTTTTGGAGAGCAGAGCTGCAGTCATAGCACCTGGCCTGTAACTCTATGGATATATAACCTGCCTCCTTGGTTGTGCATGAAGCGGAAGTTCATTATGATGCCAGTGCTCATCCAAGGCCCGAAGCAACCCGGCAATGACATTGATGTCTATCTAAGACCATTAGTTGAAGAACTACTACAGTTGTGGCGCGACGAAGGTGTTCGTATGCGGGATGAGCACAAACAGAAACCATTTGACCTACGGGCGTTATTGTTCGTAACCATCAATGATTGGCCTGCTCTTAGTAACCTTTCAGGACAGTCAAACAAGGGATACAATGCATGCACACATTGTTTAGATGATACTGAAAGTATATATTTGGATAAAGGTAAGAAGAATGTGTACCTGGGGAATCGTCGATTTCTTTTGGCCAGGCATCCCGCAAGAAAGAAAGGCAAGCATTTCAATGGTGAGGTAGATCACCAGAAGAAGCCTATCCGCCGTACTGGTGATGATATATTTCGTATGGTCAAGGATCTAGAAGTAATCTTTGGAAAGGGCCCTAGCGGTCAATCTGTTCCAAATGACACTGACGGACATGTGCCCATGTGGAAGAAGAAATCTATATTTTGGGAGCTACCCTATTGGAAAGTTCTAGAGGTCCCCTCTGCAATCGACGTGATGCACGTGACGAAGAATCTTTGCGTGAACCTGCTAGGCTTTATGGGCGTGTATGAAAAGACAAAAGATACGCCAGAAGCACGGCAGGACCAGCAAGGTATGAAAGACCGAGACGGCGTGCATCCAATAAAGACAGATAAAGGACATCTAAGTGCTGCCAGCTATGCTCTTACCAAAGAAGAGAAGGAATTTTTTTTGAAGTCCTAAGAAGTATGAAGGTCCCCTCTGACTTTTCGTCGAATATAAAGGGAATAATAAATATGGCAGAGAAAAAATTCCAGAACCTAAAGTCTCATGACTGCCACGTGCTTATGACACAATTGCTTCCGGTTGCATTGAGGGGGATTCTACCGAAATTTTTTCGACTGCCCATTGTGAAGCTATGTGCATTCCTCAATGCTATTTCTCAGAAGGTAGTCGATCCAGAAATTCTATCGAGGTTACAGAATGATGTGGTCCAGTGTCTCGTTAGTTTTGAGCTGGTGTTCCCACCATCCTTCTTCAATATTATGACGCATCTGCTAGTACACCTGGTTGACGAGATTACTATTTTGGGTCCTGTATTTCTACACAATATGTTTCCCTTTGATAGGTTCATGGGAGTCTTGAAGAAATATGTCCATAATCATGCTAGGCCAGAAGGAAGCATCTCGAAGGGCTATGGAACAGAGGAGGTCATTGAGTTTTGTGTTGACTTTATTCCTGACATTAAGTCGATTGGTGTTCCTGAATCACGGCATGAGGGGAGACTGAGTGGAAAAGGCACACTAGGAAGGAAATCAATAATATGTAGGGACGAACATTCTTTCACTCAAGCACACTACACGGTTCTGCATAATTCCACCTTGGCAGCTCTGTATATAAAGGAACACAAGGATATTGTACGCTCAAACAACCCGGGAAAGCATGGCTCCTTGATTAGAGATGAACACATGAGGACTTTTGGCGGTTGGTTGCAAACACATCTCATGAATAACAACACTGTTTGTGATGAGTTGTACTTGTTGGCCAGCTCACCATCTTCGACTATATGGACTTACCAAGGGTACGAGATAAATGGGAATACATTTTACACGATCGTCCAAGATAAAAAGAGCACCAGCCAAAACAGTGGTGTCCGCTTCGATGCAACAAACGACAATGGGTCAAAGGACACATATTATGGTTACATAGAGGAGATATGGGAACTTGACTATGGACCTACTTTGAAGGTCCCTTTGTTTTGGAGCAAATGGATCAAGCTAACAGGAGGCAGGGTTGAGGTAGACAAAAATACGGAATGACAACAATGGATCTCAACAATCTTGCGTACATGAACGAACCATTCGTCCTAGCCAATGATGTGTCTCAGGTTTTCTATATGAAGGACATGTCTACCAAACCAAGAAAAATAAAATATAAGCAAATAAATACATCATCAAACAATGAGCCAAAGCTCCATATAGTTCTTTCAGGGAAAAGAAACATCGTAGGAGTGGAGGACAAGACAGAGATGTCCGAAGATTATGACAAGTTTCATGAAATTCCGATGTTTGTAGTGAAGGATGACCCAACCATCATGTTACTTGATGAAGATGCTCCATGGTTAAGGCCACACAGTCATAATAAAGTCATATGATGTATTCAGAATTTTGCATGCGGCGGTTTTTAGATGCAATCAATATATACATATGCATGTATATCATTTTGTGAAGCTTTTACAAAGTTTGTTATTTTTTCTGTTTTATAAGAATAATTATACTAACTTTCCATATGACTGAAGCTTTTAGTCCCGGTTGTAGCCACTAACCGGGACTAAAGATATTTCCCGCCATTTCCCACCGCTTCCCGCAATGTTTTCCTCCCTTTTCCTCTATATCTAGGCCGACCGCGCCATCTCTATCCACACATCCACACCTTACTCTCTCACAACAATGGACATCGGCTACTGGGCCATTCTGACCCTCGAGGAACCGAGGCGTTGTGCGCCTCCAGCTACCCTTGCCCTCCGGGCTACCGGCCGCCCGCCGGCTGGATGCTGAGCGCTGGAGGGGTTCCTGTCCCTCCTGTCCCTCAAGGTTCCACACGCCAGGCGGCCATCACGAACCACTTCTACCACGAGCTCACGCTGGAGCAGCGGATGGATCCCCAGTGGGATCCCGACAACTATGACACCTGGAATGCCTTTTTTGCTAACCGGCGAGGAAGAGAGCTCTTCAGGTACGAGGGTGACGACCCTCCCCGATGAACCACAACGAAGCCGGCCGCCGCCTGTGGTGGGCGAACCGGACTATCAAGGGTGTGATGCTCTACATCGCCGGGAAGACCGTCCTTGCCTACGGTCCCCACAAGGTCACCCGCTACAGAGCCACAAGAAGAATGCCCCTCCCCCGCCCGGCGGTAGCGGCATCATCTTCCAGGAGACCCCTCCCCCGCCCGCCATGAATCCGAGGCTGGAGTGGCAGGTGCCCCCGGTATATGCCATGGCTGGGCTGAGGATCCCCGGAGTGGTAGCTGACGATGACAATGATGATGAAGATGACGAAGAAGACCCTGAAGCTGCGTACTATAGGACAAGGCATAATTATGACTAAAGGGGGCGGCTTTAGTCCTGAGTGTTAGCTAGTTCAGGTTTGTCCCAGTTTTTAATATTGAGTGTTAGTCCCGGTTTGTGGCTGGACCTGAACTAAAGGGGACCTTTAGTCCTGATTCCGCAGTCTCAGTTTTTAAATTTTAATAAATGTCTTGAGTGTATTAGTGTCGTTTTATGGTTGGACCGGGACTAAAGGGGGCCTTTAGTTCTGATTCGTACTACGACTTTCCCAAACTATGAAGATGTTGTCCCAATTCATACTTACCATGAAGATCTAATCTCCAAACATGTGCGGTCACATATTAGGGAGTGCCTCTATGACCAGTTTCTTGGAGATGCCGGAGGACTGGGCTTCGGCGACATCTCCCTGAAACTGGCCGTAGTGGTGTGCCTGCTCTCGAAGACCATCTTGCAGCTTGTAACTTCCTAACTAGATCAATATGCGTGGGAGCTAACCTAATTTCACATATTAGGGAGTGCCTCTATGACCAGTTTCTTGGAGATGCCGGAGGAATGGGCTCCGGCGGCATCTCCCTGAAACTGGCCGTAGTGGTGTCCCTGCTTTCGCAAACCATCGATCTTGGAGATGCCTCAAACTGGCTGGAGGACTAACCTATTTATAGTACAAGAAGCTCGGCATAGTGTCGACACTGACGACATAATGTCGGCACTCACCCCTATTATTAGTGCTCACTCGTGTTTTGTCCCGGTGGGGGTCTCAACCGGGACTAAGGGTTCAGCTTTAGTCCCGGTTGGCGACACCATCCGGGACAAGGGAAAATCTACGCGACATAATGTCGACACTCACCCATCATTAGTGCTGCCTTCCTAGCATGCCTGCCCTAGTCCTGCCTTCCCTAGCCTGCCGCAAGCTTTAGTCCCGGTCCATATTTAGTATGCTAATAAATTTACATAATAGATCTTTTTTTCTATAAAATTTGATTTATAATACATATTTTTCATCATAACACAACAAAATATATTAAAATAATAATACTAATAAATTCAAACTCTAGTATACAAAGATATTTTTTAATTCAACAAAATATTAATTTTATAACAGAATATGCTAATAGATTTACATTATAGATCTTTTTTTTCTGCAAAATTTGATATATAATACATATTTTTCATCATCACAGAATAAAAGATAAAGAAATAATAATATTAATAAATTCTAACTCTAGTATACAAAAGATATTTTTTAATTCAATAAAATATTAGTTTTATAACAGAATATGCTAATATATTTACATTATAGATCTTTTTTTCCACAAAATTTGCTATATAATACATATTTTTCATCATCATAGAATAAAAGATAAAGAGATAATAATATTAATAAATTCAAACTCTAGTATATAAAAGATATTTTTTAGTTCAACAAAATATTAGTTTTATAACATAATATGCTAATAGATTTACATTATAGATCTTTTTTTTTCTTCAAAATTTGATATATAATACATATTTTTCATCATCATAGAATAAAAGATAAAGAGATAAATAAATTTTAAAAAATTAACCTCTAGTCCCGGGCGCAGCCTCCAACCGGGACTAGAGGTCTTCTTGAGAACGAAACACGCCTCCTCCCGCCCGAGCCCACCCGGGCCGTTCTTCTTCTCCAAAGACGATCGACGCCTTGCCCGCCAGCATCTCACCGTCACCGGCCGATCCCTCAATGAGTTTTTTTCACTACTTATTAGTTAGTATTTATTTAATTAGTTAGTATTTATTTACTTAGTATTTAGTTTTATTTAATTAGTTAGTATTTATTTAATTAGTTAGTATTTACTTAGTTAGTATTTATTTACTTAGTTAGTATTTATTTACTTAGTATTTACTTAGTTAATATTTATTTAATTAGTTAGTATTTACTCTGTTAGTATTTATTTACTTAGTATTTACTTAGTTAGTATTTATTTAGTTAGTATTTATTTAGTTAGTATTTATTTAATTAGTTAGTATTTATTTACTTAGTATTTAATTAGTTAGTATTTATTTACTTAGTTAGTATTTAATTAGTTAGTATTTATTTACTTAGTATTTAGTTTTTTTCAATATATAGTGTATATTAGTTAGTATTTAGGATATTAGTTAGTATTTAGTGTATAGGGTACTTTTTCCCCTAAATTAGGATATTAGTTAGTATATAGTGTATATATATATAGTATATTTTGTCCTAAATAGTGTATTTTTTCTAAAGAGTGTATTTTTCGGTCAAATCCATACCTACCTTAGAATATGCCCGGGCATCCTCGTAGCCAACTCGGCCAGAGCGAGGGAGTACTACGCTCTAGCGGTGTTGTACGAGACTGGACTCCGCCAGGATAGCACTGGGAGGTGCTACCGTCAGGGACGCGTAGCTTGGTGAGGAATCCGGGTGTCGTCGTCGACCCGGATCTTCTTTGGTGGAGGTCAAGTGGCCCGGACAAAGTGCAGAGGGAGCCGGCCCCCGAGGAGGTGGTACGACGTCGCGTCAGGGAGGAGGACGAGCACGTTAGTCGCTATATGGTGATGTTGGACGCCAGGATGGCCCCCCATATCTGGCAGGTTATTCAGGGATCTCTCCCTAGTTATAGTCCGGTGATGGTTCTGATATATATCCTGAGATATCAAGTAACTAATAACTCATTTATTCTTTTTTTACCGGGCAGGGTTTGGAAAGCTTTCACCAATGCTACGGTTGGTGAATTTACAGACAAGCTTAGTTTTCATCGGATCGATGTAAGTAGTACGAGCTAGATCCGCGCATCTCTTCAATTCTAGTTTCAATACCATCATGTCATGCTTGATTATTATTTGATTGAAACCTTTTGTCGTAAAGTGCGAGAGGCAGCCACCAGGTACTAACATATGTGGATACTTCGTGTGCGAGTACATTCGCTCGGAGGTCAGTGAGAGGGACGGAGATACATTTTTGGAAGTACGTGAGCAATATATTCAAAAAAATTATTGAGTCTCATTCATAATATTTGTTATGACTATTAATATTCATATTGACCTCCTCCTTTTATATATAGTTTGAAAGATTGTGGGAGAATCTCGATCCAAGGAAGCATCTGGTAGCAATTCAAGAGGAATTGGCGGGATTTCTTGTTGACCATGTCATAAACCCAGAAGGAAAATAACATACCGGCTACCCGTGATTTAATGAACTTGTAATCGAATAGACGGGTTGTGATCTCCATTTATGTATATATTTATGTAATGTAGAATTATATGTAATGTAGAATTATATCTATATTAGACGGGTTGTGATCTCTTCGTTGCATGTCACTTTACGCCAAACTCAACCCTCCTCTACCTATCCTCCTACCGCGTTAGAACCTCGCATCGGCTGCCGCGGCAGAAAACGGCCCCAAAACTCTGCCGCGGCGGAAACCCCCATCGTTGCCGCGGTAGAAACCCCCATCGGCTGCGGCGGCAGAAAGGAACTAGTCCCGTCCCGTAATACGGACCGGGACTAAAGACCACCCCCCTCGTACTGCTACGCTGCCACGTGCACAACCTTTAGTCCCGGCCCGTAAATGGACCGGGACTAGAGGCTGAGACCTCTAGTCCCGTTTCCGTAGTCCCGGCTGGCCATCCGGGACTAGAGGCCCTCTACGACGGTGACTAGTGCCCCGTTCTCCACTAGTGGAAACATATAAGTTCATTGCTTGCATTTATCACTCGACGATCATGTATAGAGTGGTGGACTGGGGGGGGGGGTTCGTTCTCGCATTATCTTTTCTATAAAGGAAAAATTTGTAGGTCTATCAGTTCATTGTTTATAAAAACTACGTAAATCTGCCACTCCGTTCATGTCATTCTAGGTTTAGATGTTTTCCATCAAATGCAATCGAGAACTAGGTTGACGTAACCTTGTCACACAATTCCCCACTCACATGTTCCTCACTTAGATATTTTTTAAGGTTACCTACTACCATGAACTGGAATGACGATGTCAAATTCAAAAATGCAAATCTGAACATGGGATTAGATGTACCCATAATCCCAGCCACATCCATGGATATTACACCGAGATCTGTGGAAGGTGACAATTTATCATATTGACAAAAAGGATACACTACTACAGAACCATTGTAACATCCTAGTATTAGAGCTTAGAAATAAGTTGAACCCAGATGTGTGCATTGCATTCATGCATAGAAAATCCGAATAATTTTCACGCTTTTAAACAAAGCTTGTCAAAGTGATTGGAGCTTCTCTCAACTTGATGGAATTGAAGTAGATTATCAAGTTGACTGTGATAGGTTTCATTATGACCTTTGCTAAAACCCTATTTGGGTAAACATGATTTGATCTAAGGGTAGATCAGATATAATAAAATGTTACTCATAATACATTGCTTAAATGATTAATATATGATCCTTAAGGGATTATATCATCAAATTCAGCACAACAACTCACAAATGCCAAGTTAAGATTACAACTAAAGTAATATAAATGTAATGACTAATCCTGACCTATCTTATTCTTGTCTATTCTTACTATGAGTATCATAGTAATACCTAACTTGAACTCTTTAATGAGTTTGAGTTGGAAAGATACTAAGTCAATATCATTCACCATATATCTTTCTTTCCATATCAATCTTTATGGAACCTAACTTAATATCTGTTGTTCATCAATGATTGAGTAATCAACCATTGATTCACAAATTCTTTAACTATCAATACTTGATATACTACTTCTTGATCTTATCATAGCATCTACTTAAATCTTTTAAAGAGGGCATAGTCCATGAATAACCCTTAATTCAATATGAGATACAAAGAAGATAATTTCAATACAATTGAAAAGTGGTATTGATGAAACCTTGTATAGCCAATTGGAAACCTAAGCTATAAATGATTAAAGGATTATAATGATCATGCCTTACTCACCAGGATTGTCCATCTATACCAAGTATGATTCAATTAAAGCTAGTATAGCATGGAGTTGTGGAAATAGTGTTTTTCATCTTAAAGGATAGTAAGCTTTAGAGAAAGGTAGTTGGATGTATAAATCTGATGGAGAAATATTAGTGATGGATGATTAAGGAATATTATGAGTGGAGTTTGTAGGAACTACTTGTTGGATGGGAGGTTATCAACAGTAGAGTAGTGGATATAACCAAGTATGGATATGAGGAAACTATAAAAGCTTCAATGTCAAGCTCATTGGATTTATCAATGAGTTTAGAAGAATGATATGTGAAGACGAATATTTTTGTAAAGGAAAGCTCATCATGTTAACCATGATGTTAGATAGGAAAAATAGTATATCTAGGAAAGTAATTCCTTAATTAGAAATCCAGGATTGTGAATTATGGAAAATAGACATTCTTGGTAAACAACCAACTCTAAATCTCAAACCAAACATAATATCCATCTCATGCTATTGATCCATCATCTTATGTCTATATCACTTTATAGGAATATTTTTCTATAGCAAATCACATAAGCACATCTCTATTTATTCCAATTATCATAATTATATGTGCTTAAGAGTATCTTTATCAATTCCTTTCTATAAAACATTCTATAACTTTTTATTTTAAAAGATGATGTCATCAAATATCACAAATAGAAGACAATATGCATACTTATTAAATCTTTACTCACAGCAACAAAAGAAATTTAAGTAAATTAAGAACCCTAAATTTCTATGTTTACCATAATAAATATATACAATACCATTTTCTAAATTAATGAAAGTAGTATTAACCATATTAATTTCTTTTATATTTCATGCATTAAATAATGATATAGGATCATTATACATATAAAAATTTCTATTCAAACTATGAGCCAACTAGAGTTAAGTTTTATAAACCAATAAGGAAATATTATTTAATAAATCCATGGTTAAAAGTGGAAAGAAAAATTAATAATAAGGGCTTCTATATAATATAAAAAGGGTTATGACAGAAAAAAATAAAGAAATAATACCATTATATGACAAACTCATAAAAGAACCTTAATATACTTTATTAATACTGCAATCACTCAGCAAATTAATTCTATAAGGAGAATTCAAATCAAATAAGAAAAATTCAAATCTGAAAGTAAAACAGAAAATAGAAAAAAGGAAAACAAATAAAAAACAAATCCTGGCCGTGGCCCAACTCCTCTTTGCTTACCTGTCGCCCCTGTGCATCCCACAAAGGCCCAATAACCAGCCCAGCTCGTTCTCGTCTCTGGCTGACAGGTGGGACCAAAGAGGGACTGCGGGTTGAGAGGAAAGAAACGCTAGGGGGTTTTCTACAAAATCGACTTCGTCGTCTACCTCGCCTACTGGAAGCAGCTCGCTGGCCGGAGCTCCGCTGTCGATCGACCGCCGCGCTACGATGCGTGCCGCCATCCCTGGGAGGAGTAGATAAGATCGCCGCGTACTCCTCTATCCTCTCATACCAATCTCATCTTCAGTATCTCTCTCGAGAACCATCTTCCTTCCTCACTCGAAACCCTAGTTCGTCGTTCCGGTCAGGTCCGACCACCCCTAGCCTCGTGGTAGCCACCGTTGGACGCGCCGTCGTGGTCTGACTCACCTAGGACCAAGCACGGAAGCCCGCACGCCAGGAATCATGTGAAATCGAGCATTCCTTTTCATCGGCCGCCGTGGCCATTATCGTCGATTCGCCGTCGTCACGCCTTCCCAAGTCTCATCGACCTCTCTATCGTCATTAGGGTAAGCTGACGCATCTCTGGATCATAATTTCGCTTGTTGATTCTCACCGTAGACCTTGTTTTGTTGAGCACCGCCGTTGGCCGCCGCAGAAGCTCGTCGTCGGTGTATTTTCGGTGACCACTAGGTAGCGGTGTTACTACCAATAGGTTCGCCTTGGTTCCCTCTGTCCAATAGCATCGACCTTGTGCGCCAGAACACAGTGGTTCGCCCTCGACGACCATCCTCTGGTGGTGGAGGCCAGGCTAATGTCAGCATGACATCATGCTGGTGTCATCCTGCCACCCTAGCATGGTTTGACCTGGTCTTTGTCTCACGTGGCATATGACGTGGCCTTGGGCCCATATGTCATTGTCTGGGAGTAGAGACAGAGTCGGTAATAAACACATTTATTCATCTGATTGATGAGGTGGGCACTGGCCCACTGGTCAGTGACTAGGGCTAGGTATGGGTGCGGTGTAAAAAGTTAATTCATGTTTAAGAAATAAATAAAATGTTATAAGCTCAATTATTAATATTCCAAAAATCAAATAAATGATTAAATCTTATTTAATTAATAACTTTTGATTTATAATTCAGAAAAATGTGTATAATATATGAAAATTTGTAGAAAAATAAAATCTACAACTTAAAATTATTATCAAATATTATTATAATGATTATTTAAATAAATATTATTTAATAAAGGTTTTATAAGTAATAAAACTTTGATAATTCAAATTTTAATAATGGTAAATGTTAAAAATATAAATAGAATATCAAAAATCTTAGAAAAATAAGAATTATAATTTAAAATTATAATCATGCATTATAATTCAACTTAATTAAGTATCTGTTATTTATTAAGTCTTTATAAAGTAATAAGTATTATAAAAATCATATCTTATTATTTTTAAATCACAAAAATAAGTGTAATATACCAAAATGATCACAAAAATAATATCTACATGTTAAAAATATAATATCCTACTTTTGAGTTAAATAAAAATTCAAATATTTTAATAACTCAATTTTAAACTTATTTACTTAGTTTAAAATTCATATAAGAGTAAATAAAATTTGTTAATATTTCTAAAATTAGTCAATCAAGTCTAATAAATAAATATTAGTCTTGAATATTACTAATAAGTCATAATGATTCAAAACATTAGAAATAGTATTATATTGAATTATCCTTCTACTATATGAATAATTATATTTTTAAAAAAAGCTCTTTAGTAATTATAAAATCTTTAAGAATGATATATCAATCAAATACAACCTTATAATGGACTAAATCCAAAGATAATTCATGAGTAGTCACAAGTACTATTTATTTATCCACAAACCATAATCATACCTTTATAAGGAAACAAGAAATCTTGTTCCACTACAAAATTAAGAGACCACTACTTAAATAGAAGAATAACCATTCTTAAGTAACCTTAAGGCAAAACATTACCAAGTACACCAGGTACAAAGGTTATAAGCATTATACGTAAGCGCGATAGATTGCTCTTGAATTAATTGTCTTTTTAGAGGTAGATGGGTGCATCTTATTTTAATAAACAATGTCCTCGGTGTGAGTTTTCAACTATCAGGAAAGAACATCCTCAATTTTCCAAGTGATGACGAGATTGTTACTTTCCATAAAGAAGGTCTCATGAATATGGATCTGAATGCCACAAGCAGATCTTTTTAGATATATACAGTGGACAAACATGTTGTGTACTACTTATATGATTCCCATGTTTCACGAGTTTTCAAACTTCAACCTAGCTAACTCTGCCCACTTGAATGGAATTATGTCTGTTTATCGAAATTAGGTCAAATTTAAACTACGAGTAAATTGTAGGTTGTGTTGAAATTTTCACGATTTTTTTTGAAGGTAACCATCGGGGGATCATTTAATATATCACAAAGCACCATCGAGAGTTTTGACAATCCATCTCAATAATTTAACGAAATTAGGTCAAACTTGAGCTACTAGTAAGCACGATAGATTGCTCTTGAATAATTGTCTTTTCGTAGGTAGATGGGTGCATCTTATTTTAGTAAACAATGCCGTCGGTGTGAGTTTCCAACTATCAGGAAAGAACATCTTAGTTTTCCAAGTGATGACGAGATTGTTCCTTTCTAAAATGTAAGTCTGAAGAATATAGGTCTGAATGCCACAAGCCAAGCTTTCAAACATATATAGTGGACCGCCATGTTGTGTACTACTTATGATTCCCATGTTTCATGAGTTTTCAAACTTTAGCCTAGCTAACTCTGCCCACTTGAATGGGTTTATGTTGAATTATCGAAATTAGGTCAAATTTGAACTAAAAGTAAACTGTAAGTTGCGTTGATAGTTTTGCAATTTTTTGGGAGGTAACCATCGCTCGAGTGGGGGGCCATTAAATATATCACAAACCACCATCGAGAGTTTGACAACAAGTTCAAATTCTTTATAAGATTATTCATCTTGAAAATTTGCCAAAATTAGGTCAAACTTGAGCAACAAGTAAGCGCGATAGATTGATCTTGAATTAATTGTCTTTTAGAATGTAGATGGGTGCATATTCTTTTAGTAAATAATACCATCGGTGTGAGTTTCCAACTATCACGAAAGAATATTTTCAATTTTCCGAGTGATGACGAGGTTGTTCCTTTCTGTAAAGAATGTCTGAAGAATATGGATTTAAATGCCACAAGCAGAGCTTTCAAATATATATAGTGGACCGACATGTTGTACTTATGATTCCCATGTCTTATGAGTTTTCAAACTTCCTAGATAACTCTGCCCACTTGAATGACTTTATGTCAATTTATCAAAATTACGTCAAATTTGAACTACAAGTAAATCGTATGTTTCTTTGAAAGTTTTATGAAAAAGCTTTTGGAGGTACCCATCGAGGGACAATTAGGAGTACTATATCAGCAGAGAGTTTGGAAAACAGGTTTAACTTTTTGCTATGATTTTGCATCTTGATGTCTTATGAGTTATCCTCTCCTTATTATTCAGAAAAAGAAAATAAAAGCACCACCCTCACAACCGTACTAGACTCAGCGACCTCTCTTCACATGAAGTACACGCCATCGTCCAATCGCATTTGACGCCTATTGCATTTAGAGGCTTCCTTTTAATATTATTACTCGGGAGGTGAGCCAAGCGCGATTCAGCACTAAATTTTGGTGTGATATTAGCAGGATCTTCTAGTTCAAATTTTTGGAGGAATATATGCAGGATCCTCCTAGCTACCTGCATACTGACAGGCCTCTCGCTCATTCTCTCGCTGATCCCTCCCACTATCCCCTCATCATCCTCTATCGCATTCCTCCTTAGCCAACTTCCACCTTGCCGTAGTCTACTCAGCGATGCCGTCATCAATGCTACCATCGTTTCTTCGTCATAACTGCTTCCCCCTCTGGACTGTAGAGTGTCTGCTTCCCCGCAACCGCAACCAAGAAATGCGTAAGCCACTCGGACCCCTCACCAGGCCGACTAATAAAACTCCCTACTACCGAGACAAAGTTTGATGCACACTTCCTATGCCCACTTTCCTTGCATTTTACTTATAAATGTAGATCATCTCTTGTTCTTTGCAGTGCCTTCTCGTTACCAATTATATTTCTTAGTAATTCATGCTAGTTGCTATACTGTGGGACCGGTTCCAAGAGAAAGGAATGCAACTATGAGTCGTCAAGCCAAATTGGTTATCTCGCACCAGTACAAGACCTCGCCAACCCAATGATAACCCCCAAGAATCCTTCCTAGAGAAAGGTTTGCCTCCACTTTGCATATATGTGCCTACTGTCGTTATGCATTTTATTTTCGAGAGTAGTTCATCATTGCTTGCCCTGCCGTCTCATACTAGTATATATATATATATATTATTTTTGCAAGGCATGGAATATGATGTACTGTCGAATGAGTATGCAAAGAATCGATGCCAATGAAACCTGAGGAGTTTTGGACATTCAGATGTTGCCCATCTTGGCACAACACAATTGGTACAAAAACATGGCCTGGTCGAGTACCCTAAACATGGCTATTTGTTGCATCTTGCTTGTGTTATTTGTTGATTAATTTGCTGCATAGCAATTTGCAGAAGCAATTGCATGATCATGTCCCTGCCAAGGAGGTTCGTAGCACAGATATTCAACAGCGTGCCAGTGATGCAGCCATTTCTAGGAACCAAACAAAAGTATGATGCATGGCCGAAGCTAAGATTAGGCTTCTCCAACAGGATTTGGACACGGCAACTGGGCGGATCAAAGAATTGAACCAGGGATGGATTTCTATGATTGAAGATGGCCTTGATGCTGCCAATGATCTTCAGAAGTTAGTGGCTGAAAATTGTGTTCCCAATTCGTCTGATGCACATGTCAATGAGATCAATGGAACGGTCATGGAACAAGTGAAAGAACAATCAGAGATTCTCCAAGCATCTTTGTAGGAAGATGATTTTCGAAGGGTGATGCAAGAGCTGCCATGCGAATAGATTGTTATTTCGAATAATGAGGATGACTTTCCTTGTGTTGTCAGCCTGAAATTTTGTTTTCTTTATGTGCTGGCAATACTTTATGGTAACTATGTATTTGGCACGCTGTTATGAAACTGTATTGTACCTAGTACTTGCTGCATCTGGACAACATATCTCGGTAGCCATTTGGAAAATGAAAAAACAACATTTTCCAACCAGAAAGTTGAAATCTTATTTTGCACTTTCGTTTAGATCTGTAGACCCACGTTTTGCATCAAATTAACACATTACCATGAAAGGTATTCCATCTAAAAAAGGTAGATTGAGATCAATGACCATGTCCTTGTGCCCATTATCGTGCATAAATACATGTAACTACTTGTGTGGCCCCAATTCAAACTTTTAGAGTGTATGCTATGTCGGAAACGTATCTATAATTTTTGATGTTACATGCTTGTTTAGTATCTACTTTGCTTTGCTTTGTCCACACTTTGAGGTGCTTTTCATATGTTTTCTGGTACTAACCTATTAACAAGTTGTCATAGTGCCAGTTGCCTATTTTCTGCTGTTTTTGGTTCCAGAAAAGCTAGTAAAGAAATATTCTCGGAATTGGACGGGACAAAAGCCAAAGTATTTCACCGAGGAGAACACGGAGTCCAGAGGAGAGACGGAGGGGAGCCACAGGGCGGCTGCACCCCCAAGCGCGGGACCACCCTAGGCCACGCCTAGGCAGGGTGTGGCCCCCCGGGCCGCCCTCCTGCCTTGCCTCTTCTCCTATAAGAAGCCCCCCGATGCCTAAACCCTAAGCACCCAATCAATATTCCATGAAACCGTCTATAGCCACCGCCACCATCGTCCCTATATCGGGGGGATCTGAAGCTCTTCCCGGCACCCTGCCGGAGGGGAGATCATCCCGGAGGCCATCTTCTTCATCATGCCAGCCTCCGGTATGAAGCGTGAGGAGTTCCACCTTGGAATACGGGTCCATGTCTCTATTTAATCAAGGGAAGTGACAGAAATCTCTAAGGTTGTAGATTGGTTGTTGCCACTAGGGAGAAAACAAGGTATCTTGTTCATGGAACGAGTGGATTGTTTACCTTACACACTTTGCTTAAAGCAGTTGTCTATTTCTTGCAACTTAATACTGGAGGGGGTTCAGATAATAACCCAAAGGTGGACTTCTAGTCATAGATGCAGTTGAATGGCGGTCTATGTATCTTGTTGTATTGCCCAATCGAATCTCATAGGATCTTTATGTCTAGTATTGCATTGTTATGCCATGCACAGTCCTGTCAATTGCCCTGCTGTAATTTGTTTACCCAGCATGCCATGTTTGTTTATCTAAGGAGAACACATCTAGTGAACTATGGACCCTGGTCCAATCTTTACCATTGATACATCTTCCACTATTACTGTTTACTTGCTGATAACCTCGGTTTCTTACTAAGGGAAGACTTGATGTTGTGCTGCATCATACCTTGCTCTTGGGGTTTCCCGACGAAGCGCTCCACGTTGACACAGCGCCATCAAGATTTTCTGGCGCTGTTGCCAGGGAGGCTAAGGACGTCTTCACAAGGGGAGTCCTCAACCTTTCTCTTTACTTTTTTTTGGTTTGCTTAGTTTCTTTTGCTTGGTTTTGTTTGCCTATTTTTATCAAAAACTCCAAAAAAAGTCAGTTTAGTTTGGTTTGCTTTCTCTTATCAAAAACACAAAAAAATTAGTTCCTACTATAGTTGCCACCTTGCTCTAGCTCACCATGTTATTCCCCAAGTTCGCCCTGAAGGACCTTTCGATAGGTAGTGGCTCTATAATTGGGAAAGAAAATATTGAAGAATTATTTAATCATGTTAGCAAGCATGAGGATATTGAGGATAGATCTATAGCAGAACTTGCTCCTAATTATGAAATTGCTGTAGCTTCTTTAGTTCATATGTTGGAGGCTAGGTTTGTTATCCTTAACCCCATGATGAAAATTTTGTTCCTAAAACTAAAAGAAGAAAAGAATGCTGAAAAGAGAGATTTTATCCTTGAAACTTTACTAAAATAGTTCCATGATGTTGCTAAGGAAGCCAAAAAGGTCTTTGAGCATTTTAATATGCTAGGCTCATGTGTACATCTTGTGGGTACTTCAGACAAACCTAGAGAGGAATTTAATATACCCATAAGCTTGTTGGGATGCATGAAGCCTTTGAAAAGAATTTTGATTGGATTGTTCCTAAAAATCCTTTTGATGAAAGTAATAAACCAAATAGAGATGAGAAGGGATCCTCCAAAACTCATTTGGATGAGATACCTTTCATAGTTGAATACTTTGCAAGTATTGATGTTAATGCTTCTTCATTTGAAAATACTTGATTTCTTGCTTCGTGTGCCTAACTTAAAGGCGTTAAAGAAAAGTACTTGTTGGGAGATAACCCGAGAGTTTTCTTGAGTCTTGGAATTTATTACTTCAGTAATGACATCTCCTTATCCTTTTTGTTTGCTTTTTGTGCCAAGAATGACCTCTAATGAGAGGGAAGATTTGGGGAGTTGCTGTCCCAAAATAGATTTCTGTCCTCCACCATAAACATTCGTGAGGAGTCTCTGTAAGTGGGATTGAGATGAAAATTTACGAATAAATCCACCAGCATGTTAGATAACTTTAGTTAGTTCAATACTTTTTGATTTGAGCAACAGAAGGTCTTCGAAAAAATCGGTTTCTACCTGCTGGTCTGTTTTGACAGATTTCTGCAATTATTTGCAATTGCTTCTTATTGATTCATTTTTGGGTTATTTTTGGGAAATTGAGCTTTTTGAAGGAGTTGTTACAGTAGCTTGTATTTTTAGTGAAATTGTTGCTGTTCTAAAGCTAAACCCAATTGTCTATTATATTTTGAATACACTAATGTTGCTAATGAAGATTGTGTGAAATTTTGTATGAAGGAAAATTTTCAGGTGTAGAGGAAGAATGATGTAATGAGATAAAGAATGGACAAAAGCTCAATCTTGGGGATGCCACCCCGGTGTCACCCCAAGAGATATCCAAGAGGTACAAGCGTCAAATCTTGGGGATGCCCAAGGCATCCCCTTCTTCATCAATAAAAAGCTCAGGTCTTTCTAGACACTTCGTTTTTATTATTTCATGCACTGTTGTGTTGTTCTTGGAGCATCTTAGTTTTTGATTGATTTTCTTAGTTTGTTTAGTTTGCTTGAATAAAGTACTTTGGACCCCCGTTCTCGCTGTGTTGCTTCAAATAAGTTGATTGGTGTTGGAAAGGAGTATAAAGTTCTTGCTTGAAAGTGCAAGACAAGCTTGCATTGACTGTGACTTAGACTTTAGTATGTCATGCTAGGTGTTGTTTTGACCTTATGCTTAGTGATTATTACTGGAGCATGACTTGTTCCAAACAATTGGGATTGCTTAGTGTGCCTTGAAGGAATCATGCGTTGATTTAGCATGCAAAAGCATAGTATTATGGTACTCTCCTTTGATGTCTTGTTTGGATTAACTTGACACATGCTCACACCATGTTATGACTATGAACAAGTCACCATAGCCTCTTTGATCATTTAGTACTTGACTTGTAGTACCACTCTATGCTTTGATTAGTAATGTATTGTCGCTCTACATGATTATGGCCATTATTCCTCTCTTAGTTGGTTGCTCCCAGACTTTTGATAGCCTCCACTTGTATGAGTAAGATCTACTCATGATTCCAACTCCCAAGAAACCAAGTTATTCCAAAGTGTCCACTATAAATTCCTATGCATGGTGTGATACACCATTCCAAGTATATTCTTGTTTTTAGCTTTCTTCTAATTAAAAAGTATTTTGTTATGTGAAAACTTAGTGATTAAAGCTCTCACGAACTTGATGACACACTTTATATTCCTTGCCCCTAATAAACTTGAACCATGGTGTCATCTATGTTGTATATTCTTGCACTTATATGTTATAATTAGCATAACCATATTGTCATGGGGAACGTTTTCAACATTGCACTTGTACTTTGTACACAATTGATATCATGCTCTTTTGTCTATGGATGTCGCCGGTGTGAAATAAAAAGGGATCCTATAAGTCCATGGAGTTATGTATTTTGTGTGAGAGAAACGCCTAGGCCGCTAGCCTAAGCCATGCCTAATTATGGTGGAAACTTGCAGCATCACCATAATGGGCAATCTGTGAAGCATCCTCAATGAAACCTATGCAAATAGCAAATAAAAAGATCGCTGAGATACTCATTGTCTGCTTGCCTTGTCATTTTGGTTATGGGATAGCTCTTGTACCATGTGCAAGGGGTACCCCGTTGGCAGTTCTCTATGATACACATGTACTTACCATGACAAGAACTTACATGAGAGTAAAGTTGAGTAGCATGAGATGCGGCCCTCGTACTCAAGGGACATGAGATTGCCAACTTATACTTTGTCAAGCATATACTCCATAGTTTGTTCACTTTAACCTTAATCACTTCAAGATGCTTATGGTAGGTGCAATGAGGGCTGAAATCTAACAAGTACCTTAATTTTTGGAAGCTCTTGTTGAAACTTGAAATCCCTGCTTCCCTTTATGAAGGGCCTTTCTTCCATTATTATATTGAGTCTCCACCTTCTACCTTTAGGCACCAGTTAAGAGAGCATAGTTGCCATTCTTAGTTCTATGTGTAGTGTCCCAAAACTTATTGATTGATGCATATTGTTGATATTGCTTGTTCTTGTGCTATTTGTATCTAGTCACTCTTATGAACTTTGAAGGTGTCCTATGCATCTATTTGCTACTCCATGAGGGACAAGCTGAATGCCACTATGCCATGTTTTCTGTATGTGAAATAAACAAACGTTTTTCAATGCATGTTATTCAAGATCTTTGTTTGTAGCCCTTCATGTTGCATGCATAGTTACTTTGTCTTATTGTTAGAACTCCATCTTTCATGCACATGTTTAGAGTTCTTTGATCCCAGCTTTCAATGCATGCAAATAGTTTGATCTTGGTTTTGATGGTGCATGTCACCTCAAAAATTATTCTTTTATCACTTACCTACACGAGGACGAGCATGAGTTAAGCTTGGGGATGCTTGATACATCAGAAACGTATCTATAATTTTCGATGTTCCATGCTTGTTTAGTATCTACTTTGCTTTGCTTTGTCCACACTTTGAGGTGCTTTTCATATGTTTTCTAGTACTAACCTATTAACAAGTTGCCACAGTGCTAGTTGCTTGTTTTCTGCTGCTTTGGTTCCAGAAAAGCTACTAAAGAAATATTCTCGGAATTGGACGGGACAAAAGCCAAAGTCAATATTTCATCGAGGAAAACACGGAGTCCAGAGGAGAGACGGAGGGGAGCCATAGGGAGGCTGCACCCCCAGGCGCGGGCCCACCCTAGGCCATGCCTGGGCAGGGTGTGGACCCCCTGGTCGCCCTCCTGCCTCGCCTCTTCGCCTAGAAGAAGCCCTCGATGCCTAAACCCTAAGCACCCGATCAATATTCCATGAAACCGTCTGTAGCCGCCGCCACCATTGTCCCTAGATCGGAGGGATCTAAAGCTCTTCCCGACACCCTGCCGGAGGGGAGATCATCCCGGAGGCCTTCTTCTTCATCATGCCAGCCTCTGGTATGAAGCGTGAGTAGTTCCACCTTGGACTACGGGTCCATGTAGTAGCTAGATGGTTGTATCTCCTTGTGCTTTTAAGTCTAGATCTTGTGAGCTCCGTTCATGGTCAAGATATCATCTATTTGTAATCATGCATGTTTTATTTGCTGGGATCTGATGGATATTGAGATTACTATGTCAGATTGATTAATGGTTTTGTCTTATTGATTCTATCATGTCTGTGTTGTTTGTGATCTTGCATGCTCTCCGTTGTTAGTAGCTATCTTGGCCAAGTAGTTGCTAGTGACTCCAAGAGGGGGTATTTATGCTCGATAGTGGGTTCATGCCTCTATTTAATCAAGGGAAGTGACAGAAATCTCTAAGGTTGTAGATGTGTTGTTGCCACTAGGGAGAAAACAACGGTCTCTTGTTCATGGTACAAGTGGATTGTTTACCTTACACACTTTTCTTAAAGCAGTTGTCTGTTGCTTGCAACTTAATACTGGAGGGGGTTCGGATGATAACCCAAAGGTGGACTTCTAGTCATAGATGCAGTTGGATGGCGGTCTATGTATCTTGTTGTATTGCCCAATCGAATCTCATAGGATATTTATGTCTAGTATTGCATTGCTATGCCTTGCTCAGTCCTGTCAGTAACCCTGCTGTAATTTGTTTACCTAGCATGTCATGTTTGTTTATCTCAGGAGAACACCTCTAGTGAACTATGGACCCCGGTCCAATCTTTACCATTGATACATCTTCCACTGTTACTGTTTACTTGCTGCAAACCATCATCACCTTCCATACCATACACTTAATCCTTTGTTACAGCAACCAGTGAGATTGACAACCTTACTGTTAGTTGGGGCAAAGTCTTGAGTTTGTGTTGTGCAGGTTTCCATGTTGCTTGCAACACCTTTGAGACGTTTCGTTCCTCCTACTGGTTTGATAACCTCGGTTTCTTACTGAGGGAAGACTTTCTGCTGTGCTACATCATACCTTGCTCTTGGGGTTTCCCGATGAAGCGCTCCACGTTAACGCAACGCCATGAGTGTACTAGTAGAGTACACAAAAAATCAATCGAGGGGCAAAACACACGCCAAAATCACCACTTTCACCAAGCAGTCAATAATAATTTTAACTCTGCGCCAGAAACAACTGCCGAAATGGCTACTGCGTCCAATATTCAAGCGGTAAGAAATTTCCATCTTGCCCTTCGGTACAGAAACAAGGCGCCAAAGGCCATTCCTAAAAATGGTTTGTCTTGCACAATTCAAAATTTCAAACCCGCGCCCATCGGGCCAAATCCCTCGAGATCACCTTGCACCACCATGGTCGTGCCCATTCCATCCCATCCCCCCTTCACAGCCTCTCCACTGGCACTACATAGTGACCGAAGGCGTTTTACCAGCTACAGTGTCTAGCAAGCCAGAGTTGCTTCCCCGATGCCGGCCCACACCAGATCAGCTCCAATGTACCTGAGGTCCACGGTGCCGGAGCCGACTCATCAACGCCGTCACCAGCGACATAGTCACAGCTTCATTGTATCCACTTCCCCTGACTCCATATCACCGAATCTGCTTCCCCGACCTTGTCCATGATGCTGGAGAGATGGTGAGAAAAACCCGCTCAGCTGTGAATGGCGAGGTCGTAGCTCGCCATAAGTCCGACAAAGGCACGGCCAAATGTAGGAAATCGTGTAATCACGGTCACAAAGGTAGTTTATCGCTTGTTTCGCAGCCGTCTCACACTATTTACATTCATATGTTTGTCATTTTTCCTTAAGAGCTTTCAACTACTTCCTAACACTGTACTAATTTTCTCCTCCACACACACTTCGCTCTTAAATCTCATAAGATATTTTTTTATCATGCACGGAAGCTTCTTTGGGGCCAACTGATAAGGGAGAACAGAACTGTAGGGTTCGCAGCATAGAAAACAAAAAATTTCCTACGATGGGAACTAAGTACCAAGATCTATCTACTAGATAAAAACAATGGGCAGATGTATATCCGTAAAGAACATACCCTTGAAGACCGACAAAGCTTAACGAGTTCGACTCGTGGTTGATGTAGACGATCTCTTGCCGATCTCAAGATCGAGAGGAAGTCCTAGCGCCGCAAATCAGCAGCGCATCCGTGCTCGCACACAAGTCTGAGGCACCGAGCAACCTCCGCCTCCTCGCTCCAGCGATGCAGCGGAAGCACAACTCTTTCTTGCTGAATAGCCACCGGGAACATGTATCTCGCTAGTCCGAGACCATGGGGGATAAATTCTAGAGGGGGAGAGAGATCCTTCACAAGGAGGTGTGAGTGAGAGAGAGGGAGAGGGGTGCCTTTTATAGGAGGAAGGGGGCACCCAAGGGGGTGGCCGCCGGCCATGGGGGCTGCCCCCTCCCCTCCTTCATTCATGTGGGTGGACACTCCACTCACAAAAACCTCTTCATTTCCCTCCACTCAAACTTGCAATTAAATTTCCACCAAATTTAATGCAAACTCTCATTAAATAAAACTCTTTTATTTATTCAGAATTTTGTCAATTACTTTAATGACAAACATTCACATATAACCCCTTGCTAGAATTCTATTTCACATGCATAACCACTTTATGCAATTTCACCCGAAAACCTGTTTCGGTATCTAGTGAAATAAATTCCTGTGCTTGTTATTCTTTCCGGCATGAAACTTTTGCTCCAATTGGATGTTGGTGTATCTTAAGTGTGTCACCCTACGGTTCGTGAATAATGCGGACATGATCGAGACCCCTCTCGGATCAATAATCAGAAGCGGGATCTAGAGACCCATACTGACTCCCACACATTCAATGATGACTTTCTTGTGATCGTCGGAACCTTTTATGCTAGTATCTTAATCCATTTGTTTCGTGATGTATTACATGTTCGAGATTCGATCATCAGTATCTCCATACCTAGTTTGATCTCGTTACTGACATGCACTCTTTTCTCGTTCCCGTGATATAACATTCTAGTGATCAAATCACTTGCTTGCAAGCTAATCAATGTGATATCACCGAGAGGGCCCAGAGTATATCTATCCGTCATCAGGATGAACAAATTACACTCTCGATCCATGGGCCTCAACATAACACTTTGTTAGTTCTGAATCCATCTTTATAATCACCCTGTTATGGTGTGACGTCTGATGTTATCAAGAAACTCTTCTGGTGTTAGTGATTGACATGATCTCATGGTCTAAGGATTAGGATCACTTCGTAAGTTGTTATAGCAATATAAACTCAATGACTTTGATCGTAATGCTATACTTCGGATGAATGTTCATCACACCATTACACTAATGTTGTGATCCCGTTATTAACAACATCCAATGTCCATTATCAGGAAACCTTGATCATCTTGTTAATCAACGAGCTAGTTTATGAGAGAGGCATAACTAGGAACTTTCTGTTTGTTTATTAAACACACATGTATTAATGTTTCCGTATTAATACAATTATAGCATGAAAAATAAACATCTATCATATACTTGGAATATACATAATAAACACTTTATTATTGCCTCTCATGGCATATTCCCTTCAGTCTCCCACTTGCACTAGAGATAATCATCTAGTTACATAGTGATGAATCTAACACCCATTGAGTTCTGGTGTTGATCATGTTTTGCTCTAGGGAGAGTTTTAGTCAACGGATCTGCTACCTTGAGATCCGTGTGTACTTTACAAATCTTAATATCTCCATCCTTGACATGCTCGCGGATGGAGTGAAACCGGCGCTTAATATGCTTGGAATGCTTGTGAGACCTTGGTTCTTTGGCATTGGAAATGGCACCATTGCTGTCACAATAGATCACCATTGGGTCCAATGCATTTGCAACCACTCCTAGTTCGGATATGAACTCCTTCACCCAAACCGCTTCCTGAGCCGCTTCCGAAGCAGCAACATATTCGGCCTCCGTTGTTGATCCCGCCACCACAGGTTGTTTGGAACTCCTCCAACTAACCGCTCCGCCATTCATGAGAAATACATATCCGGATTGAGACTTAGAGTCATACGAATCGGTGTCAAAGCTAGCGTCGACATAACACTTAGCGACTAGCTCTTCTTCACCTCCGTACACAAGAAACATATCCTTAGTTCTTCGTAAGTACTTAAGGATATTCTTGACCGCTATCCAAAGGTTCAACACGGATCCGATTGGTACCTACTAGTCAAACTAATAGCATGTGCCACATCCAGTCTTGTACATAGCATGGCGTGCATTATAGAGCCTATGGCTGAAGCATAGGGGACTTTGTCCATTATCTCTCTTTCTCCCGCCGTAGCCGGACTCTGAGTCTTACTCAATGTCTTGCCTTGCAACATAGGTAAGAACCCCTTATTACTTCCGTCCATTTTAAACTTCTTTAAAATCTTATCAAGGTATGTACTTTGCGATAGCCCTATTAGGCGCCTAGATCTATCTCTATAGATCTTTATGCCTAATATGTATGACGCTTCACCTAGGTCCTTCATTGAAAATTTGCTGTTTAGATAACTTTTAACACTGTTTAAAAGATCTATATCATTTCCGATCAATAATATGTCATCCACATATAATATCAGAAATGCCACATTGCTCCCACTCACTTTCTTGTAAATACAAGCTTCTCCATAAGTTTGGACAAATCCAAACTCTTTGATCACCTCATCAAAGCGGAGATTCCAACTTCGTGATGCTTGCTTCAATCCATAGATGGATCGCTGAAGCTTGCACACCTTGTTAGCATCCTTAGGATCGACAAAACCCTTTGGTTGTATCATATACAATTCTTCTTCAATATTACCATTGAGAAACGCGGTTTTGACATCCATCTACCATATCTCATAATCGAAATATGCAGCAATTGCTAACATAATCCTAACTTACTTTAGCATCGCTATGGGAGAGAATGTCTCATCATAGTAAACTCCTTGAATTTGTCGAAACCCCTTTGCGACAAGTCGAGCTTTATAGACGGTCACATTACCATCAGCATCAGTTTTCTTTTGAAAATCCATTTGTTCTCCACGGCCTTTCGATCGTGAGGTAATTCCACCAAGTTCCAAACTTGATTTTAATACATGGATTTCATCTCGGATTTCATGGCTTCTAACCATTTGTTGGAATCCGGGCTCATCATCGCTTCTTCATATGTCGCAGGGTCATCATTTTCATCAACCATGAAACCCATGATAAGATTTCCGTACAGCTCAGGAGCTGCACGCGTCCTGCTAGACCTGTGAGGTTTGGTAGTATTCTCGATCGGAGTTTCATGATCACTATCATTAGTTTCCTCTTCAACAGGTGAAGCCAACTCCGGAACAAATTCCGGCGCTGCGCTACTCGCCATACTTTGAAGGGAAGGTTCAATAACCTCTTCGATTTCTACCTTCCGAGTACTCACACCTTTCGCGAGAAACTCTTTCTCTAGAAAGGATCCATTCTTGGAAACAAAAACCTTGCCTTTGGATCTGTGATAGAAGGAATACCCAATAGTTTACTTAGGGTATCCTATGAAGACGCATTTTTCTGCTTTGGGTTCGAGTTTATCCGGTTGAAGTTTCTTCACATAAACATCGCATCCCCAAACTTTAAGAAATGACAGCTTAGGTTTGTTTCCAAACCACAATTCATACGGTGTCTTTTCAACGGATTTAGATGGTGCCCGATTTAAAGTGAATGCAGCAGTTTCTAGTGCATAACCCCAAAATGACAACGGCAAGTCCGTCTGCGACATCATAGATCAAACCATATCCAATAAAGTACGATTACGATGTTCCGACACACCATTTCTCTGTGGTGTTCCGGCAGGTGTGAGTTGTGAAACAATTCCACACTCTTTCATGTGAGTGCTAAACTCGTAACTTAGATACTCACCTCCACAGTCGGACCGTAGAAATTTGATCCTTCTATTACGATGAATTTCCACTTCATTCTGAAATTCCTTGAACTTTTCAAAGGTTTTAGACTTGTGTTTAATCAAGTAGATATAACCGTATCTACTCAAATCATCCGTGAAAGTAACAAAATAACGATATCCACCTCGTGCCGACACACTCATTGGACCACATACATCAGAATGTATGATTTCCAATAAATCATGCCGCTCCATTGAACCGGAAAACGGCGTTCTAGTCATCTTGCCCATAAGTCATGGCTCACATGTATCAAATGATTCAAAATCAAGTGATTCCAAAAGTACATCCGAATGGAGCTTCTTCATGTGTTTAACACCAATATGACCTAGACGGCAGTGCCACATATATGCGGATATATCATCATTAAGTTTAATCCTTTTAGCATCAACATTATGAATATGTGTAACGTTATCATCGAGATCTAATAGAAATAAACCATTCATCATCGGTGCATGACCATAAAAGATTTCATTCATATAAATAGAACAACCATTGTTCTCGGATTTAAATGAATAACCACTTCGCATCAAACATGATCCAGATACAATGTTCATGCTCAGTGTAGGCACCAGATAACAATTATTCATGTTTATAACTAATCTCGACGGCGATCACATCAACCCTTGATCCATTGCCGACACGCATCTTGACCTCACCCCTTGCTAGCGGTTGCTTGTTCCGCAGCCCCTGATTCGAGTTACAAATATTAGCAACTGAACCGGTATCAAATACCCAGGTGCTACTGCGAGCACTAGTCAAGTACACATCAATAACATGTATATCATATATACCTTTGTTTGCCTTGCCGGCCTTCTTGTCTGCCAAATACTTGGGGCAGTTGCGCTTCTAGTGGCCAGTCCCCTTACAATAGTAGCACTCGGTATCAGACTTAGGTACAACTCGGGGTTTCTTTTCAAGCATGGCAACCAGCTTGCCGCCCTTACTTCCCTTCCGTTTTCCCTTCTTGTCTTTCTTGAAACCAGTGTTCTTATTGATCATCAACACTTGATGTTCCTTTTTGATCTCCACTTCTGCAGTTTTAAGCATTGACACAAGATCGGGGAGAGACTTCTTCATGCCTTGCATATTATAGTTCATCATAAAGCTCTTATAGCTAGGTGGCAGAGACTGCAGAACACGATGGATGCCTAAGTCAATGGGAATCGATATTCCCAAGGACACAAGCTTATCAGAGTAACCCGATATCTTGAGTACATGCTCACTAACGGAGTTGTGCTCTTCCATCATGCAGCTAAAGAACTTTTCTGAAGCATTGTAGCTCTCTACAGCAGCATGTGTGTCGAAAATCATTTTCAACTCACCCATTGTACCAAATGCATTGCCGTTTTCGAAACGCTTTCGAAGTTCTGGCTTTAGCCCATACAATATGCCGCAATGAACTAAGTTGTGGTCGTCCTGACGAGTCTGATAGACATTCTTCTCCTTGTCAGGGGCATCCTCAAAAAGTGGGGGGCCTAGCGGCACTTCTAGCACATATTGCTTTTGTGCAGTAGAGAGGAGAATCCTCAAATTCATGGCCCATTCGGTAAAGTTGCTACCGTTCGTTGCAAGTTTCTCTTTATCCATGAACACATTGAAATTAAAAGCAGGTGGTGCCATCTACAACAGAATTTGTAAATTTTAGACTAACTTTATGATAGATTGAGTTCAACTAATCCACATTACGAATGAACTCCCACTCAAAAACGACATCCCTCGAGTCTTTTTGGTGATTACATGAACCAAATCCACTACACCAAGTCCGATCATCACGTGAGTCGGTGTAGCTTCAAAGGCGAGCATCAAATGGGCATCATATCAACTATACAACTCATGCTTAACCTTTCGGTCCGTGTTCCGAGGCCATGTCTGTACATTCTAGGCCTGCCAATTAAGAACCTTAGTATTCGCGTGTGTAACTGTCTTACACCCGAAATATGGTCTTGGATCCAAGAACACCCGATCATCATGTGATGTCTTGGAGCGACGAAAACATAATCGGTGCATACTAAAGGAAGAACAAATTCTTATCTTGATATTTAAATGAGGGATCATCTTATTATGCTAATAAAACGCCAAACAAGCAATATAACATGTATCAAACATCACATGTATATTAGTGGAATGATATGGTTCCCGCATATGATCTCTATCATATGCACTGTGGTATGATCATTATCATATCTATATGTGTAAGGCCAAGGTCTATGGAACTTACACGTTATGTGTGTTGTAAGAGTATCATCTCATACTTCTACTTACAACATCACCATATCATAACACTAGCCTAGCAATAATCTAAACTAGACGCCTCTAATTTATCCATTGCAAATTTTACGTGGCTTAGGGCTTTCGAAGATAGAACCGTTCATACCTACGAACATGAACCACAACAAGGATAACCAAATTGTTGACAACTCGTTGCAAAATAGATATTGACTATAGTAGGAGAGACAGACACCCGCTAGCCACTTATGCAAACTAGTTGCATGTCAAGCATGGAACAGGTCTCATGTGTGTGGACATGTAAAGTTTGTCCGGGCCGCTTCATCCCACTATGCCACCAATATCCAAAATTACAACTAAGGAGCAACAACATGTTCATCATCACCCACATACTCATATGTGTACTACCCGTGTAAAGTATCTATGCGTAGGTCCGGCTCTGATACCACTGTAGGGTTCACAACATAGAAAACAAAAAATTTCCTACGATGGGAACTAAGTACCAAGATCTATCTACTAGATACAAACAACGGGCGGATGTATATCCGTAGAGAACATATCCTTGAAGAACGACAAAGCTTAACGAGTTCTACTCGTGGTTGATGTAGACGATCTCTTGCCGATCTCAAGATCGAGAGGAAGTAGTAGCGCCGCAAATCAGCAGTGCATCTGTGCTCGCACACACGTCCGAGGCACCGAGCAACCTCCGCCTCCTCGCTCCAGCGATGCAGAGGAAGCACAACTCTTTCTTGCCGAATAGCCACCGGGAACATGTATCTCGCTAGTCCGAGACCATGGGGGATAAATTCTAGAGGGGGAGAGAGATCCTTCATGAGGAGGTGTGAGTGAGAGAGAGGGAGAGGGGTTCCTTTTATAGGAGGAGGGGGGCACCCAAGGGGGTGGCCGCCGGCCATGGGGTCTGCCCCCTCCCCTCCTTCATTCATGTGGGTTAACACTCCCTCACAAAAACCTCTTCATTCCCTCCACTCAAAATCCCACTCAAACTTGCAATTAAATTTCCACCAAATTTAATGCAAACTCTCATTAAATAAAACTCTTTTATTTATTCAGAATTTTGTCAATTACTTTAATGACAAACATTCACATATAACCCCTTGCTAGAATTCTATTTCACATGCATAACCACTTTATGCAATTTCACCCGAAAACCTGTTTCGGTATCTAGTGAAATAAATCCATGCGCTTGTTATTCTTTCCGACATGAAACTTTTGCTCCAATTGGATGTCGGTGTCTCTTAAGTGTGTCACCCTACGGTTCGTGAATAATGCGGACATGATCGAGACCCCTCCCGGATCAATAATCAGAAGCGGGATCTGGGGACCCATAATGACTCCCACACATTCAACGATGACTTTCTTGTGATCGTCGGAACCTTTTATGCTAGTATCTTAATCCCTTTGTTTCGCGATATATTACATGTCCGAGATTTGATCATCGATATCTCCATACCTAGTTTGATCTCGTTACTAACATGCACTCTTTTCTTGTTCCCGTGACATAACATTCTAGTGATCAAATCACTTTCTTGCAAGCTAATCAATGTGATATCACCGAGAGGGACCATAGTATATCTATCCGTCATCGGGATGAAAAAATTCCACTCTCGATCCATGGGCCTCAACATAACACTTTGTTAGTTCTGAATCCATCTTTATAATCACCCTGTTATGGTGTGACGTTTGATGTTATCAAGAAACTCTTTCGGTGTTAGTGATTGACATGATCTCATGGTCTAAGGATTAGGATCACTTCGTAAGTTGTTATAGCAATATAAACTCAATGACTTTGATAGTAATGCTATACTTCGGATGAATGTTCATCACACCATTACACTAATGTTGTGATCCCGTTACTAAAAACATCCAATGTCCATGATCAGGAAACCTTGATCATCTTGTTACTCAACGAGCTAGTTTATGAGAGAGGCATAACTAGGAACTTTCTGTTTGTTTATTAAACACACATGTATTAACGTTTCCGTATTAATACAATTATAGCATGCAAAATAAACATCTATCATATACTTGGAATATACATAATAAACACTTTATTATTTCCTCTCAGGGCATATTCCCTTCAAGAACATTAGGGAAGACATATTATTGAATATTTCCAAACATGCAAGGTCGCTCAGCATGTTGAGACTTAGATCTTTCGTAGCTACCACCACCAATCATGAAGGCCAGGTTTTTAAAGTAGAATATGATCCTCGAGATGAACAAAACCCCGATGGAGATCGGACTCGGGAAGATGGACCGGTCGAGAACATCCCCTAGTCCACCCGCTTGTCCATCCCCCCAAGGTTATTGTTCTATCTTGTCATTGAGATATTTGTTGCATCTTCCATGTTTTGTACCTCAGTCCCACCAAATGCTATGCAATGCCATCTGTTTAGTTCATGCATCATATATGTTCATCTTGTCTTTCCTTACTGTTCTTCTATTCTATATGTGTCTCATTATACACAGGACTTTGATAGATTAATGTATCATTTACGTGTGTCAGGAATCAGCAGGTTCACCTAAGACCCTTTCAGATACCAGCAGTGAGAAACTATGTCTAGCAAGTGTCTCATTCAGCATTGGTTTATGTTGATGAACAATACCTCGAGGGAGACATCACTCAGGAAGTTGGACCAATTGAGAACATCCCCCCTAGTTTTCCCGCTCGTCCACCCCTCAATGTGCTTTGGAAGTTCTTCCATATTTTCTATCTCAATCCAACAAAATATTTTGCAATGCCCTCTGCCTAGTTCATGCATCATATATGTTCAACACGTTTTGCCTTACTGTTCTTCTATTCCATCTGTGTCTCATTACATATAAAACTATAATTGATTGAAGTATCATTGATGTGTGTCAGGAATCATATGGTTGATACGTCGTAAACGTATATATAATTTTTGATGCTCCATGCTTGTTTTATATCTTCTTTCTTATGTTTTGTCTACACTTTGAGGTATTTTTATAAACTTTCTAGAAAACTAACCTATTGACAAGATGCCACAGTGCCAGTTGCCTATTTTGTGCTGTTTTTGGTTTCAGAAAAGCTAAAAAATGAATATTCTTGAAACTGGACGGGACAAAAGCCAATCTTTCTATTTTCCCGGAGCAATACGGAAACACGAGCAGAGATGTATGAGGACACCAGGGTGGCCACACCCTAGGGTGGCACAGGCCAGCCATGGTGGTGCCACCAGGGGGTGTGGGCCCCCTGGCCCTCCATCGACCTTGCCTCTTTGCCTATAAGAAGCCTCCCGACTCAGAAACCCTAAAATGTGGGGGAAAATCCAAGAAAAGGTCCGCAGAGCCGTCGCCACCGAAGGGGAGATTCGGGGGACAGAAGTCTCTGTTCCGGCACCCTGCCGGGATGGGGAAGTGCCCCCGGAGCTATCTCCTTCGATCTCCACCACCATCTCCATCGATCTCCATCACCATCTCCATTTCCGTTGCTGATTCCCATGATGAGGAGGGAGTAGTTCTTCCTCGAGGCTAAGGGATCTACCAGTAGCTATGTGTTCATCTCTCTCTCTATGCGTGATCATATTTTGTTCATGAGCTTTGTAATCAAGTAGAATCTACATAAATACTCAAGTGCTTCAATAGATCTCTGGCTCTCCCCACGTGTGTGAAAGTGACAGCGTGCATACCGTGGTGGCACTTAGGCTAGAATCTACATAAATAATCAAGAGCTCCAATAGATCTCTGCTCTCCCCACGTGTGTGAAAGTGACAGCGTGCACGCCGTGGTGGCACTTAGGCTAGAGTTCATAAATATTTATTATGAGTATATTTTGAGTTGGATGTCTCTATGAAATTGTGGTGTTTGAAGGAACCATCTAGCGCTCAAGGTGATAATGTGGGGTTATCTAGACGGGGATTGCGAACTTTAAGGAGTGTTGTTATAGCCCTACCGTGGATTAGAGTGTCCAACCAGAGAGTAGTTCAGGGTAGTATCATTAAGAGAAGATATTTATATGAGAGAGTGTTCACTAGTAAAAGTATGATCTCTAGGCCTTGTTTCTAAGCATTGAAACACCATTTACAACTATATCTGTTACATGTTTTCTTGCTTCCATCTTTTTTCCTTTAGTCTTTTCCTCCCTGTCAGAAGCTCTATTTTGGCACCATTACCACTTATAATCATCCATACCACTTGTATTTCACTATCTCTTCGCCGAACTAGTGCACCTATACACCTGACGATTGTATTGGGTGTGTTGGGGACACAAGAGACTTCTTTTATCTTGATTGCAGGCTTGCTTGAGAGGGATACCTTTGACCACTTCCTCCCTGAGTTCGATAAACCATGGGTAATCCACTTAAGGGAAATTTGCTGCTATTCTACAAACCTCTGCACTTGGAATCCCAACAACTGTCTACAAGAATAGAAGTGCGTAGACATCAAGCTCTTTTCTGGCGCCATTCCCGGGGAGGTAAGGTAAAAGGTACTCACATATTCCGGTGTGAGTGATCAAAGTTATTTCCTTTAGACTCTGCAATTTTGTCTTTTTGTTTCTTGTTTTCACTAGTTAGGCTTAATGGAAAACAACAACAAAATTAGAGAGCTTTATAGTGTTTATCTTGAGTTAGGACATAAAGTGTGTGAAGAGAAAATTAAAAAACCTATGGACTTTATTTGCATGCTAATAGCAATGTTATTAGTACGAATTCTTTGAACACCATTATTGCTAATGCTATGGAAATGTCTAAGATTGGGGAAGCTAGTTTTTATGAAAATGATCTTTTTAGTTCCCCAGCTTTGGAAGATAGCTATTCTATTCCTTATGATGATACCAAACCTCCAATATATGATAATTATAATGATGATTATGATATTTTCAGTCAACCTACTATTGAGGAGAAAATTAATTGTGATTATAATATGGCTCCTATATTTCATGATTATGGTGATGAGAATGATAATGATAGCTATTTTGTTGACTTTGCTCCCACTACAATTAATAAGAATGGCTATGCTTATGTGGAGAGTAATAATTACTTTATGCATGTGGCTCATGATAAGAATGTTTTATGTGATAGTTATATTGTTAATTCTATTCATGTTGCTACTGAAAGTTATTATGAGAGAGGGAAACATGGTCCTATGTATCTCAACAATATTAAGTTTCCCCTCTTTATGTTGAAAATCTTGAAGTTGCACTTGTTTTGCTTTCCTATGTTTGTTGCTTTGTGCTTTTATGACTTGTTTATTTACAATATTCCTATGCATAGGAAGTGGGTTAGAATTAAATGTGTTTTGAATTTGCTTCTTGATGCTCTCTTTTACTTCAATTCATATTTCTTATGTGAGCATCTTCTCAAACTATCAAGCCTAACTTAAAGGCATTAAAGAATAGTACTTCTTGGGAGATAACCCAATAGTTTTATTTAGTCTTGGAATTTATTACTTCTGTAATAACCTCTCCTTATCCTTTTAGTGTGGTTTTTGTGCCAAGAATAACCTTTAATGAGAGGGAAGTAAGATTTGGGGAAGTGCTGTCCCAAAACAGATTTTTGTGCTTCACTGTAAAAATTCGTGAAAAATCTCTGTATGTCGGATTGAGCTGTAATTTTCTGAATAAATTCCCCAGGTTGTTATCTAACTTTCGTTAGTTCAACACTTTTTTATTTGAGCAACAGAAGGTCTTCGAAAAAATCAGGTTTTACCTGCTCGTCTGTTTTGACAGATTTCCGCCATTATTTGCATTTGTCTCCTATCGTTTTATTTTTGGTAAATTAAGCTTTTTGAGGGAATTGCTACAGTATCTTGTGTTTTTAATGAAAGTTTTTATGTTTTAAAACTAAACCAAAAGGTTTATTATCTTTTCAATGCACTAATATTGCTAATGAAGATTGTGTGAAGTTTTGTATGAAGGAAAATTTTCAGGTGTAAGGGAAGAATGATGTAATGAGATGAAGAATGGACAAAAGCTCAAGCATGGGGATGCCACCCCGTGTCACCCCAAGAAATATTCAAGACATACAAGTGTCAAAGCTTGGGGATGCCCAAGGTATCCCGTTCTTCATCAATAAAAATCTCAGATCTTTCTAGACACTTCGTTTTTATTGTTTCATGCAAAGTTGTGTTGTTCTTGGAGCGTCTTTATTTTTTTTAGTTTTCTTTTGCTTGGTTTTCTGAAATAAGTTGGTTGGATTACATCACACTTATTTTGTAGAGAGACACACTCTGTTTTCATTGCCTAGAACACTCTAGTTTTCATTCTTATTGTTTTGTGAGTGTTCTCTTTTCCTAGCACTGCGTTTAGCTTTAGTTTTCTTGTGCTTTCAGCTTAGACCTTTTTAGTTCTTGTTTGTAGATTTCTGAGACAATATCACTGATCTTTATTGATTATTATCTTTGTGATTTGTTTCAAATAAGTCGATTGGTGTTGGAAAAGAGTAGGAAGCTTCTTGCTTAGTGGTACAAAAGGGAGCTTGTTTTGACTATGGCTTAGACTTTATAGTGTCATGCTATATGTTGCTTTGACCTT
This sequence comes from Avena insularis, assembly GCA_023614405.1. Lineage (NCBI taxonomy): Eukaryota > Viridiplantae > Streptophyta > Magnoliopsida > Poales > Poaceae > Avena > Avena insularis. Next base: position 86,612,659 of record CM042695.1, read on the forward strand.
ATGCTTAGTGATTATTGCTGTAGCATGACTTATTCCAAACAATTGAGATTGCTTAATGTGCCTTGAAAGAATCATGCGTTGTTTTAGCATACAAAAGCATAGTATTGTGGTATTCTCCTTTGATGCTTTGTTTGGGTTGACTTGGCACATGCTCACACCATGTTAAGACTATGAACCAGTCACCTTAGCCTCTATGATCATTTAGTTTTTGACTTGTGGTACCACTTTATGCTTTGATTAGTAATGTTTTGTCGCTCTGCATGATTATGTCCATTATTGCTCTCTTAGTTGGTTGCTCCTACTCTTTTGCTAGCCTCCATTTGTATTGAGTAAGCTCTACTCATGCATCCAACTCCCAAGAAACCAAGTTATTCCAAAGTGTCCACTATAAATTCCTATGCATGGTGTCTTACACCATTCCAAGTATATTCTTGTTTTATCTATCTTCCAAATTAAACTTATTATGTGAAAATTAGTGATTAAAGCTCTCACAAACTTGATGACACACTTTATTTTTCTTGCACCTAATAAACTTGAACCATTGTGTCATCTATGTTGTATATGCTTGCACTTATACGTTGTAATTAGCAGAATCATGTTGTCATGGAGAACACTTTCAACATTGCACATGTACATTGTACCCAGTTGATATCATGCTTTTTTGTTTGCGGATGTCGTCAGTGTGAAATAAAAGTGGAGCTTGTAAGTCCATGGAGTTATGTATGTGTGTTAGAGAAATGCCTGGGCCGCTAGCCTGAGCCATGCCTAATCATGGTGGAAACTTGCAGCATCACCATAGTGAGCAATCTATGAAGCATTCTTATTATAAAAAAGAGAGATAGAAAAAGAGATTGAGAAAAAGAGAAAAAAAGATGAGAAAAGATGAAAGAGAGAAAAAAGCACCATTTTCCCATGGTAAATAAGAAGATTGCTGAGATGCTCATTGTCTGCTTGCCTTGTCATTTTGATATGGGATAGCTCCTATATCATGGGGCAAGGGTGTAACATCCCAAATTTCATCAAATTCAAAACCATGTTGTTGCATTCATATCATCATGGAATTATTACCTTGCATAAAAAAATTCAAAGATAAACCCTAAATAAAACCATATTTAAACCCCTTCTTATATTATATATATGGGGCAAGGTTTTATTTTTATTTTCAAAGACCCACAATGTTTTTGAGTGATTATATGTGTTTGACACACTTTTTTACACTAGGGTCACCACACAAAAGTTTGAATTCATTTGGATTTGAAATGGGCATTCAAATCTTTTCTAGAAAATCAAAACAGAAAACGAAAAAAAGAAAAGGAGAAAAAATTAACAGCAGCAGACCATTTGGCCCAGCAAGACCCAACACCCACTAAGCCCACCCGGGAAACCCCCTCTCCTCTCAGTTTCTCACCGTCCGCGCACACACCCTTTCACTGACAGGTGGGACCCACTGCCACGTCACCCTGTTGTCTTCAATCACGCGCAGGAGATGAGCTCGCCGTGACCGTTTTCCCCATTCACTACCGATAAAATCGCGCTTGATTTCCATTGATTCTACGAGTAACTCCCTCCCCCGCTCTGGCTACATAATCCCCTTCCCCTCCGCAGCATTTCCCCTCAAATAGCTAGCTCTAAGCGCCGCCAGGCTCCACTAATTTCGCTTTGCACCGTCGCGGTACCGACGAACTCCGGCGACACATTCTGGTGAGCTCCGTGTTCTCCTCTGCCTCTCGTTCACGCAAGTGTGTTAATCTTGCTCTTGTGCATCGACTCATGCCTCTGGTTTGTCCTAATTCTCCCCAGGTCACCGTCCCCATCGACGCTTGTAAGTGTCCGAATCTCAGCTCAACTCCGAGCCATTCCAGTGAGCCTCGTGTTCCCCTTGATCTCTAGTTCACGCGAGTGAGTTTTCCTTTGTCTTGCGCATCTGCTAATGCATGCTGCTTGTTCCCCTGCACACTAGATTGTCGCCTTCGTCTCCGGTAGTGAGCACCTGATGCCAGGACGAACTCCGGTGAGCATCTGAGCCCGTGTCTGTGCGCCCCTGTCCAAGCCAAGTGCATGTTGAGCATCCCCTCGTTCCACGAGCTCGGTAAGCACCAGCACAACACCCTTTCCCCCTAGCCTCACCGGCACGTCACCGTCAGCAGCGTCACCGCCGCCAGAGCCATTTCCGCCGCTAGGTTTTGGTCAAGCAAACCAGGTCCGTTAGATCTGCATCTGGTGGCTAGGATTAGATCACTTAACGAATTGTTGCGATTAGATCTGGGCCGTGCATCACCACTTAAATCCTACAGTGCAGAATCGTGATACAGCGAGAAGTGGTACGCGCTAATCAGAACACGCCGCGTGTCCCTAGATTCGATTTAAAATCTGAATTTTGATCTATTAGTTATTCAAACTTGTAAATTCAATAACTTTTGATCTGTTTATCCAAAAATTACGAATTTTATATAAATGGATTCAGAAAAATAAGCTCTTTGCATCAATGGCCTTGGTTTGGCCATTTGCTTCTGTAAAATATGGATTTTATACAGAAACATTTGTAGGCTTATTTTGGCTATAAGAATTATTTAGAAAATTGTTTTAAAGTAAATTTTGGTTTATTTAGACTTTAGAAAGTATGCTTTGTATTCTTTACTATTTAGTTTTATTTGAAAAGTGTGACACATCTTTCCATTGCATTTGCAAGGATTCATATATATTTTTGTTTGTATATTGAATGTGAATTTTGTGGTATGATTTTATGTGTAGATTTTGTGGATTGTGGAGAGTGTGATTGTGAGGATTGTGCCTATTCCCCTAACTACCAAGGCAAGTGATGCTTCATATTTTTGTCCTACTATTTTATCTATGCACTAGTGATATTTTGAGTAGGATTTGCAAAGGGATTTTTCTAAGTGTATGCTATGCTATGGTAAATCCTATATATATTGTCTTACTAGTTTTTCCCTAAGTTAAGAAACTTGTTATACTAGTATGCTTAGCCTAGCTAGTAGAATACAAGGGTGGATTATTCATGTTATGACATTATCAAAGTCTATGACTATGTTTTTGATTAATAAAACAACATGTTAATGAATCACCTGGGTGGAATGGGAAGAATGGTTTGTGTTGAGTGGTTACACAAGGCCCATGTCTATGGTTTACCTTGTGTATCACACTTGTGGATGGCAACCCAGGAACAAAGAGATTTGAGATGTTTAGTGTTGAGAAGCTTCTAGTGCAACCACATGGCATATGGGCTCTGCCTTGACCAACTAGGCTGCAAGACTTCAGCCAGATGGACAGTTGGTGGTAGGGTTGATAGGATGGAACGCGTCCATGGTGGTTTGAAGGAATGCTTCTAAAAAGTCTCGTCTTGATGTATGTTGAGTCTTGTGGGGAAATTGCACCACATCTCGAGAGGGTAAAACCTAAGTACTTAGCCGTGTCCCCGGTAACGGACATTTTGAGCATCAAAGACATTGAAATTATCAAGGATCTCCTCATCCCAATTTTTCTAAGTTAAACTTGTGGTTGAACAAGGGTAAAGGTTCAATGTCTATTGGTGGTTTCTTGTGAGTTTTTGTCAAACAAAAACTTATCATTTTCAAACTAATAAGACAAAACCTTATTTTGGAGCAAAGCCAGCCTGAACCACACTTAGCCAAATTCATATAGTTAGTAGATGTTATTATACTACTATGGTATCACTTGCCAATACAATTCCAAATGTATTGAACCTCTGTGGCTGTAACTTATGATTTTGTAGGTTACTCTTATGGTGACTAGGGTTATGAGTCTACACTCAACATGTTTGCCTGTGGCACATGACGATGAAGACTTTATTTATTTTGTTAAGTATTGTGAACTCTTTGTATTAGCCTTGGGATAATGAGTTGTAATAACTATGTATCTCTAGATATTACGATGTAATAATGACCTTTGTATCTGTGTACTTCATCTTAAACTGTGGATGCTACCAATTAGATCCAGAGACTAGCATTGCAATCACAGGGGCCTTTACCTTAAATGGTGAGGTCTTACAGATGGTATCAGAGCACTATGTTGCCTGTAGGATTATGACCCTAAGATGGATTAGACTAAGGAAACCACTAGGAAAAATGTAACCCTTTGCAAATTCCACACTTATCTCTTTTCATCTCGTAAACCTTCTTATTTCTCATCTCTATTTGTAGATGGCCGCCATCAACGAAGCCGTCAAGAAGGGACCACTCATGACCATGACCTTAGAATGTGAGACGGAGTTTCCCAAGGCACTCAAAAACCTCATGGTTAGCTTGCGAATACATGGTGAAGCCGTGTACAAGGGATTTCCCGTGATGGATGAAGGAGAGGAATATTGGTGGGTACAAATCCAATTGTATAAAAACAAGGAGGATAACCACAATGAGTCGGGATTCTGCATGGTCACTAACTCTAAAATGCATATGTCATTCTTTGACTCTGCAAGGAATGCAGCTTGGAATGCCATCAATGATCTTGGTGAAAGACTCAAGTGTAGAATGCTCAACACTCAAAATGACCTTAGAGAGAAGAAGTATACCCAAGACTTGGAGACCGCCATAAAACGTCTAAGTGAAGATATCATAGACTTTGCATATGAGTGAGAATTGTGACGTACACCAATAGTTGGACCACCACACTTGTCGTTTTATCGCGTTGATAGTTTTGATCATACCAACCTATGTGGTATGGCAAAAATTTGTATAAGTTATGTTGAACCTTGGTGTTTGTGATTGAATATTGTATGCCATGACTTGTGTGTTTCATGTATGCTTTTGGCTTGTGTTTCACTACTTTATGTTTTCTCTTTACTTGTGTTGTTTCTAATTTTCTCTATCCTATGCAATAGATGCCTAGCTTTGTTCTCAGCACCGCCGAGGAGTTCAAGGGAACTCATTTTGGATCTCGTATTGTGGAGCTCACCAGTGTGCTCAATCTTCCCCTCCCTAACATTAAGGGACTTCAGCTTAGGAAGTTCGAGAGAAAGGATCTATGGGTATTTAGAGTCGCAGACAGGACGCCAGTCAGAGCCACCCACCAAGGAGATTGCTTTCAAGATACTCCATGATGACAAGGAGAAGGGACTCGGCGTCGCCATGCAGGAGCTGCTTGGACGTCACTCCACCGAGATCAGGGACCTCTACTTCCACCCATTTGGGAGACGTGACAAGGAGGGAGAGGCTATAGTGTATGACGAGGCCACTAGGGAGACTACTGAGCCAGTGCGTCTCTATCTTTAGGACCTAGAGAGCCTTCTTAGACAACTCGATACTGATAGGACCAACGTCATGCTTAGCAATGACGATCTACGCGTCCAGTTGAGGGAGAAGGACAAGGCCTTCGAGGAGCAGGAGGAGCGCATCAAGGATATGGAGGCTAGGTTCGAGAAGCAAGACAAGAGGATCAAGAACCAAGAGAAGATAGTGCAGGATAGGAACAAGAAGATCAATGAGATGAATGCCGAGATAGAGCTCAAGGATCTTGAGTTAGAGACACAGCAGGAGGTGATTGAGAGGCTGCGTTCGCAGAAGAGGAAGCTTTAGGCGAAGGTCAATGCCTTGACCACCAGCGTGGAGGAGTACAAGTCAGGAATCGACGCAGTAGGACTTTCTCTAGTGGAGTGATGGTGCTGACGTGGAGCACTTCGTTGGAAACCCCAAGAGCAAGGTGTGATGAGCACATCACCAAGTCTTCCCTCAATAGAGACCGAGGTTATCGAACCAGAAGGAGGAAGGAAATGTCACACAGGTGTTGCAAGCAACGCGGAGACCTGCAGAACACAAACTCAAGACTTTGCCCCAACGAATCAGTGAGGTTGTCAAGCTCACCAGTTTGCTATGACAAAGGATTAAATATATGGTGTGGAAGGTAATGGTTTGCAGCAAGTAAACAAGTAAGAGTGGAAGATGTATCAATGGTAAAGATTGGACCGGGGTCCATAGTTCACTAGAGGTGCTCTCCTTAGATAAAAAAACATGGCATGAAGGGTAAACAAATTATAGCAGGGCAATTGACATGAACTGAGCAAGGAATAACAATGCAATTACTAGTCAGAAAGATCCTATGAGATTCGATTGGGCAATACAACAAGATACATAGACCGCCATCCAACTGCATCTATGACTAGAAGTCCACCTTCAGGTTATCATCCGAACCCCCTCCAGTATTAAGTTGCAAGCAACAGACAACTTCTTTAAGCAAAGTGTGTAAGGTAAACAGTCCACATGTTCCATGAACAAGATAGCGTTGTTTTATCCCTAGTGGCAACAACACATCTACAACCGAAGAGATTTCTATCACTTCCCTTGGAAACTAGAGGCGTGAACCCACTATCGAGCATAAATACCCCCTCTTGGAGTCACTAGCAACTACGTGGCCAAGATAGCTACTAACAACGGAGAGCATGCAAGATCACAAACAACACAGACATGATAGAATCATAAAGACAAAACCATTAATCAAACCAACTTAATAATCTCAATATCCATCGGATCCCCGCAAACACAACATGCATGATTACAAATAGATTAGATCTTGATCATGAACAGAGCTCACAAGATCTATACATGAAAGCACAAAGGAGGAGATACAACCATCTAGCTACTACATGGACCCATAGTCCAATATGGAACTACTCACGCATCATACCGGAGAGAAGGCCTCCGGGATGATCTCCCCTTCGGCAGGGTGCCAGGAAGAACTTCAGATCCCCCGATCTAGGGACGATGGTGGCGGAGGCTACAAACGGTTTCGTGGAGATTTGATCGGGTGCTTAGGGTTTTTGCATCGGTGGCTTCTTATATGTGAAGGGGGAGACCGAGGCGGCGACCAGGGTGGCCAAACCCTAGCCAGGCGCAGGGCCCACCCGCGCCTGGGGTGGGTTTGGCCCCTCTGGCTAGACCCTCCGGCTCTCCTCTGGACTTCTTATTCCCCACGGAAAGTAATTGACTTTGACGTTTGTCCCATTCAATTCCGAGAATATTTCTTTACTAACTTTTCTGAAACCAAAAGCAGCAGAAAACAGGCATCTGGCACCGTTGCAACTTGTTAATAGGTTAGTACCAGAAAACATGTAAAAAGCACCTCAAAGTGTATACAAGTAAAGCAAAGTAGATACTAAACAAGCATGGAGCATCAAAAATTATAGATACGTTTCCAACGTATCAGCATCCCCAAGCTTAACTCCTGCTCGTCCTCGAGTAGATAAGTGATTAAAAGAATAATTTTTGAGGTGACATGCACCCTCATAATAAAGATCCAACCATTTGCAAGAATTGAAAGCTGGGATCAAAGAACTCTAAACATGCACATGAAAGATGGAGTTCTAATAATAGGACATAGTAACTATGCATGCAACATGACAAGCTACAAACAAAGATTATGAATAATATGCATTTAAAAACGTTTGTTTGTTTCACATAAAGAAAACATAGCATAGTGGCAATCAGCTTGTCCCTCATAGAGTAGCAATATAGATGCATAGGACTCCTTCAAAGTTCACAAGGGTGACTAGAAACAAGTAGCAGAAGAACAAGTAATATCACAATATGCATCAATTAATAAGCTTTGGAACACTACACACAGAATGACAACTATGCTCTCTTAATGGTGCCTAAAGGTAGAAGGTGGAGACTCAATAGTGGTGGAAGAAAGGCCTTTTTTTTAAAGGAAGCAGGGATTACAAGTTTCAAAAAGAGCTTCCAAAAATTATGGTACTTGTTACCTTTTAGCCCTCATTGCCCCTATCATAAGCATCTTGAAGTGGTTAAGGCTAAAGTGGCAAAGCTGGAGTATATGCTTGACGAAGTATAAGTTGGCAATCTCAAGTCCCTTGAATACGAGGGCCACACCTCATGCATACTCAACTTTGGTCACCTGAAAGTTCTTGTCATTCTAAGTATTTGCATATCATTGAGAACCGCCAACGCAGTACCCCTTGCACATGGTATAGGAGCTTTCCCATAACCAAAATGACAAGGCAAGCAGACAATGAGCATCTCAGCAATCTTTTTATTTACCATATGCATAGCTTTTTATTGAGGATGCTTCATAGATAGATCATTATGGTGATGCTGCAAGTTTCCACCATGATTAGGCATGGCTTAGGCTAGCGGCCCAGGCGTTTCTCTAACACATGATACAAACTCCATGGACTTACAAGTTCCCTCTTTATTTCACACTGGTGACATCCATAGACAAAAGAACATGATATCAACGTAGTACAAAGTACAAGTGCAATGTTGAAAACGTTTCCCGTGATAGCATAGGTTCTGCTAATTCCAACTTATAAGTGCAAGCATATACAACAAAGTTGTCACAATGGTTCAACTTTATTAGGGTAAAAGAATAAAGTGTGCCATCAAGTTCGTGAGGGCTTTAATCACTAAGTTTTCACATAACAAAATAGTTTTTAATTGGAAGATAGATGAAAACAAGAATATACTTGGAATAACACACCATGAATAGGAGTTTATAGTGGACACTTTGGAATAACTTGGTTTCTTGGGAGTTGGAGGCATGAGTAGAACTTACTCATACAAGTGGAGGCTATCAAAAGACTAGGAGCAACCAACTAAGAGAGCAATAATGGCCAAAATCATGCAGTGCAACAAAACATACTAATCAAAGCAAAGAGTGGTACTACAAGTCAAGGACTAAATGATCATAGAGGCTAATGGTGACTTGTCATAGTCATAACATGGTGTGAGCATGTGCCAAGTCAACCCAAACAAAGCATCAAAGGAGAATACCACAATACTATGCTTTTGCATGCTAAAACAACGCATAATTTCTTCAAGACACACTAAGCAATCCCAATTGTTTGGAACAAGACATGCTATAACAATAATCACTAAGCATAAGGTCAAAAAAACACCTAGCATATCATGCTAAAGTCTAAGTCACAGTCAATGCAAGCTCCTCTTGCACTTCAAGCAAGAACTTACTACTCCTTTCCAAACACCAAGCAAACTTATTTGCAAAACAACACAGCGAGAACGGGGGTCCAAACTAATTTATTCAAGCAAACTAAACAACCTAATCAAAGCAAACAAAAACTAAGACACTCCAAGAACAACACAACTGTGCATGAAACAATAAAAATGAAGTGTCTAGACAGACCTGAGCTTTTTATTGATGAAGAAGGGGATGCCTTGGGCATCCCCAAGCCTTGACGCTTGTACCTCTTGGATATTTCTTGGGGTGAACCATGGTGGCATCCCCAAGCTTGAGCTTTTGTCCATTCTTCATCTCATTGCATCATTCTCTCTCTACACCTGAAATTTTTCCTTCATACAAAACTTCACACAATCTTCATTTGCAACATTAGTTTATTCAAAAAGTATTAGAACCCTGGCAAATCTTTGGAACAGCAAGGATTTTCAGTAAAAACACAAGCTAATGTAGTAACTCCTTCAAAAATCTCAATTCACCTAAAGAGAACTTAAAAAGGAATCAATAAGAAGCAAATGCAAATAATGGCAGAAATCTGTCAAAACAGACCAGCAGGTAGAAACCGATTTTTTTGAACAACTTCTGTCGCTCAAATAAAAATGTTCTGAACTAACAAAAGTTATATAACATACTGTGGGATTTATTCATAAATTTTGAGCTCAATCCGAGTTACAGAGCCTCCTCACTATTGTTTTTGGTGCAGGACGGAAATCTGTTTCGGGACAGCAACTCCCCAAATCTTGCTTCCCTCTTATTAGAGGTCATTCTTGGCACAAAAAGCAAACAAAGAAAGGAGAGGTCATTACTTAAGTAATAACTTCCAAGACTTTAGGAAATTCTTGGGTTATCTCCCAACAAGTACTTTTCTTTAACGCCTTTAAGTTAGGCTTGATAGCTTGAGAAGATGCTCACATAAGAATTATGAATTGAAGTCAAAGAGAGCATCAAGAAGCAAATTCAGAACACTTTTAAGTCTAACCCACTTCCTATGCATAGGAATCTTGTATACAAATAAATTCACAAAGAACAAAGTGACAGGCATAGGAAGATGAAACAAGAGCAACTTCAAACTTTCAGCACATAGAGAGGTGTTTCAGTACCATGAAAACTTCTACAACCATACTTTCCTCTCTCACAATAATTTTCAGTAGGATCATGAATAAACTCAACAATATAGCTATCACATAAAGCATGCTTTTCATGATCTACAAACACATAATTTCTATCAAGCTCAAAAATAGTGGGATTAAAACCTTCACAGGTTTTACCCAAAGTAGAAATTTCAAAAGGATCCACAGGAACATAGCATTCATCCTCCTTTGGTAAGCATGGGGGATAATCAAATAATATAAGAGGTAAATAGTTACTCTCATTAGAAGGTGGGCATGGGTAGATCCATTCTTCCTCCTTTTGTTCATCACTCTCCTCCTCTTTTTCATCTAATGAGCTTCCAGTTTTAACAATTTCTTCTTCCATAGGCTCCTGCAAGGCATTAGTCTCTTCCAAATATGGAAAACGCCTATTAAAATATTCAAGAATATAGCTATTTTCTTCCTTGTAATTATCAAAGCAAAATTTAAGTATCTCAAAAACCTCATGTTTATAAGGTGCATCATCAGTATTCTCAAGCAAACTGGCAAGTTCAAAAGCACCCTTGAAGGCAATAAATTCTTCAATTTGTTCCACATCATCAAAATCATAATTTCCTTTAACATAAGAAGATATGGTAACATTATCATTATACTCACATTGAAAGGGTAGGTGTTTATACCTCCTGCAGCGACAAGCTTTATCAAAGCAATAAGTAACATTATAAGTAGAGCACACGTCTCTAGCAATAGTATTCAACTTATCAATTTGTTCCCATAAGTGTTTACGTTTTTGTGACAAACGGTGTTCCTTATAATAATACTTTTGTTCTTCCGTGAACCCACCTTGCCAATAAGAACTAGTTTCAAAGAAACCATCCATTGATAGAAAGCATGACCAAGCAAGGCAATAACAGACCAGCAACTAGAGCAGGAACTAATTTTTTTTGTGTTTTTGATAAGAAAAAGCAAACCAAACTAAACTAATTTTTTTGGGTTTTTTGAAAAGAGGCAAACAAAACCAAGCAAAAGAAACAAAGCAAACTAAAAACAAAGTAAAGAGAAAGGAAGTGAAGGACTCCCCTAGTGAAGACGTCCTTAACCTCCCCAGCAATGGCGCCAGAAAACTTGTTGATGGTGCTGACGTGGAGCACTTCGTTGGAAACCCCAAGAGCAGGTGTGATGAGAACAACAACAAGTCTTCCCTCAGTAGAGACCGAGGTTATCGAACCAGAAGGAGGAAGGAAACGTCACACATGTGTTGCAAGCAACGCGTAGACCTGCACAACACAAACTCAATACTTTGCCCCAACGAATCAGTGAGGTTGTCAAGCTCACCGGTTTGTTGTAACAAAGGATTAAACGTATGGTGTGGAAGGTATCCCTTTTTCACTAAAAGGAGAAGCTAGGGCTTGGTTTAATATATTACCTCCTGGTTCCATTGATAGTCCTGATTGCTTGATTGCTTGTTTCTTCTAGAAATATTTTCCTCCCAGTGCTAGACATGCTGCTTTGCAGAGACTTTTTGATTTTAAACAGGGAGAAGAAGAGAAATTGCCTGAGTCATGGACAAGGTTCTCTGCCTTGATTCATGCACATCCTGGATGTCCATTACCTAAGAATGGGCTTCTTGATATTTATTATAATGGACTAACTGATGATTCTAGGACCTACCTAGATAGCTTTGCTAATTGTGTTTTCAGGAAAAGAACTCCTACAGATGCTGAAGAATTAATGGCTAAGATAAGCAAGAATTATGATGATTGGACTTCAACTAAGCTGAATGCACCTGAGCCTATTACTCCTGAACCAGATGTTCCTGAACCAATTCCAACACCAACAACAAAGAAGAGGGGAGTTATTGCATTAAATGATGAAGTGATGAAGGAAGCTAAGAAGTGTCTAAAGGAGAAAGGTATTAGAGCTGAAGATGTGAAGAATCTACCTCCTATAGAAGAATTATGTAAGCCAATTCCCCATTCATCTACTATTGAGGTACACTCTCTCCAACACTTTGATGAAGGTGGTATTCCTTATGGTAAGCCTCCTGATCAATGTTTAGAGGAACTTGACACATTTAGTGTTAAACAAGGGTATTTTAATAAACAAGTTCAGAATCATTTATTGGAAAACTCTAGAGCTATCAATGAGTTGAAAGATATTGTGGAAAGAACTTCTAATGATATTAAAATGCTTTGTAAGCACTTTCAAATGGTTCAAACTCAACTTGATCAACTTGCTAAGGTACAAAAGGATATGCTACTTAATGCTTCAGGAGATAAGCATGCTTATGGAATTAGAACTAGGAGTGGTATAGCTACTCAAGATCCTTTATATACTGAAGGACACCCTAAAAGAATTGACCAGGATTCTCAACAAGATGAGAATAGTGGTAGTCCTTGTAAGAGAAAGAAAAAGAAACACAAAATAGTTGAGGAACCACTTGAACCTGCTGTAGATCCTAATAGTATATCTGTCTCTGATGCTGAAACTGAGAGTGTTAATGATAAAAATGAGTCTCCTAATAAGGAGGAAGGTGAGGAAGAACCTGAGAAGCACACTAAGAACACCAGGTACACTAAGGAAGATTTTATTGCTAATAAACATGGTAAAGAGAGAGAACCTTGGGTGCAGAAACCTATGCCTTTTCCAGGTAAGAAACACAAGTCAAAGGAGGAAGAACACTACAACAAGTTTTGTGAGTGGATGAAACCTTTATTCTTGCAAATTCCTTTGACTGATGCTATTAAGTTGCCTCCTTATTCAAAGTATATGAAGGATATTGTCTCTAATAAAATGATGATTCCTAATGAGGAGATTTCTACTTTGCTTGCTAATTATTCCTTCAGTGGTAAGGTTCCAAAAAACTTGGTGATCCAGGTATACCAACTATTCCTTGCTCTATTAAGAATAATTATGTTAGAACTGCTTTATGTGATCTGGGAGCTGGAGTTAGTGTTATGCATTTTGTCTCTACAAGAGACTCCAGCTAGAAAAGTTGATACCAACTGATATATCTTTACAAATGGATGATAAGTCAACTACTATTCTTGTTGGTATATGTGAGGATGTTCCTGTTCAAGTGGCTCATTATTGCTTGGTTTTAACTGATTTTGTGGTGCTTGAGATGCCTGAAGATGATAATATGTCTATTATTCTTGGGAGACCTTTTATTAATACTACAGGTGCTGTCATCAATTGTAATCAAGAGAAAGTGACATTCAATATTAATGACAAAGAGCATACTGTTTATTTACCCAAGAAGGTTGCTAAAAGCTATTGTCTGAATTCCATTGAAAATATTGAGAGCATCAAGGTTGGAGAAATATATTGTCCCATTCCATAAGAAAATTTTGAAACTATTATGATTGGGACCATTAATATCAAGTATGAGGTAACATAATCACCTTGTGGAATGCAAAGTTTTGTTTCATATAAGATTGTTTTGGTAACAAGACTTGATCAACCTTGTTAACAAAGGGTATATGTGAGGATGTTCCTGTTTAAGTGGCTCATAATGAACAAAACAATGCTTTCACAGTGGTTATACTTGCTCACTTTTATTTTTCTCCTTTCCAATCCTTGCTCTTCGCCGTGCCTAACTTAAAGGCATTAAAGAAAAGTACTTGTTGGGAGATAACCCAAGAGTTTTCTTGAGTCTTGAAAGTTATTACTTCATTAATGACCGCTCCTTTTCCTTTTTGTTTGCTTTTTGTGCCAAGAATGACCTCTAATGAGAGGAAAGTAAGATTTGGGGAGTTGCTGTCCCGAAACAGATTTCTGTCCTCCACCATAAAAATTTGTGAGGAGTCTCTGTAAGTCGGATTAAGCTTAAAATTTACTAATAAATCCACCAATATGTTATCTAACTTTCGTTAGTTCAATACTTTTTGATTTGAGCAACATAAGATGTTTGAAAAAATCGGTTTCTACATGCTGGTCTGTTTTGACAGATTTCTGCCATTATTTGCATTTGCTTTGATTCCTTTTTGAGTTCTCTTTAGGTGAATTGAGCTTTTTGAAGGATTTTCTACAGTAGCTTGTGTTTTTAGTGAAAATTCTTGCTGTTCCAAAGCTTTTCCAGAGGTCTAATATCTTTTGAATACACTAATGTTGCTAATGAAGATTGTGTGAAGTTCTGCATGAAGGAAAATTTTCAGGTGTAAGGAAAGAATGATGTAATGAGATGAAGAATGGACAAAAGATCAAGCTTGGGGGGAGACACTCAGTGTCACCCCAAGAAATATTCAAGAGGTACAAGTGTCAAAGCTTGGGGGTGCCCAAGGCATCCCCTTCTTCATCAATAAAAATCTCAGGTCTTTCTAGACACTTCATTTTTATTGTTTCATGCACAGTTGTGTTGTTCTTGGAGCATATTAGTTTTTGTTTTTGGTTTTATTTTGCTTTGCTTGTTTTTGCTTTGTTGTCTTGTTTGAAAAAATTGAAAACACCAAAAATATTTGTTGTTCTTCTTTGGTTTTGTGAGTTCTTTGCAGGGTTCAGCTGTCCTTAGTGGATTTTGGTTTCATGTTATTATTCAAGCCACACAAGTGAAGGGTAATAATGAAGATTAAGACAACTTGAGGTGTGGTAAGATGCTAGTAACGACCTCTATTTTGTTTTCATTTTTGTACATATACTCTTCATTGTGAGCATGCTTAGTCTGTTCGTGTAAGGTGTATGTCATTATGGATGCTTAGTAGTTCTTGCTTGTCTATGATTAGCTCCAGCTTGATAATAGTTTGTAGCATGCCATATGAATGTTTGCTTGCATTGTTTTATTCATACTTTGGTATGATATTGTGGTATCCTCCTCTGACTTTTCATGTGAATCGACTTGGCACATGCTCACGCATGCATATGACTAATCAATAGTCAGTAAGCCTCGATGATTGATTTTGCCTCAAAGTTCTTGTATCACTTTCATGCCATAATTAGTATTGTTTTGTTGCAAGCATGATTATGACATCTATTGCTCTCTCGTTTTTCGCTCCCTCTCTATTGCTAGCCTTCACTTGCACTGAGTATGTGCTCTACCTATGCTTCCAACTCCCCAAAACCAATATGGCCAGTTGTATCCACCATACCTACCTATTAGCATCATTTGCTACTTCAGTGCATATTTTATATATGCTGTGTTTTCTTCCAAAATAAAATGTTCGTCTGTTTTGAGAAAGTTAGTTAGTAAAGCTCTCACGAACTTGATGGCACACTTTATTATTTGCGCTTAATAATCCTGAACCATTGTGACCTGTCCATGAAAGTTATATGCTTGCTAATTGTATGCTGGAAGTCTGCAGAATCATGATGTCACGGGGAACGCTTTCAACACTTCTTAGATATCTCATCCAGTTGATTCCTTGCTCTTTTGTTTATGGATGTCGACGATGTGAAATAAAAGGGAAGGTTGTGAGTTCATGGAGTTTATACATTGTGTTAGAGAAACGCCTGGGCCGCTAGCCTAAGCCATGCCTAATCATGGTGGAAACATGCAGCATCACCATAATGAGCATCTATGAAGCATGCTCAATAAAAAGCTATGCATATGGTAAATAAAAAGATTGCTGATATGCTCATTGTCTGCTTGCCTTGTCATTTTGGTTATGGGAAAGCTACTGTACCATGTGCAAGGGGTACCCCGTTGGCGGTTCTCGATGATATGCATGTATTTACAATGACAAGAACTTTCAGGTGACCAAAGTTGAGTAGCATGCAGAGCGGCCCTCGTACTCAAGGGACTTGGGATTTTCAGTCTATGGTCTGTCAAGCATATGATTCAGAGTAGACCTCACTTTCACCTTAACCACATGAAGATGCCTATGATAGGGGCAATGAGAGCTCAAAGCTAATGACTACCTTCCTTTCAGCATTTGTAAGCCTTTCAAACTTTCCAAAACCGTTTTCACCACCTTGTTGAGTCACCACTTATTCTATGAGCACCTTCTTGAGAGCATAGTTGTCATTCTTGTGTTTGTTCCAAAACTTGGTTAATTATGTCATGACTTTGATGCTTGGATCTCTGATATCTTTACTTCTAGTATTCACTTGAACTTCAGAGGTGCCTTGGCATTTATATTGTTCTCTACAAACAAAGGCAAGCGAGACACCACTCTATCATACCTTATTATGAGCATTGGAATGTTGCTTACGTTTATGTTCCATGCTACTTATTATTATTGAGTTGGTTTCTCTTCATAGCTTGCAATGACTATTGAGTAGACTTAGTTGCATACTCCCTCTGTCCGCAAATAAGTGTACTTCTAGCCTTGTCCTAAGTCAAACGTAGTAAAGTTTGACTAACTTTTTAGGACAGCGTACCAATACACTGAATTGTTACCATTAGATTTATTTTTAAATCTAGTTTCATAATATGTCAATTTAATGTAATATATTTTTCTATATTTCTCTATAAAGTTGGTCAAATTTGATTATGTTTGACTTAGACAAAAGCTAGATGTACACTTATTTGCGGACGGAGGGAGTACTCCTTATTATGAATTGTCTAAGCATCTACTTCTGTGCTGAGAATATTTACATCATATGAAGCAAAGTGTTTGTAAAAGTTCTTTTATCGCACTCAATTTTCAACTGAATTGCTTGAGGACAAGCAATAAGCTAAGCTTGGGGGGAGTTGATACGTCCAAAACGTATCTACTTTCTCGAACACTTTGCTATTGTTTCTTCTCTAAACTTGTGTGATTTGGATACAACTAACATGGATTGATGCTGTTTTCAGCAGAATTACCGTGGTGTCTTGTTTTTGTGCAGAAAAATTAACTATCAGGAAAAATCCCGGAAAATATGCCAAAAATTATATTTCACCAGAAGATCCATGGAGCCAGAAGACGAGACGGAGAGGAGGCCTGGGGGGCCCACACCCACCCCAGGCGCGGGCCCACCCCCTCGACCTCCCTCTACGCCTATAAGTTGCCTTTCGACCTAAAAACCGAGGGGGGTTCGATAATTTTCCAGAAATAGTTCCTCTCCGCTGCTGCCACCAAAAACTAAGAGTCGGATCCAGAAACTCCGTTCTGGCACCCTGTCAGGACGGGGAATTTGGAGAGGATCATCGCCATCGTCATCACCCACGCATCTCCATCAACCACCGATGTTTCCCTCATCCATGAGTGAGTAATCCCCCAATGTAGGCTTGGGGATGGTAGGGATTGGATGAGTTCTATCATGTAATCGAATAAGATTTGTTAGGGCATAGTGCCTAGTATCTCTATTAGTGCTATTTGACTTTGTTGCAACTTGTTGTGCTTAATGCTTGTCACTAGGGCCCGAGTGCCATGATCTCAGATCTGAACTTATTATTAAATCATTATGATAGTATTGTTTGTGATCTTATCTGCAAGTTGTGTACACATATCATTCTCCGGATCCAAAGGCTCCAAAGTGACAATAATTGGGACAACCGGAGGGGATGGCTATGGTGTGAGGATCACATGTGTTCACGGAGTGTTAATGGTTTGCTCCGATGCTCTATTAAAAGGAGCACCTTAATTGCCAGTAGTTCCCTAGAGGCCCCGCTACCACGGGCTGGCTGGACAGAAGATGTTGTGCAAGTTCTCATTGCGAGCACGTATGACTATATTTGGAGCACATGCCTAGGATTGTTTAGTACTTGGATGCTTGTTATTATTTATCTACAATGCCCTAGATCTTGAAATTACATGTTTAGACTCGTCCATGCAACGCTCATCCATCCATCCCTATGCCTACGCACTCGAATCCCACTTTTAGCGTTACTATTACTATTGCTACTATTTCATTATTGCTGTTGCTTTACTTTTGCTACTACCAAACTGTTGCTACTGATAAACTTCTGTGAGCAAGAACTATTTCTAGGTGCAGCTGAACTGACAACTCAGTTGTTAAGGCTTGCAAGTATTCTTTGGCTCCCCTTGTGTCGAATCAATAAATTAGGTAATACTACTTGTGAAGAGTGTTGGGATCCCCTATACTTGTGGGTCATCACCTCGATCCACTTGGTGAATTTGTCGATTGCAACCAGGATGAAAACATATCCTCCAGGTGAGGACTTTTGTAGCTTTCCGACCATATCGAGTCCCCATTGGATGAAGGGCTAGAACAGAGGTATGGGTCGTAGCTCTATGCCTGGAGCATGTGGTTTGTCGGCAAAACATTGGCAGGCGTTGCACTTCTCGACAATGTCTTTAGCGTCATGCATCGCGGTTGGCTAGTATAAGCCAGCTCATAGAGCCTTGGTGACTAGGGCACGGCTACCAGCATGGTGGCCACAGATGCCTTCATGGATGTCGAGGAGTGATGCAGCTCAGATCACTGTAGAGCTTCGTTGGGAAACCCTAAGAGGAAGGTATGATGAGCACAGAAGCAAGTTTTCCCTCAGAAAGAAACCAAGGTTATCGAACCAGTAGGAGGAAGGAAACGACTCAAAGGTGTTGCTAGTAACTTGGAAACATGCACAACACAAACTCAAGACTTTTCTCCAATGAACAGTGAGGTTGTCAATCTCACTGGTTTGCTGAAAATAAAGGATTAATTGTATGGTGTGGAAGGTAATGGTGGCTTGCAGAAAGTAAATAGTGTAGGGTTCGCAACATAGAAAATAATAAAAATTCCTATGATGGGAACAACTATGTACCAAGATCTATCTACTAGATACAATCAACAGGCAGATATACACCCGTAGAGAACATACCCTTGAAGACCGACAAAGCTTAAAGAGGTTGTACTCGTGGATGATGTAGACGAACTCTTGCTGATCTCAAGACGAGAGGAAGTCCTAGCGCGGAAAATCAACAACACATCCATGCTCGCACACACATCCGAGCGACCGAGCAACCTCCGCCTCCTTGCTCCGACGATGCAGTGGAAGAAACAACTCTTTCTTGCCGAAAAGCCACCGGGAACATGTATCTCTCTAGTCCGAGACCATGGGGGATCAACTAGAGGGGGAGAGATATCCTTCACAAGGAGGTGTGAGTGTGATAGAGGGAGAGGGGGGATTTATATAGGGGGGAGGGGGCACCCCAAGGGGGTGGCCGGCGCACGGGGGCTGCCCCCTCCCCTCCTCCATTCATGTGGTGGAGCTCCCACTCACAAAATAGCCCCTTCATTTCTCCACTCAAAATCCCACTCAAAATTCCTATTAAATTTCCACCAAATTTAATGCAATCTCTCTTTATATAAAACTCCTTTTATTTATTCAGAATCTTGTCAATTACCATAATGGACAAACATTCACAAATAACCCCTTGCTATTATTTCATTTCACATACAGAAACACTTTCGGCAATTTCACCCAAAAACAGTTTCGGTGTCTAGTGAAATAAATTTCTGCGCTTGAGTAATCTTTTCAGCATGAAACTATTTGTTCCAAATGGTGTCGGTGTCTCTTAAGTGTGTCACCCTATAGTTTGCGAATAATGCGGACATGATCGAGACCCCTCTTGGATCAATAATTAGAAGCGGGACCTGGAGATCCATACCGACTCCCACACATTCAATGATGACTTTCTTGTGATCGTGAGAACCATTTAAGCTAGAATCTTAATCCCTTTGTCTCGTGATATGTTACATGTCCGAGATTCGATCATCGGTATCTTCATACCTAGTTTGATCTTGTTACTTACATGTACTCTTTTATTGTTCCCGTGATATAACATTCTAGTGATCAAATCACTTGCTTGCAAGCTAACCAATGTGATATCACAGAGAGGGCCCAGAGTATATCTATCCATCATCGGGATGAACAAATTCCACTCTTGATCCATGGGCCTCAACATAACACTTTAGTAGCACTAAACCCATCTTTATAATCACCCTTTTACGGTGTGGCGTTTGATGTTATCAAGATACTCTTCTAGTGTTAGTGATTGACATGATCTCATGGTCTAAGGATTAGGATTACTTTGTATGATGTTATATCAATATAAACTCAATGACTTTTATCATAATGCTATACTTCAGATGAATGTTCATCACACCATTCCAATAATGTTGTGACCTTGTTATTAACAACATCCAATGTCCATGATCATGATACCTTGATCATCTTGTGAGCTAGTTTATAAGAGAGGCATAACTAGGAAATTTCTGTTTGTTTATTAAACACACATTTATTAACATTTCTGTATTAATACAATTATAGCATGCAAAATAAAAATCTATCATATATTTGGAATATACATCATAAACACTTAATTATTGCCTCTCAGGGCATATTCCCTTCAAACAGGAACGGTGGAAGATGTATCAATGGTAAAGATTGGACCGGGGTCCATAGTTCACTAGAGGTGTTCTCCTTAAGATAAAAAACATAACATGCTGGGTAAACAAATTATAGTGGGGCAATTGACAGGACATAGCAAGGCATAACAATGCAATACTAGACATTCATGATCCTATGAGATTTGATTGGGCAATACAACGATAGACATAGACCGCCATCCAACTGCATCCACCTTCAGGTTATCATCCGAACCCCCTCCAGTATTAATTTGCAAGCAATGGATAACTGCTTTAAGCAAAGTGTGTAAGGTAAACAATCCACTTGTTCCATGAACAAGAGATCATTGTTTTGTCCCTAGTAGCAACAGCACATCTACAACCTTAGAGATTTCTGTCACTTCCCCAGATTAAATAGAGGCATGAACCCACTATTGAGCATAAATACTCCCTCTTGGAATCACTAGCATCTACTTGGCCAAGTTAGCTACTAGAAACGAAGAGCATGCAAGATCTAAAACAACACAGACATGATAGAATCAATAAGATAGAATCATTAACCAATCTAACATAGTAATCTCAATATTCATCGGATCCCCGCAAACACAACATGCATGATTACAAATAGATGATCTTGATCATGAACGGAGCTCACGAGATCTAAACATGGTAGCACAAAGGAGGAGAAACAACCATCTAGCTACTACATGGACCCATAGTCCAAGTTGGAACTACTCACGCATCATACGGAGGCTGGCATGGTGATGAAGAAGGCCTCCGGGATGGTCTCTCTCCTCCGGCAGGGTGCCGGGAAGAGCTTAAGACCCCCCCCCCCCGATCTAGGGACGATGGTGGCGGCGGCTATGGACTGTTTCATGGAAGATTGATTGGGTACTTAGGGTTTAGGTATCGGGGGATTCTTATAGGCGAAGAGGGAGGCCGAGGGGCTGCCTGAGGCGGCTGCACACCCCTAGGCGCGGGCCAGTCCAGGCAGTGCGTCTAGGGGTTGTGGCCCCCTCGAGGCCCTCCTCTGTATCGTCTTTTGGCTCCGTGTTCCCCACGTTAAAATATTGACTTTGGCTTTTGTCCTGTCAAATTCTGAGAATATTCATTTTCTGACTTTTTTGTAACCAAAAACAGAAGAAAATAGGCAACTGGCACTTTGGCATCTTGTTAATAGGTTAGTCCCAGAAAACATATAAAAATACCTCAAAGTGTAGACAAAGCAAAGTATATATTAAATAAGCATGCAACATCAAAAATTATAGATATGTTTACGACGTATCAAGGAGGATGCTCTTCCCATCGATGTTGATGATGCATTGCTAGAGTACCCTAGTGATGCTTCACTTGTATAGCTCACCATTGACGATGGTGAAGGCTTTTGAATGGCGAGAAATCTACCCGGCATCTGTCAGATCGTCCCGCAGTTGCTTGATCGATAGGTACTTGACGTACGCTTGAGTCCATGATTGCTCGATTGCCAACACTTGCATGAGGCTCACCAGCTTGATGTTCCTCCAATTTTGCGGGTGCCTCTGTTTTCTCAGGTGGTGCATCCCCCGAGTGCCCCGCAGCATCCATTGTGCCCTTGGAAGTTTTGTGCTTGATGGAGCGCTCGCAGATTTGTTCAAGGAACACGCCTGACGGTACCGGCGCGCAGGTGGAGCCAATATTGGCGAGTTTGTTGGCCTCCTCGTTGATTTCTCGGCTGACTTTCCGGAGTTCACAACCGTCAAAGTCTCCTTGAAGTGAGTTGTAGAGGTTGCGATAGGCGATCATGTTGTCGCTGACAGTGTCGCACTGGTTCATCGTCTGCTGGACGACGAGTTTGGAGTCGCCGTAGATGACTAGTCGTGTGGCGCCACAGACTTCAGCCATCCGCATTCCATGGATCAGTGCCTCGTATTCCTCCTCGTTGTTGGACGCACGAAACCTCATCCGCAACACATATCTCATCTTGTACCCTTGGGTGATGTCAAGATTACTCCGGCTCCTTCCGCATATTTGGATCCATCGAAGTGCATTGTTCAGCACTGAGACATGTCCGGGGTGTCCGGGAGTTGCAGTTCCATCCAGTGGACGAAGAAGTCAGGAAGCATCTGCGACTTGATGGCGGTGTGCCTCTCGTAGATGATGTCCCGCAGGGATAGCTCGATGCCCGAGGGGGCCACTCGCCTCGTTTCTTCGGGGTTGTTGAGGATGTGTTATAGTGGTGCGTCGTTGAAGACCATTATCTGGTAATCCAGGAAGTAGTGATGCAGCCGACGTGTAGTCATGAACAAGCCATATGCTAGCTTCTGATAGTGAGGTTACCTCTACTTTGTTGGTGTCAGCACCTCGCTGAGGTAGTACACCGGGTGTTGCACCCTATGGATTTTTCTGTCCTTGGGTCGTTTGACCACAAGTGCTATGCTGACCACTTGGTGCGTTGTAGCAATGTAGAGCAGCATGGGCTCTCTCTCCGTTGGCGTCACCAGCACGGGAGATGTGGAGAGTAGACATTTGAGGTCTTCGAATGCCTCATCAGCTTCAGTTGTCTATTCGAATTTGTCTGACTTGCGGAGCAGCTATAAGAAGGGGAGAGCCCTTTCGCCCATCCGGCTGATGAACCTGCCAAGTGTTGTGATTTACCTAGCTAGCTGTCGGACTCCTTTGACATTCTTTGTCTTATCCATGGCTAGTATAGCCTTGATTTTCTTCGGGTTGGCCTTGATGCCTCTCTTAGAGATGAAGTACCCGAGCAATTGTCCGGATAGGACGCCGAAGGCGCACTTTTCTGGGATCATCTTGATCTTGTATCGATCATGGTTATCGAAC
Organism: Avena insularis; assembly: GCA_023614405.1. Taxonomy (NCBI): domain Eukaryota; kingdom Viridiplantae; phylum Streptophyta; class Magnoliopsida; order Poales; family Poaceae; genus Avena; species Avena insularis. Next base: position 86,635,740 of record CM042695.1, read on the forward strand.
GTCTTGCGGAGATCGTCGATCAATGGTCGTATCTCCTTGGTCTTGACCACTATGTCATGGACATAGACCTGAATGTTTCTACCAATTTGATTCTTAAGGCAGGCATGCATGCACCTTTGATAGGTTGTGCCTGCGTTCTTGAGACTGAAAGGCATTATGTTGTATCAAAAGACTCTGAACAGCTTAATGAAAGATGTCTATTCCTGATCCTCGACCATCATTCAAATATGATTGTAGCCTAAGTAGGCGTCGATGAACGAGAGTCGTTCACATCCTGCTGTGGAATCGATGATTTGAGTGATCCGTGGTAGGGGAAAGTGGTCCTTTGGGTAGTTCTTGTTAAGCTCCATAAAGTCCACGCACATCCGCGGGATGTCCGCGTCCTTCTTAGGAACTAGCACAGGGTTAGCTACCTAGGTGCTTTCTTTGATCTCTCTTATGAAGTTAGCATCAAGGAGTCTATTGACTTTGATACCGATTGCTTTCGCTCTTACCTCGGACAGTCGGTGGATCATTTGCTTCACTGGACGCGCATCTGGGTATACGTTGAGTGCGTGCTCGGCGAATTCCCTAGGAACCCCTGGCATGTCCGCAGGACACCAGGCGAAGATTTTCCAGCGCACACGGAGGAATTCGACGAGCGCGAGTTCCTATGCGGGACTTAGGTTGTTGGCGATCAGATCCGTCTTGGTGGGATCCGTCGGGTGGACCTGCACCACCTTAGTGTTGGACGTGGATTTGAACGACAGGTCAGGTGCGTTCCGCTTGGTTACAGGGGAAGACTGTTGTTTGTCGAATCCTTCAACCTTGCAAGCTCCTCTTGCATGCTGAAGGAGTGGGAGATTCTATTGAAGTTTCTATCGCAGCTATCGGACTTGGTGAAGCTTCCTGGAACGGTAATGACGCCATTAGATCCTGACATGTTCAACAGGAGGTACGCATAGTGTAGTACTGCCAGGAATCTTTGTGAATGCCACGTGACCAAGGATGGCATGGTATTGCGAGGCCAGTCAACCACCTCGAACTCAAGCCACTCATGCATGAAGTTCTTAGGGTTGCCGAAGATGCATCGATCCATATTTTTCCTAGGGGGTAAACTCCTTTTCCTGGGACTATGCCATGGAAGGTTGTGTCGGATGCTTCCAGGCTGCTGAGCGGGATCTGCATGGCTTAGAGCATGCTAGCGAACATCAGATTGATGGTGCTGCCACCATCCACGAACACACAACTCATCTCAAATTCGTCGATTTGTGCCTCTAGCACCAGGGAAGAGTAGCCTGGGCGAGGTATTTGGCGGGGGTGGTCCGATCAGTCAAAGATGATGCATGACTCCAAGCCGCTGAGCTACTCAGGTATGGCTGGTGGAGAGGTGATGGCCAGGTTTATCTTGCGGGTGATCATCTTTTGGATCATGTTGGATGGACGCCTCTTTTGTATCATCATGGTATCCAATGGTCGTGGATGCTGTTCTGCTCCATTGTTCTAGTCGGCGCAGCCACAGGCTATGCTGATCCTCCGGGTGGTGGTGGTGGGGTACCATATACGATGGGCCCAGGGGCATAGCCGAACCCCTGATTCAATGTGTCACAGTGCAGCTCTGCATACCCCTCATGGAGATTCTGGAACTCCCTGTAGTCCTTGAGCAGATGGCTGGCTTTTTTCTTACCATCGTGCTTGTCGATGTAGAAGTGGATGTTTAGGGACTCCGACAGATTTTTGAACATGAACGGCTCGTCATCCCGAGTGCGACGTGGCCACGACTGCACGGGTTTCCCACTATCACGGTAGCTGCCGCTGGGATAGCCGCAGCTGCGGTTCCCATCTTCGTGGTGGTCGGCCTAGCCAGTCGCGACCATATCAACCTCCTCGCGATCGTCGTAGATGCACGCTCTTCTTTTTCCTCAACGGTCGCATCGGTGGCCGAGGTCGTCTTTGTCTTTCGAACATGTTCAGTTGACAACATCTTCGCCATCTTCCTAGTGGTTGGCAATGTCCATCAGATGATCAATGGTTTTGGGCTTGATCCGGCCTAGCTCCTCTCTAAGTTTGTGGCGTCATACGCCGCCATTAAAGGCATCGATTTCCCTCTCCTCCGAGATATCTTTGGCGGAGTTCTTGATGATGGACGAACGCTGGATGTACGAGCGGATCGACTCATTGGACCGTTGGCAGCAGGCGCGCAGATCTTTGATGGAGGCTGGCCTCTTGCAGATGCCCTTGAAGTTGCGGATGAAGCTGTAGACCAGCTCCTCCTAACTGCGGATGGATCTGGAGGGAAGATTATTGAGCCAGGCTCTAGCCGCACCCTTCAGCTGCAACTGAAGGCATTGCATGGTTGTATTTTTGCTCCCACCATGCGGCTTGACCAACGAGATGTGGTCCTCTAGCCATATCTTTGGCTATTGTAAGCCGTCGAACTTCGGGTTGTCCGATGGTAGCTTGAAGCCTTTGGGCATCCGAGTCTGCCATATCGTTCGGCTGAAGCATCTGGCGCCACAGAGCTTCATATCTTCTTCCTCCGACTCTGTGGAGCATGCATGTTTTGCATGTGATATGTCGATCTTGTGCTGTGTGAGCTCATCATGAGCATCATAGTTGTGGCTCCTTCGTCGCGGGCTGCAGCATCATCGCAATAAGTCGTGGTCGTCCTCGACGCGTGAGGGCATGCGGATCTTTGTAAATTTCACCATGGACTTTTTCTTCGGCTCCAGAGTTTCTTCTCCGGTTAGCATGGCTCTGACGAGTCTGAGGCCTGCAATTGTAGATTTGTGCACAACGGATCGTGGATCCCTGGTTAGCAGTTGATTGGCGAGCAGTTACGTAGTAGCTTCTATGACCGTGGCATATGGTGTTTTGGTCATCATGTTTATCTTCGAGTCCATTGACATGAAGGACGGATCAAGTGCCTTGGTGGCCTTGCGTCCAGCTCCAGGGTCCATGTGCTCTAGCCGAGAACGGCTCTTGTGGGTGGCGTGGCCTTTGTAGCCTTTGGAGGAGGACCCGTCGATGGAGGAGAGCCTGGCTTGTCAAGCGCTTGATTCGTGGGCTTCCCTACGAAGTTGCTCAAGATCTTTGTGCTATGCAACCTGTCAATTGTGCTCCTTCACGAGGAGCCAATGGTAGCCCATCAGCATGTCACATGGGGCATCCATAGGAGAGGGTGCGCTTAGGACACCTATTGGTGGCACCCACGAAGCAGGTGCGATTGCCGGAGGCACCACCCGTTCAGGGAGGCGAAGGGTACCAACCTTGCCCACCTGGAAGCATAGGCTCCCAAGCATCATGTCGACTCCGTCTCTTATGGAATCAAAGTCTTGGCGAGTCGCTGGCGAATGGACGTTCAAGTCGATCGTACCAAAGAGAATATGATTATCCATCATAGAGGAGTCGAAGATCATAGCAGATGGGGCCGTCATGACCATAACATCAGCATCCCCACTTCCCATAGACGTTGCCAATTGATGAGGGTTCGACTCGTCAATGCCCATTGTTATGGACATGGGTTTTGGAGAAGGAGGGGACGCTGGAGATCGCAGAATGGCTGACAGACAAGCAACACAGGGACACAAAGTTTACCCAGGTTCATGCCCCCAGAGGGAAAACCCTACGCCTGCTTGTCTGCTCTTTGTTAATGGCAATGCCAAAGGTTACAGGGGTGCGCAGATTGGATCTGGCGAGTTTTGTGCTAGGTTATGAGGTAAGTCCTCCTCGACATGCCCTCCATGCCTTTATATAGATAGGCCATGTCTCGGGGATAGGCCGAGTCGGTTATAATTTTAGGGTTTCTCCCTTCAAGTTTCTATCCGAAAAAACATATCCGCCAAGGAGTCGAATCTTCACTAGGCCTGGGCCACCCGAAATCCTCCTGGGATTTATGATTGAGGTACACCTCCTTCATGGGCTTCTACCGAGCTGAACCGGGTAGGCTAACATCAAGCACCCGTAGGGCATACCCATGTCACTAAGCAATGACATAACTATCCTCTACTATGTAGTTTATTCTTGGTTTGCGTTCCTGCTCTACAAGTTCTGGTATGATGCCATTATAATTTCTATCTGATTCACTCTTAGGTACAATAGTAACTACATTCCATTGTGTAGCTCACTATAAATTCTGAGTCAACCAACGTGTAAGACCCCACCTTTTAAGGTAAAGGCCCCTGTGATTGTAATGCTAGTCCCTGGATCGAAATGCTAGCATCCACAGTTTAAGATGAAGTACACAGATACAAAGGTCATTATTACATCGTCATTCCAGAGATAACATAGTCTTTACAACTCATTAGCACAAGGCTAATACCTATAGTTCATAACATAAAGTAAATAAATAGAAGCCTTCATCTTCATGTGCCACAGGCAAACATGTTGAGTGAAGACTCATAACCCTAGTCTCCATCAGAGTAACCTACAACATCATAAGTTTCAGCCACAGAGGGTCAATACATTTGGAATTGTATTGGCAAGTGATACCATTTTAGTATAGAAGCATCTAATAACTATATGAATTTGGCTAAGTGTAGTTCAGGCTGGCTTTGCTCAAAATAAGTTTTTTCTTATTAGTTGAAAACACTAAGTTTTGTTTGACAAAAGCACCCAAGGAACCACCAATAGACATTGGTGAACCTTTACCCTTGTTCAACCACAAGTTTTAATTTAGAGAAGTTGGGATGAGGAGATCCTTGATCACTTCAATGTCTTTGAGGCTCAAAATGTCCGTAACTAGGGACACAGCTAAGTACTTAGGTTTTACCCTCTCGAGAGGTGGTGCACTTTCCCTACAAGACTCGATATGCATCGAGACGAGACTTTTCATAAGCATTCCCTTAGACCACCATGGACGCGTTCCATCCTATAAACCCTACCACCAACTGTCCATCTGGCTAAGTTCTTGCAACCTATTTGGTCAAGGTAGAGCCCATATGCCATGTGGTTACACTAGAAGCTTCTCAACACTAAATATATCAAATCTCTTTGTTCCTGGCTGGCCATCCACAAGTGTGATACACAAGGTAAACCATAGACATGAGCCTTGCGTAACCACTCAACACAAAACCAATCTTTCCATTCCACCTAGGTGATTCATTCACATGTTGTTTTATTAATCAAAAACATAGTCATAGACTTTGCATAATATCATAGCATGAATAATCCACCATTGTATTCTACTGGCTAGGCTAAGCATGCTAAGATAACAAGTCTCCTAACTTAGGATAATTCTACTAAGACAATATATATATAGGATTCCCCATGGCATAGCATATATTTAGAAAAATCTCCATGCAAATCCTACTCAAAATATGACTAATGCATAGATAAAATAGTAGGACAAAAATATGAAGCATCACTTTCCCCTGTAGTTGGGGGAATAGGAACAATCCTCACAATCACAATCACCAAAATCTACACATAAAATTATAACACCAAATTCACATTCAATATACAAACAAAAATATATATGAATGCATGCAAATGTAATGGAATGATTTTCCACGCTAAACAAGTCAAACTAAACAGTATTAAACACAAAGTAAACTTTCTAAAGTCTAAATAAACAAAAGATTACTTTAAAATAATTTTCTAAACATTTTATATAGTCAAATTAAGCCTACAAATGTTTCTGTTCAAAATCCTAATTGTACAGAAGAAAATGGCCAAACCAAGTGCATATATGCAAATAGTTTATTTTTCTGAATCCAATGATATATTATTTGTATTTTTGGACAAACAGATCAAAAGTTATGAATTTTACAAGTTAATTCATCTAATAGATCAAAATTCAGATTTTAAATCTAATTTAGTGACACGCGGCGCTTCCTTATTGGTGCGTACTGGTTCGCGCTGGATAACATTTCTGTGCCGTTAGATCTAAAGTGAATCATGTGGATCAGATCAAAACTTACCCCTTCGCTCTAAATCTAATCCTGACCGCTAGATCTAGATCCAAAGGGCCAGATCTAACTGACCAAAGTGTGGCGGCACGCATGGCCCTGGAGGCGGCGACGACACTGCCGGTGACACGCCGATGATTCTAGGGGGAACATGGGGTGGTGCCGATGCTTATTAGAGTCGTGTGGATGCGAGGAAGCTCAAGGTGGTCGTGGACAGGGCTGGGGCGCACTGACATAGCCAGAAAATCTCGTCGGAGTTCTCACTAGCGTCGGGTGCTCGCTGGTAGAGACGAAAGCGATAACCTAGGTCACCAAAAGGCAAACTATAGGGTTCACAACATAGAAAAAAATTCCTACGATGGGAACAACTATGTACCAAGATCTATCTACTAGATACAAGCAACGGGCGGATATACATCCGTAGAGAACATACCCTTGAAGACCGACAAAGCTTAACGAGGTTGAACTCGTGGTTGATTTAGACGATCTCTTGCCGATCTCAAGATCGAGAGGAAGTCCTAGTGCCGCAAATCAGCGGTGCATCCGTGCTCGCACACACGTCTGAGGCACCGAAGAACCTCCGCATCCTCGCTCCAGCTAGTCCAAGACCATGGGGGATAAATACTAGAGACCATGGGGAACAAGTATCTTGCTAGTCCGAGACCATGGGGGATAAATACTAGAGGGGAGAGAGATCCTTCACGAGGAGGTGTGAGTGAGAAGTGAGGAGGGGGGCTCCTTTTATAGGAGGAGGGGGCACCCAAGGGGGTGGCCGGCAGGCTGCCCCCTCCCCTCCTTCATTCATGTCGGTGGAAGCTCCACTCACAAAATGCCCCTTCAATTTTCTCCACTCAAATTCCCATTAAATTTCCACTAAATTTAATGCAAACTCTCTTTAAATAAAACTCCTTTTATTCAGAATTTTTTCAATTACTTTAATGACAAACATTCACATATAACTCCTTACTAGTATTTCATTTCACATGCTGAAACACTTTCTGCAATTTCACCCGAAACCAGTTTCGGTATCTAGTGAAATAAATTCCTACGCTTTGTTATTCTTTTTAGCATGAAACTATTTGCTCCAAATGGTGTTGGTGTCTCTTAAGTGTGTCACCCTACGGTTCGGGAATAATGCGGACATGATCGCGACCCCTCTCAGATCAATAATCAGAAGCGGGACCTAGAGATCCATACTGACTCCCACACATTCAACGGTGACTTTCTTGTGATCGTGAGAACCTTTTACGCTAGTATCTTAATCCCTTTGTTTCGCGATATATTACATGTCTGAGATTCGATCATCGGTATCTCCATACCTAGTTTGATCTCGTTACTTACATGTAATATTTTCTCGTTCCCGCGATATAACATTCTAGTGATCAAATCACTTGCTTGCAAGCTAATGAATGTGATATCACCGAGAGGGCCTAGAGCATATCTATCTGTCATCGGGATGAACAAATTACACTCTCGATCCATGGGCCTCAACATAACACTTTAGTAGTACTGAACCCATCTTTATAATCACCCTGTTATGGTGTGACGTTTGATGTTATTAAGATACTCTTCCAGTGTTAGTGATTAACATGATCTCATGGTCTAAGGAGTAGGATCACTTCGTATGATGTTATAGCAATATAAACTCAATGACTTTGATAGTAATGCTATACTTCGGATGAATGTTCATAACACCATTCCAATAATGTTGTTACCTTGTTATTAACAACATCCAATGTCCATGATCAGGAAACCTTGATCATCTTGTAAATCAACGAGCTAGTTTATTAGAGAGGCATAACTAGGAACTTTCTGTTTGTTTATTAAACACACATGTATTAACATTTCTGTATTAATACAATTATAGCATGCAAAATAAACATCTATCATATACTTTCAATATACATAATAACCACTTTATTATTGCCTCTCAGGGCATATTCCCTTGAGTCTCCCACTTGCATTAGAGACAATAATCCAGTTACATAGTGATAAATCTAACACCCATGGAGTTCTGGTGTTAATCATGTTTTGCTCTAGGGAGAGTTTTAGTCAACGGATCTGCTACATTGAGATTTGTGTGTACTTTACAAATCTTTATATCTCCATCCTTGACATGCTCGCAGATGGAGTGAAACCGGCGCTTAATATGCTTGGAATTCTTGTGAGACCTTGGTTCTTTGGCATTGGCTATGGCACCATTGTTGTCACAATAGATCACCATTGGGTCCAAAACGCTTGCAACCACACCTATTTCGGTTATGAACTCTTTCATCGAAACTGCTTCCTGAGCCGCTTCCGAAGCAGCAACATTGTCACATCCCAAAATTTTCCAAATTTCCAAATGTGAAAAATAAATAAACAAAAGAAACAATTGTTGAAATTTAGGGTGAAAAGAACTTTTTTGCTTCTAAATGGAAACATCAAAACCCTTCTTGAACAAACTTTGAATGAAAAGGGGATCCAGCAAAATTTCAACCAAGTGAAATGAATTCATCAATGAATGTATCTTGAAATTTAAACATTTGGAAAAGTTAAACCAAAACCCCAAATCTTAATGAAAGAAATAACTTCCAAAGATCAAATGCATTTTATGCATGGAAAGAATCTTGAATTTAAACACTTGGGAAAATAAACCAAAACCCTAAAACCCTAATGAAAGAAAATCATTTCCAAGATCTCTCTAAGACTATGGATTTGATCCATATAAAAATCTATCAACAAACATTTATAAATGATCAAAAATGATAAACAAAAATATTATAAAACCATAGAAATTGTTTTCATTTAATTTGGAGCCATGGATAAAAGCTAAATTAAATCTTGGCCAAATCCATAAACAAATGAAAGTTATTGAATAATAAAAAGAAATAAAATATTATTTAAATAAAACTATATGGGCTTTTAACCATATTCAGTTTTATTTAAATAAAGACAAATTGCCTAAACTAAATAATAAATTCTAAGAAAATTATTTAGAAGACAATATAAAACATGAATTAAATCCATAAGCAAATGGAATAAAGATAATCCAAATAAAACAAAGGAATAAAGATTATTTGAATAAGATTTATATGGACTTGAAGCATATTCAATTTGAATAAAGATAAAATTCCTAATATAAATGATTAATTAAATCATGAGAAAATAATAATTGAAATTGCCAAAGTGGATTAAAATTTATCTAATTAACTTAAAAGAACAAAAGAATAATTAAATAGAATTATATGCTTCGAACCATATTCAAAATTTATTTAAATAAAGACAAGCATCATTTAAATAAATATTAAATCATAATAACATGTTTGAAATAATTCAAAGTAAATTATTTACACACATTAATCAATAGTTTAAACCTACTGAAAAGTATGGAAAAGGTTTGATAAATAAATCTGAATTCAAATGAGTGTTTGAATTTAAAAACAGAAATCAGAAACAGAAAAAGAAACAGAAAGAAAAAATAAGAAAAACAAACCAGCCTAGCTAACCTAGCTAACCTACCTGGCCCAACTTGGCCCAGCAGCCCACCCGGAATATCCCTCTCCCCGCGAGTCCTTTCTCACTCATGCGCATACCCTCTCAGCTCGCTAACGAAACGGCCGCACGCCTACTTGGCATCCTCGTCATCATCTCCCCCACCCGCGCGACCAGTTCCTCCCCCTCTCCTCGCCGTTTATGCATTAATTTCACGGCTTGAATTCACGTTAATGCACGAGTAATTCCCATCCAAGATCACGCCCTCATAAGCGCCCCTTCCCTCTCTCTCTTTCCCCTCAGACCTCACTGCCAGATCACCACCAGGTTGCCTCGATTTCACGCTCGAACCCTCACTGCTCTGACGCACTCCTGCGACAATTCCTGTGAGTACAAGCCGCCCCTTCCTCTCTAGTTCAAGCTCGCTTGTTTGCCATCACTGTGCGCATCCATTAACCCCAGCCGCATGCCTTGTTGTGACCCAGAGCGTCAACTCCATCCACGTCTGAGCGCCGCTGCAGTTTGTCTCAACTCCGGCGAGCAGCAGCCGACGAATCAACGCGCCCCTTGCTCTCTGGTGGGTATCCTCGCAATCCTCAAACTCTTGCGCACCTTCCTGACTGTTTCCCTTGACTTCTTACGCCATAGGAACTCGCCCATGTCGATGACCGTGCGTGCCCGAGCCAGTAGACAACTCCGACGAGCAATTATCGTTAACCCCGTGCGCCCCCTGCCCTCCGACGACCACGTTGAGCATCAGCAACGCGCTGCGAACCTGGTGAGCACCTTCTCCCTCTCCCTCGCTTCCTATCTTCACTGAAACGCATCTGCCTGAGCGCCGCCGCCGCGCGCCGTTGCCCAGCGCCGCCCATCTCCGGTCGACACGCTGTGAGTCGTTAGATCCCGATACGGCGGTTAGGATAGATAACTTATTCGAACCATTATTATATGATCTGAGACGTGCGATTTCCTTTAGATCCAACGCCTCATGTTGCTCGATCCACACGAACCGTTATGAGCCAATAGAAACGTGACACGTAGCCTAGCCGCTGATTTAAAAACCAGATTTGATCTATTAGATGTTAGAGTTTGAAAAATTCATAACTTTTGATTTACACGTCCAAAAATTACAAATTTTATATAAATGGAATCAGGAAAATGTGAACTTTCCAAATGTCCCCTTAGTTTAGTATTTTTCTACCAGAAAATTAGGTTTTTTTGCAGAAATATTTGTAGGCCTATTTTGAGTATAAAAATTATTCTAAAAATGATTTTTGGGTAAAACCTTTTGCAAATGATTTGTTTTGAACCTAATGACCCAAAAAACAAACTTTTGGGTTTATAAATATATTTTGTCAACACAAGGAATTACTCCTTTGAATAAAAGCATTTCTAGTAAAACAAAAATGTTGCTATGATTTAAAAATGATTTTTGAGTGAAACCTTTTACAAATGAATTTGTTTTAAAACACTTTGACCATAAACACTAACATTTGTGTATAAAAATATAATTGTCAAACAATAGAAATTATTCCTTTGATTAAAATCATTTCTAGCAAAACAAAAATGATTTAAATGGCCTATTTTCACTAACTTGATTTTAAATGGTTTTGTCACTTTTATAAATGACTAATAGGTGTTTTAAAATGATTATAGCCTTATTAGAAACCACTTTTCCAAATAAAACAATCTTTTGCATGCTTGCATGCATTGCTATGTTTTTATTATTTTATGTGGTGAATTGTTTGAATGCTAGTTTGAAATATGTGCTTGCTTGATTGAATTGTAGTGAACTTTGAAGAGTGTGACAATAGCAATATCAAGGAGTGTATATATATTCTCTTCTAAAAAGGCAAGTGGTGCTTCATACATTTTGTCCTATTATTTTCACTATGCATTAGTGATATTTTGAGTAGGACTTGCATGGAATTTCTACTAAGTATGTTATGCTATGGGAAATCCTAGTAGATATAGTCTTGGTAGAATTATTCTCTAAGTTAAGATATTTGTTAATATCATGCTTAGCCTAGCTATTAGTAAACAAGGGTGGTTTATATACACATGCAATGGAAATTATACTAAGTCTTTTGACTTATGTTTTTGCTTAATAAAACAACTAAGTGAATGAAACACCTAGGTGGAATGGTAATTGCTTGGATGGATTTTTGTTGAGTGGTTACACAAGGCCAATAAACTGGTGAAAACTTGTGTATCTCACTTGTGGAAAGCCACCCAGGAATAAAGATATTTGAGATGTCAAATGTTGAGAAGCTTCAAGGGCAGCCACATGGCATATGGGCTCTGCCTGGATCATATAGGTTGCAATAAATTAGCCAGATGGACAGAAGGTGGTTGGGGGTGATAGGATGGAACGCGTCCATTTGGTCTAAGGGAAGGCTTCTGAAAGATCTTGTCTCTATGCATGTCGAGTCTTGTGGGGGAAGTGCACCACCTCTCGAGAGAGTAAAATCTAAGTACTTAGCCGTGTCCCCGACAATGGACAATTTGAGCATCAAGACATGAAAGCTATCAAGGATCTCCTCATCCCAATTTCTAAGTTAAAAACTTGTGGTTGAAGGTTAACCAATTCCTATTGGTTGTTCCTTGGGTGATTTTGACAAACAAAAACTTAGTGTTTTCAACTTATAAGGAAAATATATTTTGAGCAAAGCAAGCCTAAGATCCACTTAGCCAAATGCATATATATTATAGATACCACTATTCTACCATAGTATCACTTGTCAATACAATTCAAATGTATTGACCCTTGTGGCTGTAACTTATTATGTTGCAGGTTTGTTTGATGTTAGTGAAGTGTGTTGAATAGGATTACAATTCTACAACCAACATGATTGCCTATGGCACTTTGAAGATGAAGGACTCCATGCTATATAGATATTTCTGCTGCATTGTAATGAGATAGACAAATGAGCTATATAAGATGTAATGTAGTATTCTATTCCTGGTTATAAGTTGTAATATGACCTTTGTTCCTTGATATTACATCTTAAACTGTGGATGCTAGCTATTGATCCAGGGACTAGCATTGTAAACACAGGGATCTCTACCTTATCAGGTTGGGACCTCCACAAACATATTCGGCCTCCGTTGTTGATCCCACCACCACGGGTTGTTTGGAACTCCTCCAACTAACCGCTCCACCATTCATGAGAAATACGTTTCTGGATTGATACTTAGAGTCATCCGGATCGGTGTCAAAGCTAGCATCGACATAACACTTAGCGACGAGCTCTTATTCACCTCCGTACACAAGAAACATATCCTTAGTTCTTCGCAAGTACTTAAGGATCTATCCAGTGTTCTGATCCTGGATCAGATTGGTGCCTACTAGTCAAACTAATAGCATGTGCCACATCCGGTCTTGTACATAGCATGGCGTACATTATAGATCCTATGGCTAAATAATAGGGGACTTTGTCCATTATCTCTCTTTCTTCCGCCGTAGCCGGACTTTGAGTCTTACTCAATGTCTTGCCTTGCAACATAGGTAAGAACCCCTTCTTACTTCTGTCCATTTTAAACTTCTTTAAAATCTTATCAAGGTATGTACTTTGCGATAGCCCTATTAGTCACCTAGATCTATCCCTATAGATCTTTATGTCTAATATGTATGACGCTTTACCTAGGTCCTTCATTGAAAATTTGTTGTTTAGATAACTTTTAACACTGTTTAAAAGATCTATATCATTTCTGATCAATAATATGTCATCCACATATAATATCAGAAAAGCCACATTGCTCCCACTCACCTTATTGTAAATACAAGCCTCTCCATAAGTTTGGACAAATCCAAACTCTTTGATCACTTCATCAAGGCGGAGATTCCAACTCCGGGATGCTTGCTTCAGTCCATAGATGGATCACTGAAGCTTGCATACCTTGTCAGCATCCTTAGGATCGACAAAACCCTTTGGTTATATCATATACAACTATTCTTCAATGTTGCCATTGAGGAACACATTTTTGACATCCATATGACATATCTCATAGTCGAAATATGCAACAATTTCTAACATAATCCTAACTGACTTTAGCATCGCTACAGGAGAGAATGTATCATCGTAGTCAACTCCTTGAATTTGTCGAAACCCCTTTGCGACAAGTCGAGCTTTATAGACGGTTACATTACAATCAGTATCAGTTTTCCTTTTGAAAATCCATTTATTCTCCACGGCCTTTTGATCGTGAGGTAAGTCCACGAAGGTCCAAACCTGGTTTTCGTACATGGATTCCATCTCGGATTTCATGTCTTCTAAACATTTATTGGAATCCGGGCTCATCATCGCTTCTTCATATGTCACAGGGTCATCAATTTCATCGCCCATGAAATTCATAACAGGATTTGCGTACAGCTCAGGGGCTGCACGTGTCCTGCTATACATGCGAGGTTCGGTAGTATTCTCTTTCGGAGCTTCATGATTGTTATCATTAGTTCCCTCTTCATTTGGTGAAGCCAATTCTGGAACCGTTTCCGGGACTTTGCTACTCGCCATATTATGAAGAGAAGGTTCTACAACCTCTTCGAGTTCTATCTTCCGACTACTCACGCCTTTCACGAGAAACTCTTTCTCTAGAAAGGATCCATTCTTGGCAACAAAAACCTTGCCCTCGGATCTGTGATAGAAGGAATACCCAATAGTTTCCTTAGGGTATCCTATGAAGACGCATTTTTCCGCTTTGGGTTCGAGTTTATTCGGTTGAATTTTCTTCACACAAACATCGCAACCCCAAACTTTAAGAAATGACAACTTAGATTTGTTCCCAAACCACAATTCATATGGTGTCTTTCCAACGGATTTAGATGGTGCCCGATTTAAAGTGAATGCAGCAGTTTCTAGTGCATAACCCTAAAATGATAGTGGCAAGTCTGTCAGAGACATCATAGATCGAACCATATCTAATAAAGTACGATTCCGACATTCTGACACACCATTTCGCTTTGGAGTTCCGGCACGTGTGAGTTGTGAAACTATTCCACACTCTTTCATATGAGTGCTAAACTCGTAACTTAGATACTCACCTCCACGGTCGGACCGTAGAAATTTGATCTTTCTATTACGATGATTTTCCACTTCACTCTGAAACTCCTTGAATTTCTCAAAGGTTTCAGACTTGTGTTTCATCAAGTAGATATAACTGTATCTACTCAAATCATCTGTGAAAGTAAAAAAATAACGATATCCACCTCACGTCGACACACTCATTAGACCACATACATTAGAATGTATGATTTCCAATAAATCTGTCACCCGTTCCATTGAACCGGAAAACAGCGTTCCAGTCATCTTGCCCATAAGGCATGGCTCACATGTATCGAATGATTCAAAATCAAGTGATTCCAAAAGTCCATCCGAATGGAGCTTCTTCATGCGCTTAACGCCAATATGACCTAGACGGCAGTGCCACATATATGCGGATATATCATCATTAAGTTTAATCCTTTTAGCATCAACGTTATGAATATGTGTAATACTATTATCGGGATCCAACATAAATAAACCATTTATCATCGGTGCATGACCATAAAAGATTTCATTCATATAAATTGAACAACATTGTTCTCAGATTTAAATGAATAACCACTGCGCATCAAACATGATCCGGATACAATGCTCATTCTCAGTGTTGGCACCAGATAACAATTGTTCAAGTTTATAACTAATCCCAATGGTAAGTGGATAGGTAGCGTTTCGACGGCGATCACATCAACGCTTGATCCATTGCCGACATGCATCTTGACCTCACCCCTTGCTAGAGGTCGCTTGTTTCGCAGCCCCTGATTCGAGTTACAAATATTAGCAACTGAACCGGTATCAAATACCCAGGTGCTACTGCGAGTACTAGTCAAGTACACATCAATAACATGTATATCATATATACCTTTATTTGCCTTGCCAGCCCTCTTGTCTGCCAAATACTTGGGGCAGTTGCGCTTTCAGTGGCCAATCCCCTTGCAATAATAGCACTCGGTATCAGACTTAGGGTCAACTCGGGGTTTATTTTTAGGCACGGCAACCGGCTTGCCGCCCTTCTTTCCCTTCTGTTTACCCTTCTTGTATTTCTTGAAGCCAGTGGTCTTATTGATCATCGACACTTGATGTTCCTTCTTGATCTCCACTTCTGCAGTTTTAAGCATTGACAGAAGCTCGGCGAGAGACTTCTTCATGCCTTTCATATTATAGTTCATCACGAAGCACTTATAGCTAGGTGGCAGAGACTGGAGAACACGATGGAAGCCTAAGTCAATGGGAATCGTTATTCCCAAGGACACAAGCTTATTGGCGTAACCCGACACCTTGAGTACATGCTCACTTACGGAGCTGTTCTCTTCCATCATGCAGCTAAAGAACTTTTCTGAAGCATTATAACTCTCTACAGCAGCATGGCTGTCGAAAATCATTTTCAACTCACCCATTGTATCAAACGCATTGTTGTTTTCGAAACGCTTTCGAAGTTCTAGCTCTAGCCCATAAAATATGCCTCAATGAACTAAGTTGTGGTCCTCCTAACAAGTCTGATGGACATTCTTTTCTTTGTCAGGGGCATCATCAAATGGTGGGGGGCCTAGCGGCGCTTCTAGCACATATTTATTTTGTGCAGTAGTGAAGAGAATCCTCAAATTCATGGCACAGTCGGTAAAGTTGCTACCGTTCATTGCAAATTTCTCTTTCTCCATGAACACATTGAAATTAAAAGCAGGTGGTGCCATCTACAACAGAATTTGTAAAGTTTATACTAAGTTTATGATAGATTGAGTTCAACTAATCCAAATTAATAGTGAACTCCCACTCAAAAACAACATCCCTCGTGCCTTTTTGGTGATTACATGAACCAAATCCACTACACCAAGTCCGATCATCACGTGAGTCGGTATAGCTTCAAAGGCGAGCATCAAATGGGCATCATATCTTCCATATGACTCATGCTTAACCTTTCGGTCCGTGTTCCGAGGCCATGTCTGTATATGCTAGGCTCGCCAAGTAAGAACCTTAGTATTCGTGTGTGTAACTGTCTTACACCCGAAATATGATCGTGGATCCAAGAACACCCGATCATCACGTGATGTCCTGGAGTGACGAAACATAATCGGTGCATACTTAAGGGAGAACACATTTTTATCTTGATATCTAAATGAGGGATCATCTTATTATTCTAATAAAACGCCAAATAAGCAATATAAGATGCAACAAACATCACATGTTAATAAGTGGAATGATATGGTTCTTGCACTTGATCTCCATCATGTGCATCGTGGTATGATCCTCATCATACCTTTATGTGTAAGGCCAAGGTCTATTGGACTTACACGTTATGTGTGTTGTAAGAGTATCGACTTATACTTCTACTTACAACATCACCATATCATGACACTAGCCCAGCAACAATCTAAACTAGATGCCTCTAATTTATCCATTGCAAGTTTTACGTGGCTTAGGGCTTTCGAATATAGAACCGTTCTTACCTACGAACATGAACCCCAACGAGGATAACCAAATTGTTGACAACTCGTTGCAAATTAGATATTGACTATAGTAGGAGAGACAGACACCCGCTAGCCACTTATGCAAAACTAGTTGCATGTCAAGCGTGGAACAGGTCTCATCGGCGAGGACATGTAAAGTTTGTCCGGGCCGCTTCATCCCACTATGCCACCAATATCCAAAGTACAACTAAGAAGCAATAACATGATCATCATCGCCCACATACTCATATGTGTACTACCCGTGCAAAGCAGCTATGCATAGATCCGCCTCTGATACCACTGTAGGGTTCGCAGCATAGAAAAAATTCCTACTATGGGAACAACTATGTACCAAGATCTATCTACTAGATACAAGCAACGGGCGGATATACATCCGTAGAGAACATACCCTTGAAGACTGACAAAGCTTAACGAGGTTGAACTCGTGGTTGATGTAGACGATCTCTTGCCGATCTCAAGATCGAGAGGAAGTCCTAGCGCCACAAATCAGCGGCGCATCTGTGCTCGCACACACGTACGAGGCACCAAGAAACCTCTGCCTCCTCGCTCCAGCGATGCAGCGGAAGCACAACTCTTTCTTGTCGAATAGCCACCGGGAACATGTATCTCGCTAGCCCGAGACCATGGGGGATAAATACTAGAGGGGGAGAGAGATCCTTCACGAGGAGGTGCGAGTGAGAAGTGAGGAGGGGGCTCCTTTTATAGGAGGAGGGGGGCACCCAAGGGGGTGGATGCTGGACATGGGGGCTGCCCCCCTCCCCTCCTTCATTCATGTGGGTGGAAGCTCCACTCACAAAATGCCCCTTCAATTTTCTCCACTCAAAATCCCACTCAAATTCCCATTAAATTTCCACCAAATTTAATGCAAACTCTCATTAAATAAAAATCCTTTTATTTATTCAGAATTTTGTCAATTACTTTAATAAAAAACATTCACATATAACCCCTTGCTAGTATTTCATTTCACATGCAGAAACAGTTTCTGCAATTTCACCCGAAACCAGTTTCGGTATCTAGTGAAATAAATTCTTGCGCTTTGTTATTCTTTTCAGCATGAAACTATTTGCTCCAAATGGTGTCGGTGTCTCTTAAGTGTGTCACCCTACGGTTCGTGAATAATGCAGACATGATCGAGACCCCTCTTAGATCAATAATCAGAAGTGGGACCTAGAGATCCATACTGACTCCCACACATTCAACGATGACTTTCTTGTGATCATGAGAACCTTTTACGCTAGTATCTTAATTCCTTTGTTTCGCGATATATTACATGTCCGAGATTTGATCATCGGTGTCTCCATACCTAGTTTGATCTCGTTACTGACATGTACTCTTTTCTCGTTCCTATGATATAACATTCTAGTGATCAAATCACTTGCTTGCAAGCTAATGAATGTGATATCACCAAGAGGGCCCAGAGCATATCTATCCGTCATCGGAATGAAAAAATTCCACTCTCGATCCATGGGCCTCAACATAACACTTTAGTAGTACTAAACCCATCTTTATAATCACCCTGTTATGGTGTGACATTTGATGTTATCAAGATACTCTTCCAGTGTTAGTGATTGACATGATCTCATGGTCTAAGGATTAGGATCACTTCGTACGATGTTATAGAAATATAAACTCAATGAATTTGATCGTAATGCTATACTTCGGATGAATGTTCATCACACCATGCCAATAATATTATGACCTCGTTATTAACAACATCCAATGTCCATGATCCGGAAACCTTGATCATCTTGTTAATCAACAAGCTAGTTTATGAGAGAGGCATAACGAGGAACTTTTTGTTTGTTTATTAAACACACATGTATTAACGTCTCTGTATTAATACAATTATAGCATGCAAAATAAACATCTATCATATACTTGGAATATACATAATAATCACTTTATTATTGCCTCTCAGGGCATATTCCCTTCACAAACGCTGGGCATGAGCAGGTGCACAAGATCACGGCGAACGCGCTAGTGTGAAGCAGAGGGCAAGGACGCTCGGGTTTTACCTTAATTGCTCGCCGGAGATGAGCGGCGCCTCGGATGCTTGCAATCGTCAACGGGGACGGCGACCTGGGGTGAAATAGGACAAAACAGAGGTGGGAGAAGATGCACAAGGGCAAGAGGGACACACTCGCGTGAACGAGAGGAGGAGGTGAACACAGAGCTCACCGGAATGCGTCGCCGGAGCTACTCGGTACTGCGGTGGTGCGAGCGAGAATTAGAAGATCTTGGAGGCGCTTAGTGCTGGCTAGATGATGGGAAATGTCCGCGAGGGGTGGGGGTTAAGTAGCCGGATCAGGTGCAGAGATCACTCGCTCATTCATCGCCAATTAATTGAATCAATTCGTGGCAGTGAAGGGGGAGAAACGGCGGAGGAACAGGTCGCGGTGTGGGGTTTGGGGACGACGACGCTGATGTGGCACGGGCCCAGTGGCAGTGAGAGGGGGTGCGCGCGCGGGTGAGAAAGAGAGAAGAGAGGGAAAACCCCGGGTGGGATAGATGGGCTGTTGGGGCTTGCTGGGCCAGAATGGGTGCGCCTATTTTATTTTTTTCTATTTGTCTTTTTCCAATTATGTTTTGATTTTCTAGAATGAATTTGAAATGCTATTTCAAATCTGTTTGATTTCAAACATTTACCAAGTTTTTGTACTGTGATCCTAGTGTCAAAAAGTGTGGCAAACACATCTAACCACTCAAAAACATTTTGAGGTTATAAAATAAAATAAAAACCAAGCCCCATATGTATATAATAAAAGGGGTATAAATATGGTTTTATTTATGTTTTTGTTTTGAAAATTTTTGTGCAAGATCAAAATGTCATGATGATATGAATGCAATGACATGACTTTGCATTTGATGAAATTTGGGATGTTACACAACGTCTCTTGCTTTCCAGGATATACAACAGCTTCCATATATAGTTGTTGAAATGACATGACTAGTTTATATTTGCTGAAATTATAAGAAACACTTTGTTTGATTGCCCATTTCATTATAGGAACACTTGTCTAATACTTGTTTGTCATGTTCTATAGGTTCACAGGTGACACTATTATAATTCGTATCTGGTTCTGGTTCGTCCTAAGCAATGATATAACTATCCTCTACTGTATAGTTTATTTGTGGTTTGCATTCTTGCTCTACAAGTTCTCGCATGATGCTGTTATAATTTCTGTCTCATTCATTCTTAGCTACGACAGTAACGGCATGTCATTGTATGGTTTATTCTTCTATATATATTTGTTGAAATGACCTGGCTAGTTTATATTTGATGAAATTCTAAGCCACACACATTGTTATATTTCTCATTTCATGATACGCACACTTGTTTAATGCTTGCTTGTCCTGTTTATTTGACGTGATGGTCAATATATTTGAACTATTGACCAGAAGTAAACTCCAGTTTATAGCTCCTGTCGTACAAGTTAAATGAGTAGTTTACCTTCTTTGATGTATTAACTAGTCATTACTTAGTTTTAGACTACAAATATTGATATCACCACTAAAGAGGGGTGCGCAATATCATGTCTCGAGGTTGTTTTCGAATGTATATGTCACACTCAAAAGGGAGATGCAGGTGATAGATGGAGAAAGCAAATTGAGGAATGCTATCAACTCGATTGTCAACTGAAATACCGAATTTTCTTTCCCTTAAGTTGATAATATGTATTTTAAGTAGTTTGCATCTGATGTAATATCTAGATAAATTGCATAGACCATGTAGGAATTTAGTTGATGTTGTCCATACATGACGGTAGGCGGTACCATACCTGCGCTAGCCAGGTCGATTAGGGTATTGTATCGGGCTTTGTTATTGGCCTTTCTTGTATTGGACCGACGATGAATAATAAAATATGTTTGTAGGTTGTACACCTTTTATGATATCAGAATAGTCTCTAGAAAGGCCAAAACTATAAACGTAACGGGCCGACCCACATGCATGTTCTAGTAACAGTAACATGCCGAAATAGTAACAGGCCAAAATAGCAAAAGAGGCAGAACCTTACAAGGCCAAAATAGTAACGGGCCAGAACAGTGGCAGGCCAGGCCAGCAAAAAGGCCAGAACTTTAGCAGGCCAAAATTGTGCCCGTTTAGAACAATAACAGGATGAGAAACTTACCAGGCCAGAATAGTAACAGGCCCGATCCTAAGCAGGCCACTTATGCGCATGAACAGTAACAGGCCTTCTCAAAGAAGGGTCATTAGTGGGCGGCCCATGACGGGCTGTAAGAACAGTGATGAGCCTACCATAGGCATTAATAGTACCGAGCCGACATTGTGCAGGCCTCTAATGGGCCGCGTAGTATTGAGCCGAGGCGGGCCTTTTGTAGGCCAAAATAGTAACGAGCCATAGTGGGCAGCACTAGTGGGCCCATTTCAAACACTGCAGGTCAGAATAGTAATGGGCCGTGATACTTGGGCTCTTTTAATGGGCCAGCCCACTTAACAATTAGCAGGCCTTGGCTGGCCTGACTTTCTACCAGGGTTTTGTTGACAGTTAACGGTGATAACTAGCCGTTAATGACGTTCACCATGTAGCAGTTTGTATTACTTCAGTAGTCAACGCGGCTGGCAAACAGATCTACGACGGAACAGGTTTTCATGGCTACATGGAGTGATCCGCCAAGGTCGGGGGAAAATCATGGTAGATTCTTTTACGACGTTTTTTTACCACGAAGGGCATCCGTCGTAGAAGAATTTTAAACCATAAAAAAATAGGCCTTAACCACGAAAATCGTCTGTTGTAAAAGGCAATTTTTCTTGTAGTGCTATTTGGTTATTCTTGAGCTAAGTTTCATCTATTATTTCCTCCATGGCATCATTCTGCTATCCTTTACTACTCGTTTCAACTCTTTGTAGTAGTTCGATTATAATTTTGTTGTTTCCATCTAGTTCTTCAAAAGCTGCAACACTAACTATTTTCTTTTTCTTTGCATAGACCTCAAAATAAAACACTAAACTTGTTGGTTTGCATAGCCTCTTCTACAGATACATAAGCAATGCCATTATATTCCATATCGGGTGTCGGTTCGTCCTAAGCAACGACATAACTATCTTCTACTATGTAGTTCATTTGTGGTTTTCATTCCTTCTTTGCAAGTTTTGGTATGATGCCATTATGATTTCTATCGTGTTCATTCTTAGGTACGATAGTAACTGCATGTCATTATATAGCTCACCGCAAATTCTAAGTCACCCAATGTCTCTTGCTTTCCAGGATATACAACTGCTACCATATATTTATATATATATATATTTGTTGAAATGACCTGGCTAGTTTATATTTGCTGAAATTGTAAGAAACACTTTCTTTGATTCCTCATTTCAATATAGTCATACTTGTCTAATGCTTGCTTGTCCTGTTCTACAGGTTCCCAAGCGACGCCATTATATTCCGTATCTGGTTCTGGTTTGTCCTAAGTAACGACATAAATATCCTCTACTATATAGTTCATTCGTGGTTTACATTCCTTCTCAACAAGTTCTCGCATGATGCCGTTATAATTTATGTTTGTTTCATTCTTAGCTACAACAGTAACTGCATGCTATTGTGTAGCTCATCGTAAATTCCGAGTCACCCAACGTCTCTTGTATTCTAGGATATATAACTTCTTCTATATATATTTGTTGAAATGACCTATCTATTTTATATTTGATGAAATTCTAAGCCACACACATTGTTATATTTCTCGTTTCATGGTACACACTAGTTTAATGCTTGCTTGTCCTGTTTGTTGACATGATGGTCAACAATTATGATGGGGTTCGTTGCATAGAAAACAAAAAATTTCCTACGGTTGCAACTGCCAAGATCGAATCTAGGCGATACTAGTAACGGTTTCAGATGGACTCACACTTGAAGATCGTAAGAGGAAGAACATTCCCACAAATAAATGTGGTTGATGTAGAGTGCGCATGACCGTCCTCAAGGATGTGCAGACGATCAGCGCCACAAGAGGGCAGCGCCTCCATAATCGGTCACACATACAGTGTGCAGACGACTCCCGAACTCTTGCTCCAACCGGGCAGCGGAAGTAGCGGATCCCCGGGAACTCCAACAGCGTTGTGCCATGGTATAGGTGGTGGAGGGGAAGATCTCGAGCAGGACTTTGCCAAGCACTTTTTCTGGTGGCAATGGGCAAGGCAAGCAAGGGGGAATATGCCAACCAAATGGGCATATGAGAGGAGAGGCAAGTGTGTGAGAGAGAGGAGAGGAGGGGGCCTTTTATAGGTGAGGGGGCAGCCCAAGGGGCATGGATCACAGCCATATGGCTGCCCCCACCTCTTCCCCAATTATGTGGGTGGACTCTCCACTCACATAAAAACACTCTCCACTTTCTTCCATTTATTCTCCACTCAACAAAAGAGACACTCCATTAAAACAACTTTTAATTATCTTGATTTAATGTCACTCATTTAATGAACACTTCATTTAATAAACACATTAACAATTCAATCCATTGCTTTGTTTTGATATCGCGAAACCATTTTGGTAGATTCGACAGAACAAATTTCTGTGATGTCCATTGTCTTCCCCTGTGTTCCATATCCGCTCAATTGTGTCGACTAACCTTAAGTGTGTCTCCCTACGGGTTCAAGAACTATGTAGACATGATCGAGACTCTCTCTGATCAATAATCATTAGCGGGACCTAGAGATCCATAATGACTCCCACTAGTTCCACGAAGATCCAATGATTGTCTGGACCTCTTTCGCTGTAATCAAATTCCTTTTGTCTTGCGATATATTACTTGTCCGAGATACGATCACTTGGTATCATCCATACCTTGTTTAATCTCGTTCCCTACAAGTACCCCTTTTCTCGTTCCCATGATATAATATTCTAGTGATCAAATCACTTGCTTGCAAGCTATGTCAATTTGATATCACCGAGATTGCCCTGAGTATATCTCTCCGTCATCTGGATGGACAAATCCCAATTTTGATCGACGAGCCTCAACTAACACTTTCCAAATACCTGACAACACCTTTACAATCACCTTGTTACAGTGTGACATTTGATGGAATCAAAGTACTCTTCCGGTGAAAGTGATTAACGTGATCTCATGGTCTAAGGACATTGAGTTACTATGAAAATGATAGCAATATAAACTTGAGGACGTGATCTTATTGCTACATCTACTACGGATGAATGGTCATCATATCATTCTCCAATGATATGACCCTGTTATTAACAACATCTAATGTATTAGAAAACCTTTGATCATGTGTTAATCAATAGGCTAGTATAAAGAGAAGCATTACTAGGAACCTTTTATGTTTATAAATCACACATGTATTAATGTTTCCTATTAACACAATTATAGCATGATAAATAAACATTTATCATAAATATGGAATAATATAATAACCACTTTATTATTGCCTCTTGGGCATATTCCGCTCAATCTCCCACTTGCACTAAAATCAATAATCTAGTTTTAAAAACCTTGTGCATTCAAAACCTATGTCATGTTGGTTATGTATATACGCGTTTCCTAGTGGTAAAAATAATCCCCAGATCTAACACTTTCAGGTCTGTGTGTATTTGCATGTCTTTACGTCTCTACGCATCACTCATTCTCTAATGAGATGGCATTATATAAATTTGGTGATACCTTAGTTCCTTGGGGTTTAAAACATGTTGATATAATTGTCATACAATATATCTTCATAGTACTAGCCCATCGGACCACACCTAGTTCCTTTGCTGCTAGTATATATAGCAGTCTTATACTTTGCTTTTGTTGTAGTATCTGTCACAATGTCCATAACTTTGGAACTCATACAAATCCATCATGGAACTTTCTTCCACTACATTGTGCTACCTTAACCTATAGCCTAAATTGAGATAAACTTAGTGTGTACCTTGTGAAAAAACTAGTATCAATGTAACACTTTACAGTGAACTATTTTTATAGTGCCAATCTAACACTTTACAATGAACTATCTGTATAGTGTCAATGTAACACTTTACAATTAACTACTTGTATAGTGTCATTGTAACACTTTACAATGAACTATTTGTCACTTCTATATACAAATTATATTCTTAGTTCTTCCAAATATCATAAGAATATCCTTACTATCGTCCAATGATCATCTTATGAATCATCATGGTTTAAGCTTGTAACATTAAGAATATAGGACATATCTAGATATGCATATATCACGGATTGATTGATTGAGATATTTATGTGATTTCACTCACCAAGTGTCAAAACACTTGAATCTCGTTTATCAAGATATCCATGTGATTTTACTCACCAAGTGTCAAAACACTTGAATCTTGATTATCAAGATATCCATGTGATTTTACTCACCAAGTGTCAAAACACTTGAATCTTGATTCAACCTTTTCCATGTGGCAAGAATATTTCTCACCGTTTCCATATTAAACTCATTCAATATTTCATCTATGTACATTTGGCATAACCATATTAGCATCTCAATCTATCCGAATAGACATTGATGCCTAATATTCAGGTTTTGCTTAAGTCTTTCATTAAAATCTAATTTCAATGAAATTCTTAACGTGTGTCAAATAAAAGATACATTATTTTCAATCAACAATATGTCTTATACACAATGTATTAGAAATATGTATCAGCTCTCCCACTTAATTTCTTGAAAATGCAAGAATCTTCTTTGTTTTTGATGAAATTAAACATTTTAAAAATTTCATCATGGTGAATATTCCAACTCTGCTATGCTTACTTCAACCATTAAAGTTTCCATGCCCTTTTAGCATCCTTTGATTTAACAAAACCCTTCGGTCTGTGTCACGTACATATCCAAGGCAACCACTCTATTAGAATAATATTGTTTTATTTGTTCAACTAGCATATATAACAATTGATATATGTAGTGGTGCTATACTAATCCGTCCATACTAAATATCGCTATGAAAGATCGAATCTTGTTGTATTCAACTCCTTGAACATTGTCATAAACTCTTTACTGACATGTCGACTATTTCATAGATGTGAATCATCCATGTATGTTATTTATAGATCCAAATACAACTGATAGGATTCATGCCTTCTAGAGGATCTACCAAGTTAAGTAACTTGGTTTCTCATGTATGAAACTATCACGGATTTTATGTCTTCAAGCCATTTGATGGAGTAAGGGCCCATCATTACTTATTTGCATGTAGTTGGTTCATCATTGTCAAACAATAATGATTTAATATCAAATATTAGTATTTGATTGTTTACCCGACCTACGCAGTTCAATAGGAACTTAGATCTTCGTGACCACCACCTTTGAGGCACATGAGCCATGAGCATTATGGCTGCCTCCAGGACACTTTCTGGTGTTGTGCAACTTAGCACACATAGCTTAGGTTCAATAACCTTATCAAAGTTCTATTGTCCTCCCACTTAACTTTTCGTGAAAAAATCATTCTTAGGAAATTTACCATTTCCAAGCGACAAACACTTTTGTCTTTGATGTTAGAAATACCTAGTGGTTATTTGGAATAACCTACAAAGACATGCTCATCTGACGTTGGTTGTAAACTTTTTACTTATGCCTAGAATACCAAAATTTAAGAAAAGACAATTTGGGTTCTATCCCAAACCATAACTCATATGGTGTCATTTCAATGGACCATGATGGAGCTCTTTTCAGTGTAAAAGTGGTAGTCACTAAAGCTCAATCTTTAAAACATAATAGCAATTTTATAAATAACATCATTGATCCTACCATGTCAAACACGGTTTGATTATATTTTGGAACACTCCATACTCCTATGGTGTTTTGATAAATGCAGGTCATTGGAATGATTCCTCAAATCATAGGTGTTTTGCTAAACTCATAACTCAAATATCTTCCTTTATGATCCAATCATAAATTCTTTATTTTCTTGTTACAATGATTTTCAACTTCATCTTGAAATCATTTGAACATTTTCAAATGTTTCATACTTCTCCCTTATTAAGTAAATATACACATGTATTTACTCAAATTTCAAAGCAAGCATATGAATTTTAAATCCATCGCTCATGACTACACATAATGGACAATATACATCAACATGCACTATGTTCAATAGGTTAGTCGTTCGTTCTTATTTGGCCCATGAACGAGATTTTAATTATCTCCAGGAAAGTTTCACAAGCGTCAATTTGATCAAAATCAAAAGACCCCAAAAAACCATTAACATGGAGTTTTCTCCTTGTTTTCTTTACAATATAATTTAAACGGCGATGTCACTCAAAAGTGATGTTCCAATCATTTGTCTTACGAATTTTTAGCATCAGTGTTTATGGACGTGATTTATCCAACTAGATTTGTAAAAGTTCATCCATATTCTATGGAATACGGTAATTATTTGAATACCATTATTCTCATAATACCAGAACAAAATAACAATTAATAATACCAATCTTGTAAGCAACCTTTGATGTCAACGAGAAACACAATAACACTTCATTTGCTTTTGATGAACATCATCACATATTTTTTTGCTAGTTACTTAGGCCATTGCAGTTTATGAATTGTGGTGTTCTGTATTACTCATCATACCAACAAATTCGGTATTCAATATTGGTATCCAATACCCAAGAACCACATTGTTTAACAAGCAAAGAACACACCCATAACATGTATATCATC
The DNA here is from genome assembly GCA_023614405.1 of Avena insularis. NCBI lineage: Eukaryota > Viridiplantae > Streptophyta > Magnoliopsida > Poales > Poaceae > Avena > Avena insularis. Next base: position 86,663,239 of record CM042695.1, read on the forward strand.
TATATACCTAAGCTAGAATTTTCCAATCTTTTTTCTGCCAAAAATTTACCAGATTCTCTTTTAGCATTACCTTTCCTTTAAAAGAATCTATCAACATCAATAGTGGTGCCATACATATGACACATAGTCCAAATTCCATTATTCAAACACTAATATCCTTGGACTTGCACTTTTGATGTAGATCACCATCATCAAATGTATGCCACTCTTCCAAATTTCATTCCTTTTAGTAATCCTTTTAATGTAGTAAACATTTTACCTACATGTTCTATCCATCCTTATCATGACAACTTTCATGATCAAGCTACTATAGCTCATAAGGACGAATCACGAATATAATGTTAGTTCCCAAAACCTTTTTGGGAGATCAGGGCGCCTAGCGTCTCCAACCTTTGCAAATTCTCATATAATATGAGAACATGTATCTTACTAAAATTATATTTTATATTATTGCAACCAAACATTGTTTTAGATATCATAATATCTTTCACGCATGATGGTTTCTGAAACAATTCTTTCAGCTCCTAGATAACCTTGATACTAAAACAACTTTTGAATATCAAAGATCATGGAGGCAAGCATGATACTTGGATACTAATGCTGGAATTGTTACTCTTGATTCAATACTACTTATTGAAACTCATGGAGTAAGTGAGGTTTTGCTAAAAGTTTTCAATAGTAATTTAAACTTTAGATTGACACTCATAAAACAATACAATACCAGTTCGTAAAGTAAAATTTTAGAATCCTATAGTTATATTATCTCAATCATAGCTAAACACAAGGTAGTGGACGAATGCCAAGTGAGTATACCGAACTATGCAAATTCAATCTGATTCGGTTTATGATAAATTAAGTTTAACTTTAATCATATTACTATGTGAACTCCCAATAAAAACAACATCCCTCTAGTCAATTTTAGTGATTACACGAACCAAATTCACTATGCCACAACCGATCATAACGAGTGGTGGCGCAACTCCAATGGCGAGCATCGTATTGGGCATCATATCATCCATATGACTCGTGCTTTACCTTTAGGTTCATGTTCCTATGACATGTATGTACATTCTAGGCTCGCCAAGTAAGAACCTTAGTATTTGTGTGTGTAAAACTGTCTTACACCCGTTGTATACGAACGTAAAGTCTATCACACCCGATCATCACATGGTGCTTCAAAGCGACAAACTTTATTAATGGTGCATACTAAGAAAGAACATATTATTATCTTGATATTTAGTGGGAGGGATCATCTTATAATGCTACCGCAAATTTCTAGGCTAGACATAAGCATAAATAAGATGCAAACAAACATCATATGTAAAAGTGACATGATATGGTTCTTGCACTTGATCACTATCTTGTGCATCATGGTATGATCTCTATCATTCTATTTGTGTCATGCCAAGATCTATGGCGCTCCCACTTATTTTTTATAATTCCCCAGAGTATCTTACCATACTAAAATTATAACATTTACCATATCATGACATAAGCCCAATAAAAATAAATCTAGACGCCTCTAATTTATCTTTTGCAAGTTTTACGTGGTTGTGAGATTTCTAGGAAAGAACCGTTCTACCTTTGAATCTTCAACCACAATGGTGATATCCAAGTTATTAAGTAGACATTGTAAATCAGATATCAACTATAGTGGGAAAGACAGACACCAACTAGCCACTTATAAAAATGAGTTGCATGTCAAGCGTGGAACATGTCTCATGTGTGAGTACAAAAGATTTGCAATAACAATTATCATCAACGCCCACGTCTCCATGTGTTCTAACCATACAAATCATCTACGCATAGACATAGCTCTGATACCACTGATGGGGTTCGTTGCATAGAAATTAAAATTTTCCTACGGTTGTCACTGCCAAGATCGAATCTACGCGATACTTGTAACGGTTTTATATGGACTCACCCTTGAAGACCGTAAGCAGAATAATATTCTCGCAATCAAACGTGGTTGATGTAGAGTGTACATGACCGTCCTCAAGGACGTGCAGAGGATCAGCGCCACAAGAGGGCGCCTCCCGTGAAATCACACATACGATCGGTGCCAACGACTCGAACCCTCACTCCACCGCAGGCGTGAAGTAGCATATCCCGTGAAATCGAGCGCTACACCATGGTAGAGGTGGTGGAGGGGAAGATCTCGAGTAGGGCTTCGCCAAGCACCTTTTCTAGTGGCAATGAGCTAGGAAACCATTTTGGCAGATTCGACAGAACAAATTCCTGCGATGCCCATTGTCTTCCCCTGTGTTTCCTATTCGCTCAATTGTGTCGACAAACTTAAGTCTGTCTCCCTATGGGTTCGAGAACTATGTAGACATGATCGAGACTCTCTCTGATCAATAATCATTAGCGGGACATAGAGATCCATAATGACTCCCACTAGTTCCAAGAAGATCCAATGATCGTCCGAACCTCTTTCGTTGTAATCAAATCCCTTTTGTCTCACAATATATTACTTGTCCAAGATCCGATCACTTGGTATCATCCCTACCTTCTTTAATCTCGTTCCCGACAAGTATTCTTTTTCTCGTTCCCATGATATAACATTCTAGTGATTAAAGCACTTGCTTCCAAGCTATGGCAATGTGATATCACCAAGAGGGCCCTGAGTATATCTCTCCATCATATGGATGGAAAATCCAATCTTGATCCACGAGCCTAAACTAACACTTTCCAAATACCCCGAAGACACCTTTATAATCACCCTATTACAGTGTGATGTTTGATAGAATCAAAGTACTCTTCCGGTGAGAGTGATTGACGTGATCTCATGGTCTAAAGACATTGAGTTACTAGGAATATGATAGCAATAAAAAATTGAGGACATGATCGTATTGCTACATCTACTTCGGGTGACTATTCATCATATCATTCTCCAATGATATGACCATGTTATTAACAACATCCAATGGTCATGATCAGGAAACCTTTGATCATCTATTAATCAACAAGCTAGTATAAAGAGAGGAATTACTAGGAACCTTTTGTGTTTATAAATCACACATGTATTAATGTTTCCTATTAACACAATTATAGCATGATAAATAAACATTGATCATAAACATGGAATAATATAATAACCACTTTATTATTGCCTCTCGAGCATATTCCTTTCAAATTGAACCATTGACCAGTAGTAAACTCCAGTTCATAGCTCCTGTTGTATCAGTTAAATGAGTAGTTTGACTTGTTTGATGTATTACCTTGTTATTACTTAGTTTCAGAGAGCAATTATTTCTATCGCCACCAAAGAGGGGGCTACAAGATCATGTCTCAAAGTGGTTTTCCAATGTAGTTGTCACACACAAATGGGAGATGTAGGTGATAGATTGAGAAAGAAAATTGAGGACTGTTATCAACTCGATTTTCAACTGAAATGCCAAAATTTATTTCCCTTGAGTTGATAATATGTAATAATTTTAAGAAGTTTGTAGTTTATGTAATATCTAGATAAATCGCATAGGCCATGTAGGCGTTTAGTTGATGTCGTCCACAAATTGCGGTAGGCGGTACCATAACTGTGTCAGCCAAGTCGATTAGGGAACAGTATCTGGCTTTATTATTGGCATGTCTTGCATTGTGCTGATGATGAATAATAAAATATGCTCACCAATTGTACACCGTTTATAATATTGGCATGGGCTTCAGAAAGGTCGAAACTAAAAAAGATCGTAAAAGTAATGGATCGACCCACACACGGGCTCTAATAACTATAACAGACCAAAACAATAACATGCCAAAATAGTAACAGGCAAGAAAATTAAAAGACCAGAACAGTAAAAGGCTAGAACCATAAAATGCCAGAATAGTAATAGGCTATAACAGTAAAAGACTAGAACAGAAAAAGGCTAGAGCAGTAGCAGACCAGAAAAATAACAAACTAGAACAATAACATGCCAGAACAGTAACAACCCATAAGAGTAATAGGTCCGGACAGTAACGGACCAGAACTGTAACATGCCAGAAAAATTTACCAGGCTAGAACAATAGTAGAACAAAAAAATTACCAAGCTAGAATAGTAACATGCCAGAAACTTAGCAGGCCGCTTATGGGCCAAAATAATAGCGGACCTTCTCAAAGAAGGGCCATTCGTGGGCACCCCATGATGGGCTGTAAGAACAGTAACGGGACGACTACATGCCTTAACATTACCGAACCGACTTGGCGCAGACCGCTAATGGGTCGCATGGTATTGAACCAAGGTGGGCCTTATGTAGGATGAAACAGTAACGGGCTGAAAGTTTACGGGCCGCGGCGGGCTAAACAAATGAGCTCATTTCAAACAGTCCAGGACGAATGGGCCGGCCCACTTAATAATTAGTATGCCTTGATTGGTCCTAGATTCTATCATGATTTCTATGTCCGTTAACGACGATAACTAATCACTAACGGTGTTTTCAATATGGCAGTTTGTATAACGTCAACAGTCATCACGGCTGGCGAACAGATCTACGATGGAACAAGTTTTCGTAACTGAAGGGTGCGATCCGCAACGGTCGAAAAAACCCGTGATGACTATATTTGTGATGGAGTTTTTACCATAAAGGGCATACATCGTTGAAGACTTTTCAACCATGAAAAACAAACCTTTAACCACAAAAATCTTCTATTATAAAAGCCATTTTTTATTGTAGTGTGAGCCGCTCCGGCTGCTGATGTGCCGATTCATGTGTTACCCGGTGTCGCTTGTTCTCCTGTGCCGACAGCTCTTGGGGAGTTTCAACGATGGGAGGCCTCGAGGTAGGAGAGTGGAAAAGAGTCGTCGCTTGCATGCAGATGGACCTTCATCTCCAAGACCTTTGCGCGTACTCGGAGACCATCTAGATCTCTTCTTGGCGTCTGTCCAGCAACTCCTTCTCGTGAGTTAGCTTCTGTTTCTTGGCATCCATCGTGTTTCTTCAATGTAAGAGCATAGATCTGTATGCATCGATTTCGGCCTCCTTGCCGCCGTATTCTCCTGGGAGATTGGCATTTCCAGCAGATTGATCAGTGGTACAGCTCCAGCCATGAATATGCTGACTGCGTTCGTCTCTCTGCTAGACATTGGTCCAACGTCATCCTCTGTTCCATCGCCGAGTGCGTCCTCAAGCAAAAGATAGATTGAATCTGTGAAGACTCCGCCCGCGTCGTTAAGGTAACCAGCATCGTCATCAACAAAGATGTCTATGGAGCCGGTACTATCCTCAGGATTAGAGCCGACGTAACCAACAAAGATGTCTATGGAGCCGACTGGAAGGTGCCTATAGTCACCTCCTAAGTTGCTAGTGTCCATGTTGCCTCATCGATGAAGACGAGTCTTCCGAATTGTATGAATTCACTAGTAGGAAAATTCTTATAGCAGTTATTTTTCTAGTGGCACGCATAATATAATACATACCATCACTTCCTGGCAAATACTAATGGCATTTGGATAATTGCGAACGCCACCAACAAATTCTAGTGGTGGCATCTATGAAAATGAAAACGTCACTAGAAAATGGGTCCCACAAGTGCAGTCGGGGCAAACGTAGTGGTGGCATTCGAATAAAGTTAACGCGACTAACATATTATGTCTGGTGGCATTAATACTTTCGAACGCCACAACTAAAGTTACCCTGCCGATATTCCCCCGTGTCTCACACACACACATCTATCATTCCTCTATCCACGCTTACCCCTTAGGCGTGTATGTCGCTACCGCCGCCCCGCATCCGACGCTCTGAAATATCGAAATATAATTTTACAGTTCATATAGCATGGCTGGGAAAAACTTGTGCTGGTTGAATCAAGTGCACAATGTTGTCCTCAGCCATCCTATCTGAACCATGATAATATCTCTCATTTTTTAGATTTTGTCGAGATATTTGCATATGCAACGATTCTCAATTGTTATGGTATATAGTAGATCGAAGAAAACTGTCGCATTCAAGTAGATGATGATTTAGATTCTCAATTGGTAGTGTATATATTCTCAATTGTGGGACGACTAGATGATGATTTAGATTATTTATGTCTTATATGTAGTAAATGGATCGCGTGTGAGCTAAGTGTGGAGACAGGAGGCTTCATGGGTGCATTCAAGTGGTTAATCATCCTGGATTTACGATGGTAAGGGGGAGGTACAGATGTACGGTGCTACCTTGTTCATCCTAAGAACTTTGTAGCTAGGACGGTATGTGTTAATTAAACATATTGTTGCTAAATATTAATTTATATTGTCACAGTCAATTAGTTATTTTTTAACTATTGGTATTATATTTTGTACAGTACATACCATGTGTGTATTCATGCGGAAAGTTTTGGAGAAGATCAACATAGGCGAAAATGAGGATGCCATAGGTATAGCGGACATGGTCTTACAGACTAGTGAGGTCTTCACTATTGTTATCACAAATGAAGGCGGGAGAACCTTTTTTGGTTACCCTACTTGGACGGAACTAGCCCAAGTGTGTGGGTTTCATGCTTGTGGGGCGCCTTGGATGCGTCTTTGTGAAGCTAATGATGGAAGAGTCATATTAATTTACAATGATCGGCCCTGGTGACTATTTTCTATAGTAGTGGGTTAACTTAGAGTAGCTAGACCGCTGGAGATGCTATCTAGTTGAATTTTAATCATGTGGTACTATCTAATAGAATTTCAATAATATGCTATTATTTATGTTTTACTATTATTGTTTATGAATATGCAATTCATGATATATAATTGCTAGTTCATGATATATAATTCATGTTAATTCATGCTAAATTCAATTATAAAGTCATAATTTTTTATTTTTAAAAAATTATTTGTGGTGTTTGGATACATCTGAACACTACAGATCTAGATGGTAGTGGTGGCGTTCCTACAAGACGCCATCCGTAGTGGCGTTCAGGCCGAACTCCACCAATGCTAATTTTACTAGTGGCATTCTAGCCACACACACTACCAGTACCAGTTATCAGTGGCGTGAGATTGGTCACGTGCGGCTTCAACACCACTATTCTCTTTTTCTGAATTCCACAAAGCTTTTTCCTACAAGATAGTGATCGCCAACAGCAATAGTCGAGACGATCTGGGATATTGCCTGATCCATGAAACCCTGATTCGCATGCCCCATGGTAGGCACCAAATGTCGTGGGATTACCGCAATGGGTACCATCGTGAGAGGGACCGGTGAAGCGTGGCCTTACGATATCAGGTGAATCAGGGACGAGATAGGTACACACGAGTTACCCAGGTTTGACCCCTCACTCTTGGAGGTAAAGATCTACTCCTTCTTCGCTGTATTGATCTTTTGTATTTAGTTACAAGGTTCTGCCGACTTAGCTCTATGCATTTTTTGGTGGGTTCTATGGGTTATCTCATGCAAAAGAGATTTTACGATTTTCTCTATGATCAAACCTTTCTCTCTTTTTTCCATTGTTCTCTACGCTATCCCTAACCGGCCTTATATACACGATCAACTTAGGGTTTGCGGTGTTTATGTATCACTACCATAATAGGTGTCCTAACAGATTCTTACAAGTGTTCCTTGTGTGGTACTCCATGTACTTAGTCTCTGAGTGCTCTCCGACTCCCCTCAACCGACCAAGGTTTTTTTCTTATCCAGCTCAGGTCTTATGTTTCTCCTAGGTCTATAGATTTTGATGCCTAATATATAAGCAGCTTCACCTAGGTCTTTCATTGAAAAACACTTGTTCAAATAACTCTTCACATCGTTAAGCATGTTGATGTCATTTCCAATAATCAATATGTCATCCACATATAGTACCAGAAACGTCACCGAGATCCCACTCACTTTCTTGTAGATGCAAGCTTCGTAGCAATTTGGAACAAATCCAAAGCTCTTGATCACTTGATCAAAACGAAGGTTCCAACTCCGAGATGCTTGCTTCAGTCCATAAATGGAACGCTGAAGTTTGCATACTTTATCAGCATCCTTAGGATCGACAAAACCTTCGGGTTGCATCATATACAACTCTTCATCAATGTTGCCATTGAGAAAAGCAGTCTTGACATCCATCTACCATATTTCATAATCATGAAACGCAGCAATTGCTAATAAAATCCGAATGGACTTAAACATCGCTACGGGAGAGAAAGTCTCATCGTAGTCAACACCTTGAACTTGTCGAAAACCTTTCGCAACAAGCCGTGCTTTATAGACGGTAACATTACCATCCGCCCCGCTTTTCTTCTTGAAGATCCATTTGCACTCAACGGCCTTTCGGTCGCTAGGAGGGTCCACCAAAGTCCATACTTGGTTTTCGCTCATGGATCCCAATTCAGATTTCATGGCTTCTAGCCATTTCTCAGAGTCTGGGCTCATCATCGCTTCCTCATAGTTCGTAGGTTCGCTGTCTTCTACTAACAAGACAGTCAAGACAGGGTTGCTGTACCACTCAGGAGGGGCACGTGACCTTGTCGACCGCGACGTTCAAGAGCAGATCGTCCAAGCTTCATGATCCTTGTCATTAGCTTCCTCTATTGTTGGTGCAAAGTGCAATGGAACAATTTCAGGTGCTGCGCTACTCTCCAATTCAAGAGAAGGTTCAATAACCTCGTCTAGCTCTACTTTCCTCCCACTCACTTCTTTCGAGAGAAACTCCTTCTCAAGAAAGGAACCGTTCTTCATAAACACTTTGCCTTCGGTTCTGCGGATAGAAGGTATACCCAATAGTTTCCTTAGGGTATCCTATGAAGACGCATTTCCGCTTTGGGTTCGAGCGTGTCCTGCATCAACTTCTTGACGTAAGCTTCGCATCCCCAAACTTTAAGAAACGACAACTTAGGTTTAGCACCAAACCACAGTTCATACGGTGTCGTCTCAACGGATTTAGATGGAGCCCTATTTAAAGTGAATGCAGCGGTTTCTAATGCATAACCCCAAAATGGTAATGGCAAATCAGTAAGAGACATCATCGATCGGACCATATCTAATAGGGTTCGATTCTCATGCTCGAACACACCATTGCTTGTGGTGTTCCGGGTGGCGTGAGTTGTGAAACGATTCCACTTGCTTTGAGATGCGTGAGAAAATCATAACTCAAATATTCGCCCCCACGATCGGATCGTAGAAACTTAATCTTTCTGTTACGATGGTTCTCCACTTCATTCTGAAATTCTTTGAACTTTTCAAACGTTTCAGATTTATGTTTTATTAAATAGATATACCCATATCTACTTAAATCATCGGTAAAAGTGAGAAAATAGCGATATCCACCGCGCGTCGAAACACTCATCGGTCCGCATACATCGGTATGTATGATTTCCAACAAGTCTGTTGCTCGCTCCATCATACCGGAGAACGGGGTTTTGATCATCTTGCCCATGAGGCATGGTTCGCATGTGTCAAATGATTCAAAATCAAGAGACTCTAAAAGTCCATCAGAATGGAGTTTCTTCATGCGCTTTACACCAATATGACCTAGACGACAGTGCCACAAATAAGTAGTATTATCACTATCTACTTTGCATCTCTTAGCCTCAATGTTATGGATGTGTGTTTCATCCCTTTCGAGATTTAGAAGAAATGAACCATTCATAAGAGGTGCATGACCATAAAAGATGTTACTCATATAAATAGAACAACCATTATTCTCTGATTTAAATGAATAACCGTCTTGCAATAAACACGATCCAGAAATAATGTTCATGCTCAACGCAGGCACATAATAACATTTATTAAGGTTTAAAACTAATCCCGAAGGTAAAACTAAGGAGAGCGTGACGGCCATCACATCAACTCTTGATCCGCTGCCAACGCCAAGATCGTCACCTCATCCTCGCAAGCCGTCTATTCCGTAGCTCCTGTTTCGAGTTACAAATATTAGCAACTGAACCGGTATCAAATACCCAGGCACTACAACGAGGGCTAGTAAGGAAAACATCAATAACATGTATATCAAATATACCTTTGATGGTGCCAGCCTTCTTGTCTGCTAAGTACTTCGGACAGTTGCGCCCAAAGGACCCTTGTCCTTGCAATAGAAGCACTCGTTTCGGCTTGGGACCAGACTTGAGCTTCTTCTCAGCAGGGCAACGCGCTTGTCAGCCTCCTTTCTTGAAGGGCTTCTTTGCACCTTACCTTTCTTAAAGGAGGGCTTGTTGACCATCAACACATGATTATCCTTTTGATGTCCACCGCAGCCTTCACTTTGAAGAGCTCGGTGATCGTATCGATGGAACCAATCTGATTATGAGTCACTACAAAACTTTTGTAGCTGGGAGGGAGTGATTGCGGAACCCTCACAATCTTGAGCTCCTCTAGAATCTTGCGATCCAGCTTGCTCAAGGCGTTGAGTGTAGCCCGACATCTTAATGGCGTGCTCACTAACGGAACTCCCTTCCTCCATCTTGCAGTTAAAGAACTTCTCAGAGATCTCATATCTCTCAGAACGGGCCTGAGTCTGAAACATGGTTTTCAGCTCCTCGAGAATCTCAAAGGGCCCGGGATAGTTTTCAAAACGATTTTGAAGTTCCGGTTCCATAGCAAACAACATGGTGCTCTTAATCACACCATAATCATCTTTGCGCCGATCGATAGACAGCTTTCTCATCAGCCGCATTGCGCAGTAGGGTCACCTAACGCTTTCCCAAGGACATAGTCCTTTTGTCCGCCGCATGTAATGATTCTTAGATTGCGGAACCAGTTGGTGAAGTTAGACCCATTGTTTCTAAGCTTTTCTTTCTCAGCAAAAACATTGAAGTTGGACTTGGCCATGTGATCTACAGTATTTGCAAGTACAATTTAGACTATGTTCATGATAAATAGTTCAACTTAATCAAATTACTAGATGAACTCCCACTAAATTCAACATCCCTCAAGTTGTTTAGTGAACACGATCCAAATTAACCACACCTAATCGGATCATCACTAGAAGAGATGTGGTTTCAATGGTGGACAACGGCGTCGATCATATCATTCATATGACTCATGCTTAACCTTTCGGTTCTTGTGTTCCGAGGCCATGTCCAGACATGCTAGGCTCGTCAAGTTAGACCCAAGTATTTCCGCGTGCAGTAAACTGGCTTGCACCCGTTGTATGTGAGCGTAGAGTCTATAGAACCCGATCATCACGTGATGCTTGGACACGCATTTAACTTTCGCAACGGTGCATACTTGGGGAGAACACAGTTTTTATCTTGATCTTTATGAGGAATCATCTTATAATGCTACCGTCATGATCTAAGCATAATAAGATACATAAAAGGATAAACATCACATGCATATAACTTTATGTGACATGGTATAGCCAATCTTCAAGCAATGATCTCCATCTTGTGCTCCGCATGATCTCCATCACTTCACCATGATTGCCTCCACCACGAATAGCAACTACAACTATTGCTAACTACTTAGCGATAAAGTAAAGCTATTACATGGCGTATAAGAAGTTGACTCGCAGGTCATACACAATTATAAAGACAACCATATGGCTCCTGCCGGTTGTGTACTCATCGACATGCAAGTCGTGAAACATTACAAAACATGATCATCGCATACATTATACACATCACATCTTGGGCCATACCATATCACAGAAAACACTCCCTGCAAAAACAAGTTAGACGCCTCTACTTTGTTGTTGCATGTTTTACGTGGCTCATGGGAGTAGAAGCTAAGAACGATTCTTACCTACGGAAAGCCACAACGGTGATATTATGGTTGCCAAACTCCGGTGTTAATCCCATGACAACTATAGTGAGAGAAACTGACATCCACCAGCCGCATGTGTGGTACAAGCCACACGTCAAGTGCGGAGCCGGTCTCGCGAACGACGTCGCGTAAGGTTGGCCTGGACCGCTTCAATCTCACTATCCCGCGTCATAAGAAGAACACAAACAAGAGGCTTGCAACAGAAAACATCAACGCCCGCAACAACCATGTTGCGTTCTACTCGTGAATCACATCTACGCATAGATCTAGCTCTGATACCACTGAAGGGTTTCACGGCATAGTAAATCAAAATTTTCTACGGAAGCGAACAGAGGGAAAGCCAAGATCTAATCTAGGAGATGCAAACAACGAGAGAGATTGGATTAGATCTTCATACCCTTGAAGATTCAAGACAAGAACGCTGGCTTGAACGTGGGTGATGTAGTCGCATTTCGCTTCTCCTCCTCGCGATCCGATCCGATCTAGCACCACAAGTGGCGGTGCCTCCGTGAGATGCACACGCAGCAGACTCGACGTCTCCTCCTTCCTCGGACCAGCAAGTATGGTGGAGAGATGGATTGGATCTACAACACGACGGCGTGGTGTATATGGTAGAGAATTTCTGCCGCAGGGCTTCGCCTACAAACAGTTGGGAGGGAGAGAGGAGGGCAGCAGGGCTACTAGGGTTTGGAGGAAGGTGTGTGGAGGAGGGGCGCCCTAGCCCTCTATATAGAGGGAGGGGCGTTAGCCAGCCCCTCCTCCAAGCCTTGGGCCGTGCCAAGGGATAAGGAGGAGTGGGGGATAGGGTTCTATCTCCAGTTTAAACGATTTAAACTTTCCCTTATCTAGAAATTCTATCTCTAGATTTAAACGAGTTAAATCTATCTAGAATCGGCTGGGCCCTATGGGGCCTTGTGCCCCTGGACCAATGCGGCCAGGACACTCCCTCATAGGCCCATGCCCCCTCCCGGAAGGTGGGACCACGTTGTCCCCCTTCCGGAAGGTTCTAGAAGCTCCCGGTACAATACCGATTAATCCGGAACAATTCCGAACTCCAAAAACTGCACTGCCTTATATGAATCTTATTCTCCGGACCACTCCGGAACCTCTCGTGATGTCCCGGATCCCATCCGAGACTCTGAACAAAAATTCATAAACCAAGTATCCAATCTATCCTATCGTCGAGACACGTTAAGTGTGTGACCCTGCGGGTTCGAGAATATGCAGACATGATCTTCTATCAATAATCAACAGCGGGGTCTGGGCACCCATATTGACTCCCACACATTCATCGATGATCATATCGAATGAACCACGATGCCAGGATTCAATCAATCCCATATATATATTCCCTTCGTCTCGCGATATTTTACTTGCCCGAGATTCGATCGTCGGTATCGTCATACCTAGTTCAATCTCGTTCACAGCAAGTACTTTACTCGTTCCGTAATACGATATCACTTTGTGATTAACTCCTTAACCACATGCTTGCAAGCGGTGTTGATATCGATTACCGAGTGGGCACGAAGTATATCTCTCCGACTTGGGAGGGACAAATCCCATCTCGATACATACAACCCAACAGATACTTTCTGATCACCTGAGAGACACCTTTATGATCACCCTCTCATAGGATGACGTTTGATGACCTCAAAGCTTTCTTCCGATACCAGGGAGTTGTATTATCTCATGGTCTAAGGAATACAATATTTGACATGAGAAAAGCTTCGCAAAGACGAACACGATGAAACGATCTAATAGCTTTGCTTAGTTTGGGTCTGTCCACCATATCATTCTCCCAATGATATGATCTCATTATCAATTGAAAACTCATGTCTATGGTTAGGAAACCTTAACCATCATTGATCAATGAGCTAGTCCATAGAGGCGTACTAGGGACACGGCGTTGTTCACAAACCACACAAGTATTAATGTTTCCGCTTAATACAATTCTAGCATGGAATATAAACTTTATCATGAACAAGAATTATAATAATAACATCTTTATTATTGCCTCTAGGGCATAATTCCAACAGTTTTACTCTTTCATGGTTACATGGCTTAGTATTTTGCATGTTTTCTGTTGTAGATCAATGGCACCGAACACTGCATCACCTTTTTCTTTGCGTCCGATTCTTGACAAAGATAAACTAAATGGAACAAACTATTCGGACTGGGTCCGTAACCTGAGAATTGTTCTCAGGTCCGATAACGGTTCTGGATACCCCAATCCTCGATGAACCTGCTGATAATGCATCCGCTACCCTCAAGAATGCCTACAAGAGAGCATGTGATGATTCTCTTGAGGATAGCTATCTTATGCTTGCATGCATGGAACCTGAACTCCAAAATAAGTTTGAGGATCAGGAAGCGTACGATATGATCGTCGATCTTAGGGACATGTTCTAGACTCAGGCGAGGACTGAGAGGTACAATGTCGCCAAGTCCTTTGTGGAATGCAAGCTGGCAGAGGGGGCAGGTGTAGGCCCATATGTGATCAAAATGGTTGGTTACAGTCAGACTTTGGAAAAGCTTGGTTTTCCACTAGGCCAAGAGTTGGCTATTGGTTTCATTTTGGCGTCTCTTCCATCCAGCTATGGGCAGTTCATTTCGAACTACCATATGCATGGGGTGGAGAAGGGCCTTAATGAGTTATGTGGGATGCTAAAAACAGTAGAAAGTGACATGAAGAAGTGTGCAGGGCATAGCCATGTGATAGCTGTGCAGAACAATCCTAACTTTAAGAAAAAGGGTACTTCTTGGTCGAAGAAGAAGGGCAAGGCTAAGGATACGATCCCTAAGCCTGCGCCCAAGAAAAAGGCTGGACCTGCAGATGACACTAAGTGCTTCTTTTGTCATGAACATGGCCACTGGAGGAGAAACTGCAGCAAGTACCAGGCTTCTTTCAAGAAGAGTGGAAGTAAGAGTACTTCCCACTCAGTTACGCTTGTTGTAAATGTTGTGGACATTCTTCTCGCTGATTCTTATGTTAACTCCATGGTATTTGATACCAGATCGGTTGCTCATATTTGCAATTCGATGTAGGGGCTAATAAGGACTAGAGAAGTGCAGAAAGGCGAAGTGGATATTCGCGTCAGAAATAAAGCAAGGGTTGCTACATTGTTTGTCAGCATCATGCAACTTCACCTTCCATCATGATTTATTATGGAGTTGAATAATTGTGATTACATTCCTAGTATAGGTCGAAACATTTTATCACCTTCATGTTTGATGAGGGATGGTTAGTCATTCGCGAGTGCAAACAATGGTTGTGTAATCTCTAAGAATGCTATGTTTATGGATGATGCTCCCATTGTGAATGGGTTATTTATTTTAAATCTTGATGATGCATATGTTTACAATGTTTGTGCTAAAAGGATTCGGCCTAATGATTTGAGTCCTACCTATTTACGGCATTGTCGTTTGGGGCATATAAGTGAAAAGCGCATGAAGAAGCTCCATGGTGATGGTCTTTTAACTTCGTTTGATTTTGAATCATACGAAACATGTCAGGCTTATTTACTTGCAAAGATGACCAAGTCGCCTTTTTTGGGTTTACCCGAGAGAGCGACAGACTTGTTGGAACTCATACATACTGACATATGTGGACCAATGAGCATGACAACCAGAGGAGGATACCACTACTTCATTACTTTCACTGATGATTTTAGTAGATATGGTTATGTCTACTTGATGAAGCATAAGTCTGAAACTTTTGAAAGGTTCAAGGAGTTTCAGAGTGAGGTATAGAATCAACGTGGCAAGAAAATAAAGGCCTTGCGATCTGATCGTGGAGGTGAATATTTGAGTCACGAATTTAGCAATCATCTTAAGAGTTGCGGAATTGTTCCATAGCTCATGCCTCCCGGAACGCCTCAAAGAAACAGGGTCTCCGAACGATGCAATCGAACTCTTTTGGACATGGTTCGATCGATGATAAGCCAGTCAGATTTACCATTATCATTTTGGGGTTATGCTCTAGAAACGGAAGCTTTCACACTTAATAGGGTACCATCTAAATCCTTAGTTAAGACACCATATGAGATGTGGACTGGAAAGAATCCCAGTTTGTATTTTCTAAAGATTTGGGTTTGTGATGCATTTTTCAAGCGACTTCAGTCGAACAAGCTAACACCCAAATCGGATAAGTGCATTTTCGTGGGATAATCAAGGGAAACCTTAGGGTATTACTTCTACAACCAAGAAGAGGGCAAAGTGTTTGTCGCTCGTGTCGGTGTTTTCCTAGAGAAAGAGTTTCTCACAAAGGGAACGAGTGAAAGGTCGGTGCGACTTGAAGAAGTTCAAGATGAGCCAGTCGGGGATGCTTCTACGAGTGATGCTATTGTAGCAGAACAAGTTGAGGAACCCATGGCAATATAAGCACCACAACCAAGAAGATCAGCGAGGCTCCGCGAAGTGCGGGAATTATTATTGTTGGACAGTGATGAGCCTGCGACCTATGTAGAAGCGATGGTGGACCCAGACTCTGAGAAATGGCTGATCGCCATGAGATCCGAAATATAGTCCATGGGATACAATCAAGTTTGGAACTTGGTTGACCTGCCAGATGGTTTTAAAGCCATCGAGTGCAAATGGATCTATAAGAAGAAGATTGATATGGATGGAAATGTTCACATCCATAAAGCTCGACTTGTTGCAAAAGATTTTCGACAAGTTCAAGGAGTTGACTACGACGAGACTTTCTCGCCCGTAGCGATGCTTAAATCTATACGGATCATTCTAGCCATTGCGGCACATTTCGACTATAATATATGGCAGATGGATGTTAAGACAGCTTTCCTAAATGGAACCCTAACTGAGGACGTGTATATGATGCAGCCCAAAGGTTTTGTCGATCCAAACAATGCTGGAAAGGTATGCAAGCTTCTTAAGTCTATTTATGGGCTGAAGCAAGCATCTCAGAGTTGGAACATTCGATTTGATGAAGTTGTAAAGGAGTTTGGCTTCATCAAAAACGAACAAGAACCTTGTGTTTACAAGAAGGAAAGTGGGAGAGCACTTGTATTTCTAATCTTATATGTAGATGACATATTGCTGATTGGAAATGACATTCCTATGCTCGAGTCTGTTAAGACCTCAATGAAAATATTTTTTCGATGAAGGACTTAGGAGAAGCGACATATATTCTGGATATTAAGATCTATAGAGATAGATCAAGGAGGCTGATTGGATTAAGCCAGAGTACATACATTGACAAAGTGTTGAAATGGTTCATCATGGAAGAGGCTAAGAAGGGGTTCTTGCCCATGTCTCATTGCATTAAAACTCAGCAAGACTCAGTGTCCTTCGACTACTGATAAACGTGAGCGCATGAGCAGGGTTCCATATGCTTCGGCTATTGGATCCATCATGTATGCAATGATATGTACTCGCACAGATGTTTCCTATGCTCTAAGTGTTACGAGCAGATACCATGCTGATCCAGGTGAAGGTCACTGGACAGCGGTAAAGAAAATCCTTAAGTACTTGAAAAGGACTAAGGATGTGTTCCTAGTTTATGGAGGTGAGGATGAATTCAGTGTAAAGGGTTACACAGATGCGAGTTACCTTAACGACTCAGATGACTCCAAATCGCAATCATGTTATGTGTTTGTCATGAATGGTGGTGCTGTGAGCTGGAAAAGTTCCAAGCAAGATATGGTGACCTCCTCTTCAACAGAAGCTGAATATATTGCTGCCTCGGAGGCTGTAAAGGAAGCTGTTTGGATTAGGAATTTCCTGATCGCTCTCGGTGTGGTTCAGGGAGCGTCCAATCCCTTAGACGTTTATTGTGACAATAATGGTGCTATTGCACAAGCCAAGGAACCTAGAAAGCACCAGAAGAACAAACATATTCGCATGCGTTACCATCAGATTCGTGAGTTCGTTGAGGATGATAGTGTCATGATATGCAAAATACATATGGACTCAAATGTTGCCGATCACTTGACTAAGCCTCTCCCGTAGCCCGCGCATGAAGCGCACACAAGAGAAATTGATATTAGATACATTTTAGATTGACTCTAGTGCAAGTGGAAGACTGAAGGAAATAAGCCCTAGACGCAATCATAGAGATGATTATATTTCATATGTATCCATAAGTTATTGTATTGTTCCTTGAATATCCATATCAGACAATTTGTATTGATTGACAATTATGTGAAATGTTTGTGAAACTCTTTACTTGTATGGTTATTTAATAGTTGTCCCTAGTCGGAGTTCATATGAGGACACACATGAATATTAGACTAGCACATCGATTGGTTGATAACTATGTTTCGCAAGTCATAGACATGGATATGTCAAACCAATGATGTGCACACGTGTTATGAACATGGGGTTAGACGGACCCAACTTGAGACTGACAATTAGACTTGCAGCTCTCTCTATACACATCGTGTATGTTTTGTCCTTAGACCTGAGATTGTCGTATGCACTTGAGATGTGAATCGACCTACTTTGGGGCTATCAAACGCTGCTCTGTAACTGGGCAGTTATAAATGTAGCTTTCGAGTTTGTCCTAAAGCATGCTGCAAGGCATTGGTCAATCAAGATGGGATTTTCCCCTCTCTACTTGAGAGAGATATCTCTGGGCCCCTCGAGTGATCAGATCCAGAAATACATGGCCGTGCTACATATGGTTAAGTGTTAACCTAGTAAAGGGATTCCGAATCACAGTATCGAGAAAGAGAGGTCATCTTGGAGCTAGACCAAATATCGTGAGGCAAAGGAAAATACATGTACTAAACCTTGTGATGGTTCGTTTGATATGATTTTTTTATACGTTTAGGAGTTGGCACATCTTGCTAGAGGCCGCTACCAACTATTGACAGAATAAGTGTATTCGTGTCATATCTACACGTATATGAACCTATATGGTCACACACTTAAGGGTCTGGAAGCCTAATGAGGATTGGATCCAAATTAGACCAGGCTTAGGCTACTAGTGGGCTGCTAATGTAGAAGCCCACATGGGACGCCTATATAAGAAAGGGTGGGCGAGATGACGAGGGTTAGACCATTTCACCCAGCCGCCACTCCTCACGCCTGTGTTGTACGCGCGGACCTAGCAGTCCGGCGTCCGACTCTTCCATCCCGCACGTGTGGATACTTCGGAGGTACCGCATCTATGGCACTTGGACGAGCCGCGCAAAGGGAGCTTCTCGTGGGACGAGGACGAGGAGGAAACGTAGAACATCTATACTGCCTCGACGCGCTTCAACAAGTTCTGCAACCGCGCATCTAGTGGTAATCCCGTGATCTATGACAACAGTAATCCTGATTTACGCGGTAGAATTTTTTTGATTTGCGCTAGTGTAGCCTACCTGTATCCCTTCAGGTCATTTTATGAAGGTTTTTTGAGACATAATCAATATACCAAGTTTGATATTTTTCCTTCCAACTATGACACATAATATGACACCACGGGAAGGTTTCGTATTGTTTTGATCGTTTTTGAATTTTGTTATGCCTGCTTTAAACTATCGTCAAACTTTGTCGAACGACGGGAAGAAGATTCTCAGCTCAGGGCTGAGCCTCGCTAAACTTGCATCAGATCTCTGAAGAAATATCATATTGTGAACCTAAAAATGTTTTTTGTAAAAAATCATGAACATCAGATCATGTACCTGTAGTTCATATCTGACCCACTTCCTATCGATTCGGCAGGAATTTGTCTCTTTCACCTGAGGTGGACGGAAAGGTTTGAGATCCCCCTTTTGGAACATTGTCCATGTAAGTGTTATAGTATTTTTTAAAAATATGATGGTAGCATTTTGAATTAGCCATTTGGTGGTTGCTTCATAAAACCTCTTGTTTTTTGCGCTTAGAAAATGGAAAATGGATTTTTGGTGCGACGAGAAGGAAAACTTCCTCTTGCAACATTGTTCGCCGTCCCATGATGCACATGAATGCACAATATGGGTATATTATCACAAACTATGCTTTGATTCTAGCCATGACATTGGTTATTTGACCCAAAAGTTAGGAAACCTCGATTGAGATAGGTCATTTTGTGAATTTTTTTTGAGACATAATCAATATACCAAGTTTGATATTTTTCCTTCCAACTATGTCACATAATATGACACCACGCGAAGGTTTCCCATTGTTTTGATCGTTTTTAAATTTTTTATGCCCGTTTTAAACTATCGTCAAAATTTGTCGAACGACGGGCAAGAAAATTCTTAGCTCGGGACTGAGTCCTGCTAAACTTGCATTGGATCTGTGATGAAATATCATATTGTGAACCTAAAAATTATTTTTATAAAAAATCATGAACATCAGATCATGTACATGTAGTTCATTTCTGACCCACTTCCTACTAATTCGGCAGGAATTTGTCTTTTTCACCTGGGGCGGACAGAAAGGTTTGAGATCCCACTTTTGGGACATTGTCCATGTAAGTTGTTATTGTATTTTTGAAAAATAGGGTGATAGCATTTTGAATTAGCTACTTGGTGGTTGCTTCATAAAACCTCTTGTTTTTTGCGCTCGGAAAATGGAAAATGGCTTTTTGGTGCGATAAAAAGAAAAGTTCCTCCTGCAACATTGTTCGCCATCCCATGATACACATGAATGCATAATATGGTCACATTATCACAAACTATGTCTTGATTCTAGCAACAACATTGGTCATTTGACAAGAAAGTCAGGAAACCTCGAATGTGCTAGGTCATTTTGTGAAGGTTTTTTAAGACATAATCCATATATCAAGTTTGATATTTTTCCTTCCAACTATGTCACATAAAATAACACCACACGAAAGTTTCACATTGTTTCGATCGTTTTTGAATTTTTTATGCTCATTTTAAATTATGTCAAAACGACGAGCATGAAGATTCTTATTCAACATAAATATCTAATATTTGAGTGTAGATACATAGATCTTATTTTTTTGAATTTTTCAATATATTATTTGTATTTTTTTTAATTAGAATGATTTTTTTATGATTTTACTAAGAGTAATATGATAAAAAGGAAAAAAGAACTTTGCCGTATATATTGCGAAATACACACGCCAAAGGCCCCTTTGCCGTGTATCTGCGGAATACACACGGCAAAGGGCCGGTGAGGACACATGACAAAGAGGCTATCGTCTGTAGCCGTTAGCTCCTCCCCGTCAAGTGGACATGTGGGGTCGCGGGTCTCATCTCATTGCCGTGATGACGCCTATGTCGTGTGCCACTGTCGACTTTGCCGAGTGTGTTTTCTTTGCCGTGTTTATTTATTGGTCTTTGTCGTGTTCTTTTTCAAAAATTTGTCGTGTTTGCGTACTTTGTCGTGTGTTTTCTAGATTACACGCAGCAAAATAACTTTCCCGTGTTTCGGTATATTTGACGTGCCGTGTCTACATGGCAGCCACATTTTTTTCCATAGTGCTCCATGCAGCCTAAACACACCCTAGATGAGCAAGAAGGGAAGGTACAGGAGAGAGAAGGCAATGGAAAGAGGAGGTGGCTGCCTAGGGATGTGTGAAAGCCTGCAGGCGTTCACGAGGGCTGGCACAGCCCTACATCACTCTCGCATATGCATGCGTTCTACTGCTCCCCTTTCTTCTTCCTCCTACTATGTATAGCTAGCTCATCATCGTTATTCTATTGCTCTCATCGATCACCATTGCCAGATTTAGTAACCCCTCCGTATCCATCATGAGGTTGACCCCACCTCCCTAGTTACGCCTACACAAGTTACTCCTTCACATAGGAGTACCATGATCCCATCAGCAATAAATTCTTCGGACAAGCCGTACAGGGCAGAGTCATCATCTTTTTTTTTACCTAGGCAGCCAGCAGCTTACCTCACACCACCATCATCTTCTTCTACCACCCCCTAGCTAGCTACATTTAATCGGTCGAGGTAGCCTTCTCCTCCATTCCCCTATAAAGCCATCCCTTATGTGACCACTCATGGGCTCTCTCTCTCTCTCCCCCTCTCCCCTTCCCCTCTCTCTCTGGTGTAGCTGGTAGCCCATAGGGACACGCCTTGGACTTCGGAAGCCGGAGGAGCAAAGCTCAGCTCATCGTCGATCTCCGTCTACACCTAGCTCCTCTACGTACTGCATCTAGCTCTCGCCTGCTTGTTGCTTGGTTGCTGGGCATGGACAACATGACCCACAACTCGAGCAGCAGCAGCTCCTGGGACTTGGACATGAGCCTCGGCAGCCACCACCACCCTCTCCTCTTCGACCACCCCACCCCGAATCCACCGGCGCCGCCACCCCCGCCATTATCCTTCCATCTCCACCCTCCTCCTCCGCCGCCGCCGCATCAGCACCACCACCATCAGCAACAGCAGCTAGCTATAGATCCTTCCCCTTCCTCCTCCCTATTCCCTCCTCAACACCACCTCCACCACCTCGACTTGGCCGTCGACCTCCACCGACATGGACATGGCCATGACTACCACCACCACCACCAGAGAGATCAGCAACACGACGAGATGCAACAGAGGCCGCCGCCGCCACCGCCGCCGACGGATCAGGAGGGCTCGCAGTCGCAGCTTCATCAGCAGCACCAGGACGCCGTTGACGAGGCGGAGGAAGAGCTGGGCGCCATGAAGGAGATGATGTACCGGATCGCCGCCATGCAGCCGGTGGACATCGACCCGGCCACCATCAAGAAGCCTCGCCGCAGGAACGTGCGCATCAGCGAGGACCCCCAGAGCGTCGCCGCGCGCCACCGCCGGGAGCGGATCAGCGAGCGAATCCGCATCCTGCAGCGCCTCGTCCCGGGGGGCACCAAGATGGACACGGCCTCCATGCTCGACGAGGCCATCAGATACATCAAGTTCCTCAAGCGCCAGGTCCAGGACCTCCAGCACCAGCCTGGGCCGCCGCATCAGCAGCACTATCCCGGGGGAGGCGGCAGCGGCGGCGCTGGGCCTAGCAGTACCGCGGCCATGGTGGGGCGGCCGGCGTTCCTGCCGCTGGGAGCCGGGTCCCTGATCGACTGGGCGGGGCTGACGAGGCAGGTGGATATCCACGGGCCGACGTCATCGTCCTCCTCCTCATCGATGGGCGGCGCCCTAGGCTTCGGGTTCAGCGGCGGCGGTCAAAGCAGCCATGGAATGCACTGAGAAGTTACGCAAGAGGGAGCTAGCTGCTCCATATAGGTGATGGATGGATTAACTAGGGATGGATGCATGGATATGATGATGACTAGAGAGAGGTAATTTTGATTTAATTTCCTCCTAATTCTTCTTCCTTCCTCTTCTTGCGAGTTTGTGTACTGGATGTTTTCTATGATGAAATTAATTAAGGAGTACAATTTATTAATAAGATTAGCCTAGGGTTTGTGCGAATTACCTTGTTTGCCATGTGATCGATCTATCTTGATGGTTAATTTTGTACTTCAGTTTGTCTCTGAGTTTTCACTCTTGTTGAGAAGTCACAATTTTGTTTTCTTTTGTCTAGTTTATGAAGATCATACTACGACAAACTAATACACAGTAGTCCTGTGTATATAAAAATATAAATTTCTGCATCATGTTAAGTCGTAGCTTGGTGGATGCAAAGCTTGCATGTTGACCACTACTCCAATACCTAAGCTAGGTACAGGATCATGAGAGAGAGGGAGATCGAGGGAGATACTACTACAAAACTCACATGCATTTATTGGTTTGTTACTTGCCTGCGGTTGTCATGCTGAGATCATCATATCAGTTAACAATCTCTCACTCTAGTATCTCTCAGAAAAGTTTGGTCTGTTTTTCTTTTCTTCTCCGGCTTGACGAGATAATACGTACTAGTCCATAGGGGGGTAGATGGAATTATTGGTGCAAGGTATTCAGTGCCATTGTCAGTCATGAGTGAGTGGTGAGGTGCTGAATTCTATGCATCAGGAAACCAGTAAAGAAAGGAGGCTGGCTATCGTTGGAGAGTTCCCAGAGATGCAAACCAACAACCATTGAAAAGCTAGCTGTACCTTCCTTCTCTGACGACGACGAGATCACCTCTATCTATCTAACTATAGATAGAGCTTAGCTAGCTACTCTATGCATGCCATCTTATGGCCTCTGGAGCATACTTGTTTCTTAGCATCAGAAAATGAATATGGAAAGCTAGCACATCGATCGAGTTCATGCATGTATATACATATGTTACTTCGTGCTTGTGAAAAGATATATACGATCGGCAACTTTTTTTCAGAATTGTGAAGTTCAGTTTGTAGTCTGTATACTTGCACCAGTGGTATTTTATGTCAACTGAACACTACTCAGTGTTAATTAATTACTCATCAATCCTTGCACGTCGTCGTCCGCCACAGGCGAGCTATTTGGGAACACAGATAATCTTGTATTATGTTACATACAATTAGAAAGAATGTTTGTACTATACTTGTATTAGAAAGATTTTTGTACTGCTGCTCCAAATAGACATGTGCAAAGAAGCTGTTATATGCTTCATGAGTTCAGGTCAAAATAATGCTTCTGTGAACATAGCCCATTGCAGTACGACACAGTGTAATATTTGGCAGTCGGATGATTCAGTTAAGCATCCCTATAGTCCATTTACAATAGTTCTTCCTTATTACCACAACCTTTTCTCTCCTGCAAAATTTATGTCACTCTTTCTTACATAACTATAAATGGACGTATGTTATATTAATTTTTTTGAACTAGCAAATAATAACGGTAATAATGTAACTATTAAGAATATTTTATTACTTTGCTAAGTTTAACATATTTGTTGGTTAATTTATGCATCTGTATAGGATGACATACTTTATAAGCTCCATGAATGTTATTTTATTTTTTTGGAGTATCATAAAATAATGGAAATTACAGAAACTATTCAGATAAGTTTGATTACTTTGGTACATCATCATGTTTGGTTAATTTGTGGATTTGTGCCATATGTCATATTTTAGTTCCACATCCTTTTTTAGGATCTTGTAGTTTTTGCAAATGAGGATGTGTATATGCATGCTTGGCATATTTAATGTAGAAATGTAGAACTCTCTCCAAATGAACACAATGTAGGAATATAAGCTATTGCAAATCATGCATCATATACATATGAATTTCAAACGTAAGGGCCATCTTATCAGTTTATTTTTAGTGTCAAATAGAACAATAGGAAAAAATGTCTAAAAATATGTAGTTCCTATGAATAATATTTTCTATAGATAAATTTTCTGATGATTTTCATGTCATTATAACACAAAGGTTTTTTTGTGAAGATATTACAGCACAAAAGTCATCCCATGCTATATTTTCTAAGTTGGTTCACCTAAAATTGGTAACCTGACACAACTTATGGTACCAATTGTCAACCCTAGGTCAAACTATCATACAATCAGTAGAATCCCTCATAAAATAGCTTGACACCCCTATCCAATGTCAATATTCATGAAACATCAAAACTGTACATAACCATGTCCTACTTGGTGCATAAGTTTGGAAGGATTTAATACCATTATTTTCCCTATAAAACACAAAATAATAAATAATTAATTATATGAAAATATGATTAAGGCCTAGAATAAAAATGTAAATTCCTTGCTTCAGCTCTCATCTCGCTTCCTCGCAAGCACATGTGCTCTCTCCAAATGATTTCTCAACGAAAGATGTTTCAAGATGGCCTAGTTCCCTTCAAAGACCATATACCGATATATCTCCCACCCCACCTCTTAAAAAAATGAAAATGTGTTTCAAGATGGTCTTGTTCCCTTCAAAGAAATGTCTTTCAAGCGGGGAGAGATCACCATTAATTTCTATTTGTACCCAAATTAGTTGAAATGTGTTCAGATGTTGTCCGGGCTTATGTTTTATACCTCAGAAAATGAACGCATATTTTTGGATCAAGACTGTTGGCAAAAAAGAAAGGAAAGAAAGCTAGCTATCATGGTGGGCATTTCTGGCACGTCTCTTGGTTTATACAAAACATACCGAATGAGAATGTTTCAGAAGTAAGGAAATGAATAACCATTATGTTGATTGGTGGTTAACATGTTATTGACTGTGTTCCTTTGAATTTAATATTTGGAGAAGGACCAAGCCAAGAAGTACTGAGCAATAATGCTGCGGAGGGCAAAGGATCTTTTGTGTATGTACACCTGGATGCTAACACATGTATATATGTCCAGCAATCTTAGACCAAATTAATATGACATGTTGGTACATTTGATTAACTTATGAAAACTTAATACAAAACAAATGTACAAGTTTTGAAAGTTATGTGAGGAACCTAAAATGTAGAAATTGGACATAGACTTGTTTTCACAAGTTCTAGTAAAACAACATTTGTGAGAAGTGCAAACAAAACCGCAAAATTAATTAATTAAATTAAATTGCAGTACATGCATGTTACTTAACTTCATGGAAATTCAGCATGCGATTTTGGCACAGAAAGCCGATTGGTGGTCATATTTTCGTACCAAAATTCACATGGACATTGCGAATTATTCTCTGCATGTATAAATAGTTCAATTTTTTGGAACTCTTGTTGAGTTTTACAAAGCAGGATCATATATATTTCCCATGGCCAGATCAGAACTCGTACATGAATCTGGACAGATAAGAAACGATGCCTCCCTGCAGGCGACATTTGAATATAGTGTATTGATATCAGAAAGGTGATCAGTTAAAATTTATGTTTCTGATGCCTGCAGTAGCAGTACACCAGTAGACACTGTTTGAGTCTCCACATCCACATACGCATACAGCTATAAAATACAAGACTGTCCGGCCTGCCTGTCTTCACATAGTGTGGCATGCATGGTGTGTGTAAGACAGGAAGACCGATCAGCTATTTCCTTGGAGAATCTGTTCGGAGACGTTTGTGTGTTTTTACATGCCTCAAGCAGATCGGCCGGTTAGTACAGTGTCTTCTCATATTAAAGGAAGTAACCGGTACTCGTTTGCAGATCTCTAATCCGCATTCTTATCGCATGCTAAGTCATGCAGATTATATGATCATGATAACCAAAATAGGGCTTCCAGGAACAAGCCCTAAATCTAGCTATGTAGTCATGCGTATAGATTCTCTAGATCTAGATAGCTAGCTGCATTCATTAATTCCAACTATACTGTCACCTAAATCTTCAAAAAAAAAAAGGGAACGATATATGCATGTGTTTCACATGTGTGCGTGCGCAGTGGCGAAGGACGAAAAAAAATTGAGGTCTGACGAACTTCAAAGCATTAAAAAAAATTGATGCAAAAAATCAAGATTGTGTCGACACATAAATAATTTATATGATCTTAAGCACAGTCACTTAGTACAATGGTAATAGCGACATGTATAAATCAAACTAAAACAAACAAACGTACCAATAATAAAATTTAATGTCTTCTTGAAGTCCCCGGCAATGGCAAAGCTCTACTGGCTTCTAAAAATCTTTTTTAATATCACCAAGATCAAGACTTTTAAATATCTCTCGCTCGATGTAGCACGCCATTAAATTATGAGAAGCCTATATATACTAAATAGTGTCTAGATTTATTTAAATCTAGACAAATTTGAGCCAATTAATATATATACACGTTTTTTTGCGAAAAATTGAGGTAGGGCAGCTGCCCTACCTTGCCCACTGAGGAGCTTCGTCCCTGTGCGTGCGTGCATGTTAGTTTAGAGAATATTTGCATGATCAATGATATATGTGCACAAGGCAGAGACCGGGTCATGCATCACTTCGTGATGAGCAAAAAAGATTTGATTTGTAGGACCTTGTGGTTGTTAGCAAGGGTAGGGCACCGGGGTACACACTTGCAAAAGCAAATACTCTCAGTTCTCATTTCTGAAAGGGACTTGGAATATGAGCATGCAATACACAAACATGTATATTGCCCAATCATTGCAATTAGAACATTCTTGTGATAAATGGGAATCTGTGTATGTATAGAATACATATGCACATGTGTTGAAATCATTTTTGCATGCCACGCACTTATTCACTAGGGGGTATACCGTATAGTAGTACTGCATATATGCACACATTTGGTTTGAGATGTAGAGAGAGGTGCAAATAGTTATATATCTCGCAGCTGGATCTACCTTTTTTCTTGTTGGTACTTGAAATGGTCAGCTAGCCCTGCATGCAATCTGCGATGATCATATGATGCGTGGCAGAGAGACCAAAGAAGAAGCAGGGGAAGGGCATCTGTTAATAAATGTATGTACATGTATGTAAAGCTGGCTCCCGGCTGGGCCCTTTCTTCTTTTGTCAATGAGATTCTTTTGACGATAAAAAGAAGCAAGGCAAAGGAGAAGCAGGAAGAGGCATCTATATCTAGCCCCCCTCTCTCTCTCTCTAGATCTCCCTCTCACTCTAGAGCTGCATATATAAAAAAGGTTATCTATCTAAGGTGGCCGGAGGCGGGAGGGGCACTGATTTCAGAGCTGACACGAGCCAATCATGCAACATAGATGGATCATATGCATATGTGCATACGCATGCATGCCCCTTAGCTAGCCACCCTGTGCATTTCGTTGCATGACAAATTCACTACTGCATGCCTCTCTGCTGCGGCTCCTTGGATCGATCGTTCGATCGGTAATGCCAGAGCCAAACCGAAAGGAAACAAAAGAAGTTCCTGTACATAAAATGATTTTTCTTTATGAAAATTGCACCGGTCTATTAATAATCATCAACAGCAGTACACATAGAGCTAAAAGTAATAAAAATTACAAATAGATACATGGACCATCTAACGACGACTACAAACACTGACGCAAGCCGAAAATGTGCCCCTGTTTTCGCCCCTCAACCACCGGAACCGGACAAAGCTTGTCGTAATAAATCTTGTTGTAGTAGATAGACAGAAAGTCATTGTGCTAAGGTCCCAATTGACCAACATACCAGAGCAGCAACCATCGTCAATGATGGCAATCATAAATCGGAAGAGACTAGCCTGGAACCACACCAATGAACACGAAAACCGACCGGATCCTTGGACATCCTCCGAACAAACGACTACGTGCGCCCTCCGCCAGCACTAGACGCACCAACGGAACGAGGATAGGGCAGAAAGGATTTTAATCTGTCTTCAGGATGTAGCCATCGCCTCAGCATCCCGAAAAAGATATGAAAATCAGTCTACGCAAAGAAAACTAAAAACCCTCCCGTCGGCGAGAGGCTATGGTCCGCCACACCTCCGAGGCCCCAAGGCCACCAGAAGCGGAACAGACCGACAGCGTCACCGGCGAGTGGAACGGAAACCCTAGATAGATTTTTAGGCAGCCGCCACTATGGCC
The DNA here is from genome assembly GCA_023614405.1 of Avena insularis. NCBI lineage: Eukaryota > Viridiplantae > Streptophyta > Magnoliopsida > Poales > Poaceae > Avena > Avena insularis. The sequence goes on from CM042695.1 coordinate 86,692,073, forward strand.
AGAGCTCCTACTGTACATAAATTTAGCTAGATGGATTTTTCTTTAACATCAACACATCTTATTACTCCCTCAACTTTTTCTAGATATATATATGTATCTACACATGTTTTGTGGCTAGATTCATAGATATCTAGACAAAATAAGGACAATTATTTTGAAATAGGGGGAGTATGTATACTCACCCTGTTCTAGATTAGATGTCGTAGAATTGTCAGATTTATATGTATCTATATATACTCCCTCCGTCCACAAATAAGTGTACTTTAAGTCTTGTCCTAAGTCAAAATTAGTAAAGTTTGACTAACTTTATAAAAAAATGTTACAATAATTATGATACTAAATTGGTATCACTAGATATGTTTTCAAATCTAGTTTCATAATATATAAATTAGATGTAATATGTATTGCTATATTTATCTATAAAGTTAGTCAAATTTGAGAAAGTTGACTTAGGCAAAAGCTAAAAGTACAGGATGGAGGAAGTACACATTAAGACACGTCTAATTACATGCGACATGTTTTTCCGAACGAAGCGAGTACAAAAAATGCGAATAAATACAAGATGACAACCTAAGCACGGACAGTACATGCATGCATCTACTGATGGTCACATGTCAACGTACGTTCCTATCTTTATAATTGATCCGACTGACGGCGATCTGGGAACAGTGTAATGTACGGCGCCGGTAGCTAGCTGCTCGATCGATCGCCACGATCCGGTGTGTGTCCCAAATTGCAGATGCAACACCTTTGCGGCCAGATCGCTGGGTCATTATTGTGGAGGCATGCCACACATGAATTGATATATTCATATATGTATGTGAGCGGCGTTGAGCAGTCGCCATCAGTGCCAATGCCGCCGGCCGGGCGTAGTACGTATGCACAACAGGAGATAAGCTATAGCTAGATTGATTGTTCTAGGTTGCTAGCTAGCTCTGGGACACACAGCTAGCTGATCTTACCATGCAATCTAGATCTTGCTCAACCATACACAATATATATATACATAGTCTATCATCATAGTATATAACAAAAAGAGAACAGCTAAGAGAAGCAACAACATGTATGCATGGTTCACGATTTTGTAAGCTCTTAATGCTTAGTTGTTAGTGATTATTGAAAAGCCATAGCCTTGCAAGAGTTTGAGGATACATGTTTCACCTGAAACAAAAAATTAGGAAATCTTGATTGTCAAGAAAGACTTTTGATTCGGTGTCCCTCCCCCTCTCAAACTGAAAACATAAGGATGCTCGGGATTGATTGATACCTCTTTCTGTCCTCCGAACCGTATGGGTATGGGCCAATCCAGAACATCATTGTGTTTTTCAGTTTCGTAAGTTTAGGATAGAAGAGTATACCGAAGCACACCTCGTCAAAAATCTAAAGCTTTATTATCCTGGCTAGATGGCGAGGCGGTCCATTATTACCATGGATGTTCAAATAGTCAAATGACACCAAGAGAGAAGACCTAGGAGAATAAGAAGAAGAAAATGAGAAATCATGTGTTTGTTATTGAATTCATGCACTATCCAATTTAACCAAAAGACTAAATAGATGGACGTCTAGATTATTTATGTTAATCCTTATACATGGATTTGATGTAGGCCATATAATTTTCTTTTAACACTGCTTTAGTAGTGTCTTGAACACCAGACCACTTTGCTCTGATACCTTATTAAATTCAATCACTAAAAAACTCAATCAAAAGTCTATGCAGATGAAAAGGAGCTACAAATTAAATATATTTCAACACTTATGTCCCCGGTCGGTTAATTTCCGCTTGCATAAGTAGGGAGCCAAAAACATACTTTAGCAATTCGGTGGTGAATTAGCTAGTGATATCTCTAACATATGGGTGTACTCGTGTTCTATAGCTATGAATGCTACATTGTTAACAAAAGATTGTGTGCATCAACCGATACAGAGCCATGGATGTTATCCCGCTTTTTTTTTTTTTAAAGCTTGCGTTATAGCTATATATGAAACGTATGGGCTCCATCGTCTCTGGCAAAAGAACAAAAGTAGAATATCACAATTTGAGGAGGGGGCCAGCTAGCATTGCTCGGTGGGCCCACAGAGGGACGCGGTGGGAGCGTGGGACCCAGCGGAACTAGGATGTTTGTATCTTTCTCGTAGTGGAGTGGATCGTCGTCTACCGTCGCGTGCCAAGCATGTTTGGGGTGCCATCACCTCTGGAGGTGGAGAGAGAAAGGGGCGGGTGTCTCATTTCTCCCATGCAGGGGGGCATGCATGGCGTCCCCCAACGGCCGCCTGTTAACGGCTGCCCGCGCATGCATGCCGGCCAGGCCAGATCTCTCTCTTTCTCCCTCATCTCACGCAGCACAGCGCAGCGCCGCCCATGCTCTAGCTAGCTGCTGCATCTTTACCTTTCTGTTGTTGTTCGCTCCCTTTATCTCCATGCATACATGGCCTGACCCGCAAAACATGTTTCCCGGGGCATCCATACAGCACACGTTCTTCATCTCCCGCGTGCAATTAATTTGGAGAAGCGGAGGAACATGCATATACAAAAGTGCTCCCTTTGTTTAGAAATATAAGACATTTTAACTTTGTAAAATATAGGATAGAAATTTAGAGCATTCAATTTCTTAGAAACGTTTCCTATGGTGGTTAATTATTTGATTTGTAGGATTGAATCAAGAAATTTCTTCTAAAAATTCTTTCACTTATACCTTTTTCGCAATGGAAATGATACCCTAGCCTCTGCATTAAAATGATACACACAATCTTCTTTATTTATTATTCAACATATAGCCTTACAAAGAAAATACAAAGACGATTAACCTGAGGCCACGTCATCAAAGAATCACAAACCCTATAAACTTCAAAAAAAGGGGTGGCCATTGCGGAGCCATTTCCCCAACCTCACACATACGCACATCATCCTAAAATCAGAGGCCTCACCCAATCGTCCAGCGGCAAGCCGAGAGCACAAACTGGTCTGGCAAACGCCCAGCATGCACGAGTGCACATGCTTTAGAGTCTTGCGGCGACCCATCTTCGAGTCAATGATCAAAGCATCGACCTTGACAGGCCTGTTGTCGACACCGCCACCTCCCTGCGCGTCCATCACCACAAGCCCGCCTTCGAGACCATGTTGCATCATGCCGCGAGACCCTCCTATGTCGACTTCGTACATGCGGCACCGCTCCACCTTGGTCACCGTGCAAGAAGCACATGGAGACTGGTGTATAGCCACCGAAGCCATCCACTTCCATCCATCCTATGTATGTCTCCATATATGATGCCTCCATGCGGGTGACGACGTAGAAATATTGCCATCATCCTATCCAAAAAGTCTGAATCTGGGATTTCTCCCGAAATGCATATGGAACAATAAACGCCTCCAACAAGGTAAACGACGCCCATAGGCACTTCCGTTGATAGTAGATCCTTGCGCTTGTCACTGGATAGGTCACCAGCTCCTTGTCGCCATCGGACGCCATGTGCCAAGGGTGCGTCCGATCCACCTAGGTGTCACCACTAGGATGGCTCCAGCGTCCTAATCTCGTCAGCATTGAGGCGGACCAATGAAAGCAGAGGACTCCGCTTTGTTGTGTGACCGACGCCGTGGCCATACACGCGACGAAGAACACCACCGCTGCCCTCGTAACCACGTTCACACAGCAACCACCGTTATGCACCTACCCCGGATATCTGACTCCAACTCGCACATTCTCGTCCAAAGTCAGACGCCGCATTCAGTTCGAGATCCACTCAGAGTAGGGACTAGATGCGGGATCCCGAGATCCGCCACAACTAGTTGCCAACCAGCTGACCACCTCTGACAAAAAAGGAGGTCGTCGCCACCATGCCTGATGATGCCATCCTGATGCCCATGTGATGTAGGAAAGCGGCATGTCAGCAGAAGCCGCACCGCACGCAGGAGCATGTGTCACCAGCGGGGGAAGGAGTATGCCACCACGACACTCCTGGCCTAAACGGGTCCAAATAAGGCCCATCACCGTGTCACCGCAAGCTATTGACTTGTCTGCATCCGTCTAGCAGCATTCTGACCGCTACCACCGTCCTGCACAACTGCTACCGGAGGAGCAAGAGGGAGCCCCGCCATCGCCATGCCACACGAACTTTTCCTGACAACGCCTTCGACGACAGCGGTGAGAGGGAGCGGGTGGGAAGGCATGAGTGGTGCTATATGCATGTGCGATGAAGTGGTCCTGGCGGGTTCAATGGGTTTTTCTTCTTCGATGTGTTGCTGTCGAGTCGAACCTGCGGTGGAGTGTGTCCAGGCGGATCCCTGCAGAGTACTCACTTGGTGCAAGCCCAGCATAATTCCCTTGTGAAGCTCTTCGTCAGAGTCCAAGCTGTCTATCCTTTGTGTGTGGCCAATTGTTGGAATAGGCCGACATGGGTTACATCGTCGTCTTCAGGGATATACTTTGTATATAGGTCGTCGATGGCGAGTCGGAGTCATTGGTTCGAGAAGGAGTGATGACGATGACGCTTCTTTGCAACCTCGACGATGGTCTTTTCGTGGTGCGTGTGTGCTCTATGTGGGTAGCCATGTTGGTTGTGGTGATGTGTCAAATGTGATTTCATGTATATTTATATGGGTTTTTGGCCGGTTTCACAAACAAATCGGTCAATAATTTTCGACTTTTTTAAATAAAAAGAGGTAAAATTGCCCGTTTTGTTAAAAAAAATGAAATGGCCCTGGCACGCGTGGCGTACTCACGGGTATGTATTTTCATCCGAACAGCCGCGTGTAGGTACGGTGTACCTACTTTGGAGTCGACCACGTCAACGGCCAGCAACTACGGAAGCAGGGCGAGGTGGTCGCGGAGGTGTCATCACTTGGATTCGATCTCGATCTCTCTCATAAATGTGTTGGCATGCTCCATGAGGATCCATGACATTGTCGTCTGTTTACTCAATTACGTTACTGCTTTTGTCAGAAAAAAAGCTACTGCTTTCAGTAGCATCCAAAATCATGGCAAATTAAATAAGAACATGCCGATAAAGATTAAAACCAAACAATAAATGGACACAGAAAGGAAATGCAGAGAGTCTGCCTTTTGGTGGCCTTCAATCTTGGAGAGTCCAAAACGAACATACTCAATTAGGCTAATCAGAAGCAGTAGAGACTGGCCTGACATGGCCATGTATGCTGAAAGTACGAACGAAAGAAAGATGTACCAGACATACCTTCTGTACAGGCAGGACTGTATTAATTTGCTGCATAGACGTACATACCATCATTTCTCCTTTCCAACAAGCTCCTGAAATAGGCAACATCGACAATGCCTTTCTTTCTTTCCTATTGTCGAAACTTTGGTAAAATCCATGCCTTCCTTTCAGCTGTACTGCATGTTTCTTTGACCATGTGATATGGTACTTGCCTTTTTGGGGTCTAGGTTCAGTGAAAACCGGCCAAGAACCATCCTTCAGTTTATCCTTCCTTTTCTTCTTCTTTAGGCTTGTTGGGCTAGTAGGCCGAATTTTAACAGTACCTTTGCTACTGGCCCATGTCCCATCACCAATTAATAATTCTCAACCACCTCATAAAAAATTCTCAGCCCTCCTGGCAGGGGACACCTATACCGACCAGTGCGGCCCGGTGCCTGTGCCATACACCCCAAGCGGGTGGTGTTGGGCCGGCCCACGCTGTCTTTTTTTTCCTTTTTTCTGTTTTTTCTTCTTTTTTTTTTTTAAATGCAATTTTTTAACATGAATATTTTTTAAAAATTCATTTTTCTTCGCTAGCTCGCTTCCTCGTTCGTTTTATTCTTCCCGTACGTGTGTGCAACATTCGCTTGCTTTCTTTATCTCTTCTATATGTGCTATATTTCCTACTCCTATTATCTATACTATACCTAATAATAAAACATAAAGTGTTTCTCCCGGTCCAACATTTTCTTGAATTAATTTACCTTTCCACCAAACTAAGTATTGCAACAATACCACCCTTAAATGAATTGATCGAACCCTTAAGTCGTGCCACCGTTAAATAGATTGATCGATTGGTTCTATAGTCGACTCGCCGGCCGCCAGCCGGCAGGAACCTCGAAGAAAAACGTGCGCCTGCTTCTGCACATATCTCTGTGATGTACTCGTTGCCTCCCTCCACATCTAGCCGGTCCAGTAGCAGCATATAGGTTGGGTGGGGCTGGACGGCCGGCCGGCCAACGCAATGTTTGTGCCTTCGCGGGAGCGGACCGGAGTAGCGCTAAGGAGAAGCGGGGGCGTAGGGCCTCCTAGGTCAATAGCTACGTGTACAACATTAGTCACTCGCAGGTGTTGTGCATGGAGCATGTTGCATGTGGCTAATCCACACCCCGCAAAAAAATGTAGCTAATTCACATAAAGGTGCAATCAATTTGTATACATGATTTGCTATATTACTTTGACAAGGTGCATCGTCGATTCTTTACGTCAGCTGACAAGGTGCATCAACCACATGGCCGGAGGAGCCGATCACCGCGCACTTTTGCCAGGAGGAGGTGAAACACTCTCGGATCTACACTGGCAAACCTCTCGCCATCCTTTGCGAGAAGATCAAGACTGCACGACGCCGAGATTTGCGACAACTTGAGCAAGTGAGCTGTGTAGAGATTTGGGAGTACGATAAGACATATAGTCGTGTGAACCAGAAAGTCCACCGGACGGGTTGGCTGGTTCGTTTTCACTCAATCCATCTCCCATCTATCTAACGTGAATGATTGAGCCGCCACCGGCGCAGACCGGCTGCTTCCTGTTCGTCTTCAACAAGTTAATGCCAGTTTCGTACTCGGTCAATAGCGATTGAACCGTGGATGAGATATGCCTAAATTGTAGACGTGGTATGGATGGAAAGCCGATGAAGCAAGAAGACATCAAATTTGAAGGAAGATGATTTCATGTTTTCTTGTGTTTGTACATTTTCCAGTGCAACGCAATGGTCCTTCCGATCCCTCTAAGGGGGTGTCGCCATGTATTGGCATCTTCGGCTCCTTCACACTCGTCCCTCGGCGGCCGCCTCTCCATTGGCGAGGAGTTCGGAACTAGGGTGGCAAGCGGCACCCGCATAACACCCGCAAAAAGAAAATATAGACAAAAGAGGGTTAGGGGAGCCAGCAAAATTAGAGAAGGGTTAGTGAAAAAAAAGTGCCGCAACCCGTCCCGCTTGCTATCCTATTTGGAACCAATGACCCCTAATTTGTCTTATTTTTCTAATAAAGTCATAACCCTCGCAACACATGGACAAATTTTCTATATCTATACATATTAATAAAGAACGAAGTGTTTCTTCTCTTTACCGCACCATTTGAGTTAACTAAACTGCATGATTTGGTTTCGGTTGAAGAGTCTTGAATTGCCTGATTTTATCGCTTCCGGTGCAACACACGGGCTTTTCCCTAGTCTATACCTAATAATAAAGGAAGGAACGTTTCTTGTAGTACCTACACTTTTTTGGACGGCTTTACCCTTTGAGCAAAAAATAAATTACCCACTAATACCACCGATAAATGAAAAATAAAAAAATAAAGAAAGAGCGTTTCATGTCGTTGGAGTTATTACATCCTATGCCACCGGTTAAATGAAACTGTCAGCCGTTTGGAAATATTCAGCTCTCCGGTGTGGACTCTATTTCTGAACGTCTCCTGGCCACGGATTTGACCTTCAATCGAGGTACCATGGCGTACGTCACGTCGTTTCTTTGTGCAGATTGAGCGATATGGACCTGAAAAAGAGTGCTGGACAGGAGGAGATCTACACGTTGATCCTTAGTAAATACCACAATTTATCGGTAGCTTTGTCATCAAATCCGTACCACTATGGGGTTAATCTGCAGTTCAGATGCCGGCTTCTCGGTAAGTTCATCCATCATGTGCATGTCATGTGGGTCAACTATAAATTTTCTCTGACTCATTTCTTATATTCCACGGTGGTCGGCAGTCTTGGAAATTGGAATGTTGCGATGGAGGCACAGAGCAAGACATCTGAAAATATGGCTGAAATTTTTTAGTTTGTTGTTGAGAGTTACCGTAATAGCCAACTGATCCATCAGTATATTTCCTAGCTGTGGGTCTAGGTAAAGTATTTATTAGTTCCTTCGCAATTAGCTGTGGGCATATTACCCTCATGATAGAAAAAATGATAATCACAAATCTCATTTAGTTATTCTAGCAAGTTCAATAAAAAATAAAATTTGCCTGCTCTTATACGTATACTAATCTACCTTTCAAAACTACACAAGTATATATCTGGTCAAGAATAAACATTTATCCCTGTGCAACGCACGGACATTTTTGCTAGTATTATTAAAAAGATTGGAACAGTTCGTCGCCTCCAAATCCGTCTGCCATGAATTGACATTTTTGCCCCTGGCAGTTCAGAGAAATAACAGCCTCTGCCACCGCAAAGTGAAAGATCGCGGCACAACCAGACCCGTCTCACCTTCCCTTTCTTCCGTCCCACACGCGAAATAGAGTCGCCCCGCCCGCACACGAAATAGAGTTCGTACCGAACTCTATTCCTACCGAATCGATCTAGATTTCTTGCCCCCCCCCCCCTCAAATCGACTCATATGTTCCAAGAAAAATTCCACCAAATCGACTCATATGTTCGCCGGAGTTCGCTCGGCATCAAAGTTCCAGATCGAGTTCCGTCGAGATCCCCGATGGTCCAAGAAGAATGGGCCGCCGCTGGATTTGGCCAGAGCCCCGCGCCTCAAATCGAGCAGCGCCACCGTCTGGAGCCTGTCCAGGACCTGACAAGCACAACTTTGACCACCGCCTCCTACAGAGAACTGATCTCGGGCCACGCCTGGCTGGTGCGCGTCATGGCGGAAGAGCTCGGTCGCTGGCCTAAGTGTGGATGCGGAGCTGCTCGACCTGCCACCCGATTGAAATTCATTGTCGTGTCGTGTGTTCACTAATGTAGAGATCTCTCTACAGTCTACAACATGATAGAGGGGGATTGATCTAGATGTTGTTCAGCAGTGTGCCCTGGCGCTAGCTGTTTTCTTTCTTCCGTCTTAGCGAGCTAGCTCAAGAGGCACTAGATTGATTTGATTACTAGACCGCGGCAGTGGAATCTGCCACTCCAGAGTATTATTTTTTTGGGTATTTTGCGTCTGCGTCTATCTTGAGGAATAAGGGTATCTAACAGTGAAGATGGCCCGATTGCCCAATGTTGTGCTGAAATTTGTGAGCGGACATTCAGTTCTTCGCTGTAGAAATCAGCCATCTTTATGGAGTCTAGAATCATGCTCTTATTGAATCTTGAGAAGACGTTCGGTGTTGTCTGCGTAGTTTTTCAGTATTTTGGTCGTTGATTTCGGTCAGCAGCTTCTACCGTGAGCTGGTATGGAGTTACCTAGAGGGGTTTATTCCACCGTACAAAGTTTGATACTATAATACTGTTGCTTTGTGCTAAGTAGGTCACTCTGATTGTGATTTTGCCAACGCATGTAGCTTGGTGCTTTGTGATACAGCCCTATCCCTCCAACCCATATTAGTTAAATTAGGTTTGCCTAGATTCGGATGTATTTAGACATATTTTGGTGCTAGATACATCTAAATCTAGATAAATTTGAGTCAACTATTATGGATCGGAGAGAGTATGTGTTTCCATCTTAATACAATATTGATTGGCGGTGTCTAGCATAAAACTTCTAGAATTTTTTATGAGTATGGATTTTAAGTGGCAGCTCTGGCAAACAACTGAATTTAGCATACTACAATCTTCCCTATCAATGATAGATGTTTGAATCTAGCACATGAGGTAGCCACGAACACGGAGGATGTGCATGATACTGCTTTCATCCCTACTAAGTCCGTCGTCGTCAATCGAGTTTCCGTAGCAACGCACGAATATTATGCTAGTATATTGTTATTTCGGTAAAAAGATTCTTCTAAAGATGAATATTTTCTGTTTTAATTTTTCTATATAATAAAAAGATTAGAATTTTAAAATGTTTGAAATTTAAAAGTTCAATTTTGAAAATGTTCACATTTGATAAATGTTCAAATTTAATTACGTACAGATTATATAAATTTTAGGCTAAAAACTGATTAAAAATCATTCATGTTTAAAAAGTGTTTAGATTTGAATTTTGTTCAACAAATAAAATAGTTCAAATTCCAAATTCTTCATATTTAATAAATAATAAAGCAAAAAAAGAAAAAGGAGAAAAACAGAAGAAAAGAAACAAAAAAAAAAGAAAACGTGTGACATGTTTGTTTGAGGAGTCTCCGCACTTAGGACGGTGCAGAACTTTTTTGACAATGCCATCTTAATTTTCCTAACTCTGTTTCCGTCAAATAGTCGGCCTTCCTTTTCTATGGCCTTGGCATCAACCACATAATTCCTCTTTGTTTGGTATAAATGATCCATCTCTCTATCCAGTTGAAGGCTGAATTTGGATCCATGTCATCATATTGAAATTGAAGTGCCTCTACCTGAATCAATGAAGCTACAAGAATTCTGGTGGACGCCCAAGTATGATTTTGGCGGGCGTTTCGACCGTGTTCCTGCGATCCCGGGTCATCGGGCCCCGCCCCCTCCCGCCCGGACACGTGACCGGGTCCAAAACGGTAAAGGTGGCTTTTCCCCCAAAAGTGAGACCATCTTCCTCTTCAAGCGAAAACCCCAACCCGAAAACGAAATCCCCAAGATCTAGCATTAGCCCCCCTCCTCCAATTTTGCACCTGTCCATGTTGCCTTCTTCCTCTAGCCAAAATCGCCATTGGAGCTCCACCTTAACACATTGATGCCCAGCGCCCCTTCTCCTAAAAAGTAAAAAAGGAACACACAGGAAAAACAACAGGTACTTCTCAAATCAAATTTAATTCACCATGATTTTGGTAGCAAAAGCTCTATATGGTTCTGAAGATGACATTATACTGCTGCACAACATGAATCTAAATGAAAATTGGGCATCTAAAACTAATTTACTCCTCAATTTTGCATCTGAATATGTCCAATCTTATTCAAACTATAAGAAATCAATCATCCTAAACTTCAGTAACAGTATCTATTGATCCCTATATTACAAACAACTGATTTAGAAAAACTAACAACTAAATAGACATGATATCCTATTATTGCTACATCCTAAATTCCGACATGATGAATATTTTGTGAACAGTGGGGAAACCATGGATGTTGATCTTAATGCCGAACCAGATCAAGAAATATAAGAAGAGGAGCATGCTGATGTTTCACACATGGATGCTATTGTGCAAGTTACGAATGAAGGTATGATGATTATACAAAATTAACTTATCCAACAGTATTTAAATAGCAGTTATACATGCATATGGATACAAGTTATCCACTAGCTAAAACTACAGTTATTAAAGCATATGAGTACAAGTTATCCACTAGCTAAAACTACAGTTATCCACGCATATGAGTACAAGTTATCCACTAGCTAAAACTACAGTTATACATGCTTATATATAGAAGTTATCACACAAAACAACACTAGACAAAATATCCAGCAGTTATCCAAGTATATGAGTACAAGTTATCCACCAGAAAACACAGAAGTTATCCATGCATATGACTACAAGTTATCCAGCAACTAAAACTATAGTTATCCATGCTTATATGTAGAAGTTATCACACAAATCAGCACTAGACAAAATATCCAGTAGTATTTAAACAACTGTTATGCAGGCATATGAGTACAAGTTATCCACTAGAAAACATAACAGTTATCCATGCATATGAGTATAAGTTATCCAGCAGCTAACACTATAGTTATCCATGCTTATATGTAAAAGTTATCACATAAATTAGCACTACACAAAATATCCAACAGAAATTGAGTGTGCCTAACCAACTACACTAAAAAACTTGAAAGTAGGAAGAAAGCATAAAAACACACTCAAATAGATAGGAAATCACACATGTGGGTACAAAAAATCAAGTTATCCACATGTTTATTCAACAGTTATCCAGGCACATATGTACACAGTTATCCACAAGTTAGAAAATTAGGTATCCATGTGATATTACTCAAGTTATCAACCATTTTATTCAATAGTTATCCAGGCATATAGGTACAAGTTATCCACATAGCTAGCACTATAGTTACTCATGACTACATGTAGGATTTAACACAAATATCAACACTATAAATTATCCATAAGTGTTGTGTGTGACTAACCATTGGAAAGACAATCAACATGTTTATAAATACTTGATAATTTACAAAGTTACCTATCTATTATAACTGTTGTTATCCATTACTTTTCATTATATTTACCCATTCCTGTAAAAAAGATAGAATAATTAATCCACCAGTTTATACGTTAGTTATCCATGCATATGAATACAAGTTATCACCCATTTTATTCAGAAGTTATCCAGGAAGATAAATGCAAGTTATCCACATACTAGCACCATAGTTACCCAAGCTTTTATGTAGAACTAGCACAGTGGCCCTCGCAAATGCGAGGGCATCATCTTTAATACAAAGATATTGGGTATTTATTTTTATTTCATGCAGATTTTCTTCTCCTTTTATCTCGTTGGTTATAGAATTCATGACGTATTAGATATGAATATATTTAAAAGTTTGCCTTTTTTGTCTATGATTATTTTCTTTGAAATAAATAAATAACTATGAAAGACTTTGAACCTATATCTCATGATAGTCATTCCTAGAGTTACGATGAAATAAGGAAACCAATCTGGATGTTACATAGATCAACTTCCATAAACTCGCTTTCGTAGCTCAATTTCTTTGTGTCTTCCTGCTATTTTCTGCATGGCTATGCAAAGCAATCTGGTCTTGCTTCTATCATCATTGCAAAAAAGTTACCTTACCACATCTTATTATAAACTGTCTCCACAGACGCGTTATGCCTTGAAGCCAACTTAAAACCCATGTGTTGTAAGGAGGCACCTGTCATAATCGATCATTAAAGTGAGACACGATAATTTACATGCCTATTGAATGGTGACTAGAATAAATATCGGGGATTTTTGAATACTCTTACTTTCCTCGTCTCTTGCTGATTTACCATCATGCCATGCTATAGCATAAACCTATCCCATGTCTGCCAGCGATATGTCAACAATATAGGCATCAGGACATGTTAGCTCTCACCATGCCCTAAACAATATTTCTACCGCTAGGTCATTAAACATTACATGTCAGATAGCACATGTCTTAATTTCGTACTACTATATGTGTGCATCTCGTAATTATTCCAGTTGTTCTGATGAAAGTAATGTTTTATCTATTCCAAATTATAATGACATAACTGATAATAAAAATAAGTAGAGTCTTGATTATAAATTAATCCTAATGTTATGCGCAAACAGTATAATTCCAAATATAAAAGAATACTATAACTACATGGTACAATCAAAGGAAGCCAAGCATATATTCCTATATATATATTATAGGGAAATAGCCAGCTAAACACAGGCATAGCTGTGCATAGCCTATCCACCGTTGATTCTCTCCCCTTTTGATATAGGGAGCACATGTTTTCTGACACAAAACGTTAGATTCTCATTTGATGCTAAGTAATGCCGTTACTTCATGACTTGCACAAAAACTGAGCAAACTAAGCTTATCTGATTTCATGCCTTTTTGAGTCAAATCCTAATGTACGACAGAAGCAAAACCCTAACCCAAATAAGCCTTATTTTCGTTTTGTAACACTAACCCAAACAAGCCTTATTCCTTTTAGGTAGCTATTCCTTTTTGATTCAAACCTTATTTCGTGTTGTAACCCTAACCTCTGCTATCAACACAACATGACGCAAACATATGGCCCACAAGGGTACAAACAGAACAGAACAGCTTGCAAACAAAAAATGTACACTGCGCTTCAAACAGAGAAAGGATTTCCCAAGCCAAACCAGTTTTATTCTCTTTGCTAACTAAAATTGTTGGGCCCCAGAAAATCTGTTCAGCTTTTAAGCACAATCCACCCTTTTCACACTAAACCACTTACATGAAAAGTTAGGGTTTGCATACTACCACAAGCTTTCACTAGGGTTTGCATAGTACGAAGCGTTTGCATGCAGAACTCAATTTAAGCCTTGTTTACTTTATCTTTCCATTTTAGATGCTAAAAATTTCCAGATTCCTCTATTGGTTATTGTTCGGAGAAGTGTCTCGATCATGTCCGCATAATTCACGAACCGTAGGGAGACACACTTAAGGATTCGACGTTGTTTGAGTAGTTATGGTATTATGAGAAAGAGACCGAATGTTGTTGAGTCTCGGATGGGATCCGGATATCACGAGGTGATCCGGAATGGTCCGGAGAATAAGATTCATATAAGGAAAGTCCTGCTTTGGAGTTGGGGAATGGTTCCGGTGTTTTCATGGAATGTTCTAGAAGGTTCCGGAATGTCCGCGCTCGGGGAAGGGTACATGAATGTGTCATTGTAAGTTGGAATGATTGCATCATGTACTAGGTGTTCTTGCTGTCCAAAATAAAGGGTTTATTTAAATCCTAAATTGAAAAGTCAAACGGCTAGTTTGAAAGTCAAACGGCAATTTTGGGAAGTGGGAAGAGAGGAGGATTGGTGGAGGCCGAATTGGAGGAGGGTTCCTCCCTTGGCCGGCGCCCCACCAAGCCGACTTGGGGAGGGACTCTCCTCCCCTTGTCCGGCCCTCCCACCTATATAAGTAGGGGCAGGGCTCCCCTCCTAGCACACACAAGTTCCTATCCTCTAAACTAAACCCTAGACCTAAACCCCGGTTTAGAGCTATTTCGGTTTAGAGCCTTCTAATTGGTTTAGAGCCTTCTAATTGGTGTGTCTAATTACTAGACCACTAATAGCCTCTCTCATAAGCTCCACCATACTGCACCGCTTAAGGCGAAGCCTGCGGGATTTCCCTCTACTTCCAGTACCACGCTGCCAGTCTGCGGAATCGCGAGGAGAGTGCTACAACCTCCGCTGCTGGAACAAGGGAGAGGAAGGTCTTCGTCGAAAATCGAACGCAGTGACCGATCATGGGAGCGCTGCTGAACGTGGCGCTGAAGGATCGTCACGCGATCTTGAGATCGGAAAGAGTACGACTACATCACCCACGAGAATCTGCTCGTTAAACACTTTGGAATCTTCGAGGGTGAGTTATTCCATCGACTCGTTGCTGCAATCTAGTAGATAGATCTTGGCTTGTTTGTTTGTATGCGATAGAAAATTTTTGTTTTCCATGCTACGAACCCCTACAGTGGTATCAGAGCCGTGTCTATATGTAGATCTGTTGCACGAGTAGAACACAATGGTCATTGTGGGCGTTGATGCTTTTATTGTAGATTGCTTTTTGTGTACTTTGCATCTTGCGGTATGTTGGGATGAAGCGGCCCGGGCTAACCTTACATGACATCGTTCATGAGACTTGCTCCACGCTTGACATGCAACTCGTTTTGCATAAGTGGCTTTGTGGGTGCCTGTTTCTCCTAGCATAGTAAAGATCCAATTTACAACGGGTGATCAACAATGCTAGTATCAATGTTGTGGTTCTTGTTCGTAAGTTAGAACGACACTTATTGAAAGCCCCAAACCACGTAAAATATGCAAAGAAAGTAGAGGCGTCTAACTTTGTTTTGCAGGGGTGTGCAGTGATGTGATATGGCCATGATTGTGATTATATTTGATGTATGCAATGTTCCTTATTGTAAGTTGGCAACCGGCAGGAGCCATATGGTTGTCTTTAATTTCTGTTAAGACCTGCGTGTCTATTCAAAATAGTTGTAATAGTTGAAGCTGGTGTACGACAACCATGAAGAAGCGTCATTGACCTTGATGCTATGCCGGTGATGATGGAGATCATGTTCGTGCTTGAAGATGGGGATCGGAAGCACAAAGAAGAAAGGCCATATCATATCACATATTATGAATTGCATGTGATGTTAATCCTTTATGCATCTTGTATTGCTTAGTAGACGACGGTAGCATTATAAGATGATCCCTCATGCACATAAATTTCAAGTTCTAAAGTGTTCACCCTTAGTATGCACTGCCAAAGCTTGCTTCAAGCACCACGTGATGATCGGGTGTCTTTGATTCCGCGGGTGAATACAACGTAAGCAAGCCAGATTTGCTTATGCGGTAGCTAAGGTTTGATCTTGACGAGCCTAGCATGTACAGACATGGCCTCAGGAACACGGATTACCGAAAGGTAGAGCATGAGTCATATAGTAGATATGATGAACATATTGATTGTTCGCCATTGAAGCTACATCAACTCTCGTGATGATCGGTTTTGATGTGGTGGATTTGGTTCGTGTGATCACTAAAACAATGTGAGGGATGTTGTTTTAAGTGGGAGTTCACCTAGATTAATTTAATTATTAATTAGAACTCAATTTATCATAAACTAAAATCAAAGTGAATTTGCATAGTTGTTGTAGTCATTGGCATCCGCTTACCACCTTGCTTAGTTTTAATTGAGATGATAGAACTATAGAATTCTGTTAGTTACTTTATGAACTGGTATCGTATTGTTTTGAAGTGTTAATCTAAAGTTTAAAAGTCCTATTGCAAACTTTCAAGAAGTTCCTTACTCCATAAAGTTTAATAATTAGTATTAAAACAAGAGTGACAATTCCAAGTGTTAGTGTTTGAGTATCATGTTTGTCTCCATGATTCTTGATATTCAAAAGATTCTCTTAATATCAAGGTTATCTAGGATCTGAAAGAGTTGTTTCAGAAACCATGATGTGGAAGATATTGTGATATCTGAAACAAATTTTTGGTTGCAAAATGATAAAGTATAATATGTCAAAGTTAATGTTCTCATATTTTGATGATAATTTGCAAAAGGTTGGAGACACTAGTTGTCCTAATCTTCCAAAAGGTTTTGAGAGCAACATTATACTCGCGATTCACCGTTACAAGCTAAAGTAGCTAGATCATGGATAAGTCCATGATGAGGGTGAATATTTGATGTAGGTAAAATGTTTACTACACCAAGAGATTACTAAAGAAAGGAATTTGAAAGAACACCAAATATTTGATAATGGTGATCTACTTCAAAGTGCAAGTTCAAAGACATTGGTATTTAACTATACACGCTTTGGACTATGTGTCATAAGTATGACTCCACTATTGATGTTGATAGATTCTTTCAAATGTAAAAGGAAATACGAAAGAGAATCTCATAAGTATATGGCGTAAAAGAAAAGACTAGAATTGTTCAGTTTAAGTATATAGATGATATATGTGTTATGGCTATATTCTTTGCTTATTAAACAATGTGGTTCTTAAGTATTTGATACTGAATTTGTTGGTGTGAATCGTCATACGAAACAACACAATTCATGAACTACAATGGCCTAAGTAACTAGCAAAAGAATATGTGATGATGTTCATCGAAAACAAATAAAGGGTTATTGTGTTGCTCGTTAAACATCAAAGCTTGCCTTCAGGATTTGTTTTATCAGGTATTATGAGAACAAAAGGGTTGTTCAAATAATTGCCGTAATCCATAAAAGATGGATGATTCACAAATCTCGTTGGATAAATCACATCCATAAAACTAGTGCTAAAATTGTCGAAAGACAAATTGATTGAAAGATCACTTAGGAAGTGACATCGCCGTTTAAATTATATTGGAAAGAAAACATGAAGAAACTCCATATGGATGGAATTTTGGAGTCTTTTGATTTTTGATCAAATGACGTTTGTGAAACTTTCCTAGAGATAATTAAAACTTCGTTCATAGGCCAAAAGGGAACGAAAGACTAGCTTATTGGAACTTGTGCATATTGTTGTACGAACTCCATTATGTGTAGTCAAGAGCGATGGATTTCAACTTCATATGCTTTCTCCGAAAATTTGAGTGAATATATGAATATTTACTTAATAAGGATGAAGTATGAAATATTTGAAAAGTTCAAAAGACTTTCAAGATGAAGTGCAAAATCATTGTAACAAGAATATGAATAGTTTATGATAAAGATCATAAAGGAAGATATTTGAATTACAAGTTTAGCATAATACCTAAGATTTAAGGAATCGTTCTGTGGATTTGCATTTCCCGAAACACCATAAGAGTATGGAGCGTTCGAGATATGTAATTAAAACCTTGTTTGACATGGTAAGATCAAAGGTGTAATTCATAGAACTGCCATTATATTTTAAAGATTAAAAGCTTTGGAGATTACCGCTTTTCCACTGAAAAGAGCTCCATCATAATCCGCTGAAATGACACCATATAAAGTTATGGTTTGGGATAAAACCCAAGTAGTCCTTTCTTAAAACATTGGTATGCTATGCATAAGAAAGATGTGTGCAACCAAAGTCGGATAAACCTGTCTTTGTATAAATGTTAAGTATTCCTCCATAAAACACCGGAGACAAAAGTGTTTGTCGCCTAGAACGTCAAGTTTCTTTGAGAAGGAATTTTTCGTGAAAAGTTAAGTGGGAGGACAATAGAACTTTGATAAGGTTAAAGGAACCTTAGCTATATGTGCAAAGTTGCGCAGACCGAAAAAGTGTTCCGAGGCAGAATAATGCTCATGGCTCACGTGCCTCAAAGGTTGTGGTCACGGAGGTCTAAGTTTCTATTGAAACAAGTAGGTCGGATGAACAATCAAATACCAAGATTTGAGGGTTGAATCATTATTTGAGAATAATGAACCTACTACATGCAAAGAAGCGATGATGGGCCCTGACTCCGTCAAATGGCTTGAAGCCATATAATCCGTGATAGTTCCATACACGAGAAATCAAGTTTTGAACTTGAAGGACCCTCGAAAAAGGTGTAAGACCTTGCAGTTGTGTTTGGATCTATAAAGAAGTAGACATGGATGTTTCACATGTATGAAATAGTCGACATGTTGGGAAAGAGTTCACAACAATGTTCAAAGGTTGTATATGACAAGATTTGATCTTTCATAGAGATTTTTAGTCTAGACGGATTAATGTAGCAACCACTACATATAATTTGTTATGTGGTAGTAGAATAAACAAAACAAGTTCTTCTAATAGAATGGTTACCTAGGACGTGTGCATGACACGGTCCAAAGGGTTTTGTTAATTCAAAGGATGCTAAATGCATATGCAAACTTCAATGGTTGAAGTAAGCATAGCGGAGTTGGAATCTTCACTATGATGAAACTGTTAAAAGAGTTTAATTTCATCAGAGACAATGAAGATGCTTGCATTTGCAAGAAATTAAGTGGGAGCGCTAAGACATGTTTCTAATACATTATGTGGAAGACATATTGTTGATTGGAAATAATGTATCTTTTATTAACACATATTAAGAATTTCATCCCGATGAAAGACTTAGGCAAAACCCAAATATTTGGCATCAATAGACGCTAATATGGTTGTGCCGTATACATAGACAAGATATTGAATGAATTCAATATAGAAACTACAAGAAAGGTTCTTGTTGCACGTAAAGGATTGAAAGAGTTCAATGTTGATGATATATTCAAGTGTATTGGCACTTGGTAAGTGAAACAAAGATTCAAGTATAGATTGATACTTGATGTATGAAATCACAAAGAGTATTTATATCAATCATACTGTGATATGTACAAATCCAGATATGTCCTATGCTATAAATATTATGAGCATATACCAGAATGATTCATAAGATGATCATTGGACGATAGTAAGGATATTCTTATGATCTTTTGGAAGAACTAAGAGTATATTATTTGTAGAAGTGACAAATAGATGGTTAGTTCATTGTAAAAGTACTACATTGATACTAGTTTTGTCACAAAGTACAAATTAAGTTTATCTCAATCTAAATTAAGGGTGGCACAATATAATGGAAAGTGAGTTCCATAATGGATTTGGATGAGTTCCAAAGTTAAGACATTGTGACAGATACTACAACAAAAGGCTAAGTATATGACTGCTATTATAGCAGCAAAAAGAGGGCATTTGTGTCAAGTAGTTTGTTATCAAACTAGGTGTAGTTCACAGCGGGATAATACTATGAAGATATATTGTGCGACAATATTATCAACATGTTTTAACCCCAAAGAACTAAAGGTCACACCGAAAGACCAAATTATACAAAGCCATCTCATTAGAGAATGAGTGATGCGTAGGGACGCAAAGACATGTAATTACACACGGACCTGGAAGTGTCAGATCCGGAGATCAGTTGACCACTAGCAATCGTGTACATACAACACCGTAAAGCCATAGGTGTTGAATACACAAAGGTTTGAAACTAGATTATTGACTCTAGTGCAAGTGGGAGACTGTTGGAGATATGCCCAAGAGGCAATAATAAAATGGTTATTATCATATCTTCATATTTATGATAAATGTTTACATACCATGCTATAATTGTATTAACAGGAAACATTAATACTTGTGTGATTTGTAAACATAAAAGAGTCCCTAGTAAAGCCTCTTGTTAAACTAGCTTGTTGGTTAATATATGATCATGGTTTCCTGATCATGAACATAGAGATGTTATTAACAACAGGGTCATATCATTAGGAGAATGATGTGATGGACATACTCCTATAGATAAGCATAGCATAAAGATCAAGTCATTTCAATAGTTCAATTGCTATATGCTTTCTGATACATAGTAACCTGATTCCTTCGACCATGAGATCATGCATATCACCTTTACCGGATGGATACTTTGATGTCATCAAACACCACACCGTAATGGGTGGTTATAAAGGTGGCATTGAGTGTTTGGAAAGTATTGGTTGAGACACATGGATCAAGAGTGGGATTTGTCCATCCACATGACGGATAGATATACTCTGGGCCCTCTCGGTGAAATGTCATCCAATTAGCTTGCAAGCATGTGACTGGCTCACAAGGGATCACATATCACGGGAACGAGAAAAGAGTACTTATCAGTAACGAGGTTGAACTAGGTATGCAGAGATACCGATATCATAACCTCGGATAGGTAAATATATCGTGAGACAAAGGGAAATTGGTATCGTATGTAAGTGGTTCATTCGATCGCAAAGTAATCGAGAAATATGTGGAGCCATATGAATTTCCAGATTCCTCTATTGGTTATTGTTCGGAGAAGTGTCTCGATCATGTCCGCATAATTCACGAACCGTAGGGAGACACACTTAAGGATTCGACGTTGTTTGAGTAGTTATGGTATTATGAGAAAGAGACCGAATGTTGTTCGAGTCTCGGATGGGATCCGGATATCACGAGGTGATCCGGAATGGTCCGGAGAATAAGATTCATATAAGGAAAGTCCCGCTTCGAGTTGGGGAATGGTTCCGTGTTTTCATCGGAATGTTCTAGAAGGTTCCGGAATGTCCGGCCCGGGGAAGGGTACATGAATGTGTCATTGTAAGTTGGAATGATTGCATCATGTACTAGGTGTTCTTGCTGTCCAAAATAAAGGGTTTATTTAAATCCTAAATTGAAAAGTCAAACGGCTAGTTTGAAAGTCAAACGGCAATTTTGGGAAGTGGGAAGAGAGGAGGATTGGTGGAGGCCGAATTGGAGGAGGTTCCTCCTTGGCGGCGCCCACCAAGCCGACTTGGGGAGGGACTCTCCTCCCCTTGGCCGGCCCTCCCACCTATATAAGTAGGGGCAGGGCTCCCCTCCTAGCACACACAAGTTCCTATCCTCTAAACTAAACCCTAGACCTAAACCCCGATTTAGAGCTATTTCGGTTTAGAGCCTTCTATTTGGTTTAGAGCCTTCTAATTGGTGTGTCTAATTACTAGACCACTAATAGCCTCTCTCATAAGCTCCACCATACTCGCACCGGCTTAAGGCGAAGCCCTGCGGGATTTCCCCTCTACTTCCGGTACCACGCCGTTGTGCTGCCGGAATCGCGAGGAGAGTGCTACAACCTCCACTGCCTGCTGGAACAAGGAGAGGAAGGTCTTCGTCGAGTACCGAACGTGTGACCGATCTGGAGCGCTGCTGGAACGTGGCGCTGGAAGGATCGTCTACGCGATCTTGAGATCGGAAAGAGTACGACTACATCACCCACGAGAATCTGCTCTCGTTAAACACTTTGGAATCTTCGAGGGTGAGTTATTCCATCGACTCGTTGCTGCAATCTAGTAGATAGATCTTGGCTTGTTTGTTTGTATGCGATAGAAATTTTTTGTTTTCCATGCTACGAACCCCTACACAATCGGCAGTGAGTAGTAGAACGAGGGGCAAGGGCGGCCAACCATCTGCGGTGCGAGATGAGGGCGGAGACACAGGGTTTTACCCAGGTTCGGCCCCCTGGAGGGTAAAGACATACTCCTGCTAGATTGTATTATGATGGAGGTACAATGGGGCGATCTCGGCGGCTAGGCGCGAGTCGCTTGGGTGTATGATGGAACGTATCTCTACACGCCCTGTAGGGAGGTTTATATAGACTCACCTCCCCTAGGGTTTACATATCTCAACCGAATCAGTTAAGGCTTCGGTACTCGTTTAACCTAATCCGACTGGGCCTATCTACTCGCCTGGGCCTTCAGCTTCCAGTCGCTTGGATCCACACCGGGCCTAGATCCAGTCGCCGTCTTGCAGGCCCACTCGCCCGTTCCTGGGCCAGCCGGAAACGTCTTGCTGGGTATACCCCGGTAGGCATATCCCCATCAGTAGTCCCCGAGGTCGTCGTCGATTGGGCGCAGGTGGTTGCTGGCAGTCAGAGTATACGGCTTTCAATGCGGACATCCAGTCGAATCGACGGCGGGCTCCTAAATAAAGGAGAAAACTAGTCATTCTGGTCGCAGCTTTGGCGATTGGGTCGGCGAAATATTTAGTCACTGTTTGTAGTGATCGGGTCGGCGAGCCGAGTGGCCGAAGTTGGACAATCTAGACGCAGTCAAACTAGCCGTTGGGGTAATCCAACGGTAACTTTTGGCGTAATCACCGCGTAGTAACGACTCCCTGATTTGGCGGGTAACAACCGCTATATAAAGGGAATGGTAGGCGATCGGAGAACCACCTCCTCGTCATTTCCTCCGATTGCGCGCACCTTTGTTTCCTCCGCATCGCGATCCAGCCGAACCGAAGTCCTCCGACCCCCACGAACCCTTCCGCCAATGGCTCCCTCCACCGAACCATGGGGCAGGTCCAAGTGCACGAGGGCGCAACTGGCGTCCTTCGAGGAGGCCGGGATCCTGCGCGCCGGCAGGTGGCGCATCCCTGCGGCCGGAGAGGTGACCCCGGACCCACGTGAGGGAGAGTTCGTCTGCTTCACCAGCCACCTAGAGCGGGGGCTGGGATTCCCAACATCTCTTTTCTTCCGGCGCTTCTGCGCCTTCTACGGGATCCAACCGTTGGACCTAGGCCCGCACAGCATCGAGCAGCTCGCCATTTTCGTGGCGTTCTGCGAGCGCTACCTGGGCTGCAGGCCCTACTTCCCCCTGTGGCAAGATCTATTCCACGGGCGGATCAGTCGTGAGGAACCGGGCGGCCCAATGCTCGCTGCGGGCGGCCTGACGTTTCAGCTGAAATCGAAGGCTTCCTTCTTTGATCTGATGCTATCCGCCAAGGCGGCGAGTGAATGGAATAAGTCTTGGTTCTATGTCACCGAGGCGACTCCGGACGGCGAGGTGGCGATCCCAAGATACTCCGCCGACCGGCCTGAACCACGCCGACTCCAAGTCGGCAAGCTTCCAACAGACTAGCGGATGGTTGTGGATGAAATGCTTCAGACCATCCGCGGGCTGAAGAAGAGGGGTCTCCAGCCCATCAATTTGTACAACTGCTGGCTCGGGTGGCGACTCGTCCCCCTGGCCCGCCGCGACCACTACATGTACGAGTACGCGGGCCGGGAGGACTCGATGAAGTCCTGCCTCGTCGAGTGGCAACTCGAGGATTACCTCCTGGCGCTGAAGAAGATCACCCAGGCGACGTACCTCGACGCGAAGGCTGGGGTCGCCCCCTACACCGTGAAGCATCCATCCCCAACGGTAAGTCATTTTTCTGTCATTCGCAGTCGCAGTTAAATGCAGTCGCGGTCATACTGATGTTGTTTATGCCTATTGCAGCTATTTCAAGTGGTGGAAGGGTGGCTTCCGCCCGCAGACGACGAGAATTCGAGCTCGTCCGTCCAGGAGGTGGGCGAATCGCCTCCAGCAAGGGGAGGCGTCAAGAGTGACGGGAGCAGCGACAACGACGAATCCGAGGAAGAGGTCGCCCCGCTGGTCCGGAAAACACGCGGACAGCGGCAGCGTGAGCTCGAAGCGAGCAAAAGCCTCGAGCATCATGATGATGACGACGACGAGCTCCCCGAGCACACCTCGCGTCGCGAGGCCACTCCATCAAAGAAGAATAAGAAGAAGGAGGTGAAGGCCCCTCCAAAGAAGAAGACGAAGCCGGCAAAACAGGCGTCTCCGCCTCATTCGCCAAGCAGCTTTGACGCCACCAGCCTGGCCAGGGGTGAAGCTCCACAGACGACGACGGCGCCGGATATCGCCGCCGTCCTGAATGAGGTGCCTCTGGCCTCGATGCCTCCGCCGTTCGCCCCAGTCTCTGGGTCGGGGGCCGCTCCGGTCGCAGTAGCTTCGCCGCCCAAGGATGCTCCTACCGAAAATGTTTCGGAAGCTCCAGTCGCGGCCTCGACAACGAAGAAACCGTCCGCGTCTTGGGCACGCGACGTCCTGGAGATGGGCCTCAGTCGACGACTGGGCCTGAATTGGAGAAGCCGGACGGCATCCGCACGGGGCTACCGGTCGCCAAGTGAGTTTTATTCACCTGTCTTTTGTTTTCATTATACTCGGACCACTTGCTCATGTGATTAATTTGTAGGACTAGAGCCAAGAAGATAGGTCACCCGACCGTGGCCAAGGTGCCACCAGTCGTCAGCGAGGAGGATCCCTCCCGGAAGAGGAAAGCGGACGAGGTCGTCTCCCCCGCGGATAGCGCCAAGAAGGCCAAGGGCGACGAAGTCATCACGGTATCTGACGACACGGCGATCGCGCCAAGTGAACCCGTGGCGGAGGCGGCCTTGCCAACCAAGGAGGGTACTCTCTCATCTGGAGCAGCCGAGCCGGCCTCCTTTGGTGCCGGCGCATCCATCGCAACCTTCCCGCGCTTTATAACCAGAGCGGCTACGGCGAGTGGTACCTCGCCCTCGAGCCGCACACCTGGGGTCGCTGACACGGAGGTCGAGCAACGTCGCGGGCACACGTCGGCTCTCCTCGCATCCATGGACGCGATACAGCTTCATGGTATGCTTGGCGTAGCCATCCAGGTATGTCCAGTCCCCGAGGATCAGGCCGCTGTGTGGCAGTGGTCCGATTCTTTTAATGTCTTGTTGTTAATTCTCGCGTCCAGTCCCCTAGTGCGCACTCGCTGAATTTCAGCGGGTGGGCACTTAGGATTTTTGATTGCCAGTCCCCGAGTGCGCACTCGCTGAATTTCGGCGGGTGGGCACTTAGGAGTTCGCTGTTGCTAACTGTTTGACTTGTGTTCAGGGTTTGCAGCGCGAGTTAGCCGACCATCTCGCTGCAAAACGTCATGTGGAGAGGGAACTGGCCGCCGTCCAAGAGGCGAACAAGGGGCTCCAGGCGACTGCTGCGAAGGCAGAGGAGGTCCGCCAGGGCCTCGTCCCAGCGACTGAGTTGGCGGCAGCTCAGACTGCTTTAAGCTCAGCTGAGGAGCGGATCGCCCACCTTGAGCGCGAGCTGAAGGAGGCAAGGGAGGAGGCAACTTCGGCGGATGGGCGAGCCAAGGCTACCGTTACAGCCGTCGCTGAGGAGCGTAAGGTCTCCGACGCCCTTGTTGCTGGGCTTCAAGATGACTACACCTCTCTTCAGAGCTTCATCACAGATCTCTCCCGTCCCTTGATTGGTGAGTGTGCCTTCCTGTGCCTGTAACGTTAGCATTGTGTAATCTTTGATGTACTCACTGTCGCTTTCTGTTCGCAGGTCGAATCATTGACAGCGCGGAAGAGGCGAGTTCGTTCGACGCACGGCAATGTGTGGCCACGCTGGTTGACTCGGCCACGTTGCCGGTGACGTGCATACGGGCGTATCTCTAGGAAATGTCACCCACGGAGGTGATTCCCAGCGACCTCGTCGAGGTGTGGCGATACTTGGAGAAGGCGCCGTCGGTCGTCGAATTCATGACGCGATCGGCGTTCCGACGCGGAGCGGCGACGATGCTTAGCCTTGGGCTCGCTCACTTCCCGGAGGACTTCGATCTGGACGATGTGACGAGTGGCTACCCGTCGTCGACCGGCTCGGTGGAGATATCCGAGGTGCTGAAGCTGACGGACCGCACCGCGGTATACTCCAAGCGCGTCTGGGCGATGGGCGACCTCCTTCCTTATCAAGAGACGGTTGTCGCGCCCAACGACCCCGAGCCGCAGCACCGGGACTTCAGGATCGAGCAACCCTTCCGTGCAGCGATGGCGGGTGAGCTGACGATGTACCCGTCAAACCCGTACACTCCCTTCATTCGCAATCGCAAGGGTGGTGGCGAGTCGTCGTCGAAGCCTGCAGAGTAGAATATTGTGCCCTGGGGCGTTAGTAACAGTGCTGCCATTGGGCATACTTTGTATTTTGTAACGCTTGCGACATGCTATTAATGGAATATCGTGTTGTTTTGTGAATTGTCGTGTGTTTCTGATTGAGGTTTGAACGAGTCCCCGAGCGCGTCCGCCCTTTTTTATGGGGTTTACCTCGTTTGTTATGTGTTTGTTGTTTTGAATGTTTTGTTTTTTGGGGTCGACTCGCCCGAACTCGGAGAGCTAGTCGCAAGGCAACTCCCATGAGTGCTATGTACTTCACTGTTTTCCCTTGCGCGAACGAGGTCGGTTTGCCGAGTCCCCGAGCGTGGTACTTGGTTGTTCTAGGCGCGACTCGAGGGTGGGTGAGGACTTGGCGCGTTATGGTGAGCGCATCGCTCCTGCCTGGCCCGTTGGGTCAGTCGCGTGGCGAGTCCTGGGCATGCTCTCGTACTTGGCGTTTTCCCTAGCCGCTCGTGCTGGACTGGTCGTCAGTCCCCGAGCGTGGTACTTGGCCGTTCGAGTCGCTATGTCGAGGATGCGGAGGATCATGGTCGCTGTGAGAAGCGAAGGCAGTTATCTTGGCTCGTAGAACCAGTCGAGCTAGGCGACTCCACTGGGGCTCCGGATAGGCGTTTTTCGTGGACGTTACAAGACCTGGGGTGACCCAGTGCTCTTGTAACGTACTACTTGGCCGTGCCGATCGCTGTACCAGAGGTTGACTTCTGCAGTTAGCTTGACGCTGTTATTACGAGTGCGAGTGGCACAAGACACGGAGAGTAGGCGCAATTAGCGGTAACCAATTCTTTTTTATTTCATAGCGACTGGAGGATACATATGAGGGGTTCTAGGAGTAGAACTTCCGTAGGAGGTTTACATTCCATGGTCGCTTGACATCAAGTTTGCCGTCCCTGCGGACGTCGATGAGGTAGTAGGCGTCGTTGCCGAGTACTCGCCCGATTGCGAATGGTCCCTCCCATGGGGGGAAAAGCTTGTGCATGCCTTTCTTGTCCTGGATGAGGCGCAGCACCAGGTCGCCTTCTTGGAAGGTGCGAGTTTTCACCCGCCGGCTGTGGTAGCGGTGGAGTCCTTGCTGGTAGATGGCGGTGCGTGATCGAGCGAGGTCACGTGCTTCGTCGAGTTGATCGACTCCATCCTAACGTGCGAGTTCGTTCGCAGCCTTCGTGTAGTGGACGACCCTTGGCGATTCGTGCTCGAGGTCGGTGGGCATGACTGCCTCGGCGCCGTACACCATGAAGAAGGGGGTGAACCCTGTCGACCTGTTGACCGAGGTGCGGCTGCCCCAGATGACGGAGGGTAGCTCCTCGACCCAGCACCCGGCAGTGCGCTCGAGTGGTACTTGGAGCCGCGGCTTTAGGCCGTGGAGGATGCTCTGGTTGGCCCGTTCCGCCTGGCCGTTGGATTCCGGGTGGGCGACTGATGCGAGGTCGAGCCGGATGTGGTGTTCCTTGCAGAACTCGGCCATGGATCCTTTAGCAAAGTTGGTGTCGTTGTCCGTGATGATGCTGTTTGGGAACCCGTAGCGATATATGAGCTCGCATAGGAATTTGGTGGTGGTCTTCCCGTCGCATTTCCGGACTGGCTTGGCCTCCACCCACTTTGTGAATTTGTCGACCGCGACCAGAAGGTGGGTGAAGCCGGAGGGGGCCTTTTTGAAGGGGCCTACCATGTCCATACCCCACAAGGCGAATGGCCAGGTGATAGGGATTGTCTTGAGCGCTGATCTCGGCACGTGTGTCTGGTTGGCGTACTTCTGGCACCCAGCGCACCGCTGGACAATGTCGACGGCATCGGCATGTGCGGTGGGCCAGTAGAAGCCGTGTCGCATAGCCTTGGCGACCAGAGAGCGGGCGCCGGCATGGTGGCCGCAGTCGCCGGAGTGGATGTCGTGGAGGATCTTGCGTCCTTCGGCGGGTTGGACGCAACGTTGGAACACGCCGGTCACGCTGCGCTTGTGGAGCTCGCCGTCGATGATGGTGAAGGATTTGCATCGGCGTGCAATCATCCGGGCGTCCGTCTCGTCTGTCGGCAAGGTGTCAGCCTCCAGGTAGGCGACGTAGGGCCTAGTCCAGTCGTCTGGCTCGGCGACGAGTGCGACCAGGGCTACCTCTGGCTGCAGCAGGACTCCGATGTCGATCTCCCTTGGGGGAGAGACTAATGGCTTGGTGATCGTGTCGAGGAAGATGCCGGCGGGTGGCGCGAGTCGAGCCGATCCGATGCGAGAGAGTGCGTCAGCCTCCTCGTTCTTCTGCCTGTCGATCCACTCGACGGAATATCCTGCGAAGTGTCCCCCCAGCTTGTCTACTGCTTGGAGGTATGCTGCCATGGTGGGAGAGACGGCGTCACACGTGCTAGCGACTTGTCCAGCGACGAGGTTGGAGTCTCCGTAGCAGTGTAGGCGGTTGACGTTCATCTCCTTGGCAGCTCGCATGCCGTGGAGTAGTGCCTCGTACTCGGCCATGTTGTTGGTGCAGGGGGTGAAGTCGAGGCAGAGGACGTAGCGGAGCTTGTCGCCCTTCAGTGAAGTCAGCACGATCCCTGCTCCTGCGCCGTCCGCATTCTTGGAGCCGTCGAAGTGGAGGTATGGCAGCTTTTCTGGCTGCTGGGCCTGTTCCCAATCGGCGATGAAGTCTGCTAGAGCCTGCGACTTGATCGCTTTTCGTGGCTCGTACTTGATGTTGTGGACGCCGATTTCGACGGCCCACTTGGCGACTCGCCCGGTCGCCTCGCGGTTGCGGATGATGTCCTGCAACGGTGCTGAGGAGACGACCGTGATTGGGTGCTCCTGGAAGTAGTGCGGCAGGCGCCGCTGTGCTCTAAAGACCGCGTATACCAGTTTCTGGTACTGCGGGTACCGCTGGCACGACTCGGTGAGGACCTCGCTAATGTAGTACACCGGTCGCTATACCGGGCGCTCCTTTCCTTCCTCTGGCCGTTCGATGACCATGACGGCGCTGACGACGCGCTCGGAAGCCGCGACGTAGACCAGCATGGGTTCTTTGTCGGCGGGGGCGGCGAGTAGCGGTGCGGCGAGTAGAACCTTCTTGAGGCCGCGGAGCGCGTCGTCCGCCTCCTTGTCCCACTGGAAGGTGGGGTTCTTGCGCATCAGGCGGTATAGGGGCATCGCCTTTTCGCCCAGGCGGGGGATGAAGCGACTGAGAGCCGCTACTCGCCCGGCCAGCTTCTGGACGTCGCGCAGGCACTCGGGTTTGCCGAGTCGAGCGATCGTGTCGATCTTGGTGGGGTTCGCCTCGAGCCCGCGCTTGGAGACGTACCCGATGGTTGTCCTACCGTACGAAGGTGCATTTGCCTGGGTTGAGCTTTATCTTGTATTTCCGCAGGTTGGCGAATGTTTCCGCCATGTCGGCGAGTAGATCGCCCTGGAGAGCGGACTTTACGACCACGTCGTCGATGTAGACGTGGATGTTGCGGCCAATTTGGCTCGCGAGGCACTCCTGCATGCACCGCTGGTAGGTCGCCCCGGCATTCTTGAGGCCGAAGGTCATGGCGGTGTAGCAGAAGGCTCCGAATGGCGTGATGAACACCGTCTTCTCCTCGTCCTCAACAGCCATTTTGATATGGTTGTACCCAGAGTAGGCATCGAGGAAACACAGCGACTCCGAGCCCGCGGTGAAGTCGATTATTTGGTCGATCCGCGGAAGGACGAACTGCTCCTTCGGGCAGACGCTGTTCAAGTTTGTGTAGTCAATACACATCCTCCAGGTCCCGTTCTTCTTCTCGACCAAGACTGGGTTTGCCAGCCACTTGGAGTATTTAATTGGCCGGATGAAGCCTGCAACGAGTAGACGCTGCACCTCCTCGGCGATAGCTCGGCGGCGCTCTTCACTGAAGGGCCGCAGCGACTGCTTGACGGGTCGCACTTTGGGGTCGGCGTTTAGTTTGTGCTTAGCGAGCTCCGTAGGGACACTAGGCATGTCAGAGGGCTTCCATGCGAAGATGTCCCTGTTCTCACGGAGGAACTCGATGAGCGCGCCTTCCTAGGCTGGGCTCATGCCCGTCCCGATCGTCACCGTCTGGCTGGAGTCGCCTGGGACCAGCTCGACGGTGCGGGTGTGCGTCGTTGCCTCGAAGGCTGAGGTGTTTGCGCCCTCCGAGTTGGGCTTCTTGAGTATGGTGGGGTCGTCGTTGTTGACCCCGCTCGCGTACTTGGCGAGCTCGTCGGCATGGTTGGTCTCTGCCGCGATGACGGCGTCGGCGAGTTCGGCTCCTTTGGCCTCGCACTCGGCGGCCATGTCGGGGTCGCCGTTGATGGTGATGACGCCGCACGGCCCGGGGAGCTTCATCGCGTTATGCAGCGTAGTGGGCGCCATGAACTTGGCAAACGCCTGGCGCCCCAGGACGCAGTGGTAGGGGCTGTCAGGGTACCAGCTCGGCGATCCGCCGTGCGAAGTTTGCTGGTGTGCCGAAGGTGACGGGCAGCGTGACCTTGCCGATCGGGTACGCCTTCCGACCGGGGACGATGCCGTGGAACGTGGTGTAGGTCGTCTCGACCATCGACTGCGGGAGCCGCAGTCGCCTGAAGGTGTCCAGGTACATGATGTTGATGGAGCTGCCGCCGTCCATCAATGTCTTGGGGAGCCAGTAGTCGCCCACCTTAGGCTTGACCACCAGGGCGACTCGGCCTGGGTACTCGATGCATGGCGAGTGGTCCTGGCGGCTCCAGGTGATGGGCTGCTCCGACCAGTTGAGGAACTGGGGAACGTCCACCTGCGACACCGTGTTGACGGCGACGGCGCGGGTGATGACCTTCTTCTCGCGCTTCGTGTTGAAGCCTGTGAAGGTATGGAGCGAGCCGACCACATTGCCGAATTTTCCGCCGTTTGTCAGGTTGTTGTCGGGGTCCTCCCGCGCTCGCCGTGCCTTCTCAATCTCCCTGAGGGTGTGGCAGTCAGCAGTCGTATGTGTAGCGGGCTTCCCTTCCCTGCTGTGAAACGCACAAGGTTGGTTAAGGAGGGCTGCGGGGTCGAACCTTGGTTTCGCCTTGTAATTGCCGCCGTCGCGATGTTACCCTCCGTCGTGGCGGAAGCTCTTGGGCTCGCGCTGCGCGTGCCCGGCGTTGGCGACGAAGTCGACTCGCCCGTCACTGTGGCGCTTGCCGGTGAGGCGAGTGTTGCTGTAGAGTAGGTCGGACCGTCGTCCGTTGTCGTTGCCGCTCGTGCGGCGTTGGCCTCCTGACTCGTCGTCGGTTTCCTGGTTTGGATCTTCCTCCGCGTACCGTTTGGCGATCTCGAGGAGGTCCGGTATGTTGTCGAGCGTGCGAGAATGTCGCTTGAGCTTGGCGACCAAGGGCTCGTAGCGGCACGAGGTCTTGAAGCAATGGATCGCGGTGTCCGGGTGGATGCCGACCGCGTTGTACCATAGTTCTTGCCACCGCTGGACCCAGTTGCGGGTCGACTCGCGGGGTCCTTGGACGCATCGCTCCAGGTCCTCGATGGTGGTGGCGCGGGTGTAGGAGCACTCGAAGTGCCTGACGAAGGCATCTCGCATCTCGTCCCAGGAGTCGATGCTATCTTGGGGAAGGGTGTTGATCCACTGCCTGCACGTTCCCTCCATCATCAGGAGGAGGTAACGGGAGGCTAGCAGGTCGGTGTGGCCGGCGATCCCCATCGCCATGAGGTATGTATCCAGCCATACGGAGGGGTCGTACGAAGGGTCGTACTTCTCTATTTCCTTCGGCGCCTTGAAGTTCGCCGGGTATTTTTCGCCTCGGATCATCGGTCCGAAGCACCTGGGCCTGAGTCGACTTAGCAACCCCATCGGCTCGCCGTCGCGGCGATTGGTTAGGGTGTGTCACAGGTCGTCGGGTTGGCGTGCGCGCCAGCTTTGGTTGTTAATGATGTGGGTGCGGGCGTCGACGGGCTGACCGTTGGCGGCGACGAAGTTGGTCGCTGGCCTGGGGTCGTTGGTGGAGAGTGCCGCGTTCGCGGGTCGATGTTGGAGCTGCAGTGGCTCTGGTGGAGGGCAGTTGAGGGTGTTTGCCGCCAATGGGCGGCCGCTTGAGGCCGCTCTGCTGCCCGAACAACGCGAGTACACCCGGCCCTGCGAGTCGGAGCCTGCGTTTTGCTGCTCAACCGCCTTTGCGAGCAGGGCCCTCACGTACTAGATCTGTAAGGCACCGTCGCCGGTGGCCGTGATGTTGTCGGCCGCTGCTCGACCTGCCACGAGGTTGTCCATTGGGGTGGAGAACAGCGGTAGGCCATTCGCGTCTCGCTCCCGTGAGGAGACCATTATCCGCGGTTGGTCCCTAGGAGGTGTGCGGTTGGGTGGAGGTGGGGCGCAGTTCGCCGTCGACCCTGGTGGGGGCCGGGCGCTTCCTCCTGGCGGCGCGTTCTCGCAGATTGCGTGCTCGGCCACGTGGGCCGGGTCGTTCTCGTCGTCGAAGTTCAGGGCGCGCCCCTGGACCGTGGGGTTCAAGCGCGACCTGATTCGCTGCTGGTGGTAGCGCGACAGCTCCTGCGCCGTCACCTGCTCGAGGCGAAATTTTTCGCGCTCGGCTTGCTCCTTGCGGACTGCCTCCGCCAGCTTCAGGCGGAGTTCCTCGACCTTCGTTGCCGTGGCGTTAGGAGGGATCGGGGTGGAGAAAGGATCCTCCGGCGGATCGGTGCCGGTCGCCATGTAGGCCGCGGCGTGGCGACCGGTACCGTCACGGAGATCGGCGGAGTTTTCCGATCCGGAGTCGAAGTCGAAGATCCCAAGGA
Organism: Avena insularis; assembly: GCA_023614405.1. Lineage (NCBI taxonomy): Eukaryota > Viridiplantae > Streptophyta > Magnoliopsida > Poales > Poaceae > Avena > Avena insularis. The sequence goes on from CM042695.1 coordinate 86,725,190, forward strand.
TGGAGGGATCCTCGAAGTCTACCATGTTGGAGACCTGGGTGATGGAGCCCGCGGGTGAAGCCGCGGTGATGGATCCGGCGAGTGACGTCGGGGTCGCCGAGTCGGCGTCGTCGTTGAGGGCCGCGTCTTCCGTGGCCCCGGAGTTTTTGGCCATGTTGCTGTGGGCCGAGTTGTACTCGGAGGCGAGGCGATGGATCGTGCGGACCTGGCTCTCAGAGAGCCGGTCGCGTGGCGGCGACTCGCGGATGCGAGCCGAGTCCTCCGAGGCGATGACGTCGGTGAGGCCGACGAAGAGGCTGATCGTGCCGACCGGCAGGATCACGCTGTGCGTGACGGGTCGCGCCGCCGGGACGTAGCTGCTCGGCAAGATCTAGAGCATTTCGCCGATCGCTATCATGCGGCCGGTGGCGACCGTATCGTTGATGGGCAGATTGGATCTCGCCGCAGAACACCAGCCAGACCGGCCAGGCCCCACGGTGGGCGCCACTGTCGTGCGAATGGTCACGACAGATGCTGCAATCGGCAGCGAGTAGTAGAACGAGGGACAAGGACGGCCAGCCATCTGCGGTGCGAGATGAGGGCGGAGACACAGGGTTTTACCCAGGTTCGCCCCCCCGGAGGGTAAAGACCTACTCCTGCTAGATTGTATTATGATGGAGGTACAATGGGGCGAGCTCGGCGGCTAGGCGGCGAGTCGCTTGGGTGTATGATGGAACGTATCTCTACACGCCCTGTAGGGAGGTTTATATAGACTCACCTCCCCTAGGGTTTACATATCTCAACCGAATCAGTTAAGGCTTCGGTACTCGTTTAACCTAATCCGACTAGGCCTATCTACTCGCCTGGGCCTTCAGCTTCCAGTCGCTGGGATCCACACCGGGCCTAGATCCAGTCGCCGTCTTGCAGGCCCACTCGCCTGTTCCTGGGCCAGCCGGAAACGTCTTGCTGGTTATACCCCGGTAGGCATATCCCCATCATCACCTAAACGAAATTTGATAAGCTTTGTTTTGCTAGGGCTTCATGCATGCATCAAAGGAACACCAACGGCGTTACTATTGAGCCAACATCCAGGGTCTGGATACATGTGCTTCCTATATCAAAAGGGGAGAGAATCAACGGTGGATAGGCTATGCGCAGCTATGCCTGTGTTTAGCTGGCTATTTCCCTATATATTATATATATATATATGTTTAGTTGCTTACTTTAAAAAATGTTGTTTCATAGTAGACAAACAACGGTGTGCTATATACAATATACAAGATACAAGATACAATTTGGGTATTACTTAATAGACATAATGCAAATAATAAAAGAGAACATGTTGGGATAAGACAAACTTTGGAGCAACTGCAGGCTAATTAAAACAACCGTGTAAAAATGATTGCCCCAAGAAATGTTATTTAATCTATAAGAATAAACCATAAAGTAAATGATCCCTAACAGATTACAGTAGAGAAGCGATGGGAAATAATAACATGAAGTTGATTGGAGTTAGTAAATCCTGTTCACGAAAATAGAGCATGTTAAAATCAATTTCATAATTCAGTACAAAATCAAAAGATATGTTACACACGATCGATGGAGGAAGAGTTGTCTAGCAACTTGATATGGGAGATGGGAGGAGCCACGGAGTTCTTTCTCTTGTTGTGATCTCCTATGTAACTTTCACCATAATCTGATTTCCACCTATATATTCTTGCATGATTTTTTAAGGAGAACTTTTCCATGAATTAGATAGTGCCGGTTGATTTTTATAGAACAATGTTCCATCGATTTTTGCTCACTAAGCCTCTCAAACTATCATATTTGGAGCATATTTGCTCCGAAAAATATCTTGTACGGAACAGAAATTTGTAAACATATACTAAAGAATTTTTCTGTGGGTATACTAACTAATTTTAACCTTGCTCGATTTCTAGAACAACATAATTATATCTAGAAGGTACTCAAAAGAAACTGAGACAATTTATGCATGTAACTCATCGGGTGAAGTCTATACATTGTGGAAAGAATGGAAACTATTCTTAATAAATAATAATATTAGTACATATACCTAATTACATAGATCCTCCATGATCTAGATTTGCTTACTCCAAGAACCGTCACCGATCATGCATGTCCGCCCTGGTATGCGTGTTCGACTTGCATACCCCTTCAAAATTTAAAAATTGTAATCATGGTCGGAGTAGTGGGGTGACAGTTGATCAATCGTTGGCCACACGGCATCAGCTAAGGTTCACGAGCCAGTGCACCAGCAATGACTCCCTCATGCCCTTGTGCCAATCCTAAGAAATGATCTATGCACTGATGATTAATTATAATGTTATATGCCAATGTGCAATATCATCCTTGTAGCACAGAACAGTTATGTAGCTCAAATTTCGCAAAACAAAATTACCACCCAAAGAATGAGTGACATCAAATGAATGTTCATATATCACTGAAAGTTGTAAAGGCTTAATATATACTATTAACTTTCAATAGAAAATATCAACTGCAGTGACCTGATTATGTTGTACTCCCTCCGTTTCATAATATATGATGTTTTATCTTTGTGAAACAAATATATCTAGACTACTTTTAGTATGTAGGTTCACTCAAGTTTGGAGTGAATCTAGACACTAAAAGAAGTCTAGATGCATCTTCTTCACAAATTTAAAACATCTTATATTTTAAAACGGAGGGAGTACATGCTAAGAATACCTTTGATAATATACAATCATTTACCAACAGAATCAAAGTAACATCAACGTTTTTTTAATGGGATTGAACAAACAAAAGATAATTCAATGGGGTTGGTGTGTACTTGACAACTGAGAGATAACATGTGTCTACCATTCTGGACGATTACCTCTAAATCAACAAATAAATAACATAACTTTCAATCAATAAATATTTTAGATCTTGCTTCATTAAACTCTGGCAGCAAAGAAAATCATGTGAAGATGGAACTTGTCCCTTTCATTACTGAAAACCTGCAGTTGCCAAAACGATGCATTAGCATCTAACCAACCATTACAGTGTATAGGAAAAGAATATTATCCTACACAACTGGTACTCCCATTGCAGTACTCCAACTTGCAATTAAGCATACAATTTTAAATTACTTGATTGCGATTAAGTTCATGGAAAATCAGGTATAATTTCCCAATTTGCCATGAACAACAGGCAAGTGCTGTGCTGTCTGCCCCAGCTATGGTCTCGTGTTTGCTCCGGTTTATCTCTTGGACAATGTGCTGACCTATCTACTTTATTTATAAAGCTGGACGAAAGCCTGTTTCGAGAATGAACAACAGGCAAGACCATCGACCAACGACGCCAAAATTTGCTTCTTGCCGGTGCTGCGGTGCAGGTCGCCGACGCCAATGTACACACGTGCATGCACAAAGTTTCCCTTTCGGCGAGTGCGCCGGTAGCTAATTAAGCTAGGTCAAGCTGGAGTTTTGAACTCTCTTGTTGACCTGCATCGTAGAAGCACCAATATCAATCACGTGTATGGTTAGCTAGCTGTCTCAGATTAACTTTGAAGGGTCGTACGCCCCAGGGACAAAGAGATTAGTTCCTGCAATTTCAATCGGCTTGTGTGATTTTTTTTGGCGATCCTCGAGTCTTAATCTGTTGGTTTGACAAAGTAAAGCGAAGCCTAGGGTTAGTAAAGAGGAGGTTAGCACAGATCTCATGTGAGCGCGCCGGCAGTCTGAGGAAGAGGGCAGCGCAAGGAGGCTTTGTTGCATCTGGCCAAATAAAGTTCGACCGGACATGATGGTCTATGGCGGCGCTGGTTTCCATCTACACGGAAGAGAAGGAGACGGGAGGAAGAATTAGCGTAGGTTTTTTTTGAGATAAGAATCAGATCAGGGTTTGTGATACAGGGTACTTAATGGTGGCAAAGGTGGGTAATTTTTTCAAACTTTAGTTTAATGGTCCTAGATCTATCCATTGATTTTCTCTGATATATCCGATCAATGGTCAAATGTTCCTAATTTTTGTGGGATTTTCTAGTCTATTTATCTAATTTCTGGTTAGCCCGTCATATACTTTTAATATATAATAGATTTAATACAAATATCAACACTACATTTTATACAAAAGTGTTGTATGTGACTTTCTTTTGAAAGATAATCAACATATCTATGAATGAATAGATGCTAACTTAAAAAGTTACCCACTAGATAGGGACAAGTTACCCATTAATTTTATCTTCTGTTATCCATAACTTCTCATTGTGGTTACCCATTCCTGCCAAAAACAGAAAGAATAACTTTTGTTTATTTGTATAACAGGTGATATCCAAACTGAAGAACATACTGACAGTGATTGCATGTACACTATAGTTGAACAAGCTACACAAACAACAAACATGGATGGCACAATCGAAGAATCAGCATTACACACAGCTGATTCAAATGAGGATGGGAAGAATAATTCTAACAATGATGCTAGAGATGAAGTACACTCCACACTGCAACCACCAACAGCTGGAATGCACTTTGATAGTTTTGAATCAGCTCGGGATCACTACTGGGCGTATTCATAAAGGAAGGGGTTTGGAATAAGGATAGATTGGTCAATAAAAGACGTAAGAAATGTGTATCTTGTGTGCACAAAAACTGGTAAACCTCATGAAGAAAAGGAAGACACACAAAATCCAAAATCATGTGTCAAGAAGAGGAAAAAATACACATCCAAGGATTGGATGCACAACACACTTATATGTAATGAGGAAGGATTCCTGGTGGTATGTTCAGCATTTTTCGGATGATCATAACCACCCCCCTGATAATAAAACCTTCATTAACAAGGTTCTTGCGTTCGCACTGGAACATACCAGCAGAAGAAAATGTGTTCTTGCGGATGCTGCATGCATGCAACATTGAAACGTGCCGACAGATACAGCTGATGACAAGTTTCTATGGCATTCTAAATAATGTGACATACATAGAAAAGGACTTGGTGAACCTGGGGGCTTATTTCCGCAATGAAAACAATAACCGCGACATGCAAGACACCTTGGAATACTTCGAAAGATGAAGGCAGAAGATCCAAATTTCTTCTATAATTTACACTTGATGAGGAGGAAAGGATTGAGAACCTATTTTGGGTTGATGGGGCATCATGAAGAGCATACAATTCTAGATACAATGATTGCATATAATTCGACACTACCTACCTAACGAACCAGTATAAACTACCATGTGCTCCATTTATTGGGATAAATAATCATGGATTATTTATTTAGTTTGGATGCGGATTCGTGCGTCGAGAGCTCAAGGACAACTTTGTGTGGCTATTTCAAATGTCAAACTAGCAATGGACAACTTAGCACCAAAAAATATAATAACAGATCAAGACCCTACCATGGGTGGTGCTATTAGTGTTGTTTTCCCTGATGCAACTCACATGAATTGAAGATGCCACATCATCCAGAATGAAACTGAGAAAATAGGAACATTCATGGCCAACCACCCAGAGCTGCTGGACGCTTTCAATGCATGTGTGAACAACAACTTATCATCGGAGGAATTTGAGGAGGCTTGGATGTAGATGATAAATACTCATAATGTCCGTGACAATGTGGATCTGTTTTCACTATGGGAACAAAGAAAGGTTTGGGTACTGGCATACTTTATGCACGCCTTTTCCCATTCCTCCAAACCACGGCGAGAAGCGAAGGCTTCAACGCAGTCCTCAAACGTTATGTCAAACCAAGCAACTCCATTTGTGAGTTTGTACAATAGTACATGTCGGTACAAGAGAATATTTGCAATGTTGAGCTCAAGGCAGAGACTGGAACAGCTTTGACAGACCCGAAATGGTGGTGTGGAAGCACTATGGAGAGAAAAATGGCAAAATCATACACGAGGAAAATTTTCTTCAGGTTTCAGAGTGAGATGCGAAAGAGCATGTCATACCGATGCTACCACCTCAACGGCTACCGGTTTGAGCTGAGCATAACAGGGATTCTAGTTCCGCACCATGGATATAGAAGCTATAGGGTATTCGCAAATTGGGAATGAGGAACATATGAATGCAACTGCTATAAATTCGATCGTGACAGTATGCGGTGACCCAGCATACCACTGCATGATGTAGTATACTATAGTCATGGACATAACACCAATGAAACACCGTTCACTACTATTACATCCCTTAGAGTCGTACAACAGAAACACAACGGGTCCAATACATGGCTAAAGGTTACAACTCGACTCTTTACATAAGATCCAAAGAACAATCTAGGTTAAAGAGAGAGAAAGAAACTTCTTTCAAAGAAGAATCAACAACGAATAACTCATAACTAATATGCTAATAAGGTTAGCACCAAACTATTTGGCTGGTATTGCTGCTAATGCAACACTCTACAGAAGTAGGTTCTATGGCTAGAGATTAAATTTCTATCTAATCTGTAACTTCGTTTTCATTTGAGTTGATGTACTTGTTGACTTTCTTGACTTCATTGAAGACTTGAGCTTTTGATGATGACTCCTGGAGCATAACTTGATGTAGATGTCGTCTTAATGGCTTCGGAATCTAGCAAGGGTTAAGAAGATACATTGAGTACGAGTGTACTCAGCAAGTTCACTAAAAAGGAGTGTTTGATGCACTATATCTACAGCCACAGACCATAGGTCGTAGCAATGCAGGTTTTCACAAACATTTATTCAAAGGTTGCTTTTATTCTGAAAATCTATGTCCTTCAGCCTTCACGGGTTTACCAGAACTTTCATGGAGTTCCTTTCCCACCGCATTCGCAGCTTCTTCCTGGAATAGGGAGTAACAAGTTACAGTTCTTACACTCTACAGAGGTGCGTTACTTTACCCATGAGAGATCAACTCTTTGTTGCACAACTGGGCAGCTTATTCCCGTCAACAATTCCATGATGTGGGCCCTAGAAGATGATCCAAGCCAATCATTGCCCCCTTCTCGACCTCGCATGCCTTCTTGGTATACACCACGCCCACCCATTGAATTACGACAATGGTTTGTACAGACCGTTAGATGCCAGAACTATCGTGGGACGATGACGGTTCCCACCCATATGCTGCATATCCTCTATGAATTGCCAAATAATATACACGCTACGAGTGATAACAGCCACGACCTGCACATCCGGCTACATGCGAGAGGAAGAAGATACAGCTGACTTCTCCGCCCCATTCCAAATTTCATGGTTAATGCGTGATATACGGCGCAAGAATCACTGGCGACATTGGTTGTTAAGTCCTAGATAATATGTTCCTTTACCACCGGAACTTTCATAGTAGGTTATTACCTCATGGTAAATAACCTATAATCATATTATTATGAAAATAGTGTTTTCTGACCTTTTTCAAATGCAGGTGATGACAACACTAGATTTGCCAAATACTTTACAGAAAATAATCAAAGGACATGAGCAAGTGTGAACTTGCCTTTTGTGATTCCAAGATTATGCACTCACGGTATTCTAGATAATATAAGATCCAATATCTGAAATCAGCATCATTGGTCCGGTAAGGACTAATGTTTAAAGAAGCAAGATGCTATTATGCATAAGTAATGCTATGCATTTTGGAAAACTCCCAAAGTGAATCCCCATACTTTGAGTATAGTAGTTTATGTAATTCTTTAAGAGTTGGTTTATCTTCAAGTTTTACTTTACAAGTAATGGCATTTATAAAAAAATTAAGTGTTAACAATCCAAAATATACAAGTAAAGGATAAAATATGTAATTATGATTAATTGTTATCTGGTGACTATGATAAAAGTCCTTGGGTTGAGTTGTTAAGAGTTGAAAAACTTATTATGAGATTATTGTTTGAAGTGGCAAAAAGAATAACATTTGAAGAAAATATTTCCTTTCTAAGGTTCAAACAATCTTTATTGTTAATAGAACGTAATAAATGTCTTTTGGTGTTTGATTGATTAGTTTGGACTGGAAATGCTTTATGTCTTAATTGAAATAGACCAAAGTTAACTTTAAAAACGTAAGTGATTTTATTAGACATGATGTTTATAAGCCTTGAGACTAAAGTTAACTTTAAAAGGGTAACTAAACTTAAAGTGTAACATGTTTTAATTATTCCCAAGTTTTAAACTTATGATAAGTATGACTAAGGTGTGGAATTATTCACTATATATCTAAGTGAATGATTAGATTAAATTTGTTTTGATATTATGAAAATAATATGCAATTATTAAATGAAAGTACAATTTGGATGATATTATTAATGTGTTAGATTTAATGTCATGTTAACTATTATTTAGATTATTCCCCCTTAATATCAGTGAATGATGTATAAAGTTATTTTGAAGGTTGTGGTTTTGAATTTTTGATTTAAGGTTTCAAAGTATATTATAAAGTTAATAATTTACACTTAAGTTTTTGTTATGAACCTTAGTTATGGTTTAGAACTTCAGTAATTTGATTTTAAGGTTTTAATATTTCTAAAGAAATATAATTAATTTTTATTTAAGAATTTTTTTTAAAGAATTTTCAAAATAGGTAATAAACAAGGATTTATTACTTTAAAATATTAAAAATCTTTCTAATAATATATTTAATAATATTCTACTGTAATATATTTATTCAAGACTTTAAAAATGATTTTTATTTATTTTTAAGTATTTTTCTTATGTTTATAAAATTCCATCAAGGATTAAATGTCTTTGAATATTTACTTCATATTTTATTTATATTTTTAACATTTACCAATATTAAATTATGACTTTTCAAAATTTTAATATTTAGAAATTCTTTATTAATTAATAATTAAATTGTTGACATAATAATGTTTATTCACAGTTTAATGTTATAGATTTTATTTTTCTAAAAATTACATAAGTTACTAAATTTCTAAGATTTAATCATTTTCAGAAATTGTTAAACACATTTACTGCGTCACTCCTAACATCATCTCCTCTCTTAATTTTTTACACCGCACCCTATCCTAGCCCCCAGTCACTGACTGGTGGGGACTTGCTACGTGTGTTGCTACCTCAGCAAAGTGGACCAAGTCAAGTGACTAACATGGCTAGGAAATTACGTAATCTCGACATCATGATGATGTCGGCGAGTCCTCCACCGCTAGTTCATGGTCACCGGCGGCGAACTACTCTTATTTCCTCTCTTATTTCTAAAATAAGCCATGGATTTACGTAATCTCCTCTCTTATTTCCTTTCATATAAGTCATTTGTTTATTAATATTTTGTAAGGGCTTTTATTATTAAATTTTCTTTCAATAATAAGCCATGGATTTATTATAGAATATTTCCTTATTTATTTATAAAATTTGGTTTTAATGAATTTATAGTTTGGAGATAAATTTGATATAATGATCCTATATCATTATTTGATGCATGATATTCTAAGGAATTAATATGGCTAATATTATTCCCTTAAATCTAGGAAATACCAAGGTATATATTTTATTATAACCAACATAGGAGTTAGGGTTTGAAATTATAAGTATTCATCATGAGTTTTAGGAGATTTAATATACTCATATTCTTTTATAAACATGGATAAAAATTAATGGTTAAGTCACACTGTCCTCATGCTTATGTTCATGAATGGTATAACCATCCGGGATAAAATAGTAGAGTTGTTCTTTAGGCTAACTTATGAGAAAGAATTGATTAAGACAGTTCCTAAGCACATGTGATCATGATAGTTGGAAATGACAAAGATGTGCTTAAGTGATTTGCTATATGGAAATCTTCCTATAAACCATTGTGGAAATAGATGATTGAACAAATAGATGAAATGGGTATTAAGTTTGATTATAGATTTAAGGTTTTAGTGTTTACCAAGAATTCCTATCTTCCATAATTCACAATCCTGGACTTCTAATTAAGGAATTCCTTTCCTAAATATACTACTTCTTCCTATCCATCCTCATGTGTTAACATGATGAGCTTTACTCCACAAGAATATTCTTATCCACCTTTTATTCTTCTAAATCCATTTATAAATCCAATGATCTTGACACTAAAGCTTTTCATTATATTCTTATTTATGTACTTGGCCATATCAAACTACTCTGATAATGATAACCTCTAATCCATGAAGTAATTACTTCTAATTCCATTCATACACTTCCTTTATTTTCATCACCAACATTACTCTAATTCATTCATATATCTAATTTTTATCTCCTCAAAAACTTACTATCCTTTTAAGAGGAATAACACTACTTCAATAACTCCATGCTACTCTAGCTTCATCTTAGCCATACTATCTTATATCACTTTACTCCAATATCTTATATTCAAACCTCACATCTTATTATGATAACTTGTTATTACTAATCTAAGATAACATATTCACACTAGAATGTATGATCATCTTCTTAATATCTATATTTGACTTGGAGTTTATTCATTGACTATACCTACTTGATCTAATAGGATTTCTCCTTGGCAACTATCCTTAGAATTTCTCTTTATAATCTTCTTTGTTATCATATAGATATAATCAAGATAACCATTCTATCGATTCAGGAGTGAGTTAACTCCACCAGTTACCATATGGATTTTATTCTCTTTCAACACTCCCATCCTATAGATTATATCTAAATCTAGCATTACTACTTACCTCTTCTTACTTCTTTCTTTATAGGCCTTAAGTGAATGCTATGATAAAGACAAGACTTGATAGATCAAAAATTGATAGGCTAAGTATTTGTGAATCAATAGTTGATTAATCAACATTGATTAACCACATATATTAGGATAGATTCAATGGACATAATAAGGATTGATATGGAAAGAAAGATATGTGGTGAAGGGTCTTGAATTAGTTTCTTCCTACTCAATATAACTAAAGTTAGGATGAAGTATTACCATGATCCTCATGGTAGAAATAGATAAGGATAAAATAAGTCAAAGGTTAGTTATTACATTCTTGTTACTTGAAGTGTATTCATAGCTTGGTATTCCTGGGTTATTGTAATGAATACAATGGAATGATCACCCTAAGATCAGATATTAATCATTAAGCAATGTATTATGGTTTAATTTTATTACATTTGATCTACCCTTAGATCAAATCATGTTTACCCAAAATAAGGTTTTGGCAAAGGTCATATTGAAACTTATCGCAGTCATCTTGATGATATATTAGTTGAGAGAAGCTTCAATCACTTTGGCAGGTTTTATTCAAAAGCGCGAAAATTATTCGGATTTTCTATGCATGAATGCAATGCACACATCTGGGTTCAGCTTATTTCTAAGCTCTAATGCTGGGATGTTACACAATATGTTGTGCTGCCACATTATAAAAGTGATGACACATATAAAATTCCATCAGATCCTAGATATGTACATCTTGAAAAGGTGGACATTGGACGCGAAAACTATCCTAGGTGAATCAATGACAAACATAATCAAGGAAAGAAACAGATGCCTGAAGACTCAATAAATATGATGGTGTTTGCATCATACAACAGATCTACAAAGATAGGAGTAAAGACAGATGATGGAAGAAAAATCATTAGGAAACATTTGAAGGAATGAAACAAGAGTTAGATGTGATAGCAAGAAGAGAAGAGAAGAAGACAAGAGAGGCCTAAAATGAAGCAATTACTATGCCATCGTCTAGTGCTCCTAATGGTGCAAGAGTGCCACCTTCGATAACTATCCCACCAAACAGGGAACAGTCAACAAGCAACCATGCAGTAGTATAAACAACAAGCACATCGGGATCTCACATGTTGTCAACAAACCACATAAAGAACCCGGAGAAGTCAATAACAAAAGGGCGACCATGGCATATAGCAAATAAAAACCCGCTAGACCTTGCTACAAAGAAATAAAACAAATGCAGCCACTGCGGTGCCGAAGGTCATACCGTCCGCATATGCCAGGAAAAATTGAAGTTGCTAGGATACCAAATCTAGACAAGCCATGCAAAAAACATATGTATTAGAATGTTTATGTAACACGATATGCTAACACAGTATTTGTTGTTTCTATGTATGGTGGTCATGCTATACATTCTTTGGTTTCAAGTTATTCAGGCATATGAGTTTAAGTTATCCACCAGTTATACATGCATATGTGTACACCAGTAGCTAAAACTACAGTTATCCATGCTTATATGCAGAATTTACCCCACAAATCATCACTGGACTATTTAAACAATAGTTATCCAAACATATGAGTACAAGTTATCCACCAACTAACACATCAGTTATCCATGCATACGAGTACAAGTTATCCAGTAGCTAGAACTACAGTTATTCATGCTTATATAGAGATTTTCCCCACAAATCATCACTAGACAAATTATCCAGTAGAATTGAGTGTGTCTAACAAACTACACTACAAATCTTGATAGTAGGAACAAAGCATAAAAGCACACTCATAGATAAGAAATCACACATACTGTGGCTAACTTATATATCACAGGGTGGATAACTTACAACCTATGGATGGATAACAAACGTGTCAGGGTGTGGGTAATTTGGGAAAAATACCTCAAAACTTGTTGTCTTCCTAAAGTGACATCTAATTCAAAAGAACATTGTGAGGGTGGTTCAACCAAAAAGATGACATATTTTTTTAATTCTTGGCATCATATCTTGACAAATACGAGGTACGACGCTTCCATTTCATAATTCAAGGTCCTTGAGCATAAAGAAACTACAATAAGTGCTAAAAATAAAATACAAAATAAACAATATAATGTCAATGATTAGACAAAACCTATATAAATACGTGCATATAAAACAAAATTATAACTATACAAGAACAACAAACAATGATGGCACAATAAGAAAAACACTAACCTGCCAACTTGCTTTGGAACAGGGACATGCATCAACTCAAAGTCTTCAATATGTCTTCTAGAATAAAATAATTAACCATTTACATTCTCTTTATTGCTTCCGTTAGCTTGGTCGCATGTTCAATCATTTCTACATTAGCTTCACCACGGAGCGAGTCAAGAATCTCAAACCTTTTGGTAGACATATTAAAAGAAAGCATGTACCAATGGCCCATAGGATCCTTTTTAGTCTCAAGCTTCTAAAGGAAAGGAAAGCAAAGCTACAAAAATAGAAAAAATAAAAATAAGTAGGGGCACATGTAGAAATAAACAGTGGTTACCCAGGCAGAAATGAAAGAGTTATCATCACAAATAAATAATGGTTACCATACATTATGATCTGAATTTATCAACTGCATATAAAAAATTAGAAACAATAAACAATCAAATTATACCGCATACCATATGTTTGTGGCTGAGTTTGTAGTTGTCATCTCTCTTGAACGACCTCCAAACAAGAGTGGCGGTGAATCTTCCATCCAACAGATATTTAGTCACGATATACAAAAATATAATTTTATTAGATGGACAATTATCTTGCATTGCGGAAATAGCAAGATCACACATATTGAAAGCTTGCCATATGGCATCACACTTCCAGCAAAATCACTAGTTGTCACCCACATTGGGTCAATGTTACAAATTGGTGTGCAATAAAAAAGATAAAACATATGTAATAATTAGAATACAAGCTATCCACTATAAAAACCACAAGTTATCAACAATAAAGAGTACCAGTGATCTATCAGTAGTAATACATGTTATCAAACAGGTACCAAAAAAAGTTCAAGTTATCCACTATAAAAACTAAGAGTTAGCCAGCAAAAACAGTAAAAGTGACCCACCAGAAGTAGTACAACTTATCAACCACGTACCAAAAAGGTCAAGTTATCAACCAAAAAGAGAAAGAGTGACCAATGGTAAAGTACAGAAGTTACCAACAGAGAACAATAAAAGGATAAAATCTGTAAAAAAAGAACATGCACATACTTCCTAATCTTCAACTTATTCTCTTTCTGCATGTGTATGATAATTTTCTTATACAATGCATCTTCTTCTGCAGTTGTGCTAGTATAGGAGAACAGAGGAAGAAAGACTTGGAAGGGTGAATAAGTCTCACAATACATAGCCGCGTCACAGCTGTAACATTGCTAGCGACATCAATAGGAAGAGCAGCACTAATACTAGGAGTTGAATAATCAAGGGCAGCTACAATAACAAAAAAACCACACAAAAAATTAGTGTAGCACATAAAATATTTATTCAAATATAAAAGAAGGACAAAACAATTTTGTTTCAATACCTGAAATAGAACAACTATTCTGATTAAACTGCTTGGTATCTTTGGTAAAGCTCCAAACATCTTGATAACCAATCTTTTCAACCAATAGTTCATCAAGAGAAATAACTACATTTTCATTATTTACCATCAACTATTTGTTGACCCACTACAAAAATATTAAAGAAAGTACAAAATAAAATGTCCAAATGAAAAAGGATAGAAATGGCGGCCCCATGTGGGAAAAAGTACTACATGTTTATCACCACAAAAAATAAAAAAATTCAAATACATGAACATATATTAAACAATAAGGGTAGTTTAATTACATCACACTAACATAGCGTCATATAATTTACAGCACAAATTGTTCCATAAAGGAAATAAAACAAAATAGAACCTCCATAAACTAAACTTAACCAAGGTTCCCATAAACTACAACCTAGACTTAACTACGGCTACCATAAAAGAGAACCTCCATCAAGATAGCCTGACCGCCATAAAACCCCAAGCCCCAAACAGTTATCGGAACGATGATCTTCAAATTTGTCATCATCTCAATAGTTACCTAAATCCACCAGTCACACCTTATTTTTATCACCACCCGTGTTCGGTAAGTTCAATAAGTTAAGAACTGCATAGAGTATGTCCCAAGAAAACAAGAAGAAAAATAGACCAAACAAAAAAAATGTTATTGTCATATAATCTATTACATATTGTCTACAAAGAAAACATGTTATTCCGCATTTTATGACAACTAAACATACGACTATAATTATACATTTAGCATGGAGGTTTTTTTTCTAAGATTGCATGAAGTTTAAAACACATAGAGAAACATGATACTAACTAAACTAGCAGTTACCAATGCATATATGTATAGTAATACACCACTTAGAACTACAGTTATCCAATCATATATGAACAAGTTATCCAACACATAACCCAAGAATTACCAAAGGATATATATATATGAAAAATTATAAAACATGACATTTTCATACAAAACAGAGTAAGTTACCAACATAATTAAGTTAAAGTTATCAACATTAATATACTAAAGTGATCCAGGGCACATATATGAAGTTATCAAGACCAACAAAAATGCACAATCATAATAAAAAACCATGATCCACTATGAAATAAAACATCATTAATAAAAGATATTTGTACATTGCAAAAAATAAGAGCATATAAGAAAAGCATATGATGAATTTACACAATGACGTATGAAGTTAAATTGAGGTGTGTACCAGTGCTTGGAGAAGGTGCCCAAGACAAAGGAAGAACATCTTCTGCTTCAAAAACATGTTATAAATCACTAGGAGCAGCCAAAGTGTCATGAGAGATAGGGACAACATTAGAACCAGCTTGCGCAACAATACAAAGATCAGGGACATTTGGCATAGAAGTCGCAGCAGCAGAAACAACAGCCACGGCTGCCATACTAGCAGGGGCACCATCAGGAGGAGCATGCTGAGAAGGTGCACCAGCAGGAGGAGCATGCTGAACATGCGCATCAGACAAAGCAACAATAGGAGGATCCGCATCAGGCTAAGGCACCAACGACACAACATCAGCAAAACATGCAATGGGATACTAGCAGCAAGACTCAACTTGCCATCACGAGCAACCAATCTTGCTTTCTTAATAACTATGACTTCAGCTTCAGAATTTCCAGCTGCATCATCAGCTCGAATAGCAACATCAGATCCACTAATAAGTGGCGAAGGAGCATTAGATGGATCAGACACAGGGGTCTGCTTGCTGATAGGGGTCTTGAAAAGACTCGACGCAGGAATCAAAGGAGCAGAACTAACTGGTTGTACATCTCCCTGGTTACTTTCATCCAAGCTATATTCACTCCCACTTTGAGTAGATGGATCTTCAAGCGAGCAGACAGCAGGACTTGCAGGCACATCAACAGAAGTAGAAGCTTCTACAAGGTTGGTGGACAGCGATGATGCAGGAACAAAAACAACACCATCAGGACAAACATAACCACCTGGATGAACATTGGCAGTAACCTCAGGAGCACTTGTGGTGGCAGCAGTGACTTCCGTGATATTATCCGTTTGGTTTGCCGCGGTATTTACCACGCTGCTGCTAACAGGCTGATCACTAGCTTGCTTCATCAATGGAGCTCCTGAATCTGGTTGATCTACATTGTCTGTCACATCAACAGATAATCATGATGTAGCTGTAGTAGATGCGCTGGTCACAGACACATCTGCAATCGCAATGTTTTTGGTAGTTGTTTCTCCACCAGATATAACAGCTTCAAGGTTCTCAGCAGGTGCATACATAACATCTAGATTTGCATCGTCATTAGCATGTCCTTCAACACGAGTAGGTGAAGGAATTGGAGAGGATCCACCAATATCTATAATAGATGTCCTGCCTCCTTCTTCAGAACGTTGTTTTTCCAACCGTGGTGAAGACCTCGTAGCTACCATAGATGTCTTCTTCTATGATTTTTTGATATAATAAATAATTAACAACAATTATTATATGAGGCTGAACAAACAAAAATGAAAATAAAACACATACAATAACTAATTATAACTATAATTTTTTTTAAAAAAGTGTAGTGACCCACACTAACATACATAAGTTATCCAGGTAGAAGTACACAATTTATCTAGAACAATTAGAAAATGTTATCCATGCATAAAGAGTAAACAGTTACCCATATACCAATGTAGATGTTACCAATTTGTTTTGCAAAAATAATTACAAACTTGAAAACATAAAATCACATCATAATACACAAATAGGATGTGGACATTACATAGACAATATAATGCATGTGTAAACAAAAGTTCTATGATAAAAAATAGAAAGGTTACCCACATGAACATAAAGAAGTTATCATGTGAAAAATGCTACGGTTATCTATACTAAGAAAGTAAATTTATCGAGTGATTAACAAAAAATATAGAAAACGACTGAAATAATATAATATGCTGGCTCATACCTCCCAGAAACCGTAGACCGCATCATGATAGGAGTGATGCCAATCTCTTTACAGACAAGAGACTTGATTTCATTATTGAAAGGATACAAATGCCGCCTAGAGGGGAGGGT
This sequence comes from Avena insularis, assembly GCA_023614405.1. Classification (NCBI taxonomy): domain Eukaryota; kingdom Viridiplantae; phylum Streptophyta; class Magnoliopsida; order Poales; family Poaceae; genus Avena; species Avena insularis. The sequence continues at coordinate 86,742,367 of CM042695.1, forward strand.
GAATAGGAGGTTTCAAACTTTTCCGAGATGGGCTTAATAATGGCAAAATAAAACTATCTTTTTCTTTTGTTAAGCACAAAGCCTCAAACATAGATCTAGATCCCCTCAATCTTCCTATCAAATGTGTGCCAGAATCATTGGATGGGGAGAAAGAAAGCAAGCTTAAAGAAGATCAACAAGTGTGGCAAAGCTTGAGAGGAAAAAGGGAAGAAGAAGCTACCCTAAATAAAAAGGCAAATAGGCTTAAATAAGGGGCTACAGAAATCTGCCCGTTGGGGGCGTTTTTCCTAAACGGGCCGGTAGTACCGGACTAAGCCGCTACTACCGCCCATAGGCCAGCATCTCCCAGCGAGCAGCGACCAATTGAGTTGGTCAACGCGGGCAGGCGAGTGAACGCAAGCGCAGGGTGCGACAAGTGTGTGGGCGGGATCGGGATTGTGAGCGAGAGCCCCAGCTGGCAAGATGGTGCAGCGACACGGGCACGCACAAGGGAGGAGCGGCGGCTGCGAGCGGGGCCCAGCGGCGAGAGGGAGACGGGCCAAGCGCGGGAGCCAAGCGGCGGCAGCTGTGCGAGAAGGTGGGCCAGCCTAGCATGCAAGATAGGCGGCGCGCCAGGCTGGAAGCGAGCAAGGCGTGCGTTAGCGAGATGCGGCACGGGGAATCGTGAGGGCGGTCAAGCAGCAGGAGCGGGCGCTGGGTAAATGCAAGCTGGACCTGCCGGTAGTACCGGCCCACCCGGGCGGTACTACCGGGCCGGTCCGGTAGAGCTGGACCAGAGGGCCGGGCAAGCCAGAAGGAGGGCTATGCGCACTGGGCTCGTGAGCTGTAGTACCGCCGGCCCACTATAAATGGTATTGCCTTTTTATTTTTCAAATCAAATACGGGGCAAATTCAAACTGCAATAACTTTTGATTGGTAACTCCAATTGACCCAATTCCAATTGCGTTGAAAATATTGGTTATCACCAAGTAAGAATGTATCAAGTATAATAATGTGAGATGCCTCACTTGGTGAGAAACCGGAATCCACAAATATCAAAATCGTAACAAGATATAAACAGGAGATCCGATTTTGATGAACAAGAGCTTGTTATGGAGATTACCACAAGCTCTAAATCCTCACATGGATAAGATCAAATAACAACCAAATATGATGATGCAAGTATGCAAAGGTTTGAGCTCTCCCTGCACGATATGATCGAGTTACTCATTCGAGAGCCCCTCTTGATAGTATGGATATCTATCCTAAACCCGGTCTCCCACAAACAACATGAGACCGGCAAAAGGGAAAACCTATCAAGATTATACCTTTTTCTTGAGCATTCCACTTGAGCTCGATGTTGACGAACTTGACCTTCTCACGATGGAACGCCTTTGTTGATTCCTCATCATCGATCCATGATCACCAAGGATGGCAAGCATCAAACATGAGATCTTCTATAGATGGCGCATTTTGAGCTTGCACAACACATCTTCTTCTCATTTCATCGACCTTGAAGCCAACACATGCTCCAAGCGATGCCAATGGACAATTCCTATAGTTGCAACTTAATACTCATATTATTCCACAAGGATTGTCATTAATTACCAAAACCACACATGTGGCCCCACATGTTCTTTCAATTATCAACCTGCTTGGTTGTACGCACCTTCTTATTCCTAGACCTTTTGTAAACACGAATAGGGGTTTGTTGCTGTCTAGAAACAATAGTACCAACAGGAGCTCTAGTCACCTGGTTCCTCATTGAGACACAATCTACAATAGGTGACCTATCTTCCGGTGCTGACATATAATGAGCGGCAGGTGATCTTGGTCCTGGACTATTGTTCTGATCTTCAGTGGAACCCGGAAAGTCAATGATAGTTGGACATTAGAGGACCCACCAGCACCATCACCAACCACACACTTCCACTTTATGTCTGCACGGACATACCGACCAGCATTGTCATCTCCATAGCTGTCTGATTGGGGCTCTAGGGAATCATCATCATCATCATCATCAGAGCTGCTGCTTTCTAAATCCGGTAGAATTGTCTCATCGGAAGGAAGAACATGAGAGACTATTACACTATTGCGTGGAAAATTCCTTCCACGAGTGCCAGATCGAGTAACCCTAGAACCACGAGCAGCACTCGAGCTAGCTCCACCCATGAAGATTCCTCCCATGGGTTGCGTAGCAAGGTGTGACGAGGGTTTGACTTGTCAATGCCCATTTTTATGGACTTAGGTTTTAGAGAAGATGGGGATGCTGGAGATCGCGAGACGGTTAACAGACACGCAACAAGGGGACACGAGGTTTACCCAGGTTCAGGACCCTAGAGGGAAAAACCTACTCCTGCTTGTATATTCTTGATTACAATGAAACCGAAGGTTACATGGGTGCGCAGATGCGATCTGGCGTGAGCTGTGTGTATGAGTTGAGAGAGAGCCTCCTCATCGTGCCCTCCTGGCCTTTATATAGATAGTCCAGGTACCGGGGGTAGGTTGAGTCGGTTACAAGTTAGGGTTTCACCCTTGAATAATCTATCTATAGCCTGGCCGTGTTATCTAAGGAGTCAAACTTTTACTGGGCTTGGGCCACCCGGAGTCTTCTTGGGCAGCAAGTTTTCATATGGGCCTTCCTTGAGCTGGACCGGGTATACTGATGCCCACAAGTATAGGGGGTGTATCGCAATACTTTTGATAAATAGGAGTGTCGATCCCAACAAGGAGCAGAAGGTGTTGACTAGTGGTATGGAGTAAGAAATCTCTGTAAATACTTAGCAAACGTATTTTTAGGGGTTTTCTAATAAAGCAACAAAACAAAGTGCAAGTAATAAAGACAACAAGCAAGTGGTCCAATCCTTTCTTAGCAAAGGACAAGCCGGTGGAAATACTTATAAGGACCAAACGTTCTCGAGGACACATGGGAATTCTATCAAGTGCTTTCGCTTCAAATAGCTGAGTACTCTTCTTTGGTGTTGTAATTGTTGTGTGGGTGAACCTGTGCTAACATACCGACCTTACTTGGACTAATACATACTTGTGTTTAAACCCCCTGCAAGCATCCACAACTACAGGAATGTAATTAAGATATAAATCTAACCACAACCTTAAACTCTGAGATCCTACGCTCCCTTGTGCAAAGGTGTCCTAACGGGGGTTCAGGTTTCTGTCACTCCGGCAACCCCACAATTAGTAGCCAAATACACAATGCATTCCCCTAGGCCCATAAATGGTGAAGTATCATGTAGTCGACGTTCACATGACACCACTAGAAGAATAGCACCACAACTTAAATACTAAACCATTGAATAATAACTCAACACAAATCCACTACTAACAACATGACTTCTCCCATGTCCTCAAGAACTAAACGAACTACTCATGAGACATCATATGTTTCAAGATCAAAGATGATATGGTAATGGATAACAATCTGAATATAAACAATAATCCAATGGTTCCACTCACAAGCATTAACTACAATAGTAATCAACATCGGGAGTTTCCCCTAATAAACTAAGCAAGTATTCAACACGATTGTTACAGTGGGATGGAGTAATGATGATGGTGTTGGTGGAGATGATGGTATGGATGATGATGATGACCCCAATGAAGCCTAGCTTGATGACGGTGTTGATGGCGACGATCTCCCCTCTCCGGGAAGGAATTTCCCGACAGAAATCTGTCTGCTGGAGAGATCTTTCTCTCTCGGTGTTTTCCTCCCCGTAGAGGCGGCGAAAATCTATCTGTGGTCGCTCCCCTGGTATTAGGGTTCTGTAAGGAAGATACATGCGAGAGGGCGTAGTCGGAGGTCGGGCAGGTGGGCCACACCTGCCCTAGGCACAGCCCAGGGGGACCCGCGCCTAGGGGGTGGGCCCCCTGTGGCCCTTCTATGCCTCCCCTTCTGGCTTCCTCTGTCTTCTGGGAAAATATAATTTTCCAATATTTTTCTGGTATTTTTCTGATCTTCGCAAAATTGCATCAAAACACCTCTTTTTCCATCAGAATCCAGACTCTGCCAGTTCATCCTCCAAGAATCATCCAACATGCATAAACAGATGAAAAGACATAAGTATTACCTCATAATAAGACATATATCAATGAATAGAGGCAAATTATGATATAGAATGGTGATGCAAATTGGACGTATCAACTCCCCCAAGCTTAGACCTTCGCTTGTCCCCAAGCAAAAACTGAGATCAGTAAACATGTCCACAGGTTTATGGAGTGAAGTGTCGATAAAAGAATACGGACAAAAATAAGCACACTTACCATTATACAACTCATAGAAGAAAGCAACTCACCATTATATAACTTAGCTTGCAACAAGTACGGAAGTCACAATATAGATGCATAAAGATAAATCATAATTGGAATTGGCAAACTTTGTTCTTGGTCAGAGAACACATGGCAAACAGTTTCACAAAAATATTTTTGTAGAAGTTTTCAAAACAGGAGCACTCTTTGCTCAAAAAGATTTTTCACAATGAAGGCTTTCAAAGTAATACTCAATAGATAAGATTCTTGTGCAAACAAGGAAGATAAAGAACATGATTGAATAAATCACCATATGAATGCTTGAAACACAACAACTCAAATGCTTGCTGGAGATAGAGAGGAAGTAGGTTTACTGACTCAACTTGGAAATAGGAGAAAGGTCCCTTCATAGAGGGAAGCAGGGAATTCAAGTCATAAAGAGATTCCAAAATATTATGGTACTTACTAGCTTTGAGCCCTCATTGCCCCTATCATAGGCATCTTGAGATGATTAAGGTTAAAGTGAACAAGGATGGAGCATATGCTTGACTAAATATAAGTTGGCAATCTCATGTCCCTTGAATATGAGGGCCACTCCTCATGCTACTCAACTTTAGTTACCGGTAAGTTCTTGTCATTGTAAGTACATGAGTATCATAGAGAACCGCCAACGGGGTACCCCTTGCACATGGTACAAGAGGTATCCCATAACCAAAATGACAAGGCAAGCAGATAATGAGCATCTCAGCGATCTTTTTATTTACTATGTGCATAGCTTTTTATTGAGGATGCTTCATAGAATGCTCATTATGGTGATGCTGCAAGTTTCCACCATGATTAGGCATGGCTTAGGCTAGCGGCCCAAGCGTTTCTCTAACACACAATACAAACTCCATGGACTTACAAGCTCCCTTTCTATTTCACACGAGTGACATCCATAGACAAAAGAGCATGATATCAACTATGTACAAAATACATGTGCAATGTTGAAAGCGTTCCTCGTGACAACACAGTTCTACTAATTCCAACGTATAGGTGCAAGCATATACAACTTCGATGACACAATGGTTCAAGCCTATAAGGGTCAAGGAAAATAAGGTGTGCCATCAAGTTCGTGAGAGCTTTACTAACTAGTTTTCACATAACAAAATACTTTTTAATTCGAAAGATAGATGAAGCTTGAGAATTTGCTTGGAATAGCAAAAATTCTAATAGGTAGATATGGTGGACACAAATGGCACAAGTTTGGTTCAAATGGATTGGAAACATGAGAAGTATGCCTTCTCAAAACAGGTTTTTAGTTAGCAAGGCTGGGTAGCAAGCACAAGAGTTGAAGGAAACAAGCAAACATACAAGTAATAAAGCCAAACATGCAATCTTCCTTGAAGACACAAAAGATCTTAAATAAAGAATACTAAGCTTATGAGCCAACAAGAAAGAGAATAAATGATACAAAATACCTGTAAGCCTTTTCTTTTCCTTTCAAACCTTAAAGTGTTGCTACTGACCAAAGCTCGGTTTGCCAAAACCAATTTAGATCTACTTGATGCTCCCAAAGTGATGCCAATACTGATAAACAAGATCCATCATATAATAGAGATTGCAAACGAAAATAAGAAGTGCAAAAGTAAAAGGTGAGACTTCTCATTAATATTCCATAAAGGCACTCACACCAAGGGATACATAGATAATCAAATAAAGGAGAGATACTTCCACATGCAAACCAACCTATAAGATAACTTATCTACCAAAGATATGAATCCACTAAAAAGGTAAAAAATAAAAGATAATGATGGTGATACCGCGACACTCCCCCAAGCTTGGAACAAGCCAAGGGGATGCCAAACCTGATGATGAATTACTCCTTCGGTGGTGGTGGTGTTCCCTTGATAAGATCTTCAATAAGTTTCTTCAAATCCTCAAACTCAAAAATCAGAGTACGAGTCAACTCTGTGTTTTGCTCAATGCGGTTCATGATCATGTCGGACCGAGAATCCTAGTCCTTGTTATTCTTTCCCCACTCTTCCTTCTTAGAGTGTTCCTTCCCTGCATGGTTAGAACGAAGCATATACCAAACCAAGGGCAAGTTCCCTTTGGGCACCTGTTGGTATTGATGCTCATGTATAAGAGTATGGAAGGGTATCTTGGTACGTGGAGGAGATGACCGTGGATTGTAGATAAGACGTGGAGGTTTCCCTCCTGTAGACATCTGTGCTGTCCTCATAAGCTTGGTAGGGTTTGCCACCACTCCAATGCTTGCGATGGTAGCGCGGGTGTCCGTATGATCGTTCTCCTCCATGTCTTCTTCATCCCCAACCAATATCTCCTCCTCCTTGGGGTCTTGAGGATCATCTTCCTCGGGCTTCTTGCCTTTGTCGTTGGCGGAGGCCATGGTGCTCTAAACTTTGAGAAGATTTACTGACAAAAACAGATCAAAACGAAAACAAGACGAGAACACGATGCAGGAACCTCGGGGGATCCGGGGGGTATATATTACGAAGTTTCAATGCATAAGGAAGGTACTGGTATGAACACGAGGTGGAGATGGAGCTCGGGGGGCTCACACCCCCCTCAGGCGCGGCCAGCTGGGGCCCACGCCTGGGGTGGGTGTGGCCACCCCCGGCCTCCGTTTCCTCCTCTGTTCCTTCTCGTAATCTTCCATATGTATTAGAAACATCAAAAATATAAAAAGATTAGGATTTCATGAACCTTCTGTTTTCACCACTTTTACCTATTCAAAGACGGACCCTGTAGACTCTGGTGTTTGGTTTCTAATAAATTCTTCCAGAGTCACCAGTTGAATTGTGTCAACGTCTTCATTATATGAATCTCCAAAAATATAATGCTTTAGTCTTTGACCATTCACCACCTGTGTTGTGTCATCCTTCAAATAAGATATTTTGATGGCACCTGAACGATACACTTCTTTGATAACAAAAGGTCCTTCCCATTTTGAGAGTAGTTTCCCTGCAAAAAATCTGAGACGAGACCTATACAAAAGAACTTTCTCACCAACATGGAACTCCCTTTAGAGAATTCTCCTATCATGCCATATTTTTTACTTTTTACTTAAAGAGACTAGCATTTTCATAAGCTTCACTCCTCCACTCATCTAAGGTACTCATGTCAAGCAATCTTTTCTCACCGGCAAGTTTAAAATCTCTATTCAATTCTTTCACTGCCCAATAAGCTTTGTGTTCTAATTCTAAAGGCAAGTGACAAGCCTTCCCATAGACCATTTTGTAAGGAGACATCCCCATAGGATTTTTATAAGCAGTTCTATAAGCCCACAAAGCGTCATTCAACTTTTTGGCCCAATTTTTCCTAGATCTATTAACAGTCTTCAGCAAGATAGATTTAATTTCCCTATTGGAGAGTTCTACTTGCCCACTGGTTTGGGGGTGATAAGCTGAAGCAATTCTATGGTTAACATCATACTTAGCGAGAGTTTTTATAAAACCCCCATGAATAAAATGAGAGCCACCATCAGTCATGAGATATCTAGGCACACCAAACCTAGGAAAAATAACATCCTTAAGCATTTTCAACGAGGTCTTACCATTAGCACTATTTGTAGGTATGGCCTCTACCCACTTTGTAACATAGTCGACAACAATAAGAATAAAGTGTACCCTTTCGAAGGGGGAAAAGGTTCCATAAAGTCAAATCCCCAACAATCAAAAGGTTCAATAACAAGAGAATAATTCATAGGCATTTCATTGCGTCTAGAAATGTTACCTACTCGTTGACATTCATCACATGATAAGACAAACTTCCTTGCATCTTTGAAAATGGTAGGCCAATAAAATCCAGATTGTAAAACCTTTTGTGCAGTCCTATCCCCAACATGATGTCCTCCATAAGCACTGCCGTGACATTTTTCTCAATATCTCTTGTTGTTCAAATTCTGGAACACATCTTCGCATAATGCCATCTACTCCTTTATATAAGTGTGGGTCATCCCAAAAGTATTGCCTTAGATCATAAAAGAATTTCCTTCTTTGCTGAGCTGTAAAGGTTGGAGGCAAATACTTGGAAACAATAAAATTATCATAATCAACATAACAAGGACTTTCATGCGGACTTACCCTTATTGCAGCCAACTGCTCATTTGGAAAACTATCATTAACAGGCAATGGGTCAAAAGAAATGTTTTCCAAACGAGATAAATTGTCAGCAACAGGATTTTCAGCACCTTTCCTATCCACAATATGCAGATCAAACTCTTGCAAAAGCAACACCCACCTAATAAGCCTAGGCTTAGCGTCTTTCTTTGTCATAAGGTACTTAATAGCAGCATGATCATTATGAATAGTAACCTTTGAATCAACAATATAAGGTCTAAACTTATCACAGGCAAAGATTACAACTAAGAACTCTTTTTCAGTAGTAGCATAATTCTTTTGAGCAGCATCTAGAGTCTTGCTAGCATAATGAATAACATTCAACTTCTTATCAACACGTTGCCCAAGGACAACACCCACAGAAAATCACTAGCATCACACATAATTTAAAAAGATAAACTCCAATCAGGTGGTTGAATAGTAGGAGCAGTAGTCAAAGCTTTCTTCAAAGTTTCAAAAGCTTCCTTATAATCATCATCTAAAACAAAAGATACATCTTTTTGAAGAAGATTAGTAAGGGGCTTTGAAATTTTGGAGAAATCTTTAATAAACCTCCTATAGAAACCAGCATGACCAAGTATACTACGAATACTTTTATATCTCTAGGACAAGACATCTTCTCAATTGCTTCAATTTTGGCTCTGTCAACTTCAATGCCCCTTTCAGAAATTCTGTATCCAAGAACAATCCCTTCATTAACCATGAAATGGCATTTCTCCCAATTAAGAACAAGGTTGGTTTCTTCACATCTCTGCAAAACTTTATCAAAGTTGTGCAAACAGTTATCAAAATAAGTTCTATAGATGGAGAAATCGTCCATGAAAACCTCCACAATTTATTCACAAAAACCATGAAAAATAGCAGACATACATCTCTGAAAGGTAGTAGGAGCATTACATAAACCAAAAGGCATACGCCTATAAGCATAAGTGCCATAAGGACAAGTGAAAGTGGTTTTCTCTTGGTCTTGCGCTTTCACAGCAATTTGAGAGAACCCAAAATAACCATCAAGAAAACAAAAGTGAGTCTTGTTGGACAACCTCTCTAGCACTTGATCAATAAAGGGCAAAGGATAATGATCTTTCTTAGTAACTTTATTAACCTTTCTAAAATCAATGCACATCCTATACCCAACCACTACTATTTGGGGTATAAGCTCATTATTTTCATTAGGAACAATAGTTATTTCCCCTTTCTTGGGAACACAATGAATAGGGCTAACCCATTGGCTATCAGCAATAGGGTAAATAATACCAGCATCAAGGAGTTTTAATACCTCATTTCTTACCACATCCTTCATCCTAGGACTTAGACGGCGTGGTTTCTCAACAACTAGTTTTGCATCAGGTTCTATATTAATAGCATGCTGACATATAGTAGGAGAAATCCCTTTTAGATCACAAGAGTATAACCCATAGCTCCTTGGTGTTTCTTCAGTATTTCCAGTAACCTTTCTTCTTCCTTTCCTGAAAGTTTAGAACTAATAATAACATGATATATTTTCTTATCATCAAGATAAGTATATTTAAGATCATCAGGTAAAGGTTTTAATTCGAAAACAGGGTCCCCTTTAGGTGGTAGGGTGGTTCCCAAATCTTCCACAGGTAGATTATGCTTAAGTTGCTCCGGCTGACGAAGAAAAACCTCGTCAATCTCATTTCTTTCCTTCATGAAGACATTTCTTTCATGATCTTCCATAAACTGCTGCAAGGCATTGTCAGGAGCAAGAGAAATAGCTGAAAGTTGTTCAACCCTGAACTCGTCATTAGGCAGTTCATTTTCATAAGGAGTTTTAGCAAATTTGGAAAAATTAAACTCATAATACTCTCCATCAAACTTAGTCAAAACTTTTTCCTTCCTACAGTCTATGATAGCCCCACAAGTATTCAACAAGGGCCTACCAAAGATAATAGGATAGGTTTTACTAGCTTCTTTACCAAGTACTAGAAAATCAACAGGATATTTAATCTTACCACAAAGAACCTCCACATCTCTTACGATGCCAATGGGATAGACTGTCTCTCTATTAGCAAGGTGAATAACCACATCAATGTCCTCAAGCTCACAATGACCAATTTCATGCATAATTTCCCTATAAAGCTCATAAGGAATAGCACTAGAACTAGCACCAATATCACACAAACCATAATAGCTATGATTACCAATTTTAACAGAAAGCACAGGGACATGATGGTGCTCGACGTGGCACCTTGTTGGAAACCCCAAGAGCAAGGTGTGATGAGCATAGCAGCAAGTTTCCCTCAGTAGAGACTGAGGTTATCGAACCAGAAGGAGGAAGGAAATGTATCAAAGGTGTTGCAAGCAACATGGAAACCTGCACAACACAAACTCAAGACTTTGTCCCAACGAATCAGTGAGGTTGTCAAGCTCACCGGTTTGCTGTAACAAAGGAATAAACGTATGGTGTGGAAGGTAATGGTTTGCAGCAAGTAAACAAGTCATAGTGGAAGATGTATCAATGGTAAAGATTGGACCGGGGTCCATAGTTCACTAGAGGTGCTCTCCTTAGATAAACAACATGGCATGAAGGGTAAACAAATTACAGCAGGGAAATTGATAGGAACTGAGCAAAGCATAACAATGCAATTACTAGTCAAAAAGATCCTATGAGATTCGATTGGGAAATACAACAAGATACATAGGCCGCCATCCAACTGCATCTATGACTAGAAGTCCACCTTCAGGTTATCATCCGAACCCCCTCCAGTATTAAGTTGCAAGTAACAGACAACTGCTTTAAGCAAAGTGTGTAAGGTAAACAGTCCACATGTTCCATGAACAAGAGACCGTTGCTTTCTCCCTAGTGGAAACAACACATTCTACAACCGAAGAGATTATTGTCACTTCCCTTGGAAACTAGAGGCATGAACCCACTATCGAGCATAAATACCCCCTCTTGGAGTCACTAGCAACTACTTGGCCAAGATAGCTACTAACAACGGAGAGCATGCAAGATCACAAACAACACAGACATGATAGAATCATAAAGACAAAACCATTAATCAAACCAACATAATAATCTCAATATCCATCGGATCCCCGCAAACACAACATGCATGATGACAAATAAATTAGATCTTGATCATGAACGGAGCTCACAAGATCTATACATGAAAGAACAAAGGAGGAGATACAACCATCTAGCTACTACATGGACCCATAGTACAAGGTGGAACTAATCACGCATCATACCGGAGAGAAGGCCTCCGGGATGATCACCCCTCCGGCATGGTGCCGAGAAGAACTTCAGATCCCCCCAATCTAGGGATGACGGTGGTAGCGGCTACAAACGGTTTCATGGAGATCTGATTAGGTGCTTAGGGTTTCTGCATCAGGGGCTTCTTATAGGCGAAGGGGGAGGCCGAGGAGGTGGCCAGAGGGGCCACACCTCCTGTGCACGGCCCACCCACCGACACGCCTAGGGGTCTGCCGCCGCCACGCTTTTCCGTCTCCCCTCTGGGCTTCTTGTTCCCCACGGAAAGTTATTGACTTTGGCTTTTGTCCCGTCCAATTCCGAGAATATATTTTTACTGCTTTTCTGAAACCAAAAACAGCAGAAAACAGGCAACTGGCACTGTGGAAACTTGTTAATAGGTTAGTACCAGAAAACATGTAAAAAGCACCTCAAAGTGTAGACAAAGCAAAGCAAAGTAGATAGTAACAAGCATGGAACATCAAAAATTATAGGTACGTTTCCGACGTATCAAGCATCCCCAAGCTTAACTTCTGCTCGTCCTCGAGTAGGTAAGTGATAAAAGAATAATTTTTGAGGTGACATGCACCCTCACAATAAAGATCCAACCATTTGCAAGAATTGAAAGCTGGTATCAAAGAACTCTAAACATGTGCATGAAAGAATGGAGTTCTAAAAATAGGACATAGTAATTATGCATGCAACATGAAAGGCTACAAACAAAGATCATGAATAACATGCATTGAAAAACATTTGTTTGTTTCACATACAAAAAACATAGCATAGTGGCAATCAACCTGTCCCTCATAGAGTAGAAATATAGATGCATAGGACACCTTCAAAGTTCACAAGGGTGACTAGAAACAAATAACACAAAAACAAGTAATATCACAATATGCATCAATCAATTATCTTTGGAACACTGCACACAGGATGACAACTATGCTCTCTTAATGGTGCCTAAAGGTAGACGGTGGATACTCAATAGTGGTGAAAGAAAGGCCTTTTTGTAAAGGAAGCATGGATTTCAAGTTTCAAAAAGAGCTTCCAAAAATTATGGTACTTGTTAGCTTTCAGCCCTCATTGCCCCTATCATAAGCATCTTGAAGTAATTAAGGTTAAAGTGAACAAACTAGGGAGTATATGCTTGACGAAGTATAAGTTGGCAATCTCAAGTCTCTTGAATATGAGGGCACACCTCATGCTACTAAACTTCAGGCCCAGGTAAGTTCTTATCATTGTAAGTATTTGCATATCATTGAGAACCGCCAACGGGGTACCCCTTGCACATGGTACAGGATCTTTCCCATAACCAAAATGACAAGGCAAGCAGACAATGAGCATCTCAACGATCTTTTTATTTACTATATGCATAGCTTTTTATTGAGGATGCTTCATAGATATCTCACTATGGTGATGCTACAAGTTTCCACCATGATTAGGCATGGCTTAGGCTAGCGGCCCAGGCGTTTCTCTAACACAGAATACAAACTCCATGGACTTACAAGTTCCCTTTTTATTTCACACCGGTGACATCCACAAACAAAAGAGCATGATATCAACTGAGTACAAAGTACAAGTGCAATGTTGAAAACGTTCCCTGTGACAGCACGGTTCTGCTAATTCCAACGTATAAGTGCAAGCATATACAACATAGCGCCAAAATGGTTCAAGTTTATTAGGGGCAAATAATATAAAGTGTGCCGTCAAGTTTGTGAGGGATTTAATCACTAAGTTTTCACATAACAAAATACTTTTTAAATGGAAGATAGCTGAAGGAAAGAATATACTTGGAATGGTGTAACACACCATGCATAGGAGTTTATAGTGGACACTTTGGAATAACTTGGTTTCTTGGGAGTTGGAAGCATGAGTAGAGCTTACTCATACAAGTGTAGGCTAGCAAAAGACTGTAAGCAACCAACTAAGAGAGCATAATGGCCATAATCATGCAGAGCAACAAAGCATTACTAATCAAAGCATAGAGTGGTACTACAAGTCAAGGACTAAATGATCATAGAGGCTATGGTGACTTGTGAGAGTCATAACATGGTGTGAGCATGTGCCAAGTCAACCCAAACAAAGTATCAAAGGAGAATACCACAATACTATGCTTTTGCATGCTAAAACAACGCATAATTTCTTCAAGGCACACTAAGAAATCCCAATGACTTGGAGCAAGCCATGCTACAACAATAATCACTAAGCATAAATTCAAAACAACACCTAGCATGTCATGCTAAAGTCTAAGTCACAGTCAATGCAAGCTCCTCTTGCACTTCAAGCAAGAACTTACTACTCCTTTCCAACAGCAAGCAACTTATTTGCAAAACAACACAGTGAGAACGGGGGGGGGGTCCAAACTAATCAATCAAACTAAACAACTAAGCAAAGCAAACGAAAACTAAGACGCTCCAAGAACAACACAACTGTGCATGAAACAATAAAAACGAAGTGTCTAGATAGACCTGAGCTTTTTATTGATGAAGAAGGGGATGCCTTGGGCATCCCCAAGCTTTGACGCTTGTACCTCTTGGATATTTCTTGGGGTGACACCATGGTGGAATTCCCAAGCTTGAGATTTTGTCCATTCTTCATCTCATTGCATCATTCTCTCTCTACACCTGAAATGTTTCCTTCATACAAAACTTCACACAATCTTCATTAGCAACATTAGTGTATTCAAAAGATATTAGACCCCTGGCAAATCTTTGGGACAGCAAGGGTTTTCACTAAAAACACAAGATACTGTATTAACTCCTTCAAAAAGCTCAATTCCCCAAAAGAGAACTCAAAAGGAATCAATAAGAAGCAAATGCAAATAATGGCAGAAATCTGTCTAAACAGACCAGCAGGTAGAAACCGATTTTTTCGAACATCTTCTGTTGCCCAAATCAAAAAGTGTTGCACTAACAAATGTTATCTAACATACTGGGGGATTTATTTGTAAATTTTGAGCTCAATCCAAGTTACAGAGACTCCTCATGATTTTTTTTGGTGGAGGACAGAAATCTGTTTCGGGACAGCAACTCCCCAAATCTTACTTCCCTCTCATTAGAGGTCATTCTTGGCACAAAAATCAAACAAAAAGGATAAGAAGAGGTCATTACTGAAGTAATAACGTCCAAGACTCAAGTAAACTCTTGGGTTATCTCCCAACAAGTACTTTTCTTTAATGCCTTTAAGTTAGGCACAAGAAGCAAGAAGAATCAAGTATTTTCAAAGGAGGAAGCATTAACATCAATCCTTGCTTTTAAAGGAGGAGCAAAAAGAAACTTCTCTTTCCTCATAGGGAAGTGTTCAATATCTTTCTTGAATGCAAAATGATATTTAATGGTGCCTTCTTTCATATCAATGATGGCACCAACTATTCTAAGAAAAGGTCTTCCCAAAGTAATGTGACAAGAAGCATTGTATTTAACATCCAAAACATAGAAATCCACAGGGACATAAGCATTGTTAACCATAATGAGAACATCATTAATACCCCCATGAGTTTATTCTTAGCATTATCATTGAGTGAGACATCCAAATAACAATCTTCTAGTGGTGGCAAATCAAGCATTTCATAAATCTTCCTAGGCATAATAGAGACACTAGAACCAAGATCACATGAAGCTTTGAGATCAAAGTCATTCACTTGCATATTAATAATGGGTTCCCAACTATCTTCTACTTTCCTAGGAATATAAGCTTTGTGTTTTAGCTTCTCTTCCTTAATCTCAACAAGAGCATCTGTAATGTTTTTGGTAAAGGAAACATGCATATCACTAGCATCAGGCCTTCTATCAAGCTTTTGCAAGAACATAATCACTTCAGTAATATTGCAACCATCAATATCAAAGTCAAACTTAGCATCACTAGTAGCAGGCTCAATAGGCTTAGGCATAGTAGGAGGAGTAATAGGGACTACTTGTGGTTTCGTGGTGATAGTGCACACACTATTGTTTCTATCTAGCTTCCCTTTCCAACTTAGCATGAAGTTGAGCTAACAGCCTAACATTTTCATCAATAGTAACTTGTATGGCATGAGCAGTAGCAAAGATGTTTTCCATAGTTTTAGGTTTAGCAGGCATTTTATTAATCAAGGAAGACTGAGCTTCAGACAAAAAAGATATATTTTTCTCAACAGTTAAAAGCTTTTCCTCAATAGTCTTATTGAAAGTGGTTTGTTTACTAATAAAGTCCTTGAGCATGACTTCAAGTTCAGAGGGGGCACTTTTAGCATTATTGTAAGAGTTCATAGGAATTGCCATTATTAGGAGGATAAGGCCTATAATTGTTGTTGCTACCAAAATTATTACTATAGGCATTGTTGTTGAAATTGTTGTTTCTAATGAAGTCCACATCAACTTTCTCTTCTTGAGAAACCAAAGAGGCTAAGGGAACACTATTAGGTGAAGGGTTCGCAGCATAGAAAACAAAAAATTTCCTACGATGGGAACTATGTACCAAGATCTATCTACTAGATACAAACAACGGGCGGATGTATATCCATAGAGAACATACCCTTGAAGACCGACAAAGCTTAATGAGTTGAACTCGTGTTTGATGTAGGCGATCTCTTGCCGATCTCAAGATCGAGAGGAAGTCCTAGTGTCGCAAAGCAGCAGCGCATCCGTGCTCGCACACACGTAGAAGACACCGAGCAACCTCCGCCTCCTCGCTCCAGCGATGCAGTAGAAGCACAACCCTTTCTTGCCAAATAGCCACCGGGAACATGTATCTCGCTAGTCCGAGACCATGGGGGATAAATTCTAGAGGGGGAGAGAGATCCTTCACGAGGAGGTGTGAGTGAGAAGTGAGGAGAGGGGTGCCTTTTATAGGAGAAGGGGGGACCCCAAGGGGGTGGCCGGCGCATGGGGGCTGCCCCCTTGCCCTCCCCTCTTCATGTGGGTGGACACTCCACTCACAAAAATCCATTCAAATCCCTCCACTCAAAATCCCACTCAAACTTGCCATTAAATTTCCACCAAATTTAATGCAAACTCTCATTAAATAAAACTCTTTTATTTTATTCAGAATTTTGTCAATTACTTTAATGACAAACATTCACAAATAACCCCTTGCTAGAATTCTATTTCACATGCATAACCTCTTTATGCAATTTCACCCGAAAACCTATTTCGGTATCTAGTGAAATAAATTCCTGCGCTTGTTTATTCTTTCGGCATGAAACATTTGCTCCAACTGGATGTCAGTGTCCCTTAAGTGTGTCACCCTATGATTCGCGAATAATGCGGACATGATCGAGACCCTTCTCCGATCAATAATCACTAGCGGGACCTGGAGATCCATACTGACTCCCACACATTCAACGATGACTTTCCTGTGATCGTCGGAACCTTTTATGCTTGTATCTTAATCCCTTTGTTTCATGATATATTACATGCCCGAGATTCTATCATCGGTATCTCCATACCTAGTTTGATCTTGTTACTCACGTGCACTCTTTTCTCGTTCCCGTGATATAACATTCTAGTGATCAAATCACTTGCTTACAAGCTAACCAATGTGATATCACCGAGAGGGCCCAGAGTATATCTATCCGTCATCGGGATGAACAAATTCCACTCTTGATCCATGATTCTCAACATAACACTTTATTAGCTTTGAAGCCATCTTTTTATAATCACCCAGTTATGGTGTGACATTTGATGTCAACAAGAAACTCTTCCGGTGTTAGTGATTGGCATGATCTCATGGTCTAAGGATTAGGATCACTTCGTAAGTTGTTTATAGCAATATAAACTCAATGACTTTGATCATAATGCTATACTTCAGATGAATGTTCATCACACCATTACACTAATGTTGTGATCTCGTTATTAACAACATCCAATGTCTATGATCAGGAAACTGTGATCATCTTGTTAATCAACGAACTAGTTTATGAGAGAGGCATAACTAGGAACTTTCTGTTTGTTTATTAAACACACATGTATTAATGTTTCCGTATTAATACAATTATAGCATGCAAAATAAACATCGATCATATACTTGGAATACACATAATAAACACTTTATTATTGCCTCTCGGGGCATATTCCCTTCAGTCTCCCACTTGCACTAGAGACAATAATCTAGTTACATAGTGATGTATCTAACACCCATGGAGTTCTGGTGTAGATCATGTTTTTCTCTAGGGAGAGTTTTAGTCAACGGATCTGCTACATTGAGATCTGTATGTACTTTACAAATCTTTATATCTCCATCCTTGAAATGCTCGCGGATGGAGTGAAACCGGCGCTTAATATGCTTGGAATGCTTGTGAGACCTTGGCTCTTTGGCATTGGCAATGGCACCATTGTTCTCACAATAGATCACCATTGGGTCCAATGCGTTTGCAAGCACACCTAGTTCGGATATGAACTCCTTCATCCAAACTGCTTCCTGAGCCGCTTCCAAAGCAGCAACATATTCGGCCTCCGTCGTTGATCCTGCCACCACAGCTTGTTTGGAGCTCCTCCAACTAACCGCTCCGCCATTCATGATAAATAAGTATCCGGATTGAGACTTAAAGTCATCCGGATCGGTGTCAAAGCTAGCGTTGACATAACACTTAGCGACGAGCTCTTCTTCACCTCCGTATACAAGAAACATATCCTTAGTTCTTCGCAAGTACTTAAGGATATTTTTGACCACTTTCCAGTGTTCTGAACCTGGATCCGATTGGTACCTACTAATCAAACTAATAGCATGTTCCACATCCGGTATTGTACATAGCATGGCGTACATTATAGAGCCTATGGCTGAATCATAGGGGACTTTGTCCGTTTTCTCTCTTTCTTCCGCCGTAGCCGGACTTTGAGTCTTACTCAATGTCGTGCCTTGTGTCATAGGTAAGAACCCCTTCTTACTATCTTCCATTTTAAACTTCTTTAAAATCTTATCAAGGTATGTACTTTGCGATAGCCCTGTTAGGCGCCTAGATCTATCTCTATAGATCTTTATGCCTAATATGTATGATGCTTCACTTAGGTCCTTCATTGAAAATTTGCTGTTTAGATAACTTTTAACACTGTTTAAAAGATCTATATCATTTCTGATCAATAATATGTCATCCACATATAATATTAGAAATGCCACATTGCTCCCACTCACTTTCTTGTAAATACAAGCTTATCCATAAGTTTGGACAAATCCAAACTCTTTGATCACCTCATCAAAGCGGAGATTCCAACTTCGTGATGCTTGCTTCAATCCATAGATGGATAGCTGAAGCTTGCACACCTTGTTAGCATCCTTAGGATCGGCAAAACCCTTTGGTTGTATCATATACAACTCTTCTTCAATATTACCATTGAGAAACGCGGTTTTGACATCCATCTTCCATATCTCATAATCGAAATATGCAGCAATTGCTAACATAATCCTAACTGACTTTAGCATTGCTACAGGAGAGAATGTCTCATCATAGTCAACTCCTTGAATTTGTCGAAACCCCTTTGCGACAAGTCGAGCTTTATAGACGGTTACATTACCATCAGCATCAGTTTTCCTTTTGAAAATCCGTTTGTTCTCCATGGCCTTTCGGTCGTGAGGTAAGTCCACCAAGTTCCAAACTTGATTTTCATACATGGATTCCATCTCAGATTTCATGGCTTCTAACCATTTGTTGGAATCCGTAATCATCATCGCTTCTTCATATGTCACAGGGTCATCATTTTCATCAACCATGAAATTCATGACAGGATTTCCGTACAGCTCGGGAGCTGCACGCATCCTGCTAGACCTGCGAGGTTTGGTAGTACTCTCTTTCGGAGTTTCATGATCATTATCATTAGTTCCCTCTTCAACAGGTGAAGCCAACTCCGGAATCGCTTCCGGCGCTGCGGTACTCGCCATACTTTGAAGAGAAGGTTCAATAACCTCTTAGAGTTCTACCTTTCGACTACTCACACCTTTCGCGAGAAACTCTTTCTCTAGAAAGGATCCATTCTTGGCAACAAAAACCTTGCCCTCGGATCTGTGATAGAAGGAATACCCAATAATTTCCTTAGGGTATCCTATAAAGACGCATTTTTCCGCTTTGGGTTCGAGTTTATCCGGTTGAAGTTTCTTCACATAAACATCGCATCCCCAAACTTTAAGAAATGATAGCTTAAGTTTGTTTCCAAACCATAATTCATACGGTGTATTTTCAACGGATTTAGATGGTGCCCGATTTAAAGTGAATGCAGCAGTTTCTAGTGCATAACCCCAAAATGACAACGGAAAGTCCGTCAGAGACATCATAGATCGAACCATATCTAATAAAGTACGATTACGACGTTTCGACACACCATTTCGCTATGGTGTTTCGGCAGGTGTGAGTTGTGAAACAATTCCACACTCTTTCATGTGAGTGCTAAACTCGTAACTTAGATACTCACCTCCACGGTCAGACCGTAGAAATTTGATCTTTCTATTACGATGATTTTCCACTTCATTCTTAAATTCCTTGAACTTTTCAAATGTTTCAGACTTGTGTTTCATCAAGTAGATATAACCATATCTACTCAAATCATCCGTGAAAGTAACAAAATAACGATATCCACCTCGCGTCGACACACTCATTGGACCACATACATCAGAATGTATGATTTCCAATAAATCTGTCGCCCGTTCCATTGAACCGGAAAACGGCGTTCTAGTCATCTTGCCCATAAGGCATGGCTCACATGTATCAAATGATTCAAAATCAAGTGATTCCAAAAGTCCATTTGAATGGAGCTTCTTCATGCGTTTAACGCCAATATGACCTAGACGGAAGTGCCACATATATGTGGATATATCATCATTAAGTTTAATCCTTTTAGCATCAACATTGTGAATATGTATAACATTATTATCGAGATCCAAAAGAAATAAACCATTCATCATCGGTGCATGACCATAAAAGATTTCATTCATATAAATAGAACAACCATTGTTCTCAGATTTAAATGAATAACCACTTCGCATTAAACATGATCCAGATACAATGTTCATGCTAAGTGCTGGCACCAGATAACAATTCTTTAAGTTTATTACTAATCCCGACGGCAAATGGAGAGGTAGCGTTCCGACGGTGATCACATCAACGCTTGATACATTGCCGACACGCATCTTGACCTCACCCCTTGCTAGCGGTCGCTTGTTCCGCAGCCCCTGATTCGATTTAAAATATTAGCAACTGAACCGGTATCAAATACCCAGGTGCTACTGCGAGCACTAGTCAAGTACACATCAATAACATGTATATCGTATATACCTTTGTTTGCCTTGCCGGCCTTCTTGTCTGCCAAATACTTGGGACAGTTGTGCTACCAATGGTCAGTCCCTTTACAATAGTAGCACTCGGTATCTAGGTCCAACTTGGGGTTTCTTTCAAGCACGACACCGGCTTGCCGCCCTTACTTCCCTTCCGTTTTCCCTTCTTGTCTTTCTTGAAACCAGTGTTCCTATTGATCCTCAACACTTGATGTTCCTTTTTGATCTCCTTCTGCAGTTTTAAGCATTGACAGAATGTAGAGGCCCCAACCTTTGATAAGGTAGAGATCCCTATGTTTACAATGCTAGTCCCTGGATCAATAGCTAGCATCCACAGTTAAGATGTAATATCAAGAAACAAAGGTCATAATGTAACTTTATAACCAGGAATAACATAATTTTATTACATCTTACATAGCTCATTTGGCTATTACATTACATTGCAGCAGAATATCTATAAGCATGGGGTCCTTCATCTTCAAAGTGCCACAGGCAAACATGCTGGTTGTAGACTTGTAATCCTAAACAATCAACTTCACTAATATCAAACAAACCTGCAACATAACAAGTTACAGCCACAAGGGTCAATACATTTGAATTGTATTGGCAAGTTTCACTACTATGTTGAATATAAGTGGATCCTATCATTACATGCATATTTGGCTAAGTAGGGTTTTAGGCTCATTTGCAGAAAGCAATAATTTATCCTATCTTTTCAAAATAGTTTTGATCTTTTGTCAAATCTTTCTGAACTCCTTGGTAAATCCCCAAGTGTTTCAAGTCTTTGTCAAAACCTCTTGAGCTCCTTGGTAAATCCCCAAGTGCTTCAAGTTTTTACCAAAATCTCTTGAGCTCCTTGGTACACCCCAAGTGCTTCAAGTTTTTATCAAAAATCTCTTGAGCTCCTTGGTACACCCCAAGTGCTTCAAGCCTTTTGTTGTCACTTTAAAGTTTTTCTTTTAGAAATTGGAATGTCGAGATTTCCCATAGTTTCAAGCTTTAGTTGCTCAGTATTGTCCATAACCGGGGACACGGCTAAGTACTTAGATTTTTGATCTTCTGCAGAAGTTGTACACTTTACCCACATGACACAATCTCATCTTGTTGCCACCAGTGGCCGCTGGATAAGTACTCACCAAGATGGAATACTGGCAGACTGAGAATGTGACGAAGTCTTTCCATAGGGTCCTCCCATACACAATGCTAGCTTGTCTTCAGGCACCAATGTAGGGTTCCTAGTTCCCTCATTTCCAGTTAACCTGAAGACCAATGCATGGGTCTTGCCAATGTAGTTGACTAAGCCAGAGCCATATTAGCATGTGGTCACATACCAAGCCACTGTTGGAGAAACATGTTCAATCTCTAAGTCCCTGGGTGGTTTCCATCTGGTGCACAACAAAAAGAGATTGCCATATAAACATGGTTCCTCTTGTTGCCACCTTGTCCAAAACTTGAGTATCCTTGTCCACCCAGGTGGTTCATTGAGTACTTATTTTATTATATAAAACATAAGTCTTTTCTCAATCTTCATAAAATCTCAACATGTATCTCTTCTCAAAATATGTAGCATGGCTAAGCATTTTACAACTACATTGTTTTCACTAAGGAATATATAAGGGTATCCTATTAGGATTTAGCATAGCATAAAGTATAGAAATTCTTTTCATGCATGTTTCAAAATCCACTAAGTATAATGAAAATAGTAGGACTTTGAATGATAGTGTCACTTGACTTTTTGGTAGGGAATGTTGGTTCACTTCTTGATCTTGCTAATCTCACACTCTTCTATCTTCACTACAATTCAATCAAGCAAACATAGATTCAACTAGCATTCCAACCATAATCAAACAGATCATCACACATAAAATAATAGAAACTAAGTCATGCATGCAAGCATGCAAAAGATAGTTTTGTTTGCAAAGGTGGTTTCTACTAGGCTCTAAACATTGTAAGGTTCAAAATGGTCATTTCCAAAAGTGGCAAAGTCATTTGCAAAAGGATTTTGTCTAAAAACCATTTTAATCAAATTATTATTTTATGTGGTGGAAAATGTTTTTATCAAAGCAACAATTTTATGTTGTTCACCAAATAAGTTGTTAATTCTCAAAACTTGGTGTTTAGGGTCAGTAGGTTTGTTTCAAATCATTTTCCCAAAGTTTTTACTCCAAAAATCATTTTCATAGCAAAATCAATATTTTTATTGGACTAGAAATAGGCTAATTCAATTATTCAATCCTAATCTTCACCAAATACATTTTTAAATCCATGGTTTGGTTCCTAGGGTCAGTAGGTTCACCACAAACCAATTTTCAAAGATTTCATCCTTAAAATCATTTTGGAATAATTTTTATAACCTAAACTAGCATACAAATGTTTCTGCAAAAACAAACATTTTACCAGAAGCTTTTTACTAAACAAATTGCATGGTTGGCTAGGGCTTGTTCCACTGATTCCACTGATATAAAGTTTGCAAATTTTGGACGTGTGGATCAAAAGTTACAAGGTTTACAAATTTGCATCTAAATCAGATTCAAAATTTTGTTTTAAATCAAAACCAGTCCACGTGGCGTGTTTCTACTGGCCTGTACCGGTTCGCGCGGATCGGCCTTCGTGGATCGTTGGATCTAACTTAAACGAATGGATCAGATGGGCGCGTACCCCTTCGTCTAGTTCTAATCGCAGCCACAAGATTTACATCTAACGGTCACAGACGCTTGGCCAAAGCTTTGGCGGCGCTGGCAGACGGCAATGGCACGCCTTCTGGCGGCGAGCACCTGTGAACGATACAGGAAGCAAGGAAGAGGAAACAGCTCACCGTGCTCGAGGATCGTGGCGATGCTCAACGTGGTTGCGAGGCGAGGCGCCAGATCCGTCGAATTCCTCGGAGTCAGGGCGGTGTCGGTCCTTCGGCGTCGTTGAGACGAGGCTACGATCGTCGAGGAAAAACAACGGTGTGGTTAGACGCGTACGAGTATGGGGAATGTGAGAGCATCACTGAGAGGGCTTGGGGCGGTCTGGGCTTACCAGGGAAGTTCGCCGGAGTTGCTTGCAGACGGTGGCGCTCAGGTTGTCGTTGTTGCCGGCACTATGGATCAAGTGCGGTCAAGCCGAGGGTGCAGGGAGGAACGCCTGAGGATGGAGAGCAAGCTAGTGTGGTTGGGGAGGTGAGGGGTGGCAGTGGTTCGCCGGAATTGGCCGGGGAAGGTCGTCGGGGCAGCGAGGGTGTGTGGCAAAATTCGTCCAGCTTGGGGGCAGAGAGAGGGAGGTGCGTGAGGGGAAATGGAGAGGAGGCCAGGGCGGTTCATAGGGCGCAGTCACGGCGAGTAATGGTCGCGGAATCAACGCGTATTGAATCCTGCAGAAACGACCGGCGAGAGGGGGACGTGGTCACCGCGGGGTGAGGAAGAAGGTGACCTGGCGTGGGGTCGTCTCGTCAGTGATAGAGGAAAAGGTGAGGTGGGGTCTAATTATCTGCGACGCTGCGGGTGAGTGTTTGAGTGAGAAAACGTTTCGCGAGAGAGAGTAGGGTGGGCTTGATGTTGGGCTTGTTGGGCTGGCCGGTTAGGCTGTGTCCTTTGCACATTTTTTTTTGTTCTGAATCTTTTCCTTTTTCTGTTTGAATTTCCTGATTGAATTTCAAACAAACAAATCAAACATTCAACAATCAAACTTCCACCACACTTTGCAATTGAATTTGGTTCTGTTTTAACAACATAATTCCAAGTCTATTTTAGGGTCCATTAATAATTAAATAAAATGGACCTTAGTTATTAAATCAAATAGAATTTGCTTTAATAAAATCTTTATTTTTGAAATCTAAATATAAAACCAAAACACTTCAGTAGGTTTTATTTGAGAATATAAAATATTTGGAAAACTTGTTTAAAATAATTTAATAAGTTTTGATGTTTTAGTTAAAATGGTAAAACCTTTCTTTTAATAAAATTGGATATTAATAAATCCTCATTATTTTATTTAAATAAACTTTTACTCTTTTAATCAAAGCAAAACCTTTTATTTCAAAAGCTTGGCCAAGGTTTAATTTGGCTCTATAAAATAATCCTTATTTATATTTCTTCCTTTTCATTTGAAAACCAAATCTTCTATTAAAAGATCCAAAATAGTAACTTCACACATTTAATATTTTCTTTATTAAATGTTTATCTTTTCAAATCCCTTTAGGATTTGTTTGATCAAAAAGGTTTGAAGGTTTCCAATTGGGGTCAAAAAGTTTCTTCTCACTCTGAAAAACAACAAAGTTTTATTTTATTCATTTATTTTTCACATTACAAGATTTGGAAAATCTTGGGATGTGACACAGAAGCTCGGGGAGAGACTTCTTCATGCCTTGCATATTATAGTTCATCACAAAGCTCTTATAGCTAGGTGGCAGAGACTGCATAGCACGATGGATGCCTAAGTCAATGGGAATCGATATTCCCAAGGACACAAGCTTATCGGCATAACCCGACATCTTGAGTAGATGATCACTAATGGAGCTGTGCTCTTCCATCATGCAGCTAAACAACTTTTCTGAAGCGTTGTAGCTCTCTACAATAGCATGTGTGTCGAAAATCATTTTCAACCCACCCATTGTATCAAATGCATTGCCATTTTCGAAACACTTTCGAAGTTCCGGCTCTAGCCCATACAATATGCCACAATGAACTAAGTTGTGGTCCTCCTGACGAGTCTGATAGACATTCTTCTCCTCGTCAGGGTCATCCTCAAAAGGTGGGGTGCCTAGGGGAGCTTCTAGCACATATTGCTTTTGTGCAGCAGCGAGGAGAATCCTCAAATTCATGGCACATTCTGTAAAGTTGCTACCGTTCGTTGCAAGTTTCTCTTTCTCCATGAACACATTGAAATTAAAAGCAGGTGGTGCCATCTACAATAGAATTTGTAAAGTTTAGACTAAGTTTATGATAGATTGAGTTCAACTAATCCACATTACGAATGAACTCCCACTCAAAAATGACATCCCTCGTGCCTTTTTGGTGATTACATGAACCAAATCCACTACACCAAGTCCGATCATCATGTGAGTCGGTGTAGCTTCAAAGGTGAGCATCAAATGGGCATCATATCTACTATATGACTCATGCTTAACCTTTCGGTCTGTGTTTTGAGGCCATGTCTGTACATGCTAGGCTCGCCAAGTTAGAACCTTAGTATTCGCGTGTGTAACTGTTTTACACCCGATATATGGTCGTGGATCCAAGAACACCCGATCATCACGTGATGTCTTGGAGCGACGAAAACATAATAGGTGCATACTAAAGGAAGAACACATTCTTATCTTGATATTTAAATGAGGGATCATCTTATTATGCTAACAAAGTGCTAAACAAGCAATATAAGGTGCTATCAAACATCACATGTTTATTAGTGAAATGATATGGTTCCCGCATATGATCTCTATCATGTGCATCGTGATATGATCACTATCATACCTTTATGTGTAAGTCCAAGGTCTATGGAGTTTACACGCTATGTGTGTTGTAAGAGTATCATCTCATACTTCTATTTACAACATCACCATATCATGACACTAGCCCAACAACAATCTAAACTAGATGCCTCTAATTTATCCATTGCAAATTTTACGTGGCTTAGGGATTTCGAAGATAGAACCGTTGATACCTACGAGCATGAACCACAACGAGGATAACCAAATTGTTTACAACTCGTTGCAAAATAGATATTGACTATAGTAGGAGAGACAGACACCTGCTAGCCACTTATGCAAACTAGTTGCATGTCAAGCGTGGAACAGGTCTCATGTGCGAGGACATGTAAAGTTTGTCCGGGCCTCTTCATCCCACTATGCCACCAATATCCAAAATTACAACTAAGGAGCAACAATATGATCATCATCGCCCACATACTCATATGTGTACTACCCGTGTAAAGCATCTACGCATAGATCCGGCTCTGATACCACTGAAGGGTTCGCATCATAGAAAACAAATTTTTTCCTACGATGGGAACTATGTACCAAGATCTATCTACTAGATACAAACAACGGGCGGATGTATACCCGTAGAGAACATACCCTTGAAGACCGACAAAGCTTAACGAGTTCAACTCGTGGTTGATGTAGACGATCTCTTGTCGATCTCAAGATCGAGAGGAAGTCCTAGCGCCGCAAAGAAGCAGCCATCCGTGCTCGCACACACGGACAAGACACCGAGCAACCTCCGCCTCCTTTCTCCAGCGATGCAGCGGAAGCACAACCCTTTCTTGCCGAATAGGCACCGGGAACATGTATCTCGCTAGTCTGAGACCATGGGGGATAAATTCTAGAGGGGGAGAGAGATCCTTCACGAGGAGGTGTGAGTGAGAAGTGAGGAGAGGGGTGCCTTTTATAGGAGAGGGGGAAACCCAAGGGGGTGGCTGGCGCATTGGGGTTGTCCCCTTGCCCTACCCTCTTCATGTGGGTGGACACTCCACTCACAAAAATCCATTCAAATCCCTGCACTCAAAATCCCACTCAAACTTGCCATTAAATTTCCACCAAATTTAATGCAAACTCTCATTAAATAAAACTCTTTTATTTTATTCAGAATTTTGTCAATTACTTTAATGACAAACATTCACAAATAACCCCTTGCTAGAATTCTATTTCACATGCATAACCTCTTTATGCAATTTCACCCGAAAACCTATTTTGGTATCTAGTGAAATAAATTCCTGCGCTTGTTTATTCTTTCGGCATGAAACATTTGCTCCAACTGGATGTCAGTGTCCCTTAAGTGTGTCACCCTACGATTCGCGAATAATGCGGACATGATCGAGACCCTTCTCCGATCAATAATCACTAGCGGGACCTGGAGATCCATACTGACTCCCACACATTCAACTATGACTTTCCTGTGATCGTCGGAACCTTTTACGCTTGTATCTTAATCCCTTTGTTTCACGATATATTACATGTCCGAGATTCAATCATCGGTATCTCCATACCTAGTTTGATCTCGTTAATGACATGCACTCTTTTCTTGTTCCCGTGATATAACATTCTAGTGATCAAATCACTTGCTTGCAAGCTAACCAATGTGATATCACCGAGAGGGCCTAGAGTATATCTATCCGTCATCGGGATGAACAAATTCCACTCTTGATCCATGATTCTCAACATAACACTTTAGTAGCTTTGAAGCCATCTTTATAATCACCCAGTTACGGTGTGACGTTTGATGTCAACAAGAAACTCTTCCGGTGTTAGTGATTGGCATGATCTCATGGTCTAAGGATTAGGATCACTTCGTAAGTTGTTTATAGCAATATAAACTCAATGAGTTTGATCGTAATGCTATTCTTCGGATGAATGTTCATCACACCATTACACTAATGTTGTGATCTCGTTATTAACAACATCCAATGTCTATGATCAGGAAACAGTGATCATCTTGTTAATCAACGAACTAGTTTATGAGAGAGACATAACTAGGAACTTTCTGTGTGTTTTTTAAACACACATGTATTAAAGTTTCCGTATTAATACAATTAGAGCATGCAAAATAAACATCTATCATATACTTGGAATACACATAATAAACACTTTATTATTGACTCTTAGGGCATATTCCCTTCATTAGGATCTAAAGGAGCTTTCCCATTAACAAGCATAGCCATAATAACATCAATCTTATCACTCAGAGAGAAGTTTCCTCAACAGAATTTTACCTTGTTACCATGTGGAGATCTCTCAACATGCCATTCAGAGTAGTTAACCATCATATTATCAAGGAACCTTGTTGCAGCACCCAAGGTGAGGCCCATGAAGGTACCTCCGGCAGGTTCCTTGAGGAGTAGTTCAAACCTGCATATAAAGTTTGGATAATCATCCAAGTAGTGAGTCCATGATTGGGACAATTCTGAACCAAAGTTTTCATTCTTTCCCAAGCTTGAGCAACATGTTCATTATCAAGTTGTTTAAATTTCATAATGTCACTTCTCATATCTATAATCTTAGCAAGAGGATAATACTTTCCAATAAAAGCATCTTTGCACTTAGTCCAAGAATCAATACTATTTTTAGGCAAAGAAAGCAACCATTCTTTAGCTTTTCCTCTCAAGGAGAAAGGAAAAATCTTGAGCTTAATAATATATCCATCTACATGTAGGGTTTCGTAGCATGGAAAACAAAACATTTCTACCGCATACAAACAAACAAGCCAAGATCTATCTACTAGATTGTAGCAACGAGTCGATGGAATAACTCACCCTCGAAGATTCCAAAGTGTTTAACGAGAGCAGATTCTCGTGGGTGATGTAGTCGTACTCTTGCCGATCTCAAGATCGCGTAGACGATCCTTCCGGCTCTATGTTCCGGCAGCGCTCCCGCAGTCGGTCCACGTTTGGTACTCGACGAAGACCTTCCTCTCCCTTGTTCCAGCAGGCAGCGGAGGTTGTAGCACTCTCCTCGCGATTCCTAAGACAACAAGGCGTGGTACCGGAAGTAGAGGGGAGATCTTGCAGGGCTTCGCCTTAAGCCGGAGCGAGTATGGTGGAGTATGAGAGAGCTTTGGTGATCTAGGGTTTAGACACACCAATTAGAAGGCTCTAAACCAGAGGCTAGGGCAATTAGAAGCTCTAACTTGACGGCTTGGGAGAAATCCCTAGGCTGTGGCTAGGGTTTAGGTTTAGAGGAGAGGGACTTGTGTACTAGGAGCGGCAGCCCTGCCCCTCCCTTTTATAGGTGGGAGGCGCGCCAAGGGAGGAGTCCCTCCCCAACTCGGCTTGAGGTGGGTTGGTTGGAGGAGGAATCCCTCCCAACTCGGGTTTCCACCTCCTCCTCTTTCCAAAACTTGCCGTTTGACTTTCAAACTAGCCGTTTGACTTTTCAATTTAGGATTTAAATAAACCCTTTATTTTAGACAGCAAAGACACCTAGTACATGATGCAATCATTCCAACTTACAATGACACATTCATGTACCCTTCCCCCCTTCCGGAGTGCTGGACATTCCGAAACATTCTAGAACATTCACGATGAAAAAACCGAACCATTCCCCAACTCCAAACGGACTTTCCTTATATGAATCTTATTCTCCGGACCATTCCGGATCTCCTCGTGATATCCGAATCCCATTCGAGACTCGAACAACATTCGGTCTCTTCTCATCATTCCATAACTACTCAAACAACGTCAATCCTTAAGTGTGTCTCCTACGGTCGTGAATTATGCGGACATGATCGAGACACTTCTCCGAACAATAACCAATAGAGGAATCTGGAAATTCATATGGCTCCCACATATTTCTATGATTACTTTGCGATCGAATGAACCACTTACATACGATATCAATTTCCCTTTGTCTCACGATAGTTTACTTATCCGAGGTTATGATCTTCGGTATCTATGCATACCTAGTTCAACCTCGTTACTGATAAGTACTCTTTTCTCGTTCCCGTGATATGTGATCCCTTGTGAGCCAGTCACATGCTTGCAAGCTAATTGGATGACATTTCACCGAGAGGGCCCAGAGTATATCTATCTGTCATATGGATGGACAAATCCCACTCTTGATCCATGTGTTTCAACCAATACTTTCTGAACACTCAATGCCACCTTTATAGCCACCCAGTTACGGTGTGGTGTTTGATGTTATCAAAGCATCCATCCGGTAAAGGTGATATGCATGATCTCATGGTCGAAGGAATCAGATAACTATGTATCAGAAAGCATATAGCAATTGAACTATTAAAATGACTTGATCTTTATGCTACGCTTATCTATAGGAGTATGTCCACCATATCATTCTCCTAACGATATGATCTTGTTGTTAATAACATCTCAATGTTCATGATAGGGAAACCACAATCATCTATTAACCAACAAGCTAGTATTATATAGAGGCTTTACTAGGGATTTCAAATTAAGTTTACAAATTACACAAGTATTAATGT
Organism: Avena insularis; assembly: GCA_023614405.1. Taxonomy (NCBI): domain Eukaryota; kingdom Viridiplantae; phylum Streptophyta; class Magnoliopsida; order Poales; family Poaceae; genus Avena; species Avena insularis. Next base: position 86,773,095 of record CM042695.1, read on the forward strand.
TTCCTTGTTAATACTATTATAGCATGAATGTAAACATTTATCATAAACACAAAGATATAATAATAACTACATTTATTATTGCCTCTAGGGCATATCTCCAACACTACATCCTTATACTTTTGCATTTCACAAAGTTCAACAAAGCTATTGAGATGGGCAGCAGGATCATCAGAACTAGCACCAGCAAATTGCTCTCTCATCACAAGATTCAACAAAGAAGGCTTAATTTCATAAAAGGTAGCATCAGGAGCAGGTGGAGCAATAGGAGTGCTTAGGAAATCATTGTTGTTGGTGCTAGTGAAGTCACACAACTTGGTGTTCTCAGCAGAGTTCATTTTGGCAAAGGTGGGCAAGCCAAATACAGTAGCAGCAGCTAGAGCAGGAACTATTTTTTGTGTGTTTTTGAATAAAGAAAGCAAACCAAACTAAACTATTTTATTTGGTTTTTTTTGGAAAGAGGCAAACAAAACCAATCAAAAGAAACAAAGCAAACTAAAAACAAAGTAAAGAGAAAGGAAGTGAAGGACTCCCCTTGTGAAGACGTCCTTAGCCTCCCCGGCAACGGCGCCAGAAATCTTTGATGGTGCTCGACGTGGCACCTTGTTGGAAACCCCAAGAGCAAGGTGTGATGAGCACAGCAACAAGTTTCCCTTAGTAGGGACCGAGATTATCAAAGCAGAAGGAGTAAGGAAACGTCTCAAAGGTGTTGCAAGCAATGTGGAAACCTGCACAACACAAACTCAAGACTTTGTCCCAATGAATCAGTGAGGTTGTCAAGCTCACCGGTTTGATGTAACAAAGGATTAAACGTATGGTGTGGCAGGTAATGGTTTGCAGCAAGTAAACAAGTAACAATGGAAGATGTATCAATGGTAAAGATTGGACTAGGGTCCATAGTTCACTAGAGGTGCTCTCCTTAGATAAACAACATGGCATGAAGGGTAAACAAATTACAGCAGGGCAATTGCCAGGAACTGAGCAAGGCATAACAATGCAATTACTAGTCAGAAAGATCCTATGAGATTTGATTGGGAAATACAACAAGATATATAGACCGCCATCCAACTGCATCTATGACTAGAAGTCCACCTTCAGGTTATCATCCGAACCCCCTCTAGTATTAAGTTGCAAGCAACAGACAACTACTTTAAGCAAAGTGTGTAAGGTAAATAGTCCACATGTTCCATGAACAAGAGACCGTTGTTTTCTCCCTAGTGGCAACATCACATTCTATGATCAAAGAGATTATTGACACTTCCCTTGGAAACTAGTGGCATGAACCCACTATCGAGCATAAATACCCCCTCTTGGAGTCACTAGCAACTACTTAGACAAGGTAGCTACTAACAACGGAGAGAATTCAAGATCACAAACAACATAGACATGATAGAATCATAAAGACAAAACCATTAATCAAACCAACATAATAATCTTAATATCCATCGGATCCCCGCAAACACAACATGCATGATTACAAATAGATTAGATCTTGATCATGAATGGAGCTCACAAGATCTATACGTGAAAGCACAAATGAGGAGATACAACCATCTAGCTACTACATGGACCCATAGTCCAAGGTGGAACTACTCACGCATCATACAGGAGAGAAGGCCTCCGGCAGGGTGCTGGGAAGAACTTAAGATCCCCCGATCTAGGTATGATGGTGGCGGCGGCTACAGATGGTTTCGTGGAGATCTGATCGGGTGCTTAGGGTTTCTGCATCGGGGGATTCTTATAGGCTAAGGGGGAGGCCGAATAGGTCGCCAGAGGGGCCACACCTCCGTGCGCCACCCACCTGCCGCACCTAGGGGTCTGCCCTTCCACGCCTCTCCGTCTCCCCTCTGGACTTCTTGTTCCCCACAGAAAGTTATTGACTTTGGATTTTGTCCCGTCCAATTCCGAGAATGTTTCTTTACTAGATTTTCTGAAACCAAAAACAGCAGAAAACATGCAACTGACACTGTGGCAACTTGTTAATAGGTTAGTACTAGAAAACATGTAAAAAGCACCTCAAAGTGTAGACAAAGCAAAGTAAAGTAGATAGTAACAAGATGGAAAATCAAAAATTATAGATACATTTCTGACGTATCAGGACACTAGCTTTTCTAGCCTTTTTAGGATGAGAAACAATATTAGTAGCGTCTTCACAGAAGACAATGTGCTCATCCTCTATGTTTCTAGTGACAAGATCATTCACAATAGCTACCACAGGCTCAATATTAATTTGCTCATCAGGCTCCACGGTTTTCTTTGCACTTTTTCTAACCACATTAGCTATCATAGAATGTTCCTTTACCTTAGTAGGAAAAGGGATTTTCTCAACATAAGGTTCAGGCAAAATAGGATCAACATTACAAACTTCTATACTAGTAGGAACATGAGTAACAATGTCTTTAAAAGGAGCATGGTACTTGTCCCACTCTTTCTTGGGAATTTCAATATAAGAGGCAAAGGCCTTAAAACATATTGCAAGAACTTGAGGATCAAGACCAAACTCATTGCTAATATCACGGAAGTCATCAATTCCCATAAAAGATTTAATGCATTCATAATCATAGTTTATACTTGTCTTTCTTCCTTTTTCATTCTCCCAAGCTTCTGTGTTCTCTTGAATACGGTCCAGTAGATCCCATTTAGCTTCTTCCTTCATACGTGTGAATGATCCAGCACAAGAAGCATCTAGTAAATCTTTATCATGAAGAGAAAGCCTAGCATAAAAGTTATTGATAATAATATTGTTAGGGAGTTCATGAATAGGACATTTAAGCATTAGTAACTTCAATCTCCCCCAAGATTGAGCTATACTCTCTCCATCACAAGGCCAAAAGTTATATATTAGATTTCTATCTTTATGAATTTCACTGGCAGGATAAAATTTAGAATAAAAGAGAGATGCCATTTCCTCCCATTCCATGGATTGTCCATTCTTCAACAACTTATACCATTCTTCAGCTCTCCCTTTCAAGGATATGGAGAGTAGCTTCTTCTTCACCTATTCAGTTGTGATACCTGCACACTTAAACAAACCACATAATTCATGGATAAAAAGCAAATGATCACGAGGATGGACAGTTCCATCCCCTATATAACAATTATCCATAACACGATCAATAATACTTGTAGGTATCTTAAAAGGATCTATCTCAACAGGTGGTGGTTCATCTACCACCCTAACAGTGGCAGTAGTTTTCCCAAATAGAAAACCAAGTGGGTTATCCATATTGGAAACAAAGCAGCAAATAGAAATAAAAGCAATACTCACAGTAGAAGTTTCCTTTACCAGTTCCACTCTTCAATAGCGCTTCAATCCCTGGCAACGGCGCCAGAAAATAGTCTTGATGACCCACAAGTATAGGGGGTGTATCGCAGTACTTTTGATAAATAGGAGTGTCGATCCCAACGAGGAGCAGAAGGTATTGACTAGTGGTATGGAGCAGTAAATATCTGTAAATACTTAGCAAACGGATTTTTAGGGGTTTTCTGATAAAGCAACAAAACAAAGTGCAAGTAATAAAGACAACAAGCAAGTGGCCCAATCCTTTCTTAGCAAAGGACAAGCCGGTGGAAATAATTATAAGGACCAAACGTTCTCGAGGACACGTGGGAATTCTGTCAAGTGCTTTCGCTTCAAATAGCCGAGTACTGTTATTTGGTGTTTTAAGTGTTGTGTGGGTGAACCTGCGCTAACATACCGACCTTACTTGGACTAATACATACTTGTGAAACCCCTACAAGCATCCGCAACTACATGAAAGTAATTAAGATATAAATCTAACCACAGCCTTAAACTCTGAGATCCTACGCTCCCTTGTGCAAAGGTGTCCTAACGGGGGTTCAGGTTTCTGTCACTCCGGCAACCCCACAATTAGTAGCCAAATACACAATGCATTCCCCTAGGCCCGTAAATGGTGAAGTATCATGTAGTCGATGTTCACATGACACCACTAGAAGAATATCACCACAACTTAAATACTAAACCATTGAATAATAACTCAACACAAATCCACTACTAACAACATGACTTCTCCCATGTCCTCAAGAACAAAACAAACTACTCACGAGACATCATATGGATCAAGATCAAAGATGATATGGTAATGGATAACAATCTGAACATAAACAATAATCCAATGGTTCCACTCACAAGCATCAACTACAATAGTAATCAACATCGAGAAAGTTTCCCATAATGAACTAAGCAAGTATTCAACACGATTGTTACATCGGGATGGAATAATGATGATGGTGCTGGTGGAGATGATGGTGTGGATGATGATGATGGTCCCGATGAAGCCTAGCTTGATGACGGTGTTAGCCGGAGAAGGAATTTTCCCAGCAGAAATCTGTTAGCCGGAGAGATCTTTCTCTCTCGGTGTTTTCCACCCCGCAGAGGCGGCAGAAATATATCTCTGGTCGCTCCCCTGGTATTAGGGTTCCGTAAGGAAGATATAAGCGAGAGGGCCTAGTCGGAGGCCGGGCAGGTGGGCCACACCTGCCCTAGGCGTGGCCTAGGGGGGACCCGCGCCTAGGGGGTGTGGGCCCCATGGCCCTTCTATGCCGCCCCTTCTAGCTTCCTCTATCTTCTGGGAAAATATAATTTTCCCATATTTTTCTGGTATTTTTCTGATCTTCACGAAATTGCATCAAAACACCTCTTTTTCCACCAGAATCCAGACTCCGGCAGTTCATCCTCCAAGAATCATCCAACATGCATAAACAGATGAAAATACAAAAGTATTACCTCATAATAAGACATATATCAATGAACAGAGGAAAATTATGATATAGAATGATGATGCAAATTGGACGTATCATATACCAATTTGAGGCACCCATAGGGTATATCCATGTCAGTAGCCCCCAAGTGTTCAGTCGAATCGTAGATTTAGTTGGAGACTCTATAATCATTCAGGTGCTTCTCATTCGAACCTGTCTTTCGAATAAGTACTTTAGTTCATGGGGATTGTTTATACGTGTGCCTGACTCGCCCAACGGATCTGGGTCAGCTAACTGTCACTGAACAAAACAACACTATCTTCTTCATACTCGAGTCCCCGGACTTGAATCCGGAATGATGCTGGTGTAATTCGATTCAGGCCGTTGAGGTCTTATAGTAGTCGAATTCCAGTGTTTTAAGTTAGACACCCAATGCATCCATCGGGATTTTTCATCATGGCTGTTGTCATGGTATGTTCGTGGCAGAGCGCAGTCTGGTGCGTTACCAGGCTATCATACAATATCTATAGGACTTATCTTTGCATCATAGACACAACATCCGAAGGTTTATCACCACGGAGGTGTCTCGGGTGAATAAGGAGACTGCTTCTCACTTAGCGTTAATTCGGGCAAAGTTGCCAAAAAGATTTTTATCGTACTTGATTCGAAGGATCTCATTCGAATAGTTCATAAGGTGTGCGACCAGCGCTCCCTATGGGAGTATCCCTCGGGTGTCTTTTCGAGTCATAGACTCGAGCAGAGACTTTAGTTCTATGGATGCGGATGTTCGATTGTCTATTCAAAGGACGTATTTTTTCGAATGCCCGACCAGTGCTCCCTATGGGAGTAGCTCCTGAGTCCGTAGTGGAGTCGCAGACTCGACGTAGGACTGGAAGATATCTTCGAGGCATTTTTACCATTGTAATTTCTCAGGTGCGCGGCCAGTGCTGAGTAGCCCCCGGTTAGTTGGTCAAGTCGTAGACTCGAGTAAGTACTTTTGTTCAGTCGAAAGTTTCGATCCATTGCTGGCTTTGCTTTGATGATGTCATTGCTGATGCCTGGTGAGCTCAACAATCTGCGGTAGCAGAGACGATGCGACGGGACGACCGTGGGTCCCACCTTCTGATGTGGATTTGACTAGTCACGTGTAACTTTGGCGAATATTATGACGTCTCCATGATTCCCATGCGTAGTGGGCGGCATGTTCACAACGGTTCAAGCAGCTATTGACACGTGTACGGTGAGATGTAGGGCACGTGTTAGGGCTTCTACATTGAGGACTTTGCTTCATCTTCTTCTCCCCTTTTATAATATGGGGAGAACATAAGAATTTTTACCCCTTCACCATTTGCGTTCATCTTCTCTACTGCTGCCAATTCCAGAGCTCGTGCTTGTGCTGCGCACTGGACATCCTCCGCATTTTCCCCTCGTCGTTTCTCCGCTCACACCACCGCACTCTCTACGCCAGCAAGATGGGCAAGTCGAAGAAGATCTCCTCCGCTGCAGCGGGTTCGAGTGCCGCCGGTGCCGCCAAGAAGGTTGCCTCTCCCAGTCGCACCACCGATGGTGAATGGCGGCGATCCCAGATGAGGGACACGGACTTGCGCAAGCTGCGCGAGGCCGGTCTGATCTCCAAGAACAAAGGCGACATGCTTCTTCCCGATCAGGAGGTAATCCTGCGCCCACCCGAACGGTTTCGGGTTATGTTCTATGCTTTTGTTATTTGCGGCCTTTCTCTGCCCGCCCATGAATTTCTTCATGGGATTCTTTTTCTCTACGGCCTTCAACTCCATCATTTGTTGCCCAACTCTCTTCTCCACATTGTGTGCTTCATCATGTTTTGTGAGTGCTGGCTCGGTATCGAGCCACACTTCAGCCTCTTCCGGAGACTCTACTCTGTGAAGAGGGAATCTGGCACCGGTGGTGTCTATCCACTAGGTGGGTGCGGGATTTCCATCTACCCCACTATCCAATTTTTCTCCTTCTATCTCTGCGAGTCCGTCCAGCAATGGCGGAACAAATGGTTCTACATCCGTGACGTCAAGCTAGACGACCAACATTATGGGCTCGCCCCTTTCGACTCCACCCAGAAGATCACCCGAAAGCTTCATGGTCAAAGGACATCATGGAGGGTGAATTCGAAGAGGTGGAGAAAATGTATCAGTGGGTGGAGGATGTCCAGCTGATCTCGGGCAAGGAGGTTAATGGTGTTGATATTATTCGCATCTTCCTCAAGCATCGGGTGTAGTCACTCCAAGCGAGGGCGCATCCGATGTTTTTGTACTCTGGCTGTCGTGGTATTGCCGACGAGTACGCCATGGAGGGGTCCTCACAGTGCGTGTTTAGAGACGTGGGGTAAGGTGGACGGTTGACGGGTACGAGGTAACACAGCTTACCTAGGTTCAGATCCCACAACGGTGGCGGAATCCTACTCCTGCTATAAATCACTATAATGGCAATACGCCGAGTTACAGAGATTAGGTTCGCTGTGCGAGGTGACTAAAAATTCTAAGTTATCGTCTGAAGTTGTGCCCTAAAGGCTCCCATAGGCCCGTCTTATATAGTCATCAGGTCCTAGGGTTACAGGGAAAAGTCCTAGCCGGACAGGTTACAGAGTTCTACACCGTCTATTACTAGTCTTGTGTATCTTGCACTCCAAGGCTCCGGGTACGCTGGTGACTCCACCGTAGCCTTCCTTTATCCGGCATGGGCCTCCTTCGATCCACCTAATCGGGCGCCTGAGGCCATAGGCCATGCTACCGACTATGGGCCACCCGGGTTAGTCGGATAAGAGACATGCTATGAGGATACCCATATAGCATATCCCCAACACTGGCGCCAATGATCTGACGAGAGTCTTGTCAGAGGATATGTCTTCGCCTGACATTGACCGAATGCTTTGGCCTCTTCTGAAGCTTAAGGTCGAAGAGGATCTGCTGGGGAAGTCTCTGACTTCCCCCTTCCATGCCAAGAAAGAAGTCCCTCAGGTAAAACTTGTATTTGCATGTAATGCTCTTTTGAGTGCATATTGCTTGCTATTTTTGTTTAACTAACCTTCTACCTTGGCCTTTAACTCGCAGAACTTCAAGGTAAAGGGCATGATGCCGCCTTTGCCTGAAAAGTACGAGGATGCACCAGACGGTGGGGACACAAAGTCTAAATCTGAGCTCCCCCGTGCTCAGTCGCCTACCACCAAAGCCCTCGAGCATAGCAAAGGGATATCTCGAGAGAGATCCCGGAGTGAGAGTTCGGATGGGGCGACAATGCCAATGCCGAAGGTTCCTGCCTTCCCTGAGCGTCATGGCGGGGATGAGTGTAACATCCCAATTTCAGCAACCCTGATTAAATGTTCAGAAGGCAAAAATCAGGGGGAACAAAAACTTTTTCTTGCAATGTGTGCTTACTTGTTTTCTTGTGCTCAAGCAACTGTTTGTGTATTAGTGGTGTACTCCTCATCTCAACACTAGTCTACAAAAACTATTTCACAAAAGAGATGTCTTGGCTCATCTTTCATATTCTCAAATGTTCTGGCATTTCAAAACCTGAGCCAAGATGACTTCGACAAAACAAAAGTATTTTTACTAGTTCTATTGACAAAACTATGGAGACCTATATATAGCCTCCTTATGTTTTCAAGACAGAACTCTCAACTACTCCTACCCCTAGGTTTTCCAAAACATCTATTCAAAACCTCTTCATTCCAATCTTGGTAGAAATACCAAGAAGTACTTATCTTACTTCAAAACATAACCAAATCAAAATACCCATCATTACCCCCAATCTAGGCTTGATGGTAACCCTAGTAGTAGTTGGATAAGTTTGATAGGATGAATTGCCTTGATCTGATGTCTGATGAATTGCCTTGATCTGCTGATTGTCTTGTTCGCCTATGAACTAGAGTGAGCTAATCTAGTAGATCATATCTTAGGACCCAATCTATGCTTGTGATCATCAATCTCATATCAAGCATCCAATTCTGGATCTATCCTAAGCCACTAAGGTGATCATCACCCCCCTAATCAGTAGTTCCAACACAATGAAGACCCAATCTAAGCATGAATCCTATATACTTAGTTAACACTTCAACATCATCTCCTTGATCATGAGTTTGGAACTTAGCATCCTCTCAAAATCATCTCAACTTGCACTCTAGTCTAAAACCCTAAATCTGCCAAAATGGCTAAGTCTGGATTTCTTATCTCGATTCAATCTTTGGAGCTCTACCTCTTCCAACGTATATGCATTCTTGAGAATGTACTGGAACCATCTTGTAGTACATCATTAGTAATACCAAATCCCACTCTTTCCCTTAGGTAAACCATTCTTAATCCAACTCATCCATGATGGTTTTGTTGACATCATGGTAATCTTTTCTGCAAAATTAGTCAACATGCCTACTTTGGCTAAGCTCACATCTATATGCCACCCCCCTTAACCAAATCTTTGAATGTTTATGATATACTAACCATGTCCTATCAACCCCAACTTCCCTTGTTCCCATTGAAGCCTTGTGCTTCTTAAACCCACATGGTCTAGGAGGCTACCTGATGTACCTGCTATGGCAGCCTTATTTTCAACATTGTTTGCCATCTCTTCTAGATCACCTCAAATGCAACCAAGCCTAACCCTTGCGTCCATGATCACCTATATGACTTGGTATATCCATCCATATACCTGGTGTACCAAGGTGAGCTCTGAGCTCCCTAATCCAACCCTATCTAGGTGGCATCAAAATAACTAAACCCTAGATCCTCCCTTGTCTAGTTTCCAACCATTTCACCATTTTTCTTCAAAACCAAGGTTTACCTTGATGCCTACATCAAGTCTACATCATCTACCTTGGATATAATCACCCCCAAATAATTTCCCCAAATTATTTGGATTATTAAACTATTCCATTTCCCTTACTTACCAAATTCTCAAATCCATGTCTTTAAGGGCAAGTTTGCTTTTCTCCAAATCACCTTGCCAACTCAATGCACATTTGATTCCTATCTATCGTCCCCCATCCTTCCAATGCAAAAAAATATTTTTGAGATTCTTTATTATTTCTCTTTGCCCTTTTTCTTAAATGGCAGAAACAAGAAATAATTCCCTTAATACTTTACCATCTCAATAAGTTCCAAGAAAGTTCTCCATTGTGTGTTATTGTATTTAGGACCATATCACATCAAAAACCAGGCTTGTACCATGTAAAATTATAAAATAAGCTTCTATAAACTAATTCTGGACTATTTGAATATTTGAGTTTAAGTGCACTTTTAATCATCTGAAAAATCCCAAATAATTCCTGGTGGTATAAAATGACCATATCTAACTTCCAGTACCCTTTCTCAATGTTGGCCAATGTAAATTTTTGGACTTATTTCATAACCCAAGTTTTGATCAAATATGGCAAACTAATCAAAAACCATTAGCCAAACCCTATCAAAGCTTGTCTAATACACCACCCCAGCACACCTCCCTCTCCCTAGTCGACCACCACTGCAGCAACCACTGTAGCTCACTCAAAACCTTGTCTCTAGTGCTTGTTTGACTTGCAAAGTTACCTCATGTGAAACTACCCTTACTTACAAATGTTACCACCCCCCCTCTGCCACAAACCAAACCAGAAACCCCCTAGACCCATCTCTCACGCCCACAGCAAACCAGCCCCTGGTTTTGCCCTTCCCTAAACCCCTCCTACACTATGACCCACCTTGGACCCTCATCCCTCTTGTTTATAAGCCAAGAGGCCAGCACCTTCCTCCCCTGCTCTCTCATTTCACTCCCTCACCCCCACCTACCACCCCCAGGAGCCCTTGCTCCGTCTCTGGCCAGGAAAAGAGAGGAAAGGCCCCCTCGGCCATGACAAGAAAATCGACCCCCAAGCTCCTCTCTCCACTCCCCTCTCCCTACATGTCACCGTACTGAGACCCCCTTGATATCCTCTATCTAACCATGTGATTTTATGGTCCAAGGATATCTCCAGGAGAGCTCCCCGCCGAGCACCCGAGCCACCATCGGCAGGCGCTCTTGCGCGGGCCCTTCCCCGACGTTGAACCCGACCATGCTGCCCCTCCCCGAGCTCGTCGGCGTGCCCCGCCTCGCCCTGGACTGCCCGCGTCGCCTCCTGACGCTTAGGTAAGCCACACAGTCGAACTTTGTCTGCCAGCTAGGGTTTCTGCCACGACACTCCCACCGCGAGGAGGAAGACGGCTGGGAGCCGTCGATCTCGATCTAATCGAGCGGTTCCCGTTGTCCCTTACCACTTCATCCTAGACCCGCTAACGAGCCGGCCCAGCCAAGCCGGCGGCCACTTACTCGCCGCGTAGGGCGCAGCCGGTACTAGGCCGGATCTGCTGGCAGCGGCCCAGTATACTTTTTACCAATAATTTACTACAGGGATTTCTACAACTCCAAATAGAGTGAAACCTTGGAGTACTGCAAGATACTAACCACACCTTGCATTTCCCACTGTCCCCACCTAAATAAGCATCATGGTTTGCCCACAACAAAAATGACAAAACCAAGACATTTATGACTTTAGAAATATCTCTAGGTCAAACCAAAGGAGGTTTTGACCTATTTCCAACTCCCAGTAAACCTACATAACACTAAGTACCAAAACCAAGGAGCCCAGCATTTATTGTGCCTTTATTGAATTATAGTGAATTAAACAATGTTGTGCATAGTTTATTCACTATTTAAATCACCAAAATAGTTCTGTAACTCCAAAAAGAGTGATTCAAATTTCTTAAGAAAGGTATTATCATTACATAACCAGTGACCTTGGAATCACATCAAAATATTATGTGCATTAAATATGATGAAAAAGACAAATCTCATATAGTATTGCCTTTAGGAATTTCCTCAGAGCATTCTGGTAATTGTTTTGAGGTGAATCTAAGTATCAGAGAATCAGTCCACTAAATAACCTAATCATCCAAGGAAATAATTTGTGGTGCTCCATAAATTGTCTGGTGAATTATTTCCTAAAACTAGGGTTTTATTCACTATAAAACCCATTATAAATCAATGAAAATTTTATAAAATAGTGAAACCACTTTTGGTGGCTCCATTTTATCAATACCTATCTGAGGGTATCATGTTTGCACATTGATCTTACACAGATCAAGCCCTTGGTCAAAAACCCCTCTCTTAAGTAGTCCCTAGACTATAAATCCAAAGGGATCCTATCCATAATGCCTCCAAACCTTCTCGCAATCTAATCAAATCAAACCTCCAACACCCTACTGAGGTATATATTGTGTTGAATGATTTCTTGTTGTATGTATTGATGCTTGTAAGCATTGAATTGAGTGTGGTGTTGTTTGTTTGCATGTATACTCGATAACGGCGATAGTTGCGATTGTGTGACGCCGAGAAGGAGGAAGCATCGGGTTTTCTTATTATTATTGTATTCAGTATTTTGGTATTATAAATAAGTCACGGTACATCTCGCTGGTCACAGGCAAGCCACATTCTTGCTCATATGCCTTGTCCTAATATTTTATACATGCATGTTTTCTCTACCATTTTTGCAAAATGCATTGTCTTACTATATTATGTTTTCTATGGGGAAATGTTTGGCTCCTCCAAATAGTTACCCATTAGTACCATTAGGTACTACCCATTTGTATAATACCTACCTTTCCCTAGTATGATAGATGGTGTTTAACATCATAACCCCTTGGAGACCCCCATTTTTAGCCTAAGCAAAAGTGTAGGATGGGAAGACCCCGGGAAAAGACTTACAAAAATGTTTTACGAGAAAACCTTGGTGAGGCCTGGCCTATCAAGTGGTTTGGAAAATAAGAAAGGTTTTGGTTCTACAAAATGGTCCGACAACGGAGGGTGGAAAAATGTTTACGAAAACACGCTGGGATGTATAGTTTACTATGCTGGAACAATTAACCCGTGCAACCACATTACTCTGGAATGGGACGGGGCTGGACTGGAGGTTGTTCTAATCTGGTATAGGTGTCTCACACTACTACAGGGGTAAACAATCCCTACATAGTGGGCCTTCTCTGTCCAACGGTCCATGCGTAGCATCGACCAGGAGAAGGAATGAAGGGTCTACGGGCCTCCGCGCTATACTATGAGCCCCTCATTGAAAGCGCACACCCGTCGAGGTCCAAACCGCGCTCCGGTTGGCTGGTTACTATATAGGGCGTCCTGGTGTTGAGGGGGTTAACCTCATAGGGTAGACACTTGTATCAGAGAGGGCTTTCGGAAGGTCTTGATCGATTATTCGACCCACGATTGGTGTAGATCAGGGACGGGTAATCGGATGGTGTGGGTACAGTGTACAACCTCTGCAGAGTGTAAATCTATTCGAATAGCCGAGTCCTCAGTCATGGACGGTTGTGCTGGTGGCTATACGGCGGGTGATGGTTTTGTTTTCAAAAAGGACTTCGGAAAAATAAGGGCTTGGAAATGTTTTGACCATGAGATGGTCGGAAAAAGGAGGAAGGAGTTTGGTCATGAGATGACCGGAAGGAAAACAAATGGGTGACCCAATCCTAGTGTTTTCTTAAAACTTTTCAAAAAGGTTTCCAAAATGCTTTACAAAAGTTTTTCAACAAAGATATAGAGGCATGCTATATCTACAAGAGAAATTAGTTTATAAAAGAACCTCTCTTGGAGCCATCCTACCACAGCCATATTGCATATCCTTATTTTTTGTTCTCTTAAGGTGGTTTGCGAGTACATTCAAAGTACTCACCGGCATTGTCCCTGCCTATTTACTTGGCCAGACTTTCAGATGATCAAGGGAAATGATGGAGATGTTGATGTCTATGCGAACTAGGACGTCTTCCTAGTCAGGTGCCTGTAGGTTAAGGCATGACATGGGATCTGCGCTTGAATACTTCCGCTATTGATGTTGTATAGCCATCATGGCACAAATGTAAGTACTTGTAGTCGTTAATTATGGATGTTGTAATGATACTTGTCGGTTATGCTCACGGCTCACTGATCATGGGAACGTGAATTGCAGGCATAACGGGTATTCTTGGACCATAAATCCGGGGTGCCACAGACTTGGTATCAGATCCATCCTGATTGTAGGAGACCTTAGTTAGCATGGACGTTAGACAGGGCAACCCTTATTTTTCTGAAAACACCGGCCTTCTAAAACTATTTCCAAAAGCTTTTCGAAAGATTTCTTATCTCACCTTCTCTGACTTAAACTATTTGAAAATGGATTACTCTATATCTCGTCTCCTTCAAATGTCCCGTTTTCAAAAACAAAGTCCGACTCAGAGACTATGAAGATGGAGATCCCGAAATGAAGAGACACCAAGGCAAGCAAAACAAATGAACTACCAATAGCGCAAGACACTACAAGGTCGCCCTACCAACGGAGTCCTTCCTCGCCCCCATATCGATCAAGTACGGCACCGACGACGACAAATGGCAAGACAGAAGTCAAGGCCCCCATAACGTCGGTACCTAGGATAAGCATTCTGAATCTAGGATTCCCCTTATAGCGTGTAGTCACCCCCTTAGTATCTTGGGTACGCTCTGTTTGTTTGACATGTGCTTGTGTGATGCCTGAAATGTGTTGCTTGTCTGCCTCGGATCACTCGATCCTATTGTATGACCACCTTGTTGGCGTATCCCGACGCTAACCCTCGCAACCCCATAGCTGGAATCACTCCTCAGCAGGATGGCCACATAAAGAAATCCCCGACAACTCCTACTCGTGCCTTAGTTCCAAACGCCCCAAGATTTCGGAAGATAAGGATGTAGAGGACAATGAGTCTACTCCGTCATCAAACCAAAGCAACACAAATAGTTCAAGTGAAGACAACCCATCTGAAGCCAAAATGCCTCCACCCCGATGAAGGACCAAGAAGAAGCGTCGCTAACCATTAAAACCGCCCCGAGTTAACCCTTATGGCTTCGTTAGGTAACCACCATAGGAAGGTAGCCGCAATAAGGCATCACTCGAAGATCACAAATCAAGCGTCACACCTTGCTCCAAGATGAAGGATCTACCCCCAACCTCGATGACCCAAGTAAAGCTCTAAGGTGGAAAGACTGCGTCTTTCCACTCAATTCCAGAAAACCGGCCATGCGAAGATAATACCAGAAGATCCCCAATCCAAGAACCTACTCCAAAACACCACCTCAAGAGTCGTCAGAAGAACAGATCACAGACGTCATCAACAATCTTCAGAAGACTGCTCGATCCTCCCAACACCGAGACGTTCAGAAATAAGACAACAAGACTACCGGTGTCATCAATACTACTCTCCAAGGAGTAGGAAGCAACCCAAAGCATCATGTTTTTCCGAAGACGTCACAAGTTCCTTTCTCTTCTATCTCCGCTAACCTCTAGCAAGTAATGGGTCGTCTCGAAACCTGCTCAGTAAGGCGTCAAGTACATTTACCAGTGGCTGGCTCAAAACAGCTGAATTATGGATGAACCCTGTTGATGGTAGACAAGAATAAGGCCCTTCTTTGCATGTTTTACCCACGATGTTGCATCATACCAAACCCCCATGGTTTTGCTCTAAGGGGGAAAGAATGTGTCTTTCCCACCCAAAACCCAATAGACCCCTAGAGTCGACCCCTAGTTAGCGTTAAGCAACGACCACCTCTCCACATCTGAACCGTTGACTCTGCAAGAAGAACGACAATCGGCACTTCTCCAACATCGGAAGGTTACCCCACTCCAAGTTCGACCATCAAACCAACATACCAGAGTAGCAAGACCCTGAAGAGAGAAACGTCGACCCCGAGGCAAAGGAATGAAGAATATTCAACTCGTCGTCTCGCCCCAAGAAGGAAGTACCCCGTCAATGATAACCCTACCTAAACTTGTCCTAAGGGGAAAAGACGATCTGTAACTAACCACGTCGGGTATTTATAAAACTTGTTATCGCCTATTTTCTTCCATCGCTAAATAAGTTAAGCAGATGTTATCACCCTAACCCTACTCCTCCCTAATCTCGGGACGAGATTATATTAAGGGGGAAAGGTCTGTAACATCCCAATTTCAACAACCCTGATTAAATGTTCAGAAGGCAAAAATCAGGAGGAACAAAAAAAAATCTTGCAATGTGTGCTTACTTGTTTTCTTGTGCTCAAGAAACTGTTTGCGTATTAGTGGTGTACTCCTTATCTCAACACTAGTCTACAAAAACTATTTCACAAAAGAGATGTCTTGGCTCATCTTTCATATTCTCAAATGTTCTGTCATTTCAAAACCTGAGTCAAGATGACTTTGACAAAACAAAAGTATTTTTACTAGTTATATTGACAAAACTACGGAGACCTATATATAGCCTCCTTATGTTTTCCAGACAGAACTCTCAACTACTCCTACCCCTAGGTTTTCCAAAACATCTATTCAAAACCTCTTCATTCCAATCTTGGTAGAAATACCAAGAAGTACTTATCTTACTTCAAAACATAACCAACTCAAAATAACCATCCTTACCCCAAGCTAGGCTTGATGGTAACCCTAGTAGTAGTTGGATAAGTTTGATAGGATGAATTTCCTTGATCTGATGTCTGATGAATTGCCTTGATCTGCTGTCTAATGAATTGCCTTGATCTGCTGATTGTCTTGTTCGCCTAGGACCTAGAGTGAGATAATCTAGTAGATCATATCTTAGGACCCAATCTATGCTTGTGATCATCAATTTCATATCAAGCATCCAAGTCTGGATCTATCTTAAGCCACTAAGGAGATCATCACCCCCCCTAATCAGATCAATCCAGGGATAATCCCTTCTAATAGTTCCAACACAGTGAAGACCCAATCTAAGCATGAATCCTATCTACTTAGTTAACACTTCAACATCATCTCCTTGATCAAGAGTTTGGAACTTAGCATCCTCTCAAAATCATCTCAACTTGCACTCTAGTCCAAAACCCTAAATCTACCAATATGGCTAAGTCTGGATTTCTTATCTAGATTCAATCTTTGGAGATCTACCTCTTCCATCCTATATGCATTCTTCAGAATGTACTGGAACCATCTTAAAGTACATCATTATTAATACCAAAGCCCACTCTTGCCCTTAGGTAAACCATTCTTAATCCAACTCATCCATGATGGTTTTGTTGACATCATGGTAATCTTTTCTGCAAAATTAGTCAACATGCCTACTTTGGAAGAAGCTCACATCTATATGCCACCTCCCCTTAACCAAATCTTTGCATGTTTATGATCTACTAACCATGGCCTATCAACCCCAACTTCCCTTGTTCCCATTTAAGCCTTGTGCTTCTTAAACCCACATGGTCTAGAAGGCTACCTGATGTACCTGCTATGGCAGCCTTATTTTCAACATTGTTTGCCATCTCTTCTAGATCATCTCAAATGCAACCAAGCCTAACCCTTGCGTCCATGATCACCTATATGACTTGGTATATCCATCCATATACCCCTTGTACAAAGGTGAGCTCTGAGCTCTCTAATCCAACCCTATCTAGGTGGCATCAAAATAACTAAACCCTAGATCCTCCCTTATCTAGTTTCCAACCATTTAACAATTTTTCTTCAAAACCAAGGTTTACCTTGATGCCTACATCAAGTCTACAGCATCTACCTTGGATATAATCATCCCCAAATAATTTCCCCAAATTATTTGGATTATTAAACTATTTCATTTCCCTTACTTACCAAATTCTCAAATCCTTGTCTTTAAGGGCAAGTTTGCTTTTCTCCAAATCACCTTGCCAACTCAATGCACATTTGATGCCTATATATCATCCCCCATCCTTCCAACGCAAAAAAAAATATTTTTGAGATTCTTTATTATTTCTCTTTGCCATTTTTCTTAAATGGTAGAAACAAGAAATAATTCCCTAAAAATACTTTACCATCTCAATAAATTCCAATAAGATTCTCCATTGTGTGTTATGGTATTTAGGACCATATCACATCAGAATCCAGGCTTGTACCATGTAAAATTATAAAATAAGCTTCTATAAACTACTTCTGGACTATTTGAGTATTTGAGTTTAAGTGCACTTTTAATCATCTGAAAAATCACAAATAATTCCTGGTGGTACAAAATGACCATATCTAACTTCCAGTACCCTTTCCCCATCTTGGCCAATGTAAATTTTTGGACTTCTTTCATAACCCAAGTTTTGATAAAATATGGCAAACTAATCAAAAACCATTAGCGAAACCCCATCAAAGCTTGTCTAATACACCATCCCAGCACATCTCCCTCTCCCTGGTCGACCACCACTGCAGCAACCACTGTATCTCTCTCAAAACCTTGTCTCTAGTGCTTGTTTGACTTGCAAAGTTACCTCATGTGAAACTACCCTTACAAATGTTACCACCCTCCTCTACCACAAACCAAACCAGAAACCCCCTAGACCCATCTCTCACGCCCACAGAAAACCAGACCCGGTTTTTGCCCTTCCCCAAACCCCTCCTACACTATGACCCACCTTGGACCCTCATCCCTCTTGTTTATAAGCCAAGATGACATCACCTTCCTCCACTGCTCTCTCATTTCACTCCCTCACCCCCACCTACCACCCCTAGGAGCCATTGCTCCGTCTCTGGCCAGGAAAAGAGAGGAAAGGCCCCCTCGGCCATGACAAGAAAATCGAGCCCCAAGCTCCTCTCTCCACTCCCCTCTTCGTGCATGTCACCGTACTGAGACCTCCTTGATATCCTCTATCTAACCGTGTGATTTTCTGGTCTAGGGATATCTCCAGGCGAGCTCCCCGCCAAGCACCCGAGCTACCGCCGGCAGGCGCTCTTGCATGGGCCCTTCCCCGACGTTGAACCCGACCATGCCACTCCTCCCCGAGCTCTTCGGCGTGCCCCGCCTCGCCCTGGACTGCCCGTGTCGCCTCCCGACACTCAGGTAAGCCGCCCCGTCGAACACTGTCCGCCAGCTAGGGTTTTTGCCACGGTGCTCCCACCGCGAGGAGGAAGACGGCTGGGAGCCGTCGATCTCGATCTAATCGAGCGGCTCCCACTGTCCCTTACCCCTTCATCCTGGACCCTCTAATGGGCTGGCCTAGCCAAGCCGACGGCCACTTAATCGTCGTGTAGGGTGCAGCCGGTACTAGGTCGGATCTGCTGGCAGGGGCCCAGTATCCCCCTGATCTGGCCCGCAAGGCTTTGCCTCCCCTTTTCTTTTATTTAAACATCCTGTCCAGATTTTGCCCATAGATTTATTGCAAAATAAAAATGGAAAGTGAGTCAAAATGACCAGTTAATATTTTTACCTTAAGCCTCCATGTTTCCTTAAACATGCAGTGCCTAGGTGTGACCAAATTATGGACCAGATCTATTTCAATAAAACAACCACCTAAAGGTATCCTTTTTACCAATACTTTTCTACCGGGATTTCTACAACTCCAAATAGAGTGAAACCTTGGGGTACTGCAAGATACTAACCACACCTTGCATTTCCCACTGGCCCCACCTAAATTAGCATCATGGTTCGCCCACAACAAAAATAACAAACCAAGACATTTTTGACTTAGAAGTATCTCTAGGTCAAACCAAAGGAGGTTTTGACCTATTTCCAACTCCCAGTAAACCTACATAACACTAAGTACCAAAAACCAGGAGACCAGGATTTATTGAGCCTTTATTGAATTATGGTGAATTAAACAATGCTATGCATAGTTTATTCACTATTTAAATCACCAAAATAGTTCTGTAACTTCAAAAAGAGTGATTCAAATTTCTTCGGAAAGGTAATATCATTACCTAACCAGTGCCCATGGAATCACATCAAGAGCTTATGTATATTAAATATGATGAAAAAGACAAATCTCATCCAGTACTGCCTTTAGGAATTTCTTGAGGGCATTCTGGTAATTGTTTTGACGTGAATCCAAGTCTGAGAGAATCAGTCCACTAAATACTACCTAATCATCCAAGGAAATAATTTTTGGAGCTCCATAAATTGTCTGGTGAATTATTTCCTAAAACTAGGGTTTTATTCACTATAAAACCCATTATAAATCAATGAAAAATTTATAAAATAGTGAAACCACTTTTGGTGGCTCCATTTTATCAATACCTATCTGAGGGTATCATTTTTGCACATTGATCTTCAAAAACCCCTCTCTTAAGTAGTCCATAGACTATAAATCCAAAGGGATCCTATCCATAATGCCTCCAAACCTTCTCGCAATCCAATCAAATCAAACCTCCAACACCCTACTGACGTATATATTGTGTTGAATGATTTCTTTCTTTATGTATTGATGCTTTTAAGCATTGAATTGATTGTGGTGTTATTTGTTTGCATGTATACTCGATAACGGCGATAGTTGCGATTGTGTGAAGCCGAGAAGGAGGAAGCATCGGGTTTTCTTATTATTATTGTATTTGGTACTCTGGTATTATAAAGAAGTCACGGTACATCTCGCTGGTCACAGGCAAGCCACCTTCTTGCTCATATGTCTTGTCCTAATATTTTATTCATGCATGTTTTCTCTACCATTTTTGCAAAATGCATTGTCTTACTTTATTATGTTTTCTATGGGGAAATGTTTGGCTCCTCCAAATAGTTACCCATTAGTACCATTAGGTATGACCGATTTGTATACTACCTACCTTTCCCTAGTATGATAGATGTTGTTTAACATCATAACCCCTTGGAGACCCCCATTTTTAGCCTAAGCATAAGTGTAGGATGGGAAGACCCTGGGAAAAGACTTACAAAAATGTTTTACGAGAAAACCTTGGTGAGGCCTGGCCTATCAAGTGGTTTGGAAAATAAGAAAGGTTTTGGTTTTACAAAATGGTCCGGCAACGGAGGGAGGAAAAATGTTTATGAAAACACACTGGGTTGTACAGTTTACTATGCTGGAACAATTAACCCGTGCAACCACATTACTCTGGAATGGGATGGGGCTGGACTGGAGGTTGTTCTAATCTGGTATAGGTGTGTCACACTACTACAGGGGTAAACAATCCCTACAGAGTGGGCCTTCTCTGTCCAACAGTCCATGCGTAGCATCGACCAGGAGAAGGAATGAAGGGTCTACGGGCCTCCGCGCTATACTATGAGCCCCTCATTGAAAGCGCACACCCGTCGAGGTCCAAAACGCACTCCGGTTGGCTGGTTACTATATAGGGCGTCCTTGTGTTAAGGGGGTTAACCTCATACGGTAGACACTTGTATCAGAGAGGGCTTTCGGAAGGTCTTGACCGATTATTCGACCCACGATTGGTGTAGATCAGGGACAGGTAATCGGATGGTGTGGGTACAGTGTACAACCTTTGCAGAGTGTAAATCTATTCGAATAGCCGAGTCCTCGGTCATGGACGGTTGTGCTGGCGGCTGTACGGCGGGTGATGGTTTTGTTTTCAAAAAGGACTTCGGAAAAGTAAGGGCTTGGAAATGTTTTGACCATGAGATGGTCGGAAAAAGGAGGAAGGAGTTTGGTCATGAGATGATCGGAAGGAAGTCAAATGGGTGACCCAATCCTAGTGTTTTCTTAAAACTTTTCAAAAAGGTTTCCAAAATTATTTAGAAAAGTTTTTCAAAAAATATATAGGAACATGCTATATCTACAAGAGAAATTAGTTTATAAAAGAACCTCTCTTGGAGACATCCTACCACAGCCATATTGCATATCCTTATTTGTTGTTCTCTTAAGGTGGTTTACGAGTGCATTCAAAGTACTCACCGACATTGTCCCTGGCTATTTACTTGGCCAGACTTTCAGATGATCAAGGGAAACGATGGAGATGCTGACTTCTATGCGAACTAGGCCATCTTCCTAGTCAGTTGCCTGTAGGTTAAGGCATGACATGGGATCTGCACTTGAATACTTCCGCTATTGATGTTGTATCGCCATAATGGCACAAATGTAAGTACTTGTAGTCATTAATTATGGATGTTGTAATGATACTTGTCGGTTATGCTCACGATTCATTGATCATGGGAACATGAATTGCAGGCATAATGGGTATTCTTGAACCATAAATCCGGGGTGCCACAATGAGGGTGTAGAGTCCCCCATTCCTGACGTGTCTGTTCGAGCCATGGATCCTCATCCGCCGGCCAACAAGAAGAAGAAGGAGCAGAAGGAGGCTCTAGTTTTCAACTTATCCGACATTCCCTCGTGAGTTACTGGTTCCTTCTTATTGTTTTTTGGTATGCTAAGTATTAGCTTGGTTGTTGACTTTATTCGTCGTATGTGTTAGGAGGAACTCCTCAGAAGAGTCCCTCGAGGAGGATCTCGAAGAGATGCATGGGGAGTCGAAAGTTGTTTCGACGTTCCAGAAGATGGTGGCTGATTCTGAGGACGACAACTCGAGCTCCCTGATGCCAAGGGATCACGCAGTTGTTACTCGGAAGACGCAAATAAAACCTTGGGAGTCTTTGGGTGACCATGTAAGTAGTCTATCTTCTCGCGTGGGGGAGCCCCCGAGTCCTTTATGTCATCTGATGTGATGTTTACTTTGCATCCCTTTATCCGCGACATCAATCGCCTGGGCCAGTAGCACCTTGCTTTGGAGGGCCAGCTTAAGCAGCTTCAAGCTGTGTGAGTTTCTTCTATTTGATTTTAAAATTTTATTGCGACCTGTTTGGTTTGATATTTCCTTATTGAGTTTGGCAGATGAAAACAATGATTCCCTCCGCAAGCTGAACGCACTCCAAAAGAGTCTCGGCCAGGTAGAGACCAATGTGAAGGACTCTACAGAGGTCCTCCAGCGCCAGCAAAAAGAGGCCCAAGACCGTGAGCAGCAGCTTGCGGATGCCATGGCGTCGCGAGAAAAGGCCATGGCAGAGAAGCTTATGGCTGCTGCCAAAGCGATATCCGGTAAGCCACCATGTTCCTCTTGAGAGTGTTCTATTCTACAGATGCGGCTCCTTTGTATCATCTAAAAAATTTGCCGTTTGTTGCAGATGCTACTGGTGTTGCCTTTGACCGCAGCGTCCTGGAGCATGGGGATCCCCTGGTGGACACCATTGCGGCGATCGAAGATCGCTGCACCTCTACCGTGGAATCACCGGATAAGGCCAAGGAGGTCCTCGCCTGCTTCTACAAGGATATCAACCCGAAAGGCGTCGCCCTTGATGATGTCGACTCCCTCGCAGAAGGTCTGGCGGGTGATGCTCCTGCAAAGTATAAGCGGGCGCAGAAAGGGGTGGGTGCCGCTATGGGGCTGTCGATGGCAGTGGCGTCTAGCGCACAACTGGATCTTTAATAGATCACATCCAGGATGACGATGGCGGTGGATGGTACCGAGGTAGCATTTGCTTCCTTCGCCTCTCGCTGCAAGCACTTTGGTCCAAAGCTAATTGATCTTCTGGCTACATAATCGCTGGAGTAGCAGCAGGTGGCCAAGGCTAGACATTCTGAATCCGAAGCTACTCCGGATGCTGCCGCCTAGGTCTTCTGCATTGTAGTTGTAGCACTATTTTGATGTTGCCTTGCCCTTGTTCCTGTAATGCTTCATGTTGGACAAGTTTATTATACCACATAGTGGTTAACTTATGTAAATATAAGTGCACATTTTTACTGTTTGTCAAATGTCGTATTTTGATGTTATGTTGCTTGTACACCCATAGGGTCCTTCGAGTGCTGAACCAGTGGTTATGCCTCCTCCTGTGTTTGGAGCCCGCCCACCGCCGAGTGAGGCGTCGTAGTTTCCGTTTCTGTGTGATCGCATCTGAAGCCTGGAGAAGGACGTTCTCGTCATCCGTGGTCATGCGGATGTTTGGAAGTGCAAGGCCGAATGGGCCACTGCTAGGGAAGAAATTCTCCTTGAAGAATTTCGGCAGGTTGGCGAGCAACTCCAGTGTAAGTCACTCTGAGCCTTTGTCTTTTCAACTGCGCCAGATATTTCTATCATCTCACCTGCCACTTTTTGCAGTTGTGAATCTTCTTCTAAACAAAGAGAAGGGGCGTGTTGCGATTCGAAAGAATTGCTTGGCACAACAGGAGTTGGAGGCCGGCGGCTTCTTCTGGATGGACCGCGATCGAGCGATTGTTCTTGCAACAGTGCAAGATAGCGTCCATCAAGTCCTTCGGGTACTGAAGCGAGCAAGGTCGTCACTCGCGGCGATCTGGGCCACGATGTTCCCTCTAGACTCTGCTTCCTCTAGCTTCTTGGGCTTGATTGGAAAATTTCGTGATACAAGCCACGTGAAGGAGATGGTGCATCATCAACTGGTGGCGGGTGTGAAGGCAGCCATGTCGCTCGTTCGGCTTCATTGTCGCTATGTCAATCTTGCAGAGATAGCAGCTGGGCCACCTCCTCCTCCGTATGGTATGGCATGGTATATGCGTCCACACTACGAAGCAGTGGTGCAACATGCTGAAGAAATTGTAGATGTGTTCGAGGAGCGGACGAATGTCCTGCTCTAGTATGGTTGAGTCATGTAAGTAAAAAAAGAAACAATGTGAAGTCTGTATGTTGTCGAATGGGATTTTAATGCCCTTGTAAGGTTCTATGTGTTCGAACGTAGTGCATTGTTTGACTATAGAGTGTGCATGTCCTTTTCGTTAGCCTGACGTAGTCAGATACTCAGATTTTATGTGTTGTTGTCAATCGATGAAGTGGTAAGATGAATGCACAGCCCCCGAGCATATTTTAACGATGTAAATATAAGAGAGAAACTTTTGGGCCAAGGCACTTAGATTTTATTCATCGTAATGTAGAGGATACATTGTTTGGCTAAGTAGCCTAGCTGAATAGCCTTATTGAAAGTAAAAGAGAACTAAGGGTAGAAGCGTCGCAGTTTTGTGATGTTCTAGGGGTTGGAGTATTCGACTCCTGACTCAAACTCCTTTAAACAGTAAGCGCCACCTGGGATTACTTCAGTGACTATGTATGGTCCTTCACAGGGTGACTCGATCTTTAGGTGCCCTTCCTCCTTGAGTCGTAGGACGAGATCTACTTCGACGAAGGACCTTGGACGTAGCCGACGGCTGTGGTAGTTGTGGAGACTTTGCTGATACACTACTGAGCGGGTCGCGGTGATGTCACGAGCTTCGTCTAGCATGTCGATGACATCTTCGAGTGCGGCCGATGATTCGGCCTTGCTGTAGGCGATGACCCGCGGGGATTTGTAGCGTACCTCAGCAGGCAACATGGTTTCGGCTCCGTGCACCATGAAGAAGGACGTGTAGCCAGTTGAGATGTTTGGCGTTGTGCGTAGGATCCATAGGACGGAGGGTAGCTCGTCTGCCTAGGCTCGCGCAAGCCTTTCAAGTGGGCGTAGCAGCTGCTTCTTGATGTCGTTGTCGATGAGACTATTGGCCTTTTTGACTTGCACGTTGGTCTGCAGATGCGACATAGAGGAGTATGTGAGGTTGATCCCGAGGTTTTTGCAGAAGCCTCGAAACTCCTTCGAGGTGAAGTTCGATCCTTTGTCGGTGATGATGCTATGGGGCACTCCGAACCTAGAGACGATGGACTCGAAGAACTTGACGGCGGCGGCGCCAGAATGGTTAGTGACGGGCATGGCCTCGATCCACTTCGAGAATTTGTTGAATGCCACCAGGAGGAAGACATGCCCTCCTGGCGAGGATTTTGGCATCTTGTCGATCATGTCGAGCCCCCACTAGGCGAAGGGCCAGGCCACTGGTATTGGCCGCAACGCTGATCCTAGCGTGTGTGGCTTGTTGGCGTACCTCTGGCAGGCGTTGCACCTCTGTACGATGTCCTTGGCATCGCGCATCGCAGTTGGCTAGTAAAAGCCAGCTCGCAGAGCATTGGCGACGAGGGCACGGCTGCCTGCGTGGTGGCTGCAGATACCTTCATGGATGTCGATCTGGATGCTCTTCCCGTCGTTGTTGGTGATGCATCGCTGGAGCACAACCGAGATGCTGTGTTTGTATAGCTCGCCGTTAATGATGGTGAAGGCCTTCGATCGGCGAGCTATGCGTTAGGCGTCTGTCGGTTCCTTAGGCTGTTGTTTGCTTATCAGGTAGCGGAGGTATGGTTGGGTCCATGTATGCTCAACCGCCATGACCTGCATGAGGCTCACCAGTTCGACTTCTGTGTCGAGCTCTTCGGTGCCCTCGGTTTTCACGGGTGGTGCAGCCCCCGAGTGTCCTGCAGCTTTGGCTGTGTCCTTCGGGAATTTTCACTTGATGGAGGGCACACAAATTTGTTCAAGGAACACACCAGGTGGCACTAGGGCGCAGGTGGAGCCAATGTTGGTGAGCTTGTCGGCCTCTTCATTGCTTTCTCTTCCAACATGCCGAAGTTCGCAGCCATCAAAGTCCCCTTCGAGTGAGTTGTAGAGCGCATGATATGCGATCATGTTGGCACTATGAGCATCGCACTCGTTCATTGTATGCTGGACGACAAGGTTGGAGTCACCGTAGATGACGAGGCATGTGGCGCCGCACACCTTGGCCATCCTCATGCCAGGTAGGAGTGCCTCGTATTCGGCCTCGTTGTTAGATGCGCGGAACTTCATTCGAAGGACATATTTCATATTGTCTCCTTGAGGGGACGTCAGGATCACGCCGGCTCCTGCTCCGGCCTTGCGCTTGGAGCCGTCGAAGTGCATTATCTAGGACTGGGACATGTCCGGAGTGTCTAGCAACTGGAGTTCCATCCAGTGGACGAAGAAATCAGGATGCACCTGAGACATGATGGCGGTGCGCCACTCAAAGATGATGTCTCGAGGAGACAAGTCGATTCCCCATAAGGCTACTCTCCCGTAGCTTCGTGGTTTCTCAGGATGTTCGACAGTGGTGCATCGTTGACGACCACGATCTAGTGCTCCTGGAAGTAGTGGCTCAGTCGCCGCACCATCATGAATACGCCGTAGGAGAACTTCTGGTAGTGAGGATACCTTCGTTTTGTTGGGGTCAGTACCTCACTGATGTAGTAGACCTAGCGTTGCACCCCATGGGTTTTGCCGTCTTCGGGTCGCTTGACCACGAGGGCTGTGCTAACCACCAGTGCGTGGCTGCAATGTATAGAAGCAAAGGCTCCCTCTCCTTTGGCGTTACAAGTAAATGATATGTGGAGAGCAGGCGCTTGAGGTCCTCGGATGCTTCATCCGCCTCGGCCGTCCACTCGAATTTGTTGGCTTTGCGCAGCAGCTGGTAGAAAGGAAGGGCCTTTTCGCCCATGCGGCTGATGAACCTGCTGAGTGCCGCGATTCTCCCAGCCAGCTGATGGACCCCCTTGACGTTTTTGGGATTCTCCATGGCTAGTATAGCCCTGATTTTATTCGGGTTAGCCTCGATGCCACGCTGAGAGATGAAGTACCCGAGTAATTTGCCGGATGGTACACCAAAGGCACACTTTTCTGGGTTCAGCATGATCTTGTAGCGATCAAGGTTATCAAACGTCTCGCGGAGAACATCGATGAGAATTCTAGCCTCATTGATCTTGATGACTATGTCGTCGACATAGATCTGCATGTTGTGACCGATCTGGCTCTTTAGGCATGCCTGCATGCATCATTGATATGTGGCGCCCGTGTTCTTCATCCCGAAGGGCATAGTGTTGTTGAAGAACACCTCGAACAGCGTGATGAATGTTGTTTTCTCCTGATCTTCCACCTTCATTCGAATTTGGTGGTAGCCTGAGTAGGCATCGAGGAAGGAGGGTTTCTCGCAACCTGGTGTCGAATCGATGATTTGGTCGATTCGTGGTAGGGGAAGTTGTCCTTAGGGGAGTGCTTGTCGAGCAACATGAAGTCCACATACATCCGTAGGATGTATGTGTCCTTTTTGGGGACCAACACGGGGTTAGCTACCCAGGTGCTTTCTTTTATCTCCCTTATGAAGTTGGCATTGAGGAGTCTGTTGACTTCGGCACCAACGGCTTTGGCTCTTGGCTCCGACAGTCGATGCATCGACTGCTTGACTGGCTTCGCATCCGGAAACACATTGAGTGCATGCTCGGAGAATTCCCTGGGAACTCTTGGCATGTCCGCAGGACACCAGGCGAAAATTTCCCAGCGCTCACAGAGGAATTAGACAAACGAGCCTTCCTATGCGGGACTCAGGTCATTGGCAATCAACGCCATCTTGGAGGCGTCCGTCGGGTAGACCTGCACCTTTTTAGTGTTGACAGTGGAGTAGAATGACATATCAGGTGCATTTTTCCTGGTAACTGGAGGCAGGCCATTGTCTGTGACCTCCTTTGGCCTTGTGAGCTCCTCCTACATGCCGAACGACTAGGAGATTATGTTGAAGTCCCCGTCGTAGCTATCTGACTTGGTAAAGCTTCCTGGGACAGTGATGACCCCCTGGGTACCGGCATCTTCAGTAGAAGGTACGCGTAGTGCAGTACTCCCAGGAATCTTGCGAATGCCACACGCCCAAGGATGGCATGGTATTGTGAGGGCCAACCCACCACTTCGAACTCAAGCCGCTCACGCCTGAAGTTGTCGGTCTTGCCGAAGATGACGTCGAGCCATATTTTGCCCAGGGGGTATATGCCCTTCCTTGGGACGATGTCGTAGAACGTCGTGTCTGACGCCTCTATGCTGCATAGCGGGATCCACATAGCTACGAGTGTGTTGTAGAACATCAGGTTGATGTCGCTGTCGTTGTCCATGAAGACAAGGCTCATCTCGAACCCTCCGATCTGGGCCTCAAACACCAGCGCAGAGTGACCCGGGCGAGGTATCTGGCACGGGTGATCCGAACGATCAAACGTGATGCATGACTCCGAGCCGCTGAGGTACTTAGGTATGGCTGGTGGAGATGTCACGGCCAAGTTGACCTGGCGGGTGATCTTCTTATGCACCCTGTTGGTTGGGCGCCCCTTATGTATCATCATAGACCCCAACGGTGGAGGGTATGCGTCTTCCCTGTTATTCTGCGTGGGCATAGTGGCAGGTTGCGTGGGTCCTCCAGATGGTGGTGGTGGAGCCCCGTGGGCTACGCCTCCTAGAGCGGGGGCGAATCCTGGGTTCGCCGCATGCCGTCGCATCTGGGCAAAGCCCTCGTTCTGGAACTCCCTAAATTCCTTGAGCATATGGTTGGCCTTCCTCTTTCCATCCCGTTTGTCGATGTAAAAGTGGATAGTGCAGGGACCCGACAACCTTTTGGATGCGGATGGATCATCATCGCGGTTGCGGCGCTGCCATGTTGGGTAGTCCTTTTGATGTCGTGGTAGTTGCCACCGCGGTACCCGCTGTTGTGGTTGCCATCATCGCGGCGGTCGGTGTAGCCAACTACAACCATGTCGACCTCTTCACGGTTGTCATAGACGCACGATCTTCTCTTTCCACGGCAATCACGCCTACGACCGAAGTCATCTTCGTCATCTGAACGTGCTCGGTTGAGGGCATCCTCACCATCGGCCTAGCGATTGGCGATGTCCATCAGGTGATCAATGGTTTTGGGCCTGACGCGCCCGAGATCCTCCTTGAATTCATGGCGCTTGACGCCGTCATTGAAGGCGTCGATTTCCCTCTCCTCAGAGATGTTTGCAGTGGAGTTTTTGATGATGGACCAGCGCAGTATGTACGAGCGGATGGACTCGTTGGACCGCTGGCAGCTTGACCGTATCTCCTCGATTGAAGCTAGTCTCTTGTTGGTGCCATTGAAGTTGCGTATGAAGATGTACGCCAACTCTTCCCAGCTGCGGATGGAGCCAGAGGGGAGACTGCTGAGCCAGGCCCTGGCTGTGCCTGTCAGTTGTAGCTGAAGGCACTGCATGGTTGTGTTTTTGCTCCCGCCATGGAGCTTGACTAACGACGGGTGATCATCAAGCCAAGTCTTCGACTCATGTGCACCATCGAACTTCGGGTTGTCTAAAGGGATCTTGAAGCTTTTCGGCATCTGTCATTGCCGTATGACCCTGCTGAAGCACCTGACGCTGCACAGTTCCTCATCATCGTCCTCGAACTCGGTTGAGCACGCACGCTTGGCACGTGACTTATCGATCTTGCATTGTGCGAGATCACTACGAGCATCGTAGTTGCTGCTCCTGATCGTGGGCTACGGCGGCGTCAAGGTAGGTCATGCTCTTCCTCCTCGGATGAGGGTGTTCGGCTTCGAGTGAACTTTACCGTTACCTTTTTCTTTGGCTCCGCAGGTGTTTCATCATGGAGCGCAGCTCCGACGAGTCTGAGTCCTGCGAGTGCGGATTTATGGATCATGTTCCTTGGGTCCCCTGCTGGTGGCGGGTTGGATGCGAGGTAGGTGGTGGCCGCCATGACCGCGGCTTGTGGCGTCTTGGGCATGATGTTGCCCTGGGAGTCTATCGTCATGAAGGACATGTCGAGTGCTTTGGTGGCCTCACGTCATGCCGCGGGGTCCATGCGCTCTAGGAGACAGAGATACTTGCCACCATCATAACCCTTCGAGGTAGAGCCGCCAGCAGGGAGCGCAGCTTGCTGCATGCTCGATTTATCAGCTGCTCGCCTACGCTTGTTGAGCTCGCTTTGCTGCTTGATCTGCCGATTGTGCTCCTCGATGAGGAACTAGTGATATCCCATCAGCATGTCACGTGAGTGCCTTGCACAGCGTCGCGCACCTTCTCCCAATCCTTGTCGGTAGGTGGATCTCGTTGCGGACATGGTTTATACCCTCAGTGCCTTGAGGTGCCCTATTGTCGTTGGGATCTGGCGGGGGTGCCCTGTTTCCTCCATTCTCGGCCTGAGGGTTGAGAGGGGGTTGGGAGGGGGATTTAGTGGCGGGTCAGTTCCGTCTTTGACGTCGCCGTTATGAATGGCCACACACAGGTAGTGCAGGGAGAGATCGTTGCTTCCGCAGCTCTCAGATCTAGAACCGAAGGTTCCTTCCTCCGTAGGAGGGTTGCAGAGGTCGGAGTTGCAGCTGCTGTTGTCATCCGAGCCGCCCGTCAGCAACTACATGTACAAGGCGTCGATTGGTGGGACCCACGAGGCAGGCCTGATTGATGGGAGTGGCACCCGCTCTAGAAGGCTTAGGGTGCCGGTTTTGCCCACCTGGAAGCAGAAGCTCCCGAACAACATCTCGAATCCGTTGCCTATAGACTCGAAATCTTTGCGAGTGGCCAGTGAGTGGGCGGTAAAGTCGAAAGCACCGAAGGGAAAGTGATTATCCGTTGCCGAGGAATCGTAGATCGCTCTGGATGGAACCGTCATGACCGCACAATCAGCGTCCCCAGTTCCCACAGACATCACCAATTTACGAGGGTTTGACTCGTCAATGCCCATTGTTATGGACTTGGGTTTTGGAGAAGATGGGGATGTTGGAGATCGCGAGACAGTTAACAAACATGCAACAAGGGGACACGAGGTTTACCTAGGTTCAGGCCCCCGGAGGGAAAACCCTACTCCTTCTTGTCTGTTCTTGATTATGGTGAAACCGAAGGTTACAAGGGTGCGCAGATGCGATCTGGCATGAGATGTGTGTATGAGTTTAGAGAGAGCCTCCTCATCGTGCCCTCCTGGACTTTATATAGATAGGACAGGTCCCGAGGGTACGTCGAGTTGGTTACAAGTTAGGGTTTCACCCTTGAATAATCTATCTATAGCCTGGTTGTGTTCTCCAAGGAGTCGAACTTCTACTTGGCTTGGACCACCGGAGTCTTCTTGGGCAGCAAGTCTTCATGTGGGCCTTCCCTAGGCTAGACTGGGTATACCAATGTGAGGTACCCATAGGGTATATCCATGTCAATGTGACCACCAAACTAGGCAATAAATTGTTTCGCCATTTCAGCACCAGCATTACCTTGCACCACCGTCAACTCTTGCACAAGGGTACTCATTAACCCAAATATACCAGATGCAAAACTGCTAACCATATTACCTATCTGTGCTTTTTGCTCACAAAGAAAAGAAAAAGAAACAACACGAACATTAATAAAAACAGATCACACAAAGTAACCAGACCAAAAAAATCAGTACAATACCAACATCCTAAAATGTTACCTCATTTGAACAACCAGGGTCTACACAAGTGTCAAACCATTTGTTGAACCCTTGAGCACCACTAAATAGTCCGAAGCTCATTCCATACCGAGGTTTCAACTACACGAACAAAAAAATATAAAATTAGCAAATGCGATCAACCAGTTTTCTACATATTACCCACCTTGTGACCTACATGTTACCACCCACTAAACACGTAAGTTACCCACTGTTTATGTTGAATTTGATCAAGCAGTTTTATAATTAGTTACCAACCCTTAAAGCTAAAAGTTGTCCACTAGATAAAAAACCATATGTTACAAATAAACAAAATGTATAACCAAACTACCTCCAGCTTTCCATAACCCTTTCCATCATTCTGCAAATCAGCCTTCAACACTTGATCAATTAGCTCTCTTAACCAAATGTTCATAGCACATTGCCCTTCTGGCAAAGCGATATCCAACCTGCTAACATCAATTGAGTCAACATAAAGCAGCTACAAAATAAATTAAAACACAAGAAAAGAATAAAATAAATACACTAACTAAAATATACAATAGATTTGAATATAGGAGGTAATATTCAAACAATTTAAAAACAGGAATGTATACCTGCAAGAGGAAAAGTAAAGCCTGCGTATGAGTACCCTTAGAAAGATCCTCATGCAGCTGGTCAGCGATAAATTTGCACCACTGGAACTTGGACATATTTCCAATATTGTGCTGCAATTAGAAAATGGAAAAGAAGCTATCAACATAACATCAAACTTCCACATATGCACACAACACCACAACCCATCTACAAAAATGTTACCACCACTATAACACACTAGTTATCATCACATCAAACAAAAAGTTATCAACACTGAAACATATAAGTTACCCCAAGACAGATATTAAAAAGAAAAAACATAAAAATGAAAATTAACCATGATAGGGTAGCACTTATGGCAAACATGGTTCCGGGTGGTTAGTGACAGTAGTGTCGATATAATATACATGACATATATTTGCTTGAACTCATCGCCATATGAACTCATATCCTTCAAGATTTCAAAAACTTGAGTTCTCAAAGGGGTGCCCCCATCTTCAGGAAAAAGAGAAGTGGCAAGGGCACCCTGAATATCTGGACCAGCATAATATGGGACCGGCTCTTCCCCAAGCGGCAATCCCAAACAACTGAATACAGTATCCTCATTAAGGGGTATCCTTCATAGACCCGTCACAACAAATTCACGTGTGTTCTTGTCATATAAACTAGCAAATCAAGTCATAACTGTGTCATGCAGTGATCGGCACTTGATATCTATCAAACTGTCAAGATCCATTGTTTCGATTGATGTCTTCTGTTCATCTAATAACCATCTTAATAGACTGGTCACAGCACTAGGAGATGTCATGTTCCTCCCATGTTTATGGGCAGGTTGTTCTTCACCCTCGACAACATCAGCAGCAGCCTTCCGTTTCCTCGGCATCGTGACTACTACAAACAATTTAAAATAAAAACATAAACATAAAACGCAACCACAAAGAATACAATGGTACACACAAACTCATAGAAATAGGAAACGATACCAAAAATTACCATAGAGATGAAATAATGTTACAATACCATACAAAATAAGTAACACAAAAAAGATAATCTAATATTATCCAACCATCAGTACATAAGTTACCCATGCTCATAAACTAATGTTATCATACAAGTAGCTCAAAACTTATCAACAGAGATAATAAAAAGTTATATATTACACCACCCAAAGGTTACCCATGCTCATACACCAGCGTTATCATGCATTTTGCTCAAAAGTTACCAACAGATATAACTAAAAGTTATGAAATACACTACCAAATACATGTCTAGTGATGTTGTTATCAAGGAATTCAATTCATTGTTACCCATAGGGGATATTCTACATTATCCACTTGAATTTAATATAGCTATATCAATCACACATTTCAAATACAACAAAAAAGTTCAAAAAGCCTAAAACAACTATAGTAGTGAACCATGCTTCATAAAGGATCTGTTATGGGCACCCCATGTAATCTAATGTTATCAAGCCGTCAGTACATAAGTTTTCCATCCTAGTACACATATGTTATCACACACTTTTCTCAAAATTTACCAACAGAACAAAAACAAAAACATTCAGATACATGGCTAGTGTTGTTGTTATCAAGGGATCCTCTCCAAAGTTACCCATGGCTAGTGATGTTGTTATCAAGGGATCCTCTCCAATCTTACCCACTTCAAATCTACTGTAGCGTAGATCAAATAACAGGGGGCAGCGCGGGGAGATCAGTGATTAGAACATGGGGGAAATGCCTCACATGAATACCTCATAACTACCTCACACGCAGTAGATCTGCTTAGGGGACAATACTCAAAACTGACAAACAAACATAGCAAAATAGGGGGTTCAAACAGGACAGAGCGTGGGGAAATTAGGGGAAAAAACAGGGGCAAAACTGAAGCGTTGCCCTTATTATTTCAGTTTATATAACAATGAGTCAAATTTATCGGGTGTATCCATTTGATACATGTGGTGCATGAGGAAGGTGAATCCATTTTGTACATGTGGTGCATGAGGAAGGTGGAGCAGCCGCCAGTTGTGGTGGGACGGAGGTTTGGTAGAAGAAACTTCGTGAGAGGGAGGGGAGCTCCCATATTGCATTATACTAGAAGAACATAGTTGATCCAGTTAATAAGGGAAACTAGATAAAAATCAAGCATAAAGCGGTTAATTTAGGGAAACCGGCAAAGTGAGGAAGATGGTTGTTGTAACATCCCAAAAATATAAAACAAGGATCATCAAACTCTAATCGCTAAAATTAGGGTTAACAAAAAACTTTTATTATTTTAACTCATATGAATGCATGTGTGTATGAGATGATTTGATAAATGCATGAATGAACTTGTGTGATTAACCTAAATAGCAAGGAATGGTTTAAAGACAAATATAACATCATCTAGAACATTTCCAAACAGAAACAAATAAAGAGAAAATAAAAAACAAACCAAATAAAGCAAATGGTCATTTTTGCCAATCTTGTTCACTAGGTCACTTTGAGTGTTTCTAGTCCAAGATTTCAAACAAAAACTTTTCCAATTATTTTCACCCCTTGCTAGACATGATAAAAGTGAATCAAAGCCCACCTTTCAAACTTACAGAAACATTTGGCAACCTCATTCAAATCACAATTCAAAATTGAATCTTTATCATATGTGAATATCACACATTTTCAAAACCCAACCAAACCAGTGCCCCTTGACTAATCCAACTAACCAGATACTCCCTAGTATGTGCCTAGCAAACCCACCAAGTTTGAATCCAAAATTCAAATTCAAAGTTCTTGCGGCCATTTCATCAAACACTTTGCAGATACAAATCAAACAAACATCAAACACTATAGTGTGCAGTAAAATTGGCCTAACTTGTTCCCTCTATAGCTCAATCTACACTCTCATTAGATGATCAAAGTAATCTAACTAGCTTTAGCAGCACTGTGAGCAAGCCTAGCCATTAATGGCAAGCATCCCGAGCCTCACATTGTCACCCCCATGTCACCAGCGAGCTAGAGGCAGCACTAGCCTCGCCAACCTTGTCTGGGACACGCAACACCGTCCACCGCCACCCACTGCCCTAGCATTAGCCTGGACCACCTGTAACGCAGCGCCGCTTCCTCTGCGATCATGCCGAGAGCATGCCAGTGCGCCACGCTCGACCAGCACCCACAGACCGCGCGCCGCTCTCGCCTCTTGCAGGGATGATCACCAGCACCCCAGCACCCCGCCAGACATGCCCGTTCGCCGCTGCGCGGACCATGCGCTCTGTGTGACATTAAAATCGCCATCGGACCCGCTCAGAGCACCGCAACATTCCGACCGATCAGCACCGCCCCACGCCTCGCCACCACGCCGTTGAGCTTCGCCAGGGAGCACAGCACCGCCCCCTACCGTCGCCCATGCCATTAGCCATCTATGCCGTCGACCACGACGAGCTCAGCTCGCACCCGTTGGTCCCCTTCAGCCACTATAAATAGAGGCCTCCACCACTCGTTTCTTCACACCAGTTCACTCCCCTCTACCTCAGAACCACCCCACCTCACTCCCGGAGCAAGGTGAGCAGCGCATCACCAGAATTTGGCCTGAGTCTGCCGCGGAGGAGGAAGAAAGGAGCCATCGACTGGAGCCGCCTAGGAGAAGATGCCGGTACCAGGAGAATCGCTGTCATCGACTTCGTCATTCGCCCCCGTCGCCGACCATCGCCTAAGCCCCGGTGATC
Source organism: Avena insularis (assembly GCA_023614405.1). Taxonomy (NCBI): domain Eukaryota; kingdom Viridiplantae; phylum Streptophyta; class Magnoliopsida; order Poales; family Poaceae; genus Avena; species Avena insularis. The sequence continues at coordinate 86,808,876 of CM042695.1, forward strand.
CTCCCATGACCCCCCCACCTAACGCTCTAGGGTTCTGTCTCGCCGGCGCTGCCCGACGTGGATGATGAACCAGAGCCATTCGATTAGAACTAGATCCCACGGTCCACATTGCCCCGTACTGCTTCGCCCCTCCCCGTCTCATGGACGCATGGGGACAACCACTTAACCAGCCCGCGCGTGCGCTTTGCATAGTGGGCCAGCCCAATTAACCCTCCACGCGACCCAACAATTCAAATTTAGTTTTATTCATTTATTTTCAAACACAGTTCTGTACCTAGATTCAAAAATCAACCCAGCTCGATTCATTGAAACAAAATGAATGAAACTAATTTTGTTAGAAAGGTACTGAAACGCTTAATCCAAGCCCGTTGGATTCAAACCATTTGGATGTATAGATCAACCATGGTAAAAATAACAAGGCAAAAGATTTTCTGCATTCAAACATTTTTCAAAATTCAACCATAAGAGTTTTTGAGTTGATTCCAACTCTCAAAAATCAAATTTGATCATACCTTTTAGAATATGTAAAAACATATGGGTTTACTTGCAGACATAATGTTCAAGTAATAAAAGAATGCCCCATAGGCATTTCTAGTCACTTTATTTAATTAAAATAAAAAGGTTAAACCTTATTAAATTGTGACACCACTTTAAATCACATTCCCATGTACTGAAATATGTGGTGATGACATGTGTTAACATGATCCCATGTTTGAGTTGGAGAATATTAAATCTTAAGTAGTTTTCAATGAGTAGAAATTACTTTTCTCAAAATAAAATAAATAAGACAAGTGCTTTAATCTTGTAATGTTAGTGATGATGCTAGATCATCCAGTGTGAACATTTGTGTGATGATTGGAAATAGTTAAGTATTGTTTGGTTATTGTGTACCTCGTATTTAATTATAGACGCTAGTACTGACAAAGGATACGAGTAGGAAGAAGGATACGTCGAGGAAGAAGCCGAGGAGAACTTCGACCACTACTCTGCACAAGGCAAGCCAATACTTGCAACCTTGCAAGCCTAATACTACTAGTTGAATTTAGCAAGCTTATACTTGCAATTATGCAAGCTACTACTTGCTTGTTACTATGCCAACTATATGCCTTAAGCATATGTGATCATACCCACTTGATGACCCAATTCTAGCTTTACTTGGAAGCTTAATACTTTATTTTCTTTATCAAAGCTTTTTCTTAGAGTTTACTTAAGTGACTTGTAGATTCTAGAAAGATAATTGAAGGTAGCATAAAGAGCATAAAATTTGGCCTAATTTAGATAATCTTGATGTTACCCTAGGGCATGAGATGGAACTTAGCTAATCCCCACTTATTTACTACCCCTCATTAGTCTTTACCCCACATGTAGATGTTAGTGCTAAGCATAAAACTTGATCAAATTTAGATGGGAATACTTGATGAAAATAGTTATGAAAACCTTAGAATGATGAGTCATTCTACTGAAATGTTTTGACATGTGTTCTTGAACACCAGATGATTTTGATGATGAAAATGTTGAGGCATGAGCCTTAGCCCTTTACAAAACTGATGGTTGTCTGGATGCGATACCATTCCAATTTTATCGTATAACCACAATACCCGAAAATTGGGTAGGGCTTGACTGGAAGTTTATATACTTTAGTATGGGTTCCCTCATGGCCAAGGTCTGAGCTGAGGCTACCTTGTGAAGATTGTCCACCTGTGCAGTACCCAAGATGACAGTTGGTCATGGTTGGGGGGCCAAACTCACAAGAGAGGTGCCTATACTAGGGCGTGTAATTGAAAGGTTAGGACTGATTATCCGCATACTGAGTATGGTGAATTCAGGATTGTTCCTGACGGATGTATCAAATGTTGTGGTGAAAGTGTACAATCTCTGTAGAATGTCAAACTATTCGAATAGCCGCGTCCACGGTTATGGACAGTTGGAGTGGCCATATTGTTCCCTCGTCAGATGTTTTCCAAAAAAGACTTTTGAAATGATTTGTGACTTTGACTTGACCACAACAGAGTTGTGATATGAAATTCAGGTTCCCACTTAGGTGTTATAAAACTTTCAACTAGTTTTCTTTGCTTTTGAACTTAGTAGAGGTAAATCTGGCTTTTTGCAAAACAACCCTAGAGCTTAGTATCCTACTACAAAAACCCCCTTAACTTTGGTATTAGTTTGCGAGTACTTAAAGAGTACTCATGGCTTTGTCATTGGCTATTACCATGGCTAGACTATGAAGAGGAGTATCAGGATGACGGACCGCAGGAAGGTTACGACAACTAGGATCATCTCCCATCGTCAGCATTTCCTGTGACCCTGAAGATGGAGCTTCGCCCACGCTATCTTATTCCGCTGCTTGAATTGTATTAAGAACTCGATCATGAGATCCTTATTTGTGTAAGACCTTATGTATGGTTTGTAATGGATGATGTACTGTGATATCCAAATCTGTTATGTCTCGCAAAAATCATAATCCTGGGATTGCGATGTATGGCATAACATGCATCTGGGATTAAAAATCCGGGTGTTGACAAGTTGGTATCAGAGCCATCCTAACCATAGGAGACACTAGTTAGAATGGATGTTTGAATCAAAAACTTAGTTTCAAAACCAAAGGAAGTGAGTATTTACAAAAACCTATTCTCTTTCTTATCACTTGGATTCTTTCATAGAAATTCATGTTCCTCAAAAATTCTTGCAAAGTACATAAAATTTGACACACTTGATCACTCTACTAACTTACTCATCCTATATTCTTATAGATGGACGTGAAGTACAACAAGTTTTATCAGTTGGGAAATGGAGGAGACCTCATCTTTGAGCGTTACTTGGACCATCTTTCGGAACTTCTGGAGCATCCGCACCCCGAGTTGTTCGGAGCTCAGCTTAATGATCAGGAAGGAGAAGATTTGCAGTGGCTAGTTGTTGCAAGTCTCCGAGGAAAGATTGAACCCCCCACTGCAGAGGGAATTCAGTTCACCTTAAGAGAGAACAACTGGCTTGATGGACTTGCCAGGGCCATGCAAGAAGCTCTTGCCCGTCTCTGTGTACAGAGTATCAATCAGATCAGGGGTACCCGTTTTGAGTTCTACCCAAGGCATTATGCTATGGGATAGCCACTAGAGGCCCCATACCACCACGAGCTGAAGAGTCAATTGGACCACCTCAGCTTCATGATGTACGACCGTCAGAAGGAGTTGGACAATGCCCGTTCCTACGCCAACCACAAGTACGCCATCGCCAAGAAGAAGGATCAGACCCTCGCCATGCTAGTGAAGGATCGCAGGTCTCGTCGTCGTTATCTCGACTAGAAGGAGCGCATCATTGCCCGTCTTCGCCACCGGATCACGGATTTGGAGGAGACCATCCACGAGAGAGACATGCAGTTGGAGGAGAGGGAGAATGTAGGGGAAGACCTTCGTGGAGACCCCTACTCCTATCTTAGCGTGATGATGAATTTCTGGAGGATCAGGCTATGGACTTCTTCACCGATGAGGATGACTTCACCTTCATCGTTGATGACGATGATGAGGATGATGAGGACACTGACTCCGAGGAGTAGTAGCACTTGAGCACTAGCGTTAGTGAGTTGTATTCGGTCCCACTATATCGTAGTTTCACAGAATGGTTCTTAAAACCATCTGTTCTCCTTTGTTGTGGTGTGTTTATATCGTGTGCTATGAATGAATGAATGAAAAGCAAGTTGCTAGAAAAATATGAGTCAAACTTTAAAAAAATTTCAACAACCTCTGAACCTTAGAAATTTCCCTCTTTTCTCATGATCTATCTCAATCTTCGATCTATCTCAATCTTCAGATGCCTCGCGGAGGAAGCAACTCAGCCCCGGAACTAATGTTGCAACTCTTGCAAATGTTGGTTTCTGATCGTGAAGCCGAAAGAGTCGAACGTCAAGCCAACCTAGCCACCCTTCAATAGATCGCTCAGATGGCCAACAATAATCAAGGCCATGGAAATTAGGACAACCATGGATCTAAGCTCAAGAATTTCCAGAACACCAATCCACCTCTTTTCACTAAGTCAGAAGATCCCCTAGATGTAGACAATTGGCTGCAAACCATGGAGAACAATCTGGAAGTAGTAGGAGTGGAAGCTAACGAGAAAGTTCTGTTCGCCACCCACTATCTGGCCGGAGATGCAGGAGCATGGTGGAACAGCGTTCATGCAATGACCGGAGGACAACTGATGACTTGGGAAGAGTTCAAAGTCAAGTTCAGTAGAACCCATGTGCCACCGGGTTTGATCAAGAGAATGAGAGATGAATTCAGAGAACTGAAGCAAGGAAGGATGACAATAGTGGAATACCGTGACAAATTCTTGTCATTAGCTAGGTATACCCCGGATGAGATCGACATTGAAGCCAAGAAGAAGAAACATTCTTGAATGGTCTACATGATGAGATGCAGACGGTATTATTCAATATCCCCTTTGCAGATATTGAAGCCTTAGTCGACTCTACCATTCAAATGGAAGTAAAGATCAACCAAGCCAATGAGAACCGCAAGCGTCGCATGATGAATCAGCCAGGAACCCATCATACACCAAAGTATCACCCCAACCCATCTCCAGTATTTTCCCCAAGAAACAACAGACCCCCGATGAACCGTCCGACCTATCCCAACCGTGGAAACCCAAGGCCCGGAGGAAACCACAACAACCCCGGCAACTCTAGCAATTTCAACCATGCCCCACCTAAGTTCAACAACAACAATGCCGCCACCAACACCAACACTGTCCCAAGGACTGGAAGCAATGTTGTGCCTGTTGCGGCAAAGGACAAGTCGCAAGTGACTTGTTATGAATGTGGAACCAAGGGTCACTATTCCAATGAGTGCCCCAAGAAGATTGCCGCAGCCCCCAATCCAAATGCCCCAGCTCAGCAGCAGCGTCGTGTTCAGCCCGGAAGAAGGTTTGCCCCAGGGAACTCGCTCAACCGCAACGGCCGTCTCTTTCTCATGCATACTGAAGAAGCCCAGGAAGCGCCAGATGTCGTGCTGGGTATGTTTTCCGTTAACTCAGTACTTGCAAGAGTGTTGTTTGATTCTGGAGCATCACACTCATTTGTTACTGAAGAATTTGCATGCACTAGTAAGAGTTAACCAACCAAGCTAAAACATGTTATGATTGTTCAAATACCCGGTTCAACCACCAAATCTAGGCAAATTTGCAAAGCCGTCCCTATCCGAATCCATGGCATAGATTTTTATGCTAATCTAATAGTACTCGGAACTAAAGGTTTGGAAGTAGTACTAGGAATGGATTGGATGTCCAAACACAAAGGATTAATTGACTGTGCCAAGAAAGTGATGCAGCCCGTCCTACGGATGCGCCTACATCCCCGCCAACTAGTCCCCCAAGTGGACCGATGACCCGTGCTCGAGCCAAGATCCTACAAGCTAAGGTTAACTCGCTCCTCTCCTCGTGTGATTTCAATACATCGTTGGATGGCTTGCTACTTCATGCCCAAACCCTGTGCATTCTCAGCTATGAACCCAATGAAGCATCGCCAAGGGAGGGTCCAAAGGCAACCCGAGGAGATCCGCTAGAGAAAACCGGCGCCAGGCCCGGCGGACCGGTCTCCTTGTCGGAACTCCCGGCGACGACCGAAATCCTCCGGCGACGACCGAAAGCACCTTCTGTAAGGCTTTCCGGTGGGCGACCGGAAATTCCGGCGACCACGCCAGCGCCGCCGGACCCCTCGCCGGAAATCCCCAGATTCAAGTCAACATTCGGGCTGGGCCCGTGTAACTCCTTATTTCGCCTAGTTTTTACCCTTTTCGTGCCTAAACTACCCCTATTTATGTGGCTGCCCTATAAATAGCCCCCACCCCCTATTGTAAACCCTAGACTTGGATAATTATAGTTGAGGACACCCCTTTGAGGATCTTTCAACTATTTGTCTCATGCTCCTTACCAAGGAGCACCAAATTATCCATAACCTCTTGGATTTTGCCTAGCGCGTTCAAGTTGTACAAGTCCTTGGGATCTCGGTGTCTCGTGCCCAAGTAGCCAAGATCTCACCAAGCTCCTCACCCCGTTGTAGGCCGTGGAGAGAGAGCTTCGCCCAACACCGATCCTAGGGATTATGTTGGACCGGTTGCCACCGGTGTGAGCTATCGGTTTGTATCGTGTTTTCGTGTGTGTGTGTGTGTTCATCGAGTTCTTCGCGTGTGTGTTCGTGGATTTCATACCCTTACCCCTTCCACCGCTTTCCCCTCAATTCCCACGGAATTCGTGAAAGATCGGGCCACCCTAAGGGGTCACCCCCAACATATTGGTATCAGAGCAAGGTTGATCACGAATTTCCCCTCAATTTTTCTTCTATCCACCATAAAATCGAAATTGTCCCAAAAAAAGAGCCCCCAATTGCCTTCGGATCGATCTATGGATTTGGTGAGTTTTTCATGGTTTTGGTCCATAGATCTGTTGCGTTGGGTCTTGATCTACATCCCTTGACCTTTCCCCAGCCCAATTTCGTTGAAATTTTGACAGAATTCTCAGTTTGACTTTTTGGAGTTCATCTCGAACAAATTTCGGCACCATATCCGGCGAACCGGTTCCGCAACCGGAAATTCCGGCAACAGCTCCGGTCGACCGGACCGACGACCGGAATTTCCGTGCCAGACGCCGCCGTTCTCTTGCCAAAATTTTGGCAATTCTCAAATTTTGACAGTTTCTCCTTGTTTTGTTCGTGCTTCTCATGCGTGTCACCAAAAACTAACAACAAGCTTCCGCAAATCACTACGTCACGCGCTCCACGACACCGCGACTCCCGAACATCTTCCACACCACCGATTGCAAGTCATCAACAATACCAAAGGTATAACTTGCGCCACTTTGACAGCCCCATATCTTCCTTTGTGTGTATCTATCCTATTAGAGCAACTCATTTTGTGTTTGTCTAAGCATTGTGCACTTGCCTTTGGAAAGTGAGAGTGTGAGGGCAAATACAAAAGTTAACATAGTAGTATAGAAAGAGAGAAAAAGAATCAAAAAAAAGGCAAAAGAAAAATATAAAGATACATAGTCTCCCAATACAAAGAGAGTATCAAGCTTGTAAGCAAAAAGAGAGAGAAAAGAGCGCGCCAAGGCAAGTGCACAAATCCGTTGCTTATCCTCTTTTGGCAAACGAGTTGTGGTCTCTCCTTGAGTTGGCATGACAACCGAGTGTAGTCTTCGTTAGGACCTTTTGTGCTCATTTTCATAGTCGTTCTAACCCCGTTAATCTCCACGTGTGCGTTCTCCCGTGTTTTGTAGATCGTATCCTTTTGCTCTCGATCTTTGGTTCTTTATCACTTAGAACAATAACCTTTTGCTTGGATCGTTTCGTTTGGTTTTCCACAATCCTAACCTTCCACAAAAAAGCTTTTGAGAGTTGTAGCTTATTTGTGTGTGAGTTTATTTGCGATTTCACTTTGCAAGATTTTAGCTTTCTTGTGTGGCAATTGGTTTGATATAATCTCCAAGGTGAGGTAAAAGGCTAACTCCCCGAATTCTTCTTCTCCATATACAACCCTTGTCGGCTTTGCATCATGGATAGGAATGGCGAGCCGTCCCAACCACCACCACCTCCGGAGGACGACACACAATACATGACAAGATGGGATCATTGGAAGGTCCGAGGAGAATTCAACTACCGTTGTGAAGCCCTTGAGCGGCGCCAAGACGAACAATTTAGCAAAGCACAAGTGGAGTTCAAGAACATCGACAACCGCTTCGAAGAATTCCGAGGCCAAATGCATGCCATGCAACACAACCTCGGCCATCAAAATGAAGCTCTTGGTCGCGCCCTCGCCGCAACGGATGAGAAGATTCAATGCCTCATTGATGGGCTAGGAAGTCCACGAACGCGCGACTCAAGCTCTTCACGGCACTCCTCAAGTGAATCAAGCGCTCCTCGACGTCACGCTTCAAGACACCAAGATGGACCCGTCCTTCAATCCACGAGCTCTTCTCAAGCGGTACCATCTCCGCGACATGCCGCGACGTCAAGCTATGATGGTGACCTCTCCGCAAGACCTCCAAGACGTGAAGCGAACCGTCCACAACAAAGGTCACTCGTGATTCAACAAGAGCAACCTCACGTGGACCACCAAGCCCATCGCCAACAACGTGTTCCTTCAACAACAAGTGAAGCATCTGAAGTAGACGAACAAGATCGCCGTCGGCGTGAAGCACTCGAAGATCCACCAAGGAGTCATCATCGACATGAACGTCAACGTCGACAACATGATCATCATGATGAGCCTCCTCCACACCAAGAAGAAAGGGAGCAGCCCATTGTGCATGTGGCTCGGCGTCCTCCTCGCCACATGGCGCAAGACAATGCTCATCGGCATCAACCACGACAAGAACAAGAGGAAGCTCCCCAAGCTCATCGTGAGGACCATCAACCTCCTCCTCGTCCTCAACCGCACCAAAAACACGAGCAAGATCCCCAAGCTCGTCGTCAAAATCAAGTTCCACCACCAAACGCGGCACCTCAACAACCGCAAGAGCAACGCAACCATCACCAAGCAAGACATGAGAGCTCGGATGATGAAGAGGGCCGCCAGAATCATGGCAACCTGTCACATCCCAAGATTTTCCAAATCTTGTAATGTGAAAAATAAATGAAAAAAAATAAAACTTTGTTGATTTTCAGGGTGAGAAGAAACTTTTTGATTCCAATTAGAACCTTCAAACCTTTTTGATCAAACAAATCCTAAAGGGATTTGAAAAGTTAAACAATTGATAAAGAAAATATTTTGAATATTTAAAATTTTCTATTTTGGATCTTTTAATAAAAGGATTTGATTTTCAAAAGAAAAGGTGGATTTATAAATAAGGATTATTTTATAAAGCCAAATTAAACCTTGGCCAAGCTTTTGAATTAAAACATTTTGTTTTGAATAAAATAGTAAAGGATTTAATATCCAATTTTTATTTAAATAAAAGGTTTTAGCATTTTAATTAAAACATCAAAACTTATTTATTTATTTTAAATAAGTTTTCCAAGTATTTTATGTTCTCAAATAAAACCTACTGAAGTGTTTTTGGTTTTATTTTAGTTTTCAAAATAAAGATTTTAATAAAACAAATCCTATTTGATTTAATAACTAAGGTCCATTTTATTTAATTATTAATGGAACCTAAAATAAAAATGTTATTTTATTTTAAACAAGTTTTCCAAGTATCTTCTATTTTCAAATAAAAACCTACTGATTTGGTTTTGATTATATTTGGTTTTCAAATGGAGATTTTATTAAATAAATCAAACCCTATTTGATTAAATAACTAAAGATCCATTTTATTTAATTAATGAGTGGATCCTAAAAAGAATAAAAATATTATTTTATTTTGGGATTTGGTTTATGTTGTTAAACAGAACCAAATTCAAGTGCAAAGTGTGTTGAATGTTTGAATTGTTTGAATGTTTGATTAGTTGATTGAAATTCAAAATAGAAATTTGAATTAGAAAAAGAAAAAGCAAACAGGAAGAAAAAAATAGAAACTGGCCGACCCAACCCAGCAGCCCAACTAAGCCCAGTATCAGCCCAGTCTTTCTCCCCCTCCACGAAACGTTTTTCACTTAAAGCCGCACCCACAGAGACACCGACTGGTGGACCTCGTTTCCTCTTCCTTCTCTCGCTGCCAGAGGACCCCACCGCCACGTCCCCCTTCTTCCCCACCCGCGGACTACGCCTCCCCCTCGCCGGCCGTTGCAGACGGAATAAATCCGGCGTAATACGTCTTAATCACGCGTTAAATCAGCCCCGTGACCACGCACGTTAAAGCGCCCCTCTCCCCTCTCCACTTCCCCTCTGTCGCCCCACCTCGACACGCCCCCAGGCTGCCAAATTCTGCTCAAACACCGCCACTGTCCGACGATGCTCCGGCGAGGATTCCGGCCAGCACACGCCACCTCTTGCCTCCTCGAGCACGCAGCTGTGATCAGCATCCCCCAGCAGACCTTTTCGCAGCTTCGCTTCCCAAGGCGTCGGCTTAACGTCCTCCCGAGCAGCGCCGTCTCGCTCCAATCAAGGCGACGTCTCCCGGTAAACCAGACCTCCCCTCTCTTCCCCGTGGACACGATGAAGATCGCCATGCTCTTGCGAACCTAACAGTGTCTCCCTTTTGTCCTAGGGTGCCCCCTATCCTCGCCCTCGACAACCTCCAGCGTCGCCCGAGGCCCAGCTCATCTCCGGCGAGCAATTAAGGACAGCCACGTGCGCCCCTTCACCAACCAGTACCACGTTGAGCATCAGCAAGCGTCAACGATTCTGGTGAGCATCTCCCCAGCCACCCTTGCTTCCTGTATCGCCGGCGCCGCCACCGTCTGGTCGCTCCGCCGCCAGCCACCGCCGCAGCGCCGCTAGTTTTAGGTCGAGCCTGCAGCAACCGTTCGATCTCGATCCAGTGGCTAGGATAGAAGCTAGGTGAAAGGGTAAGTAGCGTATGCGCACCGCACGATCTGACTTGATCCAACGGCTGCAGCTGTGCGATCCGAGCGAAGCGGTACCGATGAATGAGAATAGGCCGCGTGTCACTGGATGATTTAAAATAGAATTTGAAAACAGATTTAGATGCCATTTTGAAACCCTTGTAACTTTTGATCCACACGTCCAAAAATTGCAAACTTTATATCATTGGAATCAGCAAGACAAGCCCTAGCCAACCGTGCCTTTTGTTTAGTAAAAAGCTTCTGGAAAAATGGTTGTTTTTGCAGAAACATTTGTATGCTTGTTAAGGATGTGAAAATTATTCAAAAATGATTTTGGGGATAAAATCTTTGGCAATTGGTGTGATTTGAACCTACTAACATTAGGAAACACTTTGTGGATTCAAAAATGAATTTGGTGAAACAAAATAATGATTCTTTGATTTAAAACCATTTCTAGTTAAATAGAAATGTCTTTATTTTATAAAAAATGGTTTTGGAAGAAAACCTTTGGGAAATGTTTTGTTTTAAACTCTCTGACCCTAAACACCAAGTTTTGTGGTTTGAAAACATATTTTGTGAACCCTATAGATTAATGCCTTAGTAAAAATATTTCTTCACCACATAAAATGATACTTTGTTTTGAAAATGGTTTAGGAGGTGAAACCTTTTGCAAATGACTTTGCCACTTTACAAAATGACCATTAGGTGTTTTCCAATGTTTATGACCCATTAGGAACCACTTTTCAAACAAAACAAAGCTTGGCATGCTTGCATGCATTACTTTGACTTTGTCATTTTATGTGATGTTTTCCTTGATTGGTAGATTGAGATTGTGCCTTGCTTGATTGATTTGTAGTGACTTGAAGAGTGTGAGTGTTGCAAGGACAAGGAGTGAACCCATACTCTACCAAAAAGGCAAGTGATGCTTCATACTTTTTGTCCCATTACTTTCACTATGCATTAGTGATTTTCTCTAAGTAAAACTTGCATGGAACTTTTGCTAAGTATAAACCTTGCTATAGGAAATCCTAGTAGATGAAACTTAGTAGAAATTCCTAAGTCAAGATACCTACTACTATCATGCTTAGCTTAGCTAATAGAAAACAAGGGTGGAAATATATTCACACTATGGAAAAATCTCTAAGTCTGAGGACTTATGTTTTTGTTTAATAAAACAATAAGTTAATGAATCATCTGGGTGGAATGGTAATTTCTTGGTGGATTTTGGTTGAGTGGTTCACAAGGACCATGTCTATGGTTGACCTTGTGTATCTCACTTGTGGATGGCCACCCAGGAACAAAAAAATTTGAGATGTCAAATGTTGAGAAGCTTCAAGTGCAACCACTTGGCAATATGGGCTCTGCCATGATCATATAGGTTGCAAGAACTTAGCCATATGGACAGTGGGTGGTAGTTTTTGATAGGTTGGAACGCGTACATTTTGGTCTAAGGGAAGGCTTCTGAAAGATCTTGTCTTGGGAAACCAAGTCTTGTGGGGAAAGTGCACCACCTCTGCAGAGTGTAAAATCTAAGTACTTAGCCATGTCCCTGGTAAAGGACAATTTGAGCATCAAGACATGGAAGAAATCAAGAATCTCATCATTCAAATTTCTAAGTTAAAAACTTGTGGTTTGAACAAGGTTAAAGGATCTTCAAACTTTGATTGAGAAAAATGATTTTGTCAAGCAAAAACTTAGTGTTTTCAAATTGATAAGGAAAATCTGTTTTGAGCAATGCAAGCCTCAACTCCACTTAGCCAAATGCATATAGATGATAGACTCCATTATACTACCATAGTATCACTTGCCAATACAATTCAAATGTATTGACCTTTTTGGCTGTAACTTGTAATGTTGCAGGTTTGATTGATTTTAGTGAAGATTGATTGTTTAGGATTACAAAGTCTACAACCAACATGTCTGCCTGTGGCACTTTGAAGATGAAGGACCACTTGCTTATAGTTATTCTGCTGCAATGTAATGTAATAGCCAAATGAGCTATGTAAGATGTAATAAAATTATGTTATTCCTGGTTATAAAGTTGTATTATGACCTTTGTTTTTGATATTACATCTTAACTGTGGATGCTAGTTATTGATCCAGGGACTAGCATTGTAAACACAGGGGACACCACCTTATATTATTTAAAGGTTGGGACACTCCCTCTACACAACCGCCGCCACCGGAACCGCAATGAAGAAGAAAATTTCGGCAAGCTCAAGTTCACCATGCCCAAGTTCACCGGTTCCAATGAACCCGAAGAATATCTCTCGTGGGAACTCAAGGTTGACAAGATCTTCCGCATGCACAACTATAGCAATGAGAAGATGATGGCCTGTCACATCCCAAGATTTTTCAAATCTTGTAATGTGAAAAATAAAATAAACAAAATAAATTTTTGTTGAAAATTAGGGTGAAAAGAAACTTTTGTTTCTAAAAGGAAACTTAAAATCCCATCTTGAACAAACTTTGGTTAAAGTTTGAATTCAACAAAAAAATCCAAATCAAGTGAAATGCATTCCTCAATGAATGTATCTGGAAATTTGAACATTTGGAAAATAAATCCAAAACCCTAAACCCTAATGGAATAAAAATCATTTTCCCAAGTTATCTCCAAATCCATGGATTTGATCCATACCAAAATTGATCAACAAATATTCACAAAGGATCAAGAAAGACAAATAGAAATAAAATAAAGCCTTAGAAATTGGTTTCACTTATTTTGGAACCATAAATAAAAATCTTATGGATTTAATAAAGGAATTGAATTTCCAAAGCCATTAAAGCCCTCATCTAAAATCCATACCAAGTGGTGAACAATAGATCCTAAAAGGATTCAAAAGGTTAAACAAATAATAAATAAGATTTCACAAATTGGAATCACCAAGTTTGGATCTATAAATAAAAAGATATGGATTTTATAAGACAAAGATAAAAATATTAAATAAAGAATATTTAAAGACCAAATAAAATCTTGGCCTAATCCATTAAGTAAATGGAGTGATTATAATCCCAATCCAAATAAAATAAAAGGATAAAGAATATTCCAAATAAAATAAAATGGCAATAACCATTCTATCCCTATCTTAATAAGGACAAATCTCTAAATAAGAATACATGAGAAAATGATATTTGGAATTCACCCAAGTGGAATAAAAGTTGTTTAATCAACTTAAATAAAATAAAACCTCCAAATAAAAATTTGGGAATTAAAACTATATTAAATTCCATTGGAATTAAAACAAATACCCAATCTTAAATGATTAATAAATCATATTTGAATACTTTCCAAATAATTCAAGATGAATTATTTTGAACCAACTAAACAAATAAAAACCTACTGAAAGGAATTGGGAAGTTTAAAGAATTTGAATGGAAATTTTATTAATTAAATCAAACCCTATTTTATTAAATAACTAAAGATCCATTTAATTTAATTATTGAATGGATCCTAAAATAAATAAAAATATTAAATTATTTTGAGATTTGGATTATGTTGATAAACAGAACCAAATTCAAAGTACAAAGTTGTTTGGTGATTGTTTGAATTGTTTGAACCTTGATTGATTGTTTGAATAATTGGTTGAAATTCAAAACAGAAAAAGATTTAGAAAAGGAAAAAGATTTTAGACAGAAAAAAAATGGAAACAGACCCAGCCCACTAAGGCCCAGCAAAACCAGCCCAGTCTTCTCCCCGAATAAAACATTTGGCACCAACTTTCTGACCCACTCAGTCACTGACGACTGGACCCCGTTCCCTTTCCCTTTCCCGCTAACCAGAGGACCCCACCTCTCTCTCCCACGCCCCGAACCATTTTTCCTCACCGCTGAATCAGCCCACAGAGACACTGACCGGTGGACCTCTCCCTCCTTTCTTTTCCCACTGACAGGTAGAACCCACCGCCACGCAGGCTTCTTCCTCCCCGCGACTCCTTCTCCCCCTCACCGCGCGGCCGTTTCTGCCGCTGAATTCTCTGGCTTAATTCGCCTTAACGCCTGAGTAATTCCTCGCAGCGACCACGCTCCCTTAAAAGCCTCTCCCTCCTCGTCATTTTCCCCTAGACCACTCCTCCTCTCTGCCCCTAGGTTGTCGCCAATTCCCTCTGCACCACCGCCGTCTCCGACGAGCTCCCTTCTCAATTCCGGTGACCCGGCGCCGCCCCTTGCCTCATCGACCACGCACCCCTACTCCACACTCCCTGGCGCTTCGTCTGCGTTTTCCATTCATCCATGGTGCCTGTAACCTCGCCTTGACGACTGCAGCGCCGTGCTCGCTCCAAGCTGGCGACGTTCCCCGGTAAGCCTCGACCGCCCCACGCCTTCTCGTTCATGCACACGACTTCGCCTTGACCCTGTGAATCTAACCGCGACGTTATTTTGCCTTGAGGTGATCCACAGCGCCGTCCACGACGACCACCTGACGCACCCGACGCCGTCCTCCACTCCGGCGAGCAATCCTGCCAAGACCCGTGCGCCCCTTGACCAACCGCGAGTACCTTGATCTTTGCCGTGACCCCCTGAGCCCGGGGAGCATCTCCTCTTTCTTCCTCACCTCCTGTAGCATCGGCACCGTCGTCGACCGACCGCTCCGCCGCCGGTAGCCACCGCAGCGCCGCCAGTTGATGGTCTGATTGATTGCATCCGTTAGATCTAGATCGTAAGGCTGTAATAGAACATAAACAAAGAGGTATCGATTGTCCCTGTGCCGCTCGATCTAAATGAGATCCTACGGCCTACAGAGCGCGATCCGCGCGAAGCGGTACCTTCCAATGATATCACGCCGCGTGTCCCCTATTCTGTTTAAAAACAGATTTGAAAACAGAATTTCTTGCAAACTTCAAACCCTTGTATCTTTGGATCCACACGTCCAAAAATTACAAATTTTATGTCGTTGGATTCAGGAGAGCAAGACCTAACCAACCCTGCATTTAGTTTAGCAAATAGTATTTGTTAGATTGGTTGATTATGCAGAAACATTTGATTGCTTGTTTAGATTAGAAAAATTGTTTAAAAATGTTTTAAAGGTTAAAACCTTTGCAAAATGGTTTGTTGTGACCTTACTGACCCTAGGAACCAACCCATGTTTTGGAAAATGATTTTGGAAAAGTTTAGAATGGATTAATTAAGTTTAGTCCATTTCTAGCTAAATAAAACTATTGTTTTGTTTATAAAAATGTTTTGAGTAAAAACTTTTGAGAAAATGGTTTAGACCAAACCTACTGACCCAAAACACCAAGTTTTGCAATAGCAACTCATTTGGTGAACCCCATAGGTTAATGCCCTAGCAAAAATGTTTCTACACCACATAAAATGATACCTTGTTTTGAAAATGGTTTTATAGTGAAACCTTTTGCAAATGACTTTGCCATTTTGGTAAATGACCAATTTGGAACCTACAAAGTTTAGAAGCCTAGTGGAGACCATCCTTACAATAGAACCAACCTTTGCATGCTTATGCATGACTTAGATCCCATTATTTTGTGTGTGTTGTTTTGCTTGATTGGTAGATTGAGTTTGTGCCTTGCTTGATTGATTGTAGTGACTTGAAGAGTGTGATTGTTGCAAGGACAAGGAGTGAACCTAAACCCTCTACCAAAAAGGCAAGTGATGCTTCATACATTCTATCCCATTATTTTCACTATGCATTAGTGTTTTTGCCAAGTAAAACTTGCATGGTTTTTATTTTTGCTAAGTATAGACCTTGCTATAGGAAAACCTAGTAGATGAAATCCTTAGTAGGATTTTCCTAAGTTAAGAATCCTATTACTATCAAGCTTAGCCTAGCTAATAGAAAACATGGGTGGAATATATATTCACACTATGGAAAAATCTCTAAGTCTGAGGACTTATGTTTTTGTTTAATAAAACAACTAAGTTAATGAATCACCTGGGTGGAATGGTAATTGCTTGGTGGTTTTTGGTTGAGTGGTTCACAAGGCCCATGTCTATGGTTTACCTTAGTGTATCTCACTTGTGGATGGCCACCCAGGAAACAAAGAGATTTGAGATGTCAAATGTTGAGAAGCTTCAAGTGCAACCACCTGGCAATATGGGCTCTGCCATGATCATATAGGTTGCAAGAACTTAGCCATATGGACAGTGGGTGGTAGTGTTTGATAGGTTGGAACGCGTCCATGATGGTCTAAGGGAAATCTTCTGAAAGATCTTGTCTTGGGAAACCAAGTCTTGTGGGGAAAGTGCACCACCTCTGCAGAGTGTAAAATCTAAGTACTTAGCCATGTCCCTGGTAAAGGACAATTTGAGCATCAAGACATGGAAGCAATCAAGAATCTCATCACTCCAATTTCTAAATTAAAATTTGTGGGTGAACAAGGGTTGTTTGAATTCTTCAATCTTTGATGGAGAGATGGCTTGGTACAAGGATCTTGAAATCATTGATTGAGGAAAAATGATTTTGCCAAGCACTTCAGTCTTTGATTGATAGATGCCTTGGAAAGGATCTTCAGTCTTTGATTGGTAGATTCCTTGGGAAAGTTTTTGCAAAAAAAAAACTTAGTATTTTCAAAATTGATAGGAAAAAAAATCTATTTTCAGCAATGCAATCATCAACTCCACTTAGCCAAATGCATATAGATGATAGACTCCACCATACTACCAAAGTATCACTTGCCAATACAATTCAAATGTATTGACCCTTGTGGCTGTAACTTATAATGTTGCAGGTTTGATTGATTTTAGTGAAGATTGATTGATTAGGATTACAAAGTCTACAACCAACATCTGCCTGTGGCACTTTGAAGATGAAGGACCCCATGACTATAGTTATTCCGCTGCAATGTAATGTAATAGCCAAATGAGCTATGTTTGATGTAATAAAATTATGTTATTCCTGGTTATAAAGTTATATTATGACCTTTGTCTCTTGATATTACATCTAAACTGTGGATGCTAGCTATTGATCCAGGGACTAGCATTGTAAACACAGGGGGCTCAATCTTATTAAAGGTTGGGGACCCTACATGGCCATGGCATCCCTCGAGTTTGATGAGTATGCCAACCTTTGGTGGGAACAAGTCCAACTCGCTCGTGAAGCAAAAGAAGAGCCTCCAATCTCAACTTGGCAAGATATGAAGGCTCATATGAGATCCCGCTTTGTTCCTTCGCACTACACCCGTGACCTTCTCAACAAGCTTCAAACGCTTAGTCAAGGGACAAAGACCGTGGAAGAGTACTTCAAGCAAATGGAGCTCAACATGATCCGTGCCAACATTGAAGAGCGTGATGAACAAACAATGGCACGTTTCCTCAATGGCTTGAACCATCCAATCAAGCGCATCACCGAGTTCCAAAAGTACAACAACATGGTTGAGCTTGTGCACATAGCATCAAAGTCCGAGCGTCAAGTGCAAGAGGACATCAAGTATAACAAGCCAAAGACGTACTTCACATACAAGCAAGCCTCAACCACTACTCCTACAACACCAAGTGGAAGCTCATCAAATACCACCAAGCTTCCCTTCAAGCCAACACTTCCTCAAGGAAAACCACCCCCAAGTGGTAAATACACAAAGGATGAACAACCATTCAATCGTGAGTGCTACAAGTGTGGAGGCAAAGGACACAAGTCGGCCGCATGTGGGAACAAGAAAGTTTTGTTCATCCATGACAATGGCGATGAAGAATACTTGAGTGAAGATGAGTTTGATGCAAGGGTCAAGGAAGCAATGGCAAGGCAACATTTGGAAGATGACCAAGAACTACTTGTGTGTGAGCATGACGCAAGTCCATCGCTTGTCGTCACAAGGGTCTTGACTACTCAAGTCAATGAGATTGAAGACCAACGATCAAACATCTTCCAAACTCGTGCCGGTATCAATGGGAAGTCCATCAAAGTTGTCATTGATGGAGGGAGTTGCCACAATCTTGCAAGCACGGAATTGTGTGAGAAACTCAACCTCACCCTCCATCCGCATAAGCATCCCTACCATATACAATGGCTAAGTGACCAAGGGTCCGTCAAGATCAAGCACACCGCCCTCGTAACGCGTTCTCAATTGGACCATACAAAGACACGGTGGAATGTGACGTGGTCCCCATGACAGTTTGCCATATGTTGCTAGGAAGGCCGTGGCAATATGACAAGCGTGCTTTGCATGATGGTCACTCAAACAATTATACCTTCAAATGGCTTGAAAAAACTTGTGTTTTGCAACCAATGACTCCTATCCAAATAATTGCGGACAATGCAAAGGCTTTAGCGAGGGCACAATACACAAAACCACCTTGTGAGAAGAGAGGTGAGCGAGAGAACCAGACTATAGTGAGTGAGTGCCACAAGCCAAACTCGAGTGGAAAAACTAAGAGTGTTCTTCTTGCCACCAAAAGTGAGATGAGAGAAGTGTGGAACAACCCATCCATCTTGCACTATGTCCTTGTATGCAAGGGACTAGCGCAAGGAACTAATGACTTGACAAATGTTCCTCCTTGATGGCTATTTTGCAGGAATTCCAAGATGTATTTCCTGAAGAGCTTCCTCATGGACTACCCCCTCTTCGCGGAATCGAGCACCGCATCGACCTCATACCCGGCGCTCCACTCCCAAACCGCGCCGCGTATGGCAAGAACCCGGAAGAGACGAAGGAGATAGAACGACAAATCAACCAACTCGTCTCCAAAGGTTTGATCCAAGTAAGCACTAGCCCAAGCGCGGTACCCGTGATTCTCGTGCCAAAAACGGATGATACGTTGCGGTTATGCATGGACTGCCGTCCAATTAATGCTATCACCGTGTGTTATCGACATCCTATACCGCGCCTTGATGACATTCTTGATGAGTTATGTGGAGCCACTATATTTTCGAAAATTGATCTTCGTAGTGGTTACCATCAAATTCGCATGGCCGAAGGTGATGAGTGGAAAACCGCCTTCAATACCAAGCTTGGTCTCTATGAATGGTTGGTTATGCCTTTTGGCTTATCAAATGCCCCATCTACCTTCATGCGCCTCATGAACCATATTTTGAGATCTCTCATTGGGAAGAGTGTAGTGGTTTACTTTGATATAATCCTTGTCTATATCAATTCACTAGAGGAGCATGCTACTCATGTTAAGGAGGTCCTTCAAATCCTTCGTCATGAAAAGCTCTATGCTAATCTCCCAAAGTGCACTTTTGCGAAAGACAAACTGATTTTTCTTGGTTTTGTTGTGTCCTCTAATGGCATTGAAGTCAATGTCTCAAAAGTTAAGGACATACGAGATTGGCCCATCCCTACCAATGTTAGTGAACTTCGCATTTTTCATGGGTTGGCCGGTTTTTACCGTCGCTTTGTGAAAGACTTTTCTACCATTGCTTGCCCTCTCAACGAATTGACCAAGAAAAATGTCACATTCGTTAGGGGCAAAGCACAAGAAAAAACGTTTGATGAGCTCAAAAAGAGGCTCACCGAAGCACCACTCCTCGCTTTACCGGATTTCACAAAAACTTTTGAGATTGAGTGTGACGCTAGTGGTATCGGCATCGGAGGCGTACTTATGCAAAATGGGCGTCCTATTGCATACCATAGTGAAAAACTTGATGGCGCACGCCTTAACTATCCAATTTATGAGAAAGAGCTTTTTGCGTTGGTTTGTGTCCTTCAAGTGTGGCAACACTACCTTTGGCCCAAAGAATTTATCATCCATTCCGATCATGAGTCGTTGAAATATCTTAAGGGCCAAGCCAATTTGAGTAAAAGGCACGCCAAATGGGTTGAGTTCATGGAATCTTTTCCTTACATTGTCAAGTAGAAGAAGGGCAAAGAAAATGTGGTAGTGGACGCCTTGTCTCGCAAAAACACAAACCTTCTTACGCAACTCGAAGTAAATGTCTTGGGTCTTGATGACATCAAATCTTTGTACGAGTCTGACCCATTCTTTGATCAATTTTTGCAAAATGTTCAATAGACAAAGGGATTGACGATTTCTATTTGCATAAGGATTTTCTTTTCACACAAAACAAGCTTTGCATTCCGAAGTCGTCTCTCTAAATTTTGCTTCTTCAAGAATCCCATGGTGGAGACCTTATGGGTCACTTTGGCCGTGAAAAAACCTATGACATGCTATCCACTCACTACTTTTGGCCAAGGATTAAGTGTGACGTGGAGCGCCACGTCCAACGATGCACTACATGTATCCAAGCTAAGTCTAAGTCTAACCCCTTTGGTCTTTATATACCATTGCCTATTCCTCATGCACCTTGGTTGGATATTAGCATGGACTTTGTGTTAGGGTTGCCTAGATCTAAACATGGACATGATTCTATATTTGTGGTAGTGGATCGTTTTTCCAAAATGGCACGCTTCATTCCATGCCATAAGACCGATGATGCTTCACATGTAGAAAATTTGTTTTTCAGGGAAATAATTCGGCTACACGGTGTACCAAGAACAGTCGTCTCCGACCGCGACGTCAAATTCATGAGCTACTTTTGTAAGACCCTCATGGCCAAGCTCGGCATCAAGCTCCTATTCTCGTCCGCCTCGCATCCTCAAACTGATGGACAAACCGAGGTCGTCAATCGAAGCCTTGGCACACTTCTACGTGTGTTGATAAAGAAGAACCTTAAAGACTGGGAGGAATGTATTCCACATGCCGAGTTCGCCTACAACCGTGCCAAGCACTCCACCACCATGAGGATCCCGTTCATGATCGTCTATGGCTTCGAGCCCCTCACCGCGCTCGATATCCTCCCACTTCCTCTTCATGACCATACCAATATGGATGTTGACAAGCGTGCCCAAACAATGAAGAAACTCCATGAAGACACAAGAGCTACGATCGAGCAACAAGTCCTTCGCCAAGCATCAAGGCTAAACAAGACCAAGAAAGAGATGATCTTCGAAGAAGGTGACCTTGTGTGGATACACTTGAGTAAAGACCGTTTCCCCAAGGACCACGACTCCAAACTCAAGCCAAGAGGTGATGGACCGTTCAAAGTACTAAAGAGGATCAACAACAATGCCTACATCATCGATATCCCAACATCAAAGTACCTTGTGAGCCCGACGTTCAATGTCAAGGACCTCTCACCCTACCATGGAGAAGATGAAGTTGAGAAGGTTGAAGAGTCGAGGACGACTCTTTCCCAAGGGGGGAGCTGATGTAGCACGTCCTAGGGATGCGCCTACATCCCTGCCAACTAGTCCCCCAAGTGGAACGATGACCCGTGCTCGAGCCAAGCTCCTACAAGCTAAGGTTAACTCACTCCTCTCCTCGTGTGATTTCAATACATCCTTGGATGGCTTGCTACTTCATGCCCAAACCATGTGCATTCTCAGCTATGAACCCAATGAAGCATCGCCAAGGGAGGGACCAAAGGCAACCCGAGGAGATCCGCTAGAGCAAACCGGCGCCAGGCCCGGCGGACTGGTCTCCTCGCCGGAACTCCCGGCGACCGGCCCGGTCAACCGGACACCACGCCGACAATCCCGACAACGACCGGAATCCTCCGGCGATGACCGAAAGCACCTTCTGTAAGGCTTTCTGGTGGGCGACCGGAAATGTCGGCGGCGACCGGAAATTCCGGCGACCACACCGGCGCCGCCGGACCCCTCGCCGGAAATCCCCAGATTCAAGTCAACATTCGGGCTGGGCCCGTGTAACTCCATATTTCGCCTAGTTTTTACCCTTTTCGTGCTAAACTACCCCATGTTTATGTGGCTTCCCTATAAATAGCCCCACCCCCTATTGTAAACCCTAGACTTGGATAATTATAGTTGAGGACACCCCTTTGAGGATCTTTCAACTATTTGTCTCATGCTCCTTACCAAGGAGCACCAAATTATCCACAACCTCTTGGATTTTGCCTAGCGCGTTCAAGTTGTACAACTCCTTGGGATCTCGATGTCTCGTGCCCAAGTAACCAAGATCTCACCAAGCTCCTCACCCCCGTTGTAGGCCGTGGAGAGAGAGCTTCGCCCAACACCGATCCTAGGGATTATGTTGGACCGGTTGCCACCGGCGTGAGCTATCGGTTTGTATCGTGTTTTCGTGTGTGTGTGTTCATCGAGTTCTTTGCGTGTGTGTTCGTGGATTTCATCCCCTTCCCCCTTCCACCGCTTTCCCCTCGATTCCCACGGAATTCGTGAAAGATCGGGCCACCCTAAGGGGTCACCCCCAACAGAAAGCCATAACCATGACCAGTACAGCCGGAATATCAGTCGAGCATGTATCTGAAACCTTGCCCCATCAGTTCAAGTGCAACAAGAGTATAGCCCAGCCAACCATTGACCAAGTCCGGATAGTCTGTGAATATCCCGATGTATTTCCAGATGTTTTTCCCGGTATGCCCCAGATCGGGATATCGAGTTTATCATTGAACTAATCCCTGGAACCGGACCCATAGCCCAGATACCATATAGTATGAACCCGTCAGAACTAGCAGAACTAAAGAAGCAACTGGATGCCATGCTAGAAATTGGATTGATTCAACCAAGTGCGTCACCATGGAGATCACCTGTCTTGTTTGTGGACAAGAAAGATGGAGGTAACCGTTTATGTACGGATTATCGGAAGTTGAATGATGTTACCATCAAGAACAAGTACCCATTGCCAAAGAAAAAAGATCTGTTTGACCAGTTGACTGGTGCCAAGGTGCTTTCTAAGATTGATCTTAGAACTGGCTATCATCAACTCAAAATTCGCGCAGAGGATATTCCAAAGACTGCCTTTACCACTAGATATGGATTATATGAGTATACGATCATGTCTTTTGGATTAACCAATGCCCCCGCTTATTTCATGAACCTCATGAATAAGAATTTTATGGACTTCCTGGATAAGTTTGACGTTGTTTTCATCGATGACATTCTGATTTATTCCAAATCAGAAGAAGAACATGAGCTACACCTAAGGACCATTCTTGGAACCCTTAGAGAGCATCAGCTGTATGCCAAGTTTAGCAAATGTGAATTCTGGTTACAGGAGGTAGGATTCCTCGGTCACATTGTATCAGCCGGAGGAATTGCCGTTGATCCTGCCAAAGTGAAAGATGTAGAAGATTGGCAAGCCCCAACCACTCAAACCCAAGTTCGTGCATTTCCCGGATTGGCGGGATATTATCGCAAATTCGTAGAAGGATTCTCGAGTATCACCAGACCCATGACCCAATTGCTGAAGAAGGACAAGAAGTTCGAATGGACGGACAAATGTGAAGAGAGTTTTCAAGAACTCAAGAGGAGATTGATTTCAGCCCCAATCTTGATCATGCCGGATATCACGAAGCCCTTCGATGTGTATTGTGATGCATCCAAGATCTGTCTCGGATGTGTGATAATGCAAGAAGGCAAAGTTATATCTTATCTATCCCGACAACTGAAACAGAATGAACAGAATTATCCAACCCATGACCTTGAACTAGCAGCCGTAGTTCTAGCCCTGAAGACATGGAGGCATTACCTGATGGGAAACCGTTGTGAGATTTATTCGGATCACAAGAGCTTGAAGTATATATTCACTCAGAAGGAGCTGAATATGAGACAGAGAAGATGGATTGAGCTAATCAAGGACTATGATCTGCACATTCACTATCACCCCGGTAAAGCCAATGTGGTAGCAGATTCCCTTAGCAGATTGTCGTGCCGCTTGAACTCCATGATTTTGAAGGAGCAACCAAGTTTGCACAAAGAGATGGAATATTTCCGAATGGAATTAGTGAGTGAAGGATTTTTGGCTAGCATCGAACTTCAACCCACTTTGATCAGTCAGATCAAGGAGGCGCAGAAAGGAAATGCTAGTATCAACGGAATCAAACATTGTATCGGTACAGGCAAAGTACCCGGATTCACCGAAGACGAAGAAGTAGTTCTGTGGTACAAAGGACGCCTTTGTGTACCAGCAGATTCATAATTGAAGGAAGTTATTTTGAAAGAGGCCCATGATACTCTTTATTCTATCCACCACGGAGGAACAAAGATGTATCAGGATTTGAAGGAACAATTTTGGTGGCATAAGATGAAGAGATAAATCGGAAGCTATATCGCCAAGTGTGATATATGTCAGAGAGTCAAGGCGGGACATCAAAGACCCGCAGGACTGTTGCAACCGCAACAGATTCCAGAATGGAAATGGGATTCAGTTGAAAAGGACTTTATCACCGGATTGCCTACTTCTAGTATGGGAAATGACTCTATCTGGGTCATAGTAGATAGATTGTCCAAAGTCGCCCATTTCTTACCAGTGAAGACCATGTACCAGAGTTCGAAGCTAGCGGAGTTGTACATCGCTAGAATCGTCAGTTTGCACGGAGTCCCCAAGAACATCGTATCGGATCGAGGAACTCAGTTTACCTCAAGATTCTGGAAGAAAGTCCAAGAAGGTTTAGGAACCCGACTAGATTTCAGAACCGCGTATCACCCTCAGACCGATGGACAAACGGAGCGAGTAAATCAAATACTCGAAGATATGTTGAGAGCATGTGTGCTAGAGTATGGATCTAAATGGGAAGACTATCTGCCTTTCGCAGAATTTTCATACAACAACAGTTATCAAGCTAGTCTGCAAATGGCCCCATTTTAGTTCATGTATGGAAGGAAGTGTCGCACCCCTTTGAATTGGTCGGAAGTAGGAGAGAGTCAGATTTTTGGACCCGACATCCTAAGAGAAGCAGAAGAGAAAGTTCACAAGATTCGTGAGCACCTCAAGACCGCCCAGTCAAGACAGAATAGTTACACCGACAAGAGACGTCGAGACCTCGCCTTCAATATCGGAGATTTCGTGTACCTTAAAGTGTCGCCTTTGAAAGGAATGCAACGTTTCCAGCTCAAAGGAAAGTTAGCCCCGAGATATATCGGACCTTTCAAGATTCTGAATCGTCGAGGAGAGGTATCATATCAATTGGAACTGCCCGAGGAAATGTCAGCAGTGCACAATGTGTTCCATATATCGTTACTTCGCAAATGTCTTGAAGTTCCGGAGAAGACTAAAGTTTTCAAGAACATCAATCACCATACCATAGAGATCAACGATGACCTGACCTATCCCGAAGTACCCATCCGTATTTTGGAGGAAGCTTTCAGAACCACCAGGACCAGAAGCATCAAGTTTCTCAAGATTCAGTGGAGCAACCACACTGAAGAAGAAGCTACCTGGGAGTGCGAAGATCACATCAGGACGGAGTTTCCCGATCTCTTTAAATCCTAGGTAATATTTTTCTTTCTTTCTCAAATCTCGGGACGAGAGTTTGTTTAAGGGGGGAAGGTTGTAACATCCCAAAAATATAAAACAAGGATCATCAAACTCTAATCACTAAAATTAGGGTTAACAAAAAACTTTTATTATTTTAACTCATATGAATGCATGTGTGTATGAGATGATTTGATAAATGCATGAATGAACTTGTGTGATTAACCTAAATAGCAAGGAATGGTTTAAATACAAATATAACATCATCTAGAACATTTCCAAATAGAAACAAATAAAGAGAAAATCAAAAACAAACCAAATAAAGCAAATGGTCATTTTTGCCAATCTTGTTTACTAGGTCACTTTGAGTGTTTCTAGTCCAAGCTTTCAAATAGAAACTTTTCCAATTCTTTTCACCCCTTGATAGACATGGTAAAATTGAATCAAACCCCACCTTTCAAACTTACAGAAACATTTGGCAACCTCATTCAAATCACAATTCAAAATTGAATCTTTATCATATGTGAAGATCACACACAACCAAACCAGTGCCCCTTGACTAATCCAACTAACCAGATACTCCCTAGTATGTGCCTAACAAACTCACCAAGTTTGAATCCAAAATTCAAATTCAAAGTTCTTGCGGCCATTTCATCAAACACCTTGCAGATACAAATCAAACAAACATCAAACACTATAGTGTGCAGTAAAATTGGCCTAACTTGTTCCCTCTATAGCTCACTCTACACTCTCAGTAGATGATCAAAGTAATCTAACTAGCTTTAGCACCACTGTGAGCAAGCCTAGCCATTAATGGCAAGCATGCTGAGCCTCACATTGTCACCCCCATGTCACCAGCGAGCTAGAGGCAGCACTAGCCTCGCCAACCTTGTCTGGGACACGCAGCACCGTCCACCGCCACCCACTGTCCCAGCCCCGAGCACTACCAGCCCCTGGACCACCCAGAACGCACGCGCCCAGTTCCTCTGCGACCATGCCGAGAGCACGCCAGTGCGCCACGCTCGAACAGCACCCACAGACCGCGCGCCTCTCTTGCCGCTTGCAGGGATGATCACCAGCACCCCAGCACCCCCCAGACATGCCCGTTCGCCGCCATGCGGACCACATGTGTTGTGCGACATTAAAATCGCTGTCAGGCCCGCTCAGAGCACCGTGACATTCCGACCGATCAACACCGCCCCACGCCTCGCCACCATGTCGTTGAGCTTCGCCAGGGAGTACGGCACCGCCCCTACCATCGCCCATGCCATTAGCCCTCTGTGCCGTCGACAACGATGAGCACAGCTCGCGCCCGTCGGTCACCTTCAGCCACTATAAATAGAGGCCTCCACCGCTCGTTTCTTCACACCAGTTCACTCCCCTCTACCTCAGAACCACCCCACCTCACTTCCGGAGCAAGGCGAGCAGCGCATCGCCAGAATTTGGCCTGAGTCTCCCACGGACGAGGAAGAAAGGAGCCGTCGATTAGAGCCGCCCCAGGAGAAGCTGCCGGTACCAGGAGAACCGCCTTCGTCGACTTCGTCAGTCGCCCCCGTCACCGACCATCGCCTGCGCCCCGGTGAGCCTCCCACGACCCCCACCTGCCACGCTAGGGTTCTGTCTCGCCGGCGCTGCCCGACGTGGACGATGAACCAGAGCCGTTTGATTAGAACTAGATCCCACGGTCCACATTGCCCCGTACCGCTTTGCCCCTTCCCGTCTCACTGACGCGTGGGGACAACCACTTAACCAGCCCGCGCGTGTGCTGTGCGTAGTGGGCCGGCCCAGTTAACCCTCCCGCGCGACCCAACAATTCAAATTTAGTTTTATTCATTTATTTTCAAACACAGTTCTGTACCTAGATTCAAAAATCAACCCAGCTCGATTCACTGAACCAAAATGCATGAAACTAATTTTGTTAGAAAGGTACTGAAATTCTTAATCCAAGCCCGTTGGATTCAAACAATTTGGATGTATAGATCAACCATGGTAAAAATAACAAGGTAGAAGCTTTTATGCATTCAAACATTTTTCAAAATTCAACCATAAGAGTTTTTGAGTTGATTCCAACTCTCAAAAATCGCATTCGATCATACCTTTCAGAATATGTAAAAACATATGGGTTTACTTGCAGAGATAATGTTCAAGTAATAAAATAATGCCCCATAGGCATTTCTAGTCACTTTATTAAATTAAAATAAAAAGATTAAACCTTATTAAATTGTGACCACTTTAAATCACATTCCCATGTACTGAAATATGTGGTGATGACATGTGTCAACATGATCCCATGTTTGAGTTGGAGAATATAAAATCTTAAGTAGTTTTCAATGAGTAGAAATTACTTTTCTCAAAATAAAATAAATGAGACAAGTGCTTTAATCTTGTAATGTTAGTGATGATGCTAGATCATCTAGTGTGAACCTTTGTATGATGATTGGAAATAGTTAAGTATTGTTTGGTGATTGTGTACCTCGTATTTAATTATAGACGCTAGTACCGACTAAGGATACAAGGAGGAAGAAGGATACTACGAGGAAGAAGCCGAGGAGAACTTCAACCACTGCTCTGCACAAGGCAAGCCAATACTTGCAACCTTGCAAGCCTAATACTACTAGTTAAATTTAGCAAGCTTATACTTGCAATTATGCAAGCTACTACTTGCTTGTTACTATGCCAACTATATGCCTTAAGCATATGTGATCATACCCACTTGATGACCCAATCCTAGCTTTACTTGCAAGATTAATACTTTATTTTCTTTATCAAAGCTTTTTCTTAGAGTTTACTTAAGTGACTTGTAGATTCTAGAAAGATAATTGAAGGTAGCATAAAGATCATAAAATTTGGCCTAGGTTAGATAATCTTAATGTTACCCTAGGGCATGAGATGGAACTTAGTTAATCCCCACTTATTTACTATCCCTTATTAGTATTTACCCCACTTGTAGATGCTAGTGCTAAGCATAAAACTTGATCAACTTTAGATGGGAATACTTGATGAAAATGGTTATGAAAACCTTAGAATGATGAGTCATTCTACTGAAATGTTTTGACATGTTTTCTTGAACACCAGATGATTTTGATGATGAAAATGTTGAGGCATGAGCCTTAGACCTTTACAAAATTGATGGTTGTCTGGATGCGATACCATTCCAACTTTACTGTACAACCATAATACCCGGAAATTGGGTAGGGCTTGACTGAAATTTATATACTTTAGTATGGGTTCCCTCACGGCCAAGGTCTGAGCTGAGGCTACCTTGTGAAGATTGTCCACCTGTGCAGTACCCAATATAACAGTTGGTCATGGTTGGGAGGCCAAACTCATAGGAGAGGTACCTATACTAGGGCATGTGATTGAAAGGTTAAGATTGATTATCCGCATACTGAGTATGGTGAATTCAGGATTATTCCTGACGGATGTGTCGAATGTTATGGTGAAAGTGTACAATCTCTGTAGAGTGTCAAACTATTCGAATAGCCGCGTCCGCGGTTATGGACAGTTGGTGTGGCCATACTGTTCCCCGTCAGATGTTTTCCAAAAATACTTGTGAAATGATTTGTGACTTTGACTTGACCATAACAGAGTTGTGATATGAAATTCAGGTTCCCACTTAGGTGTTATAAAACTTTCAACTAGTTTTATTTGCTTTTGAACTTAGTAGAGGTAAATCTGGATTTTTGCAAAACAACCCTAGAGCTTAGTATCCTACTACAAAAACCCTCTTAACTTTAGTATTAGTTTGCGAGTATGTAAGATCCCTCCTTTTTAAAGGAAAGGATCCCTGTGATTGCAATGCTAGTCCCTGGATCAATGCTAGCATCCATAGTTTAAGATGAAGTACACAGAAACAAAGGTCATTATTACATATCATTCCAGAGACAAACATAGTCTTTTACAACTCCATGGCCACAGGCCTAATACAAGGGTTCAAATATGTAATAAGGTAAATAAGTCTTCATCTTCATGTGCCACAGGCAAGCATGTTGAGTGTAGACTCATGACTCCTAATCATCATCAGAATATCCTGCAACATCACAAGTTACAGCCACAGTGGGTCAATACATTGGAATAGTACTGGCAAGTGATACCTTAGTAGAATATTGGTGGACTAAATACTATATGCATTTTGGCTAAGTGTAGCTTAGGCTTGCTTTGCTCAAAATAGGTTTTACCTATCAGTTGAAAACTCTAAGTTTTTCTTTGTCAAAAATTTATCCCAAGGAACCACCAATAGACATTGGGGTCCTTCACCCTTGTTCAACCACAAGTTTTTACTTAGAAATTGGGATGAGGAGATTCTTGATAGCTTCCATGTCTTCATGCTCAAGTTGTCCAATACCAGGGACATGGCTAAGTACTTAGATTCTTCCATCTGCAGAGGTTGTGCACTTTCCCCACAAGACTTGATGTTCACCAAGATAGGACCTTTCAGAAGCCTTCCCTTAGACCAAATGGACGCGCTCCAACCTATCATCCCACTACCACCAACTGTCCAAATGGCTAAGTTATTGCAACCTATATGATCCAGGCAGAGCCCATATTGCCAAGTGGCTGCACTAGAAGCTTATTAACATTTGGCCTCTCAAACCCCTTTATTCCTGGGTGGCTTTCCACAAGTGAGATACACAAGGTAAACCATAGAAATGGTCCTTGTGTAACCACTCAACATAAACCATTCCTTCTATTCCACCCAGGTGTTTCATTCACTTAGTTGTTTTATTAAGCAAAACACAAGTCCAAAGACTTAGAAATATTTTATCATAGCATGAATATTTCACCATCCTTGGTTGCTACTAGCTAGGCTAAGCATGGTATAGATAAACATCTTAACTTAGAATTTCTAGCAATTCTACAACTACTAGGATTTCCCAAGCATAGCATATAAAGACCAAAAATTATCCATGCAAGTCTAGCAAAATATTTCTAATGCATATTTGAAAAACATAGGAATAAAATCATGTAGAACCACTTGCCTTGGTAGTTTAGAGAGTAGCTACAATCCTCACAATCACAATCACTATTTGCAACAAAATATACACATAAAATGATAGCCCAAATCACATACAAAATAAATACAAGAAAAAATATATGGATGCATGCAATATGATATGTGATGATTTTTCTATACTCAACAAGACAAGTGCACAGTACTGATTCATAAACAAGTTCAAAACTTGCCAAACAACCTTTATTTGAACAATAAAACATTTCCCAAATATTTGTTATACATAAAATAGGCCTACACATGTTTCTATAAAAATAACCATTTTAACAGAACCAAAACATTAAACACATTGCATATATGGAAAGGGCTTTCTCCCCTGATTCCATTGATATAAAATTTGTCAAATTTGGACGTGGGAATCAAAAGTTATGAATTTATTAAGTTTAAACATCTAATAGATATAAAATCTGATTTTAAATCGAAGAAATGGCCACGCGGCAGCGTCTGATTGGACGATAACGCTTCGCACTGGATCATGCTCGGCTAACGTTGGATATAACTAAACATGCACGGCTCAGATCTAAACTTACCTCTTCGTCACAGATCTAATCTTACACGTTAGATCTAAATCCTACGGCCACAATCCTATTGACCATAGACGGGCGGAGCTAGCGGCGGCGACTGGCGGCGGCGGCTCTGTCAGAGTCGTTGCCGATGTTCTAGGTCGCGCGAGAGAGGGGGAAGGGGCTTACTGTGCTCGCCGTGTGCTGCTGATGCTCAAGGTGGGCTTAGATGGTGAAGGGCGCGCAGAGGGGGTCGTTGGAGCTCGTCGGAGTCGTGCACGGCGTCAGGTCCTTGCAGACGAAGTTGTTGCCGACGCTCTGGACCTTCCCAGCACAAACCAGAGGCATCAGTAGTTGCGCAAGGACAAGGCGAACCTAGTCGTATGCATGAGGGGTCAAGGGGCGCTCAGTATTTACCGTAATCGATCGCCGGAGTTCGAGCAGAGGGTGGTGGAGCTCAGACGTTGACGTTGCCGAGGCTACAGACCACGCGCGAGCAAACGAAAAGTATCAGTAGGTGCGCACGGAGATGTAGAACAAGTCAGTATGAACCATAGGCAGAGGGGCGTGTGGTGCTCACCGGAATTCGACGACGAACTCGTCGGAGCAGCAAGGTTGCGGCGAGGAATTCTCGTAGCCTGGGGGCGCTCCGTGCTTGGAGTCTGGGGGGAAATGGAGAGGGGCAGAGGGGGTTTAAGTAGCAAGGGAGCGGGCGTGATTAACTCTGGCATTGAATGGGAATTGAAGCCGCAATCAAACTGGAAACGCCTGGCGAGATTTTGGGGATGAACTGGTCGCCAGGGGTGGAGACGACGACTGCCATGTGGGCCACGGCTGTCAGCGAGAGAAAGAAAGAGGGAATGGGCCCAGGCGGTCAGTGACTCAGTGGGTATGGCTACGAGTGAGAGAGAGAAGGGGGAACCCGGGTGGGCTTAGTGGGCTGGTTTCGTTGTTGGGCTAGAATAGTGGCGCCGGCCCTTTTTCTTTTCTTTACTCCTTTTCTATTTCTGTTTTGATTTTCTGGATCCATTTTCAAACAAATTCAAATGCCATTTGAATTCAAATTTGTTCTGGATTTTTGCAGAGTGTAACAATCATATTTCTGGGTATAAAAACATGTGGTCTCTCTGTATTAGCTTGGTCCTATTGATCAAACAAAATAAACAGTGACATGGCACTTGATTTGATCAAGTTTTGAAAATGGTTTTAAATTCACATTTGTTTTGCAAATTTTTGGTTTAAGCATTAGCAAGCAAGCAAAACATTCTGAGAGCAACAAGGTTTGGTTTTGAACAAATAATTTCCCATTGGAAAGTGGTATTTGTTTAATGCTTGATTACATAAAATAATAGCACTTAGTGCTTTGTTTTCTTGAAATGGGTCTGATAATCCCTAAATGATATGCATGCATGAATGATATGCAATCTTTGAAAACATGATTTTAGGGATGTTACAAATCTAAATCCCTTAAGGTGAATCTCGCCCTCGAGATTCGGATTGGCTAGAAAATAGGTGAGGGTGGTCCTTCCGAAGATCATCTTCTCTTTCCCAAGTTGCTTCTTCTTCAGAATGATGGTTCCATTGAACTTTGCAGAATTTGATAGTCTTAGTCCGAGTAACTCTTTCTGCAGTCTCAAGAATCTTGATAGGTTTCTCTTCATAGGTGAGATCACTTTCCAATTGGACCTCTTCCAAAGGTATAGTATCCTTCAAAGAAGTCTCTTCCATTTCTGGATGGCATTTCTTAAGCTGACTCACATGAAACACATTATGAACAGCTGACAAAGACTCTGGCAACTCAATCTCATAAGCTACTTCTCCTTTACGACTCAGAATCTTGAATGGTCCAACATATCTTGGGGCCAATTTACCTTTGACACCAAACCTCTTCACTCCACGAAGTGGTGACACTCTAAGATAAGCTCTATCACCCACTTCATAGGTGACTTCTCTACGCTTAGGATCTACATAGCTCTTTTGTCGGTATTGTGCTATCTTTAATTTGTCCTTGACTATCTTGACTTTCTCTTCAGCCTCTTTGATTAGTTCTGGTCCGAACAAACTTCTTTCTCCCACACCATTCCATAGCAATGGGGTGGTACACTTTCTCCCATAAAGAAACTCAAATGGTGCCATCTCAATACTGGCTTGATAGCTGTTATTGTAAGAGAATTCTGCGTAAGGCTGACTTTCATCCCAACTGGCTCCATAGTCTAGAGCACATGCTCTCAACATATCTTCAAGAATCTGATTAGTCCTTTCTGTCGGTCCATCAGTCTGAGGATGAAAAGCAGTGCTGAATTCCAACCTCTTTCCCAATGACTCATGTAATTGCCTCCAAAAATGGGAAGTGAATTGAGTTCCCCTATCAGACACAATACTCTTGGGTACTCCATGTAGATATACAATTCTGCTCATATAGATCTTGGCTAACTTAGCACTTGTGTAAGTTGTCTTCAGGGTATAAAATGAGCCACTTTAGTTAAGCGATCCACTACTACCCAAATAGAATCATATCATGACCTGGTCCTTGGCAATCCGGTGTTGAAGTCCATACCAATCTTGTCCCACTTCGAATTAGGAATAGGTAGTGGTTGTAATAATCCTGCTGGTTTCTGATGTTCCGCTTTCACTCTACTACATACATCACACAAAGCAATATGTTCGGCGATGTCTTTCTTGAGATTATTCCACCAAAATATTTCTTTCATATCCATGTACATTTTGGTGTTACCCGGATGAATGGAGTACGGTGAGTTGTGTGCTTCTTGTAAAATCAGTTTCCGAAGCTCCGGATCTTGTGGAACACAGATACATTTTCCATGCCATAAAGTACCTTGTTTGTCTTCATGGAATCCTTTGGCTTTTCCCTTGCTAATCTTTTCCTTAATCTCTTCAATTTCCTTATCCGTCTTTTGGGCTTCTGTAAGGTTCTCAACCTTTAATAAGGTAGAGATCCCTGCGTTTACAATGCTAGTCCCTGGATCAATAGCTAGCATCCACAGTTAAGATGAAATATCAAGAAACAAAGGTCATAATATAACTTTATAACCAGGAATAAAATAAGTTATTACATCTTACATAGCTCATTTGTCTATTACATTACATTGCAGCAGAATATCTATAAGCATGGGGTCCTTCATCTTCAAAGTGCCACAGGCAAACATGTTGGTTGTAGACTTGTAATCCTAATAAATCAACTTCACTAATATCAAACAAACCTGCAACATAACAAGTTACAGCCACAAGGGTCAATACATTTGAATTGTATTGGCAAGTGATACTATGGTAGTATAGTGGAGTTTATCATCTATAAGCATTTGGCAAAGTGGAGTTGAGGCTTGCATTGCTCAAAATAGGTTTTTCCTTATCATTTGAAAACACTAAGTTTTTGTTTGACAAAAATCACCCAAGGCATCTACCAATCAAAGATTGAAGATCTTTTAACCCTTGTTCAACCACAAGTTTTTAACTTAGAAATTTGGATGATGAGATTCTTGATAGCTTCCATGTCTTGGTGCTCAAATTGTCCTTTACCAGGGACATGGCTAAGTACTTAGATTTTACACTCTGCAGAGGTGGTGCACTTTCCCCACAAGACTTGGTTTCCCAAGACAACATCTTTCAGAAGCCTTCCCTTAGACCAGAATGGACGCGTTCCAACCTATCATCCCCTACCACCAACTGTCCATTTGGCTAAGTTATTGCAACCTATATGATCCAGGCAGAGCCCATATTGCCAAGTGGCTGCACTTGAAGCTTCTCAACACTTGACATCTCAAATCTCTTTGTTCCTGGGTGGCAATCCACAAGTGTGATATACAAGGTAAACCATAGCCATGGGCCTTGTGTAACCACTCAACCAAAAACCACCAATCAAGTCCCTTTCCACCCAGGTGATTCATTAACTTAGTTGTTTTATTAAACAAAAACACAAGTCCTCAGACTTAGAAATTTTTCCATAGTATGAATGTATATATTCCACCCTTGTTTTCTATTAGCTAAGCTAAGCATGATAGTAGTAGGAATCTTAGCTTAGGAAATTCTACTAAGGTTTTCATCTACTAGGTTTTCCCATAGCATAGTTTACACTTAGCAAAATTCCATGCAAGTCCTATACTTAGAAATATCACTAATGCATAGTGAAAATAATGGGACAAAAGTATGAAGCATCACTTGCCTTTTTGGTAGAGAATATAAGTTCACTTCTTGTCCTTGCAACAATCACACTCTTCAAGTCACTATAATTCAATCAAGCAGAGCACAATTTCAATCTACCAATCAAGCAAAACATCACATAAAATAATAAAACATAACAATGCATGCAAGCATGCAAGAGATTGTTTTATTTGTAAAAGTGGGTTCTAATAGGTTATCAACATTTGGAAACACCTATTGTTCATTTTATAAAGTGGCAAAGTCATTTGCAAAAGGTTTCAATTTATAAACCCTTTTCTAAACAAAGTATCATTTTATGTGGTGTAGAAATGTTTTTAATAAGGCATTAATCTATAGGATTCACAAAATATTTTTTCAAACCATAAAACCTTGTGTTTAGGGTCAGAGTGTTTAAAACAACACATTACCCAAAGGTTTTCTTCCAAAACCATTTTTAATAAATAAGCCATATTTTTATTTGACTAGAATTGGTTTTAAATCCAAGTTTCATTCTTTTGCATCTCCAAATACATTTTTGAAACCACAAAGTGATTCCTATGGTTAGTAGGTTCAAAACACACCATTTGCCAAAGATTTTATCCCCAAAATCATTTTAGAATAATTTTTATAACCTAAACAAGCATACATAAGTTTCTGCAAAAACAAACATTTTACCAGAATATTTTTACTAAACAAATGGCATGGTTGTCTAGGTCTTGCTTTTCTGAATCCATTGATATAAAATTTGCAAAATTTGGACGTGTGGATCAAAAGTTATGCAATTTACAAATTCAAACTACTAATAGAAATGTTTCTGTCTTTTAAATCAACTACAGGCCATGTGGCGTGATTCTACTGGGCTATACCGGTTCGTGCGGATCAAGCGATGTGAGGCGTTGGATTAAAATAGATCGAGCGGCACAGGATCACTCGTACCCCTTCGTTTAAGTTTCTATCCTATCCACGCGATCCAAATCCAACTACCGTCATGAAGCTTGACCTAGAATGAGCTACACATGGCGACGCCTCTGGCGAGGTTGCCGGCGATACAGGAAGCAAGTGTTGGAATTATGCCCTAGAGGCAATAATAAAGATGTTATTATTATAATTCTTGTTCATGATAATGTTTATATTCCATGCTAGAATTGTATTAAGCGGAAACTAGAATACTTGTGTGGTTTGTGAACAACACCGTGTCCCTAGTACGCCTCTATGGACTAGCTCATTGATCAATGATGGTTAAGGTTTCCTAACCATAGACATGAGTTGTCAATTGATAATGAGATCATATCATTGGGAGAATGATATGATGGACAGACCCAAACTAAGCGAAGCAATTAGATCGTGTCATCGTGTTCGTCTTTGTGAAGATTTTCTTATGTCAAATATTGTATTCCTTAGACCATGAGATAATGCAACTCCCTGGTATCGGAAGAAAGCTTTGAGGTCATCAAACGTCATCCTATGAGAGGGTGATCATAAAGGTGTCTCTCAGTGATCGAAAGTATCATTGGGTTGTATGTATCGAGATGGGATTTGTCCCTCCCAAGTTGGAGAGATATACTTCGGGCCCACTCGGTAATCGATATCAACACCGCTTGCAAGCATGTGGTTAAGGAGTTAATCACAAAGTGATATCGGATTACGAAACGAGTAAAGTACTTGCTGTGAACAAGATTGAACTAGGTATGACGGTACCGACGATCGAATCTCGGGCAAGTGAAATATCGCGAGACGAAGGGAATATATATATGGTATTGATTGAATCCTAGCATCGTGGTTCATCCGATATGATCATCGATGAATGTGTGGGAGTCAATATGGTTTTCCAGACCCCGATGTTGATTATTGATAGAAGATCATGTCTGCATATTCTCGAACCCGCAGGGTCACACACTTAACGTGTCTCGACGCTAGGATAGATTGGATAATTGGTTTATGAGTTTTTGTTCGGAGTCTCGGATGGGATCCGGGACATCACGAGAGGTTCCGGAGTGGTCCGGAGAATAAGTTTCATATAAGGCAGTGCAGTTTTTGGAGTTCGGAATTGTTCCAGGTTAATCGGTATTGTACCGGAAGCTTCTAGAACCTTCCGGAAGGGGACCAACGTGGCCCCACCTTCCGGGAGGGGGCATGGGCCTATGAGGGAGTGCCCTGGCCGCATTGGGCCAGGGGCACAAGGCCCCATAGGGCCCAGCCGGCCAAGAGAGGTTTAAATTCGAGATAGACCTTCTAGAAGGGGGGGGTTTCCTTGCCCCCCACTCCTTATCCTTTGGGGCCGCCGGTTTGGGCTTGGGGGAGGGGCTAGGGTTGCGCCCCCCCCCTCTATATAAAGAGGGGTGGGGGCGCACCAACCACACACACCTTCCCCTCCAACCCTAGCCGCCCTGCTGCCCTCCTCTCTCCCTCCCGACTGCTTGTAGGCGAAGCCCTGCTGCAGAAATTCTCCACCAATTGCACCGCGCCGTCGCGTTGTAGATCCAACCCATCTCTCCACCATACTTGCTGGACCAAGGAGGATACGTCGAGGTGCTGCACGTGTGCATCTCACGGAGGCACCGCCACTTGTGGTGCTAGATCGGATCGGATCGCGAGGAGGAGAAGCGAGTACGACTACATCACCCACGTTCCGGATTTAACGCTCACCGTCGAATCTTCAAGGGTATGAAGATCTAATCCAATCTCTCGTTGTTTGCATCTCCTAGATTATATCTTGGCTTTCCCTCCGTTCGCATCCGTAGAAAATTTTGATTTACTATGCCAAACCCTTCAAAGGGTATCGAGCTAGATCTATGCGTAGATGTGTTTCACGAGTAGAACGCAACATGGTTGTTGCGGGCGTTGATGTTTTCTGTTGCAAGCCTCTTGTTTGTGTTCTTCTTATGACGCGGGATAGTGAGATTGAAGTGGTCCAGGCCAACCATACGCGACATCGTTCGCGAGACCGGCTCCGCACTTGACGTGTGGCTTGTTCCACACATGCGGCTGGTGGATGTCAGTTTCTCTCACTATAGTTGTCATGGGATTAACACCGGAGTTTGGCAACCATAATATCACCGTTGTGGCTTTCCGTAGGTAAGAATCATTCTTAGCATCTACTCCCATAAGCCACGTAAAACATGCAACAACAAAGTAGAGGCGTCTAACTTGTTTTTGCAGGGAGTGTTTTTTGTGATATGGTATGGCCCAAGATGTGATGTGTATAATGTATGCGATGATCATGTTTTGTAATGTTTCACGACTTGCATGTCGATGAGTACACAACCGGCAGGAGCCATATGGTTGTCTTTATAATTGTGTATGACCTGTGTGTCAACTTCTTATACGCCATGTAATAGTTTCACTTTATCGCTAAGTAGTTAGCAATAGTTGTAGTTGCTATTCGTGGTGGAGGCAATCATGGTGGAGTGATGGAGATCATACCGGAACGCACAAGATGGAGGTCATTGCACGAAGATTGGCTATACCATGTCACATTAAAGTTATATGCATGTGATGTTTATCCTTTTATGTATCTTATTATGCTTAGATCGCGACGGTAGCATTATAAGATGATTCCTCACTTAAAGATCAAGATAAAACTGTGTTCTCCCCAAGTATGCACCGTTGCGAAAGTTCGTCGTGTCCAAGCATCACATGATGATCGGGTGCTATAGACTCTACGCTCACATACAACGGGTGCAAGCCAGTTTTGCACACGCGGAAATACTTGGGTCTAACTTGACGATCCTAGCATGTACAGACATGGCCTCGGAACACATGAACCGAAAGGTTAAGCATGAGTCATATGAATGATATGATCGACACTTTGTTGTCCACCATTGAAACCACATCTCTTCTCGTGATGATCGGATTAGGTGTGGTGAATTTGGATCGTGTTCACTAAACAACTTGAGGGATGTTGAATTTAGTGGGAGTTCATCTAGTAATTTGATTAAAAGTTGAACTAGTTATCATGAACATAGTCTAATTTGTACTTGCAAATATTGTAGATCACATGGCTAAGTCCCAACTTCAACGTTTTTGCTGAGAAAGAAAAGCTTAAAAACAATGGGTCTAACTTCACCAAATGGTTCCGCATTCTGAGAATCATTCTCGCTGGCGGACAAAAGGACTATGTCCTTGAGAAAGCGCTAGGTGACGCCCCTGCTATAGATGCGCCGGCTGATGAAAAAGTTGTTTATCAGTCGCGCAAGGATGATTATGATTTGATTAAGATCGCCATGTTGTATGCTATGGAATCGGATCTTCAAAATCGTTTTGAGGAGTTCGCCGGGCCCTTTGAGATTCTCGAGGAGCTGAAAAACATGTTTCACTCAAGCCCGCTCGAGAGATATGAGATCTCTAAGAAATTCTTTAACTACAAGATGGAGGAAGGAGTTCCGTTAGTGAGCACGCCATTAAGATGACGGCTACACTCAACGCTTGAGCAACCGGAATGCACGATTCCGGAGGAGCTCAAGATTGACAGGTTCTCGCAATCACTCCTCCCAGCTACAAAAGTTTTGTAGTGACTCATAATCAGATTGGTTCTGACACGATCACCAAGCTCTTCGCAGCTGAAGGCCATGAAGTGGACATCAAAAGGATAATCATGTGTTGATGGTCAACAAGCCCACCTTTAAGAAAGGTAAGGGTGCAAAGAATCCCTTCAAGAAAGGCGGCAAGCGTTGCTGTTCTCGCTGAGAAGAAGCTCAAGTCCGTCCTAAGCCGGACATCGAGTGCTTCTATTGCAAGGACAAGGGTCATGGAAGCGAATCGTCCAAGTACTTAGCGGACAAGAAGGCTGGCACCATCAAAGGTATATTTGATATACATGTTATTGATGTTTTCCTTACTAGCCCTCGCTTGTAGTGCCCGGGTATTTGATACCGTTCAGTTGCTAATATTTGTAACTCAAACAGAGCTACGGAATAGACGGGCATTGCGAGGGATGAGGTGACGATGCGCGTTGGCAACGGATTAAGAGTTGATGTGATGGCCGTTGGCACGCTCTCCTTAGTTTTACCTTCGGGATTAGTTTTAAACCTTAATAAATGTTATTATGTGCCTGCGTTGAGCATGAACATTATTTCTGGATCGTGTCTATTGCAAGACGGTTATTCATTTAAATCGGAGAATAATGGTTGTTCTATTTATATGAGTAACATCTTTTATGGTCATGCACCTCTTGTGAATGGTTTATTTCTTCTAAATCTTGAAAGGGATGAAACACACATCCATAACATTGAGGCTAAGAGATGCAAAGTAGATAGTGATAATACTACTTATTTGTGGCACTGTCATCTAGGTCATATTGGTGTAAAGCGCATGAAGAAACTCCATTCTGATGGACTTTTGGAGTCTCTTGATTTTGAATCATTTGACACATACGAACCATGCCTCATGGGCAAGATAATCAAAACCCCGTTCTCCGGTATGATGGAGCGAGCAACGGACTTGTTGGAAATCATACATACCGATGTATGCGGACCGATTAGTGTTTCGACGCGCGGTGGATATCGCTATTTTCTCACTTTTACCGATGACTTAAGTAGATATGGGTATATCTATTTAATGAAACATAAATCTGAAACGTTTGAAAAGTTCAAAGAATTTCAGAATGAAGTGGAGAACCATCGTAACAGAAAGATTAAGTTTCTACGATCTGATCGTGGAGATGAATATTTGAGTTATGATTTTCTCACGCATCTTAAAGCAAGCGAATCGCTTTCAACTCACGCCACCCGGAACACCACAAGCAATGGTGTGTCTGAACGCCGGAATCGAACCTTATTAGATATGGTCCGATCAATGATGTCTCTTACTGATTTGCCGTTATCATTTTGGGGTTATGCATTAGAAACCGCTGCATTCACTTTAAATAGGGCACCATCTAAATCCGTTGAGATGACACCGTATGAACTGTGGTTTGGTGCTAAACCTAAGTTGTCATTTCTTAAAGTTTGGGGATGCGAAGCTTACGTCAAGAAGTTGATGCCGGACAAGCTCGAACCCAAAGCGTAGAAATGTGTCTTCATAGAATACCCTAAGGAAACTATTGGGTATACCTTCTATCACAGAACCGAAGGCAAAGTGTTTGTCGCAAAGAACGGTTCCTTTCTTGAGAAGGAGTTTCTCTCGAAAGAAGTGAGTGGGAGGAAAGTAGAGCTAGACGAGGTTATTGAACCTTCTCTTGAATTGGAGAGTAGCGCAGCACCTGAAATTGTTCCAAAGGTCACCGCACCAACAATAGAGGAAGCTAATGACAAGGATCATGAAGCTTGGACGATGTCGCCATCGAACGTCGCAGGTCGACAAGGTCGCGTGCCCCTCCTGAGTGGTACGGCAACCCTGTCTTGACTGTCTTGTTAGTAGAAGACAGTGAACCTACGAACTATGAGGAAGCGATGATGAGCCCAGACTCTGAGAAATGGCTAGAAGCCATGAAATCTGAATTGGGATCCATGAGCGAAAACCAAGTATGGACTTTGGTGGACCCTCCTAGCGACCAAAAGGCCATTGAG
The DNA here is from genome assembly GCA_023614405.1 of Avena insularis. NCBI lineage: Eukaryota > Viridiplantae > Streptophyta > Magnoliopsida > Poales > Poaceae > Avena > Avena insularis. Next base: position 86,850,606 of record CM042695.1, read on the forward strand.
TGCAAGTGGATCTTCAAGAAGAAAACGGACGCGGATGGTAATGTTACCGTCTATAAAGCATGGCTTGTCGCGAAAGGTTTTCGACAAGTTCAAGGTGTTGACTACGATGAGACTTTCTCTCCCGTAGCGATGTTTAAGTCCATTCGGATTTTATTAGCAATTGCTGCTTCATGATTATGAAATATGGCGATGGATGTCAAGATCGCTTTCCTCAATGGCAACATTGATAAAGAGTTGTATATGATGCAACCCGAAGGTTTTGTCGATCCTAAGGATGCTAATAAAGTATGCAAACTTCAGCGTTCCATTTATGGACTGAAGCAAGCATCTCGGAGTTGGAACCTTCATTTTGATCAAGTGATCAAGAGCTTTGGATTTGTTCCAAATTGCTACGAAGCTTGCATCTACAAGAAAGTGAGTGGGAGCTCGGTGACGTTTCTGGTACTATATGTGGATGACATATTGATTATTGGAAATGACATCAACATGCTTAACGATGTGAAGAGTTATTTGAACAAGTGTTTTTCAATGAAAGACCTAGGTGAAGCTGCTTATATATTGGGCATCAAAATCTATAGAGATAGACAAAGACGCTCGATAGCTTTAAGCCGAGTACATACCTAGACAAAGTTCTGAAAAGGTTCAGAATGGATAAGGCAAAGAAAGGTTCGGCCTATGTTGTCGTGTAAGATATTGAGCAAGGCTCGTGTCCATACCAGTAAATGATAGGGAAGCTATGAGCAAAGTGCCTTATGCCTCGCCATAGGTTCTATCATGTATGCCATGATGTGTACTAGACCGATGTGTCCAATGCTCTTAGTTTGACGAGCAGATATCAAAGTGATCCAGGAGTGGAACACTAGACAGCCGTGAAGAACATCCTAAAGTACCTAAATAGGACTAAAGAAATGTTCTTAGTCTATGGGGGGTGATGAACAACTCGTCGTAAAAGGTTACGTCGACGCTAGTTTTGACACCGACAAGGATGATTCTAAATCTAAGAAATGATACGTGTATATTTTGAATGGAGGAGCTGTGAGTCGAGAAGTCGCAAGCAAAGCGTGATCGGGATCTACAAGAGAAGCGAAATACATGGCTGCATAAGCGCCAAGTGAAGGAGTTTGGATCGAAACTTCATCATCGAAGCTTGGCGTGGTTCCAAGTGCATTGGACCCACTGGAGATATTGTGTGACAACACTGGCGCCATAGCACTCGCTAAGGAACCAAGATATCATCCAAAGACCAAGCATATCAACCGCAAGTTTCATATAATTCGAGATTATATAGCAGATGGAGATCTGAAGATTAGCAAAGTACATACAGATCTGAATGTCGCAGATCCATTGACTAAACCTCTTCCACGTGTAAAACATGATCAGCACCTCAGTGCAATGGGTGTGAGATTGTTGCCAGATCTAAACTAGATTATTGACTCTAGTGCAAGTGGGAGACTGTTGGAATTATGCCCTAGAGGCTATAATAAAGATGTTATTATTATAATTCTTGTTCATGATAATGTTTATATTCCATGCTAGAATTGTATTAAGCGGAAATTTTAATACTTGTGTGGTTTGTGAACAACACCGTGTCCCTAGTACGCCTTTATGGACTAGCTCATTGATCAATGATGGTTAAGGTTTCCTAACCATAGACATGAGTTGTCAATTGATAATGAGATCATATCATTGGGAGAATGATATGATGGACAGACCCAAACTAAGCGAAGCAATTAGATCGTGTCATCGTGTTCGTCTTTGTGAAGCTTTTCTTATGTCAAATATTGTATTCCTTAGACCATGAGATAATGCAACTCCCTGGTATCGGAAGAAAGCTTTGAGGTCATCAAACGTCATCCTATGAGAGGGTGATCATAAAGGTGTCTCTCAGGTGATCGGAAAGTATCTGTTGGGTTGTATGTATCGAGATGGGATTTGTCCCTCCCAAGTTGGAGAGATATACTTCTGGCCCACTCGGTAATCGATATCAACACCGCTTGCAAGCATGTGGTTAAGGAGTTAATCACAAAGTGATATCAGATTACGGAACGAGTAAAGTACTTGGTGTGAACGAGATTGAACTAGGTATGACGGTACCGACGATCGAATCTCGGGAAAGTGAAATATCGCGAGACGAAGGGAATATATATATGGGATTGATTGAATCCTGGCATCGTGGTTCATCCGATATGATCATCGATGAATGTGTGGGAGTCAATATGGGTTTCTAGACCCCGTTGTTGATTATTGATAGAAGATCATGTCTGCATATTCTCGAACCCGCAGGGTCACACACTTCACGTGTCTCGATGCTAGGATAGATTGGATAATTGGTTTATGAGTTTTTGTTCGGAGTCTCGGATGGGATCCGGGACATCACGAGAGGTTCCGGAGTGGTCCGGAGAATAAGATTCATATAAGGCAGTTTTTGGAGTTCAGAATTGTTCTGGGTTAATCGGTATTGTCGAAGCTTCTAGAACCTTCCGGAAGGGGACCAACGTGGCCCCACCTTCCGGGAGGGGGCATGGGCCTATGAGGGAGTGCCCTGGCCGCATTGGGCCAGGGGCACAAGGCCCCATAGGGCCCGGCTGGCCAAGAGAGGTTTAAATTCGAGATAGACCTTCTAGAAGGGGGTTTCCTTGCCCCCCACTCCTTATCCTTTGGGGCCGCCGGTTTGGGCTTGGGGGAGGGGCTAGGGCTGCGCCCCCCCCCCCCCCCGATATATAAAGAGGGGTGGGGGTGCACCAACACACACACCTTCCCCTCCAACCCTAGCCGCCATGCTACCCTCCTCTCTCCCTCCCGACTGCTTGTAGGTGAAGCCCTGCTGCAGAAATTCTCCACCAATTGCACCGCGTCGTCGCGTTGTAGATCCAACCCATCTCTCCACCATACTTGCTGGAGCAAGGAAGGAGGAGACGTCGAGGTGCTGCACGTGTGCATCTCATGGAGGCACCGCCACTTGTGGTGCTAGATCGGATCGGATCGCGAGGAGGAGGAGAAGCGAGTACGACTACATCACCCACGTTCCGACGAACGTTCCGCTGTGCGAATATTCAAGGGTATGAAGAAATAATCCAATCTCTCTCGTTGTTTGCATCTCCTAGATTAGATCTTGGCTTTCCCTCTGTTTGCATCCGTAGAAAATTTTGATTTACTATGCCGCGAAACCCTTCAGCAAGGTGGATGGGGAATAAGCTCACCGGGTTCGCTGGTTCGTGCTGATGCTCAACGTAGTCTTCTTGGGTCGAGGGGCGCTCGTGGTTGCCCTGGATTGCTCATCGGAGTTCGCTCGGCGTCGGGCACGCTCTGTTTGTCTTCGCTGGCGAGAGTACAGGCGATGCCAAGGCACGAAAAATATTGTGTTAGCTGCGCACAGAAATAGCGAGAACGCGTGCATCCACGGGAGGGGAAAGCGCGGTCGAACTCTACCTGGGAACGTCGCCGGAGAAATGGCAGACGCTGGCGTAGTCAGTCGTGGTCGTTGCCGATGATGTCGGGCACGCGCGACTGAGCTGAGGAGGCAGGGAGATGCGCCAGGGTCTGGAGGTCACGTCCGTGTGCTCGAGGAGGCAAGGGGTGGCGTGGGGCTGCCAGAATTCGGTTGCGAGCTCGTCGGAGACAAGGAGGTTGTTGCAAGCAATGAGGGCAGAGAGGGTCGGGCGAGAGAGGGGAAAGAGAGAGGAGATGCTGGCGTTTATCACGGCGTGGTCACAGGGTTGAATTGCTGAGGCATTGACGCGAATTTACGCGAGCGATTATAGCCAGAAACGACCGGCGAGGTGAGGGGAAGGAACGGGTCCGCGGTTGAAGACAGTGACGTGGCTCTGGGGCATGTTCGTCAGCGAAAGAAAGAGAGTGGAGGTGGGGGCCAGTGTTCAGTGACTGCGCGGGTTCTTTCTGCAGTAAGGAAAACGCTTCGGAGGCGAGGGGGATAGGTGGACTGGGCTGGGCCAGGTGGGCTTAGCTGGGCTGGGTCGTCTCTTTCATTTTTTTTGTACTGCTTCTGTTTTTCTTTTTTCCATTTGATTTTCTGTTTTGAAATTCAATCAAACAATTCAAACAACAAATCAAATCAAACTTCCACCAAACTTTGTATTGAGTTTTAGTTCTGTTTAACATCACAAAACCAAAGTCCAAAATAAAATAATAATTTTATTCTTTTTAAGATCTATTTAATAATTAAATAAAATAGATCTTAATCATTAAAATAGGATTTGTTTAAAAATCTCCTTTTGAAATCTGAATATTATCAAAACCAAATCAATAGGTTTTATTTGAAAATAAAATACTTGGAAAACTTGTTTAAAATAATTTAACAAGTTTTTGATGTTTAATTAAAATGGTAAAACCTTTATTTTAATAAAATTTGGATATTAATAAATCCTCATTATTTTATTTAAATAACCCTTTACTCCTTTAATCAAAACAAAATATTTTACTTCAAAAACTTGGCCAAGGTTTAATTTGGCTCTATAAAAATAGTCCTTATTTATATTTCTACCTTTTCATTTGAAAACCAAATCTTTTTATTAAAGGATCCAAAAATTGTAATTCTACTTAATCAAAATTTTCTTTATTAATTGTTTATCTTTTCAAATCCCTTTAGGATTTGTTTGATCAAATAGGTTTGAAGGTTTCCAATTGGAATCAAAAGTTTCTTCTCACTCTGAAAATCAACGAAGTTTTATTTTATTCATTATTTTTCAGATAACAAGATTTGGAAAATCTTGGGATGTGACAGCTTCTTTGATCTTGTCCAACAAAGTAGGTTGAACATCCAAAGACATGAGATGTCCTTCAGGCACAATCTCCAATATGAGATCTCTAAATTGGGCACACAGATCATCTAGCAACTCTCCCTTAGTAAGACCATTCACAAAAACCTTACGGCTTAGAGCATCCGCTACAACATTTGCTTTACCGGGGTGGTATTGCAAACTCAAGTCATAATCCTTGATGAGTTCTAGCCATCTTATTTGTCTCATGTTAATTTCCTTCTGGGTGAAGATATACTTCAAACTTTTGTGATCTGTGAACACTTCACGTCGCTTTCCCAAAAGATAATGTCTCCATGTTTTGAGTGCATGGACAACAGAGGCTAACTCTAAATCATGAGTAGGGTAGTTCACTTCATGAGTTTTGAGTTGTCTCGAGGCATAAGCTACAACTTTCCCTTCTTGCATAAGTACTGCACCTAATCCATGATGAGATGCATCACAATATACTTGGAAATCTTTCTCCAAATCTGGCAAACATAAGACTGGTGCTGTCACTAGTCTCTTCTTCAATTCTTGAAAGCTGAGTTCACAACCTTCAGACCAAGCAAATTTCTTGTCTTTCTTTAGCAATTCTGTCATAGGTTTTGCTACCTTGGAGAAATTTTCAATGAACCTTCTGTAGTAACCTGCTAAGCCAAGGAAACTACGAACCTCTTTCACTGACTTGGGAGATTCCCATTCAGTTACAGCTGAAACTTTAGCAGGATCAACTGCTACACCATCTCCTGACACAACGTGTCCAAGAAATCCAACTTCATTTAACCAAAATTCACACTTGCCTATTGGTCCAGATCCTGGTAGCAAGTCAATAAGAAATTCCACATCTCTATCTGGTGGCATTCCCGGCAATTCTTCCGGAAACACATCCGGATAATCACTCACAATAGGCACACTGTCTATGCTAACCCCCTTAAGAGAATTTAGCTTACTCCCTTTTGATTCAAAGTTAGACTTGAATCTAATCTGCTTCTTTTCCGGGGTTGTGAGTGCAACAGTACGATTGGCACAATCTAGTACTCCTTCATACTTAGTCATCCAATCCAATCCCAAAATTACATCCAGTCCTTGGGAATCCAGGATTATCAGACTCACTGGAAACTTATGCTTTCCAAATTCTATCACTAGATCCCGGCATCCAAGACTTACTATCATGTCTCCTCCTGGAGAACTTACTTTTATTGGACACCCAATGTTTTCAGTTGGAAACCCATTTCTATCAACAAATGCTTTTGATATGAATGAATGCGATGCTCGAGTATCAAAAAGAACAAGTGCTGGAATAGAATTGAGTTTGAACTTACCAGAACAAAGATCTGCTCTTCATAGATTTCCTCCACATTGATGTGGTTCACTTGTCCCTTCTGGAAAGGGTTGGGCTTGTTGGGTCCTTCAACTTTCTTTTCTGGGCATTCATTTGCATAATGCCTCATCTTCTTGCACTTGAAACATTCAACCTGACTAAGATCCTTCTTGACAGGCTGGCTTCCACTGCCACTTCCACTGTGGTGGCTCTTATATCCACCCTTGTGATTCTTGTACTTGTCATTGTCATGACTACGACTGTGCTTGTTGTCATGATAACGGTTGTGGTTGTGGTGCTTGTTGAACCTCCCATGCTTGTGGGATCCAGAACTCCCACTGTCATCATAATGGGAACGCTTGTGAGACGAACCCGAGTTGTGCTTGTCAGAGTGCTTTCTCTTCCTGCTTCCAACTTGTTTCATCTTGCTCTCCAAAATAGCAGCCTTGTCACAAAGAGACTAGTATGTGGGAACATAGGCCACAGCTAACTGCAGGTTCATTTCATCATTCAACCCTTCAAGGAACTTTTCCTTCCTCTTAGCATCAGTGTCAACTTCGTCCGGTGCATAACGCGCCAGATTGTTGAACTCTTCAATATATTCAGCCACGCAGTTGGCGCCGCTTCGTGTTATGGAACTCTTTCTTCTTCAAACTCATCACTCCGGATGAGATGTGAGCGACGAAACCATCTTCAAAGATAGCCCATGTCACATCTGCAATGGGAGTGGTGATCTGGAAGTTATCCCACCAAGTGGCTACTGGTCCTTCCAACAAATGTGCTGCAAATCTGACTTTCTCTTCATCAGTACAGCCAACTGTTACCAAGTCCTTGTTCACAGAGCGTAGCCAATTATTGGCCATCATAGGATCAGTAGTTCCTGAGAACTTTGTTGGCCTCAGTATCAAGAACCTGGTAAGCATGTCAAAACCCGGTGGGTTGTTCTGATTGTTGTTGTTGTTATTATTGTTATTGTTGTTGTTGTTGTTCTGATTCTGGATGAACGTAGTCATCATTTGCATCAGCTGAGTCTGAGCTGTCATCATTTGCTGCATCTCAGGGGTGATGTTGTTGTTGTTGGGGTTGGGATTGGCACGTCGGGGAGGCATCTGTGGTTTGTTCAATAGAGATAAGAATGAGATACCCATAGATGCTAACATGCACAATATATCACATAAACATTCACCAAACATGCATCATAATAATAGTTCAACAACATAAACGACAAGTTTGCAAAGTAAACACACCAATAGCAAGCCATACACATGTTGGATGGTCATTGCGACTCAATAATCAAAGACACGATAAATAAAGGTAAATGAGTAGTCATCACTACTCCTCGGCATCAACCTCCTCCTCAACAAATGTAAGACCTGCATTCTCCATAGAGGTCTTGTATTCCTCGACATTGGTGGTCAAGGTCTCTACTTTGGCTTTGAGAGCCCTCTTCTGCGAACGAAGCCTCTCAATCACAAATCACGATGCTCGAGCTCGAAGTCCTTGGCCTCCAGTTCTGCAGTCATGTCTCGAATTCTCTTGTTCCTATCTTGGACTCGCTTCTCTTGACTCTTGAACTTTCTGTCCTGACTCTTAAACTTGGCCTCCATCTCCTTGACTATCTCATCTTGCTCCGCGAAGAGCTTGTCCTTCTCACGAAGCTGCACCTGGAGTTCGTCATTGTTGAGCATGACGTTGGTCCTATCAGTGTCCACGTGCCTAAGAAGAACCTCTAAGTCATGTAGGTATAGACGAATCGGCTCTGCTGTCTCCCTCGAAGTATCCTCGAAGTCAATGGCCTCACCATCCTCATCACGTCTACCGAAGGTGTGGAAGTGAGTACCTCTAACCTATCGAGAGTGTCTCCCTAACAGACGTCCAATCAAGTCATGCATGAATACCTCTAGGCCTCTCTCCTTGTCATCGTGCATGAGCTTGAAGATTATTGCCTCCGTGGTAGGCTCAGTCTGGCATCCGGGCTGATTAACCTTGAAACCCCAAAGGTCTTTCCTCTCAAACTTGGTGAGGGGAAGCACCATGATGGTAGGAAGAGGGAGATTGAGCAAACTAGTGAGCTCAATAATACGAGGGCCAAAACGAGTTCCCTTGAACTCTTCAACCGTGCTGATAGTAACATTAGGCATCTATTTAATAAGATAGAAAAAGTTAGAATCAACACAATTTAAGACAATCACAAGACAAGGCATCACATGCATAAGTTTGGAAATCAAAACACACAAGTCATGGCATACATGGATCCATTACAAACAACAAAGGTTCAACTTATTTTAAACAACATTTGGAAAATAAAATGATAAGTGTGGTGGTCCAACTAATGTGGTACATTACAATCCCATCTCACTTGCCAAGTTGGCTAACAGGGCATCCCTAGAGGCAATCTGTTTATCTAGATCACAAGACTCCATTGCTAAGTCTATGATGTCCTTCCTTAGGCTTTGGTTGGTAGCCTCTAACTCTTGGGTATGCTTCTTTTCTTCCCTAAGGTCATTCTGGGTGTTAAGCATTCTGCACTTGATTCTATCACCAAGTTCTTTGATAGCCCTCCAAGCAGCATCCCTTGCTGAATCAAAGAATGTAGTGTGCATCATTATGTTGGTGACCATGCAGAATCCTGAGTCCTTGTGGTTGTCTTCCTTGTTTTTATACAAGTGAAGTTGCACCCACCAGTACTCAACTCCTTCATCCATCACAGGAAAACCTTTGTACACAGCTGCTCCATGTATTCCCATGGCAACCATGAGGTCCTTGAGAGCCTTGGGGAATTCTGTCTCACACTCCAAAGTCATAGTCATGAGTGGTCCCTTCTTCACGGCTTCATTGATGGAGTTCATCTACAAGTATAGATGAGAAAGAAGATTAGAAAAGTTTACAAGAAGAAAAGACAAGTGTGGAAGTTGTTGAAATTTTTTCCTTAGTGGTTTCCAATCCTAGGGTCATAATCCTACAGTGCAACAAGATTGCTCGATACCATCCAGAAGATCCCTCCTTTGTAAAGGAAAGGATCCCTGTGATTGCAATGCTAGTCCCTAGATCAATGCTAGCATCCACAGTTTAAGATGAAGTACACAGAAACAAAGGTCATTATTACATATCATTCTAGATACAAACATAGTATTTTACAACTCCATGGCCATAGGCCTAATACAAGGGTTCAAATATATAATAAGGTAAATAAGTCTTCATCTTCATGTGCCACAGGCAAGCATGTTGAGTGTAGACTCATGACTCCTAATCATCATCAGAATATCCTGCAACATCACAAGTTACAGCCACAGTGGGTCAATACATTGGAATAGTATTAGCAAGTGATACCTTAGTAGAATATTGGTGGACTAAATACTATATGCATTTTGGCTAAGTGTAGCTTAGGCTTGCTTTGCTCAAAATAGGTTTTACCTATCAGTTGAAAACTCTAAGTTTTTCTTTGTCAAAAATTTATCCCAAGGAACCAATAGACATTGGGATCCTTCACCCTTGTTCAACCACAAGTTTTTACTTATAAATTGGGATGAGGAGATTCTTGATAGCTTCCATGTCTTGATGCTCAAGTTATCCAATACCAGGGACATGGCTAAGTACTTAGATTCTTCCATCTGCAGGGGTTATGCACTTTCCCCACAAGACTTGATTTTCACCAAGATAGGACCTTTTAGAAGCCTTCCCTTAGACCAAATGGACGCGCTCCAACCTATCATCCCACTACCACCAACTGTCCAAATGGCTAAGTTATTGCAACCTATATGATCCAGGCAGAGCCCATATTGCCAAGTGGCTGCACTAGAAGCTTCTTAACATTTGGCCTCTCAAATCCCTTTGTTCCTGGGTGGCTTTCCACAAGTGAGATACACAAGGTAAACCATAGAAATGGGCCTTGTGTAACCACTCAACATAAACCATTCCTTCCATTCCACCCAGGTGTTTCATTCACTTAGTTGTTTTATTAAGCAAAACACAAGTCCAAAGACTTAGAAATATTTTATCATAGCATGAATATTTCACCATCCTTGGTTGCTACTAGCTATGCTAAGCATGGTATAGATAAACATCTTAACTTAGAATTTCTAGCAATTCTACAACTACTAGGATTTCCCAAGCATAGCATATAAAGACCAAAAATTATCCACGCAAGTCTAGCAAAATATTTCTAATGCATATTTGAAAAACATAGGAATAAAATCATGTAGCACCACTTGACTTGGTAGTTTGGAGAGTAGCTACAATTCTCACAATCACAATCACTATTTGCACCAAAATCTACACATAAAATGATAGCCCAAATCACATACAAAATAAATACAAGCAAAAATATATGGATGCATGCAATATGATATGTGATGATTTTTCTATACTCAACAAGACAAGTGCACAGTACTGATTCATAAACAAGTTCAAAACTTGCCAAACAACCTTTATTTGAACAATAAAACATTTCCCAAATATTTGTTATACATAAAATAGGCCTACACATGTTTCTATAAAAATAACCATTTTAACAGAACCAAAACATTAAACACATTGCATATACGGAAAGGGCTTTCTCCCCTGATTCCATTGATATAAAATTTGTCAAATTTGGACGTGGGAATCAAAAGTTATGAATTTATTAAGTTTAAACATCTAATAGATATAAAATCTGATTTTAAATCGAAGAACTAGCCATGCGGCAGCGTCTGATTGGACAATACCGCTTCGCACCGGATCATGCTCGGCTACCGTTGGATCTAACTAAACATGCACGGCTCAGATCTAAACTTACCTCTTCGTCACAGATCTAATCTTACACGTTAGATCTAAATCCTACGGCCACAATCCTATTGACCACAGACGGGCGGGGCTAGCGGCGGCGACTGGCGGCGGCGGCTCTGTCAGAGTCGTTGCCGACGTTCTAGGTTGCGCGGGAGAGGGGGAAGGGGCTTACTGTGCTCGCCGTGTGCTGCTGATGCTCAAGGTGGGCTTAGATGGCGAAGGGGCGCGCAGAGGGGGTCACTGGAGCTCGTCGGAGTCATGCACGGCGTCGGGTCCTTGCAGACGAAGTTGTTGTCGACGCTCTGGACCTTCCCAGCACAAACCAGAGGCATCAGTAGTTGCGCAAGGACAAGGCGAACCTAGTCGTGTGCATGAGGGGTCAAGGGGCGCTCATTATTTACTGTAATCGATCGCCGGAGTTCGAGCAGAGGGTGGCGGAGCTCAGTCGTTGATGTTGCCGAGGCTACAGACCACGCGCGAGCAAACGAAAAGTATCAGTAGGTGCGCACGGAGATGTAGAACAAGTCAGTATGAACCATAGGCAGAGGGGCGTGCGGTGCTCACCGGAATTCGACGACGAACTCGTCGGAGCAGCGAGGTTGTGGCGAGGAATTCTCGCAGCCTGGGGGCGCTCTATGCTTGGAGTCTGGGGGAAAATGGAGAGGGGCAGAGGGGGTTTAAGTAGCAAGGGCGTGGGTGCGATTAACTCTGGCATTGAACGGGAATTGAAGCCGCAATCAAACTGGAAACGCCTGGCGAGATTTTGGGGATGAACTGGTCGCCAGGGGTGGAGACGACGACTGCCATGTGGGCATGGCCACGAGAGAAAGAAAGAGGGAATGGGCCCAGGCGGTCAGTGACTCAGTGGGTATGGCTGCGAGTGAGAGAGAGAAGGGGAACCCGGGTGGGCTTAGTGGGATGGTTTCGTTGTTGGGCTAGAATACTGGCGCCGGCCCTTTTTCTTTTCTTTACTCCTTTTCTATTTCTGTTTTGATTTTCTGGATCCATTTTCAAACAAATTCAAATGCCATTTGAATTCAAATTTGTTCTGGATTTTTGCAGAGTGTAACAATCATATTTCTGGGTATAAAAACATGTGGTCTCTCTGTATTAGCTTGGTCCTATTGATCAAACAAAATAAACAGTGACATGGCACTTGATTTGATCAAGTTTTGAAAATGGTTTTAAATTCACATTTGTTTTGCAAATTTTTGGTTTAAGCATTAGCAAGCAAGCAAAACATTCTGAGGGCAACAAGGTTTGGTTTTGAACAAATAATTTCCCATTGGAAAGTGGTATTTGATTAATGCTTGATTACATAAAATAATAGCACTTAGTGCTTTGTTTTCTTGAAATGGGTCTGATATTTGATCCCTAAATGATATGCATGCATGAATGATATGCAATCTTTGAAAACATGATTTTAGGGATGTTATAGAGTACTTAAAGAGTACTCATGGCTTTGTCCCTGGCTATTCCTGTGGCCAGACTATGAAGAGGAGTATCAGGATGAAGGACCGCAGGAAGGTTACGATAACTAGGATCATCTCCCATCGTCAGCATTGTCTGTGATCCTGAAGATGGAGCTTCGCTCACGCTATCGTTACTATTACGTTATTCCGCTGCATGAATTGTATTAAGAACTGGATCATGAGATCCTTATTTGTGTAAGACCTTATGTATGGTTTGTAATGGATGATGTACTGTGATATCCAAATCTGTTATGTCTCGCAAAAATGGTAATCCTGGGATTGCGATGTATGGCATAACAGGCATCTGGGATTAAAAATCCGGATGTTGATAGTTGTCAAGGTTGCTAGGCAGTGGCAATAGTGCCCTGTCTCCATCGTGATGCTAGAGCTGGTTCACCGTGTGTCCAGGGTGATAGTTAAAAATTGAAATGATACTAGATGGACTAAGAACGCTCCGCCGCGCCGTTCTTTGCTAAATAACATTTAAATTTTGAGGTTAAGTTGTTGAAGTATACATGGTTTTATATTCGATTTATTGTGTCCTAGGCTTGTTCCATCAAGATCAAGGACAACCAACCCCACCGATAGAGAGCACATCACGGGAAAAACAATGCCACCGGTAGCAAAAACACAACAAAAAGGCACGGCAATAGTATCGAAACCAGCCGAACCATGAGTAGAAGAAACCCAATTCCACCGGAAGGAAAGCGGCAACACATGTGTAGATCGGACCTAGCCACTCGGACACGATCTGACCAACCATAGGAACTAAGCCAACGGGTAGCGAAACACGACCACTATATGTTGCTTATAGTGAGGTGGACCATCGACTCGCCCGCATCAGCCTCCTGCATGGGCCTGCCAAGTTCTTGCTTTGTGTCGCTATTTTCTTTCATGTTGCTTGCTCGTTCGGGTAGTACCCCTTTCTCGAATTTATTTAGGATGTTTTCTTTTTTATGTTAATTTTTCATTTTCTTTGTTTTTACTTTCTTCTCATTTTACAATTTTCCTATAGCTTGTCTATTAAATTTTCACGATTTTAACTCATTTTTTATTCTCCAATAAATTTTTAGTTTCTTTTGTTATGTTTTTTCTTCACATTTTATTTTGCTCATATTTTATTTTTACTTTTCTCCTAATATTTTTTACTATTCTTATTTATTTTCGTCTTTAAAAACATAAGACTATTTTTTTGTGTTTTTACTCTTATGAACAGTATAATTGTTTTTGGACCTACGAATATGTTTCAGACCAATGAATATTTTTTAAACCAATGAACATTTTTCACACCAAGACTATTTTTTCAGACAAACGAATATTTTTAGACCATGAGATTTTTTAATAACCGATGAACATTTTCCAGCGTATATTTTCAAAAATATTTGAACATCTTTTTCCTCAATCGTGAATATTTAAAACCAATGTTGAATTTTTTAAAACCAGTGAACCTTTTGAGTTTATGTGGACCTTCTTTCGAACATGTGAGAGTATTTTCTATGAGATAAACTTTTTTTCAACCTCATGAAAGTTTTTCATAATTAAGTGAATAGTCTTTTTAGACCCGTGAGATTTGTTTTAGATCGATAAATATTTAAAAAATACGTGTTTTAAATTTATACTAAGCAAGAAAAATATTTTTAGATGTAAAGATTATTCACACCCTCAAAATAATAAATTCCTGTATTTCTAAAACAATTAATGTATATATTATCATCTAATCTGTTTTGCGAGATAAATAAAAAATAACAACCATAATACACCATCAGGCTATTGTCTATGTATACTTGGCCTTAGCTAGACCCGCAATGACACGTCACATGCAAGGAGAGGCTTTCAATTCAAGGGAGCTTAGAGCTCTTAGAGATTACACATGGTTATTATGTGCATTTTCGTATACTTCAGACGAGAATTAAGGTTATGTTAGTGTGCACTTTTTTTTCGCTGGCCCAACAATTTTACCACTACTATCCTGCCATTGCATTAACATCGTTAGCAATGTTAATACTACTATCCTGTCAATACTTTCGTAAACAAGTTCTAACAAAAATATGAGCACGACACTCTTTCTCAGGCACGTCTTGAACAGTCTAGTGATATCATGCAAGAGTCCATTTGCTTCAGTAGCTTCACTGTAATATAGCTTTTCTTGGCTGAGTCTTCTTACGGCGGTGATGACTCGGATAATACCAATATGGCTTTGGCACAGGCCACCTGTCATTAAATATTTTTTGAGAAAACAATTAGGCATTCAAGAATCTATTTCACACTAAATAAACAAAACTTATTGAGACGTGTTTCAAAGAATCTACCTGTAATTAGGCTTCTCTGCATTACCGGCAGCAACAGTCCTACAATAGATCAAAGGATGGTTTTAACATAAAACAATAATTGAATTTTTCTAATCTGGTGTTCTACAAAAACTTGAACAGTTATGGTAGCTCAATGGCTTGGGAGTCCTAGTGGCTAGTACATAGTATGGGAGCGGGGGAGAGGGAGAAATGGATAAACCATCGCAAGGGCACGGTAACTAACCCTCGGTAACTCCAGCACACCGTTTGAGACTTGGGAGTCCTAGTGGCTAGGCTTTAGTAAATTCGGGTAAGAACTAACAAGCATGTGATTATTTAGTGCATAAATATTGTAGTAATATTTTCACCAAGATGATGTCAACCAATTCAACAAAGTGCAAAACCAACTAGATCCTACACATCAGTGTGAAATTAAATCTGAAAATACTAGGGGTTGTGTTCAGCTCATGCCCAAACTAGCCCCTACCAAAGTTTGCAAGAATTGGCTGGCCACTTTTTTGGCGAAGAAATCCTTCGCCCTCACTTGGCCAAATATTTGGCAAAAAACTGTCAGACAAGTGGCAAGCAAAATTTTAGCAACAAACCAAGCAAAGATCTACGGTTGAAGGGCTGCCAATATTTTTGGCACGGCAATTTTGGGAACCAACCAACACAACCTATAAGACGAAAGATAGACCAACAACCAACTGAATGCAAATTCTGCAGCTGTCAATTCCAAGATGTATGGTCCAAAACTGAACTAGAAAAGATTAAACTGTTCACTGAAGTCTACTTCACTAACACCTGAATACTATGTAATGAAAAGCACTGGGGCACTTGCATACCATACAACAAAATATAGAAGGCGTACCGCTCTGCATTGAAACTCCTCAATACTTCCAGAATTATGTTACTTCTTAGGTAAGGAGTTCCTTCCGTGTCATAGAAGTTCATGCCAACAAAGTTCCCCTTTAAATCAAAAAGAGGCCCTCCAATTCCAGCCTACAGCAGAAAAGAAGATTGACACTTGGTGATTTCCATCATGCAAACAAAATATAAGAGAAATCAACGCAATTTACCTTGGTGATTTTGCAAGTGGAGATCTTAAGCTTTTTGCAATCAAATTTGCATTGTTCGCCAGTCACTAACCCCTCTGCGGCCATAAAATTGCCTGATTTGAAGACACGCCCAAGAGCTACTACCTCAGTTTGAGATGCTTCAACTGGCATTGCTGCATGAGCCTCAGTTTGAGGTGCTACAACTAACATTGCTGCACGATTATTGCGAAACCTGGCGATGCTGATAACAGCAACATTATAGCAGAAATCGTAATTTTGTAATTTCCCTTGGATACGCTTTTTACTTGGAAGGCACACTTCAATCTGCAATGATTAAATGAGACTTAACCAAGTGTCTTAATGAACAAGGAAATAAGGACTAGTCATCTAGTAATACAAACCCTCAAGTTATCAACGATCTTGTTTTCGTCACCAGAAGTTCTAAGCAAGCTTGCTGAAGTCAGAACACTTGTACTGGATTCATTGCAGTCTATAAATACACCTGTGCAAGCAAAATGCCTTTCCGTGCCTGCAAAGTGTAATTTCAATCCTTAACCAGAAATCATATAAAAAGAAAAATAATATAACTAGCTAATAATAATATGATCACCATTGTATGAAGCGAGTGCAACAACACATTGTGACATCTTTAAAGCAACTCTTCTAGCAGGTTCACTCAAGATATCTCTGCCAAATCCCTCTTCAAAATCACCTTCCAAATGCATGCCTCCTGGTTAAAGAATCATGGTACAACAGTCAATGGGATGACAGTAAAGCAGTTCAAAATGTGATAAAAAAAGGAAAATAGTCAGCACAACCAATAGCAGCAACTCACCATCAGCATAAGCTGGCAAGGGATAACCATCATGCTTTAATACATTATTTACCATCTTCGTAAAGTCTAGTGTGACAAGGTGAGAAATCAAGACAATGTGCAATGATAGGAAAAATAAACATGATAGGAAAATTCATGATCAGGAAAACAAAAAGCATACCATCAGCTGGCCAGGGATGTAAAGTACGCAGATGCTTATTTTCATTGCCAGTCCGTTCTAGTGCAGCTTCATCCTCAGTGAGATCTGGTGTTACAAGATGAAGACATTAATGGCTATGTGTGAGTAATGATCACGAGTTAATATTATATTAGCATAAAAGTCACCATGTATCTTGTAATTATTTTCACTTGCCCCACTTGAGCTATTTTGTATGGCGCTACCTATAATGAAAAAGAGATAGAACAGAAGAACACTGAGTTCTATTCTGGAGCAGTTCCCTATAAGATATCATAATCTCAAGCATGAACTGATTAGCAGACCGTAAACTAACCTTGCACCACTGATCGAAAACCTGCATATGACGCAAGTTACATTAAAAATGGCAAAGGGTAGCCTGTTGGTGCATAATTTAGAAGCATTAACGGGTGATTGTTCTTAGCTCTCACCTTCTAGACGGCGCTTCCAGGCACTGGAACAATTTTGCATGCAATTTTTTCGTACTTCCTCCCTACTGCAGAATGTAGTAATCTCACCATAATGCATACATCATTCATATGATTGTTTTTTCATGAACATAAAAAAAAAAACAGATATGATTAAATGATCCAAGTCTAGCTAACATACCGAGACCAAAAACCATTCAAACATTCAACAATTTTAGGTCCTTGCACATATCGAGCCCCTTCCTGATCATGGTAGTCATTCATCCCAACAATGTTCCCATCAAAATCAACAACTGGACCACCGCTACCATCCTAGAAAATAACCAGGTGCGTGCATAGGAAATTGTAAATTTCAAAGTATCAAAAGACAGTGCATATAATGATTCAAATAACACAGAGAGAAAACAAGAGCGCACCATAATGATTTTGCATGTGGACAACATAAACCCTTTCGTACCAACTTCACTCGGACTGTCGCTTGATACCCCATTTGTTACCATTAATTTGCCTGACTTGAAACAACGCTTAACAGCTAATAATTCAGTTTGTGGCTCAACTTGCACGCAGTTACTGAAACATGCTGTAGAAAGATCAGGGGAGAATTTAGTTTTTATAATAACCATACTGGAAGGCAGATCATACGTTCGTATCCACCCATCAACCACTAGGTCATTTGGGAGGTGCACTTTTATCTGTAAGAAAGCAAAAGATATAAAGCAGGATTAGCTGATGACGACCAATATCTTAAATAAGAAAGCAAGCACAGAAAAACTGGCAGTACAAACCTTCAGTGTATGGATGAACCTGCGCTCACTATCTGATGTGCGAACCAAAGCAGACAAGGTAAGACAACATGTATCACGTCTATTGTTTTCAACAACTATGCCTGTGCTTTCATAATGAATCTTGTCACCTACAAAACATCATTATTCATACATTGTCAAATGATGATTAAATACAAACGAGGAAAACTACTTGTGAATACAAAAGTATAATCACCATCAAATGAAGCAAGAGAGACAATGCTTGGGGATAACTTCTTAGCAAGTTCTTGACTGAATTCGTTCCAACAGAGTTCTTGACTGGGGTTCTCCGTCTCAGCTTCACAACCACTCAAGATTCTGGATACTTCTTTTACTCGGTTATGGTTTTCTTGCTGTCCATTTGAGCCTCCAGCTCTTTGCTTAACTTTCAGCATCTTCGCTACCAAAACCATGGTCCCCACACAATAAGAACTTAAGAAGTGAAATTATTTTCTCTGTACTTTGAAGAATTTTGTTTAAATTGCATGCAAGTAACCTGTACTTTGAAGAAACTTATACCCACCCTTATGTTAATACACTGAACAGTTTATCGTGCAGTGATCAGAAAAGAATTATTTCCAGTGATAAAGGTACCAAAATACACTCACTCCAGTCTTCGAAAGCTTGGCATTAAATATATAATATTGACCAGTAATTTCTATTAGTATGAATATGTAAAACCTAATAAAGTTATGGTATGGTAGAACGGTAGAAGTACTTATCAAGACAACTCAAACACGCATCATTCCCAACGGTCCAATATTTACAAAAATATATGCAATCAAAGTACCTAGAATTTGACTAGACCCTTGTCCCAAAGACTGGAAGGGGAGTAACTAGGATACCCTTGTCCATCTTTGCTTGACTACTGGAAGGGGTGCATTGACCTCAGCATTGTGGACATCTTTGCTAGACTGACCTACCCAAAGAAAAAACTTATCCAGTAGAAGGATATCCTGGCCAGAAAAAAAAAGCATTTAAATTCTCACCCGAGCAGGAAGAGAAGACAATGGGTTTGGGATGAAAAGTATCATAACACGATCACTGTTGCAGCGGTTTTCCAGCCTCCGTTTTGGTTTAAGTACACGGAGGAACGTCTTCTGCTCGCCTGTCATTCCGGCGAGAGGAGAGAAGATAAGATGCGATGATATAAGAATCCTAGCTCATTAGCAGGTGTAGACAAGTAAGCACCAGAGATTTGGCACAGCCTGCTAATGGGATTAAAACTATGTGCTTTACCCAATCAATCCACCGCAGCCAACTCCAACAAACCAATCACTCGAGGACTCAGTTTGTTTGCTAACAGGGATGGGTTGGGCACAGGTAGCGGTCACCAATGCCAATGCCAATGCCCAATAGTAAAAATGAAGGCCACAGATGTACCCGCCGGCCGCCACTAGCGAATGCCGAAAGAACATCGCTCGTGCTAGTTGTCTGCAGACACCCATGGGCATAGCTGCCAACGCATCCAACTGAAGTATGGAGCAACAAAGTAGGCAAAGACTGTAATTCTTGTTCACAATCAAGCACATTAGTTACGAGATCAAGTACAATAGGTCATACTCAGCGGGCTATAAATTACTCCACGTCATCAAAATCCTACTTGAAGCCAAGATCACATGCACATATAGCATTAAATATTTAAAAATTTAATAAAGCCTAACTAATCGGAAAGTCCTTTTGACTTCCCAGCTCTAGTGCTCCATGTGTATTACAAAAATTAAAAACTATACCTTTTTTGTTTCAAAAAATCTTGAAACAAAATCCTAAAAATTGCTAATGATGTATTCCATAAACGTGCAAAATCTTAATTCAAAATGTTTTGTATTCCGAGCTACATAAAAATAAAAAAGTGTGGCTTTTTTGTGATTTGAAATCAATATACTCCCTCCGTCCCAAAATAGATGTCTTAGATTTGTCAAAATTTGGATGAACCTATATACTAAATAGTGTCTAGATTCATCCAAATTTTGACATCTATTTTGGGACGGAGGGAGTACTATAGATCTATAGTTTTATCATTTCTGTGTAGCTCAAAATACACATTATTTCGAATTGAGATTTTGCACGTTTGTAAATAATTCAATGGCTACATCCTGGTTTGTTTTTAGAATATTTTAGAACTCAAAAATTACGATTTTTTTTAAAGAGCAGGATCACGATTTTTTTTAAAGAGCAGGATCAGTGGTGCCCATGTGCACCAAATCTCCGTTTCTAACTAATAGCAAGACTATTGTATTATAGGCGGGCAGCAGCCTAGTATATTATTGTTCTTGCTCTGATATCTATCAGAATTTTAATCTAACAACAGAGTAGCTAAGTAATAAGACATACGCACACAAGGTTAAAATGTTCGATAAAATAGCATTAAAATCTCCAACTAGCGGCAGAGAGATATCACTGGCATAGTCCAACCTTTTAACACACAAACCAAACACCAATTACTGACATAATAGCAGCTCAGAAAGAATGACTGGCATAATAGTTCACAATCAATCAATTTCAGTTCCTTACCTTGAGAAACAGATCCGGTTCAATGGAATATCACCGAAGAAAAGAGACGCTGATCGCCTTCTTGCCCTTGCCCTGCGTGCAGAGAGGGAGTCAGAGCGGACCGCAGATATAGATAGAGAGAGAGGAGCCGGATCGACCCTCCGCCGCTCTTCCGCTCTCTATACCTGGAATCCCCTTTGCCGCCACCCGATGAACAATCGCCGCGCCCGCGCTGCCGCCAGCCTAGGGTAACACAGGGGTGGGGTCGGTTTGTTTTTGTGCGAGGACTAGGGATCCGTAGCCTCCCCAAACCAGTTTAGAGCAGTACAATTAGGGCATGTAGACGGTCTTTTAACGCTGTTAAGACAGTAAGGCTTGCTCAAGTACAACATCTCCCTCAAACTCGTATAAAACTTAAACACAAGGACAACTGTAATCGCTCGCATATACTTAGCACTTTAGAAAACTTGTATAATCAAACCAAATTATACGTCTTTTTAGCAAACTTGTGTGTCTAGTACGGCTCTTTGCCGGCCATGGCTAAGCCGGTGGCGGTGACGGTTGTGTCCGGCGAGCTAGTGGCGGTGACTCCGAGTTGGATCTGGTCGGCACACTCCTCGGCCTAGCCTTATAGGTGTGCACCGACAGGGTGGGCGGGTGCGGATGCAGCATGCAGACTTGGCGGCTGCGAGTTGACCCGTCGGACAGTCTGGGCACATGTCCGGCAATCCGTCGGACAGTCCGGAAACATGTCCGACAACACGACGGACAGTCCAGCGACTTGTTCGGCGACACAGCGGACACACGACGATGGAGATTGCGACAATGGTCGGCGGTGACCTTTATCCCCTGGTCGCCTTGGCGGCAGCGACGATCGACACAGACGAGGCCAGGCGGCACGGCTCATGTGCGGGAAGACTGTCCTATGCCTATACATGGGCATATACCCCCGATTTGTATGCCTATACATACATATACAAGGTTTGGATATGGGTATCGACCGGACTTCTACGTGTTTGGGGGGAGGGGTTGTACTGGAGAAAAAACCCTTAGTTTATATGCCACGTAATTTTGATATGATAATGAAATATGATGTACTTCCTTCGTTTCAGTTTACAAGTCTTACGCGCTATACCTAGGTTATCAATTTGACTATTAAAATATACTCCCTATGTTTCAATTTTTAAATCTTATCTCTAGCCTCAGATATCCCTAAATGTGTGATGAGACATATGGTTGCTAATATGGTTGCTAAGAGATCATCTCTTATAGCTATGAAAAGACAAACTTCTTTCTTGTTTCTTAACTCAAAAATTATTCTAACATAGCATTGCTAAGATAAGACTAAATAATACCATTTTACATGTCCTTATAGCCTACAAACAGAGGCCGGACCCAGAAAATTGTCGAAGCTTGTGCACACCGCAAGGCAACTAAAAATCTTCTCAGACAAATATAGTGTTCACAATAGTTTTAGTGCAGAAACATAAATACAATACATTAGATATCCACAACACATTCCAATATTCAGAAGTTCACAACACACTCGATTGTTCACAAGTTTACAACACATTCTTATGTACGCTAATATCATATATGATAGTACTTGGCAAGAACTCCCAAAATACTACTGAAACTCCGGCAACCGACGAGAAGAGTTGAAGTGTCCAAAATCACCCACATAAAAACTTTACATGATATTACTAATGATGTGCTAATTAGTTCTAGGCCTGGAAGGTAAATGTATCCTTCTCTTTTTCATGGCTTGAAACCGTTGAGCAATAGCATCACTATCAAGTTGTCTAAATATCTCTTGCTAGGTGTAACATATCAGCAAGTCATTGAACCATTCATTCTTAAGCTTGTTACCCAATTTGAACTTGATGATCTTCATTGCCGAAAAAGCCCTCTCAACCTATGCGGTTGACACCAGTGTTATTAAGGCCAACTCAATAAACTTGTAGACGTATGAGAAGACCAAATGCTTCCGTGTTTCAAACATATTTGTAGCCAAACTTTCAAGATTTGTGTAGGTAGAAAACGAGGCATGGATTCTTACATGGTCAATATAATTCTCAAATTGGTCTCTTATAGTTGCGTGATCATTATTAGAGAAATCCGCACGATAAATTGAAGATAAGCGAGCAAGCTTGTCGACATCAAACAGTTTGAACAAGCACAATATTTAGATATTTCACATCACTAGCTAATTTTATAGCATGCATAATATTTAGATCTTTGGTTTGCAAAACATGTGAAAGTTCATCTGTTGGCAAGCAACGGATGCTGCTGGGCCTTTCCGTTGCTAGATGTGGATGGGTCTTGCCATTCTTGTCGGGGGCACCTGTCGTCGCCGTTGGAATATCACCGAAGAGAAGAGACGCTGATCGCCTTCTTGCCCTTGCCCTGCGTGCAGAGAGGGAGTCACAGCGGACCGCAGATATATGTAGAGAGAGAGGAGCCGGACCGATCCTCCGCCGCTCTTCCGCTCTCTATACCTGGAATCCCTTTGCCGCCACCCGATGAACAATCGCCGCGCCCGCGCTGCCACGCCTAGGGTAAAGACAGGGGTGGGGTCGGTTTGTTTTTGTGCGAGGACTAGGGATCCGTATGTTTCAAAAAAAAAGGACTAGGGATCCGTAGCCTCCCCCAAACCAGTTTAGAGCAGTACAATTAGGGCATGTAGTTGTTAAGACAGTCTTTTTTTAACGCTGTTAAGAGTCTTAGTTTAAAGGCTTGCTCAAGTACAATATCGCTCCCAAACTCGTATAAAACTTAAACACAAAAACAACCGTGATCGCTCGGTATCATTCGTAATTAATACTAACCGGATATACTTAGCACTTAAGAAAACTTTATATAGCCCAACCAAATTATACATCTTTCTAGCAAAACATACGTGTCTAGTACGGCTCTACGCCGGTGACAGCCGTGGCCAGCGAGCTGGTGGCGGTGGTGGTTGTGTCCGGCGAGCCAGTGGCGGTGACTCCGAGTTGGATCTGGTCGTCACACTCCTCGGCCTAGCCTTCTAGGTGTGTGCCGGAAGGGCCGGCGATGGTGCGGAGGTGGTGTGCGGACTTGGCGACGACGAGTTGACCCGCCGGACAGTTCGGGCACATGTTCAATGACCTGCCAGTATAGGAACATGTTTCACGACACGGCGGGTGATACGTCCAAAACGTATCTACTTTTTCGAACACTTTTGCTATTGTTTCTCCTCTAAACTTGTGTGATTTGGATACAACTAACACAGATAGACGCTGTTTTCAGCAGAATTACCTTGGTGTCTAGTTTTTATGCAGAAAATCAACTATCAGGAAAAATCCCAGAAAATATGCTAAAAACCTATTTCACCAGAAGATCCACGGAGCCAGAGTACGAGACGGAGTGGAGGCCTAGGGGGCCCACACCCCTGCCAGGCGCGGGTGGGCCCAGCCCGCGCCTAGGAGGGTGCGGCCATCCCAGGCACCCCCTCAGGCTCCCTCTGCGCCTATAAGTTACCCCTTGACCTAAAAATCAAGGGGGGTCGACGTTTTTCTAGAAAGAGTTCCGCTGCGCCGCCACCACCAGAAGCCGCGATTCGGATCCAAAAACTTTGTTCTGGCACCCTGCTGGGATAGGGAATTTGGGGAGGATCATCGTCATCGTCATCACCAACGCCTCTCCATCAACCATCCATGTTTCCCTCATCCATGAATGAGTAATCCCCCGCTATAGGCTATGGGGATGGTAGGGATTGGATGAGTTCTATCATGTAATCGAATAAGATTGTTAGGGCATAGTGCCTAGTATCTCTATTAGTGCTATTTGACTTTGTTGCAACTTGTTGTGCTTAATGCTTGTCACTAGTACCTGAGTGTCATAATCTCAGATCTGAACTTATTATTGAATCATTATGATAGTATTGTTTGTGATCTTATCTGCAAGTTGTGTACAGATATCATTGTCCGGATCCAAAGGCCCCAAAGTGACAGAAATTGGGACAACCGAAGGGGATGGCTGTGGTGTGAGGATCACATGTGTTCACAGAGTGTTAATGTTTTGCACCGGTGCTCTATTAAAAGGAACACCTTAATTGTCAGTAGTTCCCTAGAGGCCCCGCTACCACAGGCTGGCTGGACAAAAGATGTTGTGCAAGTTCTCATTGCGAGCACGCATGACTATATATGGAGCACATGCCTAGGATTGTTTAGTACTTGGTGACGAGGTTTGATCTCATCAATGCCCATTGTTATGGACTTGGGTTTTGGAGAAGATGGGGATGCTGGAGATCGTGGAACGGTTAGCAAACAAGCAACACGGGGACACAAGGTTTACCCAGGTTCAGGCCCCCGGAGGGAAAACCCTACTCCTGCTTGTCTGCTCTTGATTACGGCGGAATCGAAGGTTACAGGGGTGCGCAGATGCAATCTGGCGTGGAGGTGTGTATGCGAAAGTATGAGTCGAGATCTAGGTCGTGCCCTCCTAGCCTTTATATAGACTCAGGAAGGTCCCCGGCATTGACCTAGTCGGTTACAAGTTCTAGGGTTTTACCCCTTTGAATTTCCTATCTACACTAGTCTTGCTCTCCAAGGATCCGAAGGCGTCATGGGCCTTGGCCACCCGAAAATCTTCATGGGCCGGCGTACATCTGCCGTGGGCCTTCCTTGGGCTGGACCAGGTATGCTGAGATCACGTACCCGTAGGGTATAACCATGTCAGTAGCCCCCGAGTGATCAGTCGAATCGTAGATTCGGCTGAGGACTCTTCAATCCTTCGGGTGCAACTATGTATTAATAGTATGTGTGTAGGGATTGTTGATGCGTGTGCCTGACTCACCTGACGGATCGGGGTCAGTTAACTGTCTTAGGACAAAACAGCACGATCTTCTTCAGGTTCGAGTCCCTCAACTCGGACCTGGAACATATGCTGGCGTAATTTGACTCAGGCCGCGGAGGACTTACAGGAGTGGAATTCCAGTAATTTTAATTGGTGTACCCAACGCGTCCGTCGGGATTTTTCATCGCGCCTGCTGGCACGGGTTCATACTAGCAGAGCGCAGTCGTGTGCGTTGCCAGGCCATCAGATGATATCTGTAGGTCTTATCTTTGTGTCGCAGACACAGCATCCGAATGTTTGTCACCGCGGAGGTGTTTCGGGTGGCCAAGGAAATCGTTTCTCACTCAGCGTTTTGTTGGGGCAGAGTTGCCGAAAAGTTTTTGCATGCTGATTCGAAAGATCGCAGTCGAAGAATTCATAGGGTGCGCGGCCAACGCTCCCTATGGGAGTAGCCCCCGAGTGTCTGTTCGAGTCGTAGACTCGAGCGGAGACTTTAGTTCAAACATTGTTCAGTTGTTAAGTCCGTAGTACACAAAAAAAATTCGGATGCTTAAATCCATCCTCCCTATGGGAGTAGCCCCCGAGTCCGTAGTGGGGTCGTAGACTCGACGTAGGACTCAAAGAAACAGTTCACTTTTATTCATCTTTCGGGTGCGCGGCCAGCGCTCCTAATAGGAGTAGCCCCCGAGTATTTAGTCGGATCGTAGATTCGAGTGAGTACTCTTAGCTTTGAAGCCAAAGAAATTGTAGTTGTTGCTAGTGTAGATTTTGATGACATCAGTGCTAACGATCAATGACCTCAAGCGCCTGCTGCACCAGAGATGACTTGACTGGACGAATGTGGGTCCCACTTGCTGACCTTGAATTGACCGGTCACGCGCGGCGTGAAGATAATTACGGCGTCTCCTCGATTTCCGCGCGTAGTGGACGGCGTGGTAACGACGGTTCGTTGTGATGCTGACACGTGTATGGCCAGATCTGCCGTTGGCGTTAGGTCTTCTTGATGGACGGTTGCCGTGCATCGTTTTCACCGTTATAATCATTGGGGAAAGCTACAGTTTGTTTTCACCGCATCTACTCTTGTTCTCACTCCTCCTTGTGCTCTAGCAGTTCTTGCTGCGCGCTGGAATATCCTTCCACATTTCCGTCTTCCCTTCTGCGCTCTCACCGCCGGCGCCGCCGTAGCGCGATGGGGAAACCGAAGAAATCATCCTCTGCGGTTGGTACCAGCGCCGCCGGAGGAAAGAAAGGCGCCACCGCTACCCGTGTCACCGACGGTGGTTGGCGGCGATCAGAGACGCGGGAGAGTGACCTCCGCAAACTTCGCGAGCGGGGTTTGATCCCGCAGGATAGGGAGGCCGTCAGACTCCCCGGCAACGAGGTAATCCCCCGTCCCCCCGCTGGGTATCGGGTTATGTTTCTCGCCTTCGTTATGCATGGGTTTTCCTTCCCAGTCCACGACTTCCTTCGTGGGCTGCTCTTCCTCTATGGCATCCAGCTGCATCATCTTTCCCCCAATTCTCTTCTTCACATTGCTTGTTTTATCACTTTCTGCGAGTCTTTCGGATCGAGCAAGACTTTGGTCTCTTCCGGAAACTTTATTTCGTGAAGAGGCAATCCGGTTCGGATGGTGTGTATCTCATTGGGGGTTGCATCATCTCCCTCAGGACCAATATTCTTTTCTTTCTCTATGTCTGAATCTGTCCAGTACTGGCGGAGGCGGTGGTTTTACATTCGCGACTCCACTGTGGCTGGGCAGCATTTTGGTCTTGCTCCTTTCGACTCTTCCCAGATAATCGAGCCGAAAAGGTCCTGGAAAAACCAGATCTTGGATGGCGAGTCAGCTGAGATAGAGGCCCTTTACCGTCGGGTGGAGGATCTCCAGTTGATTCCGGAGAAGGAAGTGAACGGCGTGGATATTATCCGCACGTTTCTCGAGCATCGGGTGCAGCCTCTCCAGGCTATGGCGCACCCGATGTTTCTTTATTCTGGGCGCCGTGATCCAATGAGAGTTTCGGCTAAGAAAATCTCCGAGGGAGATCTTGACAGGGCCCTTCGCTTGTTGCTGAAGTTCAAGGCCGGAGAAAAAATCCCGGGGAAGTCGCTGACTCCTCCATTTTCTTCGACGCTGGTCGTTCCACAGGTGTAGATTCGTGCGCGTAGCGCTTTTTGTCGACTGCGTATTTATTTTTCTTTATTTGCTAACAAAATCCCTTCTTTTTTGCAGAGCTTCAAGATACCGGGCATGGTTCCGCCATTGCCTGAAAAATTTCCGAATGCTCCGGATAATGACGTGGTGGATTCCGTGTCCGAGCTGCCGTCTTGGAATTCCTTGGAGATAAAGTTTGATCCATTGTCGGTGATGATGCTGTGCGGTATGCCGAACCTATAGACAATGGATTCGAAGAACTTGACGGCAGTCTTGCCCTTTTGGTTGGTGACCGGCATGGTTTCGACCCACTTGGTGAATTTGTCGACTGCGACCAGGAGGTAAACATGCCCCCCTTTCGGGGACTTTGGCAGTTTGTCGATCATGTCGAGGCCCCATTGAGCAAAGGGCCAAGCTATAGGTATGGGTCTGAGCTCTGACCCGGGTGCGTGCGGTTTGTCGGCGAACCGTTGGCACCTGTTGCATCTTCGGACGATGTCCTTTGCATCGCTCATGGCCGTTGGCCAGTAGAATCCAGCTCGTAGAGCTTTGGCGACAAGGGAGCGGCTGCCTGCGTGATGGCCGCAGATTCCCTCGTGGATGTCTTGGAGGATGGCTTTCCCGTCACCGATGGTGACGCACCTTTGTAGTACACCCGTAATACTGCGCTTGTACAGCTCGCCATTGATGATGGTGAAGGCTTTTGACCGACGAGATATGCGCCGGGCATCTGTCGGGCTGTCAGGCAGTTCTCCGTTTATCAAGAACTGGAGGTACGGTCGCGTCCAAGTTTCTTCGACTACCATGACCTGCATCAGGTTGACATAGCGACCTCTGTGTCCAGCTTCTCGGGTCCTTCGTGTCCTTCGGGCAGTGTAGCCCCCGAGTGTTCTGCTTCTTCGGGTGATCCCTTGGGGAATTTCCGCTTGATGGATGGCACGCAGATCTGTTCGAGGAACACACCCGGTGGCACCTTTGCGCAAGTGGAGCCGATGTTGGCGAGTCTGTCGGCTTCCTCGTTGCTTTCTCTTCCAACGTGCCGAAGCTCGCAGCCGTCTAATTCTCCTTCGAGTGCGTTGTAGAGTGCGCGGTACGCGATCATGTTTTCGGCGTGTGCGTCGCACTCATTCATCGTCTGCTGGACGACGAGGTTGGAGTCACCGTAGATGACCAGGCGCGTTGCGCCGCAGATCTTTGTCATCCTCATGCCATGGATGAGGGCTTCGTATTCGGCCTCGTTGTTGGAGGCTCGGAATTCCATCCGGAGGACGTACTTCATCTGGTCGCCCTATGGGGAGGTCAGTATGACCCTGGCTCCTGCTCCAGCTTCACGCTTGGAGCCGTCGAAGTGCATTGTCCATGACTGCGACATGTCTGGGATGTCTGGCAGCTGCATCTCCATCCAATGTACGAGGAAGTCCGGGAGGACTTGAGATTTGATTGCGAGTCGCTTCTCGTAGATGATGTCCAGAGGTGACAGCTCAATGCCCCACAGGGCCACGCGTCCTGTGGCCTCAGGGTTATTCAGGATGCTGTTCAGGGGTGCCTCGTTGACGACCATCACCTGGTGCTCCTGGAAGTAATGGCTCAGCCGTCGAGCCGTCATGAACACGCCGTAGGCGAGTTTCTGGTAGTGAGGGTACCTCTGTTTTGTTGGCGTCACTACCTCACGGAGGTAGTAGATTGGGCGTTGGACCCCGTGGGTCTTGCCTTCTTCGGGTCGTTCGACCACTAGCACGGTGCTGACCACCTGGTGTGTGGCTGCTATGTACAGCAGCAGAGGCTCGCGCTCCTTTGGCGTGACCAGGACGGGCGAGGTGGAGAGTAGCCGTTTGAGGCTTTCGAATGCGTCGTCGGCTTCGGGCGTCCATTCGAATTTATCTGCCTTGCGTAGCAGCTGGTAGAATGGCAGGGCCTTCTCACCCATGTGGATGATGAATCTGTTCAACGCCGCTATTCGTCCTGCAAGCTGCTGGACACCCTTGAGGTTTTTCGGCTTCTCCATTGCCATGATGGCTCTGATTTTCTTCGGGTTCGCCGATCCTCATCGAGATGAAGTACCCAAGCAGCTGACCCGATGGGACGCCGAAGGCGCACTTTTCGGGGTTGAGTTTGATCCTGTAGCGATCGAGGTTGTCGAACGTCTCGCGGAGATCGTTGATAAGTGTCCTCGCCTCCCTGGTTTTTATGACTATGTCGTTGACATAGACTTGAACGTTGCGACCGATCTGGTCCTTGAAGCATGCCTGCATGCATCGCTGGTACGTGGCACCTGCGTTCTTTAGCCCGAAGGGCATTGTGTTATAGAAGAACACTCCGAACGGTGTGATAAACGCCGTTTTCTCCTGATCTTCGACCTTGAGTCGAATCTGATTGTAGCCTGAGTAGGCGTCGAGGAAGGAGAGTTTCTCGCAACCTGCAGTCGAATCGGTGATCTGGTCGATCCGAGGAAGTGGGAAGTGGTCCTTTAGGCAGTGCTTGTTTAGCGACGTGAAATCCACGCACATCCGCATGATGTCCGTGTGTCCTTTTTTGGGACCATCACTGTATTTGCAAGCCACTCGCTTTCTTTGATTTCCCTGATAAAGTCTGCAGCGAGTAGTATGTTGATTTCTTTGTCGATAGCTTCGCTCGGTGGCTTCTCGGATGGACTGCTTGACGGGCTTGGTGTCTGGAAAGACGTTGAGTGCGTGCTCGGCGAATTCCCTGGGAACTCCTGGCATGTCCGCAGGACACCAGGCGAAGATTTCCTAGCGCTCATGGAGGAATTCGACGAGCGCGCCTTCCTATGCGGGGCTGAGGTCGTTGGCGATCAGCGCCGTCTTGGAGGCATCCGTCGGATGGACTTGCACCTTCTTTGTGTTGACGGTGGAGTCGAAAGACATGTCAGGTGTGTTTTGTCGTGCGACTGGGGGTGCCCCATTGTCTGTCACCTCGTGGAGCCTTAGGAGCTCCTCCTGCATGCCGAATGACTAGGAGATTCTGTTGAAATCTCTGTCGCATTGGTCCGATCGGTTGAAGCTCCCGTGGATTGTGATGACGCCCTTTGGTCCTGGCATCTTGAGTAGCAGGTATGCATAGTGTGGGACAGCCAAGAACCTTGTGAATGCTACACGCCCGAGGATGGCGTGGTACTATGATGGCCAGTCCACCACTTCGAATTCGAGTCGCTCCAGCCGGAAGTTGTCCGGCTTGCCGAAGATGACGTCGAGCCATATTTTTCCTAGGGGGAATATGCCCTTCCCTGGAACGATGCCGTGGAACGTTGTGTCTGACTGTTCCAGGCTGCACAGCGGGATCCGCATTGCTGCTAGAGTTCTTGCGAACATCAGGTTGATGTCGCTGCCGCCGTCCATGAAGACGCGACTCATCTGGAAACGTCCGATCTGCGCTTCCAAAGACCAGGCGCATGACCTGGGCGAGGAATCTGGCAAGGGTGATCCGAACGAATGAACATGATGCAGGACTCCGATCCGCTGAGGTACTCAGGGATGGCGGGTGGAGTTTCCACGGCCAGGTTGATCTGTCGGGTGATTTTCTTTTGCACCCTATTCGTGGGGCGCCCCTTCTGGATCATCAGTGCTCCTTTCGGCTGGGGATACCCGTTCCCAGCGTTGTTCTGTGCTGGTGCGACTGGTTGGTTTGGGCCTCCAACGGGTGGCAGTGGAGGAGCTCCATGCGCTATTTCACCTGGCGCGGGTGCATTTACGAACGCAGGGATTGGGGCTTGCTGCCTCATCTGCACCATGCTTTCGCTGAGTTTCTGGAACTCGCGGCAGTCCTTAAGCATGTGGCTGGCCTTCTTTTTGCCATCCTGCTTGTCGATGTAGAAGTGGATGGTGCATGGACCTGAAAGCTTTTCGTATGCTGAGGGTCCATTATCACGGTCGCGGCGTTGCCACGACTACGTTGGGCGTCCCCCGTCGCGGAAGTTTCCTCCGCGATATCCTCCGCTGTTGCGGTTGGCGTCATTGCGGCGATCGGCGTAGCCAGCCGCGACCATGTTGGGTCCATCGTGATCGTCGTAGACGCGCGATCTTCTCTTGCTACGGCGCTCTCGCCGTCGACCGTAGTCGTCTTCTTCTTCCGATTGTGCTCGGTGAATGGAATCTTCTCCGCCGCCCCACCACATGGCGTCCATGAGGTGGTCGAGTGTTTTGGGCTTAACGCGCCCAAGTTCCTCCATGAATTCTTGGCGCTTGACGCCGTCCCTGAAGGCGTCGATGGCCCTCTCTTCGGAGATGTGCGCTGTAGAGTTCTTTGTGTTGGACCAGCGTAGTATGTACGAGTGAATGGATTCGCCCGTTCGTTGAGTGCAGGCTCGCAACTCTTCGATTGAGGCGGGCCTCTTGCTGGTGCCTTTGAAGTTACGGATGAATCTGTAAGCTATCTCATCCCAGCTTCGGATGGACCCTGAAGATAGGCTGCTGAGCCAGATCTGGGCTGCGCCTGTCAGTTGCAGCTGAAGGCATTGCATGGCAGTCTCTTTGTTTCCACCGTGCAGTTTGACGGATGATAAGTGGTCGCTGAGCCAAGCCTTTGGGTCTTGAGTGCCATCGAACTTTGGAGTATCCGAAGGAAACTTGAAATTTCGTGGCATCTGCGTCCGCCGTACGGATCTGCTGAAGCATCGGGCTCCGCAGAGTTCTCCTTCGTCTTCGTCCATCTCGGATTCGGACGAGCATGCGTGCTTGGCTCGCGCTTTGTCGATTTTGCGCTGTGTGAGCGCATCTCTGGCGTCGTAGTCGCGGTCGCGGCGGCGCGAACTCTTCTTCCTTCGAGGAAGGTCATGTTCCTCTTCTTCGGATGAAGGGGTGGGGCTACGGTCGAACCTGACCGGAGCTTTCTTTTTCGGCTCCGTGGGAGCTTCCTGGTGGAGCGCAGATCCAACGAGTCCGAGTCCGGTGAGTGCGGACTTGTGCATGGCCCTCTTCGGGTCCCTCCCCGTGCAGGTGGTGGCGAGGTACGCAGATGGCTGCCATGATCGCAGCCGCGGGCGCTGGATGACGCTGCTGGCGTCCATCTCCATGAAGGATGTGTGTGTTGGAGATATGCCTAAGAGGCAATAATAAAGTGGTTATTATCATATCTTCATACTTATGATAAATGTTTACATACCATGCTATAATTGTATTAACAGGAAACATTAATACTTGTGTGATTTGTAAACATAAAAGAGTCCCTAGTAAAGCCTCTTGTTAAACTAGCTTATTGGTTAATATATGATCATGGTTTCCTGATCATGAACATAGAGATGTTATTAACAACAGGGTCATATCATTAGGAGAATGATGTGATGGACATACTCCTATAGTTAAGCGTAGCATAAAGATCAAGTCATTTAATATAGTTCATTTGCTATAAGCTTTCTGATACATAGTGACCTAATTCCTTCGACCATGAGATCATGTTAATCACCATCACCGAAAGGATGCTTTGATGACATCAAACACCACACCGTAACTGGGTGGCTATAAAGGTGGCATTGAGTGTTTGGAAAGTATGGGTTGAGGCACATGGATCAAGAGTGGGATTTGTCCATCCATATGATGGATAGATATACTCTGGGCCCTCTCGGTGGAATGTCATCCAATTAGCTTGCAAGCATGTGACTGGCTCACAAGGGATCACATATCACGGGAACGAGAAAAGAGTACTTATCGGTAACGAGGTTGAACTAGGTATGCAGAGATACCGACGATCATAACCTCGGATAAGTAAACTATCGTGAGACAAAGGGAAATTGGTATCGTATGTAAGTGGTTCATTCGATCACAAAGTAATCGTAGAAATATGTGGGAGCCATATGAATTTCCAGATTCCTCTATTGGTTATTGATCGGAGAAGTGTCTCGATCATGTCCGCATAATTCACGAACCGTAGGGAGACACACTTAAGGATTCGATGTTGTTGAGTAGTTATGGAATGATGAGTAAGAGACCGAATGTTGTTCGGAGTCTTGGATGGGATCCGGGATATCACGAGGAGATCCGGAATGGTCCGGAGAATAAGATTCATATAATGAAAGTCCTATTTCAGGGTTGGAGAACGGTTCCGGTGTTTTCATCGGGAATGTTCTAGAAGGTTCCGGAATGTCCGGCACTCCGGAGGGGAAGGGTACATGAATGTGTCATACCAAGTTTTAATGATTGCATCATGTACTAGGTGTCATCGCTGAACAAAATAAAGGGTTTAATCAAATCCTAGTTTGAAAAAGTCAAACGCGAATTTGAAAAGTCAAACGGCTATTTTGGAAGGTGGAGGGGAAGTAGGAAACCTACTTGGGGAGGAGTTCCTCCCATCCACCGCCGGCCCACTTGGGATTCGAGTTGGGGAAGGACTCCCCTCCCCTGGCGCGCCTCCCTCCACCTATATAAGGAGGGGCAGGGCTGCCCCTCCAAGTACACAACACCTCTCTCCTCTAAACCTAAACCCTAGCCGCCGGCCTCCACCATTGTCGCCGCCGCCTCCTAGGGTTTGCCAAGTCGCCGAGTTGGGGCAATTCCCTTGCCCTAGCCGCTGGCCTAGCTCCCTCTCCTTGGTGCGTCTAAACCCTAGATCACCGAGGCTCTCTCATAGTCCACCATACTCGCTCCGGCTTAAGGCGAAGCTCATGAGATCTCCCTCTACTTCCTACCACGCCGTCAGGTCCGAATCGCGAGGAGAGTGCTACAACCTCCGCTGCCTGGAACAAGGGAGAGGAAGGTCTTCATCGAAAATCAACGGTGACCGATCATGAAGCGCCACGAACGCAGCCTTGGAAGGATTGTTCACGCGATCTTGAGATCGGAAGTGTACGACTACATCATCCACGAGAATCGCTCGTTAACCGCTTTGGAATCTTCGAGGGTGAGTTCCTCTATCGACTCGCTACAATCTAGTAGATAGATCTTGGCTTGTTTGTTTGCATGCGGTAGAAACATTTTGTTTTCCATGCTACTTAATCCCTCACAAGGGTATCGAGCCGTGTCTATATGTAGATCTGCAGACGAGTAGAACACAATGGTCATTGTGGGCGTTGATGCTTTGTTGTCAATTGCTTCTTGTGTACTTTGCATCTTATGGATGGTGGGATGAAGCGCCCGCTAACCTTACATGACATCGCTCATGAGACTTGCTCCACGCTGACATGCAACTTGTATTGCATAAGTGGCTTTATGGTGCCTGCTTTCTCCCAACATAGTTAAGATTCAATTTACAACGGGTGATTGACAATACTAGTATCAATGTTGTGGTTCTTGTTCGTAAGTTAGAACGACACTTATTGAAAGCCCCAAACCACGTAAAACATGCAAAGAAAATTAGAGGCGTCTAACTTTGTTTTGCAGGGGTGTGCTGTGATGTGATATGGCCATGATTGTGATTATATATGATGTATGCAATGTTCCTTATTGTAAGTTGGCAACCGGCAGGAGCCATATGGTTGTCTTTAAATTCTGTTAAGACCCGCGTGTCTATTCAAAGTAGTTGTAATAGTTGATTCTGGTGGAAGACAACCATGAAGCGGCGCCATTGACCTTGACGCCACACCGGTGATGATGGAGATCATGTTCGTGCTTGAAGATGGAGATCGGAAGCACAAGAAGAAAGGCCATATCATATCACATATTATGAATTGCATGTGATGTTAATCCTTTTATGCATCTTGTATTGCTTAGTTCACGACGGTAGCATTATAAGATGATCCCTCATGCACACAATTTCAAGTTTTAAAGTGTTCATCCTTACTAAGCACCGTTGCAAAAGCTCGTTGTTTCGAAGCACCACGTGATGATCGGGTGTGTTAGATTCTGCGAGTGTATACAACGTGAGCAAGCCAGATTTGCTCATGCGGAAGCTAAGGTTTAATCTTGACGATCCTAGCATGTACAGACATGGTCTCGGAACACGGATCATCGAAAGGTAAAGCATGAGTCATATAGTAGATATGATGAACATGATGATTGTTCTCCATTGAAGCTACATCAACTCTCATGATGATCGGTTTTGATGTGGTGGATTTGGTTCGTGTGATCACTAAAACAATGTGAGGGATATTGTTTTGAGTGGGAGTTCAACGGCAATATGATTAAAAGTTGAACACTATTTATCATAAATTAAATCAAAGTGAATTTGCATAATTGTTGTAGTCATTGGCATCCGTTTACCACCTTGAGATTAGTTTTAATTGAGATGATAGAACTATAGAATTTTGGTTAGTTACTTTACAAACTGGTATCGTATTGTTTTGAAGTGTTAATCTAAAGTTTAAAAGTCCTATTGCAAACTTTCAGTAAGTTCCGGTTACTCCATGAAGTTTAATAATTGGTATTAAAACAAGAGTGACAATTCCAAGAGTTAGTGTATGAGTATCATGTTTGTATCCATGATTCTTGATATTCAAAGGATTGTCTTAGTATCAAGGTTATCTAGGATCTGAAAGATTTGTTTCAGAAACCATGATGTGTGGAAGATATTGTGATATCTGAAACGAAGTTTTGGTTGCAACATGATAGAGTATAATATGGCAAAGGTCATGTTCTCATATTTGATGAGAATTTGCAAAAGGTTGGAGACACTAGTTGTCCTAATCCACCAAAAGGTTTTGGAGAGCAACATTATACTCGCGATTCATCGTTATAAGCTGTGTAGCTTGATCATGGATAACTCCATGATAAGGGTGAATAGTTGATGTAGGTAAAATGTTTACTACACCAAGAGATTACTAAAGAAAGGAATTTGAAAGAACACCAAACATTTGATGATGGTGATCTACTTCAAAGTGCAAGTCCAAAGACATTGGTATTTAACTATACATGCTTTGTACTATGTGTCATGTATATGGCTCCACTATTGATATTGATAGATTCTTTCAAACAGAAAAGAAATACTGAAAGAGAATCTCATAAATATATGGCAGAAAAGAAAAGACTAGAATTGTTCAGTTTAAGTATATAGATGATATACATGTTATGGCTATATTCTTTGCTTATTAAACAATGTGGTTCTTAAGTATTTGATACTGAATTTGTTGGTGTGAATCGTCATACGAAACAACACAATTCATGAACTACAATGGCCTAAGTAACTAGCAAAAGAATATGCGATGATGTACATCGAGAACAAATGAAGGGTTATTGTGTTGCTTGTTAAACATCAAAGCTTGCCTTCAAGATTTTTTTTATCAGGTATTATGAGAACAAAAGGGTTGTTCAAATAATTGCCGTAATCCCTAAAAGATGAATGATTCACAAATCTCGTTGGAGAAATCACATCCATAAAACTAGTGCTAAAGATGTCGAAAGACAAATTGATTGAAAGATCACTTAGGAAGTGACATCGCCGTTTAAATTATATTGGAAAGAAAACATGAAGAAACTCCATGTGGATGGAATTTTGGAGTCTTTTGATTTTTGATCACATTACGCTTGTGAAACTTTCCTAGAGATAATTAAAACTTCGTTCATAGGCCAAAAAGGAACGAATGACTAGATTATTGGAACTTGTACATATTGTTGTACGAAGTCCATTATGTGTAGTCAAGAGCGATGGATTTCAACTTCATATGCTTTCTCCGAAAATTTGAGTGAATATATGAATATTTACTTAATAAGGATGAAGTATGAAACATTTGAAAAGTTCAAGGACTTTCAAGATGAAGTGCAAAATCATTGTAACAAGAATATAAATAGTTTATGATAAGATCATAAAAGAAGATATTTGAGTTACAAGTTTAGCATAATACCTAAGATTTAAGGAATCGTTCCGTGGATTTGCATTTTTTCCCGAAACACCATAAGAGTATGGAGCGTTCGTGATATGTAATTAAACCTTGTTTGACATGGTAAGATCGAAGGTGTAAATCATAAAACTGCCATTATATTTTAAAGATTAAAAGCTATAGAGACTACCGTTTTTCCACTGAAAATAGCTCCATCATAATCCGTTGAAATTACACCATATAAAGTTATGGTTTGGGATAAAACCCAAGTTGTCCTTTCTTAAACATTGGTATGCTATGCATAATAAAGATGTTTGCAACTAAAGTCGGATGAACCTGTCTTTGTATGTTATTTCGAATAACTGTTAAGTAATCCTCCATAACATCGGAGACAAAAGTGTTTGTCACTTAGAACGTCAAGTTTCTTTGAGAAGGAATTTTTCGTGAAAAGATAAGTGGGAGGACAATAGAACTTTGATAAAGTTAAAAGAACCTTAGCTATATGTGCAAAGTTGCGCAGCCCCGAAAAGTGTTCCGGAGGCAGCAACAATGCTCATGGCTCACGTGCCTCAAAGGTTGTGGTTACGAAGGTCAAAGTTTCTATTGAACCAAGTAGGTCGAGTAAGCAATCAAATACCAAGATTTGAGGGTTGAATCATTATTTGAGAATAATGAACGTACTACATGCAAAGAAGCGATGATGGGCCCTGACTCCGTAAAATGGCTTGAAGCCATAAAATCCGTGATAGTTCCATACACGAGAAATCAAGTTTTGAACTTGAAGGACCCTCGAGAAAGGTGTAAGACCTTACAGTTGTGTTTGGATCTATAAAGAAATAGACATGGATGTTTCAAATCTATGAAATGGTCGACCTGTTGGGAAAGAGTTCACAACAATGTTCAAAGGTTGACTATGACAAGATTTGATCTTTCATAGCGATTTAGTCTAGACGGATTAATGTAGCAACCACGACATATAATTTTGT
Source organism: Avena insularis (assembly GCA_023614405.1). Lineage (NCBI taxonomy): Eukaryota > Viridiplantae > Streptophyta > Magnoliopsida > Poales > Poaceae > Avena > Avena insularis. The sequence goes on from CM042695.1 coordinate 86,888,653, forward strand.
TATGTGTTGGATAAACAAAACAAGTTTTTCTAATAGAAGGGTTACCTAGGACGTGTGCATGACATGGTCCAAAGGGTTTTGTTAATTCAAAGGATGCTAAATGCATATGCAAACTTCAATGGTTGAAGTAAGCATTGCAGAGTTGGAATCTTCACTATGATGAAACTGTTAAAGGAGTTTAAATTCGTCGGAGATGATGAAGATGCTTGCATTTGCAAGAAATTAAGTGGGAGCGCTAAGACATGTTTCTAATACATTATGTGGAAGACATATTTTTGATTGGAAATGATGTATCTTTTATTAACACATATTAAGAATTTCATCCCGATGAAAGACTTAGGTAAAACCCAAATATTTGGCATCAATAGACTCTAATATGGTTGTGCCGAAAGTACATAGATGATGTATTGAATGAGTTCAATATATAAACTACAAGAAAGGTTCTTGTCACACAGAAAAGATTGAATGAGTTCAATATTGATGATATATTCAAGTGTATTGACACTGGGTAAGTGAAACAAAGATTCAAGTATAGAATGATACTTGATGTATGAAATCACAAAGAGTATTTATATCAATCATACTGTGATATGTACAAATCCAGATATGTCCTATACTCTAAATGTTATGAGCATATACCATAATGATTCATAAGTTGATCATTGGACAATAGTAAGGATATTCTTATGATCTTTTGGAAGAACTAAGAGTATATTATTTGTGGAAGTGACAAATAGATGGTTAGTTCATTGTAAATGAATTACATTGATACTAGTTTTGTCACAAATTACAAATTAAGTTTATCTCAATCTAAACTAAGGGTGGCACAATATAATGGAAAGTAAGTTCCATAATGGATTTGGATGAGTTCCAAAGTTAAGACATTGTGACAGATACTACAACAAAAGGCTAAGTATATGACTGCTATAATAGCAGCAAAAGACGGCATTTGTGTCAAGTAGTTTGTTATCAAACTAGGTGTAGTTCACAGCGGGGTAATACTATGAAGATATATTGTACGACAATATTATCAACATGTTTTAACCCCAATGAACTAAAGGTCTCACCAAAGGACCAAAATTATACAAAGCCATCTCATTAGAGAATGAGTGATGCGTAGAGACGCAAAGACATGCAATTACACACGGACCTGGAAGTGTCAGATCCGGAGATCAGTTGACCACTAGCAATCGTGTACATACAACACCGGAAAGCCATAGGTGTTGAATACACAAAGTTTTGAAACTATATTATTGACTCTAGTGCAAGTGGGAGACTGTTGGAGATATGCCCAAGAGGCAATAATAAACTGGTTATTATCATATCTTCATACTTACGATAAATGTTTACATACCATGCTATAATTGTATTAACAGGAAACATTAATACTTGTGTGATTTGTAAACATAAAAGAGTCCCTAGTAAAGCCTCTTGTTAAACTAGCTTGTTGGTTAATATATGATCATGGTTTCCTGATCATGAACATAGATATGTTATTAACAACAGGGTCATATCATTAGGAGAATGATGTGATGGACATACTCCTATAGTTAAGCGTAGCATAAAGATCAAGTCATTTAATATAGTTCATTTGCTATAAGCTTTTTGATACATAGTGACCTAATTCCTTCGACCATGAGATCATGTTAATCACCATCACCGGAAGGATGCTTTGATGACATCAAACACCACACCGTAACTGGGTGGCTATAAAGGTGGCATTGAGTGTTTGGAAAGTATGGGTTGAGGCACATGGATCAAGAGTGGGATTTGTCCATCCATATGACGGATAGATATACTCTGGGCCCTCTCGGTGGAATGTCATCCAATTAGCTTGCAAGCATGTGACTGGCTCACAAGGGATCACATATCACGGGAACGAGAAAAAAGTACTTATCGGTAACGAGGTTGAACTAGGTATGCAGAGATACCGACGATCATAACCTCGGATAAGTAAACTATCGTGAGACAAAGGGAAATTGGTATCGTATGTAAGTGGTTCATTCGATCGCAAAGTAATCGTAGAAATATGTGGGAGCCATATGAATTTCCAGATTCCTCTATTGGTTATTGATCGGAGAAGTGTCTCGATCATGTCCGCATAATTCACGAACCGTAGGGAGACACACTTAAGGATTCGATGTTGTTGAGTAGTTATGGAATGATGAGTAAGAGACCGAATGTTGTTCGGAGTCTCGGATGGGATCCGGGATATCACGAGGAGATCCGGAATGGTCCGGAGAATAAGATTCATATAAGGAAAGTCCTGTTTCGGGGTTGGAGAATGGTTCAAGTGTTTTCATCGGGAATGTTCTAGAAGGTTCCGGAATGTCCGGCACTCCGGAGGGGAAGGGTACATGAATGTGTCATACCAAGTTGTAATGATTGCATCATGTACTAGGTGTCATCGCTGAACAAAATAAAGGGTTTAATCAAATCCTAGTTTGAAAAGTCAAACGCCAATTTGAAAAGTCAAACGGCTATTTTGAAGGTGGAGGAAGTAGAAACCTACTTGGGAGGAGTTCCTCCCATCCACCGCCGCCCACTTGGGATTCGAGTTGGGAGGACTCCCCTCCTCAGCGCCTCCCTCCACCTATATAAGGAGGGGCAGGGCGCCCTCAAGCACACAACACCTCTCTCCTCTAAACCTAAACCCTAGCACGGCCTCCACCATTGTCGCGCCGCCTCCTAGGGTTTGCCAAGTCACGAGTTGGGGCAATTCCCTTGCCCTAGCCACGCCTAGCTCCCTCTCCTTGGTGCGTCTAAACCCTAGATCACCGAGGCTCTCTCATAGTCCACCATACTGCCCGGCTTAAGGCGAAGCCTCACGAGATCTCCCTCTACTTCCGGTACCACGCCATGCCGTCATCTTAATCGCGAGGAGAGTGCTACAACCTCCGCTCATGCTGGAACAAGGGAGAGGAAGGTCTTCATCGAAAACCGAACGGTGACCGATCATGGAAGCGCCGAACGCAGCGCCGGAAGGATCTTCTACGCGATCTTGAGATCGGAAGTGTACGACTACATCATCCACGAGAATTTGCTCTCGTTAACCGCTTTGGAATCTTCGAGGGTGAGTTCCTCTATCGACTCATTGCTACAATCTAGTAGATATATCTTGGCTTGTTTGTTTGCATGCGGTAGAAAATTTTTGTTTTCCATGCTACGAATCCCTATAGTATGGAGGGTTCGGGTCACCTCGCGGCGCTCCTTGGGGTCCATGTTCTCCACCCTAGAGCGGTGCTTGTTGCCTTGGTTGGCATTCGAGCTGGAGCCGATGCCCATGGCGGAGAGCGCAGCTCGTCGCGCGCTGGACTCTGAGGCTGCTTGCTTGCGCTTGTCGAGCACCCCCTGCATCTTGACCTGCTTCTTGTGCTCCTCGATCAGGAGCAGGTGGTAGGCCATCAGCATATCCCGGGAGGCGTCTGCAGGCAGTACTATGTTGCTTGCCACGGCGTTGCGGACCTGGGCCCATCCTTCTTTGCTAAGGCGGATGATGTGGCCGCCGTTGTTTTCCCCTTTGGGTGGGGGGGACTGGCTTCTTCTGTTCCCACCGTTTTGTTCAGGCGGGTTAGGCGTCGGGTTGGGCGGCGGGTTGGGTGTTTGCTGATCCACGTCGCTCTGGATGACTACGGCGCATTGGTAGCGCTCGTAGATTGGTCCGCTGCTGCCGCAGCTTTCAGATCCGGAACCGTAGGTCCCTGCATCCGATGGCGGATCGCATAGATCGGAGTTGCAGCTGCTGCTGTCGTAGGAATCATCTGTTGATGATGTTGTGCGTAGCACGGGGTGTGGTGTCCATGAAGCGGGCCTGATTGATGGCAGGGGCACCCGCTCAGGGAGGCGGAGGGTGCCGGTTTGCCCCACCTGGAAGCAGAAGCTCCCGAACAGGATTTCGAGTCCGTCGCCTACGGGCTCGAAGTCCTTCATGGTGGCCGGTGAGTGGGCGGTGAAGTCGAAAGCGCCGAAGAGGAGGTGACTCTCCGTCACCGCAGAGTTGTAGATCGATCGGGTTGGGACCGTCACGACCGCACAATCAGCGTCCCCAGTCCCCACGGACGGCGCCAATTGACGAGGTTTGATCTCATCAATGCCCATTGTTATGGACTTGGGTTTTGGAGAAGATGGGGATGCTGGAGATCGTGGAACGGTTAGCAAACAAGCAACACGGGGACACAAGGTTTACCCAGGTTCAGGCCCCCGGAGGGAAAACCCTACTCCTGCTTGTCTGCTCTTGATTACGGCGGAACCGAAGGTTACAGGGGTGCGCAGATGCAATCTGACGCGGAGGTGTGTATGCGAAAGTATGAGTCAAGATCTAGGTTGTGCCCTCCTAGCCTTTATATAGACTCAGGCAGGTCCCGGGCATAGACCTAGTCGGTTACAAGTTCTAGGGTTTTACCCCTTTGAATTTCCTATCTACACTAGTCTTGCTCTCCAAGGATCCGAAGGCGTCATGGGCCTTGGCCACCCGAAAATCTTCATGGGTCGGCGTACATCTGCCGTGGGCCTTCCTTGGGCTGGACCAGGTATGCTGAGATCACGTACCCGTAGGGTATAACCATGTCACTTGGATACTTGTTATTATTTATCTGCAATGCCCTAGATTTTGAAGTTACATGTTTAGACTCGTCCATGCAACACCCGTCCATCCATCTCTATGCCTACCGCGCTCATATCCACTGTTTGCTACTACTGTTACTATTGCTCTTGTTTTGCTGCTGATGTTGCTTTGTTGTTGCTACTACAAACTATTGCTACTGATAAAATTCTGTGATCAAGAACTATTTCCAGGTGCAGCTGAATTGACAACTCAGTTGTTAAGGCTTGCAAGTATTCTTTGGCTCCCCTTGTATCGAATCAATAAATTGGGTAATACTACTCACAAAGACTGTTGTGATCCCCTATACTTGTGGGTCATCAAGACTATTTTCTAGCGCCGTTGCCGGGGAGGCATAGCTTTATTTGTAAGTTCACTTGGATCTATTATTGTTCACTGCTACTCCTTTCATCATGGGGAAGTCTCGTGATGGAAAGTTTCCTATTTTACCATCCACTACAAGAAGAGGTACAGTCCTAAACACCTCTGTTGCTCTTGATCCATCGTCTGTTATAAGTAAGCTTGTTACACCACCACCACATACACATGATACACACACTGATGCTACTGCTGAGTCTGAAACTGCTTTTGATGCTCATGATGTTACTTCTACTGTGCTTGATGCTAGTGGTTCATTAGGTCCTTTCCTAGATGCTACTATGGCTAGTCTAGGAAATACCAAAACTCCTAGTGAAGACACTGTTACACATGTTAGCTCACCTGAGTCTAGAGAGAGTTATGATATTAATGATGGTTACATTGAGTTCACTGATGAATTTATTGAAGAGTGCTGAAACACACATGGTGCTAGTGCTATTAAGAGTCTCCTTGCTAGACGTACTATTATTCCTAAGCTGTCATTTGATCCTAAGTTTGCACTTCTCCCATAGATATTAAAGATAATGATTATGATTTCTATCTTAATTTATCCTATTTGGATATTGTTGAGAAAGAACCTTTTTGTGGGACTGAAAATGAGAGTGTTGTGGCTCATATGAATGAGATTTCTACTATGAGTGCTTTATTCTATGATGATTTTAAGATGTGCAAGTACTTTGTTACTAAGATCTTCCCATTTTCACTAAAAGGAGAAGATAGGGCTTGGTTTAATAGATTACCTCATGGTTCCATTGATAGCCCTGATTGTTTGATTGCTTCTTTTTTCAGAAATATTTTCCTCCCAGTGCTAGACATGCTGCTTTGCAGAGACTTTTTGATTTTAAACAGGGAGAAGAAGAGAAATTGCCTGAGTCATGGACAAGGTTATGTGCCTTGATTCATGCACATCCCGTGAAGGGATACGGGTAGGCTACACTAGCGCAAATCAAAATTTTCTATCGCGTATACCAGGATTACTATTGTCATAGATCACGGGATTACCACTAGACGCACAGTTGTGAAACTTGATGAAGCGCGTCGAGGCAGTGTAGACGATCTACGTCTCCTCCTTGTTCTCGTCCCACGAGCAGCTCCCTTTTCGCGGCTCGTCCAAGTGCTACTGATGCAGCGCCTCCGAGGTATCCACACGCATGTGGTGGAAGGCCGTCGACGCCGGTGCTAGGTCCGTCTGCAACACAAAGTAGAGGTATGGCGGCTGGGTGGAATGGTCTAACCCTGATCAGCACGCCCCACCCTCTCTTATATAGGCGTCCCTAGTGGGCTTCTATATTAGCAGCCCATTAGTAGCCTAAGCCTAGTCTAATTCGGATCCAATCCTCATTAGGCTTCCAGCCCCTTAAGTGTGTGACCCTATAGGTTCATATACATATAGACATGACACGAATACACTTATCATCAATAGTCGGTAGCGGCCTCTAGCAAGACGTGCCAACTCCTAAACGCATACAAAGATCATATCGGACGAACCATCACAAGGTTTAGTACATGTCTTTCCCTTTGCCTCACGATATTTGGTCTAGCTCCAAGCTGACCTCCCTTTCTCGATACTGTGATACGGAATCCCTTTACTAGGTTAACTCTTAACCATATGTAGCATGGCCATGCATTTCTGGATCCGATCACTCGAGGGGCCTAGAGATATCTCTCTCAAGTAGAGATGGGCAAATCCCATTTTGATTGAACATGCCTTGCAGCATGCTTCAGGACAAACCCGAAAGCTACCTTTATAACTACACAGTTACGGAGTAGCGTTTGATAGCCCCAAAGTAGGTCGATCCACATCTCAAGTACATGCGACAATCTCAGGTCTAACGACAAAACGTATATGATGTGTAGAGAGAGAGCTGCAACTAATTGCCAGTCTCAAGTTGGGTCAGTCCAACCCCATGTCATAACATGTGTCCACATCATTGGTTTGACATCTCCATGTCTATGACTTGCGAAACATAGTCATTAACCAATCGATGTGCTAGTCTAATATTCACATGTGTCCTCACATGAACTATGACTAGGGACAACTATTAAATAACCATACAAGTAAAGAGTTTCACAAATAATTCACATAATTGCCAATCAATACAAGTTGTCTGATATGGATATTCAAGGAACATTACAATAACTCATGGATACATAAGAAATATAATCATCTCTATGATTGCCTCTATGGCATATTTCCTTCATCCTAGATGTCCATTACCTAAATATGAGCTTCTTGATATTTATTATAATGGACTAACTGATGATTCTAGGACATACCTAGATAGCTTTGTTGATTGTGTTTTTAGAAAAATAACTCCTATAGATGCTAAAGAATTTATGGCTAAAATAAGCAAGAATTATGATGATTGGACTTCAACTGAAATAAATACACCTGAGCCTATTACTCCTGCACCAGTTATGCCTGAACCAGATCCAATACCAACACCAAAAAAAGAGGAGTTATTGCATTAAATGATGAAGTGATGAAGGAAGCCAAGAAGTGTCTAAAGGAGAAAGGTATTAGAGCTGAAGATGTGAAGAATCTACCTCCTATAGAAGAATTATGTAAGTCAATTTCCCACTCATCTACTATTGAGATACACTCTCTCCAACACTTTGATGAAGGTGATATTCCCTATGGTAAGCCTCCTGATCAATGTTTAGAGGAACTTGACATTTTTATTGTTAAACAAGGTAATTTTAATAAACAAGTTCAGAATCATTTATTGGAAAACTCTAGAGCTATTAAAGAGTTGAAAGATATTGTGGAAAGAACTTCTAATGATATTAAAATGCTTTATAAACACTTACAAATGGTTCAAACCCAACTTGATCAACTTGCTAAGGTACAAAAAGATATGCTAGTTAATGCCTCAGGAGATAAACATGCTTATGGAATTAGAACTAGGAGTGGTATAGCTACTCAAGATCCCTTATATCCTGAAGGACAGCCTAAAAAGATTGAGCAGGATTATCAACAAGGTGAAAGTAGTGGTAGTCCTTGTAAGAGAAAGAAAAAGAAACACAGGGTAGTTGAGGAACCACTTGAACCTGCTGTAGATCCTAATAGTATATCTTTCTCTGATGCTGAAACTGAAAGTGGTAGTGGTAATAACGATGCTCCTGATAAGGAGGAAGTTGAGGAAGATCCTGAGAAGCACACCAAGAATATTAGGTACACTAAGGAAGACTTTATTGCTAATAAACATGGTAGTGAGAGAGAACCTTGGGTGCAGAAACCTATGCCTTTTCTAGGTAAGAAACACAAGTCAAAGGAGGAAGAACACTACAACAAGTTTTGTGAGTGGATGAAACCTTTATTTTTGCAAATTCCTTTAACTGATGTTATTAAGTTGCCTCCTTATTCAAAGTATATGAAGGATATTGTCTCTAATAAAAGGAAGATTCCTAATGAGGAGATTTCTACTTTGCTTGCTAATTATTCCTTCAATGGTAAGGTTCCAAAGAAACTTGGTGATCCGGGTATACCGACTATTCCTTGCTCTATTAAGAATAATTATGTTAGAACTGCTTTATGTGATTTGGGAGCTGGAGTTAGTGATATTCCTTTTTCTCTCTACAAGAGACACTAGCTAGAAAAGTTGATACCAACTGATATATCTTTGCAAATGGCTGATAAGTCAACTACTATTCCTGTTGGTATATGTGAGGATGTTCCTGTTCAAGTGGCTCATAATTACTTGGTTTTAACTGATTTTGTTGTGCTTGAAATGCCTGAAGATGATAATATGTCTATTATTCTTGGGAGACCTTTTCTTAATACTGCAGGTGCTGTCATCAATTGTAATCAAGGAAAAGTAACATTCAATATTAATGACAAAGAGCATACTATTTATTTCCCCCAAGAAGGTTTCTAAGAGCTATTGCCTAAATTCCATTGAAAATATTGAGAGCGTCAAGGTTGGAGAAATATATTGTCCCATTCCACAAGAAAAATTTGAAACTATTATGATTGGGACCATTGCTATCAAGTATGAGGTAACATAATCACCTTGTGGAATACAAAGTTTTGTTTCATATAAGATTGTTTTGGTAACAAGACTTGATCAACATTGTTAACAAAAGGATTTTAATGAAAAAATAATGTTTTCACTATGGTTATACTTGCTTTCTTTTACTTTTCTCCTTCTTAGTCTTTGCCTTTTCCTTTGCTAGCTTTGGTTTTGCTAGTTATTTGCTTGTTAGAGTGTCTTAGAACTTATGTAGTTTGGTTTTTGGTTTGCTTTAGCTTCTTCTAAAAAAAGTTTCTGTGAGAAAACCAGTTTTCATACCCTGGAAATTGGCCAAAAATAAAGTTTTCCGAAAAATCTCAGAAAATTCAAAATAAATTTTTCCTCGAAAAAAGGGGTAGAGGGACACCTGGAGTGACCCAGGGGGCCACCCCAGGCACCCACACCCCTAGTAGGCGCGGCCTCCCCACAGGTGGCGCATGGGTGGGGTGTGGCCCACCTGGGCCCCTCCAAAGTGTCTCCTGCTAGCCATCTTCTTTCTTTCTCCTGAAAAACACCGGAAAACTTGCTCAAACTCAAGTTCCTGCTGTTCTTGCTCGCGATTTTCGATCTCCTTGCTCAGCCCATCTTTGTTGCTGATTTTTGGAGGGAATGCTCCTTGGTATGTGCCTCCTCCACTTGTCCAATTAGATTTGTGATTGATAGATTGTATCTTGAGTATTTTGCTGCTATAGGTGACAGGTTGTGTGAGCTTGCATGCTTGTTCTATGCTTAGAGATTTCATTTTGATGCATGTTTATCCCTCGAGCAAGTTCCTACAGTAGTTTCTCATCATTTATCAACTTGGAAATCACTTGGTTTAATGTTTGTCTAAAAATTTCAGAAAAAAAGAGGTCATGGACAACCACACATTTGGTGAAATATTTGAGAGTGATGCACCTAGAAGGGCAAGGCCTTCAAGATTATCCTCCCGAGCTAGGCCCTCATACAATGAGGATCTCATTACTCCGCGATTTGGCGACGAGGAGATGAGGGGGATGCCCACCCTTCCACCTTTCTGTGCCCAACCTTTTTGCGGGCTGCTGGGATTCTTGATGATTTTACAACCTTGGTTCGGAGGGTTGGACTAACAAGCCTTATGCAGGATGAGAGCATGCAATATGCAACGCTCACTGAAACATTTGTGGAGAGTTTTTCTTTTACTAACAGCTTGTTCAAGCCAAACGGGTCTTTCAAAATTTATGACAGGTCTTACAACATGACATTGAAGAAATTTTGTGAGGCTCTAGGACTTGGTACAGCTGGGTCGGCGAAGAATATTCTATCTCAACCCGCTGATTTTTTGGAGCTCTACCACGGGATAACCAACGATGATAACCGTAGAGCTCAACGGGAAAAGATAAGAAATATTCAACTTCCAGCCATCAGGTACTTTGCTTACTATCTTGCCACTAGTGTTCTTGTTAGGGAGAACACTAGTAATATTTCCAACTATCATTTGGCATTCATAGCTGCTACGCTCAACAATGAAACTAAGTACAATCTTGATTCTCTCATTGCTCGTCGCTTAGCTGCTAAGGGACCCATTTATGGGGGAATTATTGTTGCACGTGTTGCTACTGCCTTGGACCTTGCTGTTGATCCAAATGATACAGTTTTGTCCCCTCAGAGGTTTGATCTTGCTACCATGAAGGCACACCACTTTGTCACTAATGTCTCTACACTTGAGAGCTTGGTTTATAGAATGTTGTTTATTGACGGGGAAGAGAGAGAGATCCTTCTCCCCCAAACTACTTTATTCAGTATTTTCTCAGGGACCTTTGTCGCGCTCCAAGGAGGAGATGGATGACAAGCTGCGCATCCTTGGTTTCCATGGACACTATCAGGAGGAAGCATCCTCATATGACCCCTTTGTACACTACACAGGGGAGTCCTCGAGCTCGTACCAGGACGAGGGAGCCTCCTCATCGTACTACGGAGGTGCACCTACTTGGGCACCATGGGATTGAGCCCCACTTACGCCAAAATCCTAAGCTTGGGGGAGGTATACCGACATCACACTCATCTATATATCATGTTCGTTCGGTTCTTTGTATATCCGTTGTTTCGCTTTCTTTTTGGTTTTTGTTGCTGCTTTCTCAAAAACACAAAAATACCAAAAATATTTTTGTTGTTTCTCTTGGTTTGTTTCTTTGCTTTTTAGCTTTGTTTTGCCTTAAAGAAAAATCCAAAAAGATTTTGCTTTGTTTGCTTGCTTTGAAAAATCGAAAACACCAAAAATATTTGGTGTTCTTCTTTGATTTTGTGAGTTCTTTGCAGGGTTTAGCCGTCCTCAGTGGATTTTGGTTTCATGTTATTATTCAAGTCACACAAATGAAGGGCAATAATGAAGATTAAGACAACTCGAGGTATGGTAAGAGGCTGGTAACGAACTCTATTTATTTTTATTTTTGTACATATACTCATCATGGTGAGCTTGCTTAGTCTGTTTATGTAAGGAGTATGTTACTGATGGATGCTTAGTAGTTCTTGCTTGTCTGTGATTAGCTCCATCTTGCTAATAGTTTGTAGCATGTCATATGAATATTTGCTTGCATTGTTTTATTCATATTTTGGTATGATATTGTGGTATCCTCCTCTAAATGTTTCATGTGAATCGACTTGGCACATGCTCACGCATGCATATGACTAAACCATAGTCAGTAAGCCTCGATGATTTATTTTGCCTCAGAGTTCTTGTATCCCTTTCATGCCATAATTAGTCATGTTTTGTTGCAAGCATGATTATGACAGTTATTGCTCTCTCTCGTTTTTCGCTCCCTCTATATTGCTAGCCTTCACTTGCACTGAGTATTAGCTTTACTTGTGCTTCCAACTCCCCAAAACCAATATTGCCAACAGTGTCGACCATACCTACCTATTAGCATCACTTGCTATTTTAGTGCATATTCGTTATGCCTCGTTTTCTTCCAAATAAAATGTTTGTCTGTTTTGAGAAAGTTAGTTAGTAAAGTTCTCGCGAACTTGATGGCACACTTTATTTCTTGCGCTTAATAATCTTAAACCATTGTGACATGTCCATGAAAGTTATATGCTTGCAAATTATAGGCTGGGAATTAGCAGAACCGTGCTGTCACGGGGAACGCTTTCAACACTCATGGATACCTATCCAGTTGATACCTTGCTCTTTTGTTTTCGGATGTCGTCGGTGTAAAATAAAAGGGGAGCTTGTGAGTTCATGGAGTATATATATGTGTTAGAGAAACGTCTGGGCCGCTAGCCTAAGTCATGCCTAATCATGGTGGAAACTTGCAGCATCACCATAATGAGCATTTATGAAGCATCCTCAATAAAAATCTATACACATAGTAAATAAAAAGATCACTGAGATGCTCATTGTCTGCTTGCCTTGTCATTTTGATCACGGGATCGCTCTTGTATCATGTGCAAGGGGTACCCCGTTGGCGGTTCTCTATGATATGCATGTATTTACAATGACAAGAACTTACAGGTAACCACAGTTAAGTAGCATGCAAAGCGGCCCTCGTACTCAAGAGACATGGGATTTCCAGTCTATGGTCTGTCAAGCATATAACTCATACTGGACCTCACTTTCACCTTAACCATGTAAAGATGCCTATGATAGGGGCAATGAGAGCTCAAAGCTAGCGAGTACCTTACTTTCAGCATTTGGAAGCCTTTCAAACTTTTCAAAACCTTTTCACTTCCTTGTTGAGTCACCACTTATTCTATGAGCACCTTTTTGAGAGCATAGTTGTCATTCTTGTGTTTGTTCCAAAACTTGGTTAATTATGTCATGACTTTGATGCTTGTATCTCTGATATCTTTACTTCTAGTCTTCACTTGAATTTCAGAGGTGCCTTGGCATTCATATTGTGTTCTACAAACAAAGGCAAGCGAGATACCACTCTATCATACCTTTTTATGAGCATTGCAATGTTGCTTATGTTTATGTTCCATGTTACTTATTATTATTGGGTTGGTTTCTCTTCATGGATTGCAATGACTATTGAGTAGACTTGGTTGCATACTTCTTACTATGAATGGTTTAAGTATCTACTCATGTGGTGAGAATATATACATCATATGAAGAAATATGTTCGTGAAAGTTCTTTTATCGCACTCAGTTTTCAACTGAATTGCTTGAGGACAAGCAATAAGCTAAGCTTGGGGGGAGTTGATATGTCCAAAACGTATCTACTTTCTCGAACAGTTTTGCTATTGTTTATCATCTAAACTTATGTGATTTGGATACAACTAACATGGACTGACGTTGTTTTTAGCAGAATTGCCTTGGCGTCTAGTTTTTGTGCAGAAAATCAACTATCAGGAAAAATCTCGGAAAATATGCCAAAAATCCTATTTCACCAGAAGATCCACGAAGCCAGAGTACGAGACGGAGTGGAGGCCTGGGGTCCCCACACCCCTGCCAGGCGCGGGTGGGCCCAGCCCGCACCTAGGGGGTGCGGCCACCCCAGGCACCCCCTCGAGCTCCCTCTGCACCTATAAGTTACCCCTTGACCTAAAAACCGAGGGGGGGTCGACTTTTTCCAGAAAGAGTTCCGTTGCGCCGCCACCACCAGAAGCCGCGATTCGGATCTAGAAACTCCATTCTGGCACCCTGCCGGGACGGGGAATTCGGGGAGGATCATCGCCATCGTCATCACCAACGCCTCTCCATCAACCATCCATATTTCCCTCATCCATGAGTGAGTAATCCCTCGTGTTAGGCTATGGGGATGGTAGGGATTGGATGAGTTCTATCGTGTAATCGAATAAGATTGTTAGGGCATAGTGCCTACTATCTCTATTAGTGCTATTTGACTTTGTTGCAATTTGTTGTGCTTAATGTTTGTCACTAGGGCCCGAGTGCCATGATCTTAGATCTGAACTTATTATTGAATCATTATGATAGTATTGTTTCTGAACTTATCTACAAGTTGTGTACACATATCATTGTCCGGATCCAAAGGCCCCGAAGTGATAGAAATTGGGACGACCGGAGGGGATGGTTGTGGCGTGAGGATCACATGTGTTCACGGAGTGTTAATGCTTTGCTCCGGTGCTCTATTAAAAGGAGCACCTTAATTGCCAGTAGTTACCTAGAGGCCCCGCTGCCACGGGCTGGCTGGACAAAAGATGTTGTGCAAGTTCTCATTGCGACCACGCATGACTATATATGGAGCATATGCGTAGAATTGTTTAGTACTTGGATGCTTGTTATTATTTATTGGCAATGCCCTAGATCTTGAAGTTACATGTTTAGACTCGTCCATGCAACGCCCGTCCATCCATCCATATGCCTACCGCGCTCATATCCGACTGCTTGCTACTACTACTGTTACTATTGCTCTTGTTTTGCTGCTGTTGTTGCTTTGCTGTTGCTACTACAAACTGTTGCTACTGATAAACTTCTGTGAGCAAGAACTATTTTCAGGTGCAGCTGAATTGACAACTCAGTTGTTAAGGCTTGCAAGTATTCTTTGGCTTCTCTTGTGTCGAATCAATAAATTGGATAATACTACTCATGAAGACTGTTGCGATGCCCTATACTTATGGGTCATCAGCAGGCAGTCGAATGACTTGTCTGGCGACACGACAGACACACGGCGGCGGAGGTTGTGACAATGGCCGACGGTGGCCTTTATCCCCTGGTCGCCTCGGCGGCAGCGGTGATCAGCGCGGACGAGGTTGGGTGGCTCGGCTCATGTGCGGGAAGACTTACGTATACCTATACTTGGGCATACCCCCAATTTATATGCCTATACATACATATACAGGGTTTTGCTTATGGGTATGGACCGGACTTTTACAGGTTTGGGGGAAGGGGTTGTATCAGAGAAAATCCCCTTAGTTTATACATGCCACGTAATTGATACGATAACAAAATATCATGTACAACAGGTCAATTTTTTAATCTTATTTCTAGCGACAGATATCCCTAAATATGTGATGACATATGATTGCTAAGAGATCATCTCTTATAGCTATGAAAAGACAAACGTCTTTATTGTTTTTCTCTCCTCTAACTTAAAAATTATTCTACATGGCATTACTAAAATAAGACTAAGATAAAACCATTGTACATGTCCATATAGCCTACAAACACAGGCGGATCCAGGAAATTGTCGAAGTCTGGACACGCCGCAAGGCAACTAAAAATCTTCACGGACATATATAGTGTTCACAATAGTTTTAGTTTGTAAACATAGATACAATACATTAGACATCCACAAAACATTCCAATATTCACAAGTTCACAACACACTCGATTTTTCACAAGTTTACAACACATTCAAATGCTCATATATGCTAATATTATGAGTAAATTCCGGTTTTTACCTCCTAGTTTATCATTTTTGACACTAATTGCCCTCATTTAGCATATTTTTATCTTAATTATCCCATTTAGTATAATTTTTGCCAAATTTTACCCCTCCTAACGAATTTCGACAAAGAAAAGGCCTATGAACGCGCCTCTTCGCTAACTGAGCCTCGAATCCAGAGACGACGACCAGCATGTAAAATAGAATGCCCTCCAGACGCGTATATTAGTTGTGTATGAACTAATATTTTCTCACGTGGATTTAGTTTAATTTTTCTACTAGATTTTCTCTCTCTCGTGTATATTATTTGTGCATAAACCGATCCAATGAATTTGTTCTGGTCTCACCACTCACCACACGCATAGTTTTTTGGATTCATGGATATTTTTTTTATAAAAGAGAATATATTAATATTATGGAGGTACCGATTACACCCAGCCTCTGCAACAACGCATGTCCGGCCTAGCGGCCTTACGGATACACATAGCCCAGAAAAACGAATTACAGAAAAAAAGTCCCGCTACAGAGAACTATTCCTCAAAGCAACGACACTAACCCCATTAGAACAACACAAATAATCCTCCACTCTAATAACAACGGCTTCAAGATGAAAATAGTGCACAAGCGTCGTTGTTGCCCGATCAAAAATTATAGGTTTTCACCCTGGAGAAATTCCTCGCTCGCAAAACAATGCCTTCAACAAGGTCATTGCCAGGCACAACCAGTTAAGGCCAGATCTTGGATTTTCACCCTTCAAGGTAAGACTGAGAACTCTTCCTTTGTTGCCTCCCCCCATAAACAGTCGCTGCTACGAGTCACAGATCACGCAGCCAGTTCGTCATCGCCATAAAGACTCAAATCACCACCGTTGTCCTCATGTTTCCGCTTTCCTGACATTCTCCGCATCTGACTTCACCATGGCTCGATGAATGGCACTTGGTGGGAAAAAACAGTAAAGCTTCACAACGCTCCCGCTGAAACCAAACATCCAGAAAAACATGGGTACGCATGATCGAATACCTTCTGATCCAGCGATCTTCAGGCCTGATGCCCCCATGGGAGCTCACCAACGGAGCCTCCCGGAACTCGACACTCCAGCCAGATCAACGAGGGCAAGCATCAAGCAAATCTTCTTCTTTGCGCGGGAGGAACACTAGGACCGCCTCCATTATTCAGGCCGAACCAGCAGTCCCCACACCGCTGGAGGCTACCGTCAATCAGAATGAGCAGGCTAGTCATTATCCCTTGAGGCCATGGTCGAACCCAGAGATTGAGCTGACGCTGGGAGCAGCATCACCGCAGGGCAGTCGCTGCCTCCAGGTCCACACCAAATACCCTTCTACTCTTTCGCGCCTTCCATCCGAGCCGCCAGCATGTGTCGCAGGAGCACCGCCGCCCGCAGCCCAGATCCATCGGCGCAGCCCCAAGGTGCCTACCTCCCGCGCGAAGGAGATCAACGGAGGCCACGCAAACTGCTCGTCACCTTCGTTGACCAAGGCGTGGCCGCCACCGCCGACCGGGAAGGGGCGGGTCGGCAGCGGTCGGAGGGAGAGAGCTCGGCGGTGGTCTGCTGGGGTTAGGAGGTGGGCGCCCCGAAGTCGCCTCACGCGAGCGACCCGGGGGCGGCGGCTAGGGTTTATTCTACTCCCGTCATTATGTTCTAACCCAGATCCACTGGCGCAGCCACAAGGTGCCTACCCCGCGCGAAGGAGATCAACAAAGGCCGCGCAAACCGTCCGTCACCTTCGGTGACCAAGGCGTGGCCGCCACCGCCGACCGGGAAGAGGGCACGACGGCAGCGGACGAAGAGAGAGAGCTCGACGACGGCCTGCTGGGGTTAGGAGGTGGGCACCATGGAGTCGCCTCACGCGAGCGACCCGGGAGCGATCCATGGATACATGCACTCCAGCTAGACGTGATCTATATGTACTGACGAATTTATTGCTCAAAAACTAAATTGGTTGGGCTCGTACAATCAGCCATGTTCATGCGCAAAATCAAACAGAGAAAAATCTAGGATGTGCCGCCCTGACAGCCTAGACTCACATGTTGAAACACTATAAAAACTTTAAAGGGGGTAAAAGTGGGCAAAACTTTCACTAAATGGGGTAACTTGGATGAAAAATTGTTAAATAGGGTAATTAGTGTCATAAAAGATAAACTAGAGGGTAAAAACTGGAATTTATTCTAATATTATATATGATAGTACTTGGCAAGGACTCTAAAAATACTAACGAAACTACGACAATCAACAAGAAGAGTTGAAGTGTCCAAAATCACCCACATCAACACTCTACATAATATTACCAATGATGTGCTAATTAGTCCTAGGCCTGCGAGCTAAATGTATCCTTCTCTTTTCATGGCTTGGAACCGTTGAGCAATAGCATTACTATTTTTTTTTAGATAAATAGCATCACTATCAAGTTATCTAAATATCTCTCACTCGGTGTATCATATCATCAAGTCATTCAACCGTTGCATTCTTGAGCTTGTTACCCAATTTGGACTTGATGATCTTCATTGCCAAAAAATCCCCCTCAACCGATGCGGTTGACACCGGTATTATTAAGGCCAACTCAATAAGCTTGTAGACATATGGGAAGACCAAATGCTTCCGTGTTTCAACCATATTTGTAGCCAAACTCTCAAGATTTGTGCAAGTAGGAAAAGAGGCATGGATTCTTACATGGTGAATATAATTTTCAAATTGGTCTCTTATAGTTGCACGATCATCATTAGATAAATCCGCATGATAAATTGAACATAAGTGAGCAAGCTTGTCCACATCAAACAGTTTGAATGAGCACAGTATTTAGATATTTCACATCACTAACTAATTTTGTAGCATGCACAATATTTAGATCTTTGGTTTGCAAAACATGTGAAAGTTCATCTGTGATGGCAAGCATGGGGCGCCCACGGTCGCCGTCGGTCGACCCTTTCACGTTACAAACGATTCCCCTCATTCTAATATGCTAAAAAACCCGAAAAAGTACTAAAACATGAACACTTGATTAACCAAGACAGAACCGTGAGCAAGTGAACATTATCATAATCTAATTAATTCATTAATCATGCTTACACGTACTGATATGCAGCAAAAAAAGTAAAACTTATCACTAACATGCTAATTACGTATGTCGAAGATTAACATGATCTTCTAACCAAAATTAGGACTCTAAGATGATCAGATTTCCTCTGATTCCATGGTTAGATTTAATGTTATCATGAGGATGACAACAACATTAACCGATCATACTTTAGAGCACCTAAAGAACGTTTAGATAGAGGATACCGGTAGATAAAGAATTTCCTTGCATGTCTCGATGCAGGCATGGTGTAGCCCAAGGCGACTTGAAGAAGATGTGCAGCAGATGGTGCAGGGACGCCGCCGGTACTACCCTCCTGATGGTTGTCGGTCTTCACCTCTCCTAGCACCTCATTAGGATCGGTATTTTGGTTCTCGACGTGCCTTACCGTGTGAATTGTTCGTTCACACGAATGAGCCTTTCCTTTTTATATTCAGGTGCTAGAGAAACAAAGACCGGTACCATGTCGTTGCTCTTGAGTGCATTCGATCAGGTTATAACCGAAAGATCAATTCCAACTGACCCTGCCATGAGAGGTACTACCATTTCTCAAGTAAATCTCAGCAAAAACGAGTTCAGAAACAGTGCCGTTTCAGTTTAATCGCTTTGAATTGATAGACAGGTGGAATCGTGCATGAAATCGTGGAGGACATAGTGCCACTCGTGGTCTTTCGGTAGATGGCCTTGCAACACACTCAAGTATCTAGCATGCCGTTTGCTCGCTTACAAGCCATCTTCTCAAAGCAGTAACACGAGACGTTTAGGCTGATCGGATGACGCGAAACGTCTGTGTGAAATCGAATGATCTACGGCGTGGCCACTTGGCCGAAATAATCATAAGAGCTTCAAGCAAATTACTGTAACATACATACATCCTTTTCTTTTGCTGTGGACAAATCACAAAGGATGATGATGATCCATATGCTACGCCAATTCCAAATGAAGTCATGAACATAAGTCGGCGTGTAGTGGAGGTAGGATTTTCATTAGGATCCAAGGATGAGGACCAAAGTAGCAAAAGAGAGAGAGGGGGGGAGGGGCCGGCGGACGGCCAGCTACATGGGCTTTGATGCCAAGGAACGCATTGTTTAGAAGCAACGTACCCCAGCTCAAGCCGTAGCATTGCAGCCAAGTCACTCGAATCTTCAGACCACATCACACTCTTCGTCTCTTTCCCCCCACGAGTCCACAACACACACATATATAACCACATGCATGCTCACCACCACAACTCACTCAGCTCCCCATTACTACAGAAGAAGCAGCATCTCATCAGCTAGTTCATCGGGCAATGGCTTTCAACCCTAACCCTCCTGGCCTCGGCTTCCCCTTCCCCTTCTTCCCTCCGCCAAACACATATGCTCCTCCAGGCCCCTTTCGCCCAATGCCGCCACCAAGCCCTTTCGGTCCAAGGCCACCGCCACGCCCTCAAGCCCCACCGCCCCCACGGCCTCAAGCTCCACCACCACCACGCCCGCCGCCGGTTCAGCCCCCGCCTCCTCCGCGACGTGCTCCCCCGCCACCAACTCAACCCCCTCCTCCTCGCCGAGCACCGCCTCCACCTACTCAGCCCCCACCACCCCCACGGCGTGCCCCACCTCCACCCTCACCACCACCACCACCGCCTCGCCATGCCCCACCTCCGCCATCACCACCACCGCCTCGCCGTGCTCCACCCCCACCATCACCACCCATTCGCCCGCCGCCACCACGCCCACTAGCCCCACCTCCGCCACATATCAGCCCGCCAACACCTCCACCTGGCCCTCAACCCCACGTGGTCATCATCGTGGTGTTCGTCTCGCTAGGCGGGCTCCTCCTGCTGGCATGCCTGGCTGCCTTCTGCTTGCACAAGAAAAAGAAGAGGAAGACAGAAAAGAAGGCAGAGGTGTTGAACTTCAGTGACCATGTCCATGTCCATAAGGAGGCCATGCCAGGTCCAGGGGGCTCCAAGGCTGTCAGGCTGACAATGGATGAAGACGTCAAGTTCCAAGAGGCGGTGAAGAAGTCAGAGACCGGGGAGGCGTCCAGCGCCACGGCATCAGGGAAAGCACATCACCACAGCGCGTGGATGTGGCACAGTAAGCAGAAGAGCAAAGCAGAGCAGGAGGCAGAGCTCGTCAACGTCACCGGACACTTCCATGTCGATGAGAAGATTATGCAAGGACCTCATGGCGAGAAGATTGAGGTCCTTTCAGAAGACGAAGATGTCAGGTTTGAAGAGGCTGACAACAAAGAAAAAGAGTCTCAAAGGTCAAAGGCCCGCATCAACAAGTTCTAACAAGAGAATTGGAACCATCTGCTCAAGTCTAACAAGACTCTTCAGCAGCTTGAGGCAACGATCAAATCCGTACCTACACACTGCATGCATTTGTTTTTTATCAGATTGTATCTTCTTTCGTGTGACTGAAATAAGGGCGTCGCAGACCCAGTTTGATTGAACGGAATATGTAATTACCGCTGTAAGCAAAATTTGTATATGGGCAACATATGTCTGAATGGAAATCTTTCACAAAATTTCATGAAAAAACAAACAAACAAAACACTGTCAAAGAGGGCAGTTACTGACTCATATTGCTTCATAACAAATGTGCTTGTAAGTAAACATAAGCTTTCTGTCCATATGTGACATGAGCAGAAAGAGGATTTCTGGGACTACAGCAGAAGGTGAACACGGCCGCAGGCTACATTTCTTTACAGTGTAACCTAACTGTAGTTTCCAGTACTTTGTTATCAGTACAGAGGATATCATGATCCTAACTACTTCTGCTACTTAGTTAATTGCAATGGGAGTAATTCGCTTCCTAGTGGGCTTGCTCGATGCGCTCTTCTGGGCTGACACTGGTGGCGGTGTAACTTCTACAGGAGCAGGATTGGCCTCCATCTTAGCTTTGCTGGCACCAGCATCATCTTCCATGCTGTCTGCCTTCAGTGGCTTTGCGTGTTCATGGGTCGCAGTTCCTTCAATAACTTCCTTCATTCCTGTCGTGTTTTGAAGAATAGCCATGTATTACAGGGGAAGTCCGTGTATGAAGGAAGAAAGGTATCCAATGTATGCAAGATGTAGGTTCGAATCGCAACTGTCTGTTATGCCCATCTACTATATTGTGGTTAGCATGAAATTCATACCCTTGGTCCTTGGATGCATAGACAATTTTTGTGAGTGTATTTACTTACAGGTAACTGAAAAAATACATGGAGAACCATTCGATCTAGTTAAATGTAATTGTTCTTGTTCACATTTGTGTATGACCAAATTTTTTTTTCAAGGAACCAACAGGACCACTGCTTCAATTAGAAGAAATAGAGTAACATTTACATTTCTTAAGTCTGCCAACTTATGTGGGCAGAAGGAATTTCTTTTACTCCCTCTGTCTCGAAATAGATGTCAGGGATTTGTCTAGATTCGCATGTACCTATGCATTAAAACACGTCTAGATACATGCAAATTTAGACAAATCTCCAACATCTATTTCGAGACGGATGTCAAAAAGGCTAGTGTTGGTATCTTACTCATAACTAAGATGTGTTCAGAAACAAATCCATTCTTTCATATGGTTATGTGCCATGTCAGAAGGGAAATTTTGGGCTAGGGCTGGAGGAGAATACATACACAAACTAAATTTCATACAGTTTAACATAAAACTGATTTCCAGTACCACAGAAAATATCATAATTCTACCTACTTCAGTTTTTGCAACATGAGTAAATAGGCTTACCTAATGTGCTGTTTTTGGCCAACACTGGTGGAGGAGTCGTTGTACCAATGGGGCAGGCTGACATCTTAACTTCGCTGGTATCAACATCAACTTCCATGTTATCTACTGTTAATGGCTTAGTATTTCTGCATGTGACATTTGCTTCTGTAACTTCTTTTTTCCCTGGGAGTTTTCATAGAAATTAACTGTTAGAGAGTGGTTTCAAGTAAATGTATGCCATGACAGACATAAGTTACTGCATGTCTGTCTTAAACGATTATTCAAATGGTGTTGCATCACAGGGTCAGCTGCACTAATGAAGTACCCAGAAAGAGAAAAGATAGAGAAAAGGGAATAAATAAAAAGTACCAGAAACGATGTGCGGCTGCCCCAGTTGATCATTCTCAAACTCAATAATAGTGCAGTAACCATCCCGTGATGACAATGCCAGGTACTTTGCATCAGAAGACCTGCAAAAATAATGAAAAGATGGATTTCTATTTTTGGTAGGATTGCCAAATAAGACGAGTTTCACCGTAGCTAATGGAGAAGATTCCAAAAGCAACGAACCATTGCAGTACTAGTACTCACCATGCAATATCTGTAATGGCGGCATAATGAAGACCAGCATGTATTAGAATCGGAGCAGCACTTTCAGTGTCATAGACATACAGCGAGTTGAAAGTAGCAACAGCAAAAACAGCTCTGTAAGGAAGCTTGAATAAACCTTCTGCAACAGTACAGAAGTACTCAGTTTCACTGTAACATATCAGTAAAACAGTGAGGGACTCCTAGCAAGGCTGCAAATCAATTGAGCTACCTGATTCAGAACCACGCAGGCTGAAAAGAACAGGGCAAAAACGAACTGCTACTATAGCCTTACTTGCACCAGGGAGTTGTATTGCAGGCCTGCAGTGTCAAACAAGTTAGCATCTTATATTTTGGAACAGAGGGAGTATAACACTAGGTATACTGGGACAAGTTGTATGCTCAAGAATAAGATGTTAAGAATTGCACATCTCTGGAAACAACACTTATTTTAACATCCCAAGACAACTAGGTAATCAAAGAGCTCTGAAAGGGCAGGGCATCAATTCCCTCCTATAACTGACTTTTAAATGATAGTTGATTTAACTTTCTAGGAACACCTGGGAAAATATGTAAGGCCATCTTCGGATGTTCAGTGTAATGTGAAGGAACAAATTAGTGACAGATCTTATGTGATGCTTAGTTTTTTCACATTATGTTGTTGTAGCCTTGTAGGTACCAGCTGAAATAAATGTGACAGAGACATTTATCTTAAAGGCAAGAACATAGTTGTGTTATTTCAAGTATTAGATGTGCTACCTTGACAGGTCTCTCCTTGACATTATATAGGCAGTATTAATCACTTCAGATGAGTATTTGCATAGGCCTGATTAAGATAAAGAGAGACAAACTTGTCAACGAGGTAGAGATGATAATCTACATTGTGTGCAGGAGGAAAAACAATATACCTGCTGGCAGTACCAGAAAAGATCCATCAGGCGACCATGCCAACCTCCGGAAGAAAGATGGTAATGTCTCATCATGAAACAAATGAGTTTTAACTGTTGGCTGCAAGGTAAAGGATTATCCTACTTGTTCAATGCACATCGAAAGGATGTGGCAATTAAAGTACATCAAACAAACCTTGGAATCATCATGATTTTGAAATTCTGCCTTCACTAGTGTATGCTGGCAAACAAAGTTCATCTTCTCCATATTCTTTGATTTTCCTTGAGGCTTATTTGCATATATTTTGCAGGTTCTGTCTGAGCTCAAAGAAGCAATATATTGACCCAGAGGATCCCATGCCACGCCCTGAACATAATGTAAATGGCCTTCCAACATCTGTTGCACCGCACCTGAGAACAATGGCGCATATCAATCATATAATACAGAAGCCAAGATGGTGCAAACATTGGATCGCCTGTTGTTGTAGGAATTACCTTTGTTAGCATCCCATATTATGCAACTGTTGTCAACTGAAGCAGAAACAAGGAATGAACCATCACTCGACCACTGCAGGTCAAGAACGTCCTTGCGATGGAACCTACCAAACAAACAAGGCCAATATAACTTAGAAATCATTGAAACAAGAAGGCTGCTTGAAAGAACTATCATTTTCAGATGGTATATCTCACAATAATGATTTGTGTACTTTCCAGGCCTCGCTGCCATCATCATTGATATGCAATTTCCAAAGGATGATACCACCACCTGTCACAAAGATGCTGTAATTATGTCTGCCAGACAGGACTGTTAATCTCTTGAGGCCAAATTTAGGGGTTGCCTTTCTTTATGGAAATTACAATCCTGGCATCTAAGAGCATATGGATTGATAGAAATAAGGTGTTTAAAATTAAAAGTGAAGAAACGACAATTGAGAGATGGAAGGAAAAGTACAAACATGACCTTGCCATGGTTGGTCATAGATGTAGAAGAAAATATGCAACCAAATTTTGTGATTGGCTAAACAGAATTCAGTAGGTTTCCTGTTTGTATTCGTTAGATTTTTTAACCCTAACTTGTGCAGTCAAGCATAAAAATGTAATACTCCCTCCGACCCAAATTAGTTGACTTAGATTTGTCTAGATTCGATTGTATCTAGACATGATTTAGTATTAGATTCATCCGTATCTTGACAAATTTAAGTCAACTAATTTGGGTCGGAGGGAGTATAATATGCTGCAGTGGGAAATGTTCCTATTTTTCAGTCAAGAGTTAAACCACCACCTGATTACAACAGAAGCCAATTTACAAAACCAGGACATGAAAAAATCAACATGATCATTTAGCTAAACTGAAAATAGCTTCAAGAAGGATGAGATAGTTGTACTCCTACAACAGATGGCAAATGCTAAAGCAAGAGGTGTGGCAAGGTTTGACCATTTTTTGTTTGTCGGTTTGTTTTGTGAAATTCAAACCCTATGTACAGAACCAACCAATAATTGTCTTGATTGAATCAGCAGAACTGGGTGCATTCCGTTAAAGATAAATGAGAAGTTTCAAGTGCTAAATTGAACATACCATCAGAACCGGACGCTAGATTTTCGCCTGCATATAGCCAATAAAGAAAATGGGGTTAATTACACACAGCCAAACAAATAAACACTGAGTGAATATATTTCAATTTTGCACAGGAAACAGAAACATGTGTAACTGCTCAGATGGGGACGAGTGCCTATGCAGCTGCGCTGGCATAGAGGAAAGGATTTGAAGTTGCGTTGCCACCTACCAGAAGGAGAGAAGCGGAGGACGTTGACGGCGGAGCTGTGAGACGAGAGGCTGCTCACGTATGAAGCAGTGGGGAGCTTCTTCTCCGAATCGTCCGACGCTATCGCCCAGATCTGCAAGGCAACCACCATGAAAACGGAGGCGTAGATCACGCGTACTACCCCCATTCATCAAACCAGAGGCACAAGCTCGAAAACCATCCAGGGGGCAAACCGAGGACGCACGGCAGAGCCTTGAGCAGAGCGGAAAGGGGGGAGAAGGAATGGCGGACCTTGATGTCGTGGTCGCCGCCGCCGGTGGCGAGGCGGCGGGAGACGGGGTGGAAGTCGAGGGTGAGCACCGGCTGGAGGTCGTGCCAGTTGATCTGCACCGTGCCGCCCCGCATCCTCTCTCTCGTTTTCTTCTCCGGTGGGATGGATGGAATCGAATAGAATCGCCTCTGATGCTAGGGTTTGTGGAAGGCGGGAAAATGGAGGGGATTGGGCGCGCGACTCCACTTTTGTTCCCTCTATAACTGCAGACTCGAGTGGAGTGAAGAAGAGAGGGAAGGGGCAACAGAGGCTGGGCAGAAAGTAGAAGCAGCAAAATGGGTTGTATCACGGCCCATTACCTAGCTAGAGCTTGCCCAATAATTACAATTTTTTTTGCAAATTCTTGCCCAATAATATTCGAGAAGCCTGTTTTTTATATGAGTACTATCTGTTTTCCAAAACTTCAACCATCTATTAATAATTACCAATACAGTAATATAAATAGGTCTAAAAGTAATAAAAAATAACAAATAGGTCCATGGACCACCTAACGACGACTACACAGACTAGCGTGAGCCAAAGGCGGCCGTCATCCTTAGAATCAAGCAAAGCTTGTCGTAGTAGATTTTATTATAATAGATAGACGAGAAGTCATCCTGCTAAGACCTCAGATGACGAGCCCAACAGAGCAGCAATGTGTTAATTAAACAGAGAGCTTTTGTGGTTGATTATAAGAGAAATTATGGGAACGGCTTAAAATCCAAGAATATCTTTGATTTACATGATTCAAAAAGTTAAATCTTTAGCAAGGATTTAGAAACGTAGGGGCGGGAAAATGATGAATTGCAATTCTAGTCTTGCTCATTCACATATGAATCATATAATGGACCATATAACGAATCGTAAATTTGTTATGGGGGTACTACGGTTCAAACCAACAATCATACAACTTGTCTACTACCGAGTAGAAAATCTATAATGCTGGTCTTAGTGGAAGTATCATAGCTAGTATCATGCATGCCATGTTGGCAAAAATCTGACGTGGTACAACAATTAATGAAGAAAGAGATGGTTACAGTATCATAGGTAGATACCGTATCATAGCACGTAAAACTAGAAAATCTTCATACAAATAAATCTTGCACACAATTTTGTATTGAGATTTTACAAATAATTAAATATAGTACTATATGATACTATGCACCATGAAGATAATATCATATACTAGTATCATATGCATGATATTAATAGTATGATACTACCACTAGGACCAGCCTAAAGATTCAAGCCCTAGAAGATTTCTCTGAAATTCACGTGAATCAAAGTGGTTGCATAGAGCACTTTAATTAATTTTTAGTTTTTTTTTGGGAATAGGATCTGGCACTAAAAGAAATCTCAAACGGTACAAAGCACCTCAAAAAAGCAAAAATTACAACGAGATCCTTAAGAAGTTCGTCATCTTCAACCTTCAGACCATATCGACGGTGCGCTGTCACTGCCACTCTTCACTGAGTCGGTTCTAACGTTGTTCGCTGCGCACAGGAAGTCGTCGAACAAGTCAAGAAGACCACATCCGTCCTGGAGACGAAAAAAAAAGTATGAACTACCGATGAAGCTCCTTGACGATCCAAAGATCTCATAGCCAGAAAAAATCCTCGAAGACCACACAACTCCCACAAGCTTCTCGATATCGCCGTCAAGATGGGGCTGAAGTCAAGGAGACCTTATTGAAAGAGACGCTGGCATCACCACCTAAGCGCCGTCCCACCAAACTTGAACCCTAGAAACAGTAAAACAGAGCCCTCCCACCGATGGGGCCGAGATCCACCCCTCTTCCATGGGCCGAAGGCCACAAAATCGAGATGGATCTGCGGCGGCGCCAACGGGAGACGAGGAAAACCTGATCACCTTCTCAGGCTCTCACGGGCGAAGGGTTTTTTCTGAAGTGTTTGAATGATAATTAATGTGTACTTTAATGGTGTGTATGTCTTTGTGAACAGTGGAATTAGTATAAACATCAGATATTTTCTAGAGAAAATATAATTTGTAGCTCCAATCAGATCATAAGATATTTAGAGTAGGCGAGATTATTTCTACGTGGGAACAATAGGCTGAATCTGCACTAGTAGCTAATAGATGTGACTCCTGCGTTAGTGGTACTTTTTGCCTACAACAAGTGGATTGTTGGATGAGGTGCTAGCTGTTCATGGTGGCATATACACACAGACAGATCATATCTATCAGTAATGGCCACTAATGAATTAAGTCGATGATTATTGTCACCAGATCTTGGCACACTATGTTGGTAATGGTTGCATAACATGGGGACGTAAGATGTAAGAAAAGAGTAAAAGGGAAGAAAAAATGTGAGAATTACAGGGAAAGGTAAAATAAGTGGGGAAACCTAGCTAGCTAAAATGCACCCAGATTCATAGGCCATCTGGAAAAGAA
The DNA here is from genome assembly GCA_023614405.1 of Avena insularis. NCBI lineage: Eukaryota > Viridiplantae > Streptophyta > Magnoliopsida > Poales > Poaceae > Avena > Avena insularis. The sequence continues at coordinate 86,916,699 of CM042695.1, forward strand.
AATAGCACTATCAGATCAATTTTGCATATTGAAATTAACCTAGTCAATAGACATGCAGATTTGCACTTATCTATGGATGAAATAACTTTTGACGTTGGTACTTAATTTATGCGAATTTCCCACCTCTAACTAGCTGCAATTGATAAGATACCATTACCAATGAAAAGCTGAAAGAACCCCAAGGTAGTGTCGAGGTGCATCATTCCCAAAAAAAAACACAAATACTCCAAATCCAAATCTTGTTGTTAATTTATGTAAACCGTCCACACTTTTGAACTACTACATAGGGAGTAGTACATCTACATGTTAATAATGTGATCGTTGAAAGATGGTAATATATTTCAAATCACTTTTGTAGTTATCATTTGTAATTGTGAAAGTTGTGTTTGAAATCTTTGGGAAAAAGATGACGTGTTTTCAAAAGGAGTAAATTTTGTTGAAGTGTATAAGTGGATTGCACTGCCCTTTCCATCAGTTCGGACTTTTGGTTGCGTTGGCTAGTGCATGAAGCTTGACATGGTATCAGAGCCTAAGGTCTCGAGTTCGAGTCCTGGCTTTCGCAATTTATCCTAAAATTGTTGTTGACCCCTCTGTGTCCACGTATAGGCCTCTTGAGTTATACGTGAGTTTCGCGTGTCGTCGCTCAAGTGTATAAGTGGATTGCACTAGCCATTTTCATCAGTTCGGACTTTTGGTTATATTGGCTAGTGCATGAAGCTTGACATGGTATCAGAGCCACGTTTTATCTTTTAGTTGCGATAATGACACGACTCATTCAACTCATTTAAATAATGTCACAACGTCCAATCCAATTTAATTATCGCAGGAGTATTTATCCAAATGAGTTATGTTTTCTTGGAAAAAAACTACGAAAGAGTATATGTATTAATCTAGTCCGAGGTATAGCCTTTTTCGGTTCGATCTGGCTCCGGTCGCCTAAATACATCAACATAACTGTCCACGTGTACATAGCGTACACAGTTGGTTAGGCATGTACTTCCTCTGTCCTATAATATGTTGCACATAATTCGTGCAAAACAATCTTTGTAAACTTTGATCAAGAGTACACAAAATAATATAAATTAATATGTATGGTATGAAATGTATATATTATGAAAACATATTTTAAGCCAATTCTAATAATATTAATTTGGCATCATATAGGTTTACAATTGTATCAAACTACTTTTTTTTCCGAGTGTATCAAACTACTTGATCAAACATTATACGGTTTGAATCTAATAAAATCTTATATGCAATATAAATTGGGGTTGAGGAAGTAAAAAAATCAATGGTCCAAAAGTGTGTGTATCGAATGTACTCGAATCTACCACAGCATTCGTTCAGTTAGCCAGCTGCTCTAAAGGTTAGAAGTGTTCGAGATATTTAGACTGTAGCCAACTGTTACCGCGACGGTGCACTTGTAAAGTTAATTAATACGCTAGTTACCGCCTAACCTAGCACTCCTCCTATACATTGATGCGTTTTGCCAAGTTAATTACTTCGAGAAAGAGCTCGAATGCTCGGATTCTTCTTCAATCCGAACGCGTGGTCGAAGTCGAACTTGAACACGATCCTTCGATCGGCGTACACTGCCAGTTGACGTACGTCCGGTTCTGCTTTGAGGAACCCTGCCGGATTCTGCCAACTGCCAGCTTCCTTTTTGTGTGCAATAGTCAAAACACTTGATCGCCTTGCTAGTGGCCGACGAAGTGAAGAGAAGCAAGCATGAAACCAGCTGGAGCGGGGGTTCCCTTCCACCTACAGTCAACAAGCCTACATGTGTAGCCGCGCAAAGGGAGTTCCGAATCCACTAACTCGATCAGTCACCAGTCATGCATCCACCTTTCTGGCGTGTCAAGTCAAGCTAGCTACCCACAATGTAGCTCATTTTAGGGTTTTGCTACAGTCTCCAGCACTAGACTTTACATGCTATTTGTCATATATGGATAGGTACGGTCAGCAAAAAGCTATAGTACTCCATCTGTCCTAACTAGATGCCATACATTTATCTAGATTCGCATTATTTATATACTAAAACACGTCTAGATATATAGGAATCTAGAAAAATTGGCTTTTGTGTTTTCGTGAAAAAGAATCGGTGACATCTAATTCGGAACAGAAGGAGTAATAGGAGTTAGGATCTTATATAATAGAGGGATTTTTTGAGGAACCGGTAGGTGTTGTGCCATCTATTTAGATAGCAGAAAAAACAGAGTTCATCTACAGAGCCCCACATAGCAGGGTCTAGCCAAGTGGCGGATAACCGCAATGAAAATCCGAACGCACGCACGCGCACACACACGCGCGCACGCACACGAATATGAGAGGTTCTGTCACTTGAAAGACATCCATCAGGGTTTGAAGATAGGTGGTTTGGTTGTACATCCTCTGCTCCCAAGTGAGCTAGGTTTACTTTCAAAGACATATTTAATCAACCCACTAAGTCAATCCGAATTATTTTGATGGATTAGTATATAGCCAAAACTAGAGAAATCTATTTATCAACTGCTATTTCTAATGGACAGTTGGGTACTGTATGCAGTGGAAAAAAAACATGTTCCATGATAAAGCCGACATATACTTGAGAGCGAACAAATGGAAGCTGAGCTCCAATGAGCCTTTTATGTTTCTAAAACTGAAAATCATATTTACAAGTTTCAGAAAAGAAAGCCTAGATGTTGTCAATGATCTATTCTACAAGCTTGAAAAATCTCCCACACAAAATTATTTATATTCTAGGCTACACAAAAAAGGTAAAATCTGACAACTTTTATAGTTTTGAAATGTGCACTCTTTAGTATGATCAGGTCTACACTTTTTGCAATCATGTAGTACAAAGAATTTCACATCGAGATTTTGCACCCTTATAGTTTACATCATTACGTATAGGATTTGTTTCATTTTTTTTGAAACTTTAAATATAATTTCTAAGAAAATAGACGGCTACCTGCAACTCAGCCTCCATTTCGAATTTCCCCTATATACTTGGGCTAGATTGAAGCGTGGAGACGTTACATATGGAATTAATTAAGTATGTTTGTCATGGAGTGAGCACTTCCACTAACTGCTACCAGGCTAGGGCGAATCCACACACAAGAAACACACACGTCTTAATAGAAAAAACAGCAAAATTAAGTACTTCATCCGATCCATATTACTTGTCGTATAAATGGATGTATCTAGTTATGTTTTAGTGCTAGATACATCCAATCCAGTGACAGGTAATATGGATCGAAGGGAGTAAGAAAAGCACCAAAGCCGAGTACTTCTCTTACTAGTGCATGATAATGTCATCAATTGCTATTTGTCCAGACCAAATTAAATTAGCGGGCCTAAGTCCATGACGAGCCAATATCATCAATTGGGTTGTTACATCTTAGTGCACTGCAATATATAAGAGAAAACAACATGTGACCATATCTTGGTGTAGGGTTCGCAGCATAGAAAACAAAAAAATTCCTACGATGGGAACTAAGTACCAAGATCTATCTACTAGATAAAAACAATGGACAGATGTATATCCGTAAAGAACATACCCTTGAAGACCGACAAAGCTTAACGAGTTCGACTCGTGGTTGATGTAGACGATCTCTTGCCGATCTCAAGATCGAGAGGAAGTCCTAGCGCCGCAAATCAGCAGCGCATCCGTGCCCGCACACAAGTCTAAGGCACCGAGCAACCTCCGCCTCCTCGCTCCAGCGATGCAGCGGAAGCACAACTCTTTCTTGCTGAATAGCCACCGGGAACATGTATCTCGCTAGTCCGAGACCATGGGGGATAAATTCTAGAGGGGGAGAGAGATCCTTCACGAGGAGGTGTGAGTGAGAGAGAGGGAGAGGGGTGCCTTTTATAGGAGGAAGGGGGCACCCAAGGGGGTGGCCGCCGGCCATGGGGGCTGCCCCCTCCCCTCCTTCATTCATGTGGGTGGACACTCCACTCACAAAAACCTCTTCATTTCCCTCCACTCAAAATCCCACTCAAACTTGCAATTAAATTTCCACCAAATTTAATGCAAACTCTTATTAAATAAAACTCTTTTATTTATTCAGAATTTTGTCAATTACTTTAATGACAAACATTCACAAATAACCCCTTGCTAGAATTCCATTTCACATGCATAACCTCTTTATGCAATTTCACCCGAAAACCCGTTTCGGTATCTAGTGAAATAAATTCCTGCACTTGTTCATTCTTTCGGCATGAAACTTTTGCTCCAGTTGGATGTCGGTGTCTCTTAAGTGTGTCACCCTACGGTTCGTGAATAATGCGGACATGATCGAGACCCTTCTCGGATCAATAATCAGAAGCGGGATCTGGAGACCCATACTGACTCCCACACATTCAACGATGACTTTCTTGTGATCGTCGGAACATTTTACGCTAGTATCTTAATCCCTTTGTTTCACGATATATTACATGTCCGAGATTCGATCATCGGTATCTCCATACCTAGTTTGATCTCGTTACTGACATGCACTCTTTTCTCGTTCCCGTGATATAACATTCTAGTGATCAAATCACTTGCTTGCAAGCTAATCAATGTGATATCACCGAGAGGGCCCAGAGTATATCTATCCGTCATCGGGATGAACAAATTCCATTCTCGATCCATGAGCCTCAACATAACACTTTATTAGTTCTGAATCCATCTTTATAATCACCCTGTTACGGTGTGACGTTTGATGTTATCAAGAAACTCTTCCAGTGTTAGTGATTGACATGATCTCATGGTCTAAGGATTAGGATCATTTCATAAGTTGTTATAGCAATATAAACTCAATGACTTTGATCGTAATGCTATACTTCGGATGAATGTTCATCAGACCATTACACTAATGTTGTGATCCCGTTATTAACAACATCCAATGTCCATGATCAGGAAACCTTGATCATCTTGTTAATCAACGAGCTAGTTTATGAGAGAGGCATAACTAGGAACTTTATGTTTGTTTATTAAACACAGATGTATTAATGTTTCCGTATTAATACAATTATAGCATGCAAAATAAACATTTATCATATACTTGGAATACACATAATAAACACTTTATTATTGCCTCTCAGGACATATTCCCTTCAGTCTCCCACTTGCACTAGAGACAATAATCTAGTTACATAGTGATAAATCTAACACCCATTGAGTTCTGGTGTTGATCATGTTTTGCTCTAGGGAGAGTTTTAGTCAACGGATCTACTACATTGAGATCCGTATGTAATTTACAAATCTTTATATCTCCATCCTTGACATGCTCGCGGATGGAGTGAAACCGGCGCTTAATATGCTTGGAATGCTTGTGAGACCTTGGCTCTTTGGCATTGGCAATGGCACCATTGTTGTCACAATAGATCACCATTGGGTCCAACGTGTTTGCCACCACTCCTAGTTCGGATATGAACTCCTTCATCCAAACTGCTTCCTGAGCCGCTTCTGAAGCAGCAACATATTCGGCCTCCATTGTTGATCCCGCTACCACAGGTTGTTTGGAGCTCCTCCAGCTAACCGCTCCGCCATTCATGAGAAATACGTATCCGGATTGAGACTTAGAGTCATCCGGATCGGTGTCAAAGCTAGCGTCAACATAACACTTAGCGACGAGCTCTTCTTCACCTCCGTATACAAGAAACATATCCTTAGTTCTTCGTAAGTACTTAAGGATATTCTTGACCGCTATCCAGTGTTCCGAACCTGGATCCGATTGGTACCTACTAGTCAAACTAATAGCATGTGCCACATCCGGTCTTGTACATAGCATGGCGTACATTATAGAGCCTATGGCTGAAGCATAGGGGACTTTGTCCATAATCTCTCTTTCTTCCGCCGAAGCCGGACTTTGAGTCTTACTCAATGTCTTGCCTTGCAACATAGGTAAGAACCCCTTCTTACTTCCGTCCATTTTAAACTTCTTTAAAATCTTATCAAGGTATGTACTTTGCGATATCCCTATTAGGCGCCTAGATCTATCTCTATAGATCTTTATGCCTAATATGTATGACGCTTCACCTAGGTCCTTCATTGAAAATTTGCTGTTTAGATAACTTTTAACACAGTTTAAAAGATCTATATCATTTCCGATCAATAATATGTCATCCACATATAATATCATAAATGCCACATTGCTCCCACTCACTTTCTTGTAAATACAAGCTTCTCCATAAGTTTGGACAAATCCAAACTCTTTGATCACCTCATCAAAGCGGAGATTCCAACTTCGTGATGCTTGCTTCAATCCATAGATGGATCGCTGAAGCTTGCACACCTTGTTAGCATCCTTAGGATCGACAAAACCCTTTGGTTGTATCATATACAACTCTTCCTCAATATTACCATTGAGAAACGCGGTTTTTACATCCATCTGCCATATCTCATAATCGAAATATGCAGCAATTGCTAACATAATCCTAACTGGCTTTAGCATCACTACGGGAGAGAATGTCTCATCGTAGTCAACTCCTTGAATTTGTCGAAACCCCTTTGCGACAAGTCGACCTTTATAGACGGTCACATTACCATCAGCATCAGTTTTCCTTTTGAAAATCCATTTGTTCTCCACGGCCTTTCGGTCGTGAGGTAAGTCCACCAAGTTCCAAACTTGATTTTCATACATGGATTCCATCTCGGATTTCATGGCTCCTAACCATTTGTTGGAATCTGGGCTCATCATCGCTTCTTCATACGTCGCAGGGTCATCATTTTCATCAACCATGAAATTCATGACAGGATTTCCGTATAGCTCAGGAGCTGCAGGCGTCCTGCTTGACCTGCGAGGTTCGGTAGTACTCTCTTTCGGAGTTTCATGATCATTATCATTAGTTCCCTCTTCAACAGGTGGAGCCAACTTCGGAACAACTTCCGGCGCTGCGCTACTCGCCATACTTTGAAGAGAAGGTTCAATAACCTCTTCGAGTTCTACCTTCCGACTACTCACACCTTTCGCGAGAAACTCTTTCTCTAGAAAGGATCCATTCTTGGCAACAAAAACCTTGCCCTCGGATCTGTGATAGAAGGAATACCCAATAGTTTCCTTAGGGTATCCTATGAAGACGCATTTTTTCGCTTTGGGTTCGAGTTTATCCGTTGAAGTTTCTTCACATAAACATCGCATCCCCAAACTTTAAGAAATGACAGCTTAGGTTTGTTTCCAAACCATAATTCATACGGTGTCTTTTCAACGGATTTAGATGGTGCCCGATTTAAAGTGAATGCAGCAGTTTCTAGTGCATAACCCCAAAATGACAACGACAAGTCCGTCAGAGACATCATAGATCGAACCATATCTAATAAAGTACGATTCACGTTTTACACACCATTTCTGTAGTGTTCGCGGTGTGAGTTGTGAAACAATTCCACACTCTTTCATGTGAGTGCTAAACTCGTAACTTAGATACTCACCTCCACGGTCGGACCGTAGAAATTTGATCTTTCTATTACGATGATTTTCCACTTCATTCTGAAATTCCTTGAACTTTTCAAAGATTTCAGACTTGTGTTTCATCAAGTAGATATAACCGTATCTACTCAAATCATCCGTGAAAGTAACAAAATAACGATATCCACCTCGTGCCGACACACTCATTGGACCACATACATCAGAATGTATGATTTCCAATAAATCCGCCTGCTCCATTGAACCGAAAACGGCGTTCTAGTCATCTTGCCCATAAGGCATGGCTCACATGTATCAAATGATTCATAATCAAGTGATTCCAAAAGTCCATCCGAATGGAGCTTCTTCATCGCTTAACGCCAATATGACCTAGACGGCAATTACATATATGCGGATATATCATCATTTAGTTTAATCCTTTTAGCATCAACATTATGAATATGTGTAACATTATCATCGAGATCTAATAGAAATAAACCATTCATCATCGATGCATGACCATAAAAGATTTCATTCATATAAATGGAACAACCATTATTCTCGGATTTAAATGAATAACCACTTCGCATCAAACACGATCCAGATACAATGTTCATGCTCAGTGCAGGCACCAGATAACAATTATTCAAGTTTATAACTAATCCCGACGGCAAGTGGAGAGGCAGCGTTCCAACGGCGATCACATCAACACTTGATCCATTGCCGACACGCATCTTGACCTCACCCCTTGCTAGCGGTCGCTTGTTCCGCAGCCCCTGATTCGAGTTACAAATATTAGCAACTGAACCGGTATCAAATACCCAGGTGCTACTGTGAGCACTAGTCAAGTACACATCAATAACATGTATATCATATATACCTTTGTTTGCCTTGCCGGCCTTCTTGTCTGCCAGATACTTGGGGCAGTTGCGCTTCCAGTGGCCAGTCCCCTTACAATAGTAGCACTCGGAATCAGACTTAGGTCCAACTCGGGGTTTCTTTTCAGGCACGGCAACAGGCTTGCCGCCCTTACTTCCCTTCCATTTTCCCTTCTTGTCTTTCTTGAAACCAGTGTTCCTATTGATCATCAACACTTGATGTTCCTTTTTGATCTCCACTTCTGCAGTTTTAAGCATTGACAGAAGCTCGGGGAGAGACTTCTTCATGCCTTGCATGTTATAGTTCATCACGAAGCTCTTATAGCTAGGTGGCAGAGACTGCAGAACACGATGGATGCCTAAGTCAATGGGAATCGATATTCCCAAGGACACAAGCTTATCGGCGTAACCCGACATCTTGAGTACATGCTCACTAACGGAGCTGTGATCTTCCATCATGCAGCTAAAGAACTTTTCTGAAGCGTTGTAGCTCTCTACAGCAGCATGTGTGTCAAAAATCATTTTCAACTCACCCATTGTATCAAATGCATTGTCGTTTTCGAAACGCTTTCGAAGTTCCGGCTCTAGCCCATACAATATGCCGCAATGAACTAAGTTGTGGTCCTCCTGACGAGTCTGATAGACATTCTTCTCCTCGTCAGGGGCATAATCAAAAGGTGGGGGGCCTAACGGTGCTTCTAGCACGTATTGCTTTTGTGCAGCAGAGAGGAGAATCCTCAAATTCATGGCCCATTCGGTAAAGTTGCTACTGTTCGTTGCTAGTTTCTCTTTCTCCATGAACACATTGAAATTAAAAGCAGGTGGTGCCATCTACAACAGAATTTGTAAAGTTTAGACTAAGTGTATGATAGATTAAGTTCAACTAATCCATATTACGAATGAACTCCCACTAAAAAATGACATCCCTCGTGCCTTTTTGGTGATTACATGAACCAAATCCACTATACCAAGTCCGATCATCACGTGAGTCGGTATAGCTTCAAAGGCGAGCATCAAATGGGCATCATATCAACTATATGACGCATGCCGTGTTCCGAGGCCATGTCTGTACATGCTAGGCTCGCCAAGTTAGAACCTTAGTATTCACGTGTGTAACTGTTTTACACCCGAAATATGGTCGTGGATCCAAGAACACCCGATCATCACGTGATGTCTTGGAGCGACGAAAACATAATCGGTGCATACTAAAGGAAGAACACATTCTTATCTTGATATTTAAATGAGGGATCATCTTATTATGCTAACAAAGCGCTAAACAAGCAATATAAGATGCTATCAAACATCATATGTTTATTAGTGAAATGATATGGTTCCCGCAGATGATCTCTATCATGTGCATCGTGGTATGATCACTATCATACCTATATGTGTAAATCCAAGGTCTATGGAGTTTACACACTATGTGTGTTGTAAGAGTATCATCTCATACTTCTACTTACAACACTACCATATCATAACACTAGCCCAGCAACAATTTAAACTAGACGCCTCTAATTTATCCATTGCAAGTTTTACGTGGCTTAGGGCTTTCGAGATAGAACCGTTCTTACCTACGAACATGAACCACAACGAGGATAATCAAATTGTTGACAACTCGCTTGCAAAATAGATATTGACTATAGTAGGAGAGACAGACACCCGCTAGCCACTTATGCAAACTAGTTACATGTCAAGCGTGGAACAGGTCTCATGTGCGAGGACATGTAAAGTTTGTCCGGGCCGCTTCATCCCACTATGCCACCAATATCCAAAATTACAACAAAGGAGCAACAACATGATCATCATCGCCCACATACTCATATGTGTACTACCCGTGCAAAGTATCTACACATAGATCCGGCTCTGATACCACTGTAGGGTTCGCAACATAGAAAACAAAAATTTTCCTACGATGGGAACTACGTACCAAGATCTATCTACTAGATACAAATAACGGGCGGATGTATATCCGTAGAGAACATACCCTTGAAGACCGACAAAGCTTAACGAGTTCAACTCGTGGTTGATGTAGACAATCTCTTGCCGATCTCAAGATCAAGAGGAAGTCCTAGCGCCGCAAATCAGCAGCGCATCCGTGCTCGCACACACGTTCGAGGAACCGAGCAACCTCCGCCTCCTCGCTCCAGCGATGCAGCAGAAGCACAACTCTTTCTTGCCGAATAGCCACCGGGAACATGTATCTCGCTAGTCCGAGACCATGGGGGATAAATTCTAGAGGAGAAGAGAGATCCTTCACGAGAAGGTGTGAGAGACAAGTGAGGAGGGGGCTCCTTTTATAGGAGGAGGAGGGGCACCCAAGGGGTGGCCGCCGGCCATGGGGGGCAGCCCCCTCCCCTCCTTCATTCATGTGGGTGGACACTCCACTCACAAAATGCCCTTTAAATTTTCTCCACTCAAAAGTCCACTCAAATTCCCATTAAATTTCCACCAAATTTAATGCAAACTCTCATTAAATAAAACTCTTTTATTTTATTCAGAATTTTGTCAATTACTTTAATGACAAACATTCACAAATAACCCCTTGCTAGAATTCCATTTCACATGCATAACCTCTTTATGCAATTTCACCCGAAAACCCGTTTCGGTATCTAGTGAAATAAATTCCTGCGCTTGTTCATTCTTTCGGCATGAAACTTTTGCTCCAGTTGGATGTCGGTGTCTCTTAAGTGTGTCACCCTACGGTTCGTGAATAATGCGGACATGATCGAGACCCTTCTCGGATCAATAATCGAAGCGGATCTGAGACCCATCGACTCCCACACATTCAACGATGATTTTCTTGTGATCGTCGGAACCTTTTACGCTCTTAATCCCTTTGTTTCACGATATATTACATGTCCGAGATTCGATCATCGGTATCTCCATACCTAGTTTGATCTCGTTACCGACATGCACTCTTTTCTCGTTCCCGTGATATAACATTCTAGTGATCAAATCACTTGCTTGCAAGCTAATCAATGTGATATCACCGAGAGGGCCCAGAGTATATCTATCCGTCATCGGGATGAACAAATTCCACTCTCGATCCATGAGCCTCAACATAACACTTTATTAGTTCTGAATCCATCTTTATAATCACCCTGTTACGGTGTGACGTTTGATGTTATCAAGAAACTCTTCCAGTGTTAGTGATTGACATGATCTCATGGTCTAAGGATTAGGATCACTTCGTAAGTTGTTATAGCAATATAAACTCAATGACTTTGATCGTAATGCTATACTTCGGATGAATGTTCATCACACCATTACACTAATGTTGTGATCCCGTTATTAACAACATCCAATGTCCATGATCAGGAAACCTTGATCATCTTGTTAATCAACGAGCTAGTTTATGAGAGAGGCATAACTAGGAACTTTCTGTTTGTTTATTAAACACACATGTATTAATGTTTCCGTATTAATACAATTATAGCATGCAAAATAAACATCTATCATATACTTGGAATACACATAATAAACACTTTATTATTGCCTCACGGGGCATATTCCCTTCACTTGGCAGTATCCTACTCCTAGTAATATTATCTTTTGCCCAGGGTCCTCCTTTAAACTAACACTTCATTTTATGTGACTCGTGTTTTTCTTTCCTCGATTTGATGCACATGGACATCGGTGATCATTTAATAAAATGAAAATCATATTTGTGAGTTTTGAAAACAAGTTTGGATGTAGCAAATGATATATACCATAAAAGTGCTATCAATTGAAAATAATGTGTATTTTGAGCTAAATAAAAATGAAAAAAATGTGGTTCTGGGTATCACATTTTCAGATCTCCAAAAAATATAAGACTTTGTCAGTTTTGTGTAGCCCATAATAAAAAAAATTATACTGCAGTTTGGCATGCTTGTAGGATGTACCATTAACAAAGTCTGGAATTAATTCAAAATTAAAACTTATAAATAATTTTTTTCATTTTCTTTCAATATACAGGGATCACTAGAACTCTGGAACCAAAAACACTTCTTTCTATAAGAACAAATAAAGAGTTCAATCTCATTCGCAAAAAGAAAGTTCAACAGAATCTCACGCAGATTAGAAGAGTTGTAACATAGCTATCCACATCAAGTAAATTTCTACTAGTACATTGGAAGAAATATACTCCTATAGTGGAGTATCTGGTACATCTATATTGGGAACTAGATCTTTCCTTAGGTATACCATTCTAATTAACCACTTGCACTCAGCTAAACATTTAGCACATCAGGTCTTTTCATATCCCGTTTTGGATATACTAGGAAATATTAACCAAACAATTCATTCGCAAGAAAACTCTAACAATTAAGTTTTCCAATTGCATACTAACTAAACCGGTGGAAATTTGGTGCACATGGGCACCAGTGGTCCCCTTTTTTAAATCAAAAATCATATTTTTTTTAGTTCTAAAAAATTCTCAAAACAAATCAGAATGTATCCAGTGATGTATACCACAAACTTGCAAAATATCAATTCAAAATAATGTGTATTTTGAGCTACAAAAAATAACAAAATTGTAGATCTATAATATAGTGATTTCAAATCACAAAAACGGTCACACTTTGTCATTTTGTGTTGCCCGGAATACAAAATATTTCGAATTGAGATTTTGGAAGTTTGTGCAATATATCATTAGCAACTTTTAGGATTTTGTTTCAAGATTTTTTTAACCTATAGGCATAGTTTTAATTATTTTTTAATACGCAGTGAGCAATGAAGCTCAGGAGTCAAAAGGACTTTCCCCTAACTAAACCAAGTAAACCTAGGAATTACATATAGGAGGGGATTGACTTGGGCAGCCCCTTTATAAAAGTTTAAAAATTCTAGAGACAAGTCGTAAGAAAATAGTATTGACTCTCTCTCTCTCGAGTTAGGTACATGCCAACTAGACAACTCTCCAACAAATTTGGGACAAAGAGAGTAATTTGATGTTTTGGCCTGGTTTTTTCATAATGTTTTCTTTCTTTGTGAAAGGCGGCATCTATCTGCCCACCTGACAATGTTTGTTAATTAAACAACAACGACACACATAAAAACAGTACTTTTTGAAAATAAATAAATAGAAGAAGCATATGTATGGCACACGGTGTGGACTGCTCCACTTGGCACCAACTTAATTAGGCTGATTAGGAGTCCATTTTGGCAGCCCTGGATGGACTAGACCGGCCAGGTCTTTTTTCCCCTATAAAACCCCATCAACACAACACAAACACCACAAATCAAGCTCTTCTTCACTCTCCAAAGTCACTCACAACCAGAAAGCATCTCCTCCTCCACAGAGCCACAGCTAGATATCTCACACCAGGAAGCTACCTAGTATTCGTAGCAAGTTCCAACTCATGGCGCCAACAATGGCCATCGCCACTGCCACCCTCGTGCTCCTCGTCGTCTCCCTCCTCGCGCCCAGCACCCTCGGCTCCCGCCCAGGCCCGTCCTCGCACCACGGCCACGGCGGCCACGCCAAGCACTCGCCGCCGCCACCACCGCCGCCCGCCCCAGTCGCCCCGGCCCCGGCGGCCGCGGCGCTGGTCCGCACCACCTGCAACTCCACGGGCTACTACGACCTCTGCGTGTCCGCGCTCGCCGCGGACCCCTCCAGCACCACCGCCGACGTGCGCGGCCTCTCCGCCATCGCCGTCTCCGCCGCCGCCTCCAACGCCTCGGCCTCGGCCGCCGCGCTCGGCGCCAACGTGACAGCGCAGGGCGGCGCCGCCGTCGACGGCACCGTGCAGGCGCTCCTCCGGACGTGCGCGGGCAAGTACGGCGAGGCCCGGGACGCGCTGGCGGCGGCCAAGGTCTCCATCGCGCAGCAGGACTACGACTACGCCGCCGTGCACGTCAGCGCCGCCGCCGAGTACCCGCAGGTGTGCAAGACACTGTTCCGGCGGCAGAGGCCCGGGGCATACCCGGCAGAGCTCGCGACCAGGGAGGAGGCGCTCAATCAGCTATGCTCCGTCGCGCTCGACATCATCTCCCTCCTCAGCGCCAGCTGAAGTACCCAAGCTACGAAACGAATATGCTATGACCAATACGTATACTGCGCACAAACTATACCAAGGATGTAAGCTTAAGTACGTGTAGTTGTAACTAGCGTAGCGTACGTGTAATGACACGTACCAAGAAGTCTTATGTTTTTGCTGCTGCTAATGCAGTGTACTTAATTAATACTCCCTCTGTTCGGAAATATAAGACGTTTTAGCTTTGCGAATCGAATGTATCTAGACGTCTTTTAGTGTATAGGTTCGTAGAGGTTCGGAGTGAACCTATACCCTAAAAGGTGTCTAGATACATTCATTTCACAAAGCTAGAATGTCTTATATTTCGGAACGGAGGGAGTAACTACTAGTATTGAAGATATTTGTTTGTGGTACTTACTTGATCACCTTGTTTGAGAAGTTAAATACATGGTTCAAAAGAGTACACAAATACCCATAAAAATATCTGCTTAAGTGTGTTTATAGTATTACTGTTATTTTCATTCACCTAAAATTCCCATCAACAAGTCAAATTTGGCCGAGAGCGTGGACAGAAAAAACATTCCATGAACTCCCGCATTGCCCTTCTCAACCTCTCGGACCCAGGAGCTCGTCGCCTCCAGCCTCCCAGCATCTCCCTCACTGTCGCCGTTGTCCATTGTTGGGCTTCTCCTTGCACCCGTCTTGATCGGAGGAAGGCTGCATCGCGCTTAGGTTGCTGGCTCTCTTGTGGTCATGTTGTTAGGCGGTAACACGGCAGGCCCTCACGGCGGTGGGTTTATGAGATGGTGGTAGTCGGGAAGTCTATGTCGAGATTTGGGAGAGGATCAAGGCCATGTGCCGTCACAGCCGCTCCCATTTTTGCGAGGACAATTACGATTACAATTGCGCATTGCCAAATTATCTTCAGCAAGGACAAATCCTAGAAAGCGATACGAGAAGAATATCCTTACTTCCAAATATGTACCAAACACTTGTAAAGTGTGACCAAATATATAAAACAATATCAACATCTACAATATCAAGTTGATATTACTGGAAATGTCGTGAAATACTTTCATCATTTGGTATTTGTAGACGATGTTGGTATTTTTCTACATATACTTGGTTAAACTTTATGAAGTTTGTCATTGGCCAAATTTAAAGTGTGGGCTAATCTGAGATAGAGGCACGTTAGATGAGAACAAGTGCATTGAGGACTACATATCAAATAATTAAAATTTATCGTAGCAAACATAGTAGAACCTAAACCGAATTATGTTCATTACTGCTTATATAAGTGATATAATTTTACTTCTTATTGAACTCACTCTAATTTGTAAGGTAATTTTGACCTAGAAAAAACCAATAAAGAATTATGCCAAGCGTTCAATTTATACTCTTGCTTTCAATAAATATGTTTAAATAGTCATACACCGGTGAAAAACGGGCCTCTAGTCTCGGACCGTAACGGGCACTAGTCCCGGTTTTAGACCCGGGACTGCTAAATCGGGACTAGAGGGCCCTATCTCTAGTTTCGGTTTGCTATGGCCCGGGACTAGAGTCCACTGTGTGGCAGTTTTCGCACGATGGGGGGTGGAACCCTTCTAGTCTCGGGTCATAACACCATCCGAGACTATATTGGTTCATGTCGCGGCAGAGATTCGTGTGGCCGCGGCAGAGATTCTATGTTTTCATTTTTTTTCATTTCGTTCCTTTTTTGATTTGTGTTTCACTATAATTTTAAACATATTTCCATACACTTATTCTATGCTACTATATACACAGTACATGTTGATGCATATATATAATTAATATTTAATCTCTTGCGAGCATACATATATATACAATACTTGATCATATCAAAAGGAGGAGAATGTTTGAAATTACATGGTCATTGATGATATATCATATCAATTACATGGAGATCACTAAAGCATATCAAGTTCCGCGTCCTCCATATAATGTTCTTCCTTTTCATCGAGGACCTCCTTTATCAGAAATCCCGTCGGTTCCTCTTAAATTGCTTATATGCGTTGTTCTGGCTCTAGATTCTCCCGCAAACTGTGAATATAATGTGAATCAACTTTTCGCTCATTGGTCAACTCGCGAATGTACTCGCAGACGTTGAATCCACATAAATGAGTCCCTGGTGGCTGCAGCAAGCCCTTCACTGTTTTATAAGTTAGCTCATCTTCGAATGGATCTTCTATTTTCTGTTTGAACCGTATCCAATACCTGCTCGGCAAAGAAAATGAACAAATGAGTTATTAGTTACTTGATATCAGGAAATGAACGAAAGAGACTGATATAATACGATAATGATTGAAATTACTTATGGGGCATTGCTTTTATGTCGCTCCACTGCTTTTGATCCCAACTTAATGAGTTGTGGACTTCAACTAGGGACTTGTCAACTTGAATGTTTAGCGGTATCTAGTGGAACATGCAGACGTTTACATAAAAAGACATGCATAACTCATCAATTACACTTAAAAAAATAATGTGTATAAGACAGAAACATTCACTTAAAGTTATAAGGAAATTGTATTTTCTTAACGTAATTATGCTCAATTAAAAACCTGCACAGGTCTTCCTCCACGTCCTTAGGGTGATTGTGTAACGTATATTCATTAATGATATATGGGTCAATGAACCCAACGTCATATCTTTTAGCTCTTTTGCATTCAAACACCTTTATTCTGCAGAATATAATACCGTACAAAAAGATATATAGTCAGGATAATATATTACATGTAATGAACGAGCTAATCTAGAGCATACAAATCCATCTCTACTTCTATCGCATTGAGATAAACTAAAAATGAGAGATGGAAGGATGAAATTCCTAACCTTTTAAAACCTTGGATTTAGGGGTTGCAACCAAATCTTGACAATCTTGGGGAAAAAAGGCATAAACTCGGCTTGCTTGGAAAAAAAATGGTCGTGGCTCGGGCATGAACGAAGTTGCATTATATAGAGGAACTAACTAGTCCCGGGCCGTGATATGGGCCGGGACTAATTGTCCCTGTAAAGTGCAGCTGGTCGGCTCGAGGTCACTAGTCACGGGCCGTATTATGAACCGGGACTAGAGACTCGAAACTACCCGGGATTAGTGCTTTCTCTGGTTCGTAACTGTTTGAGACGTTACGAACCGGTACTAGTGCTCGCACTAGTCCCGGCCTGTAACAAGTCGGGACTGGTGCCTGGTTTGGCGCCGAACAGAAGGCCTTTTTTCCACTAGTGATATACCAGAAATCACTATTAAGATATTTAGTTTTTACGCTTACAAGCATCTACCATGAATACATATACACTATATTGCTTATGCAATTGTTAAAAAACAATTTTAAAAGACCTTTTGTTATAAAATAAAATTTAAATTTAGCATAAGGCAAGTTTATTGAAGATATATATTACAATGTATAATAAATAGCATTGAAATCAACATTTAGTATCATTTTATGTGGTTAACTATGCAAATAAACTATAGAAAATTAACTGTTAATATTGTAGCATGCAAAAGGTAAATTAAAAAATATAATAGTTCGGTATAAATTTATTCCCACATTTATTTCGTCTATCAAACAGGGTGAGACGGAAGTGCGTAGTCGCCGAGCAATATTCTAATCTTTAAATTGAAATATTTGCACATTATCTAACCGGTACAATCGATTCATCACATTTGATGTAGTGCTTCTCATTTACATATTGTAACATGAAGAGTTTAGGTCCATATGACCACATGGCAGCATGAGAGAGTCCAAAGGGCTAAAGAGTGGATATGTGTTTAATGGGAAATGGCAGCGACATGTGCTAATTCGAATAAGTCTGATAGATTGCAAAGCGATATAAGTATGAATTGACACAAATAATGATGACCTAAATAGTTGAGAAATAATCTTACATATGTTTTTGTACCCATTTTATCTCCAAAGCAGTAAATTATGTAGATAACATTTCCATCTTGAATAGACTTTATGGCGAGTTTTTTCTTGTGTGTGTCTGTATAAAGGGTACTTATATCTATGATAGCTTGGATATGCACAACTACATTGACTGTTATTTGATATATGTCCTCCATTGTGCATATATATTTCATTAAAGTTCCAACCTTGAACTATCGAGAAAATCAACTCGACTCCCACTTTTCTATCTTCCAATGATGATAGCGGAAGGACACATAAGGGTGTGTGAGAGAGAGAGAGCAAAGACCACGGGCATGGGAGGTGAGAAGAAATGTGAAGGTCCCATTATTGTTGTTATTATTGTTGTTGTTGTTGTTTTTATTGTTGTTGTTGTTGTTGTTGTTCTTGTTGTTGTTGTTGTTGGACGATTGCCATTGACGGTGAGGAGAAGGGAAGGGACAAAGCTGGTGCTAGTAGCTAGGGTTGGGTTGTCCAAACGGTCATGGAGGTGCTCTTAAGTCATGTGATGGACAGTTTGATCTAAGACTACAAACGATAATAACACCATCGTTTTATTGTTCATAGCAAACATGATTATTGTCGGGCCAGTACCAGGCTACCACAGCCCATCTGCTGGTGGGCCCTGGTAGTTGGCATGATCATCGCACCTTGAAGAGACCCCCTCGCTCTCTCCAAGCTACACTTCTCGTACGCAAAAGAGCAACCGTCCTGGCATACGCTTGCCTCCTGACGAGGGGTAACCTCGGCAATGCCCATGGTTATGGACTTAGGGTTTTGTGGAAACGAGAGCGCTGGTCTTTTCGTCGGCTGATCATACAAACAGGAAAGTCGATGTAGTCTGATTATGGTGAAATATGATTACAAAGTCGTCGATTCGCTAGTTTCGATCTAGCTCACGCCATAATGGTAGTTACTGGGAGACTAAGGTATCCTCTCCGTCAGGACCTCTCAGCTTTTATATGAGAGGTTGGGTCATAGAGCCATATACAGAGAGGTTATAAGTTATGATTATGACTTTATGTCGATTCATATTTCTTTCTTGACTACCAAGACATGTTTTTATCCCTCGGTTGCTCCTTGGACTTCTTTGGTATTCAGGGGCCGTAGACCTTTATGCGCCTAGTAACTAATCATAGGGACCCGATAATCATACCCATGTTACCGCCCATAAGAAGCATCTTCTCCTTATGCAAACCAGGAATGGCCGACAACCACTGCCACCTGGAGGGGACCATCCTCACAAGCACCGTGATCAACGACACCCCGACGCGGATCGTGCCCCATGGGAAACACACCTTTTTGCCTACCTGCTCACTTATTTGTCACCATGTGGGAACCCTTCCCACCAAAGGGGCGGGAAGAGGACCATGGCGCCTATACAAGGAGGGGTGCGGCACCATAGAGAGGGACATCATTCCACCTCGAAAACCCTAGCTTCTTCCTCTTAGGAACACCAGACCTGATTGTCTAATCAACCTCTTGTATGTATAACCTCGCACAGCGATACAAGCAATACAACCAAGCCACAAGAGAGGTCTGAACCTGGGTAAACACGCTGTGTCTTTCTTGTCGTGATTCTACCGTTCTTCGCCAAATTCACAGGGAGGTCTTGGAGAGATTGTGTTCAGCCCCTTCGTTCGATTCATCCTACTTCACGAGATACCCTGCCGAAAAAAATATCCGACATGTATTGTGCTAGTCTCTCTTAAAATTTGTTATTGTAAAACAACAGAATTGGGGGAACCGGCGCAGCCCTCAAAGGGGTGGCCTATCACATATATATAATGAGTGTGTTACAATTGATACAATACACGTACAAAATTATAGAAACTATACACAGTCTAACACTCTCACTCAATCTTAGCCACTTCCTAAAGAATCTAGAAAGGTAAGATTGCGCCTACAGGTCTCAAACTGTGGTAGAGACAACGACTTGGTGAAGATGTCTGCAAGTTGATCCTTGGAGGAGATAAACATGATCTGTAGTTGCTTCTGTGACACACGTTCCCGCACAAAGTGATAGTCAACTTCGATGTGTTTTGTTCGGGCATGGAATACCGGATTTGCAGAAAGGTATGTAGCACCGATGTTATCACACCAAAGGATAGGAGGCTGTGGTTGAGATATACTCAACTCCTGAAGCAAAGACGGTACCCAAATAATCTCTACAGTAGCATTAGCCACAACCTTATACTCAACTTCAGTACTGCTACATGAGACAGTAGCCTGTTTCCGAGCACTCCAGGCGATCAAGTTAGAGCCAAAGAACACAACATAGCCCTCCGTGGATCGCCTGTCATATGGACTGCCAGCCCAGTCCGCATCAGAATACGCCGAGAGGACCCCAGAGGGGTTCGTCCGTATATGCAGCCCATGAGACACTGTCAGACGAACATAGCGTAAGATACGCTTAACAACTGACCAATGAGTGTCGCGAGGCGTCTGGAGATACTGACAAACTCTGTTGACAGCATAAGATATATCTAGTCTCGTGATCGTCAAATACTGGAGACTACCAACAATACTTCTGTACTCCGTCGCATCAGCGGAAGACAGAAGCTCACCATCAACAACAGTGATCTTGTCAGTGGTAGACATAGGCGTAGTAGTCGTCTTGCACTTAAGCATCCCGGCCCGCTGCAACAAGTCCAATGAATACTTCTTTTGCGTCAGAACAAGTCTATCAGCACGAGAAGCAACCTCCACACCAAGAAAGTAATGGAGCTTCCCAAGATCCTTGACAACAAAATCAGTACCAAGAGAGCGAACAAGAGCATCGGCAGCTGACTGAGAGGAGCTGACCAAAATAATATCATCCACATAGACCAACAAGTACATAGTGACCTCAGGCTTTTGTAGAATAAACAACAATAAATCAGCAGTGGACAGTGCAAAACCATGAGCACGAAGAGATGTAGCAAGACGGGCATACTAGGCACAAGGAGCTTGCTTCAACCCATATAGTGCTTTGGTAAGACGACAAATATGATCAGGACGATCAGGATTAGAAAACCCAGGCGGCTGTCGCATATAAACTTCCTCCTCCAACACACCATGAAGGAAGGCATTCTGCACATCAAGCTAACGAAGAGACCAACCTCGAGTGACGGCAATAGATAGAAGAAGCCTGATGGTAGTAGGCTTGATCACTGGACTGAAGGTGTCCTCATAGTCAAGACCATAACGTTGCCGAAATCCTCTAGCAACAAGACGCACTTTGTAGCGCTCAATAGACCCATCAAAATGCTTCTTCACTTTGAATACCCATTTAGAATCAATCACATTAACTCGTGGTGGTGGAGGAACAAGAGTCCACGTCTCATTGCGAATAAGAGCGTGATATTCATGTTCCATAGCCTCTCTCCAATGAGGAATACTCATAGTAGCCTAGTACGTGCGGGGCTCGGAGGATGGATCCGTAATGGCAGCAGTCATACACACAGCATGCCAGGCAACTGTGCCGTTAGTGCGCTCCTTGGGGCGATGAATGCCACTGCGACTGCGTGTATGGGGGCGCAGTACAGGAGCCGTAGAGGTCGAAGGTGCAGCCAACGAGGGATTGGGTGACGGTGACGAAGAGGGCCCAGTCGGCGAAGGGCTAGGCGATGGTGACAGTAGTGGCCCAGTCATCGAGGGACCGGGCGACACGCTGCAAGGCGATGTGCTGGGCGTCGGGAAGGTCGGCGACGCGCTGTGCGTCGAGGAAGCCGAGCCATAGCCCGCCAAGGGAGTCGCGGGGGCTGGGCTGCTCGGCGAGGGAGAAAGCCCAGGCGAAGGCGACATAGGCGAGACATGCATGGAAGGCCGAAGACTCGGCGAGGCCAGCCCAGCGTCAGGGGGCGAGGCCATCCCAGCGGCAGGGGGCGAGGTCGGGCGCGACATCACAGGAGCATCGGCCGGGCATACATGGGCATGATGTCCAAGGCCATGCAGGAGCACTGGCGGATCGACGTGCGTGTCGGATGATGCCGGCGATGGAGGTGCCGGTGTCTCCAAAATTTCCAAACGAGCCCCGTGTCCAGTGCCTGCACCATGGTTAGGCAACAATACAAGAGAGTATGCAACATCATCAAATTGGTCAGAGGCAATGGAGGATGAATGCATGGATGGAGGTTCATCGGTAGACACATGGAGTTTGGCAAAGGGAAAAACATGCTCATCAAACACGACATCCCGAGATATATAGACACGATTAGTGGGAACATGAAGACATTTGTAGCCTTTATGAAGGGAACTATCGCCAAGAAAGACACACTTTTTGGACCGAAATTCCAGCTTGCGTTTATTGTATGGGCGAAGATGCGGTCAGCAAGCGCACCCAAACACTTTAAAAAAGGTATAATCAGGTTGTTCATTAAGAAGGAGTTCAATAGGAGTCTTCATGTCTAGAACACGTGTGGGAGTACGATTGATGAGAACACATGTAGTGGTAAAGGCATCACTCCAAAACCGAAACGGAACCGATGCATGGGCTAAAAGAGTAAGACCAGTTTCAACGATATGACGATGCTTATGTTCTACGAAGCCATTCTGTTGATGTGTATGTGGACATGCTAAACGGGAGTGATCCCAAGCGACTGGAAAAAGGAGCTGAGGTTGCGATATTCATCACCCCAATCCGATTGAACATGGACAATCTTATGCTTGAGAAGGCGTTCAACATGTTTTTGAAAATGAACAAAAATATCAAACACATCAGATTTACGCTTAATAAGATAAAGCCAGGTAAAGCGACTATAAGCATCAACAAAATTGATATAGTAATTATGACCACTAACAGAGGTTTGGGAAGGGCCCCAGACATCGGAAAACACAAGTTCTAGAGGATGTGTCCCTCACGAGTAGACTCTGAAAAAGGAAGTTGATGACTCTTACCCTGCTGACAAGCATCACACACCGCTACATATTTATTACTACCGCCGATCCTAAATAAGTGTCGCCATTTTGAACTAGAGTTAGTTCAAAACCGTGACACTTATTTAGGATCGGAGGGAGTACTAGACATGATAGGAAGCTCATGACGACGCAAAACATGAAGAACGATAGGAGTGGCAGGATGACCAAGGCGAGCATGCCACTGTGATGACGAAACGCGAACTCCACTGAAAACGCGAGAGACTCCAGGATGCTCCAGACGATAGAGGCCTTGACACAGACGCGCACTAAGGAGCACGTCCCTCGTGTCCCAATCCTTAATAAAAATATCAAACAGGTGAAATTCACAAAACAAATTATTGTCATGGGTGAGTCTAGGAATTGAAAGAATATTACGCGTCACAGATGGTACTCGAAGAATATTGCGAAGTTAGAGATTCCTATTGGCATGACTAGTGAGAAGAGATGCTTGACCAATATGGGAGATGTGCATACCTGCTCCGTTGGCGGTGTATACCTTGTCAGACCTGTGATATGGCTCATGGGTGTGGAGCTTCCCCATCTCGTTCGTCATGTGCTCCGTTGACCCCGAGTCCATGTACCAATATGGGTCAACGGAGTAGGACTGAGTTTGTCCAAGGTTCGCCTAGGGCTTCAGAGGCGGCGCCGGACAATCAGCCATAGCCGCTTGGCACGCATTATTACGCACATCCTTGTCGTCATTACCGAGATCGAGGAAACTTTTCTGGAAGCGGCGGTGGCACTTGGAGGCCTAGTGCCCCTCAATACCACACCAGCGTCGACCCCCGCTGGAAGACAGCATCGAAGGGGGCCGGTCAGAGATGGGGTCGACGGCACGGGCCCCTTGCCCGAGGCGGATGACAGGGCACCCGAGGAGGGCCGACTGCCCCTGTAGACATCATTCGCGGAGGAGCCCCCTCCACTGCTGCGGTTGGCGCGGCACGCCTCGACGCACTGCCCGGTGAGGAGAAAGCGGGTGTAGACCTCGTGTGCCATCATGGGCGTCGAGTTGCCCCGCTCATTGATGATCTCGACCAAGCCATCGTACTCCTCGTCGAGGCCACTGACAATGAAAGAGTTGAACTCAGAGTCGGGGAGCGGCTGTCCAATGGACGCCAGCGTGTCAGCGAGGGCCTTGACCTTGTTGTAGAACTCCGTGGCGGTGGTGTCGAGCTTCTCACACTCGCCTAGCTGACGACGGAGAGCGCTGGCACGGGCCTGCGACTGCGATGCGAAGGAGCGCTCAAGGATTGTCCATGCCTCATGAGACGTCTTGGCAAAGACGATAAGCCCGGCAACATCCGGGGTAAGCGACCCCTGGATGGAGGAGAGGTTCGTCTGGTCCTGCCCCGTCCACACACGGTGTGCCGGATTATAAACCAGGTCGTTCATGTTGTCCACCAGCGCGGGGGGGGGGGGGCGCAAGGAAGAGTGCCGTCGACGTAGCCGAGCAGGTAGTGACTCCCAAGGAGCGGAAGGACCTACGCGCGCCAGAAGATGTAGTTATCCGGCGATAGCTTGACGGTGATGAGGTTGACGAAGTGAAACGGCGGAGGCAGCGAGCCTGTCGAGAAGACTGCCGGAGGCGCGTACGCCATAGGGGCAGAGACGGGCGGTGCGGTCGTTGGTGCCGGGGGAGAACCCACGTGCGGCGCGGGGTGAGACCCTGCAGGAGGTGCGGACGCCGTGAGAGTAGGGTGCATCGGCGCGAGATCTGACGCAGAGGGTCCGATTGTCCAGGCTGCCGAGGAGGCCACGGGCGCGAAGCCGAGCGACGAGACGGCGACGGCCATGGAGGCGGGCAAGGAGGCGCTGGACGTGGACCATCAGCGAGTGCCCCGGTGACGAAGAGGCCGGGGGATGGTTGGAGAAGAAGGAGCTGACGCTCCTCGTCCCGATCTAGAGCGGCCGGATGGCAGCGGCGTCGATGTGGCCGCGGGAGAGGAGGGAGGCGGGCAGGTAGCTCGCGTTGGTGGAGCCGGCAGCGGCGGCGCTCGTCATGGCGGCGGCGGCATCGATCGGTGATGCGATCGGCGACGGCGGCGGGCGCGACGGCGCGGCTAGGGTTTGGTGGAGGCGGCGAAAGCGTAGGACGTAACCAAGTCTGATACCATGTGAAATAACAGAATTGGAGGAACCGACTCAGCCCTCAAAGGGATGGCCTATCACACACACACATATATATAATGAATGTGTTACAATTAATACAATACACATACACAATTACAGAAACTATACAAAGTCTAACGGTGATGCCAACTTTATCTCAACACTCTTGCGGTTTCTTATGGTATGTAGTTGTTATTTAAGCAAGAAAACAATATAATCGATTCCTTGATCAAAATAGTGACCACAATTTTCATTCAAAAATGAATTTAGCTAACGAACGAGGTATACTCGTCGTAGTGAATATGTCACAGATTTTGCCCAAGCTCCTTGAAGCTGAGAAGTTTTAAAACACACACGTCATCGCAAGTAATTGACTCACCTTTATTGAAAACCCATTGAAGCTGGGAAGCTTCTAAAAGATGCACCACAATTATAGTGATCGGTTTATTATTTTTTTTTTTTTGTATCACCTCCATTCCAATTATATATCTCCTCGAGAGAGTCTCTCATTGCACAAGTCCAACTCTTTTCTCCCGAGCATTTCCACTACGACAAAGGTCGGCGTAACTGCTAGTAAATGATAATACTGTGTGACCCTTTTCCTTAATTTAGTACTTTCCTCTCTCTCTCGATCATCATTTGCCACAAAGAACTAAAAAAGAGGTAACAACATAAGCTTTTTAGTAGTTAAATTTAAACTGCTAAAAAGGATTACATTTAGGAACAGATGTAGTAAGGTATAGACAGAGGAATACATTTTGGGTAATCTTATTTTTGGAGAGTAGGTTTTTATTGTAGAGATCGGGTTGTGTTGTCATACTGTATAAATTATTCTTTTTAATTAATGGAAAATACCAATATTTTTGGCTTGGTTTGTACAAAAGAAGACCGTTAAATATTTTTGTAAGAATAAAGGATGTTGGTGAGTTTAAAGAATTATATTCTATAGCTTACGCGCGAGAAAAGACCAGCACGCTGAGCACCGGCTCACGCGCTCGGCTACAATAAATTATAAAAAAAGAACCAGCGAACCGGTAACCCGAATCCATCCCAAACTCCCGATAGAGAAAATCCCTCTGCTCTCGACCTAGTTAGAACGATCCCCATTGTTTTCTTGGAGAATACAGAAAAGGTCCGGTACCAACAAAAAGAAGGCATCGCCGCCCTACACCTCTTTTCTTTCCTATCAGAAAGGACTAAAGCATTTCGCAAAAAAAAAGACTAAAGCAGTTACAGAAAGGCACCAAAGCTTTGCCCAATTTACTGGCCACCGCACTGAATTTAAACAGAAAAAACTAACAGGAC
Source organism: Avena insularis (assembly GCA_023614405.1). Classification (NCBI taxonomy): domain Eukaryota; kingdom Viridiplantae; phylum Streptophyta; class Magnoliopsida; order Poales; family Poaceae; genus Avena; species Avena insularis. The sequence continues at coordinate 86,943,137 of CM042695.1, forward strand.
GCTGTGCCGCAGTAGGATGGGAATATGTACGGCAGAGTAAAAAGTTGTCATAAGAGTGTGGAACTAGTAATTGTGGTCGGTGAACTAGAATTTGTTTGCGCCAGAGAGATGATGAATCTTGTCTGCCTGGACCGTTTAGATTGTGGAGGAAAATAAAGCAGTAGTGAGTGAAGTAACATGCTCATCCTGATTTTATCATGGAAGTGAGAATGAAATGAAAAGCAGCAAAGCATGGTCGTCCCACGGTTCCTAATGTGACGATGGTGGTTTCGTCAATGCCTATTGTTATGGACTTATCTTTTGGAGAAGATGGAGATGTTGAAGATCGTGAAACGGTTAACAGACAAGCAACACGGGGACACGAGGTTTACCTAGGTTCAGGCCCCCGGAGGGAAAACCCTACTCCTGCTTGTCTGCTCTTGATTACGACGGAACCGAAAGTTACAGGGGTGTGCAGATATAATCTGGTGTGAGGTGCGTTTGAGGTGAGGTGTGTCGTCCTCCTCGTCATGCACTTCTAGCCTTTATATAGATAGGCAGTTCTCGGGCACCAGGTCGAGTCGGTTACAGATTAGGGTTTGCCCCTTTGAAATTCTATCTACTCTAGTCTTGTTCTCCAAGGATCCGAAGGCGTCATGGGTTTGGGCCACCCGAAATCCCCACAGGCCGCGTATCTTATTGTGGGCCTTTCTTGGACTGGACCAGGTATACCAATGTCGTGTACCCGTAGGGTATAACCATGTCAGTAGCCCCCGAGTGTTCAGTCGAATCGTAGATTTAGCTGAGGACTCTTCAATTCTTTCGGGTGCGATTGGACCTGTTCATAAGAGAAATGATTTAGTTCATGGGGATTGTTGATGCGTGTGCCTGACACTTCCGATGGATCAGGGTCAGTTAACTGTCATAGGACAAGACAACATGATTTTCTTCAGTCCCGAGTCCCCGGACTCGAATCTAGAACGAATGCTGGCATAATTCGACTCAGGCCACTGAGGTCTTATAGGAATCGAATCCCAGTGGTGTTTGAGTGATATACCCAACGCGTCCGTCAGGATTTTCATCCTGTCTGTTAACATGGTATTTTATTGGCAGAGCGCAGTTAGGTGCGTTACCAGGTCATCAGACGATATCCGTAGGTCTTATCCTTGTGTCGTAGACACATCATCCGAAATGTTATCACCGCGGAGGTGTTTCGGGTGGCCAAGAAGAGTGTTTCTCACTTAGCGTTTGTTTGGGCCAAGTTTCCAGAAAAAGTTTGTATTTTGATCCGAAGGATCTCAGTCGAAAAATTCATAGGGTGCGCGACTAGCGCTCCCTATGGGAGTAGCCCCCGAGTGTCTGTTCGAGTCATAGACTCGAGCAGAGACTTTTAATTCAATTGTTTTTAATTCCGGTTCGAAGGACACAAATTTTTTCCGGATGCTTAATCAATCCTCCCTCTTGGAGTAGCCCCCGATTCCTTAGTGGAGTCATAGACTCGACGTGGGACTTGAAGATAGTCTTAGAGGTGCAGTACCTTAATCATGTCTCAGGTGCGCGGCCAACGCTCCTGATAGGAGTAGCACCCAAATAGTTATTCGAATCGTAGATTCGAGTAAGTACTTGATTTGTCAGCCAAAGATTTCTAGTCGTTGCTAGATTGGTCTTAATGACGTCAGTGCTGACGATCGGTGATCTCAACCGTCTGCGGCACCAGAGATGACGTGACAGGACGAAACGTGGGTCCCACTTTCTGACTTGGAGTTGACTAGTCATGCGCGACGTGGCGAGAATTACGGCGTCTCCTCGGTTTTCGTATGTAGTGCACGGCGTGCTGGTGATGGTTCGTTGCTGTGTTGACACGTGTAGGGTTAGATTTTGCTTGGCGTTAGGGCTTCTGGATCGACGGCTCTTGTTCATCGTCCTCGTCTTTTATAACCGTGCGGAAACAGTGAATCTGTTTCACCCCTTGCCATTTGCTTTCACCATTGCCTCCATTTTCGCGAGCACTTCCTCCCTTGCACGCACTAGACGTTCTCCGTGCTCACCGCCACGCGATGGGCAAATCGAGGAAGGGCGCTACTGGAGCTGGATCAAGTGCCGCCGCCGGCGGCAAGAAGGTTGCCGTTGCTCCTCGCATCACTGACGGTGGGTGGAGGCGCACGGAGGCACGTGATGGTGACCTGCGCAAACTGCGTGACGCGGGGCTGATCCCGCAAAACAAGGAGGATGTCCAGCTCCCTGGTGATGAGGTAACTCCCCATCCACCCGTAGGGTTTCGGGTGATGTTCGTCGCCTTTGTTCTTCGTGGTCTTTCTCTCCCTGTCCACGATTTTCTTTGTGGACTTCTTTTCTTTTACGACATCCAACTCCATCATCTCTCTCCTAATTCTCTCCTCCACATTGCTTATTTTATCACTGTCTGGGAGTGCTGGCTCGGCATCGAGCCGCACTTTGGCCTCTTCCGGAAGCTCTATTCCGTGAAGAGGCAGTCTGGCACCAGTGGAGTCTATCCGCTCGGCGGCTGCGTCATTTCCATTCGATCTTATGTTCTCTTCTTTTCCTTTTCCATGTGCGAGTTCGTCCAATACTGGCGGAATAAGTGGTTTTATATCCGCGACTCCACAGTGGACGGACAAGACTTTGGCCTCGCTCCCTTCGACTCCTCCCAGGAAATCGTTCCAAAGAGATCCTAGAAGAATCATGTCTTGGAGGGCGAGGTGGCGGAAGTGGAGGAGCTCTACCGTCGGGTGGAGGCGCTCCAGATGGTTGCTGAGAAGGAGGTCAATGGTGTGAATATCATCCGCACCTTCCTCAAACATCGGGTGCATACGCTCAAAGCGAGGGCGCATCCGATGTTTCTTTACACTGGCCGTAATGACCCGACGAGGGTGTCAGCCGAGGAACTGTCCAGGGGCGACCTCGATAGAGCTCTTCGGCCACTGCTGAAGTTCAAGGCCGATGAGGACCTCCCGAAGAAGTCCTTGACCGCCCCCTTCAGTGCTTCTAATCCAGTTCCTCAGGTGTAGAATTGCGTCATGTGCGTTGTGCCTTTTTTCGAGTGTTGTGCACTGATGACCCACAAGTATAAGGGATCACAACATTCTTCGCGGGTAGTATTACCAAATTTATTGATTCGACACAAGGGGAGCCAGAGAATACTTGCAAGCCTTAAAAACTGAGTTGTCAGTTCAGCTGCACCTAGAAATAGTTCTTGCTCACAGAAGTTTATCAGTAGCAACAGTTTGTAGTAGCAACAACAAAGCAACAACAACATGAAATAGTAGCAATAGTAACAGTAAGAGTAACCAGTGGGATTCGAGTGTGGTTGGCATAGGGATGGATGGACAGGCGTTGCATGGACGAGTCTAAACATGCAACCTCGAGATCTAGGGCATTGCAGATAAATAATAACAAGCATCCAAGTACTAAACAATCCTAGGCATGTGCACCAAATATAGTCATACATGCTCGCAATGAGAACTTGCACAACATCTTCTATCCAGCCAACCCGTGGCGGCGGGGCCTCTAGGGAACTACTGGCAATTAAGGTGCTCCTTTTAATAGAGCACCGGAGCAAAGCATTAATACTCTGTGAACACATGTGATCCTCACACCACAGCCATCCCCTCCGGTTGTCCCAATTTGATGGGTTTCGCAGCATAGTAAATCAAAATTTTCTACGGAAGCGAACAGAGGGAAAGCCAAGATCTAATCTAGGAGATGCAACCAACGAGAGAGATTGGATTAGATCTTCATACCCTTGAAGATTCGCCTGATGAGCGTTCGTCGGAACGTGGGTGATGTAGTCGTACTCGCTTCTCCTCCTCGCGATCCGATCCGATCTAGCACCACAAGTGGCGGTGCCTCCGTGAGATGCACACGTGCGGCACCTCGAAGTCTCCTCCTTCCTCGGACCAGCAAGTATGGTGGAGAGATAGATTGGATCTACAGCACGACGGCGTGGTGTATATGGTGGAGAATTTCTGCCGCAGGGCTTCGCCTACAAACAGTCGGGAGGGAGAGAGGAAGGGCAGCAGGGCAACTGGGTTTGGAGGAAGGTGTAAGGGGGTATGAGAGGGGGCGCACCAGCCCTCTATATATAGAGGGGGGGTGCGGCCAGCCCTAGCCTCTCCTCCAAGCCTATCTCTAGTTTAAACAATTTAAACTCTCCCTTATCTAGAAATCCTATCTTATCTTATCTCTAGTTTAAACGATTTAAACTCTATAGGATCGGCTGGGCCCTATGGGGCCTTGTGCCCCTGGCCCAATGCGGCCAGGACACTCCCTCATAGGCCCATGCCCCCTCCCGGAAGGTGGGACCACGTTGGCCCCCTTCCGGAAGGTTCTAGAAGCTTCCGGTACAATACCGATTAACCCGGAACAATTCCGAACTCCAAAAACTGCACTGCCTTATATGAATCTTATTCTCCGGACCATTCCGGAACCTCTCGTGATATCCCGGATCCCATCCGAGACTCCGAACAAAAATTCATAAACCAAGTATCCAATCTATCCTAACGTCGAGACACGTTAAGTGTGTGACCCTGCGGGTTTGAGAATATGCAGACATGATCTTCTATCAATAATCAACAGCGGGGTCTGGGCACCCATATTGATTCCCACACATTCATCGATGATCATATCGGATGAACCACGATGCCAGGATTCAATCAATCCCATATATATATTCCCTTCGTCTCACGATATTTTACTTGCTCGAGATTCGATCGTCGGTATCGTCATACCTAGTTCAATCTCGTTCACAGCAAGTACTTTACTCGTTCCGTAATCCGATATCACTTTGTGATTAACTCCTTAACCACATGCTTGCAAGCGGTGTTGATATCGATTACCGAGTGGGCCCGAAGCATATCTCTCCGACTTGGGAGGGACAAATCCCATCTCGATACATACAACCCAGATACTTTCCGATCACACGAGACACCTTTATGATCACCCTCTCATAGGATGACGTTTGATGACCTCAAAGCTTTCTTCCGATATCGTGAGTTGCATTATCTCATGGTCTAAGGAATACAATATTTGACATAAGAAAAGCTTACAAAGATGAACACGATGACCGCGATCTAATTGCTTCGCTTAGTTTGGGTGCATCCACCATATCATTCTCCCAATGATATGATCTCATTATCAATTGACAACTCATGTCTATGGTTAGGAAACCTTAACCATCATTGATCAATGAGCTAGTCCATAGAGGCGTACTAGGGACACGGTGTTGTTCACAAACCACACAAGTATTAATGTTTCCGCTTAATACAATTCTAGCATGGAATATAAACTTTATCATGAACAAGAATTATAATAATAACATCTTTATTATTGCCTCTAGGGCATAATTCAACAGTCTCCACTTGCACTAGAGTCAATAATCTAGTTTACATTTGGCAACAATCTCACACCCATGGCCGAGGTCTTGATCATATTTTACACGTGGAAGAGGTTTAGTCAATGGATCTGCGACATTCAGATCTGTATGTACTTTGCTGATCTTCGATCTCCATCGCTATATAATCTCGGATTATATGAAACTTGCAGTTGATATGCTTGGTCTTTGGATGATATCTTGGTTCCTTAGCGAGTGCTATGGCGCGGTGTTGTCACACAATATCTCCGATGGGTCCAATGCACTTGGAACCACGCCAAGCTCGATGATGAAGTTTCGATCCAAACTCCTTCACTTGGCAACCTGCGGCAGCCATGTATTCCGCTTCTACTGTAGATCCCGCGACCACACTTTGCTTGCAGCTTCTCCAGCTCACAGCTCCTCCATTCAAAATATACACGTATCCTATCTGAGATTTAGAATCATCCTTGTCGGTGTCGAAACTAGCATCGACGTGACCTTTCTGACGAAATGTTCATCACCCCATAGACTAAGAACATTTCTTTAGTCCTATTTAGGTACCTTAGGATGTTCTTCACGGCTGTCCGATGTTCCACTCTGGATCACTTTGATATCTCGTCAAACTAAGAGCATTGGACACATCCGGTCTAGTACACATCATGGCATACATGATGGAACCTATGGCCGAGGCATAAGGCACTTTGCTCATAGCTTCCTATCATTTACCGTGGTGGACACCGAGCCTTGCTCAATATCTTACGACAACATAGGCCTTGAACCTTTCAATGCCTTATCCATTCTGAACCTTTTGAACTTTGTCTAGGTATGTACTCGCTTAAAGCTATCGGCGTCTTTGTCTATCTCTATAGATTTTGATGCCCAATATATAAGCAGCTTCACCTAGGTCTTTCATTAAAAACACTTGTTCAAATAACTCTTCACATCGTTAAGCATGTTGATGTCATTTCCAATAATCAATATGTCATCCACATATAGTACCGTAAGCGTCCACCGAGCTCCCACTCACTTTCTTGTAGATGCAAGCTTCGTAGCAATTTGGAACAAATCCAAAGCTCTTGATCACTTGATCAAAGCGAAGGTTCCAACTCCGAGATGCTTGCTTGATCCATAAATGGAACGCTGAAGTTTGCATACTTTATCGACATCCTTAGGATCGACAAAAACTTGGGTTGCATCATATACAACTCTTCATCAATGTTGCCATTGAGGAAAGCGATCTTGACGTCCATTTGCCATATTTCATAATCATGAAACGCAGCAATTGCTAATAAAATCCGAATGGACTTAAACTTCGCTACGGGAGAGAAAGTCTCATCGTAGTCAACACCTTGAACTTGTCGAAAACCTTTCGCAACAAGCCGTGCTTTATAGACGGTAACATTACCATCGCGTCCGTTTTCTTCTTGAAGATCCATTTGCACTCAACGGCCTTTCGATTAGCTAGGAGGTCCACCAAAGTCCATACTTGGTTTTCGCTCATGGATCCCAATTTGTATTTCATGGCTTCTAGCCATTTCTCGAGTCTGGGCTCATCATCGCTTCCTCATAGTTCGTAGGTTCATTGTCTTCTACTAACAAGGCAGTCAAGACAGGTTGCCGTACCACTCGGAGAGGGCACGCGACCTTGTCGACCTGCGACGTTCGATGGACATCGTCCGAGCTTCATGATCCTTGTCATTAGCTTCCTCTATTGTTGGTGCGGTGACCTGGAACAATTTCAGGTGCCGCTACTCTCCAATTCAAGAGAAGGTTCAATAACCTCGTCTAGCTCTACTTTCCTCCCACTCACTTCTTTCGAGAGAAACTCCTTCTCAAGAAAGGAACCGTTCTTCGACAAACACTTTGCCTTCGTTACGTGATAGAAGGTATACCCAATAGTTTCCTTAGGGTATCCTATGAAGACACATTTCTCCGCTTTGGGTTCGAGCTTGTCCGGCATCAACTTCTTGACGTAAGCTTCGCATCCCCAAACTTTAAGAAACGACAACTTAGGTTTAGCACCAAACCACAGTTCATACGGTGTCGTCTCAACGGATTTAGATGGAGCCCTATTTAGAGTGAATGCAACGGTTTCTAATGCATAACCCCAAAATGATAACGGCAAATCAGTAAGAGACATCATCGATCGGACCATATCTAATAGGGTTCGATTCCGGCGTTCAGACACACCATTGCGCTGTGGTGTTCCGGGTGGCGTGAGCTGTGAAACGATTCCACTTGCTTTGAGATGCATGAGAAAATCATAACTTAAATATTCACCCCCACGATCGGATCGTAGAAACTTAATCTTTCTGTTACGATGGTTCTCCACTTCATTCTGAAATTCTTTGAACTTTTCAAACGTTTCAGATTTATGTTTCATTAAATAGATATACCCATATCTACTTAAGTCATCGGTAAAAGTGAGAAAATAGCGATATCCATGGCGTCGAAACACTCATCGGTCCGCATACATCGGTATGTATGATTTCCAACAAGTTCGTTGCTCGCTCCATCATACCGAGAAGCGGGGTTTGATCATCTTCCCCATGAGGCATGGTTCGCATGTGTCAAATGATTCAAAATCAAGAGACTCCAAAAGTCCATTAGAATGGAGTTTCTTCATCGCTTTACACCAATATGACCTGAGCAGCGATTGCCACAAATAAGTAGTATTATCACTATCTACTTTGCATCTTTTAGCCTCAATGTTATGGATGTGTGTTTCATCCCTTTCGAGATTTAGAAGAAATAAACCATTCACAAGAGGTGCATGACCATAAAAGATGTTACTCATATAAATAGAACAACCATTATTCTCCGATTTAAATGAATAACCGTCTTGCAATAAACACGATCCGAAATAATGTTCATGCTCAACACGGGCACATAATAACATTTATTAAGGTTTAAAACTAATCCCTAAGGTAAAACTAAGGAGGCGTGCCGACGGCCATCACATCAACTCTTGATCCGTTGCCAGCAGCATCGTCACCTCATCCCTAAAGCCGCCGTCTATTCCGTAGCTCTGTTTGAGTTACAAATGTTAGCAACTGAACCGGTATCAAATACCCGGGCACTACAACGAGGGCTAGTAAGGAAAACATCAATAACACGTATATCAAATATACCTTTGATGGTGCCAGCCTTCTTGTCCGCTAAGTACTTGGACGATTGCGCTTCGATGACCCTTGTCCTTGCGGTAGAAGCACTCGATTGTCGGCTTGGGACCGGACTGAGCTTCTTCTCAGCGGGGCATTGCGCTTCTTGCCGCCTTCTTGAAGGGCTTCTTTGCACCTTTACCTTTCTTTAAAGGAGGGCTTGTTGACCATCAACACATGATTATCCTTCTTGATGTCCACCTCCGCAGCCTTCAGCTGCGAAGAGCTTCGGTGATCGTATCGATGGAACCAATCTGATTATGAGTCACTACAAAACTTTTGTAGCTGGGAGGGAGTGATTGCAGAACCTGTCAATCTTGAGCTCCTCTGGAATCTTGCATCCGATTGCTCAAGGCGTTGAGTGTAGCCCGACATCTTAATGGCGTGCTCACTAACGGAACTCCCTTCCTCCATCTTGCGATTAAAGAACTTCTCGGAGATCTCATATCTCTCAGAGCGGGCTGAGTCTGAAATATGGTTTTCAACTCTTGAGAATCTCAAAGGGCCAGGATAGTTTTCAAAACGATTTTGAAGTTCGGTTCCATGGCAAACAACATGGTGCTCTTAATCACACCATAATCATCTTTCTTGTTGATAGACAACTTTCTCATCAGCGGTAGCCTTGAGCAGCAGGGGGTTACCTAACGCTTTCTCAAGGACATAGTCCTTTTGTCCGAACAGAATGATTCTTAGATTGCGGAACCGGTTGGTGAAGTTAGACCCATTGTTTCTAAGCTTTTCTTTCTCAGCAAAAACGTTGAAGTTGAAGTTGGACTTGGCCATTGGATCTACTGATTTGCAAGTACAATTTAGACTATGTTCATGATAAATAGTTCAACTTAATCAAATTACTAGATGAACTCCCACTAAATTCAACATCCCTCAAGTTGTTTAGTGAACACGATCCAAATTCACCACACCTAATCCGATCATCACGAGAAGAGATGTGGTTTCAATGGTGGACAACGAAGTGTCGATCATATCATTCATATGACTCATGCTTAACCTTTCGGTTCTTGTGTTCCGAGGCCATGTCTGTACATGCTAGGCTCGTCAAGTTAGACCAAGTATTTCCGTGTGCAAAACTGGCTTGCACCCGTTGTATGTGAGCGAGAGTCTATAGCACCCGATCATCACGTGATGCTTGGACACGAACTTCATAGCAGTGCATACTTGGGGAGAACACAGTTTTTATCTTGATCTTTAAGTGAGGAATCATCTTATAATGCTACCGTCGTGATCTAAGCATAATAAGATACATAAAAGGATAAACATCACATGCATATAACTTTATGTGACATGGTATAGCCAATCTTCGCGCAATGATCTCCATCGTGTGCGTTCCGGCATGATCTCCATCACTCCACCATGATTGCCTCCACCACGAATAGCAACTACAACTATTGCTAACTACTTAGCGACAAAGTAAAGCTATTACATGGCCTATAAGAAGTTGACTCGCAGGTCATACACAATTATAAAGACAACCATATGGCTCCTGCCGGTTGTGTACTCATTGACATGCAAGTCGTGAAATATTACAAAACATGATCATCGCATACAATATACACATCACATCTTGGGCCATACCATATCACAGAAAACACTCCCTGCAAAAACAAGTTAGACGCCTCTACTTTGTTGTTGCATGTTTTACGTGGCTTATGGGACTAGATGCTAACAACGATTCTTACCTACGAAAAGCCACAACGGTGATATTATGGTTGCCAAACTCCGGTGTTAATCCCATGACAACTATAGTGAGAAAGCGGCATCCACCAGCCGCATGTGTGGTACAAGCCACACGTCAAGTCTGAGCGGTCTCATGACGACGTCGCGTAAGGTTGGCCTGGACGCTTCAATCTCACTATCCCGTGTCATAAGAAGAACACAAACAAGAGGCTTGCAGCAGAAAACATCAACGCCGCAACAACCATGTTGCGTTCTACTCGTGAATCACATCTACGCATAGATCTAGCTCGATACCCGATGGGTTTAGCAGCATAGTAAATCAAAATTTTCTCTGGCGAATAGAGGCAAGCCAAGATCTAATCTAGGAGATGCAACCAGAGAGATTGGATTAGATCTTCATACCCTTGAAGATTCGCTGCAGTGAGCGTTAAATCGGAGCGTGGGTGATGTAGTCGTACTCGCTTCTCCTCCTCGCGATCCGATCCGATCTAGCACCACAAGTGGCGGTGCCTCCGTGAGATGCACGTGCGGCACCTCGGCGTCTCCTCCTTCCTCGGACCAGCAAGTATGGTGGAGATAGATTGGATCTACAGCCTGACGGCGTGGTGTATATGGTGGAGAATTTCTGCGAGGCTTCGCCTACAAGCAGTCGGGAGGGAGAGGAAGGCGGCAGAGGCAACTGGGTTTGGAGGAAGGTGTAAGGGGTATGAGAGGCGCACCAGCCCTCTATATATAGAGAAGTGCGGCCAACCCTAGCCTCTCCTCCAAGCCTATCTCTAGTTTAAACAATTTAAACTCTCCCTTATCTAGAAATCCTATCTTATCTTATCTCTAGTTTAAACGATTTAAACTCTATAGGATCGGCTGGGACCTATGGGGCCTTGTGCCCCTGGCCCAATGCGGCCAGGACACTCCCTCATAGGCCCATGCCCCCTCCTGGAAGGTGGGACCACGTTGGCCCCCTTCCGGAAGGTTCTAGAAGCTTCCGGTACAATACCGATTAACCCGGAACAATTCCGAACTCCAAAAACTGCACTGCCTTATATGAATCTTATTCTCCGGACCATTCCGGAACCTCTCGTGATATCCCGGATCCCATCCGAGACTCCGAACAAAAATTCATAAACCAAGTATCCAATCTATCCTAGCGTCGAGACACGTTAAGTGTGTGACCCTGCGGGTTCGAGAATATGCAGACATGATCTTCTATCAATAATCAACAGCGGGGTCTGGGCACCCATATTGATTCCCACACATTCATCGATGATCATATCGGATGAACCACGATGCCAGGATTCAATCAATCCCATATATATATTCCCTTCGTCTCGCGATATTTTACTTGCTCGAGATTCGATCGTCGGTATCGTCATACCTAGTTCAATCTCGTTCACAGCAAGTACTTTACTCGTTCCGTAATACGATATCACTTTGTGATTAACTCCTTAACCACATGCTTGCAAGCGGTGTTGATATCGATTACCGAGTGGGCCCGAAGCATATCTCTCCGACTTGGGAGGGAAAAATCCCATCTCGATACATACAACCCAATGATACTTTCCGATCACAGAGACACCTTTATGATCACCCTCTCATAGGATGACGTTTGATGACCTCAAAGCTTTCTTCCGATACCAGGGAGTTGCATTATCTCATGGTCTAAGGAATACAATATTTGACATAAGAAAAAGCTTCGCAAAGATGAACACGATGACTCGATCTAATTGCTTCGCTTAGTTTGGGTCTGTCCACCATATCATTCTCCCAATGATATGATCTCATTATCAATTGACAACTCATGTCTATGGTTAGGAAACCTTAACCATCATTGATCAATGAGCTAGTCCATAGAGGCGTACTAGGGACACGGTGTTGTTCACAAACCACACAAGTATTAATGTTTCCGCTTAATACAATTCTAGCATGGAATATAAACTTTATCATGAACAAGAATTATAATAATAACATCTTTATTATTGCCTCTAGGGCATAATTCCAACACAATTATTGTCACTTTGGGGCCTTTGGACCCGGATGATGATATGTGTACACGACTTGCAGATAAGATCAGAAACAATACTATCATAATGATTCAATAATAAGTTCAGATCTGAGATCATGGCACTCGGGCCCTAGTGACAAGCATTAAGCACAACAAGTTGCAACAAAGTCAAATAACACTAATAGAGATAGTAGGCACTATGCCCTAACAATCTTATTCGATTACATGATAGAACTCATCTAATCCCTACCACCCCCAAGCCTACAGCGGAGGATTACTCACTCATGGATGAGGGAAACATCATTGGTTGATGGAGATGCGTTGGTGATGACGATGGCGATGATCCTCTCCAAATTCCCTGTCCCGGCAGGATGCCAGAACGTAGTTTCTGGATCCGAATCTTGGTTTCTGGTGGCGGTGGCGGAGCAGAACTCTTTCTGGAAAACTATCGACCCTCCTCGGTTTTTAGGTCGAAAGGCAACTTATAGGCGCAGAGGGAGGCCGAGGGGTGCCTGGGGTGGCTGCACCCCCTAGGCGTGGTGGCCCACCGCGCTGGCGGGTGTGGGCCCCCCAGGCCCCTTTCTCCGTCTTGTCTTCTGGCTCCGTGGATCTTCTGGTGAAATATAATTTTTGGCATATTTTCCGGGATTTTTCCTAATAGTTCATTTTCTGCACAAAAACAAGACACCAAGACAATTCTGCTGAAAACAACGTCAAGCCGTGTTAGTTGTATCCAAATCACACAAGTTTAGAGAAGAAACAATAGCAAAGTGTTCGAGAAAGTAGATACATTTTAGACGTATAAACTCCCCCAATCTTAGCTTATTGCTTGTCCTCAAGCAATTCAGTTGAAAACTGAGTGCGATAAAAGACTTTCACGAACACATTTGCTCCATATGATGTAAATATTCTCAGCATAGGAGTAGATGCTTAGACAATTCATAATAAATAGTATGCAACTAAGTCTACTCAATAGTCATTGCAATCTATGAAGAGAAACCAACTCAATAATAATAAGTAGCATGAAACATAAAGATAAGCAACATTGCAATGCTCATAATAAGGTATGATATAGTGGTATCCCGCTTGCCTTTGTTTGAAGAGCACAATATAAATACCACGACACCTCTGAAGTTCAAGTGAATACTAGAGATAAAGATATCAGAGATACAAGCATCAAAATCATGACATAATTAACCAAGTTTTGGAACAAACACAAGAATGACAACTATGCTCTCAAGAAGGTGCTCATAGAATAAGTGGTGACTCAACAAAGTTGTGAAAACGGTTTTGGAAAGTTTGAAAGGCTTCCAAATGCTGAAAGGAAGGTACTCATTAGCTTTAAGCTCTCATTGCCCCTATCATAGGCATCTTCATGTGGTTAAGGTGAAAGTGAGGTCCACTCTGAATCATATGCTTGACAGATCATAGACTGGAAATCCCAAGTCCCTTGAGTACGAGGGTCGCTCCGCATGCTACTCAACTTTGGTTACCTGAAAGTTCTTGTCATTGTAAATACATGCATATCATAGAGAACATGCAGGTACCCTTGCACATGATACAGGAGTGATCCCGTGATCAAAATGACAAGGCAAGCAGACAATGAGCATCTCAGCGACCTTTTTATTTACTATGTGTATAGCTTTTTATTGAGGATGCTTCATAAATTCTCATTATGGTGATGCTACAAGTTTCCACCATGATTAGGCATGGCTTAGGCTAGCGGCCCAGACGTTTCTCTAACACATATATATACTCCATGAACTCACAAGCTCCCCTTTGATTTCACATCATCGACATTCGTAAACAAAAGAGCAAGGTATCAATTGGATGAGATATCCAAAATGTGTTGAAAGCGTTCCCCGTGAAAGCACGGTTCTACTGACTCCCAGCATATAATTTGCAAGCATATAACTTTCATGGATAGGTCACAATGGTTCAAGATTATTAAGCGCAAGGAATAAAGTGTGCCATCAAGTTCGTGAGAGATTTACTAACTAAATTTCTCAAAACAGACAAACATTTTATTTTGGAAGAAAACACGGCATATAGAATATGCACTGAAGTAGCAGATGATGCTAATAGGTAGGTATGGTGGACACTGTTGGCAATAATGGTTTTAGGGAGTTGGAAGAACAGGTAGAGCTCATACTCAGTGCAAGTGAAATCTAGCAATAGAGCGGGAGCAACAAACGAGAGAGCAATAACTGTCATAAATATGCTTGCAACAAAACATGACTAATTATGGCATGAAAGTGATACAAGAACTCTGAGGCAACATAAATCATTGAGTCTTACTGACTATTGATTAGTCATATGCATGTGTGAGCATGTGCCAAGTCGATTCATATGAATAGTCAGAGGAGGATACCACAATATCATACCAAAATATGAATAAAACAATGCAAGCAAACATTCATATGACATGCTACAAACTATTAGCAAGTTGGAGCTGATCACAAGCAAGCAAGAACTACTAAGCATCCATAATGACATACACCTTACACAAACAGGCTAAGAATGCTCATAATGATGAGTATATGTACAAAAATGAAGAGTTTTTTACCAACCTCTTACAACACCTCAAGTTGTCTTAATCTTCATTATTGCCCTTCACTTGTGTGACTTGAATAATAACATGAAACTAAAATCCACTGAGGACGGCTGAACCCTGGAAAGAACTCACAAAACCAAAGAAGAACAACAAATATTTTTGGTGTTTTCAATTTTTTAAAGAAAGCAAACAAAGCAAAGCCAAACAAAGAAAAGGCAAACCAAACAAGGAAACAAACCAAGAGAAACAACGAAAATATTTTTGGTATTTTTGTGTTTTTGAGAAAGAATCAACAAGAACCAAAAAGAAAGCGAAACAATGGATATACAAAGAACCGACTGAATATGATATATATATGAGTGTGACATCGGTATACCTCCCCCCAAGCTTAGGCTTTTGGCCTAAGTGGGGCTCAATAGCGAGGGTAGTAACCCCATGCCAGTGGGTCATCATAGGAATGATCATAGTCAGGCGCCTGTGATGAAGAAGAAGACGCACCCCAATCAAATGAGGGATGCTGGTATGAAGACTCTCCCAAGTTGGAGGGCTAAACCAAATTGTCTTCGGCATCCTCTTCAACATTATCCTCTTGCTGGGAGAGCTCCGCCACATATGTGTCAACCTTCTCCTCCGTAAGCGACCATCCTTGCATGTTATCAAAATTAAACAAAGCAGGTGCAGACAAATAAACTATTTTCTCAGTCCTACCCTTTCTCCGACCTTGCTGGGCAAAAGATAATTCATACAGTAAACTTCTCACATTAGCCCCCAAGGAAACAAAACCATGCTGAATCATGGATTCAAGATCAAGCCTCTCTATGGGGAACTGATAATCTGAATAATGAGGCTCTAAACCATGGAAAGCTAGCAACCTAGAAGCAATGAGACCTCCACAAATTTCACCCTTCTCGTGGTTGGTGGTGAGACGGTGAGCTACCAGAGCACCCAGGCTATAGGATCTACTTCTATTCAGAGCAGCTGCGATAAAAGCTAGATCAAAAGAAGACAACTTTCTAGCAATCTTTCTAGCTAGAACACACTTGGTAATGAAATAGGCAAAGTATCTAATAGTTGGGAACTGAATGTTCCGAATTTTACCACTTTCCTTTGAGAAGTCGAAACCTTGGCAAATCTGAGCATATAAATCCATAAGTGACTTGGGCCTCTTCTTAATTTTCTCACAAGATCCCCACTGAGGTACTCTAATTGCTGCACATAAATCAGCAAAAGGCAGGTCGACAGGTATATTATATATTTTGTAATGGACCATGGGATTAGATGTAGACCAAGTGAACCGGAAGTCCTGCACAAAAGCCATGGTTAGCTTAACATATTGGAATGGTTCACCTTCAACAAAGTGTTCCAACCCTGCATTTGTGACCATAGTTTGGAAATCTTGGAGGATCCCCGCAGTTCTCATAAATTCCTGGCATGGATATATGGAAGGAAAAACTGCCTCCTCACGATGAACCTTCATTGGCTCAGGCACCATCAGATCATATTGGTTCAGCGGATAAGCACTCATCTTCCTTGCTGAAATTTTTAGACAACCATCAAACCAAGTGATTTCTAAGTTGATAAATCATGAGCAACTACTATAGGAACTTGCTAGAGGACTACACATGCATCAAAATAAAGTTTCTAAGCATAGAACAAGTATGCAAGCTCAAACAACCTGACACCTATAGCAGCAAAATAGTAAAGATACAATCTACCAATCACAAATCTAATTGGACAAGTGGAGGAGGCACATACCAAGGAGCAAACCCTCCAAAAATCAGCACTTGAGATGGGCTGAACAAGGAGATCGAAAATCATGATCAAGAACAGCAAGAACTCGAGCTTGAGCAAGTTTTTCGGTGTTTTTTGGGAGAGAGAAAGAAGATGGCTTTGAGGAGGCAACCTAGAGGGGCCCAGGTGGGCCAGACCCCACTAGGCGCCACCCCTAGGTAGGCCGCGACTACCATGTGTGTGGTGGCCTGAGGTGGCCCGCTGGGTCAATTCAGGTGTCTCTCTGCCCCTTTTTTGAGGAAAATTTTATTTGAATTTTCTGGGATTTTTTGGAAAACTTTATTTTTGGCCAATTTTTAGGGTATGAAAATTGATTTTCTCGCAGAAACGGTTTTTTCAGAAGAAGCAAAAACAAACCAAAAGATAAACTACATGAGCTCTAAGAAACTCAAACAAACAAACAACTAACAAAACCAAAGCTAGCAAATGAAAGGCAAAGACTAGGAAGGATAAAATTAAAAGAAAGCAAGTATAACCACCGTGAAAACATTATTTTGTTCATTAAAATCCTTTTGTTAACAAGGTTGATCAAGTCTTGTTACCAAAACAATCTTATATGAAACAAAACTTTGCATTCCACAAGGTGATTATGTTACCTCATACTTGATAGCAATGGTCCCAATCATAATAGTTTTAATATTTTCTTGTGGAATGGGACAATATATTTCTCCAACCTTGATGCTCTCAATATTTTCAATGGAATTCAGGCAATAGCTCTTAGCAACCTTCTTGGGGAAATAGACAATGTGCTCTTTGTCATTAATATTGAATGTTACTTTTCCTTGATTATAATTGATGACAGCACCTATAGTATTAAGAAAAGGTCTCCCAAGAATAATAGACATATTATCATCTTCAGGCATTTCAAGCACAACAAAATTAGTTAAAACCATGCAATTATGAGCTACTTGAACAGGAACATCCTCACATATACCAACAGGAATAGCAGTTGACTTATCAGCCATTTGCAAAGATATATCAGTTGGTATCAATTTTTTTAGCTGGAGTCTCTTATAGAGAGAAAAAGGCATAACACTAACTCCAGCTCCCAAGTCACATAAAGCAGTTCTTACATAATTATTCTTAATAGAGCAAGGAATAGTTGGTATACCTAGATCACCAAGTTTCTTTGGAACCTTACCATTGAAGGAATAATTAGCAAGCAAAGTAGAAATCTCCTTATTAGGAATCTTCCTTTTATTAGAGGCAGTATCCTTCATATACTTTGAATAAGGAGGCAACTTAATAGCATCAGTCAATGGAATTTGCAAAAATAAAGGTTTCGTCCACTCATAAAACGTGTTGTAGTGTTCTTCCTCCTTTGACTTGTGTTTCTTACCTGGAAAAGGCATAGGTTTCTGCACCCAAGGTTCTCTCTCTTTACCATGTTTATTAGCAATAAAATCCTCCTTTGTGTACCTAGTGTTCTTAGTGTGCTTTTCAGGTTCTTCCTCACCTTCCTCCTTATCAGGAGACTCATTTTTATCATTACCACTCTCAGTTTCAGCATCAGAGACAGATATACTATTAGGATCTACAGCAGGTTCAAGTGGTTCCTCAACTACTTTATGTTTCTTTTTCTTTATCTTACGGGGACTACCACTATCTTCACCTTGCTGAGAGTCCTGCTCAATTCTTTTAGGGTGTCCTTCAGGATATAAAGGATTTTGAGTAGCTATACCACTCCTAGTTCTAATTCCATAGACATGTTTATCTGCTGAAGCATTAACTAGCATATCCTTTTGTACCTTAGAAAGTTGGGTTTGAACCATTTGAAAGTGTTTACAAAGCATTTTAATATCATTAGAAGTTCTTTCCACAATACCTTTCAACTCATTGATAGCTCTAGAGTTTTCCAATAAATGATTCTGAACTTGTTTATTAAAATGACCTTTTTTAACAATAAAAATGTCAAGTTCCTCTAAGCATTGATCAGGAGGCTTACCATAAGGAATATCATCTTCATCGGAGTGTTGGATAGAATGTACCACAATATTAGATGAGTGGGGAATTGGCTTACATAATTCTTCTATAGGAGGTAGATTCTTCACATCTTCAGCTCTAATACCTTTCTCCTTTAGACACTTCTTAGCTTCCGTCATCACTTCATCATTTAATGCAATAACTCCTCTTTTCTTTGGTGTTGGTGTTGGAACTGGTTCAGGAACATCTAGTTCAGGAGTAATAGGCTCAAGTGTTTTCATCTCAGTTGAAGTCCAATCATCATAATTCTTGCTTATTTTAGCCATTAATTCTTCTTCATCTATAGGAGTCCTTTTCCTGAAAACACAATCAGCAAAGATATCTAGGTAGGTCCTAAAATCATCAGTTAGTCCATTATAATAAATATCAAGAAGCTCATTCTTAGGTAATGGACATCCAGGATGTGCATGAATCAAGGCACAAAACCTTGTCCATGACTCAGGGAATTTCTCTTCTTCTCCCTGTTTAAAATAAAAAAGTCTCTACAAAGCAGCATGTCTAGCACTGGGAGGAAAATATTTCTGGAAGAAAGAAGCAATCAAACAATCAGGGCTATCAATAGAACCAGGAGGTAATCTATTAAACCAAGCCCTAGCTTCTCCTTTTAGTGAAAAAGGGAAGATCTTAGTAACAAAGTACTTGCGCATCTTAGAATCATAATAGAATAAAGCACTCATAGTAGAAAGCTCATTCATATGAGCCATAGCACTTTCATTTTCAGTCCCACAAAAGGGTTCTTTCTCAACAATATCTAAATAAGATAAATCAAGAGAGAAATCATAATCTTTATCTTTAATATCTATGGGAGAGGTGGCAAACTTAGGATCAAAGGACAACTTAGGCATAATAGTACATCTAGCAAGGAGACTCTTAATAGCACTAGTACCATGTGTGTTTTGGTACTCTTCAACAAAATCATCAGTGAACTCAATGTAACCATCATTAATATCACAACTCTCACTAGACTCAGGTGAGATAACAGGTGTAACGGTGTCTTCACTAGGAGTTTCGGTATTTCCTAGACTAGCCATAGTAGCATCTAGAAAAGGACCTAATGAACCACTCGCATCAAGCACAGTATAAGTAACATCATGAGTATCAAAAGAATTTCAGACTCAGCAGTAGTAGCAGTGTGTGTAGTAGTAACCAGTGGGATTCAAGTGCGGTAGGCATAGGGATGGATGGACGAGTGTGGCATGGACAAGTCTAAACATGTAACCTCAAGATATAGGGCATTGCAGATAAATAATAACAAGCATCCAAGTACTAAACAATCCTAGACATGTGCTCCAAATATAGTCATACGTGCTCACAATGAGAACTTGCACAACATCTTACATCCGACCAGCCCGTATAAGGGCCTCTAGGGAACTACTGGCAATTAAGGTGCTCCTTTTAATAGAGCACCGGAGCAAAGCATTAACACTCCGTGAATACATGTGATCCTCACACCATATCCATCCCCTCCGGTTGTCCCAATTATTGTCACTTTGGGGCCTTTGGATCCATACAATGATATGTGTACACAACTTGCAGATAAGATCACAAACAATACTATCATAATAATTCAATAATAAGTTCAGATCTGAGATCATGGCACTCGGGCCCTAGTGACAAGCATTAAGCACAACAAGTTGCAACAATGTCAAATAGCACTAATAGAGATACTAGGCACTATGCCCTAACAATCTTATTCGATTACATGATAGAACTCATCCAATCCCTATCATCCCCAAGCCTACATCGGGGGATTACTCACTCATGGATGAGGGAAACATCGGTGGTTGATGGAGATGCGTTGGTGATGACGATGGCGATGATCCTCTCCAAATTCCCCCTCCAGGCAGGGTGCCATAACGGAGTTTCTGGATCCGAATCTTGGTTTCTGGTGGCGGCGGCGAAGCAGAACTCTTTCTGGAAAACTATCAAACTCCCCTCGATTTTTATGTCGAAAGGCAACTTATACGCGTAGAGGGAGGCCGAGGGGGTGCCTGGGGTGGTTGTACCCCCGTAGGGGCAAGCAGGGCCCACCTGCGCCTGGCAGGGGTGAGGCCCCCTAGGCGCCTTCTCCGTCTCGTCTTCTGGCTCTGTGGATCTTCTGGTGAAATATAATTTTTTGGCATATTTTCCAGGATTTTTCCTGATAGTTCATTTTCTGCACAAAAACAAGACACCAAGGTAATTCTGCTAAAAACAGCGTCAGTCCGTGTTAGTTGTATCCAAATCACACAAGTTTAGAGAAGAAACAATAGGAAAGCGTTCGAGAAAGTAGATACGTTTTGGACGTATCATGCACTTATTAATATTGTTGCTAATCATGATATTTGTCTTCTTTGGTGTGTAGGATCTTGAGGTAGCGGGCATGATGCCTCCGCTGCCTGAGAAATTTCCGATTGTGCCTGACAACGAGGTTGTGAAATCTGAGTCCGAACTTCCGCCGGCGCAATCTCCAACCCATGAAGCCGTCGAGCCGAGCGAGGGGCAGACCCGAAAGCGCTCCCGGAGCGAGTCTTCGGATGCGTCGACTCCGCCGACTCCTCGGGGCCCTTCCTTCCTAGAGCGGCATGGTGAGGATGAAGGTGCTTCTTCTGCACCTTTCCCTACTGTTCCACTTTGGTCTATGGCGCCGCAGCCACCGACCAAGAAGAAGAAGGAGAAGGCAGCGCCGGTCTTCAACTTGTCGGATATTGACTCATAAGTAATTTTCGGTTGCGCTTTGTTCTGTCATTTGCGTGTGCAATTTAGCTTCTTGTCTTGATCAGTATTTCCTTACAGCCACTCCTCGGAGGGTTATCTTAGTGAGGGTTCTCAAGAGGCCCTAGGGGAGTCGAAGCCGACGGCACCTCCCCCTCAGGTGGTGGCCAACTCTGAGGATGATGAGCCAAATCTCTCCAAGCGAGAGGCTCGGGTGGTTGTGACTCAGAAGACCGCACGTGGAACTTCGGAGTCTCCGCCTGAGCATGTAAGTAATTTGCATCTTTATTTGGTAGGGGGAGCCTCTGAGCCCTTTTTCGGATGACCTGTTGGTCGATTTTGCTCTTGTGGGGCGTAGCCCCTGGGCCCTTTCCGACGGTTTTTTTGTTTGCGTCTTTATTTTTTGCAGCCTTCGTGCATGGCGCTAATCTCCTTGTTCAATAGCACCTGGCGTTGGAGGCCAACATGCCGCAGCTGCAAGGTGCGCAGTTGGATCATCCTTTTGTCGTTCAGTTGTCCTTTTCATCTTTGCTTATGTTGATCCTTTTTTGTTCTTGATGTTTACAGATGAGAATAATGCTGCTCTCCGTCAGCTGGACGCTCTTAAGAAGAGCCTTGGTCGAGCGGAGAAGAAGTTGCAGATGCTGCGGAGGCGAAAGAGCGCCTGGAGAAGGAGGTGGCTGACGCTGCTGAAGTTCAGGAGCGCCTGTGGAAGGAACCTGCGAATCGCGAGATGCAGCTTGCTACTGCGGCTGCTACTCGTGAGAAAGAGATGGCCGATAGGCTGATGGCGGCATCCAAGGCTTTCTCCGGTGAGTATCTTTCACTCGATTTGTTCTTGTTCTTTCGACTGCTCCTTGTCTCGTGCTTATTCGGGTCCTTTTATTCCTTGTCTCAGATGCGTGAGGCATCGAATTTGATCATGGTGTGCTGGAGCACGGAAATGCTCTGGATGATTGACGACTGTCTACGCACAACCTGTTGGGAACCCCAAGAGCAAGGTGTAAAGCAGCAAGCAACAAGTTTTCCCTCAGTTGAGACCGAGGTTATCGAACCATAAGGAGGAAGGAAACGTCACACAGGTGTTGCAAGCAACATGGATACCTGCACAACACAAACTCAAGACTTTGCCCCAACGAACAGTGAGGTTGTCAAGATCACCGGTTTGTTGTAACAAAGGATTAAATGTATGGTGTGGAAGGTAATGGTTTGCAGCAAGTAAACAAGTAACAGTGGAAGATGTATCAATGTTAAAGATTGGACCGGGGTCCATAGTTCACTAGAGGTGCTCTCCTTAGATAAACAACATGGCATGAAGGGCAAACAAATTACAGCAGGGCAATTGACAGGAACTGACAACAAGATACATAGACCACCATCCAACTGCATCTATGACTAGAAGTCCACCTTCAGGTTATCATCCGAACCCCTCCAGTATTAAGTTGCAAGCAACAGACAACTGCTTTAAGCAAAGTGTGTAAGGTAAAAAGTCCACATGTTCTATGAACAAGAGACCGTTGTTTTCTCCCTAGTAGCAACAT
Organism: Avena insularis; assembly: GCA_023614405.1. Lineage (NCBI taxonomy): Eukaryota > Viridiplantae > Streptophyta > Magnoliopsida > Poales > Poaceae > Avena > Avena insularis. Next base: position 86,965,905 of record CM042695.1, read on the forward strand.
CACATCTACAACCGAAGAGATTATTGTCACTTCCTTTGGAAACTAGAGGCATGAACCCACTATCGAGCATAAATACCCCCTCTTGGAGTCACTAGCAACTACTTGGCCAAGATAGCTACTAACAACTGAGAGCATGCAAGATCACAAACAACATAGACATGATAGAATCATAAATACAAAACCATTAACCAAACTGACATAATAATCTCTATATCCATCGGATCCCCGCAAACACAACATGCATGATTACAAATATATTAGATCTTGATCATGAACGGAGCTCACAAGATCTATACATGAAAGCACAAGGAGGAGATACAACCATCTAGCTACTACATGGACCCATAGTCCAAGGTGGAACTACTCACGTATCATACCGGAGAGAAGGCCTCCGAGATGATCTCCCCTTCGGCAGGGTGCCGGGAAGAACTTCAGATCCCTCCCCCTGATCTAGGTATGATGGTGGTGGCGGCTACAGACGGTTTCATGGATATTTGATCGGGTCCTCAGGGTTTCTGCATCGAGGGAATATTATAGGCGAAGGGGGAAACCGAGGCGGCCGCCAGGGCGACCAAACCCTAGCCAGGCGCTGGGTGGGGCCCACCCGTGCCTAGGGTGGGTATGGCCCCTCTGGCTCTCCTCTGGACTTCTTGTTCCCCACGAAAAGTAATTTACTTTATCCTTTATCCCGTCCAATTCCGAGAATATTTCTTTACTAACTTTTCTAAAACCAAAAACAGCAGAAAATAGGCATCTGGCACTGTTGCAACTTTTTAACAGGTTAGTACCAGAAAACATGTAAAAATCACCTCAAAGTGTGGACAAGTAAAGCAAAGTAGATACTAAACAAGCATGGAGCATCAAAAATTATAGATACATTTCCAACGTATCAATGATGCCACCACAGCGGCCGAAGATCGCTGCAGTACTGCTGCTGGTTCCTTGGCGAAGGCCAAGGAAGTACTCCGACGCTTCTACAAGGAGGTCGTTCCCAAAGGCGCTGCTCTTGAGGATGTCGACGCTCTGGCGGATGCTTTGTCGGAGGATGCTCTGGCTGCGTATAAGCGCAAGCAGAAGGGCATTGGCGCCTCCATGGTGTTGGCCATGGACATGGCATCCGGAGCGGAGCTGGACCTGCCGCACATCACCTCCCAAATTCCAACGGTTGCCGATGGCTCAGAGGTAGCATTCGCTCTCTTCGCCTCCCACTATAAGCGTTATGGGCCGAAGCTCATTGACCTGCTGGCGGAGTACACAACAAAGCAGCAGGAGGAGGCCAAGAGCAGGCAGTCTGGCTCTGAGGCCACTCCGGATGCGGGTGCATATGCTCTGGTGTTGTAGTTTAGGATAGTTTATCCTCTTCCTTTTGTGATGTATGCTTTTGCTGATGAACAATCTTGACTTATGCCACGATGTGGACTTTATGTATATAAATTATATTTGAGCTATCGCCAGAGATGTATGTGGTGTTCATATCCGTACTTGTTTGTCTTTAAGGTCCTTCGTATGAGACTCCCGTGGATACTTCGACTGTCCCTGAGCCGCGACCATCTCTAGATGATGCATCGCAGCTTGTTTTCCTTCGTGACTGTGTCCGCAGTTTGGAGAAAGATATCCTTGGCGTTCAAGGCCATGCAGACGTGTGGAAGTCGAAAGCTGAGCGGGCTTCTGCCAGGGAGGAGTTTTTGATAGGGGAGCTGCGACAGATGAGCGAGCAACTGCAATGTAAGTCTTTTCGAACTACTGTTCTTTTAGGATGCACCTTGTTTGCATGTCATCTTATTTGAACTTGGTTCAGGCATCAATCTCGTTCCGAGGGAAGAGAAGGAGCGTGTTGCAGTTCAGATGAGTTGCCTGACCCAACAGGAATTAGAGGCTGGCGGCTTCTTCTGGATGGACCGTGATCGAGTTTTCGTTCTTGCGACGATGCAAGATCGCGCGCATCAGGTTTCTCGGGTGCTGAGGCAAGCGAGGATTTCCCTGGCGTCCATTTGGGCCATCATGTTTCCCTTGGATGAGGAACCTACCAACCTTTGGGGTCTGCTAGAAAAGTTTCGGGATGTGGGCCACATCAAGGAGTTGGTGCGGTGTCAGCTAGTCTCTAGGGTAAAGGCCGCTCTTTCGCTTGTTCGGCTGCATCGTCGTAACGTCGATCTCGCGGCGGTGGCGACTGGGCCACCTCTTCGACCTGATGGTAGTCTCTGGGATATGTGCCTGCATTATGCGGCTGTTAGGCAATATGCCGAAGAGATCGTTGATCTTTTCGAGCAACGGGCGAGTGTGATTCTTCAGAATAGGCGTACCCTGTAAAGAAATAGACTGATGTAAAACTTGTATGTATTTAAGTGGGCTTGTCATGCCCTGTGTAAATTTTATTTGTATTTGCACATTGTGTTTTGTTGTATGCATGTCCTTTTCGTTAGCCTGACATGGTCAGCTACTCAGGTTGTATGCTTTGTTCTCAGTCGACGGATTCGTGAGGTGAGGCATAGCCCCCGAGCGTGTTATAGCGAAAAGTAATGCAAGGTAAAAGAAATTTCGGACGGTAAACTTAGCTTTTATTCATATCGTAACGAGGAGGTACATTATTTGGCTGAGTAGCCTTATTGAAAGTAAAGAGGTAGCTAGGGGTAGAAGCATCGCAGTTGTGCGACGTTCCATGGGTTGGAGTATTCAACTCCTGACTTGACGTCCATGAGGCGGTAGGCGCCACCTGGGATGACTTCGGTGACGATGTAGGGTCCTTCCCAGGGTGTCTCGAGCTTCTTCGGCCGCTCTTGTTTGAGTCATGGACGAGGTCTCCTTCGACGAAGGACCTTGGGCGCAGCCGACGACTGTGATAGTTGCGGAGGCTCTGCTAGTATACCGATGAGCGAGTCGCGGCGATGTCGCGTGCTTCATCGAGTGTGTCGACAAGGTCTTCGAGTGCACCCGATGATTCAGCTTTGCTATAGGCAACGACCCGCGAGGCCTTGTGGCGTACTTCTGCAGGTAGCACGGCTTTGGCTTCATGCACCATCAAAAAGGGCGTGTAGCCAGTTGAGCTGTTTGGCGTTGTACACAGGCTCCAAAGTACAGAGGGGAGCTCCTCCACCCAAGCTCCCGCGAGCCTTTCGAGTGGGCGTAGCAGACGTTTTTTGATGTCGTTGCCTATGAGGTCGTTGGCCTTTTCGACCTGTCCATTGGTATGCGGGTGCGCCACCGAGGCGTATGATATGTTGATGCCGAGGCCCTCGTAGAAGTCCTGGAATTCCTTCGAGATGAAGTTCTAGCCGTTGTCCTTGATGATGTTGTGGGGCACACCGAACCTGTACACTATGGACTCGAAGAACTTGACGACGGTGTTGCCGCTTTGGTTGGTGACGTGCATGGCCTCTATCCACTTGGTGAACTTGTCGACTGCGACCATGAGGTAGACATGGCTTCCTTTTGATGATTTGGGCAGTTTACCGATCATGTCGAGGCCCTGTTGGGTGAAAGGCCAGGCCAATGGTATGGGCGTTGATAGCGCTTGACAAGGTGGAAGAGGTTGAAGTAGATTCCCCAGTAACGACACCAGAAAGCTTGATGGCGCCTGGTGTTTGACATGGAATCGCTTTGTTGGAAACCCCAAGAGCAAGGTGTGAAGAAGCAAGCAGCAAGTCTTCCCTCAGTAGAGACCGAGGTTATCGAACCAGAAGGAGGAAGGAAACGTTACACAGGTGTTGCAAACAATGTGGAGACCTGCACAACACAAACTCAAGACTTTGCCCCAACGAATCAATGAGGTTGTCAAGCTCACCGGTTTGCTGTACAAAGGATTAAACGTATGGTGTGGAAGGTAATGGTTTGCAGCAAGTAAACAAGTAACAGTGGAAGATGTATCAATGGTAAAGATTGGACCGGGGTCCATAGTTCACTAGAGGTGCTCTCCTTAGATAAATAACATGGCATGAAGGGTAAACAAATTACAGCGGGGCAATTGACAGGAACTGAGCAAGGCATAACAATGCAATTACTAGCCAGAAAGATCCTATGAGGTTGATTGGGCAATACAACAATATACATAGACCGTAATCTAACTGCATCTATGACTAGAAGTCTATGACTAGAAGTCCACCTTCAGGTTATCATCCGAACCCCCTCTAGTATTAAGTTGCAGGCAACAGACAACTGCTTTAAGCAAAGTGTGTAAGGTAAATAGTCCACATGTTCCATGAACAAGAGACCGTTGTTTTCTCCCTAGTAGCAATAACACATCTACAACCGAAGAGATTTCTGTCACTTCCCTTGGAAACTAGAGGCATGAACCCACTATCGAGCATAAATACTCCCTCTTAGAGTCACTAGCAACTACTTGGCCAAGATAACCACTAGCAACGGAGAGCATGCAAGATCACAAACAACATAGACATGATAGAATCATAAAGATAGAACCATTAATCAAACCAACATAATAATCTCAATATCCATCGGATCCCCGCAAACACAACATGCATGATTACAAATAGATTAGATCTTGATCATGAACGGAGCTCACAAGATCTATACATGAAAGCACAAGGAGGAGATACAACCATCTAGCTACTACATGGACCCATAGTCCAAGGTGGAACTACTCACAAATCATACCGGAGAGAAGGCCTTCGGGATGATCTCCCCTTCGGCAGGGTGCCGGTAAGAGCTTCAGATCCCCCCGATCTAGGGATGATGGTGGCGGCGGCTACAAACGGTTTCGTGGATTTCTGATCGGGTTCTAAGAGTTTCTGCATCGGGGGCTTCTTATAGGCGAAGGGGGAGACTGCCTGCATGATGGTGACGCACCGTTGGATTACACCCGAAATGTTGCTTCTATAGGTCGCCATTGATGATGGTGAAGGCCTTAGACCGGCGAGATATGCGTCGATCATCTGTCGGGTCATCGGGAAGCTCCTTGTTTATCAGGTACCAAAGGTATGGCTGTGTCCACGTTTCTTCGATCGCCATGACCTGTACCAGGCTGACTAGTTCGGCCTCTGTGTCGAGCTTTTCGGGTCCTTCATGTCCTTCGGGTGGCGCAGCCCCTGAGTGCTCTGCTTCTTCGGGTAATCCCTTGGGGAATTTCCTTTTAATAGAGGGTACACAGATTTGTTCGAGGAACACGCCTGGTGGCACCCGTGCACAGGTGGATCCGATGTTGGCGAGTCTATCGGCTTCCTCGTTTCTTTCTCTTCCAACGTGCCGAAGCTCGCAGCCGTCAAAGTCTCCTTCGAGTGAGTTGTAGAGCGCGTGGTACGCGATCATGATGGCGCTGTGAGCGTTGCACTCGTTCATCGTCTACTGGAGGACGAGGTTCGAGTCACCGTAGATGACTAGGCGCGTTGCACCGTAGATCTTGGCCATCCTCATGTCGTGGATGAGGGCCTCGTATTCGGCCTCGTTGTTGGAGGCGTGAAATTTCATCCGAAGGACATATTTCATCATGTCGCCTTGAGGGGACGTCAGTATGACGCCAACTTCTACTCCTGCCTCGCGCTTGGAGCCGTCGAAGTGCATCGTCCATGATTGTGTCATGTCCGGAGTGTCCGACAGCTGGAGCTCCATCCAGTGGACGAGGAAGTCAGGAAGGACCTAAGATTTGATGGCATTGCGCCACTCATAGACTATGTCTAGAGGGGATAGCTCGATGCCCCATGGGGCTACGCGTCCTGTGGCTTCGGGGTTGTTCAGGATGTTGGACAGTGACGCCTCGTTGATGACCATTATCTGATGCTCCTGGAAGTAGTGGTTCAGCCGACGAGCCATCATGAATACGCCGTAGGCGAGCTTTTGGTAGTGAGGGTACCTCTGCTTTGTTGGGCTTAGGACCTCGCTGAGGTAGTAGATTGGGCATTGTACCCCGTGGATCTTGCCATCTTCGGGTCGTTCGACCACGAGTACGGTGCTGACCACTTGGTGCGTGGCTGCGATGTATAGCAGTAGAGGCTCGTGCTCCTTTGGCGTGACCAGGACAGGCGAGGTGGAGAGCAGCCGCTTGAGGTCTTCGAATGCGTCGTCTGCTTCGGGTGTCCACTCAAACTTGTCAGCTTTGCGCAGTAGCTGGTAGAAAGGCAGGGCCTTTTCACCCATGCGACTGATGAACCTGCTCAGCGTCGTGATGCGCCCGGCGAGTTGCTGGACACCCTTGAGGTTCTTTAGCTACTCCATGGTTAGTATGGCCCGGATTTTCTTCGAGTTTGCCTCGATCCCTTGCTGGGAGATGAAGTAGCCAAGTAATTGACCGAATGGGACACCGAAGGCGCACTTTTCTAGGTTCAGCTTGATCTTATAGTGGTCAAGGTTATCAAACGTCTCGCGGAGATCGTCGATTAGTGTCTTGGCTTCACTGGTCTTGATGACTATGTCGTCGACATAGACTTGGATGTTGTGACCGATCTGGTTTTTTAGGCATGCATGCATGCACCTCTGGTATGTGGCGCATGCGTTCTTCAGCCCAAAGGGCATGGTGTTGTAGCTGTAGGGTTTCGTAGCATGGAAAACAAAAAATTTCTACCGCATACAGACAAAAAGCCAAGATCTATCTACTAGATTGTAGCAACGAGTCGATGGAATAACTCACCCTCGAAGATTCCAAAGTGTTTAACGAGAGCGGATTCTCGTGGGTGATGTAGTCATACTCTTCCCGATCTCAAGATCGCGTAGACGATCCTTCCGGCGCTGCGTTCGGGCGCTCCCTTGATCGGTCACACGTTTGGTACTCGACGAAGACCTTCCTCTCCCTTGTTCCAGCAGGCAGCGGAGGTTGTAGCACTCTCCTCGCAATTCCGGAAGCACAACGGCATGGTACCGGAAGTAGAGGGGATATCTCGCAGGGCTTCACCTTAAGCCGGAGCGAGTATGGTGGACTATGAGAGAGCTCCTCGGTGATCTAGGGTTTAGACACACCAAGGAGGAGGTGCAAGGGCCAGCGGCTAGGGCTTGGGACTTGCCCAAGTCGGCGGCTAGGGGAGCCCTAGGTGGCGGCAACAGGAGGTGGCGGCGCCGGGCTAGGGTTTTGGGGTGGAGAACTTGTGTGTTAGGAGGGGCAGCCCTGCCCCTCCCTTTATAGGTGGGAGGCGCCGACCAAGGGGAGGGGAGTCCCTCCCCAACTCGGATCCCAAGTGGGCCGGCGGTGGAGGAGGAAATCCTCCCCAACTCGGTTTCCCACTTCCCCTCCACTTCCCAAAATAGCCGTTTGACTTTTCAAATTGGCGTTTGACTTTTCAAACTAGGATTTGATTAAACCCTTTATTTTGTTCAGTGATGACACCTAGTACATGATGCAATCATTCCAACTTGGTATGACACATTCATGTACCCTTCCCCTCCGGAGTGCCAGACATTCCGGAACCTTCTAGAACATTCCCGATGAAAACACCGGAACCATTCTCCAACTCCGAAATAGGACTTTCCTTATATGAATCTTATTCTCCGGACCATTTCGGATCTCCTCGTGATATCCCGAATCCCATCCGAGACTCTGAACAACATTCGGTCTCTTTCTCATCATTCCATAACTACTCAAACAACGTCGAATCCTTAAGTGTGTCTCCCTACGGTTCGTGAATTATGCGGACATGATCGAGACACTTCTCCGAACAATAACCAATAGAGGAATCTGTAAATTCATATGGCTCCCACATATTTCTACGATTACTTTGCGATCGAATGAACCAGTTACATACGATACCAATTTCCCTTTGTCTCACGATAGTTTACTTATCCGAGGTTATGATCGTCGGTATCTCTGCATACCTAGTTCAACCTCGTTACTGATAAGTACTCTTTTCTCGTTCCCGTGATATGTGATCCCTTGTGAGCCAGTCACATGCTTGCAAGCTAATTGGATGACGTTCCACCGAGAGGGCCCAGAGTATATCTATCTGTCATATGGATGGACAAATCCCACTCTTGATCCATGTGTCTCAACCAATACTTTCCGAACACTCAATGCCACCTTTATAGCCACCCGATTCGGTGTGGTGTTTGATGTCATCAAAGCATCCTTCTGGTGAAGGTGATATGCATGATCTCATGGTCGAAGGAATTAGGTTACTATGTATCAGAAAGCATATAGCAATTGAACTATTAAAATGACTTGATCTTTATGCCACGCTTATCTATAGGAGTATGTCCACCATATCATTCTCCTAACGATATGATCCTGTTGTTAATAACATCTCAATGTTCATGATAGGGAAACCACAATCATTTATTAACCAACAAGCTAGTATTATATAGAGGCTTTACTAGGGACTTCAATTTAAGTTTACAAATCACACGAGTATTAATGTTTCCTTGTTAATACTATTATAGCATGAATGTAAACATTTATCATAAACACAAAGATATAATAATAACTACATTTATTATTGCCTCTAGGGCATATCTCCAACAGTCTCCCACTTGCACTAGAGTCATCTATTCTAGATTACATGGTAATATACCGAACACCCATGGCAGTTTGGTGCTGGTCATGTTTTGCCCTCGGGAGAGGTTTAGTCAACGGATCTGCCACATTTAGATCTGTGTGTACTTTGCAAATCTTTATGTCCCCATCTTGGACATGTTCTCGAATAGCGTGAAAACGTAGCTTGATGTGCTTCAGCTTCTTGTGTGACCTTGGTTCTTGCGCATTGGCTATGGCGCCCATGTTATCACAGTAGATAGACATTGGGTCCAGCTTTGTAATGAACTCTTTCATCCATATCGCTTCTTGTGAAGCCTCCGAAGCAGCTATGTATTCCGATTCAGTTGAAGATCTCGCCACAACGCTTTGCTTTGCACTCCTCCAGCTAACTGCTGCACCATTCAAAGTAAATCATTATCCAGTTGTGATTTAGAATCATCCGGATCGGTGTTCCAACTAGCATCGGTGTAACCATTAACAACGAGTTGTTCATCACCTCCATAAGAAAGAACCATATCCTTAGTTCTTCTCAAGTACTTAAGGATGTTTTTGACCGCTGTCCAATGATCCACTCCTGGATCACTTTGATATCTGCTAGTTAAACTAACAGCATATGCAATGTCGGGTCTAGTACATAGCATGGCATACATTAGAGATCCTATGGCTGAGGCATAGGGAGTCTTACTCCTCCTTTCTCTATCTTTTGTCGTTGTCGGACTTTGAGTTTTACTCAAGGTCGTATTGGGCAACATGGGCAAGAACCCTTTCTTGCTATCTTCCATTCCAAACCTATTTAGAACTTTGTCCAAATATGTACTTTGTGACAATGATATTAGGCCTATCGATCTATCTCTATAAATCTTTATGCCTAATATGTAAGCTGCTTCGCCAAGATCCTTCATTGAAAAACTATTATTCAAATATTCCTTGACACTATTAAGAAGGTCTACATCATTCCCAATCAACAATATGTCATCTACATATAGTATTAAGAATGCTACAGAGCTCCCACTCTCTTTCTTGTAAATACAAGCTTATCCATAAGTTTGTATAAAACCAAAACTTTTGATTACCTTATCAAAACATTGATTCCAACTTCGGGATGCTTGCTTCAATCCATAGATGGACCGTTGAAGTTTGCATACCTTGTTAGCATCTTTAGGATCGACAAAACCTTTGGGTTGCATCATATACAACTCTTCATCAATGTCTCCATTGAGGAATGCTGTTTTGACATCCATCTGCCATATCTCATAATCATAATATGCAGCGATTGCTAACATAATCCTCACAGACTTTAGCTTCGCTACTGGTGAGAAAGTCTCATCGTAGTCAACTCCTTGAATTTGTCAAAACCCTTTTGCGACAAGTCGAGATTTATAGACAGTAACATTACCATCAAGATCTGCTTTCTTCTTGAAAATCCATTTGTTCTCGACAGCCTTCCGGCCATCCGGTAAGTCCACCAAAGTCCATACTTGGTTTTCGTACATGGATCCAATCTCGGATTTCATGGCTTCTTGCCATTTATTGGAATCTGGGCTCATCATCGCTTCCTCATATGTCGCAGGGTCATCGGTGTTGTCCACCAACATGACACTCATAACGGGATCATACCAATCTGGAGTGGTACGAGTTCTCGTTGACCTGCGAGGCTCTGTAGCAACTACAACCAAAGTTTCATGATCATCATCATTAGCTTCCTCTCTTATTGGTGCAGGCACCACTGGAACTTCTTCCGGTGCTGCGCTACTCGCAATTTCGGGAGAAGGTTCGACAACCTCGTCGAGTTCTACTTTCCTTCCAGTCACTTCTTTCGAGAGAAATTCCTTCTCTAGAAAGGATCCATTCTTGGCAACGAAGATTTTGCCTTCGGATCTATGATAGAAGGTATACCCTATAGTTTCCTTCGGGTATCCTATGAAGACGCATTTTTCCGCTTTGGGTTCAAGCTTGTCCGGCTGTAACTTCTTTACATAGGCTTCGCAACCCCAAACTTTAAGGAATGACAATTTAGGTTTCTTCCCAAACCATAATTCATACGGTGTCATTTCAACGGATTTAGATGGTGCCCTATTTAAAGTGAATGCGGCTGTTTCTAATGCATAACCCCAAAATGATAGCGGTAAATCTGTAAGTGACATCATAGAACGAACCATATCTAAGAGAGTTCGATTACGATGTTCGGACACACCATTACGCTGTGGTGTTCCCGGCGGTGTCAATTGTGAAAGTATTCCGCATTTCTTCAAATGCTCGCAAAAATCATAACTTAGATATTCACCTCCACGATCAGAACGCAGAAATTTAATCTTCTTGTTACGTTGATTCTCTACCTCACTTTGAAATTCCTTAAACTTCTCGAAAGTTTCGGACTTATGTTTCATGAAATAGATATACCCATATCTACTCAAGTCATCCGTGAAGGTAAGAACATGACGATAACCACATGATGCTACACTCATTGGACCACACACATCAGTATGTATGATTTCCAATAAGTCCGTAGCTCGCTCCATCATACCAGAAAATGGAGTCTTAGTCATTTTACCCATCAGACATGCTTCGCATCTTTCAAGTGATTCGAAATCAAGAGATTCAAGAAGTCCATCGAAATGGAGTTTCTTCATACGCTTCACTCCAATGTGACCAAGACGACAGTGCCACATATAGGTCGAGTTATCGCTCGATTTCAAACGTTTAGCCTCAATGTTATTAATATGTGTATTTCCACTATCGAGATTCAATAAGAATAGACCATCTATCAAAGGTGCATGTGCATAAAACATATTACTCATATAAATCGAACAACCATTATTCTCGGACTTAAACAAGTAACCGTCTCGCAATAAACAAGATCCCGATATAATGTTCATGCTTAACGCAGGCACCAAATAACAATTATTTAAGTATAAAACTAATCCCGATGGTAGATGAAGGGGTAGCGTGCGGCAGCGATCACATCAACCTTTGATCCGCTTCCACGCGCATCGTCACCTCGTTCTTCGCTAGCTTCCGTTTATTCGTAGCACTTTGTTTCGAGTTACAAATATGAGCAACCGAACCAGTATCAAATACCCAGGCACTACTACGAGTACTAGTGAGATACACATCAATAACATGTATATTGGATATACCTTTCTTCTTGATGTTGCCGCTCTTCAAATCCGCCAAGTACTTTGGGCAATTCCGCTTCCAGTGACCTTCTCCCTTGCAGTAAAAGCACTCAGTATCTGGATTAGGTCCAGCTCTGGTCTTCTTTGTTGGCGCGGTAACTTTCTTACCACCCTTCTTGAAGTGTCCCTTTTGCTTAGACTTGCCTTTCTTGAATTTGGTGGTCTTATTGACCATCAACACTTGGTGCTCTTTCTCGATCTCCACTTCTACAGATTTTAACATAGAAAACAGTTCTGGCAATTGCTTGTTCATGTTTTGCATAATGTATTTCATCACAAAGTTCTTGTAACTTGGTGGTAGTGATTGGAGGACACGATAAATCCCCAAAGCATTAGGAATCACTATACCCAAGCTTTGAAGTTTGTTTGCGTGCCCAGACATCTTAAGCACATGCTCACTGACGGAGTTGCCCTCTTCCATCTTGCAGTTAAAGAACTTTTCAGAAGCCTCATAGCTCTCAATTGCCGCATGAGTCTCAAAGATCAATTTGAGATCACGGACAATATCATGTGGGTCTGAATTCTCAAACCTTTTCTGAAGCTCCGATTCTAAACCATACTAGATAGCACACTGAACTGTGGAGTAGTGAGTCTTCCGAGCGAGGTAAACATTCTTTACTTCATCGGTAGCAGTAGCTGCAGGTGGGTCACCCAGCGGTGCATCCAGCACATAGGTCAAATTACCAGCTGTGAGGACAATCCTCAAATTGCGGAACCAATCCGCGAAGTTGCTTCCATTGTTTTTCAACTTTTCTTTCTCTAGGAACGCATTAAAATTTATGGTAGGGGCCGCCATTGATCTACAACATATTTGCAATAGTTTAGACTAAGTTTATGACAAATTGAGTTCTAATTAATAGTTAAATTAATCTAGGTGAACTCCCACTCAAAACAATATCCCTCACATTGTTTTAGTGATCACACGAACCAAATCCACCACATCAACACCGATCATCACGAGAGTTGATATAGTTTCAATGGCGAACAATCGACATGTTCATCATATCTACTATATGATTCATGCTTTACCTTTCGGTGATCCGTGTTCCGAGACCATGTCTGTACATGCTAGGCTCGTCAAGATCAAATCTTAGCTTCCGCATGAGCAAATCTGGCTTGCTCACGTTGTATACGCTTGCGGAATCTAACACACCCAATCATCATGTGGTGCTTCGAAACAACAAGCTTTAGCAACGGTGCTAACTAAGGGTGAACACTTTATGACTTGATATTCATGTGCATGAGGGATCATCTTATAATGCTACCGTCGTTAACTAAGCAATACAAGATGCATAAAGGATTAACATCACATGCAATTCATAATATGTGATATGATATGGCCTTTCTTCTTTGTGCTTCCGATCTCCATCTTCAAGCACGAACATGATCTCCATCATCACCGGCATTGCATCAAGGTCAATGACGCTTCTCCATGGTTGTCGTCCACCGGCTTCAACTATTACAACTACTTTGAATAGACACGCGGGTCTTAACATAAATTAAAGACAACCATATGGCTCCTGCCGGTTGCCAACTTACAATAAGGAACATTGCATACATCAAATATAATCACAATCATGGCCATATCACATCACTGCACACCCCTGCAAAACAAAGTTAGACGCCTCTACTTTCTTTGCATGTTTTACGTGGTTTGGGGCTTTCAATAAGTGTCATTCTAACTTAGAACAAGAACCACAACATTGATACTAGCATTGTCAATCACCCGTTGTAAATTGAATCTTAACTATGCTGGGAGAAACAGGCACCCGCAAAGCCACTTATGCAATACAAGTTGCATGTCAAGCGTGGAGCAAGTCTCATGAACGATGTCATGTAAGGTTAGCCCGGGCCGCTTCATCCCAACATCCCGCAAGATGCAAAGTACACAAGAAGCAATCGACAATAAAAGCATCAACGCCCACAATGACCATTGTGTTCTACTCGTCTGCAACATCTACATATAGACACGGCTCGATACCCTTTGTAGGGTTTCGTAGCATGGAAAACAAAAAAATTCTACCGCATACAAACAAACAAGCCAAGATCTATCTACTAGATTGTAGCAACGAGTCGATGGAATAACTCACCCTCGAAGATTCCAAAGTGTTTAACGAGAGCGGATTCTCGTGGGTGATGTAGTCGTACTCTTCCCGATCTCAAGATCGCGTAGACGATCCTTTCGGCGCTGCGTTCCGGCAGCGCTCCCATGATCGGTCACTACGTTAAATTGACGAAGACCTTCCTCTCCCTTGTTCCAGCAGGCAGCGGAGGTTGTAGCACTCTCCTCGCAATTCCGGCAGCACAACGGCGTGGTACCGGAAGTAGAGGGGAGATCTCGCAGGGCTTCGCCTTAAGTTGGAGCGAGTATGGTGGACTATGAGAGAGCTCCTCGGTGATCTAGGGTTTAGACACACCAAGGAGGAGGTGCAAGGGCCGGCGGCTAGGGCTTGGGACTTGCCCAAGTCGGCGGCTAGGGGAGCCCTAGGCGGCGGCAACAGGAGGTGGCGGCGCCGGGCTAGGGTTTTGGGGTGGAGAACTTGTGTGTTAGGAGGGGCAGCCCTGTCCCCTCCCTTTATAGGTGGGAGGCGCCGGCGAAGGGGAGGGGAGTACCTCCCCAACTCGGATCCCAAGTGGGCCGGCGGTGGAGGAGGAACTCCTCCCCAACTCGGTTTCCCACTTCCCCTCCACTTCCCAAAATAGTCGTTTGACTTTTCAAATTGGCGTTTGACTTTTTAAACTAGGATTTGATTAAACCCTTTATTTTGTTCAGCGATGACACCTAGTACATGATGCAATCATTCCAACTTGGTATGACACATTCATGTACCCTTCCCCTCCGGAGTGCCGGACATTCCGGAACCTTCTAGAACATTCCCGATGAAAACACCAGAACCATTCCCAACTCTGAAATAGGACTTTCCTTATATGAATCTTATTCTCCGGACCATTCCGGATCTCCTCGTGATATCCCGAATCCAATCCGAGACTCCGAACAACATTCGGTCTCTTTCTCATCATTCCATAACTACTCAAACAACGTCGAATCCTTAAGTGTGTCTCCCTACGGTTCGTGAATTATGCGGACATGATCGAGACACTTCTCCGAACAATAACCAATAGAGGAATCTGGAAATTCATATGGCTCCCACATATTTCTACGATTACTTTGCGATCGAATGAACCAGTTACATACGATACCAATTTCCCTTTGTCTCACGATAGTTTACTTATCCGAGGTTATGATCGTTGGTATCTCTGCATACCTAGTTCAACCTCGTTACTGATAAGTACTCTTTTCTCGTTCCCGTGATATGTGATTCCTTGTGAGCCAGTCACATGCTTGCAAGCTAATTGGATGACATTCCACCGAGAGGGCCCAGAGTATATCTATCCGTCATATGGATGGACAAATCCCACTCTTGATCCATGTGTCTCAACCAATACTTTCCGAACACTCAATGCCACCTTTATAGCCACCCGATTCACGGTGTGGTGTTTGATGTCATCAAAGCATCCTTCCGGTGAAGGTGATATGCATGATCTCATGGTCGAAGGAATTAGGTTACTATGTATCAGAAAGCATATAGCAATTGAACTATTAAAATGACTTGATCTTTATGCTACGCTTATCTATAGGAGTATGTCCACCATATCATTCTCCTAACGATATGATCTTGTTGTTAATAACATCTCAATGTTCATGATAGGGAAACCACAATCATTTATTAACCAACAAGCTAGTATTATATAGAGGCTTTACTAGGGACTTCAATTTAAGTTTACAAATCACACGAGTATTAATGTTTCCTTGTTAATACTATTATAGCATGAATGTAAACATTTATCATAAACACAAAGATATAATAATAACTACATTTATTATTGCCTCTAGGGCATATCTCCAATAGTAGCAGAACACTCCGAATGGCGTGATGAACGCCGTTTTATCCTGATCTTCGACCTTCGGCCGAATCTGGTTGTAGCCTGAGTAGGCGTCGAGGAAGGAGAGCTCCTCACATCTTGCAGTCGAATCAATGATCTGATCAATCCGTGGTAGAGGGAAGTGGTCCTTGGGACAGTATTTGTTGAGCGACGTGAAGTCCACGCACATCCGCAGGATGTCCGTGTCCTTTTTGGGGACCAGCACGGTGTTGGCCAGCCACTCGCTCTCCTTGATTTCTCGTATGAAGTTGGCATCGAGCAGTTTGTTGACTTCGATTCCAACGGCTTCAGCTCTTGGTTCAGACAGTCGTCGGATTGACTGCTTGACAGGTTTTGCGTCGGGGAACACACTGAGTGCGTGCTCGGTGAATTCCCTGGGAAATCCTGGCATGTCCACAGGACACCAGGCAAAGATTTCCTAGCGCTCATGGAGGAATTCAACGAGCGCACTTTCCTATGCAGGGCTGAGGTCGTTGGCGATCAGCTCCGTCTTGGAGGCATCCGTTGGGTGGATCTACGCATTTTAGTGTTTACTTTAGAGTCAAACGACATGTCAGGTGCGTTTTGCCTAGAGACTAGGGGTGCCCCATTGTTTGTTACCTCTCGGAGCCTCGTGAGTTCCTCCTGCATACCGAACGATTTGGAGATTTTGTTGAAGTCTCTGTCGCAATGGTCGGATCTGGTGAAGCTTCCCTGGACGGTGATGACGCCCCTGGGCCCTAGCATCTTGAGTAGCAGATATGCGTGGTGTGGTACTGCCAAAAGTATTGAAAATGTCACGCGCTCGAGGATGGCGTGGTAGTGGGATGGCAAGTCTACCACCTCGAACTCTAGCAGCTCGTGCCTGAAGTTTTCAGGTTGACCGAAGATGACGTCGAGCCATATCTTTCCCAGGGGATATATGCCCTTCCCTGGGACAATGTCGTGGAACATTGTGTCGGATTGTTCCAGGCTACATAGCGGGATCCGCATTGCTGCGAGGGTGCTGGCGAACATCAGGTTGATGTTGCTGCCACTGTCCATGAAGACGCGACTCATTTCAAATCCTCCGATCTGTGCCTCGTGCAGCAGGGCAGCATGACCTGGGCGAGGGATCTGGCGGTGGGTGACCCGAACAATCGAATGTGATGCAAGACTCCGAGCCACTGAGGTACTCGGGGATGGCGGGCGGAGCGGTCACGGCCAGACTAACTTGGCGGGTGATCTTCTTTTGCACCCTGTTTGTCGGGCACCCCTTCTGGATCATCAAGGACCCTTTTGGCGTCGGGTATCCCCCCATGCCATTGTTTGGCGTGGATGCGATTACTGGATTCGATGGTCCAACAGGTGGTGGTGGGGGAGCTCCGTGAGCGATATCACCTGGTGCAGGTGCGGGCCCAAACCCAGGGTTCATGATCTGGCATCGCATTTGGGTGAGGCCCTCGCCGAGTTCCTGAAACTCGCGGCGGTCCTTTAGCATGTGGTTTGCCTTCTTTTTGCCATCCTGCTTGTCGATGTAGAAGTGTATGGTGCAAGGGCCAGACAACTTGTCGTATGCCGAGGGCTCGTCGTCACGGTTGCGGCGTTTCCACGTCTGTGTGGGTCGTCCTCCATCGTGGAAGTTGCCTCCGCGGTACCCGCTGCAGCGGTTGTTGTCGTTGCGGCGGTCGGCATAGCCAGCCGAAACCATGTCGACTCCATCGCGATCATCGTAGACGCGCGATCTTCGTTTGCTGCGGCGTTCGCCCCTGTGGCCATAGTCATCCTCATCATCCGAATGCGTTCGGTGGAGGGAATCCTCGCCATCTACCCACCTGTTGGCGATGTCCATGAGGTGGTCGAGCGTCTTGGGTTTGATGCGCCCAAGTTCTTCCTTGAAGTCCGGGCGCTTGACACCATCCTTGAAGGCGTCGACCGTCCTCTCCTCGGAGATGTGCGCGGCTGTAAGATCCCTCCTTTGTAAAGGAAAAGGATCCCTGTGATTGCAATGCTAGTCCCTGGATCATTGCTAACATCCACAGTTTAAGATGAAGTACACAGATACAAAGGTCATTTATTACATTCATTCCAGAGATAAAACATAGTCTTTTACAACTCAGGGCCACAGGCCTAATACAAGAGTTTTTGGAATAAGTAAATAAACATAAGTCTTCATCTTCATGTGCCACAGGCAAGCATGTTGAGTGTAGACTCATGACTCCTAATCATCATCGGAGTAACCTGCAACATCACAAGTTACAACCACAGTGGGTCAATACTTTGGAATAGTATTGGCAAGTGATACCTTAGTAAATTTTTAGGTGGACTATTTTACTATATGAATTTTGGCTAAGTGTAGCTTGGCTTGCTTTGCTCAAAATAGGTTTTTCCTATTAGTTGAAAATACTAAGTTTTTCTTTGTCAAAAACTTTCCCAAGAAACCACCAATAGACATTGGGGTCCTTCACCCTTGTTCACCCACCAATTTTTACTTAGAAGTTGGAGTGATGAGATTCTTGTAGCTTCCATGTCTTGATGCTCAAGTTGTCCATTGCCATGGACTTGGCTAAGTACTTAGATTTTCCATCTGCAGAGGTTGTGCACTTTCCCCACCAGACTTGGTTTCCCAAGACAGGACCTTTCAGATGCCTTTCCTTAGTCAAATGGACGCGCTCCAACCTATCATTCCCACTACCACCAACTGTCCAAGTGACTAAGTTCTAGCAACCTATATGATCATGGCAGAGCCCATATTGCCAAGTGGTTGCACTGTAAGCTTTCTCAACACTTGGCCTCCAAATCCCTTTGTGCCTGGGTGGCATACCACAAGTGAGATACACAAGCCATATCCATGGCCTTGTGTAACCACTCAACCCAAAACCACCAATTCAAGTCCCATTCCACCCAGGAGGTTCATTGACTTAGTTGTTTTATTAAGAAAAGCATAAGTCCAAAAGACTTAGAATTATTTTCCTCATAGCATGTACATACTTTACCAACCCTTGGTTTGCTACTAGCTAGGCTAAGCATGGCATAGTAACTTAACTTAGGAAATTCCCTAGCAATTCTACAATTCTACAACTACTTAGGATTTCCCAACATAGCATTTGGCAAAAGTAGCATGCAAGACTTAGCAAAAATAATTCTAATGCTTATTCAAAATAAAGGGGTGGAAATATCATGAAGTATCACTTGCCTTGGTAATGGGGAGAGTAGCACTCTTCACAATCACAGTCACTAGCAAAATCTACACAAAAATTTGCAGCACACAATTACACACAATTTATATACAAACAAAAAAATATGAATGCATGCATGCAAGAAAATGCTAAGTGATGATTTTTTTTGTAAACCCACCAAGCAAGTGCTTGATACAGAAACATAAATAAATCAAAAACTTGCTAACTAAACTTATTTAGCACTAAAGCAAATTACTAAACCAAATCTATACTCAAAATGGTCCTAAATATGTTTCTGCAAACAAAGTCATTTTAACAGAAACTTTTTGTTAAACACATTGCAGATTCAGAAAGGGCTTGACTCACTGATTCCAACGGTATAAAATTTGCAAAATTCTAACGTGGGAATCAAAAGTTATAGCCATTTGAAAATTTGGATCTAAATCTGATTTGAATTCTAATTTTGAATCTAACCCTAGACACGCGTCAAGTTTCCATTGGTGCGTACCGGTTCGCACCGGATCACCCTTCCGCGCCGTTGGATCTAACTATCGCTACACGTCTCAGATCTATCCATACCCCTTTGTTAAGTGAACTATTTCTACGCGCTGGATCTGGATCTGACGGCTAAAAATCTTCTAACGAACGCAGCGGCGCTAAGCGGCGCGGTTAAGCGCGTCAGTTAGCGGCGGTGCTGGCGCTCTAGGTCGCCCGGGGAAGAAAGGAGGCGCTTACCAGAATCGCAGGATGCTGCCGATGCTCAAGGTGGCAATGGTTCGTCGAGGGGCGCGCGGACACAGCGAGGATTCCTCGTCGGAGTAGAGACAGACGTCGGGCACGGTCAGTCGTTGACGCTGGCGAGGTTCCTCCTCGCGCTAAGCCAAAATAGGGGTACTGTTAGATGCGCACAACGATGTAGATTCTAGGTGTACCAGTCAGAGGGCAAGGGGCGGTGGCTACTTACGGAGGGAGGTCGCCGGAGTTCGTGCAGAGAACGGTGGCGGCCGGTCGTCGACGTTGCTGGAGCTACGGATCATGCGAGGGCAAATGGGGAGTGTCAGTAGGTGCGCAAAGATTCGCTGAACTTGATAGCATGAACTAGAGACAGAGGGGAACCACAGATCACCGGGCGAGTCGCGGAACAGCGGCGGCATCGTCGCGAGTTAGGCAGACTGGTGGCGTGAAGGCAAAATTGTTTGGGGGAATGGTCGCGAGGATGTGGGGATTTTATAGCCGAGGCTCGACAAGAAACGCTTTGCATCAATGCCAATTAACCTCGCGAAATGAAATCAGCAAGAGTTCGTCTTGCGGAATCTGGGAAGACGGCCGACGTGGAGAGGGCTTTCGTGAAAGCGAAACGTGCAAAGGGGAGGTGGGGTCTGGTCGTCAGCGACTGTCTGGGTGAGCTGGCGCGTGCGAGAGAGAAAGAAATGGCCCGGGTGGGCTAGCTGGGCCTGTTCCGATGCTGGGCTAGATTCCTGGCGCCTGGCCCTTTTCTTTTGTTTACTCCTTTTCTTTTTCTATTTCGATTTTCAGGAATGGTTTTTAAATGAATTCAAACTCTTTTTGAATTCAAATCTTTCTGGGGTTTTTGCAGGGTACAGTAGTCTCCAATATAGGCATAAAAGCAAGTGGTTGCTTTTGCAAAGGCTTGGTCAAGCTTGGAGAACCAAATAACAGAGACTTGGCATTTTGGTTTGCAAAATTTTGAGAAATGGTTTTTGAATTTATTTCCAATTTGCAAATCTTGGTCCAAAACCTCACTCAACCCTTTCTATGAGGAAGACAAACAAGTTAGGTTTAAAATCAATCAAACTCTCAAATGGGGATAGCCATTTGATTTAAATCTGCTCACATAAAATCATAGCACCATGTGCTTCTGTTTTTCTGAAATGAGTTTGAAATTTGATCTCAAATCTATATGCATGCATGAATGATATGCAAACTTTGAAATTATGATTTTAGGGATGTTACAGCGGCAGAGTTCTTGATGTTGGACCAGCATAGTATGTACGAGCGGATGGACTCGCCCGTTCATTGGGTGCAGGCCTGCAGTTCCTCGATCGAGGCTGGCCTCTTGCTGTTGCCCTTGAAGTTTCAGATGAAACTATACGTCAGCTCTTCCCAGTTTCGGATAGAACTTGAGGAGAGGCTGCTAAGCCAGATTCGAGCTACGCCTGTCAGCTGTAGCTGAAGGCATTATAGTGCGGTGTTTCTGTTGCCACCGTGCAGCTTGATGGATGAGAGGTGACCGCTGAGCTAGGCTTTCGGGTCCTGTGTCCTGTCGAACTTCGGAGTTTCCGAAGGGAGCTTGAAATTTTTTGGCATCCGTGTTCGTCGAACGGATCTGCTAAAGCATCTCGCTCCACATAGTTTGTCGTCGTCTTCTTCCTCAGATTCGTCCGAGCACGCGCGTTTGGCGCGTGCCTTGTCGATCTTGCATTGGGTGAGGTCGTTTCGAGCGTCGTAGTCGCTGCTGTGGCGCCTTAGCCTCTTGTGACATCGAGGCAGCCCGTGCTCGTTCTCGTTGGATGAGGGTGTGGGGCTGCGGTTGAATCTGACCGCAGCTTTCTTTTTCGGCTCCGCAGGAGCTTCATCGTGGAGCGCAGCTTCGACGAGTCCAAGCCCGACTAGTGCGAACTTGTGCATGGCCATCTTCGGGTCGTCCGCCGAAGGCAGATGGGACGTGAGATAGGTGGTGGCTGCCATGATTGCAGCCTGTGGCATTTCGGCGTAACGTTGCCGTTGGCGTCCATCACCATGAAGGACGTGTTGAGGGTTCTGGTGACCTCGCGTCGTGCGGTGGGGTCCGTGTGCTCTGTGCGAGAGCGATGCTTGTTGGCATGGTTGTTGTGCAAGCTGGAGCCACCAGCGTCGGAGAGCACAGCTCGTCGCGCCCTAGACTCTAAAGCCGCCTGCTTGCTTTTGTCGAGTTCTGTTGCCTCACAGAGAGGACTTCGTTGGAAACCCCAAGAGCAAGGTGTGATGATCAAAGCAACAAGTTTTCCCTCAGTTGAGACCGAGGGTATTGAACCAGAAGGTGGAAGGAAACGTCACACTGGTGTTGCAAACAACGTGGAGACCTGCACAACACAAACTCAAGACTTTGTCCCAACGAATCAATGAGGTTGTCATGCTCACCGGTTTGTTGTAACAAAGGATTAAACGTATGGTGTGGAAGGTAATGGTTTGCAGCAAGCAAACAAGTAACAATAGATGATGTATCAATGGTAAAGATTGGATCGGGGTCCATAGTTCACTAGAGGTGTTCTCCTTAGATAAACAACATGGCATGAAGGGTCAACAAATTACAGCAGGGCAATTGACAGGAACTGAGCAAGGCATAACAATGCAATTACTAGTCAGAAAGATCCTATGAGATTCAATTGGGCAATACAACAAGATACATAGACCGCCATCCAACTGCATCTATGACTAGAAGTCCACCTTCAGGTTATCATCTGAACCCCCTCCAGTATTAAGTTGCAAGCAACAAACAACTGCTTTAAGCAAAGTGTGTAAGGTAAACAGTCCACATGTTCCATGAACAAGAGATGGTTGTTTTCTCCCTAGTAGCAACAACACATCTACAACCGAAGAGATTATTGTCACTTCCCTTGGAAACTAGAGGCATGAACCCACTATCAAGCATAAATACCCGCTCTTGGAGTCAATAGCAACTACTTGGCCAAGATAGCTACTAACAACAGAGAGCATGCAAGATCACAAACAACACAGACATGATAGAATCATAAAGACAAAACCATTAATCAAACCAACATAATAATCTCAATATCCATCGGATCCCCGCAAACACAACATGCATGATTATAAATAGATTAGATCTTGATCATGAACGGAGATCACAAGATCTATACATGAAAGCACAAAGGAGGAGATACAACCATCTAGCTACTACATGGACCCATAGTCCAAGGTGGAACTACTCACGCATCATACCGGAGAGAAGGCCTCCGGGATGATCTCCCCTCCGACAGGGTGGCGGGAAGAACTTCAGATCCCCCCGATCTAGGGACGATGGTGGCGGCGACTACAGACGGTTTCATGGAGATTTGATCGGGTGCTTAGGGTTTCTGCATCAGGGGCTTCTTATAGGCGAAGAGGCATGGCCGGGAGGCGACCAGGGGGGTCAAACCCTACCCAGGCGTGGGGCAGGGCCCACCCGTGCCTAGGGGGGTTTGGCCGCCCTGGCACGCTTCTCCGTCTCCCCTCTGGACTCCTTGTTCCCCATGGAAAGTTATTGACTTTGGCTTTTGTCCCGTCCAATTCCGAGAATATTTCCTTACTAGCTTTTCTGAAACCAAAAACAGCAGAAAACAGGCAACTGGCACTGTGGCAACTTGTTAATAGGTTAGTATCAGAAAACATGTAAAAAGCACCTCAAAGTGTAGACAAAGCAAAGCAAAGTAGACACTAACAAGCATGGAACATCAAAAATTATAGATACGTTTCCGACGTATCAATCATCCCCAAGCTTAACTCCTGCTCGTCCTCGAGTAGGTAAGTGATAAAAGAATAATTTTTCAGGGGACATGCACCCTCACAATAAAGATCCAACCATTTGCAAGCATTGAAAGCTGGGATCAAAGAACTCTAAACATGTGCATGAAAGATGGAGTTCTAACAATAGGACATAGTAACTATGCATTCAACATGAAAGGATACAAACAAAGATCATGAATAACATGCATTAAAAAACATTTGTTTGTTTCACATACAGAAAACATAGCATAGTGGCAATCAGCTTGTCCCTCATAGAGTAGCAATAAAATGCATAGGACACTTGCAAAGTTCACAAGGGTGACTAGAAACAAATAGAACAAGAACAAGTAATAACACAATATGCATCAATAATAAGCTTTGGAACACTGCACACAAAATGACAACTATGCTCTCTTAATGGTGCCTAAAGGTAGAAGGTGGAGACTCAATAATGGTGGAGGAAAAGCCTTTTTTGTAAAGGAAGCAAGGATTACAAGTTTCAAAAAGAGCTTCCAAAAATTATGGTACTTGTTAGCTTTTAGCCCTCATTTCCCCTATCATAAGCATCTTGAAGTGGTTAAGGTTAAAGTGAACTAACTATGGAGTATATGCTTGATGAAGTATAAGTTGGCAATCTCAAGTCCCTTAAATATGAGGGCCACATCTCATGCTACTCAACTTCAGTCACAGGTAAGTTCTTGTCATTGTAAGTATTTGCATATCATAGAGAACCGCCAACGGGGTACCCCTTGCACATGGTACAGGAGCTTGCTGTAACACCCCACTTTTAGCTAATTATATATCAGGGTTTTGGTTGTGCATTGCATAAGCATCATCACTAAAATTGCATGTAAGAAAATAAAGAAAACCCTAATCTTCCCTCTCTCTCTCTCTCTATTTGAAAACAATTCAAAAGGATTTGAATATTTTGGAAAATACCAAAATAATTGGAGCCCAACTTGTTAAAAGGGCCCCACAATGTTTTATATACTTTATACAAGTTACTGGTATTTTTGGAATGTTTAAAACAGTATGTGAAATGAAATTACAAACAGAAAAAGAATTGGAAAAACATTTACAGAAAAAAAGGAGCAAACCCTAGCTAACTGGGCTGAGTCCACCCTGTTTCTCTCTTCCTAGCCGCACAGCGCAGCTGCCAGTAGCCTACCTGCCTCCCTCTGTCGGGGCCCATCTGGCCCAGCCGCAGCCCACCCCAGTCCGTACCGCTTCAGACAGCCCCATCGTTGTCTTCCTCGTCGGCCAAGCTGCTCGGTGGCGCTGCCTCCGCTGCCCGCCTGCGCCTTGATGCGTGCCACCGCCGTGATGTGCGCCGCTGCCCCAAAACGTCTATAAGATCACCAGCGCCGCCCAGACGAACCCTATTTCCTTTTCTGCCCCTTTTCCCCATCCTCGCCAAAACCCTAGCTCTCAGGAGCTCGACGAGTCGCCGATCCCGACCGTCCCGGGCCAAGCCGAGGACACTGGCATGACCGTCGCATCATCCTTGTTCATCTCGTTCAAGCACGCGAGCCAGGGAGGCCCCAGGCGCTCCAATCGGCATCACCTTCCTCGACTCCGTCCGCCGTGATTCATCGTCGATTCCGGCGTCTCCTGACCTCGCTTCGCCTCCCCAACCCCTTCGCTGCAACCACGGTGAGCCAGTGGTCCTTGTAGACCCCTCCATCTCTTCCCTCTCGCTCTCTGGCGTCTTCTCCACGAGGATCTGCCACCGCCGCCGCTCGCTGTCGTCGGGAAGCCGTCTCCGGTGACCAAATAGCAGCGGCTCCGCTATTGCTAGGTTCGCCTCTGCCTCCTCTCTCAGAATCAAGACGCGCCGCGCCACAAGACTGCCCTTGCCGCCGCTTGCCGACCGCGACGCGTGCTCACTGGCGAGCAGATGTGGCGCGGACGTGGCAGTGACGTGGCCCTTACCCCACCCATCAGCCACTGAGGCTAGATCTCACCCCGGTGTAAAAAGTCTGTAACCCCCTGGTGACATCAGCAATGCATCATGCTGATGCACTATCCCCTTTTTATTTTATTTAAATGTTTTGTAAATTGTTTTCTGTAATTAATATATACCAGACATATGGGCCCCTGTTGTAAGTGAGATAAACATTTTCAGAAATGTTTACTAATTAATAAATTAATAAAATTATTAAAGTAATTCCAAAATGTAAATTATTTTATAATATTCCAAAAATGATTTAAAATGAATTAAAAATGGAGAAATTCATAATTAATTCATTTTAAATCAGAAAAATACAAATAATATATCAAAATGTTTAGAAAAATGAGAACTACCTCTTTAAGCTATAATCATGCATTGTTAATCAACTTTCATGACAAGTTTAATTATAAGAACAAATGCACCCCTCTCATATGTTCCGGAGTTTCTCCAAATTAGGGTATTATACCCCTCGGAACCCCGATTAAGTTGTCGAGCATGCTTTAGGGTTTCAATTCAATACAATTTAACTTGTCATATAATCATCCTTGCTTGAGCATTGCATCGATGCCATGTGTTGATTGTTTCCCTCTCTTTCCGGTGTTTGGTTCTTACCGGTAGAATACGAGATCGAGATCGAAGTCAGAGATCCACACCATCGAATATCGAAGATTGACGAATAATACTTGACCAACAATAATCAAGTCAAGTACAAGTCTCTCGAAGAACTGCTTATCTGTTATCAACTGGCAAAGGCAAGCATAGCCCCACCATGATATAATCCTATGATTTCGAAAGCATTTCAATTCCTGCCATGATGCATACGATTCTACTGTGGTCTTTTATCGATAGATAGAGTATCCTATCTGTTACATACTTCCTTTGAGCTTATATTACTTGATCCACTGCTCCTGGCATAACTAGTTTTGGCTTGTGTGCACTTCTAGAGCTTATATTTGTGTCCTGCTTAGCCATGCATAGTTGTTGAGTCTGGTCCATCCAGATGATGTATCAGATGCAGATAATCTAGTATGACAGGAGAACATGGTAAGATGAGATCAGTGATATGAGATTAAACATGCTAAGGCTTGTATGGGAGGCCACGGTGGGATGTGGTTTTTCTAGTCCCATGCTCGCCACCCTTAGGACCCTAGGTTCTTGCCTCTTGAACCAAGACGAGCGTACAACCACACAGGGTAAATGGGGACCCCATGATTGACTAACTTGCCTAGTAGATTCCATGAGTCACATAGTTCGGGCGTTCCATTCGACATATGCATTGAAAACATTTTCGAAAGAGGAGGTGAAGGAGGTGCATTCATAACAGGTAGGGAAGCATGGACCGGGTTGCTTGGGGTTGATGGCGCCCCTGGTAAACCAACCTCGCCTCACATATTTAAGTATCGGCTTCATTTGACCCGTTATGGCGGAACAATACTTATTGCATGACTCATGGTCTCGACGAAAGCAAGGTAAAGGTCGTGTCCAACCACACCCTCTGTCGGCCTTCCAAGGAAGAGGGCTAATCATTGTGGCATTAAGAGTCGCTTGGTACGTGTGGGTAAAGTTGTACACCCCTGCAGGGTAATAATCTTTCGGAAAGCCGTGTCCACGGTTATGGACGACTTGGGAACGGATGGGAGATCATAGAGAACATGAACCTAATCGTAAAACTTGGCAACTAATGTTTGATAAGGATGCTTTCTCATGGGTACGAGGGGGTGATCCTAGTTGGTGGATGATGATGACTTGGTGGATATCAAAAGATGATGATCAATACTTCACAGATGTCGCTCTCTTTCCCCTTTTAAAATACTCTGATTAGATGAGATTCTTCTCCCTCTCTTGTTTTATAAAGAAAGATGGCTTCTCACAAAACAACTCCACCAGCCAGAAGTCTTGCTGAGTACACCCTGTACTCACCCTTGCTTTGTTGATACTTTTGGCAGGGTAAGTGTTCCCTGAAGATCAGTTTGGTACTACATCGACATCGACAAGTAGCTTGGGGTTCCCGGCCGGCAGCCTGGAATCTATGGGATGGGACGTCATCGTTATGCTTCAGGCCTCTTAGGCCATTTGTTAAGTTTGCTATACTTAATAGCATAACTTGCCTTACATTGTTTGATGTTTGTGGTCAGTGACCTCTGCTTGTAATAATTTGGTTCTTCGCTCAATTATGATCTTGCTGTAATAAATTTTGTGTCGTAGGGTCACTGTTGTGTTACCAATTCTCCACTGGATATTCTCGAGCTCAAGGTTAAGCTTATGTGAGATGGAGGTCTGGGATTTGTTTAGCCCTGATCCCGGGGGTGTCACACTTTCCCATAACCCAAAATGACAAGGCAAGCATACAATGAGCATCTCAGTGATCTTTTTATTTACTGTATGCATAGCTTTTTATTGAGGATGCTTCATAGATAGCTCACTATGGTGATGCTGCAAGTTTCCACCATGATCAGGCATGGCTTAGGCTAGCATCCCAGGAGTTTCTCTAACACAGAATACAAACTCCATGGACTTACAAGTTTCCTATTTATTTCACACCGGTGACATCCATAGACAAAAGAGCATGATAAGTACAAAGTACAAGTGCAATGTTGAAAACGTTCCTTGTGACAGCACAGTTCTGCTAATTCCAACGTATAAGTGCAAGCATATACAACATAGACGTCACAATGGTTCAAGTTTATTAGGGTCAAGGAATATAAATTGTGCCATCAAGTTCGTAAGGGCTTTAATCACTAACATTTCACATATCAAAATAGTTTTTAATTGGAAGGTAGCTGAAAATAAGAATATACTTGGAATTGTACACACACCATGCATAGGAGTTTATAGTGGACACTTTGGAATAACTTGGTTTCTTGGGAGTTGGAAGCATGAGTAGGGCTTACTCATACAAGTGGAGGCTAGCAAAAGACTGGGAGCAATTAACTAAGAGAGCATAATGGCCATAATCATGCAAAGCAACAAAGCATTACTAATCAAAGCATAGAGTGGTACTACAAGTCAAGGACTAAATGATCATAGAGGCTAATGGTGACTTGTCATAGTCATAACATGGTGTGAGCATGTGCCAAGTCAACCCAAAAAAACATTAAAGGAGAATACCACAATACTATGCTTTCGCATGCTAAAACAACGCATAATTTCTTCAAGGCACACTAAGCAATCCCAATTGTTTGAAACAAGACATGCTACAACAATAATTACTAAGCATAAGGTCAAAACAACACCTAGCATGTCATGCTAAAGTCTAAGTCACAGTCAATGCAAGCTCCTCTTGCACTTCAAGCAAGAACTTACTACTCATTTCCAACACCAAGCAACTTATTTGCAAAACAACACAGCGAGAACGGGGGTCTAAACTACTTTATTCAAGCAAACTAAACAACCTAAGCAAAGCAAATGAAAACTAAGATGCTCCAATAACAACACAACTGTGCATGAAACAATAAAAACGAAGTGTCTAGACAGACCTGAGCTTTTTATTGATGAAGAAGGGGATGCCTTGGGCATCCCCAAGCTTTGACGCTTGTACGTCTTGGATATTTCTTGGGGTGACACCATGGTGGAATCCCCAAGCTTGAGCTTTTGTCCATTCTTCATCTCATTGCATCATTCTCTCTCTACACCTGAAATTTTCCTTCATACAAAACTTCACACAATCTTCATTAGCAACATTAGTTTATTCAAAAGATATTAGACCTCTGGCAAAGCTTTGGAACAGCAAGGCTTTTCACTAAAAACACAAGCTACTGTATCAACTCCTTCAAAAGCTCAATTCCCCAAAAGACAACTCAAAAAGGAATCAATAAGAAGCAAATGCAAATAATGGCAGAAATCTGTCAAAACAGACCAGCAGGTAGAAACCGATTTTTTCGAACATCTGATGTTGCTCAAATAAAAAAGTGTTGAACTAACGAAAGTTATCTAACATACTGGAGGATTTATTCGTAAATTGTGATCTCAATCCAAGTTACAGAGACTCCTCGCGAATTTTTATGGTGGAGGACAGAAATCTGTTTCGGGACAGCAACTCCCTAAATCTTACTTCCCTCTCATTAGAGGTCATTCTTGGCACAAAAAGCAAACAAAAAGGATAAGGAGAGGTTATTACTGAAGTAATAACTTCCAATACTCAAGAAACCTCTTGGGTTATCTCCCAACAAGTACTTTTCTTTAACGCCTTTAAGTTAGGCACAAGAAGCAAGAAGAATCAAGTATTTTCAAATGAAGAAGCATTAATATCAAACCTTGTTTTCAAAGGAGGAGCAAAAATCAACTTCTCTCTCCTCATAGGGAAGTGTTCAATACCTTTATTGAATGTAAAATGATATTTGATGGTGCGTTCTTTCATATCAATGATGGCACCAACTATTCTAAGAAAAGGTCTTCCCAAAGTAATAGGACAAGAAGCATTGTATTCAACATCCAAAACATAGAAATCCACAGGGACATAAGTAGTGTTAACCAGAATTAGAAAATCATTAATACTCCCCATGAGTTTCTTCTTAGCATTATCATTGAGTGGGACATCCAAATGACAATCTTCTAATGGTGGCAAATCAAGCATTTCATAAATCTTCCTAGGCATAATAGAGACACTAGAACCAAGATCACAAGAAGCTTTGAGATCAAAGTC
The DNA here is from genome assembly GCA_023614405.1 of Avena insularis. NCBI lineage: Eukaryota > Viridiplantae > Streptophyta > Magnoliopsida > Poales > Poaceae > Avena > Avena insularis. The sequence continues at coordinate 86,995,666 of CM042695.1, forward strand.
ATTCACTTGCATATTAATAATGGGTTCCCAACTATCTTCTACTTTCCTAGGAATGGAAGATTTGTGTTTTAGCTTATCTTTCTTAATCTTAACAAGAGCATCTGTAATGTGTTTACTGAAAGCAACATGCATATCACTAGCATCAGGACTTCTAGCAAGCTTTTGTAGGAACATAATCACTTCAGAAATATTGAAACCATCAATATAAAAGTCAAACTTAGCATCACTAGTATTAGGCTCAATAGGCTTAGGCATAGTAGGAGAAGGAATAGGGACTACTTGTGGTTTAGTGGTGATGGTGCACACACACTATTGTTTCTATCAATTTCAGCTTCCCTTTCCCACCTAGCATGAATTTGAGCTAATAGCCTAACATTTTCATCAATAGTAACTTGTATGGCATGAGCAGTAGCAAAGGTATTTTCCATGGTTTCAGGTTTAGCAGCCATTTTATTAATCAAGGAAGACTGAGCTTCAGACAAAGAGGATATATTTTCTTAGCACTCAAAATTTTTGACTGTAAACTAGGAATTTCTTTATTAAGATTCTCAAGCTGATGACTAATGTTTTTCAAGATAATAGATTGTTCCTCCATAGTTTTAGTGAAAATCTTATTTTGCTCATATTGCATCTGCATAAAATTCTTAGTGGATCTCTCTACTTCTAGAATCCTTTCTTCACTAGGCATTCCAGATCTACCATGATAAACATTTCCACTAGGAGGATAAGGCCTATAATTACCATAAGTATTGTTGCCAAAATTGTTGTTTCTAATGAAGTTCAGATCAACTTGCTCTTCTTGAGCAACCAAGGAGGCTAAGGGAACACTATTAGGATCTAAAGGAGCTTTTCCATTAATAAGCATAGCCATAATGACATCAATCTTATCACTCAAAGAGGAAGCTTCCTCAACATAATTTACCTTCTTACCATGTGGAGCTCTCTCAACATGCCATTCAGAGTAGTTAACCATCATATTATCAAGGAGCCTTGTTGCAGCACCCAATGTGAGGCCCATGAAGGTACCTCCAGCAGCTGAATCCAACAGATTTCTTGAGGAGAAGTTCAAACCTACATAAAAAGTCTGGATAATCATCCAAGCAGTGAGTCCATGAGTGGGGCAATTCTTAACCAAAGACTTCATTCTTTCCCAAGCTGGAGCAACATGTTCACTGTCAAGTTGTTTAAATTTCATAATGTCACTTCTCATAGATATAATCTTAGCAGGAGGTTAGTATTTTCCAATAAAAGCATCTTTGCACTATTTTTAGGCAAGGAAAGCAACCATTCTTTATCTTTTCCTCTCAAGGAGAAAGGAAAAAAGCTTTTTCTTAATAGTATCTCCATCTACATCCTTATATTTTTGCATCTCACAAAGTTAAACAAAGCTATTGAGATGGGCAGCAGGATCATCAGAACTAGCACCAGAAAATTGCTCTCTCATCACAAGATTCAGCAAAGCAGGCTTAATTTCATAAAAGGTAGCATCAGGAACAGGTGGAGCAATAGGTGTGCTAAGGAAATCATTGTTGTTGGTGCTAGTGAAGTAACACAACTTGGTGTTCTCAGCGAAGTTCATTTTGGCAAAGGTGGGCAAGCCAAAAACAACAGCAGCAGCTAGAGCAGGAACTAATTTTTTGTGTTTTTGAATAAAGAAAGCAAACCAAACTAGACTATTTTTTTTGGATTTTTTGAAAAGAGGCAAACAAAACAAAGCAAAAGAAACAAAGCAAACTAAAAACAAAGTAAAGAGAAAGGAAGTGGAGGACTCCCCTAGTGAAGACGTCCTTGGCCTTCCCGGCAACGGCGCCAGAAAAGCGTGTTGCCTCACAGAGAGGACTTCATTGGAAACCCCAAGAGCAAGGTGTGATGAGCACAGCAGCAAGTTTTCCCTCAGTTGAGACCGAGGTTATCGAACCAGAAGGAGGAAGGAAACGTCACATAGATGTTTTAAACAACGTGGAGATATGCACAACACAAACTCAAGACTTTGTCCCAATGAATCGATGAGGTTGTCAAGCTCACCGGTTTGCTGTAACAAAGGATTAAACATATGGTGTGGAAGGTAATTGTTTGCAGCAAGTAAACAAGTAACAGTAGAGGATGTATCAATGGTAAAGATTGGACCGGGGTCCATAGTTCACTAGAGGTGTTCTCCTTAGATAAACAACATGGCATGAAGGGTCAACAAATTACAGCAGGGCAATTGACAGGAACTGAGCAAGGCATAACAATGCAATTACTAGTCAGAAAGATCCTATGAGATTCGATTGGGCAATACAACAAGATACATAGACCGCCATCCAAGTGCATCTATGACTAGAAGTCCACCTTCAGGTTATCATCCGAACCCCCTCCAGTATTAAGTTGCAAGCAACAAACGACTGCTTTAAGCAAAGTGTGTAAGTTAAACAGTCCACATGTTCCATGAACAAGAGACCGTTGTTTTCTCCCTAGTAGCAACAACACATCTACAACCGAAGATATTATTGTCACTTCCCTTGGAAACTAGAGGCATGAACCCACTATCGAGCATAAATACCCCCTCTTGGAGTCACTAGCAACTACTTGGCCAAGATAGCTACTAACAACGGAGAGCATGCAAGATCACAAACAACATAGACATGATAGAATCATAAAGACAAAACCATTAATCAAACCAACATAATAATTTCAATATCCATCGGATCCTCGCAAACACAACATGCATGATTACAAATAGATTAGATCTTGACCATGAACGGAGCTCACAAGATCTATACATGAAAGCACAAAGGAGGAGATACAACCATCTAGATACTACATGGACCCATAGTCCAAGGTGGAACTACTCACGCATCATACCGAAGAGAAGGCCTCCAGGATGATCTCCCCTCCGGCAGGGTGCCGGGAAGAACTTCAGACCCCCCTCCCCGATCTAGGGACGATGGTGGCGGCGGCTACAGACGGTTTCGTGGAGATTTGATCGGGTGCTTAGGGTTTCTGCATCGGGGGCTTCATATAGGCGAAGGAGCGAGTCCGGGAGGCGACCAGGGGGGTCAAACCCTACCCAGGCGCGGGGCAGGGCCCACCCGCGCCTAGGGGGTTTGGCCGCCCTGGCACGCTTCTTCGTCTCCCCTCTGGACTTCTTGTTCCCCACGAAAATTTATTGACTTTGGCTTTTATTCCGTCCAATTCCGAGAATATTTTCTTACTAGCTTTTCTGAAACCAAAAACAACAGAAAACATGCAACTGGCACTGTGGCAACTTATTAATAGGTTAGTATCAAAAACCATGTAAACAGCACCTCAAAGTGTAGACAAAGAAAAGCAAAATAGATACTAACAATCATGGAATATCAAAAATTATAGATACGTTTCCGACGTATCAAGTTCCTCTTGCATCTTTACCTGCCGGTTATGCTCGCCGATGAGGAGGAGGTGGTATGCCATCAGCAGATCCCGTGAAGCATTCACACGTAGGATCGTGTTGCCGGCCACGGCTTCGCGTGCATGACGCCATCCGTCCTCGTTGAGGTTGATCTTCTGATAGGCGTTAGCGTCGCCTTCATTGGGCTGGAGGGGTGGGTTTCCTCAGTTTCCTCTGTTTCTGGCTTGCGGGTTGAGGGTTGGGTTGGACGGTGGATTTGCCGCACTCGAACCATTGTGGCAGCTCTACTTCGCTTTGGATGACCACGGCGCATTGGTAGCATCCCCGGGTTGGATCACTGATGCCGCAACTTTCGGATCCGGAACCATAGGTTCCTTTGTCTGAGGGAGGGCCGCATAGATCTGAGTTGCAGTTGCTGCTGTCATATGACTCATCTGTCAGCGTCGACGTGCGTAACACGCCGATGGGTGGGACCCATGAAGCGGGCCTGATGGATGGTGGCGGCACCCGCTCTAGGAGGCGGAGGGTGCCAGTCTGCCCCACCTGGAAGCAGAAGCTCCCGAACAAAATCTCGAGCTCGTCGCCTACGGGCTCGAAATCCCTCATGGTGGCTGGCGAGTGGGCGGTGAAGTCGAAGGTGCCAAAGAGGAGATGGCTCTCCATGGCCGATGAGTTGTAGATCGCTTCGGATGGGACCGTCACGATCACACAATCAGCGCCCCCAGTTCCCACAGACGGCGCCAATTGACGAGGGTTGATTTCGTCAATGCCCATTGTTATGGACTTAGGTTTTGGAGAAGATGGGGATGCTGAAGATCGCGGAACGGTTAACAAACAAGCAACACGGGGACACGAGGTGTACCCAGGTTCAGGACCCCGGAGGGAAAACCCTACTCCTGCTTGTCTGCTCTTGATTACGGCGGAACCAAAAGTTACAGGGTGCGCAGATGTAATCTGGCGTGAGGTGCGTATGAGGTGAGGTGAGTCGTCCTCCTCGTCGTGCCCTCCTAGCCTTTATGTAGATAGGCAGGTCTCGGGCACCAGGTCGAGTCGGTTACAGATTAGGGTTTTCCCCTTTAAAATTCTATCTACTCTAGTCTTGTTCTCCAAGGATCCGAAGGCGTCATGGACTTGGGCCACCCGAAATCCCCGCAGACCGCGTATCTTGTTGTGGGCCTTCCTTGGGATGGACCAGGTATACCAATGTCATGTACCCGTAGGGTATAACCATGTCACAGTGGGTGCACCTAAAGGAGGCGTTTCAGCTTGTTCTTTCTACATTGTTTTTCTCATCCTATTTTTTATGAACTCCTTTTTCTCTTCCAGTCTCAGTTTCACAACAGGTATTGTTTATGCATTTCTCTTTCAACTACTCCCTCCGTCTTGAAGTAGATATCGAAGATTTGTTTAGACTCACATATTTAGACGCATTTTAGTATACAGATACATGCGATTTTAGAACACAGGGAGTACAATATCTTGTTATCCACTGCTACCAATGTTTTACCTTTTTCAACAGAGAAAGGGATGGCTAGTTGGCTACACAACATGTCAGCAACACTTCATATGATGGAGAACATAATCATGTTCATGCTATTCTTCTCGCGTAATAAGATCTGACCTTTTTTTTTGCACTACATTCCTCTTTACATGAAAGAAAGTAACCTCGTGTATGCTGCTGCAAAAGCCAAAAGAAGGCTGGCTGGCAACCTAACAGTACTTCTGAGATGCCACTGATCACACTAAAGATGGATCCTTTAATCACAGGCTAAAGATGAAGAGCCAAAGGACCTTTTTTTTTTAAACGAGTCAAAGGAGCTTTTAATCACACTATTCTGCTTTCCAAAATAAAGGCTCCATCCCTACTTTGTGATCCCTTTTATTACTCAGTTTGCTAGCACAGGTGCACTAAATCAGGAAAGAATCTGTAAATTCAGAATATTATCTTCAATGTTGCACTGGCAAAAAGAATAAAGTGCACTTCTCCCAACATCTGCCTGTTGATATATGCATCAAATTTTACATTAGGCAAACAAACATGCACGATGCCCTGATGAGCCAACAAACTAGCAGTGAACACAGTCAAGCAGGACGTTCTTGTCATAAACCAGAAAAGGTGGTAGAAAGTAATGCCAGCGTGATACATAAAAAAAAGGATACCAGATAATGGAAAAGAAACACACATAAATATCAATGGCCACTCGAAGTTTGAAAAATCCAACAACCTCAGGCAATACCAGAACACATCACCCACCATGTTCCATGCACACCCCACTACATCACGAGCAACTCATTGCATATTACACGAGTACAGAATTCTCTAGCACTTCCAGTACCATAACACAACTGGGAGACCAAAAGGAGCTCATAATTGAATGGGCTTGATCTTAAAGTGGAGGTTGATAAGTGAAAACACGAAACACTTCAGATCCTGCAAACAAAAAGGTCCTCAAGTGTTAGACATAGTTCTCAGTTACAGGTATACAGTACTGTGCAAGACCAAAATACTACTTGTTAACCTCAGAACAGTTTGAACTAACTAGTCATTAGTCTTGGTGGGGTTAACAGAAGCAGCTAATGCACGTGCCACTAACAAATCCTTAATGTAGTTAAGAGATTATTAACATGTGGTTGCTCGTGACATTTGTACACTAAGCAAACCTAAGAGAAGATTGAAGATGGAATGCTAAATCTATGGTAGAAAGCGTTCGGATATTTTCATTAGGTGGAAGAACCAATTTAAGAATGCCGTCACAAATAAGAAACATGAGTGTTGTATCTTTTCCCACTAACATACCCTATCATACTGTTGAGATACAAAAATCAACTAGTGGTTGCTTATTAGATGACAGTTCCCCCAAAATATTAAAATAATTTGGATGACAGTTCAACTAATGCAAACAATAAAATTCTAAGGGACCCAGATCCATTCTATTGATGTACAGCAATGTAAGGTTTTTGTATCTGCATCTAGAATAGGCTGTCTTGTTAGGAACACTAATAAACAGACTCTATTCAAAAGGGCTCTTGGTCTTAGTATATAATAACCAAAACCAAATGTCTCCATATCTTCCACACTACCCACATATAGTTTGCAAAATCCCAGGAGATATATAATAAATGTGTTGATGTTGACTAACAAAGAACCAAATATAAAGGCTAAAAGAGATGCGGATTCTTTACAATAAATAAGAAACTATACCACAAAATATGCTTGGTAAAACAGCTAGCCATTAACGTTTTAAGCAAAGCATGTTGTTCCAGTTCTTTTAATTGCAAATTTTAAACTAACAGTAAATAACAAAGCTATTTTTTATCTATTGAAATGACTGCTCTTAGTTTAACTGTTTCCAAGTCACTGACGTGGTCACAGCCTCACACAGGCACAACTGATACAAGATGAAAAGATTTGACATATCTTAGGTAATAACATAGATATAGAAGTATAATATTGCCTTCCACAGCAAGAGATGACATTTCTTCGGTGCTAATGAGACCAAAAAGTACATGGTCATTAACAACAGAAATCTTTAACTGGTGCTGTCACAGACTGCTAGGTTGTATGGCTACCAAGAAATAATCTAAAATCCTGGGGGAACAGTCCACTATTGTTTCCTTTGATGTTCACAAATTATCGCAATGTGCTTCAACATAATTCCCTTTTTCCTTATACCGCGTCTACAGGTGTGGGTCATGCTGAGTAGAGTGAAAGTTTCAGAAACAGAATGATGGTGATAGAAGTTGAACTCTCATGTTGTGTTTTCTGACCTTGTGTTTTTGAGTTTTTAGCTTGGTGGCATGTAAACATTACAGACCATTGTGATCTAGTTTACTGGTTAGTGTTCTGCTTCCTTTAGGTAAGAGGTATTCTAGGTTCTTATGGGGCATTAAACTCTAATGGATCGTATTAGCGGTTTTTGTAAGAGATTGCTGCTCCTTTTGGTTAATAGACTGGGTGGTCCAAATATCACGAAGAAACAAGACAATGTGACATCTATGCTAATCATTGTCTCATCATTTATCTCAAAATGGTGAAGATAAGGCTATACCCGTCGCACAGTCAGTAGATTACTTTGAACTATAAACTGATAAAATTATCCCAGTGTTATCGAAATTATTCAAGTTCGATTCTACATTACAATTAGGTATACTGCAAATGAATTTAGCAAAACTAATACTCACGACAAGCTCAAATTGATAAGCAAAGCCATAAGAGGTCTTCACAGTTTTGTACCAAGCATCCATACCCCTATAAAAACATTTGAGTTTTTACCACTATTGACTCTAGATATGTAACCAAGTGAGTAAGACTAATGTTCAGTTAAGCTATGTTCCAATACCAAGCAGAACACCTCCCACCTAAGCTGCTAGTAAGCATATAATCCCAATTGCTGACATTATGCTAGTAGTGAGTTTTGGGGAAGAATGGGGGCGGCATTACCTGGACGAGGTAGTAGAAGATGCGGAGTCCCTCCGGGTCATTGCTGGTCTGGACGTCAACGAGGGAGCCGATCTTGGAGGTGGTGAATGAGATGTGCTCGTTGCCCATGACAATCTCGAGCTCCTGCCTCCCGACGCGGTCGGGCTCCGGCCAGTTGCTGTCGTCCTCCTTCATTATCTGCCAGTCCAGCACACAGATTCGGCGGTCGCCGTCAGGTCAGTGCTGAACCCTAACCCTATTTTTCCGTCCGGAATTAGCAAAGGGGGAAAAGCAAGTTGCATACCTCGGAGTCCTGGATAACCCTCCTCGCCTCGCGGAGGACGGAGGGGGAGACGAAGACCTCCTTGCGGATCATGGTGTCGTTCTTGTAGTTGGAGTTGTTGGCGTACCGTAGCTTGCCGTCGGGGCGGAACTCGAACTCGAGGAACTCGTGCCCGAACTTGCCCTTGTGCCCCACGTAGTAACGCAGGTAGAACTCGGTCCCTCCGGCATCCTCGCCGGTTCCGCTGCCCGCGCCGCCGGCCGCCGCCATGGTCTCCTCTTGGTTCGTGGGGGCGGAGGTGAGATGTTGCAGCGCCGCTTGGTTCGTGCAATCGTGCTCGCCCCGTCGTCGACCTGGAGACCTTACTGGACCTCCCTTTTCTGTCTTTTATTTATTCCTTCTGTGGGCCGTCTTCAAATTTGGGCTAATATAAGGCCCGCAATTGGAGTCTGATACGTTCTCCTCTTTCAGTATGTTTATCGTTCTTTCCCTAAAATACCTTTGTGATATATGTGGTTTTGGTTAGCAACCAAAACTTGGTATACACGTGGTATACGTCATTAGCAACCCAAAACTGATACACGATAATTCAAACACGAATTCAAATCTAAACTTACCATGTCCATTTCGCATTTCCCTTGTAATGAGGTTGAACTTTAGAAACTTTTCATTATTTTGGTCAGAGCATGTCTTGCCCGAGCAATGGTGTGTAACCACACAAAAATATATTTATTTAATATCGTTGTGAGGACGATACCACACATATCATAGGTTATTAAACGGAGTACTAAACATAATATTAGCCAAAAGGCCCAGACAAGTATGACTGAAACGTTTCACCGGGATCCCCTTTTATTTCCCAAAAAAATAAAATTATAATCCCTACCTTCCTAGTTTTGACTGCCTACAAGATCAATATGGTACTAAACTCTCGGCACATTCCTTAATGCAAATCATCTTTTGTTTTATTATGGAACCTCTCTTCTCAGAATAAGGTCCTTCTCGCTTTATCCTCGCTCCGGTGGTGCAGTTTTATCCTCGCTCCGGTGGTGCATCTAGCGTCGACGGAGGGCGCGTGAAGTTGTTTGTCTTGAGGATCTTCTAGGATCTGATCCATTATCGTGTTCATTGGTGTGATTTCATATCAGTCTCTTCCGATCTCCGGTTGTCATCATTGGCGATGGTTGCTGACAAGCCCGCCCCCGTTGATGAAGGGGCGAGGACGGCGGCGCGCCTTCGACTTGTGCTAGTGTTTGTAGTCATCGCTAGGTGGTCCAATGACCTATTAATTTTTTATTACTTTTAAGCCTCTTTGTACTGCTGATGATGATTTTTAATACATCGGAGGAATTTCATAAAAAAAATCATCTTCTGTTTTCTTATGGAACCTTAATACAATCATCTGGAATGAAATCCAAATACCAAACGAAGCACAGCCCACCTACCTAAACTTGGCCCAATATGTCAGACCAGACAGATCAAAAAAACTTGGCCCAACATGTCAGCCCACCTATGTCAAAGGAAAAAAGATTCAGTAACCATGGACTTGTTCTGCAAGAGTAAACATGAACTTGGACCAGCTACATCGTCCAACAATGCCATCAAGAACTTATGTACACTGACAACTTTGATTCTTGTAGCAGTGAGATCACCTTACAACAAATTTGTAGATTCACATGGAGACAAATCTAGAGCTCTAACAGTAATCTGTGCTATGGTAACAAATGTCTATCGTCGATACAGAGTTTGGGAGGAGACCCTTTGTCGTTTGGAAGCCCCCATAAGTTCCACCAATGACGGCAATGGCCGAGGAACCGCTACATTCATCGACCTGTACAGACTCCTCAGCTTCGCGTTCAGAACCTTTGGCGATCCAACTCCTGTAGTATCTGCTCTGTCAGTGCCAGGGCCTTCGGCTTTGTTGGTAATGTCTAACAGAACAGTGGGGTCCTCTGAAGGCAGCTCTTCTGTTGCTTCCACTTTATCTTCTTTATTACCTACTGCCTCGACAATGAATCCGACACGCTCCCTGGGCCTGCGAACTTCCCAGAGCTTGGCTCTTGCAATTGAAATATCTTCTCTGGACACGAATCTAGCTGCCCTGATTCGTTCCGTGCCCTTGCTGCGTTTCACATCCTTGGCAAGTTCAACGCACCCTTCTGTACTGGAGCTGTTCTCTTGCACTTCACCTTCAGTAATGTTGATTACTCCGTCAATGAATTCACAGTTCTTTTGCAGCTCAGGTTCTGCTGCTGAACCATGGAGCCCTTTCTTTAAAGCTAGAGTTGAATCAATCACGTCAGCAACTTCTTTGTCAGGTTTGATGTCCTTCCACAGCTCGAAGGATTTTGTATTTGAATTCTGCAATTCCTCCTCAACTTTAACTTCCTTGTCCACTTGAACACTCTCATACTCATCTTTCCACAGTTCACAGTCTTGAGGTAATCCAAACCTTGCTCTACCAAACAGTGTCACAGGCAGCGCCACTTCAACTGCAAAATTCTCTACTGCTGGTTCTTCATCACTTTGAAAAACCTGACTGCAAATAGCAGACCAAGTGTCTTCTTCCTCACTCTGGCTCATGGCTTCTACTGCAGTGGGCGCAGCCTGCAGTGAGCCCACGACGGTAGAATTCCCATGTGGTATCCCGAGCAACTTCCAGAGGGGATCATCGGGGCCTAGCTTGGACACAAAGCAATGTTTCTTGACATAGGCCAGATCCATGGCGAGGCAAGGAGGTGTCGTCGAGATGACCCACTTAGGCTGGAGGAACCGCAGGGCCTGCTCCAGCTCCTCGCGAGAGGAATGCATCGACAAGCACACGTGCCACACCCCGAATTCATCCCGCATAGGCTTCGTCAGCACCAGCTTCTGCTTCGGTGACGGCTCCTGCAACGCGTAGTGTGCATACCACTGGGAAGAAGGCCTGATGATGAGGGGCTCAGGCTGCTGCTTCACCCTTGCTAATGCAAGCATCTCTGCTGCCCGCTCCGACAACCGAGGGAATTCCATCACCTGAAAGCGAGACGACGGGTCCTCAGTGAGGATCTCCGGTGCAACGAGCGAGAGGTTGTGGTAGCAGTATGAATTCTTGTCTCTGTCGACGTATATCTTCGACCCGAACACCCTGGAGACCTCGATCAGTATGTCCTCCTGTCCCAGCATGTCTGACACGAGATACACTGTCGGCGCATTTGGGTGCTCCCAGATGCAATTGATCACCTGAAATTAGAGAGCAAACAGTTAGATGAGACACACGAGATCAGTTGCTGGTCTGAATTGCTGACTGCAGCAGCACAACACAAGTACCTGACGTATGGAGTCCTCCTTGGCCGGGAATTGCAGCGAGCACTTGGAGAACGTGCAGTCCAGGAAGAGGTAGTCGATGAGGCAAGACGGCGGCGGCTGGGGCTGGCTCTCCCTTGGTTCCTCGGCGGTGATGTACCTGAGGGGCAGGCCCTGGATGCAGTCGGGGGTGAGGCGGCAGTCGCCGGTGTGCAGCACCCTGCCGAAGGGGCCCTCGAACAGGAACATCACCGCGCCTGCAAGAAGCAGCGGCAGCAGAGGAATATATCATCAGTACGGTAGTACAAATAGGGGAATTAGCGAGAAGGGGGAGAGGACGGCATGGCGGACCGACCAGGGCAATGGTTGGCGTCAAACGCGGTGACGGTGAAGTCGCCGTCGGGATCCTGGACGAGCACCGCCGCGCCGAGCTCAATCTCCACGAACGCATCCGGTCCAAGCTTTGAGAGGGGAAATTTTCCAAGAACACAGGAATGCAGATCAGATGGAAAGAAACGAACAAGGCATAGAGAGAGACGAGGCGTAGGTTGTTGGTCGTGGGTTACCTGAGGGAAGATGTGGCGGGCGATGAGGACGGTGAGGCGCGAGGCGTAGACGGCGCCGGCGGCGCTGGTGGTGGTGATGCCGGCGAGGTGGTCGCGGTGGGCGTGGGTGAGGAAGCGGTGGCGCTTGAGGGCGGAGGCGGGGGTCCATGTGTCCACCGCGAAGGGCAGGCCCCTCGGCAGCTCGATAGGCATGGCCTCTCTCTCCTCCACGTCTTCCTCCGTCCCACCAGCCACCAGGCCATCACGACGACGAGGGCGGGGGCTGTTTCCCCCCGCTTTCTCGCTGTTTTGTTTGGGTGGAGGGAAACGCAGATTATTTTAGCGCGCCGTCCGAAAATTTTGAGGTTTTGGCGCCAACGGTTGCCTAACTCGTTTGATTTATAGGAAACATACGAATTTTAGGGGATTTTGATTCTTAGAAATTTTTTAATGGACATCATTTGACTCGTAGGATTAGATACTTAGGAAAAAAATTCATAGGATTGCATTGCACTATGTTTTAGAGGAAAGTTTCTATCCACTTAAACCTCATATTACAATTCTTTTATTTTTTTATGATTTAAACACTGCTTGAAGAAAATTCCTGTAGGTTTTAAATCTTATAAAATTCAACTGACAGCTGGACATGACACTTTAGCCCTGCGTTTTTCCTATTTTTATGTTTTTACTATCCTACGAATTCAACATGCCCTAAGTTCTCAACTTCACTTATTCCTCTCTGACCTAGCCCCGGTGTCATTGCATTCCGGACAGCAAGACGTTGACCGGTTGCGACAACGATAACCAGATCGAGAGAAGGATATGGAAGTACAAATCGCCATAGCACAATCTAAATATTAAAGAATCCATTGATTCAACGTGAAAGATAACTCAAGATGAATAAATATCAAATACCCCCTCTATTCCACAAAAGTTGATGTAAATTTAAACTATGTTGTTTATCAAATTGACATCAAGTTTTGTGGAACGGAGAGAGTATATTCTTGTGTAAATTCATCTTTGACTATCAAGAAGAAGACAACTTCTTAAGGCCTGCTTGGTTTTAGCCCAAGTCTGCATTGACAATTCAAATTTTTTGGTTCAAGGTTTTGCTTGCCCACCAGTTGGTCAACATTGCCAAGAAAAATGAACCGGAACATGTAAAGTAGCATCGGCATGCCAAATATTGGTCATTAATATTATCCAAACAAATAACCAAGTTTTTTTGTATGACCAAAATATTGGTACGGTAGCTTTTGGACAAATTCAAATATAGTACCCTACTACATCGCAACATTTTTTTGAACGGCACTACATCGCAACATAGATGATAGTTGTCCTCACAATCTCACTCATCAACAAACTGATCCACAACGACATACTGAGTCCATTTTGAAAATAACAACATACAAGTACGTTTTAAAAACGGTAACAACAATAGCTGAAATCCTCATTGTTCTTCTAAATGGGGAAATACCTACCACCTAGTCCCTCCTAGTCACGATAGGTTTGAAGGTTTAGTGCCTTAAATCCTAGCACACTTGGCTCTAAGGACTCTGTTGTTGATGATCTTAAAGCAACCACTCGCATGAAGACGCTCCAGGAAAGAGCAACTATCAACAATGACTGCCAGCTCTTCATCGTTGACGTCTGAAAGTGTAAGATGGTTAACCTAGAAGGGGTGAATAGGTTTCTATAAAAAAAAATTATAATCTTTTGCAAGTTTTAGGCTTTGCAGAAAATAAGTGAGCCTAAGTGTAAACTAGGTGAGGCAACCTAGATGATGATACAAGATACTTCAAACTCGAAGGCTATCACAAGGTAAACAACAGAAGTAAGGGATCGGTTAAGGAATAACCGAAGCACGCGAAGACGAAGATGTATTCCCGTGTTTACCACCTTTGGGAAGGGGGATACGTCACATTGGAGAGGTGTGAGGTTACACGAAGGATTCCTCACGCGCCACAAAGGCTCACCTTCTTCTCCGAGCTTATCCCACAAAGGAATAGCTCACTTACTCGTGGTATACTTTAAGGTAGTCTCCAAACCCTCACAAACTTTCCACGGATCAAATCACAAGCCGAATGCCTCCGGGCGACCCTAGCCGCCTAGGGTTTTCCACAAACCCAAGAGTAACAATCTAACTCGATGAACTCAAGGGGGAATGAACTTTGGCTTGGTGAAAACGTAGATCGGGACCTCCTCTTCCTTTCTACCAACAGGATTTGGATTTGGTTGGGTAGAATGGGAGATCCTCAAGCTTTTGTGTTTCAACAATGGAGAGAGAGAGAGAGCTTCAAGAAGTATATAAACTGAATGCCTAACTATCTCAAGATGGAAGAAAGGATATTTATACTCAAGGAGAAAAACTAGCCATTCAAGTCATTTTCGCAAGGTCTGGTTTTAAGTTCGGTTGGACCGGTTCATACACCGGACGGTCCGGTCCTCAGCCTGGAAAATCGGACTTCAACCGAATCTGGTTACTGACTCCAGTCTCGGTTAGACTCGGAGTAAGTAAACCGGAAAACCCGGTTGGGGTTCGGATTTCCGGTCCTGACACCGGACGGTTTGGTCTGTGAGCCGGTTCAACCGGCCTATACACCGGATCTGCAGAAAAGGCTCGATAGATAGATTTTCTTCTCTTCTCCCTTTGGTGATAGATTAAGTGGGAGTATGGGATGTGTATGTGGCTTAGGAATTCATCCCCAACAAGCCCATCGAGGGAACCCCTCTTAATAGTGCGGAGTTCCTAACCGGACTCAAATTACATAAAAGGGGAAACTCCGGCGCGAAGCTTCGTTATCAAAATGGGGGGGGTCTCCAATGACCTTCCATCACACCATCGGACTAAAACCTGTGTAAGACACTAGAAGTACCATTAGTCCGCTCTAACCACGGTGTCATTGTCAACCAAAAATAGTATAGGGTAAAATACCCTTTCAATCTCCCCCTTTTTGGTTGGCGATGACAAACCGAGCTAGAGTTCACAAGGATATTATAAACAACAATAGACATAGTCATAGCATAATATAAATATCCATGGTTCACACACATAGCACAAACTTGTCCAATAGACGGAATGAAAGCAAATAGTTCACACACAAAGCAAAGGTGAAAGCATAATGCCATTAGAAGCAATGAGAAGGCGAGGGGCATTATGCTAACGTCGAACCCCGGAAAACCCCGGCAAGGAACCTGTAGATAACTAATAGAACTCTACTCTTCTCCCCCATTGGCATCGAGACACCAAAAAGGAAGAGGAGTAGAGCGATGCTAGCACAGCCCAACTAGAAGAACGTAGACGGCAGAGGAGACGAAACTGAGCATCTTCCTCTTCAGGGTACTCCTCACTATCAGCATCATCATCAATGTCCTCATCATCAACGTCATCATGAGCAGAGGGACCAATGGGGCCAACAGGAGAAAACTAACCGGGAAATTAGCCATAGAACATAGCATCATCAAGAGGCGGCATCTCATAGTTGACATAAGGAACAGGATCCATCTCAGGACCATCCGGTGGAGGAGTGGCATTCTGGGTCGCGAGAAGCTCATTGTGTCGGCGCCGAGTCTCCTGACTCATATCCAAAGCCTTGTGGCTCACATCATAGGAAGAACATCACATCTGAAAAAGCCTCTTGAAGAACTTGGCAGCACCACCCTTGGGCCTTGGGTGAGAGGAGGACTCACCAACAGGACGACGAGAACAAGCCGAGTAGAAAAAGACGACCGAGGGTCATGAGCAACTTTGGTGTGGTGCTCAGGAGGCCGCATCCCAGGAACCTCAGGAGTTTGGGCACGGAGACAGAGATTGAGCATTTATTGTTCCTCGCGCTTGCCCACCATCACACCAGACGGCACCACTCGATTAAGCAGCTTCTGTACATACACGCAGAAGGTGGGAGTCATCCTGTCCAAAGCAGCCCGCCGCAGCTCACAGTACACAAAATCATATCCATCAATCTTCCTCAGCCGATCAGGGTGATAGTAGTACAAAAGGTTGGAAAAATACCCACGACAGTTAGTGTAATCTCCAACACGGGGAACAAGGGACTGACAAAAGAAACTAGCCAAGGTATGATAGTAGTAATACATGCAAGTCATGCACGGAGGACTCCACTGAGAATACCTGGGATAGCAGAAAGCAAGGGGTCTCAGCAGGCTTGACCTTCTCACTATGAATACTGAAACCTTCTCCCCTACATGTGTAGCCCATGACATCAACCAAATCATCATAGGTAGCTTGAAACCACTGTGTGCCAGTCATCCAAGTCATAGTGTTGTTGATACGTCCAATTTGCATCACCGTTCTATATCATAATTTGCCTCTATTCATTGATATATGTCTTATTATGAGGTGTTACTTATGTCTCTTCCTCTGTTTTTGCATGTTGGATGATTCTTGGAGGATGGACTGCCGGAGTCAGGTTTCTGAGGAAAAAGAGGTGTTTTGATGCAATTTCGCGAAGATCAGAAAAATACCAGAAAAGTATTGGAAAATTATATTTTCCCAAAAGACAAAGGAAGCCAGAAGGGGAGGTGTAGCTAGGCCACAGGGGGCCCACACACCCCTAGGCGTGGGCCCACCTTGCCCTGCGCCTAGGGCAGGTGTGGCCCACCTGGCCGGCTCCCGACTCCGTCCTCTCGCCTATATCTTCCTCATGAGACCCTAATACCAAGGGGGGGACCACAAAAAGATTTCCGCCGCCTCTGCGGGATGGAAAACACCGAGAGAGAAAGAGCTCTCCGGTAGACAGATTTCTGCCAGGGAAATTCCTTTCCGGAGAGGGGAGATCGTCGCCATCAACACCATCATCAAGCTAGACTTCATAAGGATCATCATCATCCACACCATCATCTCCACCAGCACCATCATCACCACTCTGTCCCGCTGTAACAATTGTGTTGGATCTTGCATTAGTTCTTAGGGGAAACTTTCCCGGTATTAATTACTATTGTAGTTGATGCTTGTGAGTGGAATCATTGGATTATTGTTTATGTTCAGATTGTTATCCATCACCATATCATCTTTGATCTTGATCCATATGATGTCTTGTGAGTAGTTCGTTTAGTTCTTGAGGACATGGGAGAATTCATGTTGTTAGTAGTGGATTTGTGTTGAGTTATTATTCAATGGTTTAGTATTTAAGTTGTGGTGCTATTCTTCTAGTGGTGTCATGTGAACGTCGACTACATGATACTTCACCATTTATGGGCCTAGGGGAATGCATTGTGTATTTGGCTACTAATTGTGGGGTTGCCGGAGTGATAGAAACCTGAACCCTCGTTAGGACACCATTGCATAAGGGAGCGTAGGATCTCAGAGTTTAAGGCTGTGGTTAGGTTTATATCTTAATTGCTTTCCTGTAGTTGCGGATGCTTGCAGGGGGGTTAATCACAAGTATGTATTAGTCCAAGTAAGGTCGGTACATTAGCACAGGTTCACCCACACAACACTTACAACACCAAAGAAGAGTACTCAGCTATTTGAAGCGAAAGCACTTGACAGAATTCTCATGTGTCCTCGAGAAAGTTTGATCCTTATAAGTATTTCCACTAGCTTGTCCTTTGCTAAGAAAGGATTGGGCCACTTGCTGCGTTTGTTCGTTGTCTTTATTACTTTAACTTTGTTTTGTTGCTTTATCAGAAAACCCCTAAAAATCCGTTTGCTAAGTATTTACAGAGATTTCCTGCTCCATACCACTAGTCAACACCTTCTGCTCGTCGTTGGAATCGACACTCCTATTTATCGAAAGTACTACGATACACACCCTATACTTGTGGGTCATCAACGGTCCTCATCATCATGAAAATAGACTGTGCAGAAGAACTGACGAATAATGTCAGGGAAGTAGTCCTCCTTGAGACAGATGAGGTCGAACAGATCTATTTTTCTCAGAGCTTCATCAATATAGAAGTAATCAGAGGCTGCATACATATTGAACCATTCTACATTGAAAGCTGCAATGTGACCACAAGGAGTGACTCGGAACTGAGTGTAAATGTGATCCCGCATCATAGCCTGAGTCTCATTCCAAAACTTCCTATCAAATCCTGTATAGGTGTGATGCTTGAAAAGATAGGGATTCTGCTTGCGGAGAGCCCGGTACTGACCAATCTCCATACTCTTCAGATTTTGACTAGGAACATCCTCAGCCTCGGCCCGAGAAGCTTGCTGCTTACCCCTATTAGCCTTGATTTTGATGCACCCAGAACAAGTGCTACCCTCAGGCTCACGCTGCACAGACTGATTGGTGCGACGAGCCCGCTGGCTCCTGTTTGCTACCTCAGGCACATACTCACTACCAGGCACATACTCATCACCAGCAGAATCAGTGTCTTCATCTGTGAAAAAGAGAGAGAGAGGTTGGGGAGCACAGAGATAAGTACACATGCCAAAGGGAAAGAGGGGGGAAACTTGGATTTGGGCAAGTGCATGGTAAAACAGGTGACATTGCAGAGAGGTCCGGTGCTAGGGCCGGATGAATTGGTTCCAGAACCGGATGGTTCGGTGCTAGGGTCGATGGACCGAATGTAAAACTGGACGGTCCGATGTCAGGGCCGGAAAACCGGACTCAGACCGGACGGTCCGATTGTACAGCCGGAGCAACCGGATTCCAAACCGAGATCCAGGATGGCCAACTATGCAATGTAATTTTTTTACCAATGACTCAAGAACTTGCACAAATATAGTTTGAAGCAGAAAGGAGGATATGGTGGAACGTGGGTGGTATACACGAGCAAGGCGGACGCCTAAATTGTCAAATCCAATAAAATGTATAGCAAGACATGGGGATTTGAGAAGCGCAAGAGCAGTAGGAGCAAAGGAATTACCCGAGGACATGGCTTCCCTTGGGGAGAAGCACCAAAGAGCCCTTGAGGAAGAAGAATACCAAAAAGATCCCAAACCACCGCGAGATGAAGAAATTCCTTTGCTGAAAACCCTCCAAAGGTCCTACACGAAATGGTGGCCCGATCTGTGGATCCTTGTCAACACCCGGGTTTTTAATCCCAGATGCCTGTTATGCCATACATCACAATCCCAGGATTACCATTTTTGCGAGACATAACAGAATTGGATACCAGAGTACATCATCCATTACAACCGTACATAAGGTCTTACACAAATAAGGATCTCATGATCCAGTTCTTAATAGAACATCAAGCAGCGGAACACGTAATAATAACGGTAGCGTAGGCGAAGCTCCATCGTCGGGGTCACAGGCAATGCTGACGATGGGAGATGATCCTAGTTGTCGTAACCTTCCTGGGGTCCATCCTCCAGGTACTCCTCTTCATAGTCTAGCCATGGGAATAGCCAGGGACAAAGCCATGAGTACTCTTTAAGTACTCGCAAACTAGTACTAGCAGGTAAAGGTTTTTTTGGATAATAGGACACTAGGCTCTAGGGTTGTTTTGCAAAGGCCAGATTTATCTCTACTACTTTTTATGAAAGCACTAATGCTAGTTGAAGTTTTATAACACCTAAAGGGGAACTTGTATTTCATATCACAACCCTGTTGTGGTCAAGTCAAAGTCTCACTTCATTTCACAAGTCATTTTGAAAAGTCTGACGGGGGAACAGTATGGCCACTCCAACTGTCCATAACTGCGGACGCGGCTATTCGAATAGTTTGACACTATGCAGAGATTGTACACTTTCACCACAACATTCGATACATATGTCAGGAACAAATCCTGAATTCACCATACTCAGTATGCGGATAATCAATCCTAACCTTTCAATTACACGCCCTAGTATAAGCACCTATCCTGTGAGTTTGGCCTCCCAACCATGACCAACTGTCATCTTGGGTACTGCAGTGGACAATCTTCACAAGGTAGCCTCAGCTCGGACCTTGGTCGTGAGGAACTAATACTAAGGTATATAAGTTTCGGACAAGCCCTGCCCAATCTTGGTATTGTGGTTTATGCGATAAAATTGGAATGGTATCGCATCCAGACAACCATCAGTTTTATAAAGGGCTAAGGCTCATGCCTCAACATTTTCATCACCAAAATCATCCGGTGTTCGGAAACACATGTCCAAAACATTTCAATAGAATGATCCATCATTCCAAGGTTTTCATAACCATTTTTCCACCAAGTATTCCCATATAAAGTTGATCAAGTTTTATGCTTAGCACTAGCATCTACAAGTGGGGGTGAGTACTAATGAGGGGTGGTAAACTAGTGGGGTTTCAACTAAGCTCAATCTCATGCCTTGGGATGACATCAAGATTATCTAGTTTAGGCCAAATTTTATGCTCTTTATGCAACCTTCACATATCTTTCTAGTATCTACCATTCACTTAGGTAAAATCTATGTAAGAGCTTTGATAAAGAAATAAAGTAAGAAGCTTGTAAGTAAAACTAGGATTGGTTTATCAAGTGGGTATGATAACATATGCTTAAGGCATATAGTTGGCATGATAACAAGCAAGTATTTGCTTGCATAAATGCAAGTATAAGCTTGCTTAGGTATAGTATCAGCTTGCAAGGTTACTGGCTTGCTAAAGTAGGGTATCTTGCAAGTGTTAGCTTGCCTTGTGCAGAGCAGTGGTTGAAGTTCTCCTCGGCTTCTTCTTCGTAGAATCCTCCTTCCTCCTCGTATCCTTGGTCGGTACTAGCGTCTATAAATAAATACGATGTACACAATCACCAAGCAATACTTAACTACTTGCAATCATCACACACAAGGGTCCTATAGATAATCTAGCATCATCACTAACATTACAAGATTTGGGTTTGGTTTAATTCTTTTTATTTTTAGAAAAGTAATTTCTACTCATTGAAAAACTACTTAAGATTTAATATTCTCCAAACCAAACATGGGATCATGTTGACACATGTCATCACCACATATTTTAGTTCATGGGAATGTGATTTAAAATGATGTCACAATTTAATAAGGTTTTACCCTTTTATTTTAATTAATTAGAATGGCTAGAAATGTCTATGTAGTATTCTTTTATTACTTGAACAATATTTCTGTAAGTAACCCTATATATTTTTATGTATTCTGAAAGGTATGGTTAAATGTGATTTTTGAGAGTTGGAATCAACTCAAAATCTATTATGGTTTAACTTTGAAAAATGTTTGAATGCAGAAAAGCTTCTGCCTTGTTATTTTTACCAAGGATGATCTACAGATCCAAATGACTTGAATCCAACGGGCTTGGATTCAGCATTCACATACCTTTCCAACAAAATTGGTTTCATTCAAATTGGTGCACTGAATCGACCTGGGTTGATTTTTGAAAATGGGTACATAAGTGTGTTTGAATTAAAAAGAAAAAGGTTTAATTTGAATAACTGGGCTGCGCGGGAAAAGTTACTGGGCCGGCCTGCTAAGCGCAGCGCTCCGGCGGGCTGTTTAAGCGGGTGTCCCCACTCGTCAGGGACACAGGGGGGTGCGAAGCGGTATGGGGCGTTGTGGGTCGTTCGTTCTGATTCTAATCCAACGGCTGGGAGTCATCATCGATGTTGAGCAACGCCGCCAAGACAGAAACCTAGCGCGGCAGGTGGGGGTCGCTAGGGGCTCACCGGGGTGCTGGCGAGGGTCGGCGAGGCGGGCGAACAACAAAGTCGACAACGGCGAATCTCCTGGTACCGGTGGCTTCTCCTGGGGCGGCTCCAATCGCTGGCCCCCTTCTTCTCTAGAGGCGGCGGGCTCCGGTGAAATTCCGACGAGGTGGTGCTCGCCTTGCTGCGGGAACGGTGTGGCACGATCAGTGAGGAGAGGGGAGTAGAATGGTGTGAAGAATTCGACTGGGGGTGGCCTCTATTTATAGTCGAGCGAGGGGACCGACGGGGCGCATGGTGAGCTCGTCGGGGACGGTGGTACAGACGGTTATCGGCATGGGCGAAGGTAGGGGACGGTGAGGTGCTCCCTGGTGATGCTCAACGACATGGTTTCGAGGCGTGGGGCGGTGCGGCTTGGTCGGAACGTGGCGGTGCTCTGCGCGTGCCCGACAGAGATTTTAATGGCACACAGCGTGCATGGTCTGCGGGGCGGCGAACGAGCGTGTCTGCGGGGTTGCTGGGACGGTGGTGATCAAGTATGCACGCGGCAAGGGCGGCGCGCGGTCTGTGGGCATCGGTCGAGCGTGGCGCACGGGGCGTGCTCTCGGCATGGTTGCTGGCGAGGTTGGCATGGTTCGTGCGTGTGGTCCAGTGGCTGGCAGCGTTCGAGCGGTGGACAGGGAGTGGCGGTGGGGTGTTGGCTTGCTCCTGAACATCTTTGGCTATTGTTTCTCTTCCTAGCTTCTGTCTCCTTTGGGTGGCATGGTTAGCTTCGGCTGTTCACCATTGATGACAATGCCAAGCTTACAGTGGTGCTAGTGCTTAGTTTAGCTTGCTAGATGATCTACTGAGATGGTTGTGAGCTAAAGAGGGAACAAGTTAGGCTCCAATCACTGCTCACTATAGTGTTTAGATTTTGTTTGATTTGTGTCTGCAACCTGTTTGATGAAATGGCCGCAAGAACTCAAGTTTTGAATTTTGAAAAGATTTTTGGTGGGTGTGCTAGGTTGGTGCTGGTGAGTCTGCAGATGCTTGGGTTTTGAAAGTTGAGCTTGTTTGAGTGGTTTTTGAAAAAGTGGGATCTTCCCATATGATATAGATTCAATTTTGAATTGCCATTTAAACTATGCATTTGAAAGTTTCTGGATGATCACAAAGTGGGCCTTGATACTTTGTTATGAGTACATTCAAGGGGTGCAAAGATCCAGAAAAGTTTCTGTTAGGTTTTGAAAGTTTGAGACAGCCAAAGTAGGCATGGGAGTTAAATTGGTCAAAATGACCATTCCCTTAATATATTTGTTTTGATTTACTTGTCTTTATGAAAAGTGTGGGAAATGTTTTAGATGATGTTTATTTCACCTAAGAAACATTTTACAAGCAATGAAACAAACAAACAAGGTGGTTCAAAAGAATTTCAAAATCCATGCATACACATATGCATGCCTTCATAATTTTATTTAGCAAAGTTTTTGTTAACTCTAAATTTTGATGATTAGTGTTTGATGATCCAAGCTTATTATTTTTGGGATGTTACAATCCTAGGGGTGGAACCACCCTAGGAGAGGAGGGTAGGGAGGGGGCAAAAATGGAGGAGGTAGTGGTCAGGGAAGTGAAAGGAAATTATTGGAGGGAGGGGGAAGGGACAGGAAGAAGAAGGATAAATAGATCTGAAACTCGGTTTTAAGTCCGGTCCAACCTCAACCAAGATCCAAACCGGACAACCTGGTCCATAAGTCGGAAAAACGAAAGTCAACCTGGTCCATAACATCGTACCCACACGAGTAAAGTTGATGTCACCATTTGCGACATGGTCACGTAGGAAGTGGTGGCGAATGTCAATTGGTGCAACAATGTTGGACGGGGTTATTGGCGATATTTATTGTGCTTTCATTATCACATAGAATAGGCACCATACCAAGAGACACACCATAGTCTTTCAAGGTTTGCCTCATCCATAACAATTGAGCACAACAAGATGTCGCGGATATGTACTCAGCTTCGGCGGTGGATAGGGTTGTGGAGTTTTGTTTCTTGGAAGACCAACTCACCAATGACCGGCCAATGAATTGGCAAGCCCCGGAGGTTGATTTTCGGTCAACCTTATCACCTGCCCAATCGGCATCCGAATAGCCAACAAGCTCAAAGGTTGACCCCTTTGGATACCAAAGCCCGAGAGTAGTAGTGAGAACAGGGTACCTAAATATCCGTTTGACCGCCATCAAGTGGCACTCCTTGGGAGCAGATTGAAAACGAGCACACAATACAAAACTTAACATGATATCAGGCCTAGAAGCACACAGGTAGAGCAAGGAACCAATCATAGAACGGTATACCTTTTGATCCACGTCCTTCTCACCAACTCCAAGGCCAAGTTGTCCATTTAGTGGCATGGGTGTCTTCATGGGACTAGCCTTGGCCATCTCGAACTTATTGATCATGTCCTTGATGTACTTCTCTTGAGAGATGAAAGTGCCATGAGGAAGTTGCTTTATAATGAAGCCTAGAAAGAACTTCAACTCCCCCATCATGGACATCCTAAATTTCATAGTCATTAACTCGACAAAAGCTTTGTTGTGATATTCGTTAGTTCCACCAAAGATAATGTCATCAACATAAATTTGAACAATGAATAAGCCACCCCTTAGACCCGTTTGGTGAAAAGGGTGGAATCGACCTTACCCACGCTAAACCCATCCAGGAGTAGGAAATCCCTAAGGTGCTCATACCAAGCACGAGGAGCTTGCTTTAATCCGTAGAGATCCTTATGGAGTAGATACACATGGTTGGGATAGCGTGTGTTTTCGAAAACTGGGGGTTGAGCTACATATGCAACCTCTTTCAAGGGACCATTAATAAATGCACTTTCCACATCCATTTGATAAAGCTTGAAGTTATGGAAAGATGCATAAGCAAGCAAGAGACGAATAGCTTCAAGACGAGCAACAGACGCAAAGGTGTCCTCATAGTCAATACCTTCTATTTGGGCATACCCTTGCGCCAGTAACCTTGCTTTGTTTCTTGTGACGACCCCGTTTTCATCTTGCTTGTTCTTGAACACCCACTTGGTCCCAATGACATTGATGCGATGATCTTTAGGCCTCTCCACTAGAGACCAAACTTCATTGCGGGTGAAACACTCGAGTTCTTCTTGCATGGCAATGACCCAATCCGGATCCTCCAAAGCCTCATGAACCTTGAGGGGCTCAAAGTTGGACACAAAAGCATGATTCCCACAAAAGGTTGTGAGGTTCTTCTTCTTGGCACGGGTCTCGATCCCTCTTGATATGCTTCCAAGGATATTATTGACTTGGAGTCCACTTGCAATGGACGCGGCCTTGATCTTCCGAATTGTGCCTTCATGATCAACGAATTCATATTTCGAGGGGCCTTGATCATTGACAACATCTTGAGCTTGACCTTGGGATGGAGGAGATTGATCTTCTACTTGGTCTTTCTCAAAGGGTTGAGGGCTTGGTTCTTGTTCTTCGGTTTGCAAGGCATCTTGAGTAAGATGTTGATCTTGTGGTGCATTTGATGGCTCAACTTGGGTAGAGCTTGGCTCTTCTTGAGTTGATCTTGATTCTCCCCATCATCTTGTTGAATATCAATGTGAGACTTGGTGGGCAAGATATGCCCAATACCCATCAACTTGATGACTTGAGAGGAATCACCATCACCTACATCATGTGAAGCAACTTGCCCCTCATGGGGGGCATTATTCTCCAAAAACTCCACGTCACAAGATACTTCAACACAACCATTGGTTTTGTTGTAGTTTCTATAGGCATGAGAGTTTTCCTCATAACCAACAAAGATACCCTCTATAGTTCTAGATTTGAATTTACCGAGCTTTTCCTTTTTGTTCTTGATGAGGCACTTGCATCGAAAGACACGAAAGTAGTTGACATTGGGCTTCTTACTTGTGAGAATCTCGTATGGAGTCATGTCAAAGGGAGCTCGGAGGAAGATTCGGTTATGTAGTGGACCACGGTAGCAATGGCTTCTCCCCAAAAGTTTTGGGGTGACTGATATGTTGGAAACGTATCTATAATTTTTGATGCTCCATGCTTGTTTGGTATCTACTTTGCTTTACTTGTCTACACTTTGAGGTGATGTTTACATGTTTTCTGGTACTAACCTATTAACAGGTTGCAACAGTGCGAGATGCATGTTTTATGCTTTTTTTGTTTCAGAAAAGTTAGTAAAGAAATATTCTCGGAATTGGGCAGGACAAAGGACAAAGTCAATTACTTTCTGTGCGGAACAAGAAGTCCAGAGGAGAGCCCGGGAGGCCAGCTAGGGGGGCCAGACCCACCCTAGGCGCGGGTGGGCCCCACCCCGTGCCTGGCTAGGGTTTGGTGGCCCTGGCCACCTCCTCGGTCTCCCCCTTCGCCTGTAAGAAGCCCCCGATGCAGAAACCCTGAGTACCCGATCAGAAATCCATGAAACCGTATGTAGCCGCCGCCACCATCATCCCTAGATCGGGGGGCGGGGATCTGAAGTTCTTCCCGGCACCCTGCCGGAGGGGAGATCATCTCGAGGGCCTTCTCTCCGGTATGATGTGTGATTAGTTCCACCTTGGACTATGGGTCCATACAGTAGCTAGATGGTTGTATCTCCTCCTTTGTGCTTTCATGTATAGATCTTATGAGCTCCATTCATGATCAAGATCTAATCTATTTGTAATCATGCATGTTGTGTTTGCGGGGATCCGATGGATATTGAGATTATTATGTTGGTTTGATTAATGGTTTTGTCTTTATGATTCTATCATGTCTATGTTTTTTGTGATCTTGCATGCTCTTCGTTGTTAGTAGCTATCTTGGCCAAGTAGTTGCTAGTGACTCCAAGAGCGGGTATTTATGCTCGATAGTGGGTTCATGCCTCTAGTTTCCAAGGGAAGTGACAGAAATCTCTTCGATTGTAGATGTGTTGTTGCTACTAGGGAGAAAACAATGGTCTCTTGTTCATGGAACATGTGGACTGTTTACCTTACACACCTTGCTTATGCATTGCTTATGCAACTTAATCTTTGGAGGGTTGGATGATAACCTGAAGGTGGACTTCTAGTCATAGATGCAGTTGGATGGCGGTCTATGTATATTGTTGTATTGCCCAATCAACCTCATAGGATCTTTTTGACTAGTAATTGCATTGTTATGCCTTGCTCAGTTCTTGTCAATTGCCCTGTTGTAATTTGTTTACCCTTCATGCCATGTTGTTTATCTAAGGAGAGCACCTCTAGTGAACTATGGACCCCGGTCCAATCTTTACCATTGATACATCTTCCACTATTACTTGTTTACTTGCTGCAAACCATTACCTTCCACACCATATGTTTAATCCTTTGTTACAGCAAACCGGTGAGCTTGACAACCTCACTGATTCGTTGGGACAAAGTCTTGAGTTTGTGTTGTGCAGTTCTCCGCGTTGCTTGCAACACCTGTGTGACGTTTCCTTCCTCCTTATGGTTTGATAAACTCGGTCTCTACTGAGGGAAGACTTGTTGTTGTGCTCATAACACCTTGCTCTTGGGGTTTCCAACGAAGTGCTCCATGTCAGGAGTCATCAACAAGTTTTCTAGCGCCGTTGCCGGGGAGGCCAAGGACGTCTTCACTAGGGGAGTCCTTCACTTCCTTTCTCTTTACTTTGTTTTTAGTTTGTTTTGTTTCTTTTGCTTGGTTTTGTTTGCCTCTTTCCAGAAAACCCAAAAAATTAGTCTAGTTTGGTTTGCTTGCTTTATTCAAAAACACAAAAAAATTAGTTCCTGCTCTAGCTGCTGCTGCTGTTTTTGGCTTGCCCACCTTTGCCAAAATGAACTCTGTTGGGGATATGCTATATGGGTATCCTCATAGCATGTCTCATATCCGGATAACCCGGGTGGCCCACAGTTGGTAGCATGGCCCATGGCCTGCTGGGCGGCCCAGTTAGATGGATCCAGAAGGGAGGCCCATGCCGGATAAAGGAAGGATACGGTTGGAGTCACCGACATACCCGGAGCCTTGGAGTGCAAGACATGCAAGACTAGTGATAGACGGTGTAAGACTCTGTAACCTGTCCGGCTAGGACTTTTCCCTGTAACCCTAGGACCTGGCGAATATATAAGTCGGGCCTATGGGAGCCTTTAGGGCACAACTTCAGACGATAACTTAGAAAACCTCGCACAACGAACCTATCTCTGTAACTCGGCGTATTGCCCTTATAGTGATTTATAGCAGGATTAGGATTCCGCCACCGTTGTGGGATCTGAACCTGGGTAAGCTGTGTTACCTCGTACCCATCAACTGTCCGCCTTCCCCCACGTCTCTAAACACTCACTCTGAGGACCCCTCCATGGCGTACTTGTCGGCAATACCACGACAGTTGGCGCCCACCATGGGGCAAGAGGCGCTTCAGGCTCTTCAGCGGGCGAGGACCAAGATCTTCGCGAGAATCGGCGAAATCGTAACCATCGGTCGCGTTCTCTTCTCCGGCAACGTTCCGATCGTCCCTCCCGACGAATTCTGGATCCCGGCGAAGACGAACCCTACACGGTGTTTGATCGTTCCTATCAGAGACATCCACCTCTTCATTGGCGAAACCGACTCGGGCATTAGTTCCCTGGGAGTCGGAGGAGCATCAAGGCCCACACGGACCGCCTACGGGCAGGATACGTTCGCGGAAGGATCAATGTCGGATCTCTCTTCAGAGTTTGCCGGCAAAGATCGGAAAAATTCAAGGCCCACCCAAACCGCCTCTGTGCAGGATATAAAAGGTGGAAAATCCACAAGTCCGCTTCCGGCTTCCGTCGTCTAGACAAGAAGATCCAAGTTCGTCGGCGTGGTTACCATCTTCGACCTGGCGCGTTGCATTCAGAGAGGGTGAAAACCCCCATGATTACCTGGCCAGGTGGCTCCGTATACGAGCCAATCTGGCCCACTACCCCAATGATGATGCCATGTATCACTTTGTGGAAGGACTGGACCATGGCACGCTCCTCCGACATTCTCTAAGACGGCAGCAGGCGTTAGGACGCCTTACCTTCGAAGGCATGGTGAGCACCGTCAACAACTACACGGAGGCTGAAGCGGCAGCTCAGACAGCGCTTGCACTCATTGACGGAGCCCCTCTGATTCAGCCACCGCCACCACCGCCTCCGGTCGCCATCATCGCAGCTGCGCCTCCACCACCAGTCATCGTCGCTGTTGTTGCACCTCCACCCCCCGTCATCGAGGAAGTCCTGGCACCCTCCGACTCTGTGATTGACGCGCTATACGCCGACTTCAGTGCAGACTCAGAGATAGATTTCAGTCCAGAGGAACTAGACTCAGCCATGCCTTCGGTGCAGACTCAAAGATAGACTCAGAGGAACTAGACGCGCTATACACCGACTTCAGTGCAGACTCAGAGATAGATTTCAGTCCAGAGGAACTAGACTTCAGTGCAGACTCAGAGATGGAGGAGGAATACACGCATGACGAGCAAGCCAATAATGCCGTCACGTCTCGAGAAGTGTTCATCACTATTGGGACGACGATGGATGAAGATCAACCCGGACGAGCTCCGCCTACAGCACTGGAAAAGGGGAAGGGGACACTTATTGCTGCTGACGATGATCGTGCAAAGGCCATGCCTCCTCTGCCTAACCCAGTGCAACAGCCGCAGGAACTCGGCACCGGCCCGAGCAACAACACCGCAAACTTGCCGCCTCCGGCATCTACGTCTGCTGCTGCCCAAGTTACTCCAGCTGATAGAGTGATGTACGGAAATATCCTCGTTGAGCCACTGACCGTAGCTCATATTCGGAACGTGACTCAGCTTGACGAGAAGCGCCAGCAGCTGCTAGAGGAAGCGCAGGCCATCGCGGAGCAAGGCGCTAAGCTAGATCAAGGTCTGGTCAATGCGTAGAAGTCCATAGAGAAAGCCAGAGCAATGGAGGCCAAGTATAAGACTCTGCTACAGCAGCAGAAGGCCAAGAAAGCCCTGGCTCGCGTCATCAACGATCCTGGCGTACGGTGAAACCTAGGATGGGCTCCCTCGAAGCCGGCACAAGACAAACCATACATTGACAGTGAAGGCAAACAGGTGATGCCCACCCCACTCCTCAACCTCGCCATCACCAAGACCCTTCTGGAGCAGGATAGATCGCCTGAGGCAATGGAACAGGTCTATGACCTAGTGGCCAAGGCGGTAAAACAACAGGAAAAGGCCACCTCTCACAGGCTTGAGTCTGACCCAGCGTTTTGCCAGTCTAGCCAGCATAAGCCGCCAAGGAACAGATCTCCTCTTGATGTCGGATCTCAGATGGGTTCATCAGAATGAAGACGGAGGGATGCGCGCAACAGGAAGGATGCTATCCCCATATCCTCCAACCATGGAGAAAAGGCCCGACCTCGTCGCCCATCGCCACCGCCCCGATCCCCCCGACATCACGAAGATCCCAAGGCTCACCATCATACGGATATTCCCCCGCCAAGGCAGTGCGACATCGTCATCCGCGACAACACGGAGCAGACCCGTCATGACGGAGAGTGCAACCAAGGACGCAAGAGCAGGTCGCGTCACGACCCTCCGCGTCCGACAAGCAACCGTGACAGGC
This sequence comes from Avena insularis, assembly GCA_023614405.1. Classification (NCBI taxonomy): domain Eukaryota; kingdom Viridiplantae; phylum Streptophyta; class Magnoliopsida; order Poales; family Poaceae; genus Avena; species Avena insularis. Next base: position 87,025,672 of record CM042695.1, read on the forward strand.
GAGAGGCGTCGCAAGAGGGTAACAGCAAAAAAGCTAACCCACCGCCACCTCCGCCTCCGTCGCCACCTAGCAGTCACATGGCGGAGGAGGCCCGCGTCGTTCACGCAGCCCATCCCCTGTTGACAAGAAGAAGAAGAACCCAGAGCCGTACGATGCACGTTTGCAGATCGATAAGATCCACGAGGCCCGGGAAGGACCATACCTGGGACCACGTTGTTTTGGACCTGCAATACGGTCCGCAACTTACCCCAAAGTTTTCCGGATTGACAAGACCATCAATCCCTATGATGGCACCGCCAAGCCAGCCACATGGTTGCAGGACTACGGCAACGCAGTGGAGATTGCCGGAGGTAACCCAACGTTGCCGTCAAGTACCTCCCTTTGATGTTGGCAGGCACGACCTGTCAATGGATCGACGACTTGTCAGAGAAATCCATCTGCAATTGGTTGGACATGCAAGAAGCATCCACCAAGAACTTCGAGGGTACATACAAGCATCCCTGTACTGTTGGCAATCTACAGCGGTGCGTGCAAGAGAAAGACGAGACATCTCGCGCCTACCTCTCCCGCTGGCTGGATATGAAGAATTCCTGCGCAGGAGTGCACGCTCAGACCGCCATGGCCGCCTTCATCGATGGGTTGGAAAGGGGCACGTTGCTCCGACATAAGCTGAAGCGCTTGTAGGACAATCACCAGCTTGACTTGAACCAGATGATTCAGTTGGCTAGTGAGTTCGCAGCTGCCGCCGAGGATGCTCGCGGCTCTCTGCCGGCAACAGCCGTTCCAACTCAAGCTTGGAGGAACAACAGCGCAAAGCGGAAAACCGCTCCAGAAGAAAAGCAATCTACCGACATGGTCGCCATGACTTTTGCAGGACGAGGTGAAGGCGGACAGCGTGGCCGAGGACGCGGAGCTGGCCATGGGCAGCAACGAGGAAGTGAAACTACCTCGGCGCCGCTCCGCATTCCCCAACCCTAAAAATAGTACCGCGATATGTCGTGCCTCGTACACCTCGATGTCAACGGCAAGGCCACCAATACCAATCGACACTGCAAGTTCGTCAACAACCTCAAGGAAGACCCGGAGTCCGGCTACAAACGAAGTCGGAAGAATAGACCGCGAGGCAAGGGAAAGGGGAAGAAGGAGGAGGAGTCCAAGGATTCAAGTGACATGGATGAGGATGTTGACCCCAAGCACGCCGCCAATAACCCAACGTAATAAGCGGCACCAGTCTACCACACTTTCCTTGGCACCCCCACCGTCTGACAACAGAAGACCTCTATGAGGATCCTGATGGCTACTCTACCCCCAGTCCCTACGCTGGTCGGAGGTTCCAATTACTTGGGATAGGACAGACCACCCAGACCTTATTCCTACGGAGAACCAATACGCCATGGTCATCAACCCCTTGATTGACGGCGTGGAGTTCACCAAGTGTATGGTGGATAGTGGAAGCAGCATCAACATCATGTACCTGGATACACTACAGAAGATGAACTTGACGGAGGCAAACCTAAGGCGGCCCAAAACCATCTTCCACGGCGTAGTCCTTGGTCGGGAGGCTCGGCCCCTTGGGTGAATTACACTTCAGGTTGCCTTTGGCTATGTTAATAATTACCGCCAAGAGTGCATGACCTTTGAGGTGGTCCCCTTCAAGAGCGTGTACCATGTCATATTCGGCCGCGACATATTCCACACGTTCATGGCCAAGCCATGCTTCGTCTACAACAAACTCAAGATACCCGGACCAAATGGTGTCATCACCGTATCCGGAAGCTTTACCAAGGCAAGGGACTGCGAGATTAATGAAGCAGCCTTCGCGGAAGTTGTCCTCTACAGCAAAGAATTCAAAGAGATCCAGAGAAAGGTCGATGACTCAGAGATGCCCGCGTTGAAGAAGCAGATCTCCGACTCCGCTCCTGCGTTCAAGGACGCCATCGAGACCAAGTCGGTGGAACTTGTGGTAGGCGATGCCTCCAAGGTCACCGCCATTGGGACGAACCTGGATCCCAAATAGGAAAGCGCGCTCGTCAAGATTCTCCATGAGAATAGGGACATCTTTGCCTGGCAACTTGCTGACATGAAGGGTGTACCTAGGGAACTTGCCGAGCACAGCTTAAACATTGATCCAAAATGTAAACTAGTGAAACAACCTCTACGACGCTTCGGAGATGAGAAGAGACGCGCCATTGGCAAAGAGATAGCTAGGTTACTTAAGGCTAGATTTATCCGAGAAGTCCTTCACACCCGATGGGTGGCCAATCCTGTACTTGTCCCCAAAAAGGGAACCAAAGGATTAAGAATGTGCGTTGATTACACCGGCTTGAACAAGGCTTGCCCCAAAGATCCGTTTGCTTTGCCTCGCATTGACTAAGTCATTGGCTCGACGGCTGGCTCGGAACTTTTGTGTTTTCTTGATGCATACTCAGGATACCACCAGATCAAGATGAGGAAGTCGGACCAATTGGCCACTTCGTTCACTACCCCATACGACATGTTTTGCTATGTTACGATGCCCTTTGGGCTGAAAAAGCAGGTGCTACCTACCAGCGGACAATGCAACATTGCCTTCACGACCAAATTGGTCGGAACGTTCATGCCTACGTGGACGATATCGCGGTGATGTCTAAAAAGTCCAATGACTTAATCTCCGACTTAAAAGAAACCTTTGATAATCTCCGGAAATACAACATGATGCTTAACCCTAAGAAGTGCGTCTTTAGGGTTCCAGCCGGCAAATTGTTGGGCTTCATCGTTTCCCAGCGTGGAATCGAGGTCAACCCGGAGAAAATCAAGGCCATCTTAAACATAAACCGTCCGACATGCCTAAAGAACATTCAATGGCTAACAGGTTGTGTTGCAGCAGTTAGTCGGTTCGTCAGCCGACTTGGAGAGAAGGCTCTGCCGCTATACAAGTTGCTGAAGAAGGCGGACAAATTCAAGTGGACAGACGAAGCATTGAAGCAACTCAAGGAGATTCTTTCCTCAGCACCCATCCTTGCAGCACCCGAGCCTGGAGAGCCCCTATTAATCTACATGGCGGCAACCAACCGGGTAATCAGCATCATCATCATGGTAGAGCGGAAGGATCCAGGCTATGAGCATGGAGTTCAACGACCAGTTTAATATGTGAGCGAGGTCTTGACGGAGTCCAAGCAGCATTACCCGCACTACCAAAAGATAGCTTATGGAGTATTCCTTGCTTCTCGGAAGCTGAGGCATTACTTCCAGGAGCAGCCAATCACAGTGATGAGCAAGACTCCACTGTCCGACATTATCAACAACAGCAATGCTACAGGAAGGTTCATGAAGTGGGGCATTAAACTTGCCGCCTTCGAGATCACCTACAAGAGACGCGACGCTATCAAGTCACAAGCCTTGGCGGATTTTATCGCAGATTGGACGGAGATGCTAGATGCTACTCCGTTGCCGAAACCAGAGTACTGGGTGATGTACTTTGACGGATCAAAGCTGCTCAACGACTCGGGGGCTGGTGTATTGCTATAGTCACCAACAGGAGACAAGCTACACTACATTCTGCAGATCCACTTCGAGGCTACAAACAACATGGCGGAGTATGAAGCACTCATTCACGGACTGCCAAGGATATTGGCATCAAGCGCATAGTTTGCTGTGGAGATTCCGACTTGGTTGCCAGTGGTGGGCACACGGAATGCGCGGAACCCTATGATGGCGGCATATCGAGACGAAGTGGACGAGATAGCCAAGAGCTTCTTGGGCTACGAAGTCAAGTATGTGCCTAGGGAGAAAAACGAGGCGGCTGATCTGCAATCTAAGCTTGGATCAGGGCGCAAACGAGTTCCGCCAGGAGTTTTCTTAGAGCATCTACGCACACCATCCGTGAAGGGAGCCGACATCGACAACCCGGATAGATTCGACTCTTTCGTCCACATGGTGACAAAGGTCCCTCCGGCTTGGACAAAACCGTTCATGGAATATCTCAAACACGGAACTTTGCCCGATGACGAAGTCGAAAGACGGAAAATAGTACGACGAGCAAAGGGTTATACCATAATCAATGGACAACTCTACAAAAGGAGCACTACTAGTGTATACCTTAAGTGTGTTTCCCAGCTAGAAGGTATGGAAATCCTGCGCGAAATCCATCTCGGAGATTGCGGGCATCACGCTGCTCCTCGATCGTTGGTCGCGAAAGCCTTCCGGCAAGGATTCTACTGGCTGACCGTGAAGGCGGACGCCGACAAGCTGGTTGAGACGTGCATGGGATGCCAGTATTATGCCCGACAACCACATGTTCCTGCTGAAGAATTGCGAACAATACCAATAACTTGGTCGTTTGCAGTCTGGGGGCTTGACATGGTGGGACCGTTACAGACGGAACCATGTGGGTTTACGCATCTGCTAGTAGCAGTTGATAAATTCACTAAATGGATAGAAGCTAAACCCATTAGAAAGCTTGATGGGGCAACTGCCCTCAGGTTTGTCCGGGATCTAGTGGTGAGATTTGGTCTCCCACATAGCATTATCACCGACAACGGCAGCAACTTGTCACTCGGAGAAGTGGAGGCTTATTGTTGGGAGAAGGGCATCCGACTTGACCTTGCATCTGTGGCACACCCACAATCCAATGGTCAGGTTGAGCGAGCCAATGGATTAATTCTGTAGGGAATCAAGCCACGCCTTGAGGCACCGCTACATAGAGCAGCTGGAGCCTGGGCGGAAGAATTGCCATCTGTCCTGTGGAGTTTACAAACTACACCCAACAGATCCACTGGCTACACCCCTTACTTCATGGTATATGGAGCAGAAGCCATCCTACCTTTCGACATACTTCACGATGCACCAAGAGTCGCCGCCTACGACGAAGATGATGCTGAAGATTCCAGACGCCTAGATGTGGACCTTCTCGAGGAGGAGCGCGTTTTGGCATGCCAAAGATTCGCCATCTACCAGCAGAAGCTACACAACTACCATAGTCGCTGCGTTCGGCATCAGTCGTTTAAAGAGGGGGATTTGGTGCTCCGACTTAAGTAGAAGAAGTCATACAAATTATCCCCGCCATGGGAAGGACCGTTCATCATAAGCAAGGTGATACTCAATGGGTCTTACTACCTCGTTGACAATCGTGAACTAAAGGATAGACCCAATGAGGATCACAAGCGTAAGTGACGTGACCCGGATGATGACTACCCGGAGCTTGATCGGCCATGGAACATAGCACAGCTACGTCCTTTTTACACTTAGCATTTTTTATCTAATTGTGTACCTCTTATATGATCAATGAAATAAAGCTCTCTGGTTCACTCATATTTCTGAGTCTTTTACCTCCTTTGGTGTTTATTTTTGGATCATATAAAAACCTTTATGCACAAGTTTTGTGATTGCACTTGTGAAAATTCCGCCTACGGGCGTTAGCTTAAGTTTTCTGGTCTACACGTTCTTTGTCGTTTTTATGTGGATTCTGAAGTAGTGACTTTTGACACTTATTGTCGGTGATTTTGTGTTTAAGTTATTGACGGTGCCATTGGGCATCATCGCCTGAGCGCATGGTTCCGACAATGAGTTTTCCGACTCACGAAAAGTCAAGCATAAAAACCAAAGCAATGGATAAACCAGCACCTGATTAAAAATATATACATGCTGGAAACTGGTTCTTAAGTAGCAGGACATACATCACTGTTTTCCGCCTTAAGTTAATACATAGTTTTTTCCGCATACGCATCACAAAGGAAACAAATATTACAAGTTTTTTCCATTCCTTTGGCGCAGGCGACTTGGAAGCAACGTCATCGGCAACGGGAGAATCACCCTCGAAGTCGGCAGTGCGAAGAGACTTAGAGGAGCTTTGGTTGCCGCCATCGATGGTATTCATCGGCACGAAGACATTGACATCGACTAAGTCGGCAACTCTGGTGTCATAACCCGTGACCGACGACAAGATAGATTCGTGATTAATCTCTTTGCCATCGTCATCCACGTCGGGTATGCCAGAGGTTACCGTGTCGATGTCAGCATCTTCATAGTGTGCCTTGACCATGGACAGCGCCATCCTTGCACCAGCCCGTGCACATGAAGCTTTCCAGCTTGTGATACACTCGGGGGCTCGGCGCAGAATCTCCGAGTACTTCGCCACAAAGTCCGATGCCTTGATGTTGATTTGGAGGGGCTTGGCGATCTCTTTGGCTTGCACGATGGCGGTGTTGATGAAGTTGCAGGCAAGAACCATGCATTCCTTTGCTGGAGGAGGCGACCGGGTTAAACCCATAGGAGCTCCAAATTCCGACAAGGAGCACATGAGTTCAAAAATTTAAAGTATCCAACTTACAGAAATCCAAGACAGAGAATTACTTACTGAAGATGTTGGCCTCAGCCTGCCAGAGGGTATCCGCCAAGGAGTCCCGTTCTTGTTGGAGGAGCTTGCACGCCTCATGATGGCGTTGATTCTGCTCGTCGGCAGATTTCTTCTGATCTCTTAAGATCGAGATCTCCTCCTTCAAGCGGTTGATCTCCTCGGTGACGGAGTCCTGCAGGACTTTCATGGATTCTTCGTGCATCTTCAGCATGTCCTTTCTCTCCTGCTTAAGGATATTGTTTTCGCTATCCAGCTCTTGAATGTGCTTGGATTGCTCGACAATGTCCTTGGCCTTGGCAATGGTTTTTGCAAGTCGGAGAAAATCAAAGTACACAGTGAGTACTCGGAGAATACACAAGTTCAAGTCGGAATACTAAAAAGAAAGGAAAAACAGACGCTTGCTCTTGATGATCTGTTCCTTCAAGAAGGCAGTTTTACCCTTTTTGGCTTCCAGGTCCGCACGCATCTTCTGATACTTGTCGTTGGCCATGCCCCTCCGAGCATTCTCGTTCTGTGGAAAAAAGAAGAATTAAACGTTGTTTGGTCTACTTGGAGCATCTAGCCGAAAACTTTCCACCTAGACGCTCGGGGGCTACAGCGAGAGTTTTTAACTTGGCAATATGCTTAGTCCATCTTTAAGCATCTAGTAGGAACTAATTCAGTTTTCGATTAGAAGCTTGGGGGCTACAGTATAAAGTTTTTAACTTGGATGTATGCTTAGCTTTTCTTTAAAGCATCTAGTCGGAACTAATTCAGTTACAACTAGAGGCTTCGGGGCTACTGTATTGAAATTTATACACACTGTGTATGCTACTCTTAAAGCATCTAGTCGGAATATTTCATTCCACCTATATGCTTGAGGGCTACAGTGAGATGTTTTCTATCTTAGTCACTCTTAGAGCATCTAGACGCAAAGACCTATGGTTTTCCGTCTAAATCCTCGGGGGTTATAGTGGGATACTCATATGAAATGCAAAAGGCAAATAAAACTTACAAGTGCAATGATCTTGAGGTTGGTAGCACTCTCGGCCAGCAGCTTGCCAAAGGATACGCTGTTTCCTTGCAAGATATCTGCTTGTCGGAGGAGCTCCTCTAGACCGCACGTCGGAGATGTCGGCGCTGCACCAGGAACCAGAGCAGTGCTACCCGGTGTAAGTACCGGATAGACTATCTTTGGATACTCTATGGCTTTCTTGGGTGCGGGGGCGCCGCCTACGGCGGAAGTACCAGCTTCCACCACCGCCTTACCGCTACCGATGTCATCCTTAGCCGGAGCTTCAGCCATTGGGTGTGCGATACTTTCCTGCGTCGCCTGCTCGCTGACGACAGCAATCTCTGTAGAGGCACCTGAGTCCACTTCCATGGCGGAAGGGCCAGACGCTTCCTTGGCTTGTGATCTTATCAGAGCGGAGGAGGGCTTGACGCTGGGAGTAGCAGGAGCGATGGCGGGAGATGCGTCGCGATGCAGCATGTCCTTAATGGTTCTAGAATCCCCAATTTTTTGGAGGTCTTCCTCAAGCTGATCGTGGCTTTCTTCCTGAAACGTGCAAAATGCATAAGTACAGGAGCAAGACAGATAAATAGACAATGTCAGAGAGAAAGAAGCTTACACAAGAGGGGGTGCTTTGGCAAAGGGGATCCCGGTAACTTTTCTCTTCTCCGCCTCCAGGGCGGCGGTAGTATTTTTGGAGGCTCCACCCTCCGTCTTTTTCTTCTTGCCTCCGTCGGCAGCGTCAGAGGTGGAGCTCTTCCGCTTTCACGCCAATGGAGCATCATCGTCGGACACGACGGTGACTTCCTTAATATTTGGATCATAGATTTGAGGAGCCATGCTGTCCTCATCTATGTCGCTAAGCTGTAAGGTGAAGAACCACCATGTTAGACGGGATGACATTTGTTAGACTGAAGAACTAGAGTATATGTCATACACGGAAAATAAACAAATACCTTTGGGAACTTGCTGTCTACGAACATGTCGTAGGTGATGGTGAAGCCACGCTTCTTGTCCTTCACCTTGACAATGTCCTTGAGGCGGAGCTTGACGGAGTCGCTCGAGAAATTGTCCACGGAGATGCGGAGGCTACCCCTTCTATCGCTGGTATACTCGTGCATTAGCTTCGCGCGGTGCTGCATAGGCTGGATTCGCCTGATGAACCAGCACATGGTTAGGTCCAAACCGGTCAAACCTCTCTCTACGAACCATTCTATCCGCCTTATGGCGCGAGAGGCTTCGATGTTGGAGGGAAGGGAGGCCTGGGATCTCCATGTCGAAGTTTCGGCGGCGGCTCCATCGACGAAGTCCGGGTATGTTACTTCTCGGCCGGCCAGAGGGATATCTGGGCCGCAAAAGTAAGTACGCTGCCAGTTCTTGCAGGACTCGTGGCCGACGATGTCGGGGAACCGCCGGCCAGGACGGATCTTGAAGCTTATGGTGCCACAATTTCTAAGTTCGTCCTTACTGGCTCCGGCTTCACGCTTGACAATGAAGAAGTACACGAAGAGATCTAGCCTAGTCTTAATCCCTAAGTAACCCTCGCAAAGCGCCGCGTAATTGCTAAGCGCTAGGATACTATTGGGAGAAAGGTTTTGGGGCTAGACTCGGTAGTGGTTCAAGACGGAAAGGAAGAACTTAGAGATGGGCAGGGAGACACCGCGTACCAATTGTGCTTTGAGGTACACCTTTTCTACGGCTTGGGGAGAAGGTGTGACCTCGTCGGTCGGTGCCGCCCGCCAGGCGAGCCCCTCTGTCGCAGGGAGGTAGCCCTCAACGATCAGCTCCTTAATATCGCGGTCCATGATGTCTGAACCACGCCAATCGCCCTTGTGGGAGTCGTTGTCCTCCTCAAGCAGCTCTAGCGCCGCCGGATTATGGTCGCCGCCGGTGGTTTCGACCACCACGGAGACAGGGATGACCAGGTGTAGTGGTTCGTAGCATGGAAAACAAAAAAATTCTACCGCATGCAAACAAACAAGCCGAGATCTATCTACTAGATTGTAGCAACGAGTCGATAGAGGAACTCACCCTCGAAGATTCCAAAGCTCATTATCGATACCAATTTCCCTTTGTCTCACGATAGTTTACTTATCCGAGGTTTTGATTGTCGGTATCTCTGCATACCTAGTTCAACCTCGTTACCGATAAGTACTCTTTTCTCGTTCCCGTGATATGTGAGCCAGTCACATGCTTGCAAGATAATTGGATGACATTCCACCGAGAGGGCCCAGAGTATATCTATCCGTCATATGGATGGACAAATCCCACTCTTGATCCATGTGTCTCAACACATACTTTCCGAACATTCAATGCCACCTTTATAGCCACCCAGTTACGGTGTGGTGTTTGATGTCATCAAAGAATCCTTCCGGTGATGGTGATAAGCATGATCTCATGGTCGAAGGAATTAGGTTACTATGTATCTGAAAGCTTATAGCAATTGAACTATTAAAATGACTTGATCTTTATGCTACGCTTATCTATAGGAGTATGTCCTTCATACGATTCTCCTAATGATATGATCTTGTTGTTAATAACATCTCAATGTTCATGATAGGGAAACCACAATCATCTATTAACCAACAAGCTAGTATTATGAAGAGGCTTTACTAGGGACTCTTATTTAGTTTACAAATCACACAAGTATTAATGTTTCTGGTTAATACTATTATAGCATGAATGTAAACATTTATCATAAACACAAAGATATAATAATAACTACATTTATTATTGCCTCTAGGGCATATCTCCAACACACAGGGTGGCCAAACCCTCCTAGGCGCGGGCAAGCCCTGGAGGCGCCTGGAGGGGGTGTGGGGCCCCTGGACCCCCACCGACCTTGATTCATGTGCCTATAATAAGCCCCCGGGGAGAAAACCCTAAAGAATCCAGAAGAAATCCACGAAAACCTCTGTAGCGCCACCGCCATCGAAAGGGAGATTCGGGGGACAGAAAGTCTCTGTTCCGGCACCCTGCCGGGACGGGGAAGTGCCCCCGGAGCTATCTCCATCGATCTCCATCGCCATCTTCATCACCGTTGCTGATTCCCATGATGAGGAGGGAGTAGTTCTTCCTCGAGGCTAAGGGCTCTACCGGTAGCTATGTGTTCATATCTCTCTCTCTATCTATGCATGATCTTGTTGTGGTCATGAGCTTTGTAATCAAGTAGATCTACCTTGCTACTCAATTGCTTCAATAGATCTCTGCTCTCCCCATGTGTGTGAAAGTGACAGCGTGCACGCCATGGTGGCACTTAGGTTTGAGTCTACATAAATACTCTTTGTGCTTTAATAGATCTATGCTTTTCCCCACGTGTGTGAAAGTGACAGCGTGCATACCTTGTGTGGCACTTTGGCTAGATTGAATATTTGTTATGAGTTATATTTGGAGTTGGATGTCTCTATGAAATTGTGGTGTTTGTTGGAACCATCTAGCGCTCAGGTGACAGTGTGGGGTTATCTAGATTGGGGAAGGCCCTATCGTGGATTAGAGTGTCCAACCGGAGAGTAGTTAGGAGTAGTATCATGAAGAGAGGATATTTATATGAGAGAGTGTTCACTAGTGAAAGTATGATCCCTAGGCCTTGTTTCTAAACATTGAAACACCATTTTCATCTAGATCTGTTGCATGTTTGCTTGCTTTAGTCTTTGCCTCACCGCCATAAGCTCTTTGCTGGCACCGTTACAACTTGTATTTCACTATCTCTTCGCCGAACTAGTGCACCTATATTAGGTGTGTTGGGGACACAAGAGACTTCTTGTATCTTGATTGCAGGGTTGCTTGAGAGGGAATACCTTTGACCACTTCCTCCCTGAGTTTGATAAACCTTGAGTAATCCACTTAAGGGAAACTTGCTGCTGTTCTACAAACCTCTGCACTTGGAGACCCAACAACTGTCTACAAGAATAGAAGTGCATAGACATCACCCTGCAAAATCAATTCTTTGATTTAGGAACCCATTGAGTAATGGGTCCCACAGCATTAGCAACAAGATCCTTTAGTACCCAAATTGAGTACCATCTATAAGCATAACCATTTCGAGGGCCAACATATTTGGCATATACATCTCCTTGAGTGCCCTTACATAGCACATAGGAAGGATTAGAATTTCCCGCATATTTATGATTGGGATTTCCCCTCATGGCTCCCCCATTCACAATAGTCTTCTTGACTTGGCCAACCACCTTGTCACCTTATTTTACAAAGGTTGTCTTCTTTGGAGGAATGACATTATTCTTGTTGTTCTTTGGATCAAAACCCACACCTTCCTTGGAAATCCTCGTCTTTTGACGGGATAGAATCTCGTCTAGAATCTTTCCCTTGGAAGTGGGTGCACGACGTTCTTTCTCAAGTTGCTCTTTCAACTTCTTATTTTCCTCAATGAGGAAAGTTTGATCAAAGGTAGAGTTAGAGGAACAAGAATCATTCTCATCAATAATTGGATCCTTCAATGTACCAAGAGCCTTCTCATAGGTCACCCGAAGTTGGTCATGGTTCTCTCCAAGTTTTATGATCTCACACTTGACAAGAAAACTAGCCTTTTCAAGGTGCTCAAGGTCCTTGGTAAGATAAGCATGAGCAACCTCAAGCTCTTTCTTTTGAGGCATCAAGCTCTTGGGACAAAGAGTTAGCCCTATCAATAGTGTCCATGTATTTTGCTTTATCAAGTTCAAAAATTTCAATTTGTACTTTAAGAAATGAATTGGTATTCTTTTCCTCACAAAGCTCTTGCTTAAGAATATTGAATCTTTGTTTCTCATCATAAATATGAGATTCCAAGCTATCAATGGCCTCATCACGTGAGCTAACAAGTTCCATTAATTGCTTGACTCTAGCACGAGCAATGGGAGGAATATACTTCATGATATCATACATTTCTTTTATATATTCTTCACCAAATTCATCACTATCACTATCATTATCATGGTTACTCTCAAGATCATCCAAGATGCTAGATAGGGATGGAGGAGAGGAGATTACCTTGGAGCTTCTTGCCATAAGACAAGAGTCGGTGATCTTGGGAATAGGAGAACTCTCGATGTAGTCCTTGGCGTAGTCGTAGGTGAGAGGTGATCCGAGTTCGACATATGCCAAACCGGTCACACCCACCAATCTCTCCTCATCCCCACACTCCATGTCGGACTCATCCTTGGAGCTCCTTGCCATGAGACAAGTGGCGGTGACCTTGGGAGTAGGAGAGTCGTCGGTATAGTCCTTGGTGTAGTCGTTGGTGAAGAGAGACCCGGGTTCAGCGAAAGCCAAACCGGCCACTCCAACAACCTTCTCTTCATCCTCTTCCTCCTTATCGAATATGTATTCTTGACCTAGGAATCCCTTGCCATCATGCCTATTGTTCCTCTTGTATCTTGCATTGATGGGGTTGGGCTTCAATCTTGGTTTGGCACCCTCTTCATACTTGGGCTTGTCAAGCCTCTTCTCGTATGGGCATTTATTGGCAAAGTGGCTCGACTCATCACAATTGTAGCACGTCCTCTTCTTCTCACTTGATCCCATTGAACTTCTCCTTCGGAACTTCATGTTCTTGGTGAAGATAGCAAGTCGAGAGAGCATATCATCAACTCCATCAACATCGCTTTCTTCATCACTTGCAACATCGTATTGCACATGCTTGTCCTTTAGTGCTAGAGAGTGGGAGGACCCAATAGCACGGTTTATCTCCTTGATCTTTTGCCCTTCACCCGCCAAGTTATCCATGGCAACAAGATAAGAGACTAGATCATCGGGAGTGAATTTATTAGCTCTATCAAGGAGTTGCAAGTTTAAGGCAAGCTTCTTATCGGTGACCATGATCATCGAGACAATCTTGTATTTGATGAGCTCATCATTCAAATGGAATCCATCATCATAATTTTTACATCCTCGGCCACCAATCTTCACACGGAGGGAAACAAGTCTCTTGTATGCTTCGACGATGGTCTCGCCATCATGGTTCATGAACATGTTCATCTCTGACTTGGCAGCTTCATACTTGGATTTTTGGATAAGAAACTTTCCCTCTTGGAGAATGACAATCCTATCCCAAAGATCCTTTGCGGTGGTGATGTCGCTGACTTGATCATGGAGAGTGCGGTGAATGGCACTCCTTATCTTGTCACAAGCCATTGTATTTAGTTGACGGTCTTAGTACTCTCCCGGAGTGAGGTTGTTGGGATATTGAGGGTGGAAACCGGTGCACACGATCTCCCAAAGCTCAACGCTGCAGCTACGAAGATGAGATTCCATAGAAGCTTTCCAATGAGAGAAATGAGTTCCATCATAATGAGGTGCGGGACCCGAACCATTAATGTGAGGCATGATGTTCTTTTGTTTAGGATAAACATAAGGAAATTGATTAGGGGGCGTGGAGGTTTTTGATGAGCCACTCTCATGAGCGGACTCATCATCCTTCTCCTTTCCGGTGTCCATTGGTCTCCCTTGAGGTACTACCAATGGGTTACCAAGAAAAGCCCCATCGCCAATGGCCTTAAGTTGTCCTTCTAGGTAACTCATTCCAACAAGGAGATCTGAATCATCCTTGGCCTTTTCAAGGGTACCCTTGGCTAAGATTTCACAAAGCACCTTGACCGAATAAGTCTTATCCTCCTCATCATCGGAGAAAACCATCTTTTCTCTTAGGCGGTAAAGCCCTTAAAAGAGCCCTTGGCTCTGATACCAATTGAAAGTGTAAGATGGTTAACCTAGAGGGGGGTGAATAGGTTTCTACAAAACTCTTTGTAATCTCTTGCAGGTTTTAGGCTTTGCAGAAAATAAGTGAGCCTAAGTGCAAACTAGGTGAGGCAACCTAGATGATGATACAAGATACTTCAAGCTCGAAGGCTATCACAAGGTAAACAACACAAGTAAGGGATCGGTTAAGGAATAACTGAAGCACGCGGAGACGAAGATGTATTCCCGTGTTCACCACCTTTGGGAAGGGGGCTACGTCACGTTGGAGAGGTGTGAGGTTCCTCCGAGCCTATCCCACGAAGGCTCACCTTCTTCTCCGAGCCTATCCCACGAAGGAATAGCTCACTTACTCGTGGTAGACTTTGAGGTAGTCTCCAAACCCTAACAAACTTTCCACGGAGCAAATCACAAGCCGAATGCCTCCGGGCAACCCTAGCCGCCTAGGGTTTCCCACAAACCCAAGAGTAACAAGCTAACTCGATGAACTCAAGGGGGGATGAACTTTGGCTTGGTGGAAACATAGATCGGGACCTCCTCTTCCTTTCTTCCAATGGGATTTGGATTTGGTTGGGTAGAATGGGAGATCCTCAAGCTTTTGTGTTTCAACAATGGAGAGAGAGAGAGAGCTTCAAGAAGGATATAAACTGAATGCCTAACTAGCTCAAGGTGGAAGAAAGGATATTTATACTCAAGGAGAAAACTAGCCGTTTCAAGTAATTTTCGCAAGGTCCGGTTTTAAATTCGGTTGGACCGGTTCATACACCGGACGGTCCGGTCCTTAGTCCGGAAAATCGGACTTCAATCGAATCTGGTTACTGACTCCAGTATCGGTTAGACTCGGAGTAAGTAAACCAGAAAACCCGGTTGGGGAGGATTTTCCCTAGGGGCGGATAGTCCGCCCCTTGAGGGGGGTGGATAATCCGCCCCAAGTCAAGTTTGGCGCCACTATCAGAGAGGGGGCGGATTTTCCCCTAGAATTTCCGTCCAGGGGTGGATTTCCCCCCAGGCAGATAGTCCGCCCCTAGTGGGGGGCGTATAATCCGCCCCCAAACTTCAGCAACGGCCAGATCTTTGTAGGGGGTATTTAAACCAGCCATCTCCCTCCCGCCAGAACTCTTGGTTCATTCGAAAAAGACAAGATCTGCTCCTCAAGTTTCATCCAAGAAATCTCCACCTTCATCCACCCAAAGACCCCGTTCCTTGGGAAATCGAAGGAGGAGGGATCGATCTTCATCAAGTGCAATCAAGCGCTTCATCTCCTCTCCATTCATTTGGAGAATCTTCGATCTAGTATTTCTTGCAAATATCTAGATCCTTTTGTTGATTATATTGATAATCCTTGTTCTTGTGACAACGTGTTGTCAGTACGGAAGCCTCGAATTCGGTTGTGTATGTGTGCCCCGCTAGAGTTGTAAAGGCGCCGGTTCCCGCCTCAAAGGGTACCAATAGTGGAGAAGGTGGATCAGGCCTTTCGTGGCGAGATCCATCGGAGGATATGGTGAGGCCTATTGTGGCGTTGTGGTCTTAGAACCGCCCACCCCTCCAACACAGATGTACTTCCCTTAACAAGGAAGGAACTGCGGTAAAACAAATCTCTGCGTCTCCGCATGATCCACTATGGTTTCCTCGCTCCTCTCTTTACGTGCTTAGTAGCTAGGGTTGCATATAGGGAAATTCTCGTAGTTGCATATCTAGAGAATTTACTTTGTGTCAAGCCTAAAATTGAAAAGGAACTAAAATTGAGTAGCAGCTATTCACCCCCTCTAGGTGCCCATACGATCCATTTCAATTGGTATTAGAGCCCCGGCTCTTAATTTGGGCTTAACCGCCTAAGAGAAGTATGGGTTCCAAGGGAGATGGGAGTGATTCTCTAGAGGTAGTCACCATGAATGATCTCAGGACGTTGGAAACAACCTTGATTAGTTCCATGGAGGCTAAGATGGAAGAGATGCATCAAATGAAAATGCGTCTCTCCCCATCCGCAACATCACCTCCTTCTGCCTCTGAGGCTACCACTCTGCAATCCAATGAAACGAGTAAAACCGATTCCAAAGAGAACAAAGTGGTTAGTGACGACACTAGCAAGAGCTCCTCCTCGAAAAAAGATAGTGGTAAGGAAGGATACAATGAGGTTTCCCATGTGGATTCACCTGATCCACCTATTCCACATCCTCATATACATAATAGGGGTGATCCACCCAAACTTTCTACATCTACTTTTAATCAATGGCAATTTTTGATGAAGTCTCATGTGTGCAGCTCCTCCATTGAGTTGTGGAAAATCATAAAGAATGGTCTTCATGTTGGAGATCCAAACAACCTAACAAGAAGAGAGGTTGTAGACAGTCAACTCAATGCAATGGCTCTACACATGATTCAGCTTGGTGTGGGTACCAAAGACATGCCACACATAGAGCATCTCAACACAGCTAAGGAAGCTTGGGATACCCTCACCGAGCTCTTCATTGGAAATGAAAGCATGAGAAGAAATATATATGATGCTTTGAGTAATGAAGCTGAAGGATTCTATATGTTGGATGGAGAAGACCATGAGGACATGTATAGGAGGCTCAAGTCAATAGCCACCACTTTCAGAAATCATGGTGCCTCTCATGTTGATGATGCTAGGATCAAGCGCAAGTATGTCAGTGCTCTTATGCCATTTGAGCCCACAGATTTGAAGAGTCTCCAAGGAAGGCATAACTACCACCTAATGACATCCAATGAGGTAATGCAAGAGATGGCAGCTTTCAAAGTGGCTTCCAAGAATGCCGAAGATTCTCGTGCATGAGCCATTGGGATGCAAAAGGGGGTCAACATGGCCTTGAAGACAAGTGTGGCTGATCAAGATTAAGATGACATAGAAGATATGGACTGTCCCGAGGATGTAAAAATAGCTCATGGACAATACATGGCCTTCTGTGCTAGAAACTTCTGAAAGGATCCGGCCAAAGCCAAATCTGAACTAGAACGCAAGAGTGGAGCAAATGGAAGAAGGGAAAATGGTCCCAAGCTAAGAACGTGTTTCAACTGTGGAGACCGGCTGCACTTTGTAGCTGACTGTCCTTATCAAAGTAGAGAATATAATGGTGGAAGACTCATTCTCAAGGAAAAGTCAAAGGCTCCATGAAAGAAACAATTTGTGAAGAAGAATGCTCCTTTCAATAAGCAACCAAAGATTGTCCTAGTGGCTCAAGAAGAATATACTTCGGGAAGTGAAGATGAAGACGAGGATGATAGCTCTCGAGAGGTGGCTGCTATAGTCACCACATCTACACCGACATCTCTCTTCGACTCATCGAACAAAAACGTCATCAACAAGAACGCTACTTGTCTCATGACAAGAGGTTCCGAGGTATCATCTTCTAACACTTCTTGTCCTAAGGCTATGATTGACATGGGTGATCCTACTAGTATTAAGATTAAAGAAGAAATTATTGCTTTGGGCCATTTCTTCACTAACTTGCAAGGTGAGCACAAAATACATTTTGAGGCTCTTATGGACCAGCTGGCTCAAAATGAAGTGCTTCTTGAAGAAAAGGGCATGATTGAAAGAGAGGATGCAATGAAAATTGCATCCTTAAAAAATGCTCTAGAAGAAGAGGAAGATGCTCATGTTTATCTTGAAGAGAGGCTTGAGTCTATTGAGGAGTCACATCAAGAAGTGGTGACAAAGATTTTTAAGGAACATGACAATGCAGTAGCGAAATCAAAGAAACTAAAGAAAGAAAAGGTTGATTTTGGGGCTGCTCATGCTAAACTCTCCGAGGAATTGGAGAAACTTGACATTGCTCACAAGGATTTGAAGAACCGCACTTTGATGGATATGACTAGATCAATGTTGGCTGAATTCAAGTCTCCATACAACTTTTGGGCTAAAGCCATATCTACCGCTTGTCACTCATCAAATCGGATCTACCTCCGCAAGATCTTGGACAAAACACCGTATGAAATACTTACCGGTAACAAGCCCAACATTTCGTACTTCCTGGTATTCGGTTGTAAGTGTTTCTTTCTCATCAAAGGAGTTTGCTTGTCTAAATTTGAGTCTAAGGCTTTAGAAGGTATTTTTGTTGGTTACAGTGCCGAATCCCACACTTATAGAGTCTACAACAAGCTCTCCGGAATTGTTGTAGAATCTTGTAGAGTGGAATTCGATGAAAATGATGGCTCCCATGTGGGGCAAGTTGATGTTTGTGATGCAGATGTTGAAATACCCCAAGATGCCATAAGAAGAATGGGCGTGGGATTTTTCCGCCACATTGAGGAACCCCTTGTGGCGGATCGGGAAGGACAATGCTCCACTCAAGTGGAGCACTCATCTACACAAGATCAACAAGCCCCTACTGCTGGAGAAACCTCTACACCAACACCACAACCTCCTGAAGATCACCTGTCTTCTGGGCAAAATGGTAGTCCCAGGCCGGACTATCCGCCCCTCCAAGGGGCGGACTGCCCGCCCCTGACACTCCAACTCGCTCCAGGGGGGATCATGAAGAGCAAACAAGTCCAGAAAATCCCAGGTCGGATTCTCCGGCCCTGGCACTCTAAGTTATGTCAGGGACATTCAGGAAGAAGAAAATGCAGCCGCATCTCCCAGGCCGGATAGTCCGGCCCCACCCAGGGGCGGATTCTCCGGCCCTGAAGAACCAGCACAGCAACAGTCTCCTGTTATCATCTCAGATCAAGATCAAGGGAAAGATAGTGGCCAAGACAAGGATCCAAATCCTGAATCAACTCCATCAAGAAATAATAAGTAAATTGAGGCTCATCGCAAAGCTCGTGCTGATCGAAACCTTGAGTTAAGGGGCCACACTCTTGACAAGGTTGTAGGTGATCTAAGAAGAGGAGTGTCTACTAGAAGACAACTTGCTAGCTTCTGTGATCGTCAAGCACACATTTCAATGGTTGAACCAAAGAAGGTCTTTGATGCTCTTGAAGATCCTAATTGGGTGGTTACAATGCACGAAGAACTAAATAACTTCGAGCGCAACAAGGTTTGGAAGCTCATAGATAAATCCAAAGAATTCCGCAATGTTATCGGCACCAAGTGGATTTTTGAGAACAAACAAGATGAAAATGACATTGTTGTAAGGAATAAAGCAAGGCTAGTGGATGAAGGATTCTCTCAAGTGGAAGGCATTGATTTCGGTGAAACCTATGCTCTTGTGGCTCGCCTTGAGTCCATCTGTATCCTTCTTGCTTATGCCGCTCATCATAATTTTAAATTACAACAAATGGATGTTAAGAGTGCTTTTCTTAATGGTCCACTACATGAGTTGGTATACGTCAAGAAACCCCCGGGATTTGAGGATCGCAAATTTTTGAACCATGTCTACAAACTTGATTAGGCGCTCTATGGCCTTAAACAAGCCCCACGTGTGTTGTATGAGCACCTTAAAGAGCTTTTGTTAGATGGTGGATTCGAAGTTGGGCAAATCGATCCCACTCTTTTTACTAAGAAGGTTAATGGGAGCTTTTTGTATGCCAACTATATGTAGACGACATTATTTTTAGCTCTACTAACCAAGCTTTTAATGATGAATTTTCAAAGATTATGACTGACAGGTTTGAGATGTCTATGATGGGAGAATTAAGGTTCTTTCTTGGATCCGATATCAAGCAACCTAGAGAGGGAACCTTCATTAATCAAGCTAAATACATCCAAGACATGCTCAAGAGGTTCAAGATGACGGAACTCAATGGCGTTGCTACTCCAATACAAACTAAGTGTCATCTTGAGCTTAATCCAAAGGGTAAAGACATGGACCAAAAGGTACACCGATCCATGATCGTCTTGTAGGGTTTCGTAGCATGGAAAACAAAAAATTTCTACCGCATACAAACAAACAAGCCAAGATCTATCTACTAGATTATAGCAACGAGTCGATAGAATAACTCACCCTCGAAGATTCCAAAGTGTTTAACGAGAGCGGATTCTCGTGGGTGATGTAGTCGTACTCTTTCCGATCTCAAGATCGCGTAGACGATCCTTCCGGCCATGCTCCGCAGCGCCCCGTAGTCGATCACACATTCGATTTTCGACGAAGACCTTCCTCTCCTTGTTCCAAGAAAATGGAGGTTGTAGCACTCTCATGATTCCGCAGCACAAAGGCGTGGTACCGAAGTAGAGGGAGATCTCGAGGCTTCGCCTTAAGCCGAGCGAGTATGGTGGAGTATGAGAGAGTCCTCGGTGTTCTAGGGTTTAGACACACCAAGGAGGGAAAGCCGCGGCTAGGGATTAGGTTGCCGGCGGCTAGGGTTTACCCTTGGGCCGGCGGCGGCTATGGAGGCGGGGGCGGCTTGGGGCTAGGGTTTGGAGGAGAGGATCTTGTGTGTCAAGGAGGGGAGCCCTGCCCCTCATTATATAGGTGGAGGGGCCGGCCAGGGGAGGGAGAGGAGTCCCTCCCCAACTCGGCTTGGGCGCCACGTTGGAGGAGGAACTCCTCCCAACTCGGTTTCCCACTCCTCCTCTTTCCTCTTTCCAAATTTAGCCGTTTGACTTTTCAAACTAGCATTTGACTTTTCAAACTAGGATTTGAATTAATCCTTTATTTGGTTCAGCGATGACACTTAGTACATGATGCAATCATACCAACTTGATACAACACATTCATGTACCCTTCCTCCGGAGTGCCTGGACATTCCTAACATTCTAGAACATTCCGATGAAAACACCTAACCATTCCCCAACTCCAAACGGGACTTTCCTTATATGAATCTTATTCTCCGGACCATTCCGGATCTCCTCGTGATATCCCGAATCCCATTCGAGACTCAACAACATTCGGTCCCTTTCTCATCATTCCATAACTACTCAAACAATGTCGAATCCTTATGTGTCTCCCTACGGTTCGTCAATTATGAGGACATGATCGAGACACTTCTCCGAACAATAACCAATAGAGGAATCTGGAAATTCATATGGATCCCACATATTTCAACGATTACTTTGCGATCGAATGAACCACTTACATACGATATCAATTTCCCTTTGTCTCACGATAGTTTACTTATCCGAGGTTATGATCGTCGGTATCTCTGCATACCTAGTTCAACCTCGTTATCGATAAGTACTCTTTTCTCGTTCCCGTGATATGTGATCCCTTGTGAGCCAGTCACATGCTTGCAAGCTAATTGGATGACATTTCACCGAGAGGGCCCAGAGTATATCTATCCGTCATATGGATGGACAAATCCCACTCTTGATCCATGTGTTTCAACCAACACTTTCCGAACACTCAATGCCACCTTTATAGCCACCCGCCACGGTGTGGTGTTTGATGTCATCAAAGCATCCATCCGGTAAAGGTGATATGCATGATCTCATGGTCGAAGGAATTAGATTACTATGTATCAGAAAGCATATAGCAATTGAACTATTAAAATGACTTGATCTTTATGCTACGCTTATCTATAGGAGTATGTCCATCATATCATTCTCCTAACAATATGATCTTGTTGTTAATAACATCTTAATGTTCATGATAGGGAAACCACAATCATCCATTAACCAACAAGCTAGTATTATGTAGAGGCTTTACTAGGGACTTCAAATTAAGTTCACAAATCACACAAGTATTAATGTTTCCTTGTTAATACTATTATAGCATGAATGTAAACATTTATCATAAACACAAAGATATAATAATAACTACTTTTATTATTGCCTCTAGGGCATATCTCCAACAGTCTCCCACTTGCACTAGAGTCATCTAATCTAGATTACATGGTAATATACCAAACACCCATGGCAGTTTGGTGCTAGTCATGTTTTGCCCTCGGGAGAGGTTTAGTCAACGGATCCGCCACATTCAGATCTGTGTGTACTTTGCAAATCTTTATATCCCCATCTTGGATATGTTCTCGAATAGCGTGAAAACGTAGCTTGATGTGCTTCAGCTTCTTGTGTGACCTTGGTTCTTGCGCATTGGCTATGGCGCCCATGTTATCACAGTAGATAGACATTGGGTCCAAAAGACTAGGAACCACACCCAGCTCAGAATGAAATCTTTCATCCATATCGCTTCAGAAGCCTCCGAAGCAGCCAAGTATTCCGATTCAGTTGAAGATCTCGCCACAACGCTTTGCTTTGCACTCCTCCAGCTAATCGCTGCACCATTCAAAATAAATACGATCCAGATTGTGATTTAGAATCATCCGATCGGTGTTCCAACTAGCATCGTGTAACCATTAACAACGAGTTGTTCATCACCTCCATAAGAAAGAACCATATCCTTAGTTCTTCTCAAGTACTTAAGGATGTTTTGATCATTCAATGATCCACTCTGGATCACTTTGATATCTGCTAGTTAAACTAACAACATATGCAATGTCCGTCTAGTACATAGCATGGCATACATTAGAGATCCTATGGCTGAGGCATAGGAGTCTTACTCATCCTTTCTCTATCTTCGCCGATGTCGGACTTTGAGTTTTACTCAAGGTTGTATTGAGCAACATGGGCAAGAACCCTTTCTTGCTATCTTCCATTCCAAACCTCTTTAGAACTTTGTCCAAATATGTACTTTGTGACAATGATATTTGGCGCTTCGATCTATCTCTATAAATCTTTATGCCTAATATGTAAGTGCTTCGCCAAGATCCTTCATTGAAAACTATTATTCAAATATTCCTTGACACTATTAAGAAGGTCTACATCATTCCCAATCAACAATATGTCATCTACATATAGTATTAAGAATGCTATGAGCTCCCACTCACTTTCTTGTAAATACAAGCTTCTCCATAAGTTTGTATAAAACCAAAACTTTTGATCACCTTATCAAAACGTTGATTCCAACTTCGGGATGCTTGCTTTAATCCATAGATGGACCGTTGAAGTTTGCATACCTTGTTAGCATCTTTAGGATCAACAAAACCTTTGGGTTGCATCATATACAACTCTTCATCAATGTCTCCATTGAGGAATGTTGTTTTGACATCCATCTGCCATATCTCATAATCGTAATATGCAGCGATTGCTAACATAATCCTCACAGACTTTAGCTTCGCATCGTGAGAAAGTCTCATCATAGTCAACTCCTTGAATTTGTGAAACCCTTTTGCAACAAGTCGAGCTTTATAGACAGAACATTACCATCAGATATGTTTTCTTCTTAAAGATCCATTTGTTCTCGATGACCTCCCGCCATCCGTAAGTCCACCAAAGTCCACACTTGGTTTTCGTACATGGATCCAATCTCGGATTTCATGGCTTCTTGCCATTTATTGGAATCTGGGCTCATCATCGCTTCCTCATATGTCTCAGGGTCATCGGTGTTGTCCACCAACATGACACTCATAACGGGATCTTACCAATCTGGAGTGGTATGAGTTCTCATTGACCTGCGAGGCTCTGTAGTAACTTCGACCGACGTTTCATGATCATCATCATTAGCTTCCTCTCTAATTGGTGCAGGCACCACAGGAACTCCTTCCGGCGTTGCGCTACTCGCAATTTCGAGAGAAGGTTCGACAACCTCGTCAAGTTCTACTTTCCTTCCAGTCACTTCTTTCGAGAGAAATTCCTTCTCTAGAAAGGATCCATTCTTGGCAACAAAGATTTTGCCTTCGGATCTATGATAGAAGGTATACCCAATAGTTTCCTTCGGGTATCCTATGAAGACGCATTTTTCCGCTTTGGGTTCAAGCTTGTCCGGCTGTAACTTCTTTACATAGGCTTCGCATCCCCAAACTTTAAGGAACGACAATCTAGGTTTCTTCCCAAACCATAATTCATACGGTGTCGTTTCTACGGATTTAGATGGTGCCCTATTTAAAGTGAATGTGGTTGTTTCTAATGCATAACCCCAAAATGATAGCGGTAAATCTGTAAGTGACATAGAACGAACCATATCTAAGAGAGTTCGATTACGACGTTTGGACACACCATTACGTTGTGGTGTTCCCAAGGTGTCAATTGTGAAAGTATTCCGATTTCTTCAAATGCTCGCCAAACTCAGAACTTAGATATTCACCTCCACGATCGTAACGTAGAAATTTAATCTTCTTGTTACGTTGATTCTCTACCTCACTTTGAAATTCCTTAAACTTCTCGAAAGTTTCGGACTTATGTTTCATGAAATAGATATACCCATATCTACTCAAGTCATCCGTGAATGTAAGAAAATAACGATAACCATCACATGCGATGCTACACTCATTGGACCACACACATCGGTATGTATGATTTCCAATAAGTCCGTAGCTCGCCCATCATACCGTAAAATGGAGTCTTAGTCATTTTACCCATCGACATGCTTCAGATCTATCAAGTGATTCAAATCAAGTGATTCAAGAAGTCCATCTAATGGAGTTTCTTCATACGCTTCACTCCAATGTGACCAAGACGACAAGCCACATATAGGTCGAGTTATCGCTCGATTTCAAACGCTTAGCCTCAATGTTATTAATATGTGTATTTCCACTATCGAGATTCAACAAGAATAGACCATCTATCAAAGGTGCATGTGCATAAAACATATTACTCATATAAATCGAACAACCATTATTCTCAGACTTAAACAAGTAACCGTCTCGCAATAAACAAGATCCCGATATAATGTTCATGCTTAACGCAGGCACCAAATAACAATTATTTAAGTATAAAACTAATCCCGATGGTAGATGAAGGGGTAGCATGCCGACATGATCACATCAACCTTTGATCGCTTCCACGCCGCATCGTCACCTCGTTCTTCGCTAGCTTCCGCTTATTCTGCAGACCTGCTTCGAGTTACAAATATGAGCAACCGAACCAAGATTAAATACCTGCACTACTACGAGTACTAGTGAGATACACATCAATAACATGTATATCAGATATACCTTTTTTCTTGATGTTGCCGTTCTTCAATTCCGCCAAGTACTTTGGGCAATTTCGCTTCCAGTGACCTTCTCCCTTGCAGTAAAAGCACTCAGTATCAGGCTTAGGTCCAGCCTTGGTCTTCTTCGTCGGCGTGGTAACTTTCTTACCACCCTTCTTGAAGTGTCCCTTCTACTTAGACTTGCCTTTCTTGAATTTGGTGGTCTTATTGACCAACAACACTTGGTGCTCTTTCTTGATCTCCACTTCTGCAGATTTTAGCATAGCAAACAGTTCTAGCAACTGCTTGTTCATGTTTTGCATATTGTAGTTCATCACAAAGTTCTTGTAACTTGGTGGTAGTGATTGGAGGACACGATAAATCCCCAAAGCATTAGGAATCACTATACCCAAGCTTTGAAGTTTGTTTGCGTGCCCAGACATCTTAAGCACATGCTCACGATGGAGTCGCCTCTTCCATCTTGCGCTTAAAGAACTTTTCAGAAGCCTCATAGCTTTCAATTGCCGCATGAGTCTCAAAGATCAATTTGAGATCCTCGACAATATCATATGGGTCTGAATTCTCAAACCTTTTCTGAAGCTCCGATTCTAAACCATACAAGATAGCACACTGAACTGTGGAGTACTGAGTCTTCCGAGTGAGGTAAACATTCTTTACTTCATCGGAAGCATCACCGCAGTGGGTCACCCAATGCATCCAAGACATAGGTCAAATTACCCGTGAGGACAATCCTCAAATTGGAACCAATCCGAAGTTGCTTCCTTTTTTTTCAACTTTTCTTTCTCTAGGAACGCATTAAAATTGATGGTAGGGGCTGCCATTGATCTACAACATATTTGCAATAGTTTAGACTAAGTTTATGACAAATTGAGTTCAAATTAATAAATTTAATCTAGGTGAACTCCCACTCAAAACAATATCCTCACATTGTTTTAGTGATCACACGAACCAAATCCACCACATCAACACCGATCATCACGAGAGTTGATATAGTTTCAATGGCAAACAATCGACATGTTCATCATATCTACTATATGATTCATGCTTTACCTTTCGGTGATCCGTGTTCCGAGACCATGTCTGTACATGCTAGGCTCGTCAAGATCAAACCTTAGTTTCCGCATGAGCAAATCTGGCTTGCTCACGTTGTATGCACTTGCAGAATCTAACACACCCGATCATCACGTGGTGCTTCGAAACAACAAGCTTTAGCAACGGTGCTAACTAAGGGTGAACACTTTATGACTTGAAATTCATGTGCATGAGGGATCATCTTATAATGCTACCGTTGTCTACTAAGCAATACAAGATGCATAAAGGATTAACATCACATGCAATTCATAATATGTGATATGATATGGCCTTTCTTCTTTGTGCTTCCGATCTCCATCTTCTAGCACGAACATGATATCCATCATCACCGGCATTGCATCAAGGTCAATGACGCTTCTCCATGGTTGTCGTCCACCGGCTTCAACTATTACAACTACTTTGAATAGACATGCGGGTCGTAATAGAAATTAAAGACAACCATATGGCTCCTGCCGGTTGCCAACTTACAATAAGGAACATTGCATACATCAAATATAATCACAATCATGGCCATATCACATCACAGCACACCCCTGCAAAACAAAGTTAGACGCCTCTACTTTCTTTGCATGTTTTACGTGGTTTGGGGCTTTCAATAAGTGTCGTTCTAACTTACGAACATGAACCACAACATTGATACTAGTATTGTTAATCACCCGTTGTAAATTGGATCTTAACTATGCTAGGAGAAACAGTCACAAGCAAAGCCACTTATGCAATACAAGTTGCATGTCAAGCGTGGAGCAAGTCTCATGAACGATGTCATGTAAGGTTAGCCCGGGCCGCTTCATCCCAACATACCGCAAGATGCAAAGTACACAAGAAGCAATCGACAATAAAAGCATCAACGCCCACAATGACCATTGTGTTCTACTAGTTAAACAGATCTACATATAGACACGGCTCTTATACCACTGTAGGGTTTCGTAGCATGGAAAACAAAAAATTTCTACCGCATACAAACAAACAAGCCAAGATCTATCTACTAGATTGTAGCAACGAGTCGATAGAATAACTCACCCTCGAAGATTCCAAAGTGTTTAACGAGAGCGGATTCTCGTGGGTGATGTAGTCGTATTTCTTCCGATCTCAAGATCGCAGATACGATCCTTCCGGCCAAGGCTCCTAGCGCCCCAAGAGGGTCACACGTTCGGGTACTGACGAAGACCTTCCTCTCCCTTGTTCCAAAGCAAATGGAGGTTGTAGCACTCTCCTCACGATTCCGGCAAGACAACGCATGGTACCTAAGTAGAGGGAGATCTCGCAGGCTTCACTTAAGCCGAGCGAGTATGGTGGAGTATGAGAGAGTCCCTCGGTGTTCTAGGGTTTAGACACACCAAGGAGAGGGGCAAGCGGCGGCTAGGGATTAGCTAGGCACGCGGCTAGGGTTTTGCCCTAGGGCGGTGGCTATGGAGGCGGCGGCTTGGGGCTAGGGTTTGGAGGAGAGGATCTTGTGTGTCAAGGAGGAGCCCCGCCTCCTTATATAGGTGGAGGGGACCCGGCCAAGGGAGGGAGAGGAGTCCTCCCCAACTCGGCTTGGGTGGCGGCCCGGTTGGAGGAGGAACCTCCCCAACTCTGCTTCCCACTCCTCTTTTCCTCTTTCCAAATTTAGCGGCTTGACTTTTCAAACTAGCTGTTTGACTTTTCAAACTAGGATTTGAATTAATCCTTTATTTGGTTCAGCGATGACACTTAGTACATGATGCAAACATACCAACTTGATACAACACATTCATGTACCCTTCCTCCGAGTGCCGGACATTCCGGAACATTCTAGAACATTCCCGATGAAAACACCGGAACCATTCCCCAACTCCGAAACGGGACTTTCCTTATATGAATCTTATTCTCCGGACCATTCCAGATCTCCTCGTGATATCCCGAATCCCATTCGAGACTCCGAACAACATTCGGTCCCTTTCTCATCATTCCATAACTACTCAAACAACGTCGAATCCTTAAGTGTGTCTCCCTACGGTTCGTGAATTATGCGGACATGATCGAGACACTTCTCCGAACAATAACCAATAGAGGAATCTGGAAATTCATATGGCTCCCACATATTTCAACGATTACTTTGCGATCGAATGAACCACTTACATACGATATCAATTTCCCTTTATCTCACGATAGTTTACTTATCCGAGGTTATGATTGTCGGTATCTCTGCATACCTAGTTCAACCTCGTTACCGATAAGTACTCTTTTCTCGTTCCCGTGATATGTGATCCCTTGTGAGCCAGTCACATGTTTGCAAGCTAATTGGATGCCATTTCACCGAGAGGGCCCAGAGTATATCTATCCGTCATATGGATGGGCAAATCCCACTCTTGATCCATGTGTTTCAACCAACACTTTCCGAACACTCAATGCCACCTTTATAGCCACCCAGTTACGGTGTGGTGTTTGATGTCATCAAAGCATCCATCCCAAAAGGTGATATGCATGATCTCATGGTCGAAGGAATTAGATTACTATCTATCAGAAAGCATATAGCAATTGAACTATTAAAATGACTTGATCTTTATGCTACGCTTATCTATAGGAGTATGTCCATCATATCATTCTCCTAACAATATGATCTTGTTGTTAATAACATCTTAATGTTCATGATAGGGAAACCACAATCATCCATTAACCAACAAGCTAGTATTATATAGAGGCTTTACTAGGGACTTCAAATTAAGTTCACAAATCACACAAGTATTAATGTTTCCTTGTTAATACTATTATAGCATGAATGTAAACATTTATCATAAACACAAAGATATAATAATAACTACTTTTATTATTGCCTCTAGGGCATATCTCCAACACGGCTCTCTCCTTTACCTTTGCGCATCTAGGCCCGATATCATGTTGAGTGTAGGAGTGTGTGCAAGGTACCAAGCCGCTCCTAAAGAAAGCCACTTAGTGGCGATCAAGAGAATCTTCAGATATTTGGTTCATTCCCCAAATTTTGGTTTATGGTATCCCAAAGGCTCTAGTTTCTCTCTGTGAGGTTACATTGATTCCGATTGGGCTGGTGACAAGGATGATCGAAAATCAACGTTTGGTGCATGTCAATTCTTCGGCAGGTCTCTAGTGTGTTGGTCTTCTAAGAAACAAAATTGCATATCACTCTCAACCGCCAAAGCTGAATATGTTGTTGCTGCAAGTGCTTGTACACAATTATTATGGATGAGGAAAACTTTAAAATAATATGGTGTCAATTGTGACAAAGTGCCTCTTTTATGTGACAATGAAAGTGCTATTAAAATTGCATACAATCCGGTGCAACATACAAGGACAAAACATATTGAGATTGACAATCATTTCATTCGGGATCATGTTGCTCGTGGCGAAATTGCACTATCTTTTGTGAGCACGAAGAACCAACTTGCTGATATCTTCATGAAGCCACTTGATGAAGCAAGATTTTGTTATTTGAGGAATGAGCTAAATGTCTTAGATTCAATGAGCTTGGCTTGACTATCCTTGCATACTCACTTGCACTTCCTCATGTTATTTGGTTTAGATGCGGGCATATACATAGGGGGAGTGTGGTCCTAATTGATTAGGATAACCCTCTCCCCATAATGCCGAAAGCAAGAAAAATCATTTCCCTTAATATCATTTTGTGATATGTGGGTCATCGATGAGCATTGGTTTTGAACTCAAAATACATCTTCGCGGTGTCATGCCATGCGCTCCAACATGGTGGCTTCGGCCACCGTCCTCTTCCTTGCGAAGAGTTGGTTTCTATTGGCTCATTTTGGATTTTCTTGCATATCTATTGTTCTTATGGAAAACACACCCAATCTTGGTTTTTAGTTTATTTGTTCTTGCAATTTTGGGTGTGTAGTACCATCTTCTGGGGCGCTAGCATCGCTATTCTTCATTTTTGCCATCTCGATGACAAAGGGGGAGCAGTAGTTATATTATGTCTCGGATTTGCATGGGTCGGGCGCAAGCATTTGCCTCTTTCTCATCTGTTTTCTCCATCAGTTGCTTGTGCCCTTTTATTGTTGAACTTATTTGTGCTTGGTTTGCATGAGACTTTATCTTGTGGAACTATTCGTATGGAATTCTGGATTTATCTATGGAGTATAGAATTATGTTGATGTCATATGGATTTATATATCTATTGATTGCATCAATATGGTGGGATGTGTTCGAGGCCTAATATTTTCTTTGTTCACATTGGCTAATTCACATCCCGGTGGTATGACTTGTGTTTCCTAACTCATCCTTGTTGTCAATGTTATGAAATTGGCTTGCTCTTAGTGTGTGCATTTGTATTCAAATGCAAATTATTAATATGCACACATTTAGGGAGAGTCTCTTTCATTTCCTAAACGTGTTATTAGTAGGTTTCATTGCAAATCCTAGTATTGTCATCTAACACCAAAAAAGGGGAGATTGAAAGAACATTTCATGATCCCTAGTGTTTTGTGTGTTAGATAACAATACCAAAGATTATTTAATGTGTGTTGAAGTGCTGTAGATCTTAACTTGAAAAGGAGCTTTAAAGCGATTTTGGGGGGCGGATAATCCGCCCCTAATCCGCCCCTCCCCAATCTCAAAAGCGCGCAAGGGCGCGACCGTCTGTATGGGGGGCGGAATATCTCCTGGATTTTTCGGCCAGGGCCGGAGTTTTTGCCTAGGCCGGATAATCCGCCCCTCTAGGAGGCTGGATAGTCCTCCCCAAGATTTGCTTCAAAGGTCGCCACGACGCATCTCTCAGAGAGGGGGCGGAGTTTCCCCTGGAATTTCTGTCCCTGGGGCGGATAGTCCGCCCCTCGAGGAATTTCACCAAGTCAAGTTTGGCGCCACCGTCAGAGAGGGGGGCAGATTTCCCCCCAGACTTTCCATCCAGGGGGCGGATTTTCCCCCAGGGCGGATAGTCCGCCCCTAGTGGGGGGCGGATAATCTGCCCCCAAACTTCACCAACGGCCAGATCTGTGTAGGGGGTATTTAAACCAGCCATCTCCCTCCTGCTAGAACTCTTGGTTCATTCGAAAAAGACAAGATCTACTCCTCAAGT
The DNA here is from genome assembly GCA_023614405.1 of Avena insularis. NCBI lineage: Eukaryota > Viridiplantae > Streptophyta > Magnoliopsida > Poales > Poaceae > Avena > Avena insularis. The sequence continues at coordinate 87,056,634 of CM042695.1, forward strand.
TTCATCCAAGAGATCTCCACCTTCATCCACCCAAAGACCCCGTTCGTTGGGGAATCGAAGGAGGAGGGCTCGATCTTCATCAACTGCAATCAAGCACTTCATATCCTCTCCATTCATTTGGAGAATATTCGATCTTGTATTTCTTGCAAATATCTAGATCCTTGTGTTGATTATATTGATAATACTTGTTCTTGTGATAACGTGTTGTCATTACGGGAGCCTCCAATTCGGTTGTGGATGTGTGCCCTGCTAGAGTTGTAAAGGCACTGGTTCCCGCCTTGAAGGGTACCAATAGTGGAGAAGGTGGATCAGGCCTTTCGTGGCGAGATCCATCGGAGAATAGGGTGAGGAATATTGTGGAGTGGTGGTCTTAGAACCTACCACCCCTCCAACACAGATGTACTTCCCTTAACAAGGAAGGAACTGCGGTAAAACAAATCCCTGTGTCTCCGCGTGCTCCACTACGGTTTCCTCGCTCCTCTCTTTACGTGCTTAGTAGCTAGGGTTGCATATAGGGAAATTCTCGTAGTTGCATATCTAGAGAATTTACTTTGTGTCAAGCCTAAAATTGAAAAAGAACTAAAAATTGAGTAGCACCAATTCACCCCTCTCTAGGTGCCCATATGATCCATTTCAGTCGTCCCCTACCGTTGCTACTACTGCGCCCCCGCTGCGAGCTGCCTGCCGCGACTGGCTCACCACTATCAGGGAGCCCCCTAACACTCTCTTGTTGGGCTCTCGAATCTTGCCACGCCACCTCTAGGTCCGCCTTCTAACAAGATACTTCCCAACTCTGATGCTCTGGAGGATGCTACCCCTCTCCCAGACATGCACCAACCAGCTCCTGGACTGACGACCTGATGGTCACCCAAGTGGTTCTCTCGCCTCAACGTGAGCCACTTATAGCATCTCCCTCTCCAAGGCATGTGCCTGTTTCCTAGGAATTGCTTACTGAAGATGAGGCCGATGAGGACTGCCCTTCGTGCCTGATGATGTCGTCGTGCTGACGGACAAGTTGCCTCCTACTCCAGTGGACAACGGCAACAGTTTGAAGCTGACTGTTGAGCCCCTGGCTTTGGTGATGGCCACGCCCCCGCCAAACGCGCCTCGCACAGACGCGGCTCTGACCGCGAAGTCGGTCGTCTCGCCAAGGTTGGAATCTGTGGAAGACCTCTTCGATCGACCCCCTGTGCCGCTTCTGCCTCCACCAGTCCCGGTCGCACCCCGCGCCAGCCCAGACATTACATCGCCCTTCTCTAAAGCTAGACGAAGTGCACGCCTGGGCGCCAAGCCAAAGATTCATGCCCTGGACAAGGCCATTCACGTGCTCAATGCAAAAATGGGCGTGTCCTCTGAAGGGGTGCCGTTGATCCAAGCCCGGGACAAATACGTCAAACGCTTCAAAACGAAGCTGCCTGAAAAGTCGATTGACGCGCTAGCCGTCCTGTTCAAGCTCAATGTTCGAAGCATAACCGAAGCTGATGAAGCCCTGATCGCTATGGGTGGCCTGAACGACGTTAAACCTGAAGTCGCTGAGCTTACCATGAATGCTTAGTCCATGATGTCGCCTTGTTCTGTCTTTGGCCTTGGGGACGGACCTGTCATCCCTCGCTTTATTAGTTTTCCTCAAACTTCAACCTATTCATCGCTCCTTTTTATCAACGTGAATGATTGGGCCAAACGTCAACATTGCTGACTGGAACGTTCGAGGGGTAAACGACCAAACCCGCAAAGACACCGTGCATGCCTTCCTTGCTGACACGTCGTTCCATATCGCTTGTATCCAAGAAACAAGGTTGGACTTTGTAGAGCACCAAACCACGGTCTATATCGGTGGGTTCAGACTTAAGACCTTCGCTCATAGACCAGCCATCGGCACCTGTGGAGGCATCCTTCTGCTCTGGGATGAAGATCATGTGTCCATCACAAACATCCATATCGGGGCTCACCTCATCTCCGCCAAGGTCACCATCAGAGCTTATGGCACTTCGTTCTTTCTCACCACGGTATACGGTCCAAGTGTTGATGCAGACAAGGGGGCTTTTCTTGCTGAAATAATCGCTATTACCCCTCCTAATGACCAGAAATGGCTCATCATCGGAGATTTCAACCTTATATATCAAGCGGGAGATAAGAATAATGATAAGTTGAATCTTCGACTGATGAATCAATTTAGGCGCACTCTCAACACAAGCCAACTCAAAGAGATCAAACTACAGAACAGGAAGTTTACCTGGAGTAACGAACGAGAGAACCCCACTCTTGAGAGGCTAGACCGAGCTTTCTGTAACCCGAGCTGGGACCTGGTTTTTGAGAATCATGTTCTACACGCGCTTTCATCATCTCTCTCAGATCACTGTCCACTCCTCCTATCCAACCAATGCGGCCCTTCCGCTTCGAATCTTTCTAGACCAAAATGTCAGGCTTCCAGGAGAAGGTCCAGCAAGCATGGTCGACGCTCTCTACTCACACTCAGCCGGTGCATTGATCAACCACAAGCTCAGAACTACGGCGCAGAGCTTGTGATCTTGTAGAAAGGGCCTCTTCTCGAACTACAAACTTCAGCTAATTATGGCCTTGGATGTCATTCTCCAGTTGGATATCGCTCAGGAGTCCCGAACCCTATCCACGGATGAAAGGGCCCTTCGTGTCGGCCTCAAAAGAAGGGTAATGGGTCTGGCCGCCATGGAACGATCCAGGAAATGCCAGGCATCAAGAATAAACTACCTCCGCAAAGGAGATGCCAATACTAAGTTCTTCCATATGCGGATTGTCTTGAGGAAACTCAAGAACCACATCCAAAGGCTTAAGCATAACGACGGTTGGTCTGCAACACACGAAGATAAGGAGAAGGTTATCTTTGAACACTTCTCCCAAACTTTGGGTAGGCCGCCTCCCCGCCAACTTGACTTCAACTGGACAGTTCCCAACCCCACTTATCATGCTTTGGAAGATCTCGACCTGCCTTTCTCTGAGCTCGAGATAAAGGAGGCGATTGACGATATGCCTGGGTATAAGGCCTCCGGCCCTGACGGCTTCTCCATTGCTTTCTTCCGGACATGCTGGAATATCATTAAGGATGTTCTCATGAAAGCTATCAACGCCTTCTCTGAGATGGCAACCTCCAACTTTCACATCCTAAACAGGGCTAACGTCATCCTCATCCTGAAAAAGGATGGTGCAGAAGCAGTCACTGACTATAGACCTATAAGTCTCATTCATGTGGTCCCGAAGATCATTGCTAAAGCTATGGCTCGTCGACTCAGCCCGAAGATGGATGCCATTGTTTCTCGTTGCCAAAGTGCCTTCGTCAAGACTAGAACCATGCATGATAACTTCATGTATGTTAGAAACATATCCCACAAACTTCACCGTAGCAAGACACCCGCCCTGCTCATTAAGTTGGACTTTGCTAAAGCTTTTGACATGGTCCGCTTGGATTATATGCTTGACCTCATGCAGCGCCTTGGGTTCCCCCCGAGATGGCGGGCTTTGCTGGCTTCTTTGTTCACCTCTGCTAGCTCTCAGGTTATTCTCAATGGGATTCCCGGGAAGGACATCACCCACGGTCGCGGTCTTCGACAGGGAGACCCTCTGTCCCCCTACTTTTCGGCATCGCCATTGATCCTCTGCATCAAATCCTGGACAGGGCCACGACCCACGAACTGCTCAGTGGAATGCTTGGAGGTCCTCAGGGGCCTCAGATTTCTATGTATGCTGATGACGCTGCCATCTTCTTGGCCCCAAAAGAGCAGGATTTATCAAGTTTGGACAACACCCTCCAATATTTTGGAGAGGTTATCGGGATGATGACCAATGTGGCCAAGAGCTCCATAGCCCCGATTCGCTGCTCCGACATTGACCTCACCCCAATTCTGACAAACTTCCCTGCCGCTACAACCCAGTCCCCCCTCAAGTACTTGGGGTTACCCCTTTCTCTTGGCAGACTTAGAAGGGTTGACCTTCAACCATACATTGATAAAGCTGCCTCCTGCTTAAACCCTCTGAAGGGCAGATTCCTTAATCGGGTTGGATGCTGCGCCTATGTGAAATCAGTCCTATCGTCTATGCTAATCTTCCTGCTCACAGCTCTCAAAGCGGACAAGGGCATTCTCAGGGCCTTCGCCAAGATCAGTCGCGGTATGCTTTGGGCTTGCAAAAAAAAGAGTAGTATGCACCGGAAGTCCTAAAATTTTGGACGAAATTGTCAGGTCCTAAAAGTTTCAATGTGTGCAGCGCAGGTCCTAATTCTCAGATCCATGTGCACTGTAGTCGGGGCTATAGCAAATAATTAGGACCTGCAGTGCACAACTAACCGAGAATTAGGACTTGCAGTGCATAACTAACTGAGAATTAGGACCTCAGTGCATAATGTGAAACTTTTAGGACCTGCATACAGTTTCGTCCAAACTTTTAGGACCACCGGTGCATATTACTCCAAAGAAAATGTAAGTGGTGGGAAATGCAAAGTCAACTCGCAAAAAGTCTGCCGCCCCAAGGAGCTTGGCGGATTGGGGATCTTTGACATGGAGAAATTCTCCCGCGCTCTCCAACTCCGCTGGCTCTGGTATGAGTGGACAGCCCCTGAAAAACTTTGGGTGGGTTCCGGCACTCCTAATGACGCCTCCGATAGGCAGCTCTTTAATGCCGTCACTAGTCACCATTGGTGACGGCAGAAAGGCTTCTTTTTGGTCTTCATCCTGGCTTGATGGAACGCCCCCAAAAGACCTGTCTCCTCTGATCTTCAAAGCCTCGAGAAGGAAAAACCGAACGGTCCAAGATGCCCTAAATGGACAAAACTGGGTCTCAGATATTATGATGGACTTCTTCTCCGTCGAGCACATTGTCCAGTTCGTTCACCTTTGGGATCTTATCCCGGACGTCCAGCTCTCCCCAGGAATTGAAGATTCCATTATTTGGACGCTGTCTCCTAACGGTTGCTACTCGGCAAGCTCTGCTTATAAGGCGCAATTCATGGCCTCTCTGCCTTGTTCCTTCGGGCCGATCGTCTGGAAGCCCTAGGCCCCGCCCAAATGCCGTTTTTTCGCTTGGTTGGCGGTCCAAAATCGCCTTTGGACCGCTGACCGCCTGGCCAAGTGTGGATGGCCGCACCACCCCACCTGTCAACTGTGCAGATGTTCCCCTGAGACGGCATGAAACATCTTCTTCGAATGCCTTTTTTTAAGAGAATCTGGTCCGCTGTGACAACTTGACTTTCTTGCCCTGACTTATTACTTAACATGGGCTCTGACCGTCCCAAGGTGATTGACTATTGGCAAACCATTGCCAAATCACCCGCTTCCTCTCCCAAAGGTCTCAAAACCGCGATCATGCTCATCACATGGGAGATCTAGAAGGAGAGGAATGAGAGAATTTTCAACAACAAATCTTCGCTTCCTATGGAAGTATGCGTAGGATAAAATAAGAAGGAAAGGATTTGATAATTGCGGAAGCGAAAAACCTGGCAGATCTTGTGAGGTAGCCAGTGGTGTTAGTTGTGATGTAACTTTTTTTCTTTTGATAGCTTAGGCTGTCACCCCTTGTTTTGCTCATTCTATATCAATATACAGACAAAGCTTTTGCCTCGTTTCAAAAAAAAAGTTTCTCTTTTTTTAGCAAAATTAGTTTGAACTAAATTTTAGTTCTGCGGACTTATACGGGCTGCTGCTTGCAATTCTAGCTCCATGTTAGAGCATCTCCACTCGCCTACCCAGGAGGCCGATCCGGACGCCGAATTTTGGTCCGGACGCCGAAAATCGGCCCAGTCGCGTACCCAAGGACTTGTTTTCGGCCGGATTTCGGCCATATTTGGCCCGGGCTACCCAGGCCGAACCCAGGTTTCCGGGTACGTCCTGGGAACGCCGGACTCAGCGATTTCGGCGAAAAAAAACAAAGTGGCGCGTGGACCCGCCGTGTCAGTGACGGAAGCCGAGTTGTCGTCATCCTCGGAACCACACGGTGACCGTCGGGCAATAACTGCCCGTCGCGTCGGCCACGCGTCGCCGATTTACGGCGCCACCGTCGCCGCCTCGGCTCCCGCGACGGACCGGCGGTCACTAAGTTCCCGCCGTTTCCACTTTCCCGCCATTTTTCCGGCCTATATAAAGCCGTACATCTCGCCGTCTCTCTTCATAACTCCTCACACCACCACAACTCCGGCGAACTTCGGGCATTCGCACCTTGCTTCCTCGCCAACTCCGCCGAGAAGCCATGGTCGGCCGCCGCACGCTGTTGCCGTGAGAAGCCCGGCTCCTCCGGGAGGCGCGCTATACGGCCCTGCCGGACACTCGTCTGCCTCGAGGCTGGACACTCAGCCGGCGGATCCTCGCTCACGGTTCACGAGGGGCAGGACCTCGCCGGAGAGATCCAGGCGACCATCGCCGCCATGGAAGACCCAGACCTCGCCGGAGAGATCCAGGCCGCTATCGAGGCCATGCAAGACCCGGATCTCGAGGATCAGGGCAACTTGGTCTTCTGGAGGCAGTTTTTCGCCGACACGCGCCTCGAGGAACTCGCCCGACACGACGGACCGCTGGGCTTGCCGCCGCCGCCACGTAACAATATGGCTTACCGCCGTCGCTGGTGGAGCGTTCCAGGGCGGACTCTCGCCGGAGTCATGGCGCACATCGAGGCCGGTAACAACCCCCGCCTCGGCCTGTAGTTGCGGCGTCTTGGCGCGGCGACCACAAGCGTCCTTTCCTAGTTAAACCGATGTACTATGTTCCCCTCGTCTAATTTAATGAAATTCCGCCTATATTCGCCCATATTCACCGAGTTTAAGTGAATTTAGCCGAACCTGGAAACGCGGCCTAAGTACGCGAGTGGGCGACTTGGTGTACCCAGGCCGAAAACGCGATTCGTCCGGATACGCCCAACGAGTGAAGATGCTCTTAGTTCTAACTGTCAAACTGGTCAAAAGAATATGGAATATCGATGAGACGATGACACACACAACACACACACGAAACATGCCACCTCATTCTGCTCAACCCACGAAAATTGTGCAGACCCAAAATAAAAGGGGAAATGAAACCCAGACGTAGCCTTCCCGTTTCCGGCGCATAACCTCCATCCCTTTCCGGTCAGCTTCCTAACCCTTCCCCTGCCACTGTAAGTGGACCACTATGATCGTTGGACCCGGTACCCAGTGACGGTGACGGTCAGCGCCACGAGTCGACCAAAGAACGAGCAGTCGAAAGGGGAGCAGGCGAAGCCAAGCTGTGTCAGCTGGATAGACACGGCAGGGCCCCACAGCGCAGCCTGCGAACGTTCCTTTTTCCGCCGGATATTTTAAAGCCGCGGCGCTGCCCCCTTCCGTTACACTTCCGAGCCGTCGTCGCCGTCGCTACCAGTTCCTCCGCCGCCTCCATTCCGTCGAGCGCCTCGCCGCTGGCGCCGTCGTCAACGAGGGGGCGGCTCCGGGGCCATGGCTTCCAGGTGAGCTCCCTGTCGACCTCTCCCAACCTCCACCTACGGGCCTACGGCCCTCTCCCGCGCCAGTTAGCTAGCCCCGGTGGCTGCCGTGAGCTGCGATTATCCCATCGGATATGCGGGCGGAGATTTCAGGCCTGTTCAGCATGCCTTGCTTCCGATTAATTAGGAGAGTGCCTAGGTTTGGGTTGCTGAAATTTCCGCTTCGTTTCGGGGAGCTTGTGCCGGCCCCGGCCGGGGCGGGGAAGCTTTGCGACTGGATTCATCAACTGCCAAATTGTTAATCGGGTTCTTCGTCGCGCAATTTTGTCGATTAGCTGCGCAACTCGACTTCAATTTCGTGTTATTTCCGAAGCGTCTAGGCATGCGATTGTCTCAGCTTGGCTTTTAGACCCTCCAAATAAATAGGAATTACTTGGAGAGGGTCATAGTCATATGGGTGTGCAAAACTGAAACCGTGGAAACAGGGGCGCAATAATAATGAACTAGCTCAAAACCGGCCAACGAGTTTGGACCGTTTTTGCCCACCCTTAACTAGGCTGACGACTTGTTATGTCCTGTCGAAATTTGTTCTTGTACTTGGCAGGATAGTTTTACTGCAGGCATAGTACTACTCCCTCTGTTTTAGTGTGAGTGAACCTATATACTAAAAGTAGTCTAAATATATTTACTTCACAAAGCTAAAACATCTTATATTTTGAAACAGAGCGAGTAGTTCTGTAGCTGACTGTAACTGTGGAACCCCACTGAAACTGATCGTTTTAGCCTTACTTTAACTAGACTAGAGCATGGTGACTCTTTTGGAGAATGCAAATGCTCTTAATTCCGCTCCTGTACTAGGCGCTTTGAAGTGCCTTTGCTTTCATACACATGCTTGAACCATGGGTTCAGATTAGATGCAATCATTGTGCAAGCTAACACAGCCTCTTCTGTTTCTGGATCATATTTTCTCCAGGTCCACGACGGGGTCCTTTGGTGTTGATGGCACCGACCTGGAAGATGTTAAGGTCTCGAAAGATAGAGATTGTCCTTCACACTACATCAGGCTCCCAAACATTCAGAATCCGTCTCTTCTGTCTGGTCTTGCTTACTGCATTGCGTCCTGCAGCATGATCTTAGTCAATAAGTTTGTTTTGTCTGGCTATGGTTTCAGTGCTGGAATATTTCTGATGCTTTACCAGGTTATATTACTATTACTGACTGTATACTTCTCATGCAAATTGTGTTTTTCTTCTGTGTTATATCTATGCTGCTTGGGTGACATTGACATGTCTTCTTCATCATGTTTTACTGCAGAACATTGTGTCAGTGGCCATTGTTTCTACATTGTCCCTCTCTGGAGTCATCCAAACTGAACCACTAACATGGAAGCTAATCAAAGTTTGGTTGCCTGTGAACATCATATTTGTCGGAATGCTAATCACGAGCATGTTTAGGTATCTGTCATGTCTTCAAACTATTTTAAGCTGAGCACTATTTTCTGTGCAGTTTACGATGGTCTGTACCTTTATCCTATTTGGTATTGGAGTACGGAATTGTTTATTGAATTTAAGCAGTTGTTTTTGTTAAAATCGATCCCTCCATTTGGTAAAAATATGAAAACCACATTATTTCTTCGCCTCTCACTCTCAGAACTCAGAACTATGCCTAAAGGAACTCCCTTAAATCAGTATTGGTGCTTAATAATGTTTGACAGCTCACAAAGTTCATTTAGGGAGAAATTTTTTGTTGTGCTGTTATTTCGCGATTCGATAAAATTCGTGATGACTATTTTGTGCAGCTCATCTGCTCCGGTTCTGTTCATGGTTGATTAGTTAGATAACACAATGATAAACCTGAATCAGTTATAGGCTTCTGCAACATTTTTTAGTTAGTTTTTCCATCCATGAAGACTTTTTCCTCAGATTGTAATAAGGGAGTATCAGATTGAATTTTCTAGTTTTTTTTCAAATTATTTCTTGCGCCTTTTAATATTTTCTGTACCTTTCAGTCTTAAGTACATCAATGTTGCGATTTTGACTATACTGAAGAATGTTGCAAATGTACTTACTGCTTCTGGGGAAACCTACTTCTTTAAGAAGCAGCATGGTAGACAAGTTTGGATTTCTCTCTTGTTGATGGTATGTCACAATTAAAGTTACTACTCCCTCCGACCCAAATTAGTTGATTTAGGTTTGTCTAGATTCGATTGTACTAGACATGATTTAGTATTAGGTTCATCTATATCTTGATAAATTTGAGTCAACTAATTTGGGTCGGAGGGAGTATAATGTTTTAGTAGGACTTGAATGCTTGAGGGGCTTCTTTTCTTCTCCAATTGCGGAATAATAGCACATCGGTTACATATTGCCTTACATCTAATCATAGGTGTTACAGAATTGCTGGCTCGAAATAACAGTGTATCGAAGACCTGACCCGCCTCTTTTCTTTTTGTAGATTATCTCAGCCATTGCAGGAGGAGTAACAGATCACTCATTTCATGCAGTCGGCTATACATGGCAGTTCTTCAACTGTTTACTAACAGCATCATATTCGGTATTGTTCTTGATGCCACTGATAATCTGATAACAGTATGCAGCTGACTATCGAACTGTTACTCCTCCCAAATTCTTTAGATTTTTATCTCATGTCGCATAGAGATAAATATCTTCAGTTCTGAGGTTCTGCGGTGCCTCCATATAAATTTGAACAGATGAACTGTTTTTTTTTCAGCTTACATTGCGGCACGTAATGGACAGTGCTAAGCAAGCCACCAAGTCTGGGAATTTGAACGAGCTTTCAATGGTTTTACTGAATAACGCCCTTTCACTGCCATCGGGAATTATCCTTGTGCTTGGTTTCAATGAAGTGGAGTACCTGTTGGAAACGTAAGATCGTGATTTAAATTTCACTCCCTCGCTCCATCTGTGTAACAACAATCTATTTGTCCTGAAGTTCCTTTCATGTTCTCCCTGTCATTCCAAGTCAGTTCCTCTTAGGCGCACCAACAATTAGAGTCTAAAAGTTAGTGTATGGCCATACCATCTGAATCTTGCAAAGAAAGTGACGTTCAGGGTTAAAATATTTGTTTATATTTACTTAGCTCCTACTAACATACAAGTAATCCAATCACATATGCTAGCTATAAAAACTAGTTATAATTGCAAATATATATTACTCTTTAGTCTTACGGGAAATGTATTCACAGGCCTCTGCTGAGGACGCCTATGTTTTGGCTAGTCATCACTGCCAGTGGGGTTTTGGGGCTTGCCATCAGCTTTACTTCGATGTGGTTTCTTCGTCAGACAAGCGCAACAACATACAGGTACCAAATGAATACGACTGGCTTTTCCTAAACGGATGCAGTTCACTCTTCATGAGCTTCTAACGCCAATATTGCTCGTGTTACAGCCTTGTAGGGTCTCTCAACAAGATCCCCCTCTCTATCGTCGGAATCCTTCTCTTCAAAGTCCGCACAAGCATGGAGAACTCAATAAGCATTCTTTTTGGTAGGTTTTGTCTACAATGAAGTGAAACATATACTATTACCTTTGGGCCGATATGTGCCACCACATTTGACTAACAAAAAATAAAATGCACCCTTGGGCATGCAGGTCTATTAGCAGGAGTATTTTTCGCCAGGGCGAAATTGCGCGGCAGCTCCTAGTCGTCCTAGCTGTCTGCCAAGGTGTACAGGTGCTAGAAGGTAGCTAGGATTCTGCTGATCATCATCAGAAGCAGGATGCTCCCTCAGATCACAGTCTGGGAAGTTTGTGCATATGCCAGGTGCTTTTCCAGGTGGCAAAGGCATCAGACAACATGTTAGTTAGCCTGGTGCGACAGTTTTCCTTTTCGTTTCTTCTCGGCGACGACCTGGATGGCCGGAACCCTGTCGTTGCTCCATTGTTGCATGATGATGGTGTCATGCAGATAGATACTGCTTAAATATACCTGGTTGGGTGGGTCGATGCATTGCAATGTGTAGATGAGTGGACACTCTCCCGCTACTTGCACTTGGCCTTGGGTTCAGCTGCTTGGAAAAGCGCAGGTTTATCGTGAAGTGGCTTTCCAACGTACCCCCTCTGTTCTAAAATTTAAGATGTTTTAGCTTTTTTTGAAACACATGTATCTAGACATCCTTTAGTAGTTAAATTCACTCATTTTGCTTCAAATCTACACTGTAAAATTCGTCTAGATACATGCATTTAAGAAAAAACTGAAACATCTTATATTTTGGAACGGAGGGAGTATGATTGCTAGAGGTGGCTCTCCTCCTCTCATATCTGTGTGAGTGACTTCTTAATGGGTGTGACGGCCAGTCTATTATGACGCATTTTAGTGTGTAGTTCACTCATTTTACTCCGCACATACACACTAAAGAGGATTTTTACAGTACCCTCCTACTCTATTAGGAGGAAGGGAGTACCACGCACATCTAGCCATCCATTTGACGGGGTATTTTTGACCTTTTCGGTTACCCTCGTTCATCATACACCGGCGCCGCCCCTCCCGATCGAGTGCATCATCACAGTGCGCAGGCTCCGATGGCCGTATCCTACCCCGCAGATTTCATTCTGATCAAAAGCAGACCCTCCGCATCGCTGCTCCATCCTAACTATCAAAGCCTCTAGTGGTTTCAGTATTTCACCACTCTCTCTTGGCCTATCTGCTATCACTACTAGGAAAACGGTCGTTTGTGGCGCACCTGTAAACATCATCTGTGGCGCACTAGGGGTGCGCCACGGGCCTCGCGCTATGGCTATCTCCTAGCCGTGGCGCACTGCCTGGTGCGCCACAGTTATATCAAGATAGGCGTAGCGCACCTGCTAGTGCGCCACGGATATGTGGGCAGGTGCGCTACGCTTTGGATCTTCTGTGGCGCACGTGGCAGTGCGCCACTAAGCTGCGCAGGTGCGTTTTAGTTGTAGTGCGCCACAGAAGCTGTGCCATGTGCGTCACTGGTGTCTTTTTTTTTAATTTCAGGGCCAGATGATATACAATACAGATTATATACAATATTATAGGCAGATATACACACAGATATAAGATATACAGTTATATATATATAAATACACAATTCGCAAAACAAGATTGAAACAAATACATATAGATAAGTCTCATACATGAATACATAAGTTATACATTGTTTCGATCAAGTTACAAAGTAGTTGGTGACTTGCGAATACATGTGTCGATCGAACAAGTTAGAGCTCGGAAGCTCGCCTAGACATCTAAACTAGCTAGACACAAACGCGGGATAAACAACCAAAGAAGATAAACATGATCACCGCGACGAAGGTGTAGGTCTTCATCCGGTTCCTCGTCCTAACTCCCGCTAGATAGCGCGTGTATCTAGCTTCCATCTCCGCCATAGTGTTGTACCCTTTGTAGCTATTGCCGCTGAAACGGTGCACCTGTCTCCGGCAGTCTTCCCAATCATCGTAGACTCCGGGAACCCGTCCCTTGTACACGACGTACCACGTCATCTACAAGTTGACAATAATAATTAACCGGTGACTGAAAAAACATGTATAATTAAAGTCACATATGAAGATACACACTTATAGAAAGTACTCCTAAATCAAAAAGACCAAACTCAAAAAGCATGTCTCCTATATAACTAGGTTGTTCGACACAAGAATATGCTATGATGGAACTGTCCGTCAAGTAGGATGCACAACACCTGGACCTGTGCATAGCACAAGGCAGACAATCCCATCGCAGCATATTCACATATATAGTGTGCCACGACATTTCAATCATCGGCATTATTCTCGAAAAAGACCAAAGTAACTCGAAAAGAATGCCTCATATATAACTAGGTTGTTGGACACAGGAATATGCTACGATGGAAGTGTTCGCCAAGTAGGATGCACAACACACCTGGACCTGTGCATAGCACGAGGCGGACAATCCCATCGCAGCACATTCACATATATAGTGTGCCACCATATTTCAATCATTGGCATTATTCTCGAAAAAGATCAAAGTAACTCGAAAATAATGCCTCATATATAACTAGCTAGGTCGTTGGATACATGAATATGCTATGATGAAACCATAAGCCAAGTAGGATGCACAACATCTGGACTTGTGCATAACACAAGGCTTACAATCCCATCACAGCACATTCACATATATAGTGTGCCACGACATTTCAATCATCGGCATTATTCTCGAAAAAATACCAAAGTAACTCGAAAAGAATGCCTCATAAATAACTAGCTAGGTCGTTGGACACAGGAATATGCTACGACGGAATAGTTAGCCAAGTAGGATGCACACCACCTGGCATATCACAAGGCTAACTATCCCATCGTAGCACATTCATATATATATTGTGCCACGATATTTCAATCATTGGCATTATTCTTGAAAAAGACCAAAGTAAATCAAAAAGAATGCCTCATATATATACATAGGTCGTTGGACACAGGAATATGCTACGATGGAACTATGATCCAAGTAGGATGCACAAGACCTGGACTTGTGCATATCACAAGGCTCACAATCCCGTCGTAGCACATTCACATATATAGTGTGTCACGACATTTCAATCATCGGCATTATTCTCGAAAAAAGACTAATAAAGTAAGGAAAAAAAAGAAGGACCAAAATGAGCAAAGGACCAAAGAGTAAGCAAAAAAACCAAGCATTGATTGATATATAATAATAATAAGCAAAAGAAGTAAGTGATGATTCATAAACCTAATAAGATAAGTATAGTAGCATGTACACTTGTCCACACACACACAAATGTCATCTATAGTTTGTAACTACAACTAGGCCAACATCAAGCCTTCTGGCTCGGCTTAGGAAACGGGAGGACGCCTTGTCTCGTCATGAACTTCCTATAGTCACCCTGCATCTCTAGGCGATCTTCTATGTCATGGTTATTTGGGATATTTCCTCTGTAGAAGATCTCCCCTGAAGTCATGACATCACGAAAGATGATTGCCCCAAACTGCTGCTGGATGCGATACATCTCTTGTCTAATATCTGAATCAGTGATCTTGGCCTTTGCTTCGGCCCACTGTTTGAGATGATCTGGCAGCGTAGAATTCTGTTGGTCTAGTAGGAACGCCCTCATGTGATGGAGTGCGTAGTAGGCTTCCTTCTTACCGTTTTCCGGCTGCTTCACGCAGGGGAACTCCGTTACGTGGTTGAAGATGTGCCTGCCAAACTTGACCTTCGTACGCACGAAGGTGGTGCCTTCCGTCGAGGCATAGCCAGTGAGAGCATCATCCAGAACTTTCTTGATCTTGTCGTAGTTTTTCTTCTTTTCTAGACTCCCCGAGTCGAAATACATGGCGTGGGAATGCTTCGGCGATAAGGAGATGAGCGTGCAGTGTTCATCTCTACGCAAAAAATTCAAATGAAATGTGTTGGAAAAAGAATGATGATAATCTAATAAAGCCAATCGACGGTGGCGAGTGAATAACGACTTACTCGGGAAAGTAAGGCACGAGAATGTATTCCTTTGTCTTGTTCGCCACGAGAATTCTTTTTAGGTACGAGGCCACGATACGTCGTTCAGCGGGGGAACCCAAGCAGCCGTCACGCATGTAGTAGGGGTCCACTATAGCGATGCTGAAAGGATACGGATGTCGCCTAGAGGGGGGAGGGTGAATAGGCGATTAAAACTTTTCCTAGAGTGGCTCAACAAAGGCGGAATAAAACTAGTGTTTACTTTGTTAAGCACAACCTAGAAACAACTAAGGTTCATCTATGTGCACCAAAAACTTATGCTAAGCAATACAAGCAACAAAGTGATAGCAAGATATATATTACTTCAAGCACGAAGGCTATCACAATGTAAAGTGCATAAGTAAAGAGCTCGGGTATATAGATAACCGAGGCACGCGGGGACACCGATATTTTACCGAGTTCCTCCCAACATGGAGTACGTCTCGTTTGGAGAGGGGGTGGTATCAAACCACCAACGCCACAAAAGGCCTCCCTTATTCTCCAGTGAATCTCACCCCAATGGGATCGATCCACGCTTCCACTATCGGTGTACTTGTCGGTGGCAACCGGAACCTCTCACAAGGTTGGGGTACTTCTCCACAACTTAATTGGAGGCTCCCAACAAATGCCACAATGCCACCAAGGCCACAAAACCGTCTAGGGTTCCAAGAACCCAGGAGGGACAAGCTCCAATGAGCAATTCAAACCAAATCCTCCGAGGAGAACTCAAACTGATGCACCAAATGCAAATGGCAAGAACACCACAAAGATGCTCAAATTCCTCACTCTCAAGTTCCAACAAAGCTACTAAAGCTATTGGGGGAACAAGAGAGGAGGAATCAAAGAGAGACACAAAATCCCCCAAAATCTAGATCCCCAAAGATACACTCACAAAGAGATGTTTTGGTTTAGTCAAAACGTAGATCTAGATCTCCTCCAAGTACCCCTCAAATATATGCAAGAATCAATGGAAGGGTGAGTAGAAATCAAGCTCAAGGAGTAAGGCAAATAGGGGCAAAGCTTAGACAAAAGGAGGAGGAAGAAGTAACCCTAAATGAAAATCGACAAAAGACTTATATAGGGCTAGACAAAATATGGCCGTTGGGGTAGTACCGGTTTTGACCGCAGTACTCGCTTCCCAACGCATTACAAAGACAGCAAAGCGAGAAAAAAGCAGCAGCAGAGCGCAGGGCAGAGCAAGATGGCTGGCGGTCAACGCATGCGAGAGAGAGAGAATCGAGGCAGCGAGCGAGCGAAGCACCAGGCAGCGCGCTGGAGTGGCGGCTGCAGCAGAGAGCGGGCCTGCTAAGGCCTGAGGCAGCCAGCGCGACAAATGCGAGGCGGCGGCAGCAGAGGGCCCAGCCATGCAGCGAGTCAGTAGCGCCGAGTGAGAGAGCAGCAAGCCAGCGGCAAGGCGGCAGGCAACAGCTGACGATTGCGGGCCCGAAGGCGGCAGCGGCAGCAGCAAGACGCTGGATTGGTCGAAAGGCCGTCGGGTGCGCAAGGCGAGGCGAGTCAACGCGCGGAGGAAAGGTAGCACTGGATCTGGATCTGAAAAAAGGGAATCTGGGCCAGCCGATACTACCGGCCCACCCGGGCGGTACTACCGGGCCGGCCGGTAGTACCGGATTTAGGTACCTAGCAAGATAGAAGAAAAACGGGCCGTTCTCAGGGGCGGGCGGTAGTACCGGCCCGCCCGGGCGGTACTACCGCTCGGCCCAGAAAACAGATTGACAGTCAAATATTCAAACGACAATAACTTTTGACTGGAAGCTCCGATTGACCCGATTCAAATTGCGTTGGATAGAGGACGACAAGGGCTTCCCAATAATCTTTTGTAGCTTTGGTGGAATTTGGGAGAGAAGGATTTGAACACCTTTGTGGTGTTCTTGCCATTTGCATTTGGTGCATCGGTTTGTGTTCTCCTCGGAGGATTTGGTTTGAGTTACTCATTGGAGCTTGTCCCTCTTGGGTTCTTGGAACCCTAGACGATTTTGTGGTGTTGGTGGCATTTGTTGGGAGCCTCCAATTAAGTTGTAGAGAAGTGCCCCAACCTTGTGAGAGGTTCCGGTTGCCACCGACAAGTGCACCGATAGTGGAAGTGTGGATCGATCCCGTTGGGGTGAGATTCACCGGAGAATAAGGGAGGCCTTTTGTGGCGTTGGTGGTTTGATACCACCCCCTCTCCAAACGAGACGTACTCCATGTTGGGAGGAACTCGGTAAATTATCGTTGTCCCCGCGTGCCTCGGTTATCTCTATACCCGAGCTCTTTACTTATGCACTTTACATTATGATAGCCTTCGTGCTTGAAGTAATATATATCTTGCTATCACTTTGTTGCTTGTATTGCTTAGCATAAGTTGTTGGTGCACATAGGTGAACCTTAGTTGTTCTAGGTTGTGCTTAACAAAGTAAACACTAGTTTTATTCCGCCTTTGTTGATCCACTCTAGGAAAAGTTTTAATCGCCTATTCACCCCCCTCTAGGCGACATCCGTATCCTTTCAATTGGTATCAGAGCCCAGTGTCTCATTTTAGGCTTCACCGCCTTGAGAGTAAAGATGTCGGCTAGGGGATTAGTGCACAAGGACACGCTCACATTCGATGACACAAATTATGATGTTTGGAAAATTCGCATGCTTAATTTATTTTGGGAAATTCACCCAATTATCGAGGGATATCTATATGTGGGTTTCTCTTCTCCTATGGATACCCAAAATGAATCTTTAGAGGATAAGTTGAACTCTCATATAGATGCTCTAGCTACTAAAATTCTTTTGCATGTTGTGAGCAATGTAGTTCTTTCTTCTATCATGCCTTATTCAAGTGCTCGTGAGATATGGACCAAGCTTCAAGATAAATATAGCAAGTCCAACATTTTTGAGGATGATTGTGTTGCTTCCACTTCCGGTTGAGATGAGTTCTCATCCTCTACCACTTCACCAACATGTGACTTTTCACAAGGTAATGATATGGTGAGTGGTGATAGAAATTGCAATTTGGATAGTCTGCTTACTATTTGTAATCCTTCATCTCTATCTAGTTGCAATGATCTATCTTTGGACCCTAACACTTCTAGCACTACAAACTTCTTACATGCTTGTGTTAATAGTCCTTGCATATCATGTAGAAATGACTTGAATAAATCTCATGATGATATGCTTGTGTTGTCTTGTTGCCATGATAAAAATGCTTCTATTTCCTCTAGTGCTTGTGTTGCTAACCATGTAGAGGAAACCGAAAATTCTATGGACCAAGACAAGGTCTTGAATAGAGCTACAAGTGCAATCTCATCATCACCTTCCTCCGATTCTCACATATGCCTTATGGCTAAGGGAACAAAGGTAACCTCTTTGGATCCCATTGTATCTCATGATGATGATGAGGTTGAAAATGATAATTATGATTATAGAGGTAAGTATGATATTACCTCTATTAAGAAAATGGGAGAGGTTGTCTATGGCGCTCTCTTCAAAAATAAAATTGCTTCCTCAAACTTTCTTGAAATCTTGAATTATGCTATAGAAGGCAATGATCTTATTGAGGAGCAAGAAAACTTAATTGATGAACAATTTGCGCGTGAGCGTAAGTATGCTAATGAAATTGCTCAACTAAATGACTCCCTTGAAGAAGAACAAACCACCAAAGAATCTCTTGAGGAGACTTTCACTCTAGAATTATCTAGAGTAAAAGAATACCATGATAGAGAACTTGTGGTGGCAAAATCCTTCAAGTTTAAAAATGATGAACTTGAAGTTGCTTATGCTAAACTTGTTGAGGATTTTAAGCATCTTGATAATGGCTCTCTGGTTGTTAAGAGGGAGCTCATCAAACTCACCGAGTCGCATGAGCAACTTAAAGCTTCATATTCAAAAGAGCTTTCCAAGTTGCCCTCACCTCTCGCTAATAATGATGATGCTTGTGCTACTAACTCTATTTCTTGTGAAGCATCTATTTTGGAGGAGAATGTTGAGCTAAAGGCTCAACTTGCGTTGCTAACTAGCAACTACGGGAAATTAGAAGAAAGTCATGTTAAGCTCTCAAGCTCGCATGAGGATCTTCTAGTCTCCCATGGTAGGCTAAAGTTAGCTCATGAGGCCATCGTGTTAAAGGTAACATCTAGTGGGCCTCATGTGGACATTAGCACTACATCTACTCCAAATGTTATATTGCCATGTGCTAGTCCTTGTAGTTCATCCTCTCACAACCATGATATATCTCGTGATGAATTACATTCCGTGCCTTGTTGCTCTAACAATGTAGCATCTACTTCCTATAGTGTTTTTGTTGAAACTAACAATGTAGAGGAAATCAAAAGGCTCAAGGCTCAAGTCACTTCTTTGAAGAATGACTTGACAAAGGGTCATCTAGGGAAGGTCACACTCAACAAAATCTTAAGTGTGCAAAAATCCCCCAATGACAAGAGTGGGCTTGGATTCAACTCCAATGTCAAGAACAAGTCCACTATCAAGTTGAAGCACAAGGACAACAAGAAGAATGGCCAAGATCAAGTCAAGAATCCGGCCAACATTGTTTGCTTCAAGTGCAAGGAAGAAGGGCACCATGTTAGATCTTGCCCATTGAAGAAAAATCCTCTTAGGGTGAAGCAACAAGGAAAGCGGCCTCAAGATCCACCTCAAGTCATTAATGGGCCTCTTCCTAAGAGGACTACTCGAGCTCTTCCTCGATTTGTGGATTCACCTAAGAAGAAAGATGGCAAGAGTAGAACTTGCTACATATGCCGTGAGAAGGGGCATATTTATTCCTCATGCACTATTGGTATCTCCTCATCCAACCCTATCATTATTGATGATGCTTATTCTCTTTGTAAGGATGAGGTTGTCAATATGTTTGCCAAGTTTGTTGGTGCCCAGTGTGGTGTCAAGAAAAGAACCATTTGGGTTGCCAAGCCTATTGTGACTAACCTCTTAGGACCCAACTTGGTTGGGGACCAACAAGCCAAAACTTGATCATTAGGTGTTTTTGGAGGGCTTTGGAGACTTGGCTACATCATGAAGAATTGAGGGATCTTCATTATTATATTTGTCAAGCCAATTCATGTGGATTATATTGCTCCTATTATATTTCCAATGTTCCTCCTTGCGGTAACATATGCTTAACTCATTTCATTGAAAGTTACTCGCCCCTTGTGCATGTGTTGGTTTTGTATCTTTCATGCTTTTGTACATGTTGTGCTTTCCACTTAATTATCTTGATGTATCAAGCATATTTTTGTATGATTAGGTGGCACTCCATGTATGTGTGTTTCTTGTGTTTGAGCCTTACTTGGTTATATTTGGTATCTTATTTGGCTCTTGTGAGAGATTAATGGATTATTCCATTTTGGGGGAGTGTTATGCTTGGGCATTCCACAATCCTAAAAATGTGTGTACATGAGGAATACCACCTAGTATTTATATTGGATTATTGTCTAGTCTCTATGTGGTATAATTCTCATGAGAAATTTAAGTTTTATAATGTCCATTAATTATCTCTATTTGTATCCTTTTGCCTCGTGTTGGTTTTATGGTAGTATCACATTATGGGGGAGTCATATGCTTAGTGCATATTACAATCCTAGAAAATGTGAATATTCGAGGTTGTGTCACTTAGAATTGATATTGATAATTATATAGCGCCTATGTGACACATTTGCTCATACAAGTTCCAATTTGCTTGAATGCCTTTATTGATCATATTTTGGATCTTGTATATGAGAGTGTTTCTTGGTATGTGTTTCCTCATATTTAGATCTCTATATCATCATGGAAACCATTTGCTTCAAGTTACTCTAATCACTAGTGATTGTGTGACTATTGGAAGCTACCAAGAATCTTGTTCGAAGTATCATTCTTAATTCTTATATTTTGTTATATGCTTCTTGTTGTGACTATGATCTTGGATATCCATGCAAGCTACCTTGGGAAAATTATTTCCAATATTTATTGTCCTTGGACAATGAGTACTCAAGTTATGGTAGAATTTATTGATCATATTCACTTTGGCCTTTGCTTAATCTTTTCCTATCTTTGGCCAAGTAAATGTTTGTGTGATCCCATGTATTTCTTGCTACTTTTGGATCTTCTTATTTTATTGGTATCCTCTTATGTTTTATTTAATGTAGGTAGTAGTGATGATCTCATTTGTGTGCATTTTGCATTTAAAAGCAAAATTCTATATAATGTACTACTTATGGGTGAGCTCTCCTATATTATTTAGAACACTTGTATTTATGCTTCTTTGTTTGATCCATATCAGGTTTTATGTGCTTGGAACCTCAATCTTTTCGTTTTGGTATTTTGTGCCATCATGAGAAGTTTGGGGAGTTTGGTTTCTTATTGGAATCTTTCTCTTTTTGGGAGTTGGTTTTGTCTTATTCCTTGTGTCATGTTTTGTCCAATTTTAGAATGAGATAAATTCTTGAGTATTTTTGTTTTTATATATCTTTTGCTCTTTGGCTTTTGCCTAGTTCATTTGTTGAATTTGTGATCTTTCATGTGTTGAATTGGTTCTTTGATATAATTTGGACATCGTTTTTCATGTCACACTCTTGTGTGTGCAATCTCGATTTACTTAGTGTTTTTGTTCAAATTGTATATTCTTTTTGGTTCTTGAAAGCTTTATGCATGCATATTTACTATATGTTTATATCATGGCATGCTTGCTTTCTTTGATCCAATAAATAGGGGAAACTCCACCATATCCGATCGGCTAAGTTGTGCATGAAATTCAAATTCATATCAATATGCACATAATTATGTGGAGTCTCACCTATGTATTGTAGTTGCACTAACTACTTTGGACCCAATAAGTTTGGGGACCATTTTGTACTTAATTGTGTTTTAGGTGCATTGGAGCTATATTGGATGCTTGTCTCTCAAGTTTGAAGAAGTGGTGCATACATGAAAATTTGTGGCAATCTATAGGATGATCAATGAATTCATATCCTCTACATCCTACCAATTATATCTCGGTAACAAGTATCTCTTCCTCATGCATATTTATATTGCTTCCAACCTTTTGTAGGTTGCATATTGGCATGAATTTTTGTTATTGTATTTATTGTTGTATCTCTAGCCATGGTATTAAGAGGACTCTCTATTGTATATGTGTATAAGTTGAGATGAGTGCATATAATTGGGACTATACAAAATCATGTATATGATCCTCCAATTCCAAATATGTCAATCTAGCAATTTTATTGCCTATCATTTCCTCAACTTCTCTCATGTGCAATAGTGAGATTTTGCTAGTTTTAGTGATACTTGTTGCCTTTCTCCATATATTCCAACTTTCTCCTTTTCCCTTGGTGATAGTTGTAATATATGTAGTGTGTTGGTGTTTGAAGTTCATTAATGTACAATAAGATAGATTTGAGCCTTTGGCCATGCTTTGAAGCAAAAATCTTATTGGTATATATTATGACTTCATTTTTGCTTTTCATATGCCTTCTTATATATCTTCTTTATGTGTGCATATTTCTTTGTTGGCATATGTCTCTGTGATGTTTTCCACTTATAGACATATACACATATGAGAAGATAATTTTAGTTGATTTTTAATCCTTGGAGACCACCTTTCTATTCCTTTTGATTCTTCAGTGGCTTCCAAATTTAATTTCCTATGAGTGTTAGTTCCTCTTGTTTGCATATTTGGGCACTCATATTTGTTCTCTCATGCCTTGCATTGTTAAATAAACTTGGATGAGTGAGGATTTCATAATTATGCACCTTGTTCCCAAATACAATTATCATAATTGGTGCATTATCTTTGGGGATCTCATCTAATTCATTTAATAATGCTCATTTGTCTTATTTCTCATTTATTGTGCCTTAAATGTTTATGGAGAAGTGAGGATTCCATATTTGTGCATTTTTGTATTGAAATACAACGATTCTAAAGTGTGCACAAATCTTGGGGAACTTCTCTATTTTATTTAAGCATTTATTTGATCTTTCATTTGATGTGTTTTAAATGCTTATGGGGGAGCGAGGATTCCATATTTTTGCAATTTGTATTGAAATGCAACTATTTTAAAGTTTTCACAAATCTTTGGGAGCTTCTCAATTTGTTATTTAAAACACTAATCTACTCCTATCATAATATCTTGTTGTTTCCATTTGGACTCATTTGTTGTTTTCAAATTTGTTTGTCGGATCTTGTGATTGCTTGCGTCATTTGTGATGCGTCATTTTATTTTATTCCTTTGGCAATCTTCGGGTCCTCGATATAGTTCTACTCCCTCCCAAGTATTCATCATTGGATATGTGCGAATGCACATCTTTGGAGGAAATATTACTATATTTGCCTTCTAGAACTTGTCACCCATTTCGGAAATCGATGCCAATGGGGGAGAAGTTTTAGAGGGTTTAAGGAAAATGGTTTATGCTTTGAGTTTGTTTCTAAGCATTTGCCTTTCATGCTCTTGCATCTTTGTTGTTGCTTAGCATGTGGTATATATAGAGGAAACTCCACCAATAATAATGATTAGCAATATATGCAATGAAATTCAAGTTCATCACACATGCATAGATTGTGTTGGAGTTTGCTCTATATATGGTGGTGGTACCAATATAACAAACTTATGTAGTATTTGATATTGGTGTTACCATTTTGTTCATTAAGATTCCTTATATAAACCCTCTTAAAGAGATTGTCATCAATTACCAAAATGGGGGAGATTGAAAGAACATGTGGGCCCCCATGTGTGGTTTTGGTAATTAATGACAATCTTTACGGACTAATGTGTGTATTAAGTTATACTTGTAGGAATTTTCCATTGGCATCTCTTGGAGCATGTGTTGGCTTCAAGGTCGATGAAATGAGAAGAAGATGTGATGTGCAAGCTCAAAATGCGCCATCTATAGAAGATCTCATGGTTGATGCTTGCCATCCTCGGTGATCATGGATTGATGATGAGGAATCAAGAAAGGCCTTCCATCTTGAGAAGGGCAAGATCGTCTACATCGAGCTCAAGTGGAATGCTCAAGGCAAAGCTATAATCTTGATATGTTTTCCCTTTTTCCGGTCTCATATTGTTAGTGGAAGACCGGGTTTAGGATAGATAACCGTACTATCAAGAGGGGCTCTCGAATGAGTAACTCGATCACATCGTTCGGAGAGAGATCAAACCTTTGCATATTTGCATCATCATATTTGGTTTTTATTTGATCTTATCCATGTGAGGATATAGATCTTGTGGTAATATCCATAACAAGCTCTTGTTCATCAAAATCGGATCTTCCGTTTGTATCTTGTTGCGATTTTGATCTTGGCGGCTTTTCGGTTTCTCACCAAGTGAGGTATCTCACATTATTATACATGATACATTCTCACTTGGTGATGACCAATATTTTCACCTTTCATAGGGTAGCCCATGTCGTCCTTTTTCCAATGCAATTGGAATCGGGTCGATCGGAGTTACCAATCAAAAGTTATAGAGGTTTGAATTTTCCTAGGTACCAAAATGCGGTAGTACCGCATTTTAGTACCTAGCGCGGCAGTAGGTTTTGGCAAGTTTCCAAATGCCACTGCCCTCCTAGGTACCAAAATGCGGTACCTAGCACGGCAGAAGGTTTTTGACAAGTTTCCAAAAGCCACTGCCGGGCTAGGTACCAAAAAGCGATAGTACCGCATTTTAGTACCTAGCGCGACAGAAGGTTTTTGACTTCGTAATTTGGATCTATCCTCCCTTGATAGACTATGATGTTTATTTGCATGATCTTGTAGAGGTTGTTGTCCTCTTCGAAACGAGCCCAAGATCATCGAAATCGGAGTTCGGAATCAAAAGTTATGGCTGTTTTCGTTCTGTGATGACCGGTAGTACCATACCAGGATCCGGTAGTACCGCATTTTGGTACCGGGGAGCGCAGAGAAAAATGCGTTTGGAGCCCCAGGAACCCCAGGAAATGTTCGGTAGTTCCGGAAAAGTCTGGTAGTACCGGGAAGAAGTCCGGTAGTACCGGGAATCGCGTTTTTGGGCTGCAACGGTTGGATTTTGGAGGGACCTATATAAGGGGCCTTATTCCCCAATGGTTCCTCAACCATTTTTGAAAGTTTTCTCCTCCATTGTTGACCTTCTTGAGCTTGCTTTCTCTCAATCCCTCTGATGATTCTTGCATATTCTTGAGGGATTTGAAAGAGGAGATCTAGATCTACAATCCCACCAATCAATCTCTCCTCTAAGTGAGGGGAACATATTGGGATCTAGATCTTTGAGTCTTTTGTGGATTTCCTCCATTGTTCTTCCTATCTTATTCCCCCATAATCTTTTGTAGCTTTGGTGGAATTTGGGAGAGAAGGATTTGAACACCTTTGTGGTGTTTTTGCCATTTGCATTTGGTGCATCGGTTTGTGTTCTCCTCGGAGGATTTGGTTTGAGTTACTCATTGGAGCTTGTACCTCTTGGGTTCTTGGAACCCTAGACGGTTTTGTGGCCTTGGTGACATTGTGGCCTTGGTGGCGTTTGTTGGGAGCCTCCAATTAAGTTGTGGATAAGTGCCCCAACCTTGTGAGAGGTTCCGGTTGCCACCGACAAGTGCACCTATAGTGGAAGTGTGGATCGATCCTGTTGGGGTGAGATTCACCGGAGAATAAGGGAGGCCTTTTGTGGCGTTGGTGGTTTGATACCACCCCCTCTCCAAACGAGACGTACTCCATGTTGGGAGGAACTCGGTAAAATATCGTTGTCCCCGCGTGCATCGGTTATCTCTATACCCGAGCTCTTTACTTATGCACTTTACATTGTGATAGCCTTCGTGCTTGAAGTAATATATATCTTGCTATCACATTGTTGCTTGTATTGCTTAGCATAAGTTGTTGGTGCACATAGGTGAACCTTAGTTGTTCTAGGTTGTGCTTAACAAAGTAAACACTAGTTTTATTCCGCCTTTGTTAAGCCACTCTAGGAAAAGTTTTAATCGCCTATTCACCCCCCTCTAGGCGACATCCGTATCCTTTCATATGTGATATCTAACGTGCGGTAGATCGAGAGGACATACGATTTTCTTGGCGTCCTCGATACTAGTTGGACACGTGTTCCCCTCCGGGAGACGATCGTGCCAGAATGTCATCATATCGTCGAAGCTTTCGTCGCTCAATTTGTGTTTTGCCTTCATCTCCATAGCCTTGAGCGTTACATTCAACCGGGTATCATCGGGCCTGCATCCTTCATACAATGGAGTAACCGCGTATTTCTCAAGTTGCGCAAGCTTGGCTTTCTCTCTAGCCGCAGCCCTGACGTTACTCGTCTGCTTGAGAAGAAGCTCTTGCACATAAGGGTCCTGCACCCAGCCTGACGTTGTTCCATCGTCGTCTGCTCCTCCGGCATCTAGATCATCATCATCCCGGTCTGCTTCCGCACCTTCACCAGGAGACTCTTCATCATCTCACCCGTCCTCGCCATGATGATCATCGTCATGTTGCCCACCTTCACCGTCTCCATCGTCTTTGTCATCGCTTATCCAACGAGTGTATCCATCCATGAAACCATGGCGAGCAAAAGCGCCGCAGATTCTGTACGGGTCGATGACCCAGTTGAGTTTGCATCTTCTGCACGGACATCTTATATCCGTCTTGTTATTTCGTATCATGTCGGCCGTCGCACATTTCAAAAATCTAGCCACAATGTCTTGCTCATTATGCGGACCATTTTTGCCTGCACGGTGTACACGATACAATTAGAAGTCTATTAGAACCATATAATGAATGCATGCATGTAATGGTTGATAGAAAATTTCGGCATGACCTATCCTAAAATTAGGACCTTTGCGAAATGCCAAAGTCTTGCCAAAATGGAAATAAATCAACATTTTGGCAAAACAAATGGCAACTTATTCACACACAAACACAGAGAGAGACCGATCCATACACACATGAACATATCATTATCCTCTCCATACACACATGCATATGAGCATCGATACTCTCCATATATATACACATACATGACCATCGATCCTCTCCATACACACATCATGAGCATCGATCATCTACATACATATGAGCATATCATCCATATACACATGAACACATCCTTACATGGACAACTTACCGAGATGAGAGACCGATTGCGAGAAGATGGAAAGGAGAGGTGCGCGCGAAACCGGAGAAGGAGATAAGAGACCGGAGAGCTTCCTCTATTACGTATATAACATCCAAGACACGTTCTACATGCTAAAAATGGTGAATGAGTGGAGAAATTAAGGTGGGAAGGAGAAGGATCCCGACTAGATCTAAGGAGAAAGAAGAAGGGGAAAGTGAAGTGTGGGGTGGTGGATGATCACACATGTGCACAAAGTGGAGTTGCCAAAAAAAGGTCAACACATCCGTGGCGCACGTGGCCCCAGTGCGCCACAGGAAATAATAACACCCGTGGCGCACATGCCAAAGTGCGCCACGGATATGTCTGACCGGTTACAGAGCAGAGGGGCATGCGCTTAGACGTAGCGCACCCCTTTCATGTGCGCCACGGCTAACACTAACAAGCGTAGCGCACCTACCCTATGTGCGCTACGGGTATCTGGCATGCGGCCAGCAGGGCCCTGACCCACACATATCTGTAGCGCACTATGACCATGTGCGCCACAGTTGTTCTAGTTACTAGTAGGGCACTGCCCACAGGTGAGCCACACCTGTTTTAGCCATAGGACACTTCAACCATATGAGCCACGGATGTACTGATTACCTATAGCCATTTTCCTAGTAGTGTATGCATGAGACGGTGAATCAAGCCCAATTAATTTGTCCGTAATGTTCCACCGAGATATAATTAAAAGATTGGATTTTGACATTGTATGAAAGTTATGGCCTCCTTCGTGTGAATTAAGTTGATTTTGCGAGATTCTAGTTCTTTGTACTACTACCGCAAGGTTCGATCATTAGACTTGTAGGCATCTGCAGTGGACTGGATTCAGGTATTGTTTGCGATGTGTTAGAAATATAAGTTGTGCCGACGGAGGTGCAGATCCGGGTCGTGGGGCTAGTTTCGCTCATCCCGCCATGAACGTACATAGGTCAGCTCACCACACCAGGCAGGGTGCTGGCCATGGACGGAGGTGGACCGGTGCTGGTCACCTGCCATCTTCGGCAGCCGCAAGCGGGATTATAATTTTCTGGGTCGATGATTATGATTTTGCCCCTTGGATAGAGGTATTCCGTGGTTTTCGAGTTAGTACTCCATAGGATCAGTGGTGGAGTACCAAAACATTGTGGCCATTGGATGAAGGAAAATAAATGACCCATATTAATTTCGGGGTACTGTAAAAGTCCTCCACACTAAAAGGTGTAGAAATATACGCATTTCACAAAAGGTTAAAACATCTTTCCATTTGGAAGCGGAGAGAGTATAAAGGTATGAGAAAGTAATAGTGGCATATTTTCTGTGATAAAATAAATAAATAGAGAGGCATTTGTAATGGCTTTTTCCAACTCGTGAAAGTTGCAGTTAAATGATCCAATCAACATTTCTAAAATTCTACTAGTAGCAAAAATATTTTGGAGGTTTCTTAATGACTTTTTCCAACTCGTGAAAGTTGCAGTCGCATGAATGCATGATCCAATCAACATTTCTTATAGTTCTTGCAAATACTCGCTGGCACACTGTCTCCTAGCGGGAAGGAACCCTCACCCCTCTATCTCTCGTCCCCACCCCGAATCGGTTATTCGCCGGAGGAGAGATGCACGCTCAGCGAAACGGCGCCGGTGATGGAGAAATGGCGTGGACGGGACAGAAGAGGCCCAAGCACAAATGCCCATCTCCCACCAGGGATTACGGCGAGATTGCGGTGCCGGTAATGCTTGATCACGAAGAACCTTCCAATGAGATCGCGCCCGCCATCGGATGAACTGGCGGAAAATGATATCATCAGCGATGAGGAGTTTCTCGGATACCTCAAGGTTTTGGCCACCAGGCCTGCTCATATGAGCGCCACTGCCCGCAGTTTGGACACGGAAGAGCGACGCAAGCTCTACCATATCAGGGCTTCCAAGGTTCCTTCTCGTCCACATCTTGTTATCATTTTGCTTTAATGGCCTTTAAGGTACAGTATTTTATCAATATACTACATTTAATTCCTGTGGTCAACGGAGGTCTTGTTTTATTTGACAGTAACATTCCTTTGGTTCTGGAGCACGTATCAGATGTGATGTTTGCTTATTGGCACCGTGAAGACGTTGATCGTCTTTATTTTGAGATTTGGAAGTGTATGACTGAGAAAAAGGTTAGCATCGTACCTCGGTAACATTTTTTGGATAGAACCATTCAACAAAGCATTGGTCTTATTTTGGAATAAGCAACGGTAGCATATTTCTGTGTTTGTGCCTGCTGTATATGCTTGGTCATGTATGTTAAACAGATTGATTTGGTTTCATAAGTACGCATATGCTTATTTATACATTATCAAAATTTCCAGTAATTGTCCCACGTCTATTGTCCAAAAAGAAAGCTATTGTGTAAATGAACTTCCAGGCTTGGACGTGCAGCGTGCACCAATGCTGGACGCGGTGTACGAAAGGATCTATTTCAGAAACGTTAATGGCCTGAGGCAGATAAGACATCAGGTTACATGGCCATTGCGTGTCTCTGTACGGAGAGGAGAGGCGCATGAAGTTTTCCTTGCACATTGGGAAGAGTTCAGTCCTCAGGAACAATGGATCTTCATCTTGGTGTGATTCAGGTGGTGTACTATAAGCTTTACACAACTTTAAGAAGGAAAGCGGGGATAGCTCAGTTGGGAGAGCGTCAGACTGAAGATCCACGCTCACCGCATCAAAACGTTAATTATTTTTCAATCTGAAACATACCCCTTTAAAATGTACTACCAAAGCACCAGCATCGAGCTAATGTTTGAATCTCTCAGCTGATTGATAACAGAATCAAACATTACTTATTTTTATATTATAAATTTGGCAGTTCAGTATCATATCTAAAATTCACTGCCGAAGTAACGATATACCAGAGTGTAGGCCAACATTACTTATTTTTTTGCAGTCTGAAAGTACTACTAGTGTCGAGTAGATGATTCAATCTCTTGGCACCGATGATAACAGAATTAAACATTACTTATTTTTACAAATTTAGCCGTTAAGTATCATATCTGAAAATTGAATGCGTTAATTTGTTCCTAAACATATGTTTACAATGTACTACCGAAGTGCCAATACATTGGAGAGTAGGGCGGGTAAATAGAACCGCCGATGTCTCCTTCTAAAAACTTTAGCCACCGTAACTCTGTCTCTTTCATCCATCGGTTCTCCCTCCTCCGATCGTTCTAGTAGTGAACCTGATCTATCGACGAAGTTTTCAATAAAATTGTTTTTTTAGCACATTAGTTTTGGTTTATGTGGTCGTCTTCTTCTTGGCCATTGTGTCGATCATTCGACGATGGGAGTTCCTTCCCGACGTCATTGGTGGTGTTGAAACATCAAATTTCTCTAGGTATTGTTTTTAGATCTTGCTTCGCTGAATCGATTTTGGATGGTTTCTGATAGCTGGCATGAGAAATTTTGTCCTTGCAATATTCTACTATGTTCTCGATAATGGTGACTTGTACTCTCGGCTAGCAAGGTCAATCAGACTGTTCGCGTATATAAAATACTGGTGTTGGTACTCTAATGTTGGTTGATTATTTTAATGGTTGTATTACGTGCGTAGCCTTGGCATTATGGCTAAAAATCAAAATTATGGGAGAATCCCCGTGGGTATTTACATGTTTGTGGTTTGGTATCTTGTCGTTTTTGTGTGACTGACTTCGGAAAAATAAGATTGTGTCATGAAAGAAAAAATAGTTTGAAGACCTGGATGATTTGTTAGTTTCTAGACTTTATTTTGTACTCAATACAACTCATGTATCTTTACACTCTATTATTCACTACTACAAATATACCATGAAGTTGATTTTCGAAAAATAAAAGTCAAACTTTTCTATATCTGAAAACCAATGCACATCTTTTAAAAACATTTCACAATATACTACTAATACATGTAGTTAAACTTTTCTCTCTCTTAGCCCTTATTTTTTATCTACTCCCTCCGATTCTAAATAAGTGTATAAGTGTCACAGTTTTGAATAAGAGCTAGTTTAAAACCATGACACTATTTAGGATCGGAGGGAGTACTAGATTACAATCCTACCAATAATTTTGCTAAACCAATACATGTACGTTGATTAACAATGGATGAAAACTGGTACTTGTAGCAACACAATTATAAGTGCGAATATGATTTCAAATTTTTAAACCATATCTATATTCTTTTAAAAAAGTAGGAAATATCTTGGGTTCTGCATCCATTGATGCATATAACCAAATATATTATTCATTATTCAAAAGTGTGATGTAAATCCACTCAACAAAGCTAACCCGTGGTCATCTACCTGACCAGAAACTCTACCAACTTAACACGGACCTATGACAAAAAAAAATTCCTAGAGAAAGCCTTTATGACATGCCAATAGTAATGACGAGTCAAACCGTAGATTGATTTCGGAATTTTCATCTCCAAAGACGAGCTTTGAGTCACCACCTACAACAATGGAGAAACGTAGCCATGCTTCAATATTGCCCGATCAGAGATCTTGTGTTTTTATCGAAACGCGTGCACACTTATCATCAAAGCCTTTCCTGTCATCAAATCCTCTACAGGCCGACGATTTTCCTCCTTTCCGTGTGTTATGTTTTTATATCTATTTCTCCAATCAAATAAGTTAGGTCACATCCTAACCATAATTCTAATTATCATATAACATCCATTAAAGTAGAAGAAAAACCATACAGTTCAAGTTACCTTTGAGACGCAACTTTGACGCATAAAACAATATAAAAAGCTAGAGAACAGGCTTATGGTGGATACTTGAATCTTATGAAATAGAAATAAGATTCGGTCTATGACCATTTAGATGGAGAGCATGAAAACCGCATGAATGAAAAAGATAAAAGAGATAGACATAAATAAAACTAGACGGATATGCGAGGTTCACCTTGTCATCTACATTTCATTTTGACATGGGGTGACTGATGAGGAATAATTGTGGGCGTTTTCATATGTGCCACTGTGGTGAACAACACTTGCATGAACCTTAATTTTCATACAACAATGGAAAATTGGAACGGTCAAATAGGATATCAATAATCTATCTATTTTACTGAATTTTCTTGGCAAGTTTTGACACAATGCAATCCAAGTGCGGAGACATAAAGAAATCACAAACGATGGCTTAATAGGTTATACAATGAACATCAGTGAGCAGGTTACACGGGAGAATGCACACCGGATCAAAAGTGAAATACATAGTCTATTCAACTGCACACTATTTTCACAAACACACGGGTAGGATGGTGCACAAACAACCTTATAAAATAACTCGGTCTTATCCTTGTATTGATCAAAATTAATTAAACTTAAAAGCTAGATCCTAGAAGTAAAAACATTTCCACGGAACTAAAAGAAAAAAATGTTCATCAGACAAGTAACCCATTCTACGCCCTCAATAATAAAAGGCATGCAGTAGCCAGAAACCTAATTGTGTGTAGGTATACATTGAAGGAGATATGCCCTAAAAGCAAATAATAAAGTGTTTTTATTTGATGTATCTTTTATATGTTCATAATATGTGTCTTACTGTGCTATAATTATATTAATACGAAACGTCAATACACGTGTCATATATAAACAACCAGGTCTCTAGTTACCTCTAGTGAAAGGACTTTGTTTTTCCTAAATATTTTGGTGTTGATGACAATCCCACTTGTGGATTAATTGTGTGCCTAACTCCGCTCACGTACTTTATGTCTCGGTGTTGAAACAACATATTTGACGGAACTTGCTCTGGAAGTACCACCGGAAGTTCCGATCAGTCTGACCGGAACTTCCGGTCATAGTTTGGAGCGTCCCCCATCAGCTTTTGAGCCGTTGGGCGGATGCTGAGCGGAAATTCCGGTCCTCCACCGGAATTTTCGGTGGTGTCGCAGGCAGGCAAATGGCTCCTTTTGAAGGGGGCCTATTTAAGGAACCCTTCTTCCTTCTCCCATCTTAACTCTTCAGTTTCTCTCTCCTCAATTAATACTAGAGCTTCATCTTCCTAGATCTCTCTCCCTAGCCACTCAAACCTCTTGATGTTTTGAGGAGTGGGAGAGGTGACCTAGATCTACACTTCCACCAAAGAATTTTTGATTCCCCCCACCCATCCTTTGTGGATCTTGTTACTCTTGAGTTCTTGGAACCCTAGACGGTGTAGGACATCCTCGGAGCTAAGGGCATGCGTTGTGAAGCTCCGTGGTGTCGTTGAGGGCCTCCAATTGAGTTATGGAGCTTCCCCCTCAATCTTGTATTAAAGGTTCCGGTTGGCACCTTCAAGGTCACCGGTTAGAGGATTGTGAGGCCGCCTTTGTGGTGGAGCTCACCGGAGAAGAAGGTGAGACCTTTGTGGCGCTCGGATGACCTTGTGTGGCCCCGACACCTCTCCAACATAGACATAGATTCCTTGGAAGTGAACTGCGGGAATTACATCTCCGCGTCTCCTCTCCGGTTTACTTGCTTCGCACCTTTACTTCTTGTCCTTTTACCGTTCCATTGCTTGTTGTACGTTCTCTAGCATATAGGATTGCTCATCTAGTTGCATATCTAGAGAACTCTACTTCTTACAAAGCCTAAACTTGAATAACAAGATAAAAACTGGTAGTCTCCTATTCACCCCCTCTAGTTGACCAAAGTTGGGCCTTTCATCTAGTAAACTAGCTCATTGGGAAAGTGATGATCTTATGGTTTTGAGATCATGGTGATAGTGCCAATTGACAATAAGGTCACATCATTGGAGAATGATGTGATAGACAGACACCCAAAGTTAATCACAATGATATTTTCTTACTTAAACGTTCGTCATTGACGATACCATAGAAACACCATGGCCTATATCCTTCGACTGTGAGATAATGCATAAGCACTGTTTTGGAAGGAGACTTTGATGATATCAAGTATCAAGCCGTGAAAGGGTGATCATAAAGGTATCGTTGGGTTTCCCGAAGAAATGGGTTGATGATTTTTTATCAAGACCAGGATTTGCCAATCCAAGTAATGGATAGATACACGTGGCCAACTCGGTGATGTTGCATTAACAAAGCTTGCAAGCATACGATTGGATCATGAAATGCAACAACACGGGAACGAGTAAACGATCTCATCGGTAACGAGATCGAACACAAGTATGGAGATACTTGGAGATCAAATCTTGGATGACCTAGGTATCGCATGGAAAAAGGAATAGGACTACGCAACTAAGGTTCAAGCGATGAGATCCGTGAGTGCATGGGTGGTCATTATGGGCATCCAGGTCCCGCTGTTGATCATTGACGCAAGAGGAGTCTTGGTAATTTCCGTAGCATATCCGAGCCGAAGGGTGGCATACTTAAGGGTGGGAACGCTTTGGGATCGAACCGGCACCGCGGCAGAAATAAGAGAGAGAGACTAGAAAGGTTCCGGGTAATATCCGATGTTGATCGGAAGGGGTCCAGAAGGATTTCTGGAGTGTGAAATATAATAATATGTGTTTTATATTAATTAGTTGAATTAATATTAAAACATATTTTATTTTATATTTATGGGCAGCTATTTCCTATTGGGCTGCTTCCGGTAGAAGGGCCCATAGGGCAAAGGGACAAAGAAGGAAAGGGAGAAGGGGGCCAGCCGAAAACCTAGGGTTTACCACCCACGGGTGGGGCCCAGGGCCGGCGGCGGCTTGGGGGTTTCCTCCCCCTTGCCCTAGGGTTTGACCCTGCCCCCTCCCACCTATAAATAGAGGAGCCCCCTCTCCTCTATTTTCACCACAATAACAAGTTCTATCCTCTCCCTCTAAACCCTAAAGCTCTCTCCATAGGATTGGATCTAGATATTGGGATTAGATCTCCACCTCCGCACTACCTTCATGCGCAAGACGGTCTGGCTTCCATCTTCTTCCGCTGCTCGGCTAGATTGGATCCCGGGAGACGTTCCTACACCGAACATGTGTAGAGCTTTGAGGTGCAACACTTTGGGCGTTGTCTTCATCGCTATAAGCCTTCCTGCATAAGGTGGGCCACAGCCTTCAAGGGTATTATTACCGTCCTCCCTCTCCATTACGTATGTATATATAGAATAGATCTTGGTTGTCGTGTTCACGTAGCTAGCATTTTTTTTGATTTTCTGCACCAAACCCTAACAGTGGTATAAGAGCCAAACCTATGGATAGACATGTCGTACAGATAGAACACATAGAAATATGTGGGCGTTGATTCTCTAGTTGCGACCCTTTTTCGTGTTCTTGTTATATCGTGGGATTGATTGATGAAGCTGAAAGAGCATGTGGGCCCCCATGTGTGGTTTTGGTAATTAATGACAATCTCTATGGACTAATTCTTGTATCAAGTTGTACTTGTAGGAATTGTCCATAGGCAATTCTTGAACCATATGTTGGCTTCAAGGTTAGGAGAAGAAGAAAGTGATGAAGATCAAGTGTTGACCAAGGTGTTCAAGGAGTGATCCAAATATTGGTCATGTGAGAGTTGAGCCAACAACAAGTGTGTCTTGAAGAATATATGGAGTGATACCTCTTGTGTACCTTCAAGACACCAACATAATAAATAAAGAAGAAATGAAGGAGAAGAATAAAGAAGATTAAGGGTGTATTGAAGAAGAAGATAGAGTTCCTCATGTGCATATTCAAGAGATCATCCAAATGGAGTTAGAATATAAGTTGTGCAAACTAAATATGTGCCATATCTAGAAGATCTCATGCTTGATGCTTGCCCTCCTTGGTGACCATGGATCAATGAAGACAAGGTCAAAGTAAAGGTTTCCCCATGTTGTATGGGGGAGCAACTTGCAAGTCTTCATCAAGCGAGTGCGTACAAGAGAAATCAAGAAAGGTGTTCAATCTTGAGAAGGACAAGATCGTCTAAATAAAAATCAAGTGGAATATGCGCAAGGCAAAGGTATGATCTTGATAGGGTTTCCTTCTTACCGGTCTCGTGGTGTTAGTTGGGGAGAGCGGATTATAGGATAGATAACCTTACTATCAAGAGGGGCTCTCAAGTGAGTAACTCGATCATATCTTTCAAAGAGAGCTCAAACCTTTGCATACTTAGCATCATCCTTTCTTGGTTGTTATTTGGATCTTATCCATGTGAGGTTCTGGATCTTGTGGTAATATTCATAACAAGCTCTAGTTCATCAAAAAAAGATTTCCCTTTTATATCTTATTGCGTTTTTGATCTTTGAGGTTTTCTGGTTTCTCACCAAGGGAGGTATCTCACATTATAATACATGAAATGTTCTCACTTGGTGGTGTCCAATATTTGGGTAGCTCTTGCCGTCCTCTTTCCACCAAAATTGGTTTCGGGTCAATCGGAGTTTCCAAACTCTAGATATCGACATTTGAAGTTTGCCTCTTATTTGGTTCTATCCTCCCTGGCTGAAACAAAAGGTTGATGGAATATCCAGACCAGAATCTCCGGTGTGCAAACACCGGAGTTTCCGGTGTGGACCGGAGAGAGACCGGATTCTCCGGTGCGTTCATGTAGATCGGAGTCTCCGGTGTGGACAGACCAGAGTCTCCGGTGTACAAGAGACCAGAGTCTTTGAAGAATTTCCGGAGGATGTTTCCCCAAGTCAGCTGGGACATTCTGTATGGTGATCTGGAGACGGACCGAAGATGGTCCGGAGTCTCCAGTGTAGACCGGAGTCCCCGATCTCCAGACCGGAGTCTCCGGTGTGGAAGTTCCCCAACAAGCAGAAAATGGTCAGAAATCAGTGGGCCTATATAAAGGGCCCTTCTTCCCCAATGGACCTTGTTCGAGTTCTACAATCTTTCCCTTCCATTCTTGACCCTCTTGAGATTTATTCTCTTCAATCTCTCCCTTGATTCTTGCATATACTTTAGGGATTTGAAAGAGGAGATCTAGATCTACAACCCCACCGATCAATCTCTCCTCTAAGTGAGTGGAAATCTTGGGATCTAGATCTTGGAGTCTTTTGTGGATTTCATCCATTTTTCTTACTCTCTTATTCCCCCACAAGCTTTTGCAGCTTTGGTGGAATTTGGGAGAGAAGGATTTGAGCACTTCTTGTGTTCTTGCCATTTGCATTTGGTGCAACGGTTTGAGTTCTCGGTGAGGATTCGATTGAGTGAAAGGTGAGAAGCTTTTTACTCTTGGGTTCTTGGAACCCTAGACGGTTTGGTGGTTTTGCAGGTTCTTGGATTACTTGGGGCCTCAAATTTAGTTTTGGATCTTTCCCCAAGCTTGTTTGTTGGGAGCCTCCAGTTGAGTTGTGGAGAAGTGCCCCAACCTTGTGAGAGGTTCCGGATTGCCACCGACAAGTGCACCGATAGTGGAAGTGTGGATAGATCCCATTGGGGTGAGATTCACAGGAGAGTAAGGGAGGCCTTCTATGGTGTTGGTGGTTTGATACCACCCCCTCTCCAAACGAGACATACTCCATGTTGGGAGGAACTCAGTAAAACATCGTCGTCTCTGCGTGCCTCGGTTATCTCTATATCTGAGCTCTTACTTATGCACCTTACTTTGATAGTCTTTGTGCTTGAAGTATATATCTTGCTATCACATAGTTGTTTGTATTGCTTAGCATAAGTTGTTGGTGCACATAGCTGATCCCTAGTTGTTCTAGGTTTTGTGCTTGACAAAGTAAACACTAGTTTTATTCCGCCTTTGTTGAGCCACTCTCAGAAAAGTTTTAAACCGCCTATTCACACCCCTCTAGGCAACATCTGTATCCTTTCAGAAGCGGCCCAGACCGACTTTACGCATAAGCTTATGCGAGACTGGTTCCACGCTCAACATACGGCTTGTTCTGTATAAGTGGCTGGCGGGTGTCTGCCTCTCTTTCAATAATGGATATGAATTTTACACCAGAGGCCTTGAAAAGGGAGGAAAGAGGCAATCATTGAATCAATGTTGTGGCTCAACGTTCATAGGTGGGAATGGGTTCTACCATGAAAGCCCTAAAAGCCGCGTAAAATTGCAAAAGGATAAAGTAGAGGCGTCTAACTTTGTTTTGCAGGGGCGTGTGTCATGACATGGTAATGGTAAGTTTATGAAACGTTTTTTTCCATTAGAGCGCTCGATGGAGATCAGGGCGCTGCAACCATGTCATGACACCATACTTTGAAGTATATGTTTGCACATCTTGTTTGGCATAGTATATAAGATATACGATGGTAGATAAATAGGATGATCCCTCTCGATTCCAATGAGAGTGTTCCCCTCATGTGTGCACCACCAAGAAAGTTCTTCGGTATGAGGCATGCCGTGACGATCGAGTGTGAGACATACCTACATTCGCATATAGTGGGTGCAAGCGTTGCACTACAATACACACAATTTAGAGTTGGCAAGCCTAGCATGTAAAAACATGGCCTCAGAATGCAAGAGACCGAAAGGTCGAGCATGAATCACATGGGGATGTGATTGACATTTAGAATGTCTACCATTGGAGCTATGTCAGCGACCATGACGATTGATGGCTTAGTTGATGTGGAGCCTGTTGGGAACCCCAAGAGTAAGGTGTGAAGCAGCATAACAACAAGTTTCCCCTCAGTAAGAAACCGAGGTTATCAAACCAGTAGGAGGAAGGAAACGTCACATAGGTGTTGCAAGCAACGTGGAAACCTGCACAACACAAACTCAAGACTTTGCCCCAACTATCAGTGAGGTTGTCAATATCACCGGTTGTTGTAACAAAGGATTAACTGTATGGTGTGGAAGGTAATGGTTTGCAGCAAGTAAACAGGTAACAATGGAGGATGTATCAATGGTAAAGATTGGACCGGAATCCATAGTTCACTAGAGGTGCTCTCCTTAGATAAACAACATGGCATAAAGGGTAAACAAATTACAGCAGGGCAATTGACAGGAACTGAGCATGGCATAACAATACAATACTAGACAAAAAGATCCTATGCGATTCGATTGGACAATACAACAATATACATAGACCGCCATCCAACTACATCTATGACTAGAAGTCCACCTTCAGGTTATCATCCGAACCCCCTCCAGTATTAAGTTGCAAGCAACAGACAACTACTTTAAGCAAAGTGTGTAAGGTAAACAATCCACTTGTTCCATGAACAAGAGACCGTTGTTTTCTCCCTATTGGCAATAGCACATCTACAACCGAAGAGATTTCTGTCACTTCCCTTGTAAACTAGAGGCATGAACCCACTATCGAGCATAAATACTCCCTCTTGGAGTCACTAGCAACTACTTGGCCAAGATATCTACTAACAACGGAGAGCATGCAAGATCACAAACAACACAGACATGATATAATCAAATAGACAAAACCATTAATCAATCTGACATAGTAATCTCAATATCCATCAGATCCCCATAAAAACAACATGCATGATTACAAATAGATTAGATCTTGATCATGAACGGAGCTCACAAGATCTATACATGAAAGCACAAGGAGGAGATACAACCATCTAGCTACTACATGGACCCGTAGTCCAAGGTGGAACTACTCACGCTTCATACCGGAGGCTGGCATGATGAAGAAGAAGGCCTCCGGGATGATCTCCCCTCCGGCAGGGTGCCGGGAAGAACTTCAGATCCCCTCGATCTAGGGACGATGGTGGCGGCGGCTATAGAAGGTTTCATGGAGTTTTGATTGGGTTCCTAGGGTTTCTGCATCAGGGGCTTCTTATAGGCGAAGGGGCGAGCAAGGAGGGCCACCAGGGGGGCCACAGCCTACCTAGGCGCGGGGTGAGCCCACCCGCGCCTAGGGGGTTCGGCCGCCCTGTGGCGCCTCTCCGTCTCGTCTTCTGGCTTCGTGTCGCCCACGGTAAAATATTGACTTTGGCTTTTGTTCCGTCCAATTCCGAGAATATTGATTTTCTGCCTTTCTAGAACCAAAAACAGAAGAAAACTGGCAACTGGCACTATGGCAACTTGTTAATAGGTTAGGTCTAGAAAAGATATAAAAACACCTCAAAGTTTAGACAAAGCAAAGCAAAGTAGATACTAAACAAGCATGTAGCATAAAAAATTATAGATATGTTTCCGACGTATCAAGCATCCCCAAGCTTAACTCCTGCTCGTCCTCGAGTAGGTAAGTGATAAAAGAATAATTTTTGAGGTGACATGCACTGTAAAAACCAAGATCAAACCATTTGCAAGCATTGAAAGCTGGGATCAAAGATCTCTAAACATGTGCATGAAAATGGAGTTCTAACCATAGGACATAGTAACTATGCATGCAACATGAAAGGCTACAAACAAAGATCATGAATAACATGCATTGAAAACATTTGTTTGTTTCACATACAGAAAACATGGCATAGCGGCATTCATATTGTCCCTCATAGAGTAGCAAATAGATGCATAGGACACCTTCAAAGTTCATAAGAGTGACTAGATACAAATAGCACAAGAACAAGCAATATCACAATATGCATCAATCAATAAGTTTTGGTACACTACACACAGAATGGCAACTATGATCTCTTAATGGTGCCTAAAGGTAGAAGGTGGAGACTCAATATAATAGTGTAAGAAAGGCCCTTCATAAAGGGAAGCAGGGATTTCAAGTTTCAAAAAGACCTTCCAAAAATTATGGTACTTGTTAGCTTCCAGCCCTCATTGCCCCTATCATAAGCATCTTGAAGTGATTAAGGTTAAAGTGAACAATGATGGAGTATATGCTTGACAAAGTATAAGTTAGCAATCTCAAGTCCCTTGAATACAAGGGCCACACCTCATGCTACTCAACTTCAGTCACCTGTAATTTCTTGTCATAGTAAGTACATGCGTATCATAGAGAACCGCCAACGGGGTACCCCTTGCACATGGTACAAGAGCTATCCCATAACCAAAATGACAAGGCAAGCAGACAATGAGCATCTCATCGATCTTTTTTATTTACTATGTGCATAGCTTTTTTATTGAGGATGCTTCATAGATAGCTCATTATGATGATGCTGCAAGTTTCCACCATGATTAGGCATGGCTTAGGCTAGCGGCCCAGGCGTTTATCTAACAAAAAAATACATAACGCCATGGACTTACAAGCTCCCTCTTTATTTCACACGGATGACATCCATAGACAAAAGAGCATGATATGAACTGTGTACAAAGTACAAGTGCAATGTTGAAAAACGTTTCCCGTGACAGCACGGTTCTGCTAATTCCAACGTATAAGTGCAAGCATATACAACATAGATGACACAATAGTTCAAGTTTATGTAACAACCCTAGTTTTATTGCTATTAATCAGGAATTGATTGTGCATTCATGAGCATCATCTTAAAAAAATGCATGCAACAAATAGATTCTCAAAATCCTAAACCCTAGTTTTCCTCTCTCTTTGAAATCAATTCAAATGGCTTTTGAATTTTGAAAAAACCCCAAAACCTATCGAGCCCAAATGGATTACAAGGGCCCCTCGACTATTCTAAATAGTTACAAAATTTCTGGTATTTTGAAAACCATCCAAAACATATTTGAAAATGGAAATACAAAGAGAAAAGAGAAAACAGAAAAGAAAAATATTCTGCAATAAAAAAACCTAATCCTAACTCTCTCTAGGCCGAAGCCCAACTCCCTCTCTTATCTTCCTGTCGCCTAGCGCACCCTGGCCCTTTCCTCTTGCTTTGGTGCAGCCCACTTGGCCCAACTCGCGGCCCACCCTAGCCTCATACCGTTTCAGCCTCTTTCCTCCCTTTCGTCTTCATCGACAACGACAGAGAGCAGCTCCGTGTCGTTGCCGCCGCCGTCCGCCACCGGAGATGCGCCACGATTCATGCTGCCGCCCGCCGATGCCTACAAGAAGCCCCGCCTTGCCGCCGGAGAACCTAGCACGCACTCTGCCCTTCCCTAACCTCTCTCTCCCGCGCGAGGACTAAACCCTAGTCACCGGGAACCGCCAGTCGCTGCCGTTTCCGAGCTCCCCTCGACCAGCCGAGGCCACCGTTGGAACCACGTCGTCGCCCTTGCTCACCTCCTCGGAGCACGCAAGCGGGGATGGCTCCACCTCACCGGAATCGAGCTTGTTTCCATCACCGTCCGCCGCAGTCGACGCTTCAATTCATCGCCGTCCGACCTTGCCCCGCCTCCCCGACACCACCACCGCACTCCTGGTGAGCTGTTGGTCCCTGTGGACCTTCTCTCCCGCTTCCTCTCGACCTGGTTCTTCCTCCCCGTGAGCAACTGCAAGCTCCACCGTCGCTCGCCGTCGGAGAGGTTGCTCCGGTGACCAATCCGGGGCGACGCCGCCACTACTTGGCTCAGCACGCACGCCCGCGTCCAGCGCGCCCCCTCTCACAGCCCCGCGCGTGCCCTATCGCCGAGCCCGAGCTCGATCTGGGAGGAGCTCCATGGCTGACGTCAGCATGACGTCAGCATGGTGCAATATTCCACATTCCTTTATTTTAATTGTTTTTGAAATTCTTTTCAGTAAATAATAAATATGACATGTGGGCCCCTATTGTAAGTTAAATAAATAATTCAGAAATGTTTTCTGATTAAATAAAATGTTAAAGTAACTTTAAAATGTAAATTATTTTATTATATTCTAAAAATGATTTAAAATGAATTAAAAATGGAGAAATTCATAACTAATTCATTTTAAATCAGAAAAATACAAATAATATACCAAAATGATCAGAAAAATAAGATCTGTCCAATAACATTATAATCATGCATTGTTAATCAACTTTTATGACAAGTTTAATTAGAAGAACAAAACAACCCCTCTCATATACATCTAGAGTTTCTCCGAATTAGGGTTTATACCCCTCGGGACCCCGATTAAGTTGTCAAGCATGCCTTAGATTTCAATGCAATTTAATCTATCATATCATCATCCTTGCTTGAGCATTGCATTGATGCCATGTGTTGATTGTTTCCCTTCCTTTCTGGTGTTTGGTTATTCTTCGGTAGAGTACGATATCGGAATCGAGATCAAGGTCAAAGCCCGAGATCAATACCATTGAAGCTCGAAGATCAATACTTGACCAACTGTAACCAAGTAAAGTACCAGGTGTCTGGAACTCTGCTTTATGGATATCAACTGGCAAAGGCAAGCGAAGCCCCACACATACATATAAATCCTATGCTTTCAAAGTATTTACATTCTTGCCATGTGCATACGATTCCAAAGTCTTTTATCGATAGATAGAGTAATCCTATCTGATGCATGTTTCCTTTGTAGCCTATACTCCCTAATACACTGCTTCTAGCATAACTAGGATTTGGCTTGTGAAGAATTGCTAGAGCTATTACATCTGTTGTGCTTAGCCATGCTTAGATGTTACCACTGGTCCATCCGGCTGATGAATCAGAGCTACGAATGAACCTAGTATGACAGGATGACGTGGTATGATTAGAGATGGATAATAAACATGCTAAGGCTTGTATGGGAGGCCACGTGGGTTTTGGTTTTTGCTGTCCCATACTTGCCACCCTTAGGACCCGATGTTCTTGCCTCTTGAACCAAGACGAGCGTATAGCCACACGGGGCCTGGAAACCCCCTCGACCAACTAACTTGCCGAGTAGATTCCATGAGTCACATAGTTTGGGCTTTCCATTTGACATACGTATTCTGGTTCTTCCCGAAGGAGGTAAAGGAGGTGCAGTCATAACAGGTAGGTAAGCATGGCCGGGAACAAGAGATGCCCGACATACATAATCTTGAACCCCGCACACATCATTAGTGACTGGCTTCGGGACTAAACCCGTTATGACGGCATATCCCTAGTACGTGACTCATGGTCTCGGCGAAAGCAAGCTAAAGGTCGTGGTCAACCACTCTCTACCGGCCTTCCAAGGAAGAGGGCTAATGATCTGGCATTAAGAATCGGTTGGTACGTGTGGGTAAAGTTGTACACTCCTGCAGGGTTATTAATCTTTTCGAAAAGCCGCATTCGCGGTTATGGACGACTTGGGAACGGACATGAAGATCATAGAGAACTTGAACCTAATCATAAAACTTGGCAAGTTAAGTAGCGTGTGCTTAATGATGCTTCCTCAGGGATCGAGGGGGTGATCCTAGATAGGTTCAGCTGATGATTATTCGGTGGATATCAAAAGATGATCAAAGCTAGAGATGTCGCTCTCTTATCCCCTTTTAAAAATATTCTGATTAGTCGAGATTCTTCTCCTTATTTTTTTGAAAACAAAAGATGGATTTATGCAAAATAACTCCACCAGCCATAAGTCTTGCGGAGTACACCCTATACTCACCCTTGCTTCGTTGAT
This sequence comes from Avena insularis, assembly GCA_023614405.1. Lineage (NCBI taxonomy): Eukaryota > Viridiplantae > Streptophyta > Magnoliopsida > Poales > Poaceae > Avena > Avena insularis. The sequence goes on from CM042695.1 coordinate 87,100,760, forward strand.
GCTTTTGCAGCAGAGTAAGTGTTACCATAGAAGAAGAGTTCCTCACGGCATTGACATTGACGAGTAGCTTGGGGTTCCCAGCCGACAGTCTGGGATCTATGGATGGGACGTCATCGTTATGCTTCAGACCTCTTAGGACATTTGTTAAGTTTGCTATACTTAATAGCATATTTTTCCTTCCGTTGTTTGATGTTTGTGGTCAGTGACCTATGCTTGTAATATTTTGGTTCTTCGCTTAGTTATGAGCTTGCTGTAATAATTTTTGTGTCATAGGGTCACTGTTGTGTTACCGATTCTCTCTCTGTACTCTTTCGAGATTAGGTTAGGCTTATGTTCAGACGAAGGTCTAGGATTTGTCTAGCCTTAATCCCGGGGGTGTCACAGGTTTTGGTATCAGAGCAGTACCGATTGTAGGAAACCTTTCTATTGGTCGATGTTGAGTCTAGTGTTTGGGAAAACTATTTTCAAAGATGAAAATTATGTGCGAAAACTCTGGTATGCTTCTTTTTCTCCTTATCCAGTTTCGCTCTAACTCTGGGTCATCTTATCTTGTGTTGATTTGGAAAAGTTTTGCTATCGAGTCTCCTTATTCAAAGTTAGGTGCCTCTTCAGACATGCCGGTTCTCAACCATTTGACCTACTGTTGAGTTCTCTAGAGTCAGTTGTGTATGTTCCTTGTTTCCCTTTGTTTTGTTTCTTCTGAGAGATTCCTTTCCATCATGATCTCTCTACCTTATGGGTCCACAACATCATGTTCATGGTCCCATATTGATCTGTTCTAGACCTTGAAGTTTCCTTTCGCCTCGTGTGCCTCCTTTTTATTTGTTCGGGTACTTCAAAAGTTGTTTCTTCTCTTGGAAGCTACCTTGTGGTACCCTCCGTGCTACTAAGATAGTAGTTACTCCTTTCTTTGGGTTTTAACCCTCAGACTTGAACTTAAGATCCCCGATTGTGCTAGATTCTGGTGTTGAGAATCTTGTACATGAAGCTGAGCTTTAATCCAAGATCCATTTTAATTGACCCTTGTGGTTAATGTTCACACATTACCTTAGGATGGCTAGTACCTTCTAGTATAGCCTTCAAGCTTGTGGATATTGTTGCTATTGAACAATGATGATACAGGACTTCCCTACCACTAGCTATGGCAGATGTTCTTTAATATAACCAAATATATTACGACAAGAGTGCTATTTGCAATACTCACATCTACACTCGTGACTCTGCCACACCTTCCTTTTCATGTATTGGTATTCGGAAGATTGTTGACTTATGCGTCCGCATATCGGGATTCTATCCTGAGCATGTTCCTTTTTCCTTGTTGCTTTCCGACCTTTGTCTACCTGTTGGTAGCCAAGTAGTAAATGTGCATTGGTGTCTTCCAATGCAAGATACTCTTGTGGTCCATCATGACAAACCAGTTCGGGATGTCAGGAGAAATAAACTCCAATACCTCATCATTTCTAAGACCAGGTCAAAGTGTTGTAATCCGTAGATCAATAAGCATTGATTAGCTTATGTTCTGTTCTACCTTAAAGTATCACACCCTTTCTATACTAAGAGGTCATGCTGAGATTGATGACCCTCTTAATGAAGTGATACTCTTACACATAATTACCCACCCTTCCTCGAGCTTCCATGCTCAAAAATGTTGCGTGTGTGTAATGATGTGACTATCTAAATTTTTAGCAATTCTTATTGCTTTGAACTTCAAGGACATTTGTGTCATTCTTAGCGTGATGGTTAACTCTATCACTATGCAAAGTTTGATTGTGCTACCAAGTCCGTTATTCTAGTGCACTCTCTTCGGTCAAAGAGTTAGGCTTATGCCGAACCTCTGCGACTATGTCTTCTTTCCCTACCAAGCAAGTTTCCTCCCGAGCTAAGTGACATATAGGTGGTTCATAATATTCTAGACGTCTTTCTAGAAGTATCGCCATGTTGCCACATGACCGTGTTGTCAGGTTCTTGAGTAAGTTGTTTCTTTAAACTGCTCTTTTCTCCAAGGATCCATACTAGATACCCCTAAGCTAGTTGGTTGAACTTAAACAACAACCTGGGGAGTTGAAAGACAAAAGTTCTATCCAACTTTGCTCCTCAATGATGGGATGTCTAGTTTTGTCCGTATTGAAGTAAGATAGTATGTCCTTTGTGGATATGTTATCTTCCCTCCTTTGATTTGATCTGGGTAACCGTCAAATCAAACTCAGTTCCAAGGACAATCTTGATGGTGTATCTACTTGTGATGTTTCACCTAGGTACATCTTCATGTTCTTTGGTCTGACCAGTATTTCTGCCTTGTTCATACAACATATGATTCCATCTTTTTGGAGTGTATAGATAAGTTTGTTATTGAGCCCATCGATGACATTCCTAACTTCTCCATGTTATACCAGACTCATTAATGACATTCCTAATGTTGTAAACTTTTGAGAACCATTTTCGTGTTATCCCGAAGTATGTGTTCTGGATGTTAGAAGTAACCTTATCTGGTTCATGTGCAAATGTTGAAAGATGTCGTCGTGGATTCAAGAAGAGTTATCTTTGTTTCCTCGAGAATCATTCCAAGTTAGTCAAGCATGTGCGAGGTAATATTGATGTGGTAGGTTGATACCTTCACATTTCGAGAAAATCCTCCAATCACACCAAGCCACTGATTGATTTTTTTATGGAAGATAAGAAGTCCAACAAAACTTCTACATCCTCCTAAATGTTTCCTAACAAGGATTCAGTTGTGTTTAGTTGCAAACAATTCATGTAGGTGCAATTGTATTTTGATAACTTGCTAATACATGTGTTTAGCAAACTAGCTCATCCTCTGGAGCTTGACATTGTAGTCCATGTCTTGAGAATCTAGTGACTTTACCTCTGGTAAATGTTGCACCCTTTCTATTCAGATATGTTGAGCCTGAAGTATCTCTCCACCTAACCAAAGCTGAATCTCAAGCAGCAACGATGGTTGGTGTTCCTCAAGGTTATGACTTAGGTCTCTTTGTAAATCTAGCAAAGCTTATGTAATGGTTGACACAATCAGTTGGAAGACCTATTGCCATACCCTTGAATCAGCAATAACAACCATTCTTCATGAGGCATCTTCTATGATTTAATATAGGAGTTGCGCTTATGGTTTCCTTTGGATCCGAAGTCCGACCTTTACTTGATGACTGGTTAAAGGCTTGTCAGTAGCCTGATATCAGTATTTCAAACCTCAAGGAGAACATTTAAAGTAGAGTTGCTAAATGTCTCTCAGTCAATCCTCCAGACCCTTTTATGATGGCAAGAGTCTTATTACTTGGAGTCTGAGAATGAAGTTTCTTTCTTCTCGTGTCATCAGGAATATTTTTAACTATTCATCTTGGTGGTGTAAAGTGAAGTTATGATCTTTGGCAAAGATTTTGATAGTCCTGGATGAATAAAGAGTTTCCTTCCCGCTTTCTTAAACATGTTTGAAGAGCGACCATGATTTCGGTAATCAATAGTTTCTCTTGTTACTTGTTCCTTGTGACTCTTATGAGTCCTTGCCACCAAAACACATTTCTGTCTTGGCCTTCTATTGAATGAAAGATTGACCCTTTTGTTTCAAAAGTAGATCAACAGCTTGGTTTTGTTGGTATCTATGTCTTCCACCTATAAAGCTCTACTTATGCTGTCTAGTAGAGGTTTACCTCTCGAAGTCTGCGTAACTTTCTCCATCTGTTGGAAGCTTTCTTCCCTTAGAAGTCAAAACTCTTTTGTAAGATCTATGGTCTCAATCCTTATGAAGACCATTTATCTATTAACTTGAAACCTTCTCCTTTTGTTTCCTTCGTTACCGTGACGTGTTTCATGTTTGTTGGCTTTAGAGATGTTTGCAAAACATCTATCCATGAGTTAACCATGAGATACTCAGTTCGTGGTTCTGTGTCATTCCCTCTTTTCCTTGGTATGAGCAGCCACCTCGAAGATTGCAAAGCGCTTCGTCCATTCATCATGGTGGCATGGATCAACCTTTTCGAGAAGATCGTCAAAGTTTAGTGTGAACCTGTTCCTTCTATCTTCCTACGTAGGAATCTCGGGTCGAGATTCTTTTAGGGGGGATAGAATTGTAACAACCCTAGTTTTATTAATATTAATCAGGAATTGATTGTGCATTCATGAGCATCATCTTAAAAAAATGCATGCAACAAATAGATTCTCAAAATCCTAAACCCTAGTTTTCCTCTCTCTTTGAAATCAATTCAAATGGCTTTTGAATTTTGAAAAAAACCCAAATCCTATGGATCCCAAATGGATTACAAGGGCCCCTCGACTATTTTAAATAGTTACAAAATTTCTGGTATTTTGAAAACCATCCAAAATATATTTGAAAATGGAAATACAAAGAGAAAAGAGAAAACAGAAAAGAAAAACACTCTGCAATAAAAAAACCTAATCCTAACTCTCTCTGGGCCGAAGCCCAACTCCCTCTCTTCTCTTCCTGTCGCCCAGCGCAGCAAACCCTGGCCCTTTCCTCTTGCTTTGGTGCAGCCCACCTGGCCCAACTCGCGGCCCAGCCTGGCCTCATACCGTTTTGGCCTCTTTCCTCCCTTTCGTCTTCATCAACGATGACGGAGAGCAGCTCCGTGTCGCCGCCGTCGCCGTCCGCCATCGGAGAGGCGCCACGATTCGTGCCGCCGCCCTCCGGTGCCTACAAGAAGCCCCGCCTTGCCGCCGGAGAAACCTAGCATGCACTCTCCCCTCCCCAACCTCTCTCTCCCGCGCGAGGACCAAACCCTAGTCATCGGGAACCGCCAGTCATCGATGTTTCCGAGCTCCCCTCGACCAGCCAAGGCCACCGTTGGAATCATGTCGCCGCCCTTGCTCACCTCCTCGGAGCATGCAAGCGGGGATGGCTCCACCTCGCCGGAATCGAGCTTGTTTCCATCGTCGGTCGCCGCAGTCGACGCTTCAATTCATCGTCGTCCGACCTTGCCTTGCCTCCCCGACACCACCACCGCACTCCTTGTGAGTTGCTGATCCCTGTGGACCTTCTCTCCCGCTTCCTCTTGGCCTGGTTCTTCCTCCCCATGAGAAACTACAAGCTCCGCCGCTTCTCGCCATCGGAGAGGTCGCTTCGGTGACCAATCCAGGGCGGCGCCGCCACTATTTGGCTCAGCACACACGCCCGCGTCCAGCGTGCCCCCTCTCGCAGCCCCACGCGCGCCCTGTCGCCGAGCCCTAGCTCGATCTGGGAGGAGCTCCATGGCTGACGTCAGCATGGTGCAATATTCCACATTCCTTTATTTTAATTGTTTTTGAAATTCTTTCCAGTAAATAATAAATATGACATGTGGGCTCCTGTTGTAAATTAAATAAATAATTCAGAAATGTTTTCTTATTAAATAAAATGTTAAAGTAACTTTAAAATGTAAATTATTTATAATATTCTAAAAATGATTTAAAATGAATTAATAATGGAGAAATTCATAACTAATTCATTTTAAATCAGAAAAATGCAAATAATATACCAAAATGACCGGAAAAATAAGATCTGTCCAATAGCATTATAATCATGCATTGTTAATCAACTTTTGTGACAAGTTTAATTAGAAGAACAAAACAACCCCTCTCATATACATCCGTAGTTTCTCCTAATTAGGGTTTATACCCCTCGGGACCCCGATTAAGTTGTAAAGCATGCCTTCGGGGTTTATTTCAATGCAATTTAATCTGTCATATAATCATCCTTGCTTGATCATTGCATTGATGCCATGTGTTGATTGTTTCCCTTCCTTTCCGGTGTTTGGTTATTCTCCGGTAGAGTACGATATCGGAATTGAGATCAAGGTCAAAGCCCGAGATCAACACCGTCGAAGCTCGAAGATCAATACTTGACCGACTGTAACCAAGTCAAGTACCAGGTGTTCGGAACTCTACTTTCTGGATATCAACTGGCAAAGGCAAGCGAAGCCCCACACATACGTATGAATCCTATGCTTTCAAAGTATTTACATTCTTGCCATGTGCATACGATTCCAAAGTCTTTTATCGATAGATAGAGTAATCCTATCTGATGCATGTTCCCTTTGTAGCCTATACTCCCTAATACACTGCTCCTAGCATAACTAGGATTTGGCTTGTGAAGCATTGCTAGAGCTATTACGTCTGTTGTGCTTAGCCATGCTTAGATGTTACCACTGGTCCATTCGGTTGATTAATCAGAGCTGCGAATGAACCTAGTATGTCAGGATGACATGGTATGATTAGAGATGAATAATAAACATGCTAATGCTTGTATGGGAGTCCACATGGGTTGTGGTTTTTGCAGTCCCATACTTGCCACCCTTAGGACCCGATGTTCTTGCCTCTTGAACCAATACGAGTGTACAGTCACACAGGGGCCTGGAAACCCCCTCGACCAACTAACTTGCCGAGTAGATTCCATGAGTCACATAGTTCAGGCTTTCCATTCGACATACGCATTCTTGTTCTTCCCGAAGGAGGTGCATTCATAACAGGTAGGTAAGCGTGGCTGGGAACAAGAAATTCCCGACATCCTTAATCTTGAACCCCGCACACATCATTAGGGACCGGCTTCAGGACTCGACCCATTATGGCGGCATCTCCCTAGTGCGTGACTCATGGTCTCGGTGAAAGAAAGGTAAAGGTCGTGGTCAACCACTCTGTGCCGGCCTTCCAAGGAAGAGGGCTAATGATCTGGCATTAAGAATCGGTTGGTACGTGTGGGTAAAGTTGTACACCCCTGCAGGGTTATTAATCTTTTCGAAAATCCGCATCCGCGGTTATGGACGACTTGGGAATGGACATGAAGATCATAGAGAACTTGAAACTAATCGTAAAACTTGGCAAGTTAAGTAACATGTGCTTAAGGATGCTTCCTCAGGCATCGATGGGGTGATCCTAGATAGGTTCAACTGATGATGATTCGGTGGACATCGAAAGAAGATCAAAGCTAGAGATGTCTCTCTCTTATCCCCTTTTAAAAATATTCTGATTAGTTGAGATTCTTCTCCTTCTTGTTTTGAAAACAAAAGATGGATTCATGCAAAATAACTCCACCAGCCATAAGTCTTGCGGTGTACACCCTGTACTCACCCTTGCTTCGTTGATGCTTTTGCAGCAGAATAAGTGTTACCATAGAAGAAGAGTTCCTCATGGCATTGACATCGACGAGTAGCTTGGAGTTCCCAACCGGCAGTCTGGGATCTGTGGATTGGATGTCATCGTTATGCTTCAGGCCTCTTAGGACATTGGTTAAGTTTGCTATACTTAATAGCATAATTTGCCTTCCGTTGTTTGATGTTTGTGGTTAGTGTTGGAGATATGCCCTAGAGGCAATAATAAATGTAGTTATTATTATATCTTTGTGTGTATGATAAATGTTTACATTCATGCTATAACAGTATTAACAAGGAAACATTAATACTTGTGTGATTTGTAAACTAAATTAGAGTCCCTAGTAAAGCCTCTTTATAATACTAGCTTGTTGGTTAATAAATGATTGTGGTTTCCCTATCATGAACATTGAGATGTTATTAACAACAAGATCATATCGTTAGGAGAATGATATGATGGACATACTCCTATAGATAAGCGTAGCATAAAGATCATGTCATTTTAATAGTTCAATTGCTATAAGCTTTCTGATACATAGTAACCTAATTCCTTCGACCATGAGATCATGCATATCACCATCACCAGAAGGATTCTTTGATGACATCAAACACCACACCGTAACTGGGTGGCTATAAAGGTGGCATTGAGTGTTCGGAAAGTATTGGTTGAGACACATGGATCAAGAGTGGGATTTGTCCATCCATATGACGGATAGATATACTCTGGGCCCTCTTGGTGGAATGTCATCCAATTGGCTTGCAAGCATGTGACTGGCTCACAAGGGATCACATATCACGGGAAAAGAGTACTTATCGATGCGAGGTTGAACTAGGTATGCGAGATACCGACGATCAAAACCTCGGGTAAGTAAACTATCGTGAGACAAAGGGAAATTGGTATCGTATGTAAGTGGTTCATTCGATCGCAGTAATCGTAGAAATATGTAGAACCATATGAATTTCGATTCCTCTATTGGTTATTGTTCTGAGAAATGTCTCGATCATGTCCGCATAATTCACGAACCATAGGAGACACACTTAAGGATTCGGCGTTGAGTAGTTATGGAATGATGAGTAAGAGACCGAATGTTGTTGAGTCTCGGATGGGATCCGGATATCACGAGGAGATCCGAAATGGTCCGGAGAATAAGATTCATATAAGGAAAGTCCTATTTGAGGTTGGAGAATGGTTTGGTGTTTTCATCGGGAATGTTCTAGAAGGTTCGGAATGTCCCAAGCACTCGGAGGAAGGGTACATGAATGTGTCATAACAAGTTGGAATGGTTGCATCACGTACTAGGTGTCATCATGAGCAAAACAAAGGATAATTCAGATCCTAGTTTGAAAAGTCAAACGCCAATTTGAAAAGTCAACGGCTATTTTGCTTGGTGGAGGAGAGTAGCAAACCTACTTGGGAGGAAGTCCTCTCCTCCACCACGCCTTGAAGCCGAGTTGGGAGGGACTCCTCCCTTGGCCGGCCCCTCCACCTATATAAGGAGGGCAGGCTGCCTCCAAGCACACAACTTGCACCTGCAAACCCTAGCCCCAAGCCACGGGCGCCGCCACCTCCCCGCCCCTAGGGCAAAACCCTAGCCGCCGAGTTGGGGCATCCCCTTGCCCTAGCCGCCGGCCTAGCCTCTCATCCTTGGTGTGTCTAAACCCTAGATCACCGAGGCCTCTCTCATAGTCCACCATACTCGCTCCAAAAGGCGAAGCCTCATGAGATCTCCTCTACTTCCGTACCACGCCGTGATGCGGAATCTTGAGGAGAGTGCTACAACCTCCATTTTCTGCTGGAACAAGGAGAGGAAGGTCTTTGAGTAATCTTGAGCGCAGGACTGATCATGAAGCGCCATTGAACACACGGAAGGATCGTCTACACGATCTTGAGATCGGGAAGAGTACGACTACATCACCCACGAGAATCCGCTCTCGTTAAACACTTTGAAATCTTCGAGGGTGAGTTATTCTATCGACTCGTTGCTACAATCTAGTAGATAGATCTTGGCTTGTTTGTTTGTATGCGGTAGAATTTTTTTGTTTTCCATGCTACGAACCCCTACAGTTAGTGACCTATGCTTGTAATATTTTGGTTCTTCGCTCAGTTATGAGCTTGCTGTAAAAAAATTTGTGTCATAGGGTCACTGTTGTTTTACTGATTCTCTCTCTGTACGCTTTCGAGATTAGGTTAAGCTTATGTTCAGATGAAGGTCTGGGATTTGTCTAGCCTTAATCCCGAGGGTGTCACAGTTTATTATGGGCAAAGAATATAAAGTGTGCCATCAAGTTCGTGAGGGCTTTAATCACTAAGTTTCACATAACAAAATACTTTTTAATTGGAAGATAGCTGAAAACAAGAATATATTTGGAATGGTGTAACACACCATGCATAACAACTGTTCAAAGCAGCAGTACTGGACTCAAGAGTGTTCAACCTAGCAAAAATATTTATGAAAGAGGAATTAGACTTGCCAGGTGTATTATAAATTATAATCAATTTATTTATGGCATCAAAAGCTTCATCCTTAGTACATTGAAAAATATCTTTCCCAGCCACAGCATCCAAAGCATATCAATAACAAAGAGCAATACCACGGTAGAAACTATTGATAACCAAGCTAAGACTCATCTTAGGCTCAGTTTCCCTTTGTAAAGCAGAGATTCTAGACCAAGCTTCTTTAAAACTCTCTTCACCTTTTTGCTTGAAAGCAAAGATCTCTTCCATAGGTGTCAGAGAGATAGGACCAAAACCAGACATGGTAGAAACCAGGGTAGGAACTATTTTGTGTGTGTTTTTGAATAAAGAAAGCAAACCAAACTAAACTATTTTTTTGGAGTTTTTGATAAAAAAGTCAAACAAAACCAAGCAAAAGAAACTAAGCAAACTAAAAACAAAGTAAAGAGAAAGGTTGAGGATTCCCCTTGTGAATACGTCCTTAGACTCCCTGGCAACGGCGCCAGAAAACTTGTTGATGGCTCAGTTGATGTGGAGCCTGTTGGGAACCCCAAGAGCAAGGTGTGAAGCAGCACATCAGCAAGTCTTCCCTCAGTAAGAATCCGAGGTTATCGAACCAGTAGGAGGAAGGAAACGTCACACAGGTGTTGCAAGCAACATGGAAACCTACACAACACAAGCTCAAGACTTTTCCCCAACTATCAGTGAGGTTGTCAATCTCACCGGTTGTTGTAACAAAGGATTAACTATATGGTGTGGAATGTAATGGTTTGCATCAAGTAAACATGTAACGGTGGAGGATGTATCAATGGTAAAGATTATACCGGGATCCATAGTTCACTAGAGGTGCTCTCCTTAGATAAGCAAGATGACATGAAGGGTAAACAAATTAAGCAGGGCAATTGACAAGAACTGAGCATGGCATAACATTGCAATACTAGACAAAAAGATCCTATGGGATTCGATTGGGAAATACAACAATATACATAGACCTCCATCCAACTACATCTATGACTAGAAGTCCACCTTCAGTATAGCATCCGAACCCCCTCCAGTATTAAGTTGCAAGCAACAAACAACTGCTTTAAGCAAAGTGTGTAAGGTAAACAATCCACTTGTTCCATGAACAAGAGACCATTATTTTCTCCCTAGTGGCAACACCACATCTACAACCAAAGAGATTTCTGTCACTTCCCTTGGAAACTAGAGGCATGAACCCACTATCGAGCATAAATACCCCCTCTTGGAGTCACTAGGAACTACTTGGCCAAGATAGCTACTAACAACAGAGAGCATGCAAGATCACAAACAACACAGACATGATAGAATCAAATAGACAAAACCATTAATCAATCTGACATAGTAATCTCAATATCCATCGGATCCTTGCAAACAAAACATGCATGATTACAAATAGATTAGATCTTGATCATGAACAGAGCTCACAAGATCTATACATGAAAGCACAATGAGGAGATACAACCATCTAGCTACTACATGGACCCGTAGTCCAAGGTGGAACTACTCACGCTTCATACCGGAGGCTGGCATGATGAAGAAGAAGGCCTCCGGGATGATCTCCCCTCCAACAGGGTGCCGGGAAGAACTTTAGATCCCCCTAATCTAGGGACGATGGTGGTGGTGGCTACAGAAGGTTTCGTGGAGTTTTGATTGGGTTCCTAGGGTTTCTGCATCGGGGGCTTCTTATAGGAGAAGGGGCGAGCAAGGAGGGCCACTAGGGGGGCCACACCCTACCCAGGTACGGGGTGGGCCCACCCGCACCTAGGGGGGTTTGGCCGCCCCGTGGCGCCTCTCCATCCCGTCTTCTGGCTTCGTGTCGCCCATGGTAAAATATTGACTTTGGCTTTTGTCCCGTCTAATTCCGAGAATATTGATTTTATGCCTTTCTTGAACCAAAAATGGAAGAAAACAGGCAACTGACACTGTGGCAACTTGTTAATAGGTTAGTTCCAGAATATATATAAAAACACCTCAAAGAGTATCAACAAGCATGGAGCATAAAAAATTATAGATATGTTTCTGATGTATCAACGATCGTGGGTGATGTAGTGAAATCGGATCATGTGATCACTAAAATGAATGGAGAGATGTTCGTTTTGAGTGGGAGCCCTGTTAATTTAAGTTTAAAGAGTAAAACTTAAAACTTGTGCTCAGTATATTATGAACATGATCTAAACTATTTGCAAATCCATTGTAGATGTCTCGCCCACCCACCTTCAACCTTAGCTCATTCCTAGAGAAGGACAAGATGAAAACTGATGGGTCCAACTTCACCGCCTGTCACCGCACCCTGAGAATCCTCATCACCCCCTACAAGCTCAACTATGTCTTAGAGGCAGAACTGTCCGACAAACCCATAGATACCGCCAATAAGGACGAAAAGAATGTTTGACAGTCCAAGGCGGATGATTCCTCCCTCATCCAGAGTGGAATGCTCTATGCCATGGAACCAGAGCTTTAAAAACATTTTGAGAAGATGGCTGCATTTGTGAACCTTGAGGATCTCAAATCCCTCTTTGCTCAAAAGGCTCGGGCAGCGAGGTATGAAGCTTCCGAGCTCTTCTTCTCTGTTAGGATGGAAGAGCATAGTAGTGTGAGTGAGCATGTGGTCAAAATGTCTGGCTATGTTCAATGCTTGAACGCCCTAGATTGCAAAATCCCAGACGAGCTTGCAATTGATAGGGTATTACACTCGTTGGCCCTAGCTACAAAGCTTTCGTGATGAACATGCAAGGGATGGTTAAGACCCTTGCTGAGTTGTTCGCCATGCTCAAGACTACTGAGGGGGAAATCAAGAAGGAGCACATGGTGTTGATGGTCAATAAGACCACCAACTTTAAGAAGCCAACACATAGTAAGGCCAAGAGGCCTAATAGGGATGGGAAGCAAGTTTCTCATTCCCCAAAGGGCCCAAAGCCAAAGCCAAAGCCTGGCGTCACGTGCTACTATTGCAAGGGAGATGGGCACTAGAAGCGCAACTGCCCCAAGTACCTCGAGGACAAGAAATCCGACAAGTTTGTCGCAAAACACAAAGGTATATATGATATACATGTTATTTATGTGTTCCTTACAAGCACCAGGAGAAACACTTGGGTATTTGATACCGGTTCTATTGCTCATATTTGTAACTCCTAGTAGGAGCTACGGAATAAGTGGTGCCTGGGAAAGGACGAAGTGACGATGCGTGTAGGCAACAGATCAAAGGTCGATGTCAAGGCCGTCGACGATCTGTCTCTACGTCTGCCTCTAGGATTAATTTTAGTTTTGAATAAGTGCTATGATATGTCCAATTTGCATTACCATTCTATATCATAATTTACCTCTATTCATTGATATATTTCATATTAAGAGGTGTTACTTATGTCTTTTCATCTGTTTTTGCATGTTGGATTATTCTTGGAGGATGAACTGCCAGAGTCAGGATTCTGATGGAAAAAGCGGTGTTTTGATGCAATTTCGCGAAGATCAGAAAAATACCAGTCAAACTACAAAAAATCCTATTTTCCTAGAAGACGAAGGATGCTAGAAGGTGAGGCGGAGTTGGGCCACAGGGGCCCCACACCCCCCAGGCGTGGGCCACCTTAGGCCGCGCCTATAGGGGGTGTGGCCACCCTGGCCCACCTCTGGCTCTGCCCTCTCGCCTATATCTGCTCCTCGAAACCCTAATACACGGGGAGGGACCACAGAAAGATTCTGCCGCCTCTGCGGGGCGGAAAACACTGAGAGAGCAAGAGCTCTCCGGCAGACATATTTCTGCCGGGGAAATTCCTTCCCGGAGAGGGGAGATCGTCTCCATCAACACCATCATCAAGCTAGACTTCATCGGGATCATCATCATCATCATCCACACCATCATCCATCATCTCCACCAGCACCATCATCTCCACTCCATCCCGCTATAACAATTGTGTTGAATCTTGCATAGTTCTTAGGGGAAACTTTCCCGGTGTTGATTACTATTGTAGTTTATGCTTGTGAGTGGAACCATTGAATTATTGTTTATGTTCAGATTGTTAACCATCATTATATCATCTCTGATCTTGATCCATATGATATCTCGTGAGTAGTTTGTTTAGTTCTTGAGGACATGGGAGAAGTCATGTTGTTAGCAGTGGATTTGTGTTGAGGTATTATTCAATGGTTTAGTATTTAACTTGTGGTGCTATTCTTCTAGTGGTGTCATGTGAAAGTCGACTACATGATACTTCACCATTTATGGGCCTAGGGGAATGCATTGTGTATTTGGCTACTAATTGTGGGGTTGTCAGAGTGACAGAAACCTGAACTCCCGTTAGGAAACCATTGCACAAGGGAGTGTATAATCTCAGAGTTTAAGGCTGTGGTTAGGTTTATATCTTAATTTCTTTCTTGTAGTTGCGGATTCTTGCAAGGGGTTTAATCACAAGTATGTATTAGTCCAAGTAAGGTTGGTACATTAGCACAGGTTCACCCACACAACACTTATAAAACCAAAGAAGACTACTCAGCTATATGAAACGAAAGCACTTGACAGTATTCCCATGTGTCCTCGAGAACGTTTGGTCCTCATTAGTATTTCCATAGGCTTGTCCTTTGCTAAGAAAGGATTGGGCCACTGCTACAATTATTTGCTGTCTTTATTTACTTGAACTTTATTTCCTTGATTTATCAGAAAAACCCTAAAATCCGTTTGCTAAGTATTTACAGAGATTTCCTGCTCCATACCACTAGTCAACACCTTCTGCTCCTTGTTGGGATCGACAATCCTATTTATCGAAAGTACTACGATACACCCCCCTATACTTGTGGGTCATCAAGACTAGTTTCTGGCGCCGTTGCCATGGAGTGAAGCACTATTGAAGAGTGGAACTGGTAAAGGAAACTTCTACTATGAGTATTCTTTTTATTTCTGTTTGTACTTTGTTTCCAATATGGATAACCCACTTGGTTTTCTGTTTGGGAAAACTACTACCACTGTTAGGGTAGTAGATGAACCACCACCTGTTGAGGTAGATCCTTTTAAGATACCTACAAGTATTGTTGATCGTGTTATGGATAATTATTATTTAGGGGATGGAACTGTCCACTCTGGTGATCACTTGCTTTTTATCCATGAATTTTGCGGGTTATTTAAGTGTGCAGGTATCACAACTAAGAAGGTGAATAAGTTACTCTCTATATCATTGAAAGGAAGAGCTGAAGAATGGTATAAGCTGCTGTAGAATGGACAATCCATGGAATGAGAGGAAATAGTTCCTCTCCTTTATTCTAAATTCTATCCTCCCAGTGAGATTCATAAGGATAGTAATCTAATATATAACTTTTGGCCTCGTGATGGAGAGAGTACAACTCAAGCTTGGGGGAGATTGAAGTTATTAATGCTTAAATGTCCTATTCATGAACTCCCTAACAATATTATTATCAATAACTTTTATGCTAGGCTTTCTCTTCATGATAAATATTCACTAGATGCTTCTTGTGCTGGATCATTCACATGTATGAAGGAAGAAGCTAAATGGGATCTCCTAGACCATATTCAACAAAACACTGAAGCATGGGAGAATGACAAAGGAAGAAAGTCGGGTATAAATTATGATTATGAATGCATTAAATCCTTTATGGGAACTGATGACTTCCGTGATATTAGTACTGAGTATGGTCTTGATTCTCAAGTTCTTGCAAAATGTTTTAAGGCCTTTGCCTCTTATATTGAAATTCCCAAAAAGGAGTGGGACAAGTACCGTGCTCCTTATAAAGATATTGTTACCCATGTTCCTGCTAGCATTGAAGTTTGTACTGTTGATCCTATTTTTCCTGAACCTTATGTGGAGAAAATCCCTTTTACTGCTAAGGTAAAGGAACATTCTATCATAGCTAATGTGGTTAGCAAAAGTGCAAAGAAAACTGCGGAACCTGATGAGCAAATAAACATTGAACCCGTGGTAGCTATTGTGAAAGATCTTGTCACTAAAAATATAGAGGATGTGCATATTGTCTTCTGTGAAGACGCTTCTAATATTGTCTCTCATCCTAGAAAAGCTAGAAAAACTAGTGTTCCTGTGCTTTCTGCTAGAATTGGTGATCATTGCTATTATGGTTTATGTGACATTGGTGCTAGTTCTAGTGCTATTCCTTATGAGCTTTACAGGGAAATTATGCATGAAATTGGTCCTTGTGAGCTTGAGGACATTGATGTGGTTATTCACCTTGCTAATAAGGAAACCATTTTCCCTATTGGTATTGTAAGAGATTTGGAAGTCCTTTGCAGTAAGATTAAGTATCTTGCTGATTTTCTAGTGCTTAGTTCAACAGCTAGTAAGACTTGTCCTATTATCTTTGGTAGACCTTTCTTGAACACTTGTGGAGCTATTATAGATTGTAAGAAGGAGAAAGTTTTAACCAGGTTGGATGGAGATTCTTATGTGTTTAACTTTTCCAAATTTTCTAAAGCTCCTTATGAAAATAGTTTGCCTAATGAAGATTTCAAGCTTGAACAACTTGCTTATATTGATCCAGTTTATGACCTTGGACCTCTTTTTGATGATTGTAAGTATGCTCATTCTGATGATAAAGTTGTTTCTTGTGACAGTTATATTGTCAACTTTATTTAAAGTGCTACTAAAAGTTATTATGAGAGAGGGAAACATGGTTTTATGCATCTCAATAATATTAAGTTTCCCCGTTTTATGTTGAAAGCCTTGAAGTTGCATTTGTTGTCTTCCTATGCTAGTTGCCTTTTGTTTCAATAATTTGTTTTCTCATGAGATTCCCTTGCATAGGAAGTGGGTTAGACTCAAATGTGTTGGATATTTGCTTCTTGATGCTCTCTTTCACTTCAAATCCATATCTTCTATGTGAGCATCTTTGAAATTATCAAGCCTAATTTAAAGGCATTAAAGAAAAGTACTTCTTGGGAGATAACCCAATAGTTTTGTTGAGTCTTGGAAGTTATTACCTTGGTAATAACCGCTCCTTATCATTTTTTGTTTTGTTTTTTGAGTCAAGATCAACTACTTTTGAGAAGTAGAGGAGTTGTGAAAAGTGGCTGTCCTGGGACAGATTTTTGTGCTGCATTGTAAAAAATCGTAAAGGAGCTCAGTACAACGGAGGGAGCTGTGATTTTATGTGCTTATTCTCCAAGTTGTTTTACAACTTTCATTAGTTTTGCACTTTTTGATTTGAGAAACAGAAGTTTTCTAGAAAAATCAATCTTTACCTGCTGGTCTGTTTTGACAGATTTCTGCCATCATTTACATTTGCCTCTTATGTTGATCTCCTTTCAGATTCTTTTTGGGTTTTTGGTAAGGAGTTGCTACAGTAGCTTTTGTTTTGACGGATTTCAGTCGAAGTTTGAACCTAAAGGTTTATTGTTTTTGCATACACTAATGTTGCCAATGAGGTTTGTGGAAGGCCTTGTATGAAATGAATTTTCAGGAGATGGAGAAAAGGAATCTGCAGAGTCCATCTTTGATTAGGTAAAAGTGCTACAAACCGAAGGTTCATGAAAACCTTATCTTTTTATATTTTTGATGTTTTCATTACATACGGAAGGTTACGAGTCGAAATAGAGGAGCAAATGGAGGCCAGGTGGGCCACATCCACCCTAGGCGCGGGCCCTAGCTGGCCGCGCCTATAGGGGGTGTGAGCCCCCTGGAGTCCGTCTCCGCCTCGTTTTCGCACAGTACCTTCCTTATGCATTGAAACTTCGTAATATATAACCCCACAGATCCCCCCGAGGTTTGTATATCGTGTTCTTGTCGTGTTTTCATTTCGATCTGTTTTTGTCAGGCAAATTCTCAGTTTTGGAGCCACAATGTCTTCCCTCTGGATCACCCATGGAGGATCCCTCCGCGGATGACATCAACCCGTACATGTACGAGTTGAAGATTCATCCGAAGGAGTTGATTCTCACGGATGGGAAGGTGCAGATGAAAGAAGTTCAAGGCCCTAAAGGAGAAGGCAGTCTGGAAGACAGGATGGAAGCATTGGAGCGGGAAGTTTTTAGGTATAAGAAGATGGCGGAACACGAAGTGGATGTCATCCATAAGATAAGTTCAGAACTCATTGCCAATCACAAGGAGGAGGTTGCCGAGCTTCAAGACGAAATCCTCTCACTCCATCAGACCACCAACCAATTACAAGCACAGCTCTACGACTTACAAAATCAAAACTATGAGTATGAGGCTAGATTTAATCGCATAAGCTCTGCTGCTAGTTTCAGGATTGTGGAAACCAAGACATCCTTTGTGGATTGGGAGCCTTTACCATAGAAGTCTTACGATGAAAAGGGAACATCACCAGCGAAGGAGTAATTCGTCATCAGGTTTGGCTTCCCGTTGGCTTGTTCCAAGCTTGGGGGAGTGCCGCGGTATCACATCATTATCTTTTATCTTTTTACCTTTTTAGTAGAGTTATATCTTGGGTAGAGAAGTTATCTTATAGGTTGGTTTGCATTGTGGAAGTATCTCTCCTTTAGTTGGTTATCTATGTATCCCTTAGTGTGAATGCCTTTATGGAATATTAATGAGAAGTCTCATCTTTTACTTTTTGCACTTCTTATTTTAGTTTGCAATCTCTATTATATGATTGATCTTGTTGATCAGTATTGGTATCACTTTGGGAGCATCAAGTTGATCTAAATTGGTTCTGGCAAACCGAGCTTTGGTCAGTAGCAACACTTTTTAAGGTTTGAAGGAAAAAGAGAAAAGCTTACAGGTATTTTGTATCTTATATTTTCTTCCTTGATTGGCTCATAAGCTTAGTATTCTTTATTTAAGATCTTTTGTGTCTTCAAGGAAGATTGCATGCTTGGCTTTATTACTTGTATGTTTGATTGTTTCTTTTGACTCTTTTGCTTGCTACCCAGCCTTGCTAGCCAAAAACCTGTTTTCAGAAGGTATAGTTCTCATGCATCCAACCCCTTCAAACCAAAACCTGTGCCATTTGTGTCCACCATATATACCTATTAGCATTATTGCTATTCCAAGTAAATTCTCAAGCTTCATCTATCTTTCAAATTAAAAATTATTCTATTATGTGAAAACTAGTCAGTAAAGCTCTCACGAACTTGATGACACACCTTATTTTCTTGCCCCTAATAAACTTGAACCATTGTGTCATCGAAGTTGTATATGCTTGCACCTATACGTTGGAATTAGCAGAACTGTGCTGTCATGGGGAACGCTTTCAACATTGCACCTGTACTTAGTACATAGTTGATATCATGCTCTTTTGTTTGCGGATGTCGTCGGTGTGAAATAAACGGGGAGCTTGTAAGTCCATGGAGTTATGTATGTGTGTTAGAGAAATGCCTGGGCCGCTAGACCAAGCCATGCCTAATCATGGTGGAAACTTGCAGCATAACCATAATGAGAAATCTATGAAGCTTTCTTCTTATATACAAAAAGAGAGACATATTGAAAAGAGGAAAGAGAGAAAAAAGGCACCATTTTACCATGGTAAATAAGAGATTGATGAGATGCTCATTGTCTGCTTTCCTTGTCATTTTGATTATGGGATAGCTCCTGTATCATGTGCAAGGGGTACCCCGTTGGCGGTTCTCTATGATACACATGTACTTACTATGACAAGAACTTACCGGTAACTAAAGTTGAGTAGCATGAGGAGCGACCCTCATACTCAAGGGACATGCGATTGCTAACTTATATTTCGTCAAGCATATACTCCATCTTTGTTCACTTTAACCTTAATCACCTAAAGATGCTTATGATAGGGGCAATGAGTGCTCAAAGCTAGTAAGTACCATAATCTTTTGAAATCTCTTTATAAACTTGAAATCCCTGCTTCCCTCTATGAAGGGCCCTTTCTTCTACTTCTTAGTTGAGTCAGTAAACCTATTCCTCTCTATCTCCAGCAAGTGTCACATCCCAAGATTTTCCAAATCTTGTAATGTGAAAAATAAATAAACAAAATAAATAATTGTTGAAATTTAGAGTGAAAAGGAACTTTTTAAATGGAAACTTAAAATCCCATCTGGAACAAACTTTGGTTAATGTTTGAATCCAACTAAATTCAAATCAAAGTGGAATGCATTCATCATAAAATGCATCTGGAAATTTAAACACTTGAGAAATAAACCAAAAACCTAAAACCCTAATGGAAGAAAAACATTCCCAAGTTATCTCCAAGCCTATGGATTTGATCCATATAAAAATTTGTCAACTAACATTTCAAAATGATCAAGAATGACAAATAGAAATATTATAAGACCATATAAATTGGTTTTACTTAATTTGGAGCCATAGATAAAATCTTATAAATTTAATAAGATAAAGAAATTGAATTTCCAAAGCTAATAAAGCATCTATCAATAAATCCATAGCAAATGGTGAGCAAATAATCTGAAATATATTTAAAAGGATAAACTAATATTAAATAAGATTTTACAAATTGGAATCACCAAGTTTGGATCTTTAAATAAAAAGATATGGGTTTTATAAGAAATATTAATTAAAGAATATTTGAAAGACCAAATAAATCTTGGCCTAATCCATAAGCAAATGGAATGAATATAATCCAAATCCAAATAAAATAATGGATAAAGAATTTTCCAAATAAAATAAAATGGCATAAACCAAATTCTATTTGAATAAAGACAAATCCAATTTATAAATGATTAATAAATCATATTAAAAACACCTCCAAATAATTCAAGATGAATTATTTGACACCCTATTAAAAAATAAAAACCTACTGAAAAGATTTGGAAGGTTTAAGGATTCAAATGGTGTTTTGTAGATATTATTAAATCTTATTTGAATTAAAACAAAGGCCTAATTAAATAATTAAAAGACCCCAAAAATAATAAAGTTTTATTCCCAAAATTGACTTCAGAATATACTATTAATTAGTATTTGAGTCTTCACAAAATTTGGCAAAGATTTGAATTCAAATGAATGTTTAAATTGTTTAAACAAAATCAAAACAGAATATTAGAAACAGAAAAAGAAAAACAAAGCAGTACAAAAAAAATGGAAACAAACCCAGCCAGCCCAGCTAGCCCAACAAGGCCCAACGAGCCCATTCCCCACCCCACCCGCAGCGAATCGTTTTCACTCACGAATCGACCCGCTGAGTCTATGACGACCAGGCCCCACTCTTCTCTCTCTCTCTCTCGCTGACGTCTCGACCCCACACCACATCATCATCTTCCTCACCCCGCTGACCCCGCCCCTCACTTCGCCGACCGTTGCAGGCGATTAAAGCTCGGCTTAATTCGCGTTAACGCCGCAGTAAAACCACCCCACGACCATGCCTTCTTAATCGCCTGCGTCCCCTCTCTCTTTTCCCCCAGTCATCGCCCCACCGGAGCCCCCAGGCTGTCCCCAATTCCCCCTGCACTGCCCTCTGCTCCGGCGAGCTCCACCTTCAATTCCGGCCACACCTCGCCGCCCCTTGCCTCCTCGACCACGCTCACTTGCTTCCCACCTCCTGGCAAACCTCCCTGTAGCGCCAGCTCGCCCGCGCGTGCCCCCCAGCATCGGCAACGACGACGACCAGCAGCTATGTAAGATAGCCAAATGAGCTATGTAAGATGTAATAAATTATTTTATTCCTAGTTATAAAGTTGTATTATGACCTTTGTTTCTTGATATTACATCTTAACTGTGGATGCTAGCTATTGATCTAGGGACTAGCATTGTAAACACAGGGATCTCTACCTTATTAAAGGTTGGGAACCTTACAGATGGTATCAGAGCATTGTGTTGCCTGTAGTATTTGTAACCCTAGGATTGGACAAAACCCCTTAGAAAAATAGGAGTTGTATTTTGTTTCAAAACTTATTTACAAACAATCTTGTAAACTCTTTCCTCAACCATTTTTGGTTTTGATTCTACATCTCTTCTATTTCAACTTGATGGATAAAGCCTTCTCCATGGCCAAAGACTTCACCATGTGCAAAATACTTCATCAACTCTAATGACTTCAACATCTTCAAGTGATTTCAACCTTATTCTCAACAAGGACTTCAACCTTGGATATCACTAAGGACTACAAGAGAGACAAGAAATATTGCTCAAGACTTGAAGACTAAGGAAACACAACTTAGAAGGAATCATCATCACCTTTGGAGTTTTGTGACCAAGACACAAGAATTTTTCCAAGGAAACCATGATCTCATTCAAGAAGAATCCTCCAAGAAGGATAGAATGATCTCAAGTGGACCATATAGATGGACCACCATATTAAGTATAGATCAAACACACCAACTTAATGTGGTGTAACAAAATATTTTGTTGCCTAAAAATGTGCTTGAACCTTGTTGTTTGAGTGGAGTGTTTGTTTGTGATTGCTTGCACATTGCTTGAGTGAATTGTGATGTGTGTGATTAGAATTCTTTTAATAGAAATCTTTTGCCCATTTTAATCCCAATCCAACACAAACAGATGACTACCCCAGGAAACTCCAACATCAAGGATGGTGACAACAACAACCAAGAGATCAACATGAGAGAACTCATAGTAACCCAAACCCAGTTGAACCAAGTGACAGCTCAATTTTTAGCCAACACCAGTGAGTTAGATCCAACCATGCAAAGGTTTTTGGAAACCCAAACCCAATTGTTGCATAAGATGACAGATCAAATGATCAACATGGGAGGCAACTATCCCCAAGGAGTTTGTGACAACAAGGATGTCAAGGATGATATTTTAGAAGGAACTCAAGCTTGCAATATTTGTGGAGACAAGGATCACACTTCCAAAGAGCATGAGGATCAATGCCCCAATTGTGAAGAGAAACATCCAACTAATCAATGCCCCACATCTCAAGCTACTTGTTTCCTACGTGAAGGAAATAATCATGTCCCTATACAATGCCCCATCTATTCCATAGTTCAACAAAGGAAACAAGGTGGAGTGCAACAACTGATTGCAGGCTACCATGAGAGAGCAAAGTCTACCAAGAAGGATGAAGACAAAGGAAAATCTCAGCTTGCACCTCCATGCAATATGACTCAATTTAAAGGACCAAAGAGGAGACATATGTATTATCCAAGGAAAAGGTCAAGGAGACCAGGAAACTTTCCCACCTTTGAGATAAGATATGAAGAGCATGAACTAGAAGCACTCCTAGCTTTGGAGAAACCCAAGAAGAAGAAGGACAAAAGTCAAGTGCAATGTTGCCATTGCAAAGAGATGGGACACTATGCCAATGAATGCCCAGAGAAGAAGAAAAAGTATAAGGAGATTAACCAAGTATGGTGCAACAACTGCAAGGAGTTAGGCCATTATGTGTCAACTTGTCCACAGAAGATACGTGAAGAACTCAACCTTATCACATGTTACAATTGTAGTAACCAAGGACATTATGCAAGCAATTGTCCAGAAAAGATAGCCTATGAAGGATCTCAGCCTTGTCACATGTTTCAAGTGTGGGAACAAAGGACACTATGCAGATGTTTGCCTAGATAAATATCATTAATACTCCAAACAAGCCAAGAAGTAATCTAGTTGGAATTTTTTTAAGGGTGGTAGTACCCTAGTTGCTTTGAGCCAACTTGTAACCCTAGCCTCCCCAAATCTCGGGACGAGATTTATTTTAAGGGTGGTAGCCTGTCACATCCCAAGATTTTCCAAATCTTGTAATGTGAAAAATAAATAAACAAAATAAAAAATTGTTGAAATTTAGAGTGAAAAGAAACTTTTTAAATGGAAACTTAAAATCCCATCTGGAACAAACTTTGGTTAATGTTTGAATCCAACTAAATTCAAATCAAAGTGGAATGCATTCATCATAAAATGCATCTGGAAATTTAAACACTTGAGAAATAAACCAAAACCCTAAAACCCTAATGGAAGAAAAACATTCCCAAGTTATCTCCAAGCCTATGGATTTGATCCATATAAAAATTTGTCAAATAACATTTCAAAATGATCAAGAATGACAAATATAAATATTATAAGACCATATAAATTGGTTTTACTTAATTTGGAGCCATAGATAAAATCTTATAAATTTAATAAGATAAAGACATTGAATTTCCAAAGCTAATAAAGCATCTATCAATAAATCCATAGCAAATGGTGAGAAAATAATCCTAAATATATTTAAAAGGATAAACAAATATTAAATAAGATTTTACAAATTGGAATCACCAAGTTTGGATCTTTAAATAAAAAGATATGGGTTTTATAAGAAATATTAAATAAAGAATATTTGAAAGACTCAATAAATCTTGGCCTAATCCATAAGCAAATGGAATGAATATAATCCAAATCCAAATAAAATAATGGATAAAGAATTTTCCAAATAAAATAAAATGGCATAAACCAAATTCTATTTGAATAAAGACAAATCCAATTTATAAATGATTAATAAATCATATTAAAAACACCTCCAAATAATTCAAGATGAATTATTTGACACCCTATTAAACAAATAAAAACCTACTGAAAAGATTTGGAAGGTTTAAGGATTCAAATGGTGTTTTGAAGATATTATTAAATCTTATTGGAATTAAAACAAAGGCCTAATTAAATAATTAAAAGACCCCAAAAAGAATAAAGTTTTATTCCCAAAATTGACTTCAGAATATACTATTAATCAGTATTTGAGTCTTCAAAAAATTTGGCAAAGATTTGAATTCAAATGAATGTTTAAATTGTTTAAACAAAATCAAAACAGAATATTAGAAACAGAAAAAGAAAAACAAAGCAGTACAAAAAAATGGAAACAAACCTAGCCAGCCCAGCTAGCCCAACAAGGCCCAGCAACCCCATTCCCCACCCCACCCGCAGCGAATCGTTTTCACTCACGAATCGACCCGCTGAGTCTATGACGACCAGGCCCCACTCCTTCTCTCTCTCTCTCGCTGACGTCTCGACCCCACGCCACATCATCATCTTCCTCACCCCGCTGACCCCGCCCCTCACTTCGCCGGCCGTTGCAGTGCGAACCTCCCCGTAGCGCCATACCCCTTCACGGCAAGCGTCGGCAGCAGCGGCAGCAAAATCCTCCGTAGTAACCACCACCCCATACCTCTCTTTGATGCATACATGATCGCAGACCCCGTACGCATATAATGCTACCGTTATTTTTCCTTTCCATGGCCTGTAGCCTCGCCCCCGTCGACGTCTGAGCGCAACCGACGGTGACCACGACTCCGGCGAGCAATTGTCGACCACCCCGAGCGCCCCTTCACTAGCAAGGACCACCTCGAGCATCTCCACGCCGCGACGAACTCGGTGAGAATCTCCCCCTGATTTCTCACTTCCTGCATTGCCAGCACCGCCACCGTCTGACCGCTCCGTCGCCACCTGCCGCCGCCAGCGCCGCCCATCTCTGGCAAGCATGCTGAGCACCGTCCGATCTCGATCTAGTGGCTAGGAAAGAAACTAACCGAAGGGGTAAGTAGTGCCTATGAGCCGTGCGATCTCACTTAAATCCTACGGCTTGTATCTCTCGATCCAAACGAAACAATATCAGCGAGTAAGAAGCAGCCACGTGGCCCTGACTGTTTTAATAAAAACAGAATTGTTCTATTTGATGTGCCAATTTGAAAAATTCATAACTTCCAAACCACACGTCCAAATTTTGCAAATTTTATATCAATGGAATCAGCAAGACAAGTACTTTCTGACCATGCCCTTTTTTAGTGAATTGCTTCTGATAAAATGATTGTTTTTGCAGAAACTTGTGTAGGCATTTTTGGAATATAAAAATTGTTCTAAAATGATTTTTGAGATAAAATCTTTGGCAAATGGTTTGTTTTGAACCTACTGACCATAGAAATCAATTTTTGGTTTCAAAAACATATTTGGTGAAGCAAAAGAATAAAACTTTGAATTAAAACATTTCTAGTAAAATAAAAATATGGTTTAAATTGTTAAAAATGATTTTGGAGGAAAACCTTTGGGAAATGTTTTGATTTAAACTATCTGACCCTAAACACCAAGTTTTATGAATTGAAAATGTATTTGGTAAACTCCATCAAGATTATTACTTTGCTAAAAGCATTTTCAACAACATAAAATAATGATTTGGTTTAAAATTGATTTATAAGTAAAATCTTTTGCAAATGGTTTTGCCACTTTATAAAATGACCAATAAGTGTTTTAGAATGTTTTTAACCTATTATAAAACACTTTTGTAAATAAAACAAAGTTTGGCATGCTTGCATGCATTATTTTGTTACTATTATTTTATGTGATGTTGCTTGAATGGTAGATTGAAATATTGCTTGCTTGATTGAATTGTAGTGATTTGAAGTCTGTGAACATTGCAAAGATCAAGGAGTGAACCTATAATCTCTACCAAAAAGGCAAGTGTTGCTTCATACTTTTGTCCCATTATTTTCACTATGCATTAGTGATATTTCTAAGTAGGACTTGCATCGAATTTTGCTAAGTATAAACTATGCCATGGGAAATCCTAGTAGATGAAACCTTAGTAGAATTTCCTAAGTAAGGATTCCTACTACTATCATGCTTAGCTTAGCTAGTAGAAATCAAGGGTGGATTATATTTCATGCTATGGAATATTTCTAAGTCAAGGACTTGTGTTTTGTTTAATAAAACAACTAAGTGAATGAATCACCTGGGTGGATTGGAAAGATTGGTTTGTGTTGAGTGGTTATGCAAGTCCAGTATGCTGGGGAAAACTTGGGCATCACCAAGTCCAGTATACCGGGGAAAACTTGATATCTCAGTTGTGGATGGCCACCTAGGAACAAAGAGATTTGAGATGTCAAATGTTGAGAAGCTTCAAGTGCAGCCACTTGGCATTATGGGCTCTGCCTGGATCATATAGGTTGCAATAACTTAGCCAAATGGACAGTTGGTGGTAGGGGTTTGATAGGTTGGAACACGTCCATTCTGGTCTAAGGGAAGGCTTCTAAAAGATCTTGTCTTGGTGAAACCAAGTCTTGTGGGGAAAGTGCACCACCTCTGCAGAGTGTAGAATCTAAGTACTTAGCCATGTCCCTGGTAAAGGACAATTTGAGCATCAAGACATGGAAGCTATCAAGAATCTCCTCATCCCAATTTCTAAGTTAAAAGCTTGTGGTTGAACAAGGGTTGAAGGATCACCAATTTCTATTGGGAGATGCCTTGGGTGAATTTTTCAAGCAAAAACTTAGTGTTTTCAAATGATAAGGAAAATCTATTTTGAGCAATGCAAGCCTAAGCTCCACTTAGCCAAATGCATATAAATGATAGACTCCACTATACTACCATAGCATCACTTGCCAATACAATTCAAATGTATTGACCCTTGTGGCTGTAACTTGTTATGTTGCAGGTTTGTTTGATATTAGTGAAGTTTGTTGAATTAGGATTACAAGTATACAACCAACATGTCTGCCTGTGGCACTTTGACGATGAAGGACCCCATGCTATTGTTATATTCTGCTGCATTGTATTGAGATAGCCAAATGAGCTATGTAAGATGTAATAAATTATTTTATTCCTGGTTATAAAGTTGTATTATGACCTTTGTTTCTTGATATTACATCTTAACTGTGGATGCTAGCTATTGATCCATGGACTAGCATTGTAAACACAGGGATCTCTACCTTATTAAAGGTTGGGAACCTTACAGCAAGCATTTGAGTTGTTGTGTTTAAACATTCGCATGATGATTTATTCAATCATGTTGAAAGGGCATTTATTGTCATAATCACTTTTGGTGTTTGTTAACAACAAGTATATCATAGTTTGTCACTGTCCATAGGTTGGTATTATGATATGTGAAAAGCACCCTGACACTTGGGAAAAGTCCCTACTCATGTGACACAATTCTGGAAACTCCAGACCGGAGTCTCCGGTCCGCCAAGACCAGAGTCTCCAGTGTGGTCTGGAGTTTCCGGATCTATCTCTGGTGGTGACTTCAGGATCTGGGCTGGGACATTCTGATTGGGGGTTTAGAGCCCGCTCCGGAGGATACCCCGGAGTCTCCGGTGGTAGCTCAGTCCGGAGTCTCTAGTGTTGGAAGACCGGAGTCTCCGGTCTTGCTGGGTCATGGATGGCCTGGGTCATTCAGATGGGCGGTCTGGAGATTGGCCGGAATCTCCGGTGAGTCTCCGGTCTAACTTTTCTACAACGGTCAGAAAACGGTTCGTGGAGGGAGCTGCCTATAAAAAGGGACCCTTATCTTCTTCCTCCAGTCGCTCGAGCTGCTCAAGAACACCAACTCCATTAGAGCCGCCAAATCTACAAGATCTCTTCATCCAACCATCCAAAGTCATTGATCTTTGGAGAATCGAAGGAGGAGGCCTTGATCTACATCTTCACCAAGAGAGATCTTCATTTACCCCTCATTCACTTGAGGGCTCCCAAGCTCTAGTGTTTCTTTGGAAACCCTAACTTTGATTTGCTTCTTACAAGCTTGTCTTTGATTTGTCTTGACAGCTTGCTTGTATTTGGGAGCCTCCAATTAAGTTGTGGATGTGTGCCCCGAACTTGTTGTAAAGGTGTTGGCTTCCACCTTGAAGGTTGCCGATATAGTGGAAGGTGGATCGATCCCGTTGGGGTGAGATTCATGAGAGAACAAGGGAGGCCTCTCGTGGCGTTGGTGGTTTGAAACCACCCCCTCTCCAAACGTAGATGTACTTCCCCTCAAAAGGAAGGAACTACGGGAAACAAATCCTTGTGTCTCCACGTCCACCACTTTGGCTACTTATATCCTTTACCGCACTTTACTTACTTGTTCTTGCTTAGTGTTGTGTTAGCTTGTGCTCATTTTTCATATAGGTAAATTCACCTTGGTTGCATTATCTAGAGAATTTACCTTATTGTCAAACCCTAAACTGAAAAAGAAGAAAATTTGAAGTAGCACCTATTCACCCCCTCCTCTAGGTGCCCATATGATCCTTTCAATTGGTATCAGAGCCTCGTCTCTTTATTTGGGCTTTACCGCCTAAGAGAATATGGGTAGCCGCAAAGGGGATGGTGATGGTGAGCCTACCACGGTGACCATGGAAGATCTCAAAAACTTGGAAACAAGATTGAGCTCTTCCTTGGTCAACAAAGTCAAGAAGATGCTTGAGCAACTTCTTAAATACAAAGATGGCTCATCATCCCCCTCTCCTCAAGAGGATCCTCCATCCATTTTACCTAAAGGGAATACTCCGGTATCCCCCGAGGATATGATGGTAAGGGGTAAACAAGACAACACTAATTCCTCCACACAAAATGATGGGGGAAGGGTGAGCATCGTGATACATGGTACTCTCCCGACCCTCCTATCCCTCACCCTCATGTTTACAATAGAGGTGACCCACCTAAGCTTGAAGAATCTGCTACTTTTGCTCAATGGCAATCACTAACGAGAACTCATATGCGCAGCTCTTGCATTGAACTATGGAACATCATTGAGCATGGACTCTTTATTGGGGATCCAAACAACTTGACAAGAAGAGAGGTTGTCAATAGTCAACTCAATGCCACTGCCTTGCATATGATTCAACAAGGATTGGGTACAAAGGATTATCCACACATTGAGCACTTTAGCATTGCCAAGGAAGTTTGGGATGCCCTCACTGTATTGTTTGTTGGAAATGAGAGTATGAGGAGGAATCGGTATGATGCTCTAAGCAATGAAGCCGAAGGCTTCTACATGATGGAAGGTGAAGATCATGAGGACATGTACCGAAGGCTCAAGACCACCGCCACCGCTTTTAGAAACGTGGGTGCCTCACATGTGGATGATGCGTGGATAAAAAGGAAATATGTGAATGCACTCATGCCCTTTGAGCCCACCGACTTGAAGAGCCTTCAAGGAAGACACAACTACCATCTCATGACCTCCAATGAAGTTATGCAAGAGATGGCCGCTTTCAAAGTTGCCACCAAGAATGCCAAAGATGCCCGTGCTCGTGCCCTTGGTATGAGAAACGTTGTCAATGTTGCTTTGAAGGCCAAAGTTGTGGACCATGGGGATGAAGATGATAGTGATGAAGGCCTCTCCATGGACCACCCCGATGAAGTCAAGATTGCTCATAGTCAATATATGGCCTTCTATGCAAAGAACTTTTGGAAGAATCCCGCCAAGGCCAAGATGGAAATGCAACGAAGAAGCAACCCAAATGGGAAAAGAGAAAATACTAATAGATTGAGAACTTGCTTCAATTGTGGTGACCGCTATCACTTTGTGGCAAGTTGCCCCTATGAGAAGAGGGAATATCATGGGGGTAAGCTTGTGTTGAAGAATACTCTCAAATCACCTTACAAGAAATCCTTCATCAAGAAGAATCCCATCAACAAGAAGTCGGGAGAAATTGTCTTGATCACTCATGAAGAATACTCCTCCAACAATGAAGATGAGGAAGAGGAAACTCCTAATGGTGTGGTGGCTCTAGCCACTACTACTACTCCAACATTATCACTCTTCGATTCTCCAAATGAGAATTCTCCCGTCAAGAACGTCACTTGCCTTATGGCAAGAGGAACTGAGGTATCCTCATCATCTCACTCCACTCCTTTAGCTAATGATGAAATTGATGATGAGATGTCTCTTGATGTTAAAAGGGAATTAATTGCTTTCGATGAGTTTATGACTAACCTACAAGGGGATTCTAAGATACATTTTGGTAACATCTTAGATCAACTTCCCCACACATAAGAGCTCCTAGATGTAAGATGTAAACTTGGGCATGAACACATGATTGAGCTAGAGGCTTTAAACAATGCTCTAGAAGAAGAACAAGAAACTAGGATGTCACTTGAATTAAAACTTGAAGGGCTTGATGAGGCCAATGACATTATTGTGAATAAACTCATCAAAGAGCGTGATCATGCTATTGCTAAATACAAAAGAGCTAAAAAGGACAAGATTGAGTTTGGTGTGGTTCATGAAAAACTTGCCGAGGACTTTAGTTTGCTTAACAAGGCCCACAAGGCTTTGGATAGTGAACTCTTGTCACTCACAAAGTCCCATGAAATGCTTCAATCTCAATTGGCCAATATTCCTTCACCTAGTAACTTCATTCCATCTAGTAGTACAACTATTCTTGAAGAGAATGCTAGGTTGAAGGGGGAGCTTGCTAAGGCCACATTTCCACAAGGCAACAAGTCCATTGATGACCTTTTGAGTAAGCAAAGGCCTAGTGGTGATAAAGGGGGCATTGGTTTTTTCTCCAAAACTAAGAAGAAGAAGAACAACAACAAGAAGAAGAAGGCCAAGCCCACACAAGAGACAAACAAGGCCATTGTGGATAGTAAGACCACAAGTGGTAAAACTATGTCTCATGATGACTTTGCGGGAAGTGCTAACCCTCACTATGTTCTAATGCGTGATTATTATGGTGATGTGTATGCACAATATGTTGGCCCATATGATGGTTATATTGCTTGGTCTATTTGGGTTCCCAAGACCCTTGTTTCTAACAAAAGAGGACCCATTGAAAAATGGGTACCTAAAAATTAGCTTGATCTTTTATAGACGTATGCTTCCGGAGGGTCAAAGCGGGTGCTTGATAGTGGTTGCACAAGTCATATGACCGGAATCTCTTCTATTGTCCAAGATCTAAGGCCAAATGATGATCAAATATATGTTACATATGCCAACAAGTCAAAGTCTAAGGTAATGGGTTTCAGCAAGGTAGTGGTTGCTCACGACATTACACTCGTGAACGTCATGCTTGTTAAGACCCTTGGTTACAATTTACTTTTAGTCTGTGCTCTTAGAAAGATGGGCTTTGCCGTCTTTATAGATGATGATATTGTGGTCCTCATGTGGAGCAAGTCTCTCAAAGTCGCTTTCGTTGGGTACGTCGAACATGACTTGTATGTGGTGGACTTTTCGGGGAAAGCCACTACAAGTGCGATGTGCTTATTCGGAAAGGCTGATGTGGGTTGGCTATGACATCACCAACTAGCCCATGTCAATATGAGAACTTTGCAAAGTCTCCATAAGGAGGGCCATATTGTTGGACTAAAAGAAAATGTTTCCTTTGCCAAAGATCGTGTTTGCAGGGCATGTGTTCTAGGGAAGATGCATGATGCTCCTCACAAGCCTAAGAACCGCATCAAGTCAACCAAGATTTTGGAGCTCCTCCATGTGGACCTCTTTGGTCCTCCATCTCATGCAAGTCTTGGTGGGAAGAAATATTGCTTGGTGATTGTTGATGACTTTTCAAGATACTCTTGGGTTTATTTCTTCAAGTTGAAGAGTGATACGCAAAAGACCTTCATCGACTTCATCAACTTGGTTCAACGGCAATACAATGTTCCCATGTTGATTATAAGAAGCGACAATGGCACCGAGTTCAAGAACTACACCTTTAATGATTTCCTTAGTGATGAGGGGATAAAACATCAATATTCTGCTGCATACACCCCTCAACAAAATGGTGTGGCCGAAAGGAAGAACCGGACTCTTATTGAGATGGCTAGGACCATGTTGGCTGAGTTTAAATCTCCATACAACTTTTGGGCCGAATCCATCTCCACTGCTTTCCATGCTTCAAACCGGCTCTACCTCCACAAAGAAATCAACAAGACTCCATATGAAATACTTACCGGTAACAAGCCCAACATATCTTACTTCCGGGTGTTCAGTTGTAAGTGTTTCTATCTCATAAAAGGTGTTCATTTGTCCAAATTCGAGTCTAAAGCATTAGAGGGTATTTTTGTTGGCTATGGTCTCGAATCTCACACTTATAGAATCTATGATAAGCTCTCCGGAGCCGTCATAGAATCTTGTAGTGTGACCTTCGAAGAATATGATGGTCCCCAAGGGGGGCGTGTTGATGCTTGTGATGCAGATGATGAAATGCCTCAGGATGCCATAGGAAGAATGGGTGTGGGATATATCCGCCCCGTTGAGGAACACCTTATGGCGGATCGAGAAGAACTATGCTCCACTCAAGTGGAGCCCTCATCTTCATAACATCAACAAGCTCCATCCACCGAGGAGGGCAATGACTCAAGCCAAAGACAAGATGTGGACCCTCAACATGATGATCATAGTGACAACTCTAGTCAAGGGGAGCTTGATTCATTCTCCAGGATGTCAAGTGGTGCCAAGGCAATTAGTCAAGGAAGATCCGTACAAACTGCTTTGAGACAAGCTCAAATTGATGCTATAAGAGCACTTGATCAAGACCAAGGTCAATCTTTGCTCAATGAAGATAATGATTCCAATGATTATCAAGGTCAAGTTGATGGTCAAGACGAGGACCAAAATGATGAAGAGGGTCCCTCAAGAAACAACACGGAGATCCACGCTCGTTGCGAAGCTAGAAAGGAAAAAATGTTGGAATTAAGAGACCACTCTCTACAAAATGTAGTTGGTGACCTAAGGAAAGGCATTTCCACCAGAGCACAATTGAAGAGGTTCAGTGAACACCAAGCAAACATCTCCATGATTGAACCAAAGAAAGTGTGGGAAGCTCTTGAAGATTCAGATTGGTTAGAAGCTATGCACAAAGAGCTCAACAACTTTGAGAGAAAAAAGTATGGAAGTTAGTTGAGAAGCCAAAGGATTGCCGCAATGTTATTGGAACAAAGTGGATATTCAAGAACAAGCAAGATGAGCATGGAATTATAGTAATGAACAAGGATAGATTGGTTGCACAAGGGTACTCTCAAATTGAAGGCATTGACTATGGAGAGACTTATGCACTCGTGGCTCTTCTTGAGTCCATTCGTATCCTTCTTGCTTATGCAGCACATCATAACTTCAATTTGCAACAAATGGATGTAGAGAGTGCATTTCTTTATGGTCCTCTAAATGAGTTGGTATATGTTAAGCAACCCCCCGGATTTGAAGACCCCAACTTCCCAAACCATGTCTACAAACTTGATAAGGCGCTCTATGGGCTCAAGCAAGCCCCACGTACGTGGTATGAGCACCTTAGAGAGTTATTGTTTAACCGTGGATTTGAGGTTGGGAAAATCGATCCCACTCTTTTTACTAAGAAAGTCAATGGGGAGCTATTTGTATGCCAAATATATGTTGATGATATTATCTTTGGCTCATCTAACAAAGATTTTAATGATGAATTCTCAAAGCTTATGTCTAGTAGGTTCCGGATGTCCTTGATGGGGGAGTTGAGAGTATTTCTTGGTTTTGAGATCAAGCAAGTTAGAGGAGGGATATTCTTTAATCAAGCCAAGTATACTCAAGATATGCTCAAGAGATTCAAAATGCAAGATTTAAATGGAGCTCCTACTCCCATGGCTACAAAGACTCATCTAGAACAAAATCCAAATGGTAAAGATGTGGATCAAAAGGTATACCTGTCTATGATTGGTTCTTTGCTTTACCTTTGTGCATCTAGACCAGATATTGTGTTAAGTGTAGGTGTGTGTGCAAAATATCAAGCGGCTCCTAAATAAAGACATTTAATGGCGGTCAAGAGAATCTTTCGATATTTAGTTCATACCCCATTTTATGGTCTTTGGTATCCTCGAGGCTCAACATTTGCTCTTTGTGGATACACGGATTCGGATTGGGCGGGTGATAAGGATGATAGAAAATCAACATCCGGGGCTTGCCAATTCCTTGGTAGGTCCTTGGTATGTTGGTCTTCTAAGAAGCAAAATTGTATATCTCTCTCCACCGCCGAAGCCGAGTATTTGCAGATGCTAGTGCTTGCACCCAATTGCTATGGATGAGGCAAACTTTAAAGGAATACGATGTCCATTGTGACAAAGTGCCTCTTCTATGTGACAATGAAAGTGCCATCAAGATTGCCTACAACCCGGTGGATCACACAAGGATAAAGCATATTGAGATTCGGCATCACTTCATTAGAGATCATGTTGCTCGAGGTGATATTTATCTATCATATGTGTCAACCAAAGATCAACTTGCCGATATCTTCACGAAGCCACTTGATGAAGCAAGGTTTTGCTATTTGAGGAATGAACTAAATGTCATAGATTCAAGGAGCTTGACTTGATTTTCTTGCATTCTCACCTATGTTATTGACCCATATTTGGTTGAGGTGTAGGCATGGATATAGGGGGAGTGCGGTCCTAATTGATTGGACCATCCCTCCCCCCATTATGCCCAAAGCAATCAAAATCATTCCTCTTAATATCATTTTGTGATATGTGAGCTTAATGATGAGTTTCGGTAATGGACCCAAGATATATCTTCGTGGTGCCAAGCCGAGCATACTCAAATATGGTGGCCAAGGCCACCGCCCTCTCAAACTTGAGAGGTTGGCGCTTAATCATGTTTGTCATTCGCTTGTTTTTAGTCTCTTGGAGCTTTTCTGAATATTTTTATGAATTCCTATGGCTCTTCTTGGTTCTTCGCAGTTTGATGTCTCAACCCAATCCTTTTCCCTACCTTAAACCTGTCTATCTCTCATATAAGTTCCCAAACACCCATTCTGGAGATTTTGGTCAAGGAGGACTGGAGTCTCCGTGTACATGCACCAGAGTCTCCGGTGTAGACCGGAGTTTCCGGTCCAGACGGTTTCTGCCACTTAAAGTAGGGGGGGGGCGAGGTGAACTGGTACAGCAGTTCCTCATTCTTCACCCCGTCCCCTTCCTCCAAACCCGTCGCCTCCTCTTCCAAAAATCCTCCCCGGAGGTCAAGAAGCCCCCGGGATCCGCCGTGCCGCCGGCCAACCCTCTCCTCTCCTCCATTGGGTCATTCCCACCGAAGGAATTGATCCCATGGATAGATCTGGTACCTCTCCTCTCCTTTTTTTTCTCCTAGGGTTCATCCCTAGATGTATTTTTGAGGATTGGTGTTGATTTGTCCATTGGAATCACTTGTTTGCGTGCACTATAGTACTTTAGCCTTGTTTCATTGCTCGATCTATTAGATTCATCCTCACCAGCATCTCCACACCACATGCCCGAGCCTCTCGACCAGAGATTCTGGACTTAGGACCGGAGACTCCGGTCTGAGCCGGAGACTCCGGTATGAGGTGCGGAGACTCCGATGGTGGATGAATCAAACAGACCAGAAATGCATCAAAGTTCTTGTACTACATTGTTGGGACATATATACTCATCTCCATGCTATCTCCCTCACTGCTGTTCACATGTGATGGCTCTAGTCGTCCTCGTCGTACCAAGGCCATGTCCCAAAGGGGCAATCCTCACTATGATGAAGCTCAGGGTCAGTTTATTGTGCCTCCTTCCAACCGCAAACAACTGGCACATGATGCAGCCTATTTGAAGAGGGACCAAGAGAGGGCTGAACGAGAGGACCGTGCCAAGAAGGCCAAATATGACAACCTTCAGACCTTGGCCAAAATGTCAAAAGAGATGCAAGTGAGCTGAGAAAGACAGATTTCTATACGCTGCCTTGTACTAGTGATGACCCTCGTTTCTGGAGGAAGGAACAGGCTGTGTTCATGAAGGATGTGTATGGTGTGCTCACCAAATTACCGGTCTGCCTTCAAAAGTTCATGAGTGTTGAGCAGATGCGCCTCATCCCTTACTTCAATGATGCTTTGTGGATCTATGAGAAGCTGGGACTGTATAACTTGATGGAGCTGCGTGAAGACTACAATTTCCACCTTGTACAACAGTTCTATGCCACAGTTATGTTTGGGTCTGATCAAGACATGACTATGGTTTGGATGTCTGGTACCACTCGCTGCACAGCTACATTCCATGACTTTGCCAACATCATCTTTGAGATCTTTCATGGAGTATCCACTCCCGTTGGGCTGCGTATGCACTCTGCAGCTTTGGGTGAGAACAAGTTGAAGATGGTGCCTCTGTATGACGAGGGTTTTGTGGGAGGGTCCAAGGGACTCAAGACTCTCTACAACCTTATGCTGAGGATTTTCCGTCATACCATTGCACCTAGTGCTGGGAATGATGATGTGATTAGGGGTGGGCTTGTCAACCTTCTATACCACACTCACCAGATCTACAATGCTGGACCAGAGGTAGATGCTGCACCTATTGATGTGATGGATTTTATTTTTGAGGAGATGTTCCATGCTATTCTTTACAAGAAATCTCCTCCTTACGCACCCTTGGTTATGAGGCTCATCAACTCCCAGGAGCATGATTTTCCACTTGGCATACCACCACACCTCACTGATCACGCTATGGTCTCACTGCAGCAAAAGGGGCATATGGGGCCTGCCCCGAGGCGTCGCTATGGGGATGATGATGAGGAGATTGAGACTGAGAGGGCTCCCTCTCCGACTAGAGTTTGGAGGAAGAATGCCTCCAATGCCCCTATGCCTACTATGACTTGCGACTATGTGCATGAGAGGGTCAAGAAGGCCAGCTTTGGGAGAGGACCCTTTGTTGCATGAACATTGACATCCATAAGCAGCAGCATGCATCCTACCAAAGCAACCGTCGCATTGAGAAGCTCCTCAAGGAGATCAAGGAACAAGGTGAAGGGGATAACGAGGAAGGTGAGGATGAATACAATGATGAACATGGGGCTCATCAATCCACAGAGTCTAATCACACACTCTCATTTGGGGCATGGAATGCCCAACATGATAGTCTGGTGGATTGGAAGACATTTGCTGATGTCACCTCCGGTTTTGGGTACCAGGGTACCTCCTCTTCTCGCCCTCACAGCAAATGGCCTGCTGTTCCTGAAGACGATGATGATGACTATGATGAGGGTGGTGATGACCAGGATGAGGATGAGGATGCCGAGGATGACGAGGATGACGATGATTACTGAGTTATTGGGGCACTAGCTTAGGACTTTTCCCCCTTTCAGCGTTTCGATGCCAAAGGGGGAGAAGACATTCTCATTGTTTTGCATGGGTTTGGGGCTTTGGATTTGCTACTATCTGCTTTTATTTGCCATATTCGAACTTTGAACTTCATGTGTGTTATTTGCTATTCATGTGTGTGACTATGTGCTTGTGTGCACTATCTATTGTAACTCATGTGAGATTTATGTGTGTTATCATTGATACTATTTACCTTGCATGATTTACTTAATTATCTTATTGCACATATTCAGGGGAGCCCCATATATATTTTTATTCCATGCAAATCACTTGTTGTCATCGAACACCAAAAAGGGGGAGATTGAAAGGGCATTTATTGTCATAATCACTTTTGGTGTTTGTTAACAACAAGTAGATCATTCTGATTTGTCACATCCACAGGTTGGTATTATGATATGTGAAAAGCACCCTCACACTTGGGAAAAGTCTCTACTCATGTGACACAATTCTGGAAACTCCAGACCGGAGTCTCCGGTCTGCCAAGACCAGAGTCTCCGGTGTGGTCCGGAGTTTCCGGATCTGTCTCCGGTGGTTACTTCAGGATCTGGCCTGCGACATTCTGATTGGGGGTCTGGAGCCTACTCCGGAGGATACCCCGGAGTCTCCGGTGGTAGCTCACTCTGGAGTCTCCGGTGTTGGAAGACCGGAGTCTTCGGTCTTGCTGGGTCATGGATGGCCTGGGTCATTCAGATGGGCGGTCCGGAGGCTGGTCCGGAGATTGGCCGGAATCTCCGGCATAGACCAGAGTCTCCGGTCTGACTTTTCTACAACGGTCAGAAAACGGTTCGTGGAGGGAGCTGCCTATAAAAATGGACCCTTATCTTCTTCCTCCAGTCGCTCGAGTTGCTCAAGAACACCAACTCCATTAGAGCCACCAAATCTACAAGATCTCTTCATCCAACCATCCAAAGCCATTGATCTTTGGAGAATCGAGGGAGGAGGCCTTGATCTACATCTTCACCAAGAGAGATCTTCATTTCCCCCTCATTCACTTGAGGGCCCCCAAGCTCTAGTGTTTCTTTGGAAACCCTATCTTTGATTTGGTTCTTACAAGCTTGTCTTTGATTTGTCTTAACAGCTTGCTTGTATTTGGGAGCCTCCAATTAAGTTGTGGATGTGTGCCCCGAACTTATTGTAAAGGTGCCGGCTTCCACCTCGAAGGTTGCCGATATAGTGGAAGGTGGATCGATCCCGTTGGGGTGAGATTCATCGGAGAACAAGGGAGGACTCTCGTGGAGTTGGTGGTTTGAAACCACCCCCTCTCCAAACGTAGACGTACTTCCCCTCAAAATGAAGGAACTACGGGAAACAAATCCTTGTGTCTCCGCGTCCACCACTTTGGTTACTTCTATCCTTTATCGCACTTTACTTACTTGTTCTTGCTTAGTGTTGTGTTAGCTTGTGCTCATTTGTCATATAGGTAAATTCACCTTAGTTGCATTATCTAGAGAATTTACCTTATTGTCAAACCCTAAACTGAAAAAGAAGAAAATTTGAAGTAGCACCTATTCACCCCCCTCTAGGTGCCCATACAATCCTTTCACATGTTCTCCATCTTCCTTGTTTGCATGAGACTCTTATCTAAATGAGTATTACTTTGAAAGCTATCATTGTGAAAAAACTTTTATGTTTGAGCAAAAAGAGTACTCCTGTTATAAAACTTCTTTACAAAAGCTTTACTTGAAAATTGTTTGCCAACTGTTATCTGACCAAGAACAAAATTTCCCAATCCCAATTATGATTTATCTTTATGCATCTCTATTGTGATTTCCATACTTGTTGCAAGCTAAGTTATATAATGGTGAGTTCCTTTATTCTATGAGTTGTGCAATGGTAAGTGTGATGCTTCTTGTTCGTATTCTTTTTATCGATACTTCACTCCATAAACCCGTGGACATGTTTACTGAGCTCAGTTTTCGCTTGGGGACAAGCGAAGGTCTAAGCTTGGGGGAGTTGATACGTCCAATTTGCATCACCATTCTATATCATAATTTACCTCTATTCATTGATATATTTCATATTAAGAGGTCTTACTTATGTCTTTTCATCTATTTTTGCATGCTGGATGATTCTTGGAGGATGAACTGCCGGAGTCAGGATTCTGATGGAAAAAGCGGTGTTTTGATGCAATTTCGCGAATATCAGAAAAATACCAGAAAAACTACGGAAAATCCTATTTCCCTAGAAGACGAAGGATGCCAGAAGGGGAGGCAGAGTTGGGCCATAGGGGGCCCACACCCCCTAGGCGCGGGCCACCCTAAGCCGCGCCTACAGGGGGTGTGGCCACCCTGGCCCACCCTGACTCCACCCTCTCGCCTATATCTTCTCCTTGAAACCCTAATACACGGGGAGGGACCATAGAAAGATTATGCCGCCTCTGCGGGGCGGAAAACACCAAGAGAGAAAGAGCTCTCCGGCAGACAGATTTGTGTGGGGGGGGGATTCCTTCCCGGAGAGGGGAGATCGTCGCCATCAACACCACCATCAAGCTAGACTTCATCAGGATCATCATCCACACCATCATCTCCACCAGCACCGTCATTTCCACTCCATCCTGCTGTAACAATTGTGTTGAATCTTGCATAGTTCTTAGGGGAAACTTTCCCGGTGTTGATTACTATTGTAGTTGATGCTTGTGAGTGGAACCATTGAATTATTGTTTATATTCAGATTGTTATCCATCATCATATAATATCTGATCTTGATACATATGATGTCTCGTGAGTAGTTCGTTTAGTTCTTGAGGACATGGGAGAAGTCATGTTGTTAGTAGTGGATTTGTGTTGAGGTATTATTCAATGGTTTAGTATTTAAGTTGTGGTGCTATTCTTCTAGTGGTGTCATGTGAACATTGACTACATGATACTTCACCATTTATGGGCTTAGGGGAATGCATTGTGTATTTGGCTACTAATTGTGGGGTTGCCGGAGTGACAAAAACCTGGACCCCCGTTAGGAAACCATTGCATAAGGGAGTGTAGGATCTCAGAGTTTAAGGTTGTGGTTAGGTTTATATCTTAATTGCTTTCTTATAGTTGCGGATGCTTGCAAGGGGTTTAATCACAAGTATGTATTAGTCCAAGTAAGGTTGATACATTAGCACAGGTTCACCGACACAACACTTATAAAACCAAAGAAGACTACTTAGCTATATGAAACGAAAGCACTTGACAGTATTCCCATGTGTCCTCGAGAACGTTTGGTCCTCATTAGTATTTCCACCAGCTTGTCCTTTGCTAAGAAAGGATTGGGCCAATACTAAAATTATTAGCTGTCTTTATTTACTTGCACTTTATTTCCTTGCTTTATCAGAAAACCCCAAAAAATCCGTTTGCTAAGTATTTACAGAGATTTCCTGCTCCATACCACTAGTCAACACCTTCTATTCCTCGTTGGGATTGACAATCCTATTTATCGAAAGTACTACGATACGCCCCCTATACTTGTGGGTCATCATGCTAGTTTGTACCCGCCTTGAGCATGAATATTGTGAGTGGAACTTTATTAATGCAAGATGGTTATTCGTTTAAATATGAAACGCATGGTTCTTCTATTTATATGAATGATGTCTTTTATGTTCATGCGCGTGCATGCAAATGTTTATTGTTGCTAGATCTTGATGGTAGTACACACATCATTAACATCAATGCCAAGTGTTGCAAGCATCATGAAGATAATACCATATATCTATGGCATTGCCATCTTAGTCATATTGGTGTAAAGCGCATGAAGAAACTCCATTCTGATGGACTTCCGGGATCACTAGATTTTGAATCCCTTGATACATGTGAGCCTTGTTTCATGGGCAAGATGACCAGGACTCCCTTCTCCGGGACTATGGAGCGGGCTGCAGACCTATTGGGAATCATACATATAGATGTGTGTGGACCAATGAGTGTCTCAACACGCAATGGGTATCGTTATTTTGTTACCTTTATTGATGATTTGAGTAGATGTGGGTATATCTATTTGATGAAGCATAAATCTGAGACCTTTAAAAAGTTCAAAGAATTTCAGAAAGAGGTAGAGAATCAACTCAACAAGAAGATCAAGCACTTCTGATCAGATCGGGGAGGTGATTACTTGAGTTATGAGTTTGGCATGAACTTAAGGGGCTATGGTATTGTACCACAACTTACGCCAGCCGGAACACCACAACGTAATGGTGTGTTATAATAGCGTAACCGTACTCTATTGGATAGTGTTCGGTCCATGATGTCTTTGACTATTTTGTCTGTATATTTTTGTCTATGAATTGGAAACCGTTGCTTTTATTCTAAACAAATCACCATCCAAGTTCGTGGAGACAACACCATATGAGATATGGCATGGAAAGAAGCCAAAGTTGTCATTCTTGGAAGTCTGGGATGTGAGGCTTACATTAAGAAACTACAGCCTGACAAACTTGAACCTAAAGCGAAAAAGTGTATCTTTGTAGGATACCCAAAGAAAACTATTGGGTATACCTTCTACAACAAATCCAAGGGCAAAACGTTTGTCGCTAAGGACGTCGCCTTTCTAGAGAAAGAGTTTTTTTGCGAAAGGAGTTAGTGGAAGGAAGATAGAGCTTGATGAAATCGTTGACCCTTCTCTCCAAATACTGAGTAGCGCAACGGAAACTATTATGAAACCTCCCTACACAGTGGAAAAAGAAACTAATGATACAGATCATAACATCAAAGTTCCTATGGTTCAGAGATCAGCAAGAGTGCATACAGTACCAGATTGGTACAATAGACTTGTGATGTTAGTCTTGTTGGATGAACAAGAGGAACCTAAAACCTACAAGGAAGTAATGGAGAGTGCTGAATCTGAGAAATGGCTACAAGCCATGAAATCCGAGATAGGATCCATGTATGAGAACCAAGTTTGGAACTTGGTGGATCTTCCTGAAGGTCGAAAGGCCATGGAGAATAAATGGATCTTTAAGAAGAAGACAAATGCTAATGGCAGTGTTATTATATATAAGGCAAGACTTGTCGCAAATGGTTTTTGACAAGTGGAAGGAATTGACTACAATGAGACATTCTCCCCTGTAGCGGTTGAAATATGTCCGAATTTTACTAGCAATTGTTGCATATTATGATTATGAGATATGGCAGATGGATGTGAAGACCGCCTTCCTCAATGGTCACATTGATAAAGAGTTGTATATGATGCAACCGGAGGGGTTTGTCGATCCTAAGGATGCTGGAAAGTATGCAAGATTGAGAGATCCATTTGTGGACTAAAGCAAGCATCTAGGAGTTGGAACAAGCGATTTGATCAAGTGATCAAGACTTTTGGATTTGTCCAAAATAATTAGGAAGCTTGTGTTTACAAGAAAGCGAGTGGGAGCTCGCTGGCATTCCTAGTGGTATATGTGGATGACATATTACTAATTGGGAATGATGTGAGATTACTAGTGAGTGTAAAGGAATATCTGAGTAGTCAGTTTTCTATGAAGGATCTGGGTGAAGCAGCTTATATATTGGGCATCAAGACCTATAGAGATAGATCAAGACGTCTGATAGCATTAAGTCAGAGTACATATATAGAAAATATTTTGAAAAATTTCAAAATGGAAGACACCAAAAGGGGTTTTGTGCCTCTTGTGAAAGGTGCGCCAGTGAGTAAGACACAATGTCCATCAACAGATGCTGATAGAGAGAGAGAGAGGATGGTTAATATCCCCTATGCCTCGACCATAGGTTCTATCATGTATGTTATGCTATGTACTAGACCTGATTTGGACCTGGATCTCAGTTGGACGGGTCGTTTCCAAAGTGATCCAGGAGTGGACCATTGGACAACTGTGAAGAATATCCTCAAGTATCTGAAAAGAACTAAGGATATGTTCCTAGTCTTTGGAGGTGTTGAAGAAGCTCTAAACGTAACTGGTTATGTGGATGTGAGCTGGAACATGGAATCCGATGACTCAAAGTCTCAGACATAATTTGTCTTTCTGGTGAATGGTGGTGCGATAACCTAGAGAAGCGTGCAACAACCAGGAGTGGCACAATCTTCAATGGAGTTGGAATACATCGCAGTTAACTCTGCGACGAATGAATCTATGTGGCTACAAAATTTTGTTATCAAACTGGGAGTTGTTCGTAATGCAGATGACCCTGTGACCATCTACTGCCATAACACAGGTGCC
This sequence comes from Avena insularis, assembly GCA_023614405.1. Taxonomy (NCBI): domain Eukaryota; kingdom Viridiplantae; phylum Streptophyta; class Magnoliopsida; order Poales; family Poaceae; genus Avena; species Avena insularis. The sequence goes on from CM042695.1 coordinate 87,144,088, forward strand.
ATAGCAAACACGTCGGAACCAAGAACTCATTCCATAGTCAAGCATATCCAGCTTAGATTCCATGCCATTAGGCAAAATGTTGAGAATGGCAAAGTCAGGATTTGAAAAGTGCATACGGGTCTAAATGTTGCAGATCCGTTTACCAAAAGTCTACCACAAGCCAAGCATGAGCAACACCGGAATAGTATCAGTGTTAGATCATTGCATATTGTAAACCTAGATTAATTTGTACTCTAGTGCAAGTGGGAGACTGAAGGAGATATGACCTAGAGGCAAATAATAAAGTGTTTTTATTTGATGTATCTCTTGTATGTTCATAATACATTTCTTACCATGCTATAACTATATTAATACGAAACATTAATACACGTGTGGTATGTAAACAACCAGGTCTCTAGTTACCTCTAGTAAACTAGCTCATTGGGCAAGTGATGTTCTTATGGTTTTGAGATCATGGTGATAGTGTCGATTGACAATGAGGTCACATCATTGGAGAATGATGTGATAGACAGACACCCAAAGTTAATCAAAATGAGATTTAGTTACTTAAACATTCGTCATTTATGATAACATAGAAACACCATGGCCTATATCCTTCGACTGTGAGATAATGCATAATCACTGTTTTTTGGAAGGAGACTTTGATGATATCAAGTATCAAGCCATGAAAGGGTGATCATGAAGGTATCATTGGGTTTCCCGAAGAAATGGGTTGAGGAGTTTTTATAAAGACCAGGATTTGCCAATCCAAGTAACGATAGGTACACCTGGACAACTCGGTGACGTTGCATTAACGAAGCTTGCAAGCATATGATTGGATCATGGAATGCAACGGCACGGGAACGAGTAAATGAGCTCATCGGTAATGAGATCAAACACAAGTATAGAGATACTTGGAGATCAAATCTCGGATGACCAAGGTATCACATGGAAAAAGGAATAGGACTACGCAGTTAAGGTTCAAGCGATAAGATTCATGAGTGCATGGGTGGTCATTATGGGCATCCAGGTCCCGCTGTTGATCATTGACGCAAGAGGAGTCTTGGTCATGTTCGTAGCATATCCGAGCCGAAGGGTGGCACACTTAAGGGTGGGAACACTTTGGGATCAGACCGGCACCATAGGAGAAATAAGAGAGAGACCGGAAAGGTTCCGGGTAACATCCCATGTTGATCGGAAGGGGTCCGGAAGGAGTTCTGGAGTGTGAAATAATAATAATATATGTGTTTTATATTAATTGGTTGAATTTAAAACATATTTTATTTTATATTTATGGGCAGCTATTTGCTATTGGGCCGCTTCCGGCAGAAGGAAACATAGGGCAAAGGGCCGAAGAAGGAAAGGGAGAAGGGGGGTTGATGTATACGCACGCTTCTATTCTTGTAGAAGTGTTGGGCCTCCAAGTGCAGAGGTTTGTAGGACAGTAGCAAGTTTCACTTAAGTGGATCACCCAAGGTTTATCGAACTCAGGGAGGAAGTGGTCAAAGTTATCTCTCTCAAACAACCCTGCAATCAAGATACAAAAAGTCTCTTGTGTTCCCAACACACCCAATACACTTTTCAGGTGTATAGGTGCACTAGTTTGGCGAAGAGATAGTGAAATACAAGTAGTATGGATGATTATAAGTGGTAATTGCAATCTGAAATAAATATGACAACATGCAAACATGTAACAGGACTGATTGTAAACGATGTTTCAATGCTTTGAAACAAGGCCTATGCATCATACTTTCACTAGTGGACACTCTCATATAAATATCTTCTCTTCAAGATGCTACCCTGAACTACTCTCCAGTTGGACGATGTAGGGCTATAACATCACACCTCAAAGTTTGCATTCCCCATCTAGATAACCCCATTGTCACCTCGAGCGCTAGATGGTTCCAACAAACACCACAAACTCATAGAGACATCCAACTCAAATTATAACTCATGATAAGTATTTCTATAATCTTTAGCCTAAGTGCCACACTATGTACACACTGTCAACTTCACACACGTGGGGATAAGCGGATATTACAATAAAGCACTTGAGTAGCAGAGTAGATCTACTTGATTACAAAGCTCATGATCACAATATGATCACGCATAGAGAGAGATGAACACATAGCTACCGGTAGAGCCCTTAGACTTGAGGGAGAAGTACTCCCTCCTCATCATGGGAATCAACAATGGCAATGGAGATGGTGATGGAGATAGCTCCGGGGGCAATTCCCCGTCCCGGCAGGGTGCCGAAACAGAGACTTCTGTCCCCCAAATCTCCTCTTTGGTGGCGGCGGCATTGTGGACCTTTTCGTGGATTGATGCCGATTGTTTTAGGGTTTCTGCATCAGGGGCTTTATGTAGGCAGAAGGGCAAGGTCAGTGGGTGCCCGAGGGGCCCACACCACCTGGTGGCGCCACCTAGGGTGGGCCCACGCCACCCTATGGTGTTCCCACCTCGTGGCCCCTCTTTGGCTGCCCTCTAGACTCTGTGTTCCTTCTGGTAAAATATTGACTTTGGATTTTGTCTCGTCCAATTCCGAGAATATTTCCTTACAAGCTTTTCTGAAACCAAAAACAACAAAAAACAGGCAACTGGCACTGCGGCATCTTGTCAATAGGTTAGTTCCGGAAAATGTATAAAAAAGCCTCAAATTGTAGACAAAACATAAGACAAATGATATAAAACAAGCATGGAGCATAAAAAATTATAGATACGTTTACGACGTATCAGGGGCCAGCCGGAACCCTAGAGGTATCCACCCGCGGGGTGGGGCCCAGGACCGGTGGTGGCTGCCCCTAGTTGCGGCTTGGGGGTTCCCTTCCCCTTGCCCTAGGGTTTGGCCCTGCCCCTCCCACATATAAATAGAGGATCCCCCTGTAGGGTTCATACCATGGAAAACAAAAAAATTCTATCGCATGAACACACAAACCAAGATCTAATCTATGGCAAAGCCAAGATCTAATCTACGAGATCGGTGCAACATGATTGTATAGAACTAACCGTAATAGTTCCAAAGCATTTAACAAGATCGTATTCTCGTGGTTGATGTAGTCAATACTTGCCGATCTCAAGATCGCGTAGACGATCCTTCCGGCGTCGCGTTCCTGCAGTGCTTCCGCAGTCGATCACACGTACGATAGTCTATGAAGACCTTCCTCTCCCTTGTTCCAGTAGGGAAGCAGAGGTTGTAGATATCCTCGGAATCCCAACAACATGACGGGGTGGTGGTGGTGTTGGAGGAGAATAGATTACTGCAGGGCTTCGCCTAAGCCGGAGCAGTGTATGGAGGAGAGAGGGGAGACGCCGATGGATAGGGTTTCGGGTGAGGGTCTATGGGGCTCCCTCACCCCTCCTTATATGGGTGGGGGGCTGCGGCTAGGGTTCCCACCCCTGGCCGAGTCCTTCCCCAACTCCTTTAGGGCGGCGGCAAGGAAGGGTAGAGGGATATCTTGTCCTTCAAGGTTTCCCTTTCCTTCCCTAACTAGGATTTGACTTTTCAAACTAGAGTTTGTTTCTCTCTTCCCAGTCCTTGGCCGAGTTGGCCTAGGGCATGATGCGCCCAGCCCATCAAGGTATGGTGCATTCCAATTACCCCCTCTCGGGGTGGTGTACCTTCCAGAACATTCTAGAAGCTTCCGGTCAAAACACCGAAAACATTTCCGAACCCTGAAAATTGACTTTCCTTATATGAATCTTATTCTCCAGACCATTCCAGATCTCCTCGTGATGTCCTGGATCCAATCCGAGACTCCAAACAACATTCGGTATCCAACTCACATTCCATATCTACACAAACAACATCAAATCCTTAAGTGTGTCTCCCTACAGTTCGTGAACTATGCAGACATGATCGAGACACCTCTCCAATCAATAACCAATAGTGGGATCTGGAAATCCATAATGGATCCCACATATTTCTATGATGACTTCGTGATCGAATGGACCATTTACATACGATACCGATTCCCTTTTTCGCGTGATACTTCACTTATCCGAGGTTTGATCGTCGGTATCTCTATACCTAGTTCAACCTCGTTACCGATAAGTACTATTTACTCGTTCCATGATATGACATCCCTTGTGACCGAGTCACATGCTTTCAAGCCAATTGTATGACATTCCACCGAGAGGGCCCAAAGTATATCTAGCCGTCATATGGATGGAAAAATCCCAATCTTGATCCATGTGCTTCAACACATACATTTAGAATACCTAATGCCACCTTTATAACCACCCAGTTACGGAAGTGGTGTTTGATGTCATCAAGGCATCCATCCGATGATGGTGATTAACATGATATCATGGTCGAAGTATTAGGTTACTATGCATTTGAAAGCTTATAGCAAACAAACTCTAACTGACTTGATATTATGCTATGCTAACTATAGGAGTGTGTCCATCACACCATTCTCCTATTGAGATGATCTTGTTATTAATAACATCCAATGTCCATGATCAGGAAACCATGATAATCTATTAATAAACCAGCTAGTTTAACAAGCTTAATAGGGACTCTTTTATGTTTACAAAACACATAAGTATTAATGTTTCTGGTTAATACAATTATATCATGGGATGTAAACATTTATCATAAACACAAAGATATAATAATAACCACTTTATTATTTCCTGTTGGGCATATCTCCAACAGTCTCCCACTTGCAGTAGAGTCAATAATCTAGTTTAAAACCTTTGTGGATTCAACACCTATGGCTTTCTGGTGTTGTATATACTTGATTTCTAGTGGTAAACATAATCTTCGGATCTGACACTTCCAGGTCCGTGTGTATTTTCATATCTTTGCGTCTCTACGCATCACTCATTCTCCAATGATATGGCATTGTATAACTATGAGATCCAAGCCCATGACTTAATAGGATTGATAGGATACTCATACCAACAAGTTGCAACTTCTTTTCCGGAAGCTCATTCGAAAAGAACTCTAAGGTTAAGCATGCTTGGCCTATTGTAATCAAGGAAAAGTAACATTTAATATGAATGACAAAGAGCATACTATCTATTTCCCCAAGAAGGTTGCTAAGAGTTATTGCCTGAATTCCATTGAAAATATTGAGAGTATCAAGGTTGGAGAAATATATTGTCCCATTGCACAAGAAAGTTTTGAAACTACTATGATTGGGACCATTGCTATCAGGTTTGAGGTAACATACTCACCTTGTGGAATGCAAAGTTTTGTTTCATATAAGATTTTTTTGGTAACAAGACTTGATCAACCTTGTTAACAAAAGGATTTTAATGAACAAAATAATGTTTTCATAGTGTTTATACTTGCTCCCTTTTACTTTTCTCCTTCCTAGTCTTTGCTCTTTCTCTTGTAGGCTTTAGTTTTGCTAGTTGTTTGCTTGTTAGAGTGTCTTAGAACTTCTGTAGTTTGGTTTTTGTTTGCTTTTGCTTCTTCTAAAAAAGTCTTTTCTACGAGAAAATCAATTTTCATACCCTGAAAATTGGCCAAAAATAAAGTTTCCCGAAAAATCCCAGAAAATTCAAAATAAATTTTTCCTCCAAAAAAGGGGCAGAGGGACACCTAGAGTGAGCCAGGGGGCCACCCCAGGCCATCACACCCCTGGGCGGCGTGACCAACCCCCAGGTGGCGCCTGGCTAGGGTGTGGCCCACCTGGGTCCCTCCAAGATGCCTCCTCCCAGCCATCTTCTTTCTCTCTCCCGAAAAACACTGGAAAACTTTCTCAAGCTCGAGTTCTTTCTGTTCTTGCTTGCGAATTTCGATCTCCTTTCTTAGCCCATCTTTGCTGCTGATTTTTGGAGGGATTGCTCCTTGGTATGTGCCTCCTCCACCTGTCCAATTAGATTTGTGATGGGTAGATGGTATCTTGAGTATTTTGCTGCTATAGGTGTCAGGTTATGTGAGCTAGAATGCTTGTTCTATGCTTAGAGATTTCATTTTGATGCATGTGTAGCCCTCTAGCAAGTTCCTATAGTAGTTTCTCATTATTTATCAACTTGGAAATCACTTGGTTTGATGTTTGTCTAAAAAATTCAGAAAAAAAGAGATCATGGACACCACACATTTGGTGAAATATTTGAGAGTGATGCACCTAGGAGAGCAAGGCCTTCAAGATCATCCTCCCGAGCTAGGCCCTCATACAATGAGGATCTCATTACACCGCGATTTGGCGACGAGGGAGATGAGGGGGATGCACACCCTTCCACCTTTCCTTGCCCAACCTTTTTGCGGGCTGCTGGGATTCTTGAGGATTTTCTAACCTTGGTTCGGAGGGTTGGACTAACAAGCTATATGCAGGATGAGAGCGTGCAATATGCTACGCTCACTAAAACATTTGTGGAGATCTTTTCTTTTTCTAACAGCATGTTCAAACCAGATGTGTCTTTCAAAATTTATGGCAGGCCTTACACCATGACATTGAATAAATTTTGTGAGGCCTTGGGACTTGGTACAGCTGGGTCGGTGAAGAAGATTCCAGATCAACCCGCTGATTTGTTGGAGCTCTACCGCGGGATAACTAATGATAATGACCGTAGAGCCCAACGGCGAAAGATAAGAAATATTCAACTCCCAGTCATCAGGTACTTTGCTTATTATCTTGCCACTAGTGTTCTTGGTAGGGAGAACACTAGTAATATTTCCAACTATCAATTTGGCCTTCATAGCTGTTGCGCTCAACAATGAAACTAGGTACAATCTTGGTTCTCTCATTGCTTGTTGCTTAGACGCTAAGGGAACCATTTATGGGGGAATTATTGCTGCACGTGTTATTGCTGCCTTGGACCTTGCTGTTGATCCAAATGATACAATTTTGTCTCCCCAGAGGCTTGATCTTGCTGCTATGAAAGCGCATCACTTTGTCACTGCTGACTCTACCCTTGAGAGCTTGGTTTATAGAATGTTGTTTACTGATGGGTAAGAGAGAGAGACCCCTCTCCCCCAAACCACTTTGTTCTGTATTTCCCAGGGACCTTTGTAACACTCCAAGGAGGAGATGGATGACAAGCTGCGCATTCTTGGCTTCCATGGACACTATCAGGGGGACGCGCCCTCATACGACCCCTCGATGCACTACACAGGGGAGTCCTCGAGCTCGTACCAGGACGAAGGGGCCTCCTCATTGTATTACGGAGGTGCACCTTCTTGGTCACCATGGAGTTGAGCCCCACTTAGGCCAAAAGCCTAAGCTTGGGGGGAGGTATACCGACATCAGACTCATCTATAAATCATGTTCGGTCGGTTCTTTGTATATCCATTGTTTCACTTTCTTTTTGGTTTTTATTTTTGCTTTCTCAAAACACAAAAATACCAAAAATATTTTCGTTGTTCCTCTTGGTTTGTTTCTTTGCTTTTCAGATTTGGTTTGTCTTAAAGAAAAATCCAAAAAGTTGTTGCTTTGTTTGCTTTTGCTTGGTTTGTTTTTGCTTTGTTTGCTTGCTTTAAAAAAATTGAAAACACCAAAAATATTTGTTCTTCTTCTTTGGTTTTGTGAGTTCTTTGCAAGGTTCAACCGTCCTCAGTGGATTTTGGTTCCATGTTATTATTCAAGCCACACAATTTAAGGGCAATAATGAAGATTAAGACAACTTGAGGTGTAGTAAGCGGCTAGTAACGAACTCTATTTGTTTTTCATTTTTGTACATATACTCATCGTTGTGAGCATGCTTAGTCTTTTCATGTAAGGTATATGTTATTATGGATGCTTAGTAGTTCTTGCTCTCTTATGATTAGCTCCAGCTTGCTAATAGTTTGTAGCATGTCATATGAGTGTTTGCTTGCATTGTTCTATTCATAACTTGGTATGATATTGTGGTATCCTCCTCTGAATGTTTCATGTGAATCGACTTGGCACATGCTCACGCATGCATATGACTAAACAGTAGTCAGTAAGCCTCGATGATTTATTTTGCCTCAGAGTTCTTGTATCAGTTTCATGCCATAATTAGTCCTGTTTTGTTGCAAGCATGATTATGACGGTTATTGCTCTCTCATTTTTCGCTCCCTCTCTGTTGCTAGCCTTCACTTGCACTGAGTATGAGCTCTACTTGTGCATCCAACTCCCTAAAACCAATATTGCCAACAGTTTCCACCATACCTACCTATTAGCATCATTTGCTATTTCAGTGCATACTCATTATGCCTGGTTTTTTTCCAAATAAAATGTTTGACTATTTTGAGAAAGTTAGTTAGTAAAGCCCTCACGAACTTGATGGCACACTTTATTCCTTGCACTTAATAAACCTGAACCATTGTGACCTGTCCATGAAAGCTATATGCTTGCAAATTATAGGCCGGGAGTTAGCAGAACCGTGCTGTCACGGGGAACACTTTTAACACTTATGGATACATATCCAGTTGATACCTTGCTCTTTTGTTTGCAGATGTCGTCGGTGTGAAATAAAAGGGGAGCTTGTGAGTTCATGGAGTATATATATGTGTTAGAGAAACGCCTAGGCCGCTAGCCTAAGCCATGCCTAATCATGGTGGAAACTTGCAGCATCACCATAATGAGCATCTATGAAGCATCTTCAATAAAAACCTATGCAAATAGCAAATAAAAGGATCGCTGAGATGCTTATTGTCTGCTTTCCTTGTCATTTTGATCACGGGATAGCTCCTGTATCATATGCATGAATGGAATATGCCCGAGAGGCAATAATAAAGTGGTTATTATCGTATTCCTTGTTTATGATAAATGTTTATTTTGCATGCTATAATTGTATTAATACGGAAACGTTAATACATGTTTGTTCAATAAAAAAAGTAAGTTCCTATTTATGCCTCTCTTATAAACTAGCTCGTTGATTAACAAGATGATCAAAGGTTTCCTGATCATGGACATTGGATGTTGTTAATAATGAGGTCACAACATTAGTGTAATGGTGTGATGAACATTCATCCGAAGTATAGCATTACGATCAAAGTCATTGAGTTTATATTGCTATAACAACTTACGAAGTGATACTAATCCTTAGACCATGAGATCATGTCAATTACTAACACCGGAAGAGTTTCTTGATAACATCAAACATCACACCGTAACAGGGTGATTATAAAGATGGGTTCAAAACTACTAAAGTGTTATGTTGAGGCTCATGGATCAAGATTGGAATTTGTCCATCCCGATGACGGAGACATATACTCTGGGCCCTCTCGGTGATATCACATTGATTAGCTTGCAAGCAAGTGATTTGATCACTAGAATGTTATATCACGGGAACAAGAAAAGAGTACATGTCGGTAACGAGATCAAAATAGGTATGGAGATAACGATGATAAAATCTCGGACATGTAATACATCACGAGACAAAGGGATTGAGTTACATGCATATAAGGTTCAAACAATCACAGAAGTCATCGTTGAATATGTGGGAGTCAGTACGGATCTCCAGGTCGCGGGACTGATTATTGATCGGAGAGGGGCCTTGATCATGTCTACATTATTCGCGAACCGTAAGGTGACACACTTAAGGGATACCGACACCATTTGGAGCAAATAATATGCCAGAGAAAGAAAAAGGAAAGCGCGGGAATTGATTTCACTAGACACCGAAACTGTTTCGGTTCAAATTGCTGAAACTGGTTCTGCATGTGAAATTTAATACTAGCAAGGGGTTTTATGTGAATGTTTGTTAATTAAAGTAATTAAAAAAATTCTGAATAAATAAATAAAAGAGTTTTATTTAAATGAGAGCTTGCATTAAATTTGGTGGAAATTTAATGCATGTGAGTGGATTTTTGAGTGGAGGCTCTTTTATGGGAGTGGAGGCTTTTAATTTTGAGTGGGAGATCCACCCACATGAATGTGGAAGAGGTGGGGGCAGCCACCATGGCTGGGCTCCATGCCCTTGGGGTGCCCCCCTCTCCCTATAAAAGTCCCCCTCTCCTCCTCTCAAAGCACACCTCCTCGCGAAGGATCTCTCTCCCCCTTTTAGAATTCCCATGGTCTCGGATCAGAGAGATACATGTTCCCGGTGGCTTTTTATGGAAGGATTTGTTGCTTCCGCTGCTTCGCTGGAGCGAGGGCGCGGAGGTTGTCGGGGTACCCGGACGTGTGTGCGATCACGGATGCACCACTGCTTTGCGGTGCTGGACTTGATGGTGCTGGACCGGCTGGACCAGATGGACTTCATCATGATCTTGAGATCGGCAAGCGTTCGTCTACATCATCCACGATTACAACCTCATTAACACTATTCGGTCTTCGAGGGTATGTATTCTATGGATGTATATCCACCCGTTGCTTGTATCTAGTAGATAGATCTTGGTACATAGTTGTTTCCATCGTAGGAAATTTTTTGTTTTCTATGCTGCGAAACCTACAGTGCAAGGGGTACCCTGTTGGTGGTTCTCTATGATATGCATGTATTTAAAATGACAAGAACTTACAGGTAACCAAAGTTGAGTAGCATGCGGAGTGGCCCTCGTACTCAAGGGACATGGGATTTCTAGTTTATGGTCTGTCAAGCATATAACTTAGATTGGACCTCACTTTCACCTTAACCACATGAAGATACCTATGATAGGGGCAATGAGAGCTCAAAGCTAATGAGTACCTTACTTTCAGCATTTGGAAGCCTTTCAAACCTTTCAAAACCTTTTCACCTCCTTATTGAGTCACCACTTATTCTATGAGCAACTTCTTGAGAGCATAGTTGTCATTCTTGTGTTTGTTCAAAAACTTGGTTAATTATGTCATGACTTTGATGCTTGTATCTCTGATATATTACTTCTAGTCTTCACTTGAACTTTAGATGTGCCTTGGAATTTATATTGTGCTCTACAAACAAAGGCAAGCGAGATACCACTCTATCATACCTTTTTATGAGCATTGCTATGTTGCTTATGTTTATGTTTCATGCTACCAAGTATTATTGAGTTGGTTTCTCTTCATAGCTTGCAATTAATATTGAGTAGACTTAGTTGCATACTGTTTATTATGAATGGTTTAAGTATCTACTCCTGTGCCGAGAATATATACTTCATATGAAGCAAATGTGTTCGTGAAAGTTCTTTTATCGCACTCAGTTTTCAACTGAATTGCTTGAGGACAAGCAATAAGCTAAGCTTGGGGGAGTTGATACGTCCAAAACGTATCTATTTTCCTGAACACTTTTGCAATTGTTTCTCCTCTTAACTTGTGTGATTTGGATACAACTAACACGGACTGACGCTGTTTTCAGCAGAATTACCTTGGTGTCTAGTTTTTGTGCAGAAAATCAACTATTAGGAAAAATCCCAGAAAATATGCCAAAAATCCTATTTCACTAGAAGATCCACGGAGCCAGAGTACGAGACGGACTGGTGGACTATGGGGCCCACACCTCTGTCAGGCGCGGGCCAAGCCTGGCCGTGCCTAGGGCGGTGCGGACACCCTGTGCACCCCCTCGGCCTCCCTCTTCACCTATAAGAAGCCTCTTGACCTAAAAACCGAGGGGGGTTCGTCGTTTTTCCAGAAAGAGTTCCGTTGCGCCGCCACCACCTGAGACCAAGATTCGGAACCAAAAACTCCGTTCTGGCACCCTGTCGGGACGGGGAATTTGGGGAGGATCATCGTCATAACCAACGCCTCTCCATCAACCATCCATGTTTCCCTCATCCATGAGTGAGTAATCCCCCGCTGTAGGCTATGGGGATGGTAGGGATTGGATGAGTTCTATCATGTAATCGAATAAGATTGTTAGGGCATGGTGCCTAGTATCTCTATTAGTGCTATTTGACTTTGTTGCAACTTGTTGTTCTTAATGCTTGTCACTAGGGCCCGAGTGCCATGATCTTAGATCTGAACTTATTATTGAATCATTATGATAGTATTGTTTGTGATCTTATCTGCAAGTTGTGTACACATATCATTGTCCAGATCCAAAGGCCCCGAAGTGACAGAAATTGGGATAACCGGAGGGGATGGCAGTGATGTGAGGATCACATGTGTTCATGAAGTGTTAATGCTTTGCTCCGGTGCTCTATTAAAATGAGCACCTTAATTTCTAGTAGTTCCCTTGAGGCCCCGCTACAACGGGCTGGCAGGACAAAAGATGTTGTGCAAGTTCTCATTGCGAGCACGCATGACTATATATGGAGCACATGCCTAGGGTTGTTTAGTACTTGGATGATTATTCTTATTTATATGCAATGCCCTAGGTCTTGAAGTTACATGTTTAGACTCGTCCATGCAACACTCGTCCATCCATCCCTATGCCCACCGCACTCATATCCTACTGTTTTCTACTACTGTTACTATTGCTCTTGTTTTACTGCTGCTGTTGATTTGCTGTTGCTACTACAAAACTGTTGCTACTGATAAAGTTATATGAGCAAGAACTATTTCCAGGTGCATCTGACTTGACAACTCAGTTGTTAAGGCTTGCAAGTATTCTTTGGCTCTCCTTGTGTCGAATCAATAAATTGGGCAATACTACCCGCGAAGACTGTTGCGATCCCCTATACTTATGGGTCATCATTGTGCTAGACATGCTGCTTTGCAGAGACTTTTTGATTTTAAACAGGGAGAAGAAGAGAAATTGCCTGAGTCATGGACAAGGTTCTGTGCCTTGATTCATGCACATCCTGGATGTCCATTACCTAAAAATGAGCTTCTTGATATTTATTATAATGGACTAACTGATGATTCTAGGACATACCTAGATAGCTTTGTTGATTGTGTTTTCAGGAAAAGAACTCCTACAGATGCTGAAGAATTAATGGCTAAAATAAGCAAGAATTGTGATGATTGGACTTCAACTGAGCTAAATACACCTGAGCCTATTACTCCTGAACCAGTTGTGCCTGAACCAGATTCAACACCAACACCAAAGAAGAGGGGAGTTATTGCATTAAATAATGAAGTGATGAAGGAAGCTAAGAAGTGTCTAAAGGAGAAAGGTATTAGAGCTGATGTTGTGAAAAATCTACCTCCTATAGAAGAATTATGTAAGCTAATTCCCCACTCATCCACTATTGAGGTACACACTCTCCAACACTTTTATGAAGGTGATATTCCTTATGGTAAGCCTCCTGATCAATGTTTAGAGGAACTTGACATTTTTATGTTAAACAAGGTAATTTTAATAAACAAGTTCAGAATCATTTATTGGAAAAATCTAGAGCTATTAAAGAGTTGAAAGATATTGTGGAAAGAACTTCCAATGATATTAAAATGCTTTGTAAACACTTTCAAATGGTTCAAACCCAAATTGATCAACTTGCTAAGGTACAAAAGGATATGCTAGTTAATGCCTCAGGAGATAAACATGCTTATGGAATTAGAACTAGGAGTGGTAAGCTACTCAAGATCCTTTATCTCCTAAAGGACACCCTAAAAGAATTGAGCAAGATTCTCAACAATGTGAAAGTAGTGGTAGTCCTCGTAAGAAAAAGAAAAAGAAATACAAAATATTTGAGGAACCACTTGAACCTGCTATAGATCCTAATAGTATATCTGTCTCTGATGCTGAAACTGAGAGTGGTAATGAGAAAAATGATGCTCCTGATAAGGAGGAAGTTGAGGAAGAACCTAAGAAGCACACTAAGAACACTAGGTACACTAAGGAAGATTTTATTGCTAATAAACATGGTAAAGAGAGAGAACCTTGGGTGCATAAACCTATGCCTTTTCCAGGTAAGAAACACAAGTCAAAGGAGGAAGAACACTACAATAAGTTTTGTGAGTGGATGAAACCTTTATTTTTGCAAACTCCTTTGACTGATGCTATTAAGTTGCCTCCTTATTCAAAGTATATGAAGGATATTGTCTCTAATAAAAGGAAGATTCCTAATGAGGATATTTCTACTTTGCTTGCTAATTATTCCTTCAATGGTAAGGTTCCAAAGAAACTTGGTGGTCCAGGTATACCAACTATTCCTTGTTCTATTAAGAATAATTATGTTAGAACTACTTTATGTGATTTGGGAGATGGAGTTAGCGTTATGCATTTTTCTCTCTAGACGAGACTCCAGCTAGAAAAGTTGATACCAACTGATATCTCTTTGCAAATGGCTGATAAGTCAACTACTATTCCTGTTGGTATATGTGAGGATGTTCCTGTTCAAGTGTCTCATAATTGCTTGGTTTTAACTGATTTTGTTGTGCTTGAGATGCCTGAAGATGATAATATGTCTATTATTCTTGGGAGACCTTTCCTTAATACTGTAGGTCCTGTCATCAATTGTAATCAAGGAAAAGTAACATTTAATATTAATGACAAAGAGCATGCTGTCTATTTCTCCAAGAAGGTTGCTAAGAGCTATTGCCTGAATTCCATTGAAAATATTGAGAGCATCAAGGTTGGAGAAATATATTGTCCCATTCCATAAGAAAGTTTTGAAACTATTATGATTGGGACCATTTCTATCAAGCTTGAGGTAACATAATCACTTTGTGGAATGCAAAGTTTTGTTTCATAAAAGATTGTTTTGGTAACAAGACTTGATCAACCTTGTTAACAAAAGGATTTTAATGAACAAAATAATGTTTTCATAGTGGTTATACTTGCTCCCTTTTACTTTTCTCCTTCCTAGTCTTTGCTCTTTCTCTTGTAGGCTTTAGTTTTGCTAGTTGTTTGCTTGTTAGAGTGTCTTAGAACTTCTGTAGTTTTGGTTTTTGTTTGCTTTTGCTTCTTCTAAAAAAATCTTTCTGCGAGAAAATCAATTTTCATACCCTGAAAATTGGCCAAAAATAAAGTTTCCCAAAAAATCCCAAAAAATTCAAAATAATTTTTTCCTCGAAAAAAGGGGCAGAGGGACACCTAGAGTGACCCAGAGGGCCACCCCAGGCCAGCACACCCCTGGGTGGCACGACCAGCCCCTAGGTGGTGCCTGGCAGGGGTGTGGCCCACCTATGGCCCTCCAAAGTGCCTCCTCCCAGCCATCTTCTTTCTCTGTCCTGAAAAACACCGGAAAACTTTTTCAAGCTCGAGTTCTTGCTGTTCTTTCTCCCGATTTTCGATCTCCTTGCTTAGCCCATCTTTGCTGCTGATTTTTGGAGGGATTGCTCCTTGGTATGTGCCTCCTCCACTTGTCCAATTAGATTTGTGATTGGTAGATTCTATCTTGAGTATTTTGCTGCTATAGGTGTCAGGTTGTGTGAGCTTGCATGCTTGTTCTATGCTTAGAAATTACATTTTTATGAATGTGTAGCCCTCTAGCAAGTTCCTATAGTACTTTCTCATCATTTATCAACTTGGAAATCACTTGGTTTCATGTTTGTCTAAAAATTTCAGAAAGGAAGATGAGTGCATACCCACTGAATCAATATGATTTGATGGTACTTGAGCCAATGAAAGTTCATCATGAGAAACGAGTCTTCCCTTCCATATATCCATGCCATGAATTTATGAGAGCCGCGGGAATCCTCCAGGATTTCCAAACTATGATTACCAATGCAAGGTTGGAACACTTTGTTGAAGGTGAACCTTTTCAATATGTTAAGCTAAACATGGTTGTGGTGCAGGACTTCCGGTTTACTTGGTCTTCGTCTAATCCCATGGTCCATTATAAAATATACAATATAGTTGCCGACCTGCCGTTTGCTGATTTCTGTGCAGCTATTAGAGTGCCCCATTGGGGATCTTGTGAGAAGATCAAGGAGAGGCCTAAGTCACTTATGGATTTATATGCTGAAATTTGCCAAGGTTTCGACTTCTCGAAGGAAAGTGGTAAAATTCAGAACATTCAGTTCCCATCTATTAGATATTTTGCCTATTTCATTACCAAGTGTGTTCTTGCTAGAATGATTGCTAGAAAGTTATCTTCTTTTGATCTAGCTTTTATCGCAGCTGCTTTGAATAGGGATAGATCTTATAACCTGGGTGCTTTGATAGCTTACCGTCTTACCACTAACCGCGAGAAAGGTGGAATTTGTGGAGGTCTCATCGCCTCTAGGTTGATAGCTTTCCATGGTTTAGAGCCTCACCATTCAAATTATCAGTTCCCTATAGAGAGGGTTGATCTTGATTCCATGGTTCAATATAATTTTGTTTCTCTAGGGGCTACTGTGAGAAATTTACCGTATGAATTATTCTTTGTCAAGCGTGGTTGGAGAGGGGGTAGGACTGAGAAAGTAGTTTATTTGCCTGCACCTGCTTTGTTTAATTTTGATAACAGGCAAGGATGGTCGCTCACGGAGGAGGAGTTTGACACATACGTGGCGGAGCTCTCCCAGCAAGAGGAGAATGTTGGATCGGATGCCGAAGGTGATTCGGTTCAGCCCTCCAACTTGGGAGAGTCTTCATACTAGCAACCCTCCTTTGATTGGGGCGTGTCTTCCTCTTCATCGCAAGCAACTGACTATGATCATTCCTATGATGACCCACCAGCTTGGGGTTACTACCCGCGCTATTGAGCCCCACTTAGGCCAAAAGCCTAAGCTTGAGGGGAGGTATACCGACATCACACTCATCTATATATCATGTTCGGTCGGTTCTTTGTACATCCATTGTTTCGCTTTCTTTTTGGTTTTTGTTTCTGCTTTCCCAAAACACAAAAATACCAAAAATATTTTCATTGTTTCTCTTGGTTTGTTTCTTTGGTTTTTAGCTTTGGTTTGCCTTAAAGAAAAATCCAAAAAGATTTTGCTTTGTTTGCTTTTGCTTGGTTTGCTTTTGCTTTGTTTGGTTTTGCTTTGTTTGCTTGCTTTAAAAAAATCAAAAACACCAAAAATATTTGTTCTTCTTCTTTGGTTTTGTGAGTTCTTTGCAGGGTTCAACCATCCTCAGTGGATTTTGGTTTCATGTTATTATTCAAGTCACACAAGTGAAGGGAAATAATGAAGATTAAGACAACTTGAGGTGTGGTAAGAGGCTGGTAACGAACTCTATTTGTTTTCATTTTTGTACATATACTCATCATTGTGAACATGCTTAGTCTGTTCATGTAAGGTATATGTTATTATGAATGCTTAGTAGTTCTTTGTTTCTTGTGATTAGATCCATCTTGCTAATAGTTTGTAGCATGTCATATGAATGTTTGCTTGCATTGTTCTATTCATAACTTGGTATGATATTGTGGTATCCTCCTCTGAAAGTTTCATGTGAATCGACTTGGCACATGCTCACGCATGCATATGACTAAACAATAGTCAGTAAGCCTCGATGATTTATTTTGCCTCAGAGTTCTTATATCACTTTATTGCCATAATTAGTCTTGTTTTGTTGCAAGCATGATTATGACAGTTATTGCTCTCTCGTTTGTTGCTCCCTCTCTATTGCTAGCCTTCATTTGCACTGAGTATGAGCTCTACTCGTGTTTCCGACTCCCCAAAACCAATATTGCCAACTGTGTCCACCATACCTACCTATTAGCATCATTTGCTATTCAGTGCATATTGATTATGCCTTGTTTTCTTCCAAATAAAATGTTTGACTGCTTTGAGAAAGTTAGTTAGTAAAGCTCTCACGAACTTGATGGCATACTTTATTCCTTGCACTTAATAAACCTAAACCATTGTGACTTGTGCATGAAAGTTATATCCTTGCAAATTATAGGCTGAGAGTTAGCAGAACCGTGTTGTCACGGGGAACGCTTTCAACACTTATGGATACATATCCAGTTGATACCATGCTCTTTTGTTTGCGGATGTCGTCGGTGTGAAATAAAAGGGAAGCTTGTGAGTTCATGGAGTTATATTATGTGTTAGAGAAACGCCTAGGCCGCTAACCTAAGTCATGCCTAATCATGGTGGAAACTTGCAGCATTACCATAGTGAGCATATGTGAAGCATCCTCAATAAAAACCTATGCAAATAGCAAATAAAAAGATTGCTGAGATGCTCATTGTCTGCTTGCCTTGTCATTTTGATCACGGGATAGCTCCTGTATCATGTGCAAGGGGTACCCCATTGGCGGTTCTCTATGATATGCATGTATTTACAGTGACAAGAACTTATAGGTAACTAAAGTTGAGTAGCATGAGGCGCGACCTCGTACTCAAGGGACATGGGATTTCCAGTTTATTATGAGCATTACAATGTTGCTTATGTTTATGTTTCATGCTACTTATTATTATTGAGTTGGTTTCTCTTCACAGCTTGCAATGACTATTGAGTAGACTAGGTGCATACTTCTTATTATGAATGGTTTAAGTATCTACTCCTGTGCTGAGAATATATACATCATATGAAGCAAATGTGTTCGTGAAATTTCTTTTATCGCACTCAGTTTTCAACTGAATTGCTTGAGGACAAGCAATAAGCTAAGTTTGGGGGGGAGTTGATACGTCCAAAACGTATCTACTTTCCCGAACACTTTTGCTATTGTTTCTCCTCTAAACTTGTGTGATTTGGATACAACTAACATGGACTGACGCTGTTTTTAGCAGAATTACCTTGATGTCTAGTTTTTGTGCAGAAAATCAACTATCAGGAAAAATCCCGGAAAATATGACAAAAATCTTATTTCACCATAAGATCCACGGAGCTAGAGTACGAGATAGAGTGGAGGCCTGGGGGGCCCACACCCCTACCAGGCGCGGGCTAGGCCTGGCCGTGCCTAGGGGTGTGTGGCCACCCTAGGAACCCCCTCGGCCTCCCTCTTCGCCTATAATAAGCCTCTTGACCTAAAAATCGAGTGGGGTCGGCGTTTTTCTAGAAAGAGTTCCGTTGTGCCGCCACCACCAGAAGCCGCGATTCATAACCAGAAACTCCGTTCTGGCACCCTGCCGGGATGGGGAATTTGGGGAGGATCATCACCATCATCGTCACCAACGCCTCTCCATCAACCATCCATGTTTCCATCATCCATGGGTGATTAATCCCCGCTGTAGGCTATGGGTATGGTAGGGATTGGATGAGTTTTATCATGTAATCGAATAAGATTGTTAGGGCATAGTGCCTAGTATATCTATTAGTGCTATTTGACTTTGTTGCAACTTGTTGTGCTTAATGCTTGTCACTAGGGCCCGAGTGCGATGATTTCAGATCTGAACTTATTATTGAATCATTATAATAGTATTGTTTGTGAACTTATCTACAAGTTGTGTACACATATCATTGTCCGGATCCAAAGGCCCCGAAGTGACAGAAATTGGGACAACCGGAGGGGATGGCTTTGATATGAGGATCATATGTGTTCATGAAGTGTTAATGCTTTGCTCCGGTGCTCTATTAAAAGGAGCACCTTAATTGTCAGTAGTTCCCTTGAGGCCCCGCTGCAACGGGCTGGCTGGACAAAAGATGTTGTGCAAGTTCTCATTGCGAGCACACATGAATATATATGGAGCACATCTCTACGATTGTTTAGTACTTGGATGCTTGTTCTTATTTATCTGTAATGCCCTAGATCTTGAAGTTACATGTTTAGACTCGTCCATGCAACACCCGTCCATCCATCCCTATGGCTACCGCGCTCATATCCTACTGTTTGTTATTACTGTTACTATTGCTCTTGTTTTACTGCCGATGTTGCTTTGCTGTTGCTACTGATAAACTTCTGTGAGCAAGAACTATTTCCAGATGCAGTTGAATTGACAACTCAGTTGTTAAGGCTTGCAAGTATTCTTTGGCTCTCCTTGTGTCAAATCAATAAATTGGATAATACTACCATCGAAGACTGTTGCGATCCCCTATACTTGTGGGTCATCATAGAGTTGAGGCAGATTTATTTGCCCGTGCGCCGCTCCCACCATCCCAACGGTGCACCACATCAGACAAGCCCTAACCCTAACTAGTCGACGGAGAAACGAGGTTCCCCTCTCCCTCCAGCCGTCGGAGCGGCAAGCAGAGGGAGAGGGAACCAACGATCAGCCGGCTGAGGTCTAGAGGAATTGATCTCCGCTGCCGCCTGTTGGGAGTTTGGGAGGGAGTTGTGTGCGAGACGCTAACTTCATCAGAGTTGTTTCTAGAAAGATTAAGCACCATTGAGTCAGGTCATTTTTTATTCTCTTCTAACGTTGTCTTTTTTCTCAAGCGTAATATATGTTTCCTTAAAGACACACACTAGCATCACCCAATTCAAAAGAGCAGCACATGAGTAGATCATTTAGTATATGCTGGAACATAAATCTAACCGAGCAAGAATAACTGCGAATGAACCTAACCTACAAGGTATACTAACAACCTATACATCCATACTAATTTGATAGCTGACGCTACTATGCGTGTCCATCTTCTTCATCTTATTTCTTATGCGAGTGAGAGTGACCACACTACAACTCATTGCTGGACTAATGGATCTGCCAACTCTTGCTTCTTCGTCACTTGGTATTTTAGCCCCCTCTTATCATCAGCAGCATCGATGAAGATACTCGAGCCTTTACGTGCTTCTCCATTGACCATCATGTCCGCTAGAACCGTCATCACATTCTTCTTCATCCATCTCTTTATAGGGCTTGCGCGATACACCTGCAAGAGCACATGATCATATACATATATCATTATCAGAGCATAAAAACAACTAAATAAAAGAAGTCTATGGTTTGTTACAAAGAAACATGTACTCACTGTGTCATGTGATTTTGAGCAGATAATATCCAAGGCGGCATCACTTGCAAATAGTGAAACACCCTTGTCAGCAATCGTGGCAATGACACTTTTCATATGGATTCTCACGATTTCCCTCAGTTCGTCATGTGAAAGCGGTTCAAATATCACAATCTCACTTAGTCTGTTGATAAGTTCAGGCTTCAAGCATTTTTCAACCTGCATAAAACAAGTATAAACGACAGTCATTGGCTGCACATTGAGTACTTTACAAGTGATAGCTTGGCATTCGATCACATACCTTTTTCATGACAAGATCACGTGTAGTTTGCATGTTTTCTCCATCCATTCTAGTCGATAGGATTTCGGCTTCCAGATTTGAGGTCATAATGATAATAGTATTCTTGAAATCTACATTATGGCCTTTGCCATCGGTCAACATACCTTCCGCAAGGAGTTGAATGAAAACCTTAATTATCGAGGGATTTGCCTTGTCCACCTCCTCAAAAAGAACAACACTATAAGGTTGGCTCCTTACTTTCTCGGTGAGTTGTCCTTCTTCATTGCTTTAATTAAAAATCAAAACAAAAATGTGAGGCATGATAATAAAAAATTGATTAATGAGGCATGATAATGAAGTGTCGGAAAGGAATACAAGAACAAACGGTGCACAAGTCAAACCTTCGAGGTCCTCCAATGAGACGTGACAGAGATCCACTCTCAGCATATTCAGACATGTCAAAGCGAACTAACGTCTTCTCGTTGTCAAATAACTTCTCGGCAAGTGTTTTAGCGAGCTCTGTCTTTCCAACACCAGCCGGGCCCAAAAAGAGGAAAGAGGCAATTGGTTGGTCAGATTGACCAAAGCCGACCCTAGAACGTAGTACTTCTTGTGCAACCAAATTAACCGCTTCATCTTGGCCGACAACTCGCTCGTGCAATTTGTCCGCAAAGCGGGTCAACTTCTCCTCCTCTTGATCAAGCGTGTTGAGAGGTATTTTGGTCCATCGGCTCACAACCTTCACACAACATCAGAACATGGCATGGCACATTGACAACACGGTGAAAGAGCATAAACTACTAGTAACTCATATATTCCTATATGATTAATTAGGGACGTAAATTTACCTGGGCTACATGACCTGGACCGATAATGACCTCCTCTGGCGAATTTATGGTGCTACCTTGTACGTTTTGAACCTCCTTTTGTTTACGCAACTTTGCGGTAGTACATGCCTCGTCGATCAGGTCAATAGCTTTATCAGGGAATTGGCGACCTGACAATAATGCAAGAGAGCAACCAAAGAGGTTTCTTTGAGACACGAGTGAGTGAGTGAGTGAGTGAGTGAGTGAGTGAGTGAGTGAGTCAGTCAACATAATCATTATCTCTTCATCACGACGACCTCGATCAGGAACCTAAGTACGTACCTGTGATATAGAGGCCAGCGAGCCGTGCAGCAGCAACTAGAGCGTCGTAGTCAATTATCAAGCCATGGTGGCTTTCGTACCGCTTCTTCAGCCCCTCAAGGATAGCAATGGTCGATTCCACGGTCGGCTCATCCACATCCACCTTTTGGAACCGCCGCTCGAGCGCCGCATCTTTCTCGATGTGCGTGCGGTACTCTTGGGAGGTGGTGGCCCCTATGCACCGGATGCGACCACGGGCCAAGGCTGGCTTGAGGATGTTGGCAGCATCGCCGGCGCCATGGCGATCGCCGGCGCCGACAATCATGTGCATCTCGTCGATGAAGAGGATGAGCTTCCCTGCTGAATCCTCCGCCTGCTTGATGACATCCTTCAGGCGCTGCTCGAACATGCCGCGCCATCGGGTCCCCGCCACCATCGCTCCGACGTCCAGCTCGGCCACGCGTGCTCCTGCGAGGGCGTCGGGGACGGCCCCTGCAGCGATGCGCTGGGCAAGGCCCTCCACGATGGCCGTCTTGCCGACGCCCGCTGCTCCCACGAGCGCGGCGCAGTTCTTCGTCCGCCGGCACAGGATGCAGATTACGCGGTCGATCTCGTCGTCGCGGCCGATGACCGGATCGAGCTCGCCGGCGTCCAAGGTCTTGAGGACGGCCGGCCTGGAGGCCAACGGCTCGTAAGACCTCCACGCTGACAATGACAAAGCAACAGCAGTGACGGCAGATATTCCGAGCAAGATCATCTGCTCCGTCTCTTTCGAGAACCCAACGTGCTGCAGGAGTCGCGACATATTATTCCCAAGAAGACGACGACTTGATTAGAGGATTTTTTTTTTGGATCGGTTCGCAGTACGATGCACCCGATATATATATTGCACCGTACGTGCACACGGCCCTGCTGCCCGAAACCGGCCAGTATTCTGATCAAGGCCAATGGTTAGAGCACCTCCCCTCCGCTTCCCAGAAGGCCGTTATCAGAATATACTTCTGTCCGAACATCGAAAATTAGTTTAGTCGTGTTTCCAGGATACCAATTTCGTTTGGATTTGGGCCAAATTTGGTTTGGACTTCCCATGTCATTCCCGGGGCGACGGGAACGCCCTTGAAACACCGGACGAAGTGAATTCGGCGAAAAAAAATGTCCGGCCACGTGGACCCGCTCAGTAGAAAAGCCGAGTCGTCGTCATCCTCCCGCCTCGGAACCCCGCAACGGACCGTCAGGCATTAACTGCCCGTCTCGTCGACCACGCGTTGTCGTAAAGGCGCGCCACCGCCGCCTCGGCTCCCGTGATGGACCGGCAAGCAATAACTTTCCGTCGGTTCCCATTTTCCCGCCCTCGCCGCTACACCCCTCCCGCCCTCGCCGCTCTCTTCAGCCGATAAAAGTCGTTGACCTCGCCGACTCTTTTCACACTCTCTCTCACAACTTTCCCCGCTCTCCCAACTTCGGCAAACTCCAAACTGTGGCGAACTACGAACTCACAGCTTCCCCACTTCCCCATGGCTGAGAGGTTTCCTGGCGATCCCGTGGCGGCGAACGGCTTTGGCCGTCGCACGCTCCAGCCGTGGGAGGCCCGGATGCTCCACGATGTGGGCTACATGGCGCCGCCGGACACCCGGGTCCCGCCGGCTGGAAGCTCAGCGCCGACGGGATCCCAGTGCTACCGGTGCCGACCTGCGAGGAGATCGTCGACGACATCCAGGCCGCCATCGCGGCCATGGAAGATCTGGATCTCGCCGAGGATCCAGGCAACCTACATTTCTGGGAGGAGTTCTTCGTCGACAGGCGGCTCCAGGAGCTCTCCTGCCACGAGGGATCGCTAGGGTCGCCGTCGAAGTGTAACAACACGTCGGCGCGGTGGCGATGGTGGAGCGCTCCCGGAAGAATGATCGCTGCCGTGCTAGAGCACATCCACGTCGGCAAAAAACCTTGCCTTGGATTCCCCCGCAACCCGACGCCGGCGACAAGGGCGAGACACCATCCTCCAGCCAATTGGCTGCCGAGGAGGATGGCCAGCCTCAGCTCCTCCTCCTCCGTAGCCTCGGCCTCCCACTCCTCCGGGTCCGTGATGGCGTGATCAACGCCTCGTTGGGAGACCCCAAGAGCAAGGTATGATGAGCACAACAACAAGATTTCTCTTAGTAAGAAACCAAGGTTATCGAACCAGTAGGAGGAAGGAAACAACTCAAAGGGTGTTGCTAGCAACTTGGAGACCTGCACAACACAAACTCAAGACTTTACCCCAACGAACATCGAGGTTGTCAATCTCACTGGTTTGCTGTAACAAAGGATTAACTGTATGGTGTGGAAGGTAATAGTGGAAGATGTATCAATGGTAAAGATTGGACCGGGGTCCATAGTTCACTAGAGGTGTTCTTCTTAGATAAACAAACATGGCATGCTATGTAAACAAATTACAGCAGGGTAGTTGACAGGACTAAGCAAGGCATAACAATGCAATACTAGACATCAAGATCCTATGAGATTTGATTGGGCAGTACAACAAGATACATCGAGCGCCATCCAACTGCATCTATGACTATAAGTCCACCTTTGGGTTATCATCCGAACCCCCTCCAGTATTAAGTTGCAATCAACAGACAACTTCTTTAAGCAAAGTATGTAAGGTAAACAATCCACATATTCCATGAACAAGAGACTGTTGTTTTCTCCCTAGTGGCAACAACACATCTACAACCTTAGAGATTTTTGTCACTTCCCTTAGATTAAATAGAGGCATGGACCCACTATCGAGCATAAATACCCCCTCTTGGAGTCACTAGCCACTACTTGGCCAAGATACCTACTAACAACAGAGAGCATGCAAGATCACAAACAACACAGACATGATAGAATCAATAAGACAAAACCATTAATCTATCTGACATAGTAATCTCCATATCCATCGGATCCCCGCAAACACAACATGCATGATTACAAATAGATGAGATCTTGATCATGAACAGGGCTCACAAGATCTAGACATGAAAGCACAAAAGAGGAAATACAACCATCTAGCTACTACATGTATCCATAGTCCAAGGTGGAACTACTCACGCTTCATACCGGAGGCTGGCATGATGAAGAAGAAGGCCTCCGGGATGATATCCCCTCCGGCAGGGTGCTGGGAAGAGCTTCATATCCCCCTCGATCTAGGGACGATGGTGGCAGCGGCTACAGACAGTTTCGTGGAATATTGATCAGGTACTAAGGGTTTAGGCATCAGGGGATTCTTATAGGCGAAGAGGCAAGGCTGGGAGGCGGCCAGGGGGCCCACACCCTACCCAGGCGCTGCCTAGGGTGGGCCCGTGCCTAGGGTTTAGGCATCAGGGGCTTCTTATATATTGAATTGTTTATATTTTTTTGTTTGATTTTGTGGATTGTGAAGTGTGTGATTGTGAGGATTGTACCTATTCCCCTAGCTACCAAGGCAAGTGATATTTCATATTATGTCCTATTATTTTACCTATTTCACTAGTGATATTTTAGTAGGACTTGCATGATAATTTTTCAAGTATAATGCTATGCTATGGAAATCCTATAGATTATATCTTGGTAGAATTATTCCTAAGTTAGGAGACATAGTATGCTAAAATGTTTAGTCTTGCTATTAGAATTAGTGGGTGGAAATTCATGCTATGATATTTTGGAAAGATTGTGCCTATGTGTTTTTTACTAAGAAAACAACCTTGTTAATGAAACCCCCGGGTGGAATGGGACTTGTATGGTTTGTGTTGAGTGGTTACATAGGGCCCATTTCTATGGGTTACCCTGTGTATCACACTTGTGGATGGCCACCCAGGAACAAAGAGAATTGAGATGTTTTGTGTCGCGAAGCTTCCAGTGCAACCACATGGCATATGGGCTCTGCCTTGACCAACTAGGTTGCAAGAACTCAGCCAGATGGACAAATGGTGGTAGTGTTGATAGGATGGAACGCGCCCATGGTGGTATGAGGGATTGCTTCTAAAAAGTCTCGTCTCGATGCATGTCGAGTCTTGTGGGGAAAGTGCACCATCTCTCGAGAGGGTAAACCTAAGTACTTAGCCGTGTCCCCGGTTATGGACAATTTTGAGCATCAAAGACATTGAAACGGTTCAAGAATTTCCTCATCCTAATTTCTCTAAGTTAAAATTTGTGGGTGAACAAGGGTAGAGGTTTCACCAATGTCTATTGGTGGTTCCTTGGTGTTTTGCAAAAAAAACTTAGTGTTTTCAAACTAGTAGGATAAAGCTTACTTTGTGCAAAGCCAGCCTGATCCACACTTAGCCAAATTCATGTAGTTGTTAGTCTCTACTATATAACTATGGTATCACTTGCCAATACAATTCCAACTGTATTGACCCCTCGTGGCTGTAACTTATCATGTTGCAGGTTACTCTGATGGTAAGTAGGGTTATGAGTCTACACTCAACATGTTTTCCCGTGGCAAATGAAGATGAAGACTTTATTATTATACTTTGTATTGAATAAGTTAGCCTTGGGATAAGTGAGTTGTAACAACTATTGTACTCCTGAAATTTCGATGTAATAATGACCTTTGTATCTGTGTACTTCATCTTAAACTGTGGGTGCTAGCATTTTGATCCAGGGACTAGCACTGCAATCACAGGGATCTCTACCTTATTGGGTGAGATCTTACAGATGGTATCAGAGCACTGTGTTGCCTGTAGGTTTGTGACCCTAAGATGGATTAGATTAAGGAAGCCACTAGGAAAATACAACACCACTATGAATTTTTTTACACTTTGTTTCTTTTCATCTCGTAAAATCTCTTCTAATCTTATTTCTCATCTCTATTTGTAGATGGCCACCATCAATGAATCCGTCAGGAAGGGACCACTGTTGACAATGACACTAGAAAGACGAAATTTCCCAAGGCACTCAAGAACCTCATGATCAGCTTGGGGATAAATGGTGAAGCCGTGTACAAGGTATTTCTGGTGATGGATGCAGGAGAAGAGTATTGGTGGGTGTAACTCTACTTATATAAAAATAAGGTGGATGACCACAATGAAAGGGGGTTTTGCATGATCACCAACTCTAAAATGCATATGTCATTCTTTGACTCTGCAAGGAATGCAGCATGGAATGCCATTGAAGAACTTGGAGAAAGACTTAAGTGTAGAATGCTCAACACTCAGAAGGATCTTAGAGAGGAGACATAACATACCCAAGACTTAGAGACCACCATAAAACAACTAAGGAGGGATATTATAGACTTGGCATGTGAGTCTTGTGATCAAGACAAACAGATTGCCTCCAAGGATGCCCAGATAGCTACCTTGACTAGTGAGTGAAGGATGTGACGTATCCTAATAGTTGGACCACCACACTTGGCGTTTTCTCGCGTTAATAATTTGATCGTATCGACCTATGTGTATGGAAAATTTTTGTCTAAGTTGTGTTTGAACCTTGGTGTTTGTGATTGAATAATGTATGCCATGACTTGTGTGGATTAATGTTTTGGATGAATGTTATTGGATTTTGTTTTGCTACTTTATGTTTTTCTCTTACTTGTGTTGTTTCTAATTTTCTCCAACCTATGCATAGATTCCTAGCTTTGTTTACAACACTACCAAGGAGTTCAAGGGTACTCGCTTTGGGACTCACATTTTGCGGCTTGTCAATGTACTCTCTCTCTCCCAATCCCTACCATCAAGGGAATTCAGCTCAAGAAGTTTGAGAGGAAGGACTTATGGGGATTCAGGGTTACTCAGCCAGGACGTCAAACAGAGCCTCCAACGGAGGAGATTGCCTTCAAGATACTCCATGATGATAAAGAGAGAGGCCTCGACGTCACCATGCAGGAGCTGATAGGACGCCTTTGTGGACGTCATTCTACCGAGCTCAAGGACCACTACTTCCATTTCTTTGGGAGACGTGACGAGGACGGAGAGGCTATAGTGTTGGACGAGGCTACTAAGGAGACAATCAAGCCTATGCGACACTACATTCAAGACTTAGAGAGTCTCATTAGGCACCTTGATACTGATAGGACCAATGTGATGCTTGGAAATGATGAGCTACTTGTCCAGCTTAAGGAGAAGGACAAGGCCTTCGAGGAGCAAGAGGAGCGCATCAAGGAGATGGAGAAGAAGTTTGAAAGGGAAGAGAAGAGGTTCAAGAGACAAGAGAAGAGGATCCAGGATAGGAACAAGAAGATCAAGGACTTGGAGACCAAGTTGGAGCTTGAGGACCTTCAGCTTGATGCGGATCAGGAGGTGATAGAGAGGATGCGTTCACAGAAGAGAAGGCTACAGGAGAAGGTTGATGCTTTGACCACCATCCTGGAGGAGTACAAGACAGGATTCGACGCATCAGGACTTGCTCTAGTGGAGGAGGAAGTCGATATGGAGGAGTAGTGATATCTATCTATCTATCTATCTATCTATCTATCTATCCATTTATCATCATTTTATTATCGAGTCACATTGATCATCCAACTTGTGGATGACTATGCTAGTGTGTTTTATCTTTGCAAACTTGTTTTTTGTGATGTTTTGAACCCTAAAAGTTTATCTTGTGCTTGCTTGTTTGTGATTGCTGTTATATGTTGTATTGTGCATGATAGGATATATGGGGTTATTTATCCTTACTTATCCTTATTGAAACCACATATGCCTCCTCTGCGTGCCAATCCAAACAACAATAAAAAAAATGGCAATGAGATGCAACATTTGATGACTGCACAGACACAGCTGATGCAAATGATGACTCAGTTTATGGAAAATTAGAACAAGAAACAAAACAACAACAACAACAACAACAACAACAACAACAATAATAATAATAATAATAACAATAACAACAACCAGAACAACCCACGAGCTTTTGATATGCTCACAAGGTTTCTAAGATTGAGGCCTGCTAAGTTCTCTGGTACAACTGATCCCATGGTAGCAAATGATTGGCTATGTTCCGTGAACAAGGACTTGGTCGCAGTTGGTTGCACTGATGAGGAGAAAGTCAGATTTGCAGCACATTTACTAGAAGGACCAGCAGCTACTTGGTGGGATAACTTTCAAGTCACTAACCCTATTGAAGAAGTGTAACATCCCAAAAATATTGATCATGATTATCAAATTCTAATCACTAAAATTATTGTTAGCAAAAACTTTGATTAAATAAAAACCAAATGAATGCATGTGTGTATGTGATGATTGTATGAATGCATGAATGGACTTGTGTGATTAACCTAAATAGCAACGGATGGTTTAAAGATGAAAATAACATCATCTAAAACATTTCCAAGCAGAAACAAATCAAGAGAAAATCAAAAACAAAACAAATAAAGCAAATGGTCATTTTTGCCAATCTTGCTCACTAGGTCACTTTGAGTGTTTCTAGTCCAAGATTTCAAACAGAAACTTTTAAATTTATTTTCACCCCATGCTAGACCAAGTAAAAGTGAATCAAAGCCCACCTTTCAAACTTACATAAACATTTGGCAACTTGATTCAAATGACAATTGAAAATTGAATCTATAACATATGTGAAGATCACACATTTTCAAAACCCAACCAAACCAGTGCCCCTTTACCAATCCAACTAACCCAAGACTCCCTAGTATGTACCTAGCAAACCCACCAAGTTTGAATCCAAAATTAAAATTTGAATTTCTTTCAGCCATTTCATCAAACACCTTGTAATCAACAAACAAACAAACATCAAACACTATTAGTAGCAGTAATTTTGGCCAACCTTGTCCCCTCTCTAGCTCACTATACACTCTTAGTAGATGATCAAACTAATCTAACTAGCCTTATCACCACTGTGAGCTTGCATAGCCATCAACGGTGACCATGCCGAGAGCACCCTTGCCATCCCCATGTCGCCAGCGAGCTAGGAGAAGCTCTAGCCTCGCCAACCTTGTCTGGAGCACTAACCAGCGTCCACCGCCACCCCCTGTCCAACGCTCAAGCCTTGCCAGCCCCTGGACCACACGACAAGCTCGCACCAGTTTCTCTGCGTGCGTACCGAGAGCGCGCCACTGTGCCATCAACGACACGAGCCAACTGACCGCACGCCGCCCTCGCCGCTTGCGTGCGTGATCTCCAGCACCCCAGCATCCCGCCAGACAACCTCGTTCGCCGCCGCGCAGACCATGGATGCTGTGCGCCATTAAACTTGTCGTCGGACCCGCCCAGAGCGCCGTGACATTCCGACCATTCCTCACCGCCCCACGCCGCGCCATCAAGCCGTTGAGCTTCGCCAGGAGGCAACGCACTGCCCCTATCGTCGCCCATGCCATTAGCCCACTATGCCGACGACCATGATGAGCTCCACCCGCGCCCGTCGGTCCCCTTCAGGCACTATAAAAGGAGGCCGCCCCCGTTCGATTTGAGCACACCATCTCACTCCCCACCTCTCACTGATAACACCCACTCACTCCCGGAGCAAGGCGAGCACCAGGTGACCGGAATTTCACCGGAGTTTGCCGATGTAGAGGAGGAGAGGCGCCGACGATTGGAGCCGCCCCAGGAGGAGCTGCCGGTACTAGGAGGATCACCGTCATCGAATTCGTCGTTCGCCCCCATCGCCGACCATCGCCAGAGCCCCGGTGAGCCCCCATCGACCCCCACTGGCCGCGCTAGGGTTCAACCTCGCCGTGTCCTGTTTAGGCGTGGACGATGAACCACAGCCATAGGATTAGAACTAGATCGCACGGCCTAGATCGCCCCGTACCCCTTCGCCACTCGCTGTCTCACTGACGAGTGGGGTCGTTCACTTAACCAGCCCCCGCGCGCGCTGTGCGTAGTGGGCCGGCCCACTTAAACCTCCTGCGCGCGACCCAACATTTCAAACTTAGGTTTATTCATTTAGTTTTAAAATTAGTTCTATACCTAGATTCAAAAATTAACCCAGCTCGATTCACTAAACCAAAATGCATGAAACCAATTTTGTTAGAAAGGTACTGGAGTGCTTAATCCAAGCCCGTTGGATTCAAACCAATTGGAGTTGTAGATCACCCATGGTAAAAATAACAAGGCAGAAGCTTTTCTGCATTCAAACATTTTTCAAAATTCAACGATAAAAGCTTTTGAGTTGATTCCAACTCTCAAAAATCACATTTAACCATACCTTTCAGAATATATAAAAATATATAGGGTTACTTATAGAAATAATGATCAAGTAATAAAAGAATGCCTCATGGGCAATTCTAGTCATTTTATTTAATTAAAATAAAAAGGTTAAGCTTTATTAAATTTTGACACCACTTTAATTCACATTCCCAAGTACTGAAATATGTGGTGATGACATGTGTCAACATGATCCCATGTTTTAGTTGGAGAATATTAAATCTTAAGTAGTTTTTCAATGAGTAGAAATTACTTTTCTAAAATAAAATAAATAAGATAAGTGCTTTAATCTCTGTGATAATAGTGATGATGCTAGATCATCTAGTGTGACCCTTTGTGTGCTAAATAGAGTAGTAAAGAATTGTGTGGTGATTGTGTACCTTGTATTTATTTATAGACGCTAGTACCAACCAAGGATACGAGGAGGAAGGAGGATACTACGAGGAAGAAGCCGAGGAGAACTTCAACCACTGCTCTGCACAAGGCAAGCTTATACTAATATCTTAGCAAGCCTAATACTACCAGATGACTTGGCAAGCTAAAACTTGCATGATACTATGCAAACTAGATGCCTTAAGCATATGTTATTATACCCATTTGATGATACTAAATCCCAGTTTTACTTGTAAGCTTAGTTATTTTATTTCTTTATCAAAGCTTTCTCTTAGAGTTTACTTAGTGACTTGTAGACCTTAGAAAGATATTTAAAGGTAGCATAAAGAGCATAAAACTTGGCCTAAGTTAGATAATCTTGATAAGATATACTTGCTTATCACCTTTCATTAGTGTTTATCCCCCACATGTAGATGCTAGTGCTAAGCATAAAACTTGACCAACTTTAGATGGGAATACCTGGTGAAAATGGTTATGAAAACCTTAGAATGATGAGTCATTCTACTGAAATATTTTGACATGTGTTCTTGAACACCAGCTGATTTTGACGATGAAAATGTTAAGGCATGAGCCTTAGGCCTTTATAAAACTGATGGTTGTCTGGATGCGATACCATTCCAATTTTACTGTACAACCATAATATCCGAAAATTGGGTAGGGCTTGACTGGAAATATATATACCTTAGTATGGGTTCCCTTGCGGCCAAGGTTTGAGCTAAGGCTACCTTGTGAAGATTGTCCACCTGTGCAGTTCCCAAGATAACAGTTGGTCATGGTTGGGAGGCCAAACTCACAGGAGAGGTGCCAATACTAGGGTGTGTAATTGAAATGTTAGGATTGATTATCCGCATACTGAGTATGGTGAATTCATGATTGTTCCTGACGGATGTATCGAATGTTGTGGTGAAAGTGTACCACCTCTGCAGAGTGTCAAACTATTCGAATAGCCACGTCCGTGGTTATGGACAGTTGGAGTGGCCATACTGTTCCGTCGTCAGATGTTTCCAAAATGACTTATGAAATAATTTATGACTTTGACTTGACCACAACAAAGTTGTGACATGAAATTCAAGTTCCCACTTAGGTGTTATAAAACTTTCAATTAGCTTTATTGCTTTTGAACTTAGTAGAGGCAAATCTGGCATTTTGCAAAACAACCTAGAGCTTAGTATCCTACTCAAAACCACTTAACTTGTTAGTATTAGTTTGCGAGTACTTAAAGAGTACTCATGGCTTTGTCCCTGGCTATTCCCATGGCCAGACTATGAAGAGGACTATCAGGAGGACGGACATCAGGAAGGTTATGACAACAAGGATCATCTCCCATCGTCAGCATTGCCTATGACCATGAAGATGGAGCGTCGCCTACGCTATTGTTATTATTACATTATTCCGCTGCTTGATTGTATTAAGACTGGATCATGTGATCCTTATTTGTTGTAAGACCTTATGTATGGTTTGTAATGGATGATGTACTGTGATATCCAATCTGTTATGTCTCGCAAAAATGGTAATCCTGGGATTGCAATGTATGGCATAACAAGCATCTGGGATTAAAAATCCGGGTGTTGACAAGTTGGTATCAGATCCATCCCGACCATAGGAGACCCTAGTTTAGAATGGACATTTGAATCAAAAACTTAGTTTCAAAACCAAGGAAGTGAGTATTTATAAAAACTTATTCTCATTCTTATCACTTAGACACTTTCATGAAAATTCATGTTCCTAAAAAATTCTTGAAAAATTACATAAAATTTGACACACTTGATCACTCTACTAACTTACTCATCCTATATTCTTATAGATGGACGTGAAGTACATCAAGTTTTATCAGTTGGGGAATGGAGGAGACCTCATCTTTGAGCGTGACTTGGACCAGCTTTCAGAGATGCTGGAGTGTCTGCACCCCGAGTTCTTCAGAGCTCAGCTCAATGATCAGGAAGGAGAGGATTTGCAGTGGCTAGTGGTTGCAATTCTCCGGAGAAAGATTGAAGCCCCCACTTCAGAGGGAATTCAGTTCACCTTGAGAGAGAACAACTGGCTTGATGGACTTGCCAGGGCCATGCTGGAAGCTCTTTCCCGTTTGTGTGGGAAGAGTATCAATCAGATCAAGGGCACCCACTTTGAGTTCTACCCAAGGCGTGATGTTATGGTACAGCCACTGGAGACCCCATACCACCACGAGCTAAAGAGTCAATTGGACCACCTCAGCTTCATGATGTATGACCATCAGAAGGAGTTGGACAATGCCCGCTCCTACGCCAACCACAAGTACGCCATCACTGCCAAGAAGGATCAGACCATTGCCATGCTAGTGAAGGATCGCCAGTCTCGTCGCCGTCAGCTCGACAAGAAGGAGCGCATCATTGCCCGTCTTCGCCACCGCATCACGGGTTTGGAGGAGACCATCCACGAGAGAGATATGAAGTTGGAGGAGAGGGAGAATGCAGGGGAAGACCTTCGTGGAGACCCCTACTCCTATCTTAGCGATGATGATGACTTTCTAGAGGATCATGCCATGGACTTCTTCACCGATGAGGATGACTTCGCCTTCATCGATGATGATGAGGATGATGAGGACACTGACTCCGAGGAGTAGTAGCACTTGAGCACTAGCGTTAGTGAGTTGTATTCGTCCCATCAGATCGTAGTTTCACAGAATGGTTCTTAAAACCATCTGTTTTCCTTTGTTGTGGTGTGTGTTTGTATCGTGTGCTATGAATGAATGAATGATAAGAAAGTTGCTAGAAAAATCTACGTCAAACTTTTAAAAAACAAACCTCTGAACCTTAGAAATTTTCCTCTTTTCTCATGATCTATCTCAATCTTTAGATGCCTCGCGGAGGAAGCACTTCATCCCCGGACCCAATGTTGCAAATCTTGCAAATGTTGGTTTCTGACCGTGAAGCCGAGAGAGCCGAATGTCAAGCCAACTTAGCCAACCTTCAATAGATAGCTCAGATGGACAACAACAATCAAGGCCATGGAAATCAGGACAACCATGGATCTAAGCTCAAGAATTTCCAGAACACCAATCCCCCCCTGTTTTCACTAAGTCAGAATAGCCCCTATATGCAGATGATTGGATGCAAACCATGGAGAACAATCTGGAAGTTGCAGGAGTGGAAGCTAATGAGAAAGTGTTGTTTGCTACCTACTACCTGGCCGGATATGCAAGAGCATGGTGGAACAGCGTTCGCGCGATGACAGGAGGTCAGATGATGACTTGGGAAGAGTTCAAAGTCAAGTTCAACGGAACCCATGTGCAGCCAGGTTTGATCAAGAGGATGTGAGATGAATTCAGAGAACTGAGGCAAGGCAGGATGACAATAGTTGAGTCTCCTGACAAATTTTTGTCATTGGCTAGGTATGCACCAGATGAGATAGATACTGAAGCCAAGAAGAAGGAGAGATCCTGAATGGTTTGCACAATGAGATGCAGATGGTGTTAGTCAATATCCCATTTGCTGATATTGAAGCCTTAGTTGACTCTGCTATTCAGATGGAAGGCAAGATCAACCAAGCCAATGAGAACCGCAAGCATTGCATGATGAATCAACCAGGAACCCACCATACACCGAAGTATCGCCCCAACCCATCTCCAGGATTTGCCCCGAGAAACAACAGAACCCCGATGAACCGTCCGACCTACCCCAACAGTGGAAACCCAAGGCCCGGAGGAAACAACAACAACCCCGACAACTCCAGCAATTTCAATGTGCACCACCCAAGTTCAACAATAACAATGTCACCACCAACACCAACACTGCCCCAAGGACTGGAAGCAATGTTGTGCTTGTTGCAGCAAAGGACAAGTCCCAAGTGACTTGTTATGAATGTGGAACCAAAGGTCACTACTCCAATGAGTGCCCCAAGAAGATTGCCGCAGCCCCTAATGCAAATGCCCCAGCTCAGCAGCAGCGTCGTGTGCAGCCTGGAAGAAGGTTTGCCCTAGGGAATTCGCTCAACCGCAACGGCCCTCTCTTTCTCATGCATGCTGAGAAGCCCAAGAAGTGCCCGATGTCATGCTAGGTATGTTTTCTGTTAACTCAGTACTTGCAAGAGTGTTTTTTGATTCCGGAGCATCGCACTCGTTTGTTACTGAAGAATTTGCATGCACTAGTAAGATTCAACCCACCAAATTGAAGCATGTTATGATAGTTCAAATACCTAGTTCAACCACCAAAGCTATACAAATTTGCAAAACCATACCTATCCGAATCCATGGCATAGATTTTTATGCTAATCTAATAGTACTCGGAACCAAAGGTTTGGAAGTAGTACTAGGAATGGGTTGGATGTCCAAACATAAAGGATTAATTGACTATGCCAAGAAAGCCATAACAATGACCAGTACAGAAAGAATATCAGTCGAGCATATATCTGAAACCTTGCCCCGTCAATTAAAGTGCAACAAGAGTATAGCCCAGCCAACCATTGACCAAGTCCGGATAGTCTATGAATACCCCGATGTATTTCCAGATGTTTTGCCCGGTATGCCCCCACATCGGGATATCGAGTTTATCATTGAACTAATCCCTGGAACCAGACCCATAGCCTAGAGACCATATAATATGAACCTGTCTTGTTTGTGGACAAGAAAGATGGAGGTAACCGTTTATATACGGACTATTGGAAGTTGAATGATGTCACCATCAAGAACAAGTACCCGTTTCCCAAGATAGAAGACCTGTTTGACCAGTTGACTGGTGCCAGAGTGTTTTCTAAGATTGATCTTAGAACTGGCTATCATGAACTCAAGATTCGCGCAGAGGATATTCCAAAGACTGCCTTTACCACCAGATATGGATTATATGAGTATATTGTCATGTATTTTGGATTAACCAATGCCCCCGCTTATTTCATGAACCTCATGAATAAGATTTTTATGGACTTCCTGGATAAGTTTGTCGTTTTTTTCATTGATGACATCCTGATTTATTCCAAATTAGAAGAAGAACATGCGCTACACCTAAGGACCATCTTTGGAACCCTTAGAGAGCATCAGCTGTATGCCAAGTTTAGCAAATGTAAATTCTGGTTACAGGAGGTAGGATTACTCGGACATATCGTATCAGCCGGAGGAATTACCGTCGACCCTGCCAACGGTGAAGGATGTTGAAGATTGGCAAGCCCCAACCACTCAAACCCAAGTTCGTGCATTTCTCGAATTAGCGGGATACTACCGCAAGTTTGTAGAAGGATTCTCGAGTATCGCAAGACCCATGACCCAATTGCTGAAGAAGGACAAGAAGTTTGAATGGACGGACAAATGTGAAGCGAGTTTTCAGGAACTCAAGAGGAGATTGATTTTAGCCCCAATATTGATCATGCCGGATATCACGAAGCCCTTTGATGTATATTGTGACGCATCCAAGATCGGTATCGGACGTGTGTTGATGCAAGAAGGCAAAGTTATATCTTACCTATCCCGACAGCTGAAGCAGCATGAATAGAATTATCCAACCCATGACCTTGAACTAGCAGCCGTAGTTCTAGCCCTGAAGACATGGAGGCATTATTTTATGGGAAACCGTTGTGAGATTTATTCGGATCACAAGAGCCTTAAGTATATATTCACTCAGAAGGAGCTGAATATGAGGCAGAGAAGATGGATTGAGATAATCAAGGACTATGATCTGGAGATCCACTATCACCCTGGTAAAGACAATGTGGTAGCAAATGTCCTTAGCAGATTGTCGTGCCGCTTGAACTCTATGATTCTGAAGGAGCAACCAAGTTTGCACAAAGAGGTGGAAGATTTCAGAATGGAATTAGTAAGTGAAGGATTTTTGGCTAGCATCAAACTTCAACCCACTTTGATCAGTCAAATCAAGGAGGCACAAAAAGAAATGCTAGTATCGACGGAATCAAACGTCGTATCGGTACAGGCAAAGTACCCAGATTCACCGAGGATGAAGAAGGAGTTGTGTGGTACAAAGGACGTCTCTGTGTACCAGCAGACTCAGAATTGAAGTAGGATATTTTGAAAGAGGCCCATGATACTCTTTATTCTATCCACCCCGGAGGAACAAAGATGTATCAGGATTTGAAGGAGCAATTTTGGTGGCATAAGTTGAAGAGAGAAATCGGAAGCTACATCGTCAAGTGTGATATTTGTCAAAGAGTCAAGGCGGGATATCAAAGACCCGCAGGACTGTTGCAACCATTGCAGATTCCGGAATGGAAGTGGGATTCTGTTGGAATGGACTTTATCACCGGATTGCCTACTTCTAGTAGGGGAAATGCCTTTATTTGGGTCATAGTTGACAGATTGTCCAAGGTAGCCCATTTCTTACCAGTCAAGACCACTTACCAGAGTTCGAAGCTAGCGGAGTTATACATCGCTAGGATCGTCAATTTGCACGGAGTCCTCAAGAACATCATATCCGATCGAGGAACTCAATTTACCTCGAGATTCTGGAAGAAGGTCCAAGAAGGACTAGGAACAAGACTGGATTTCAGCACAGTGTATCACCCTCAAACCGATGGACAAACAGAGCGAGTAAATCAAATACTCGAAGATATGTTGAGAGCATGTGTGCTAGAGTATGTATCTAAATGGGAAGACTTTCTGCCGTTTGTAGCATTTCCTTACAATACAACAGTTATCAAGCAAGTTTGCAAATGTCCCCATTTGAGTTCATGTATGGAAGGAAGTGTCGTACCCCTTTGAATTGGTCGGAAGTAGGAGAGAGTCAGATCTTCGGACCCGACATCCTACGAGAAGCAGAAGAGAAAGTTCACAAGATTCATGAGCACCTCAAGACCTCCCAGTCAAGACAGAAGAGTTACACCGACAAGAGACGTCGGGACCTTGCTTTCAATATCGGAGATTTTGTGTATCTCAAAGTGTCGCCTTTGAAGGGAATGCAGCCTTTCCAGCTCAAAGGAAAGTTAGCCCCCAGATATATGGGACCTTTCCAGATTTTGAATCGTCGAGGAGAAGTATCGTATCAATTGGAACTGCCAGAAGAGATTTCAGCAGTGCATAATGTGTTCCATATATCATTACTTCGCAAATGCCTTGAAGTTCCGGAGAAGACCGAAGTTTTCAAGAACATTGATCACCACACCATAGAGATCAACGATGACCTGACATTTCCCGAAGTACCCATCTGTATTTTGGAGAAAGCTTTTAGAAACACCAGAACACGAAGCATCAAGTTTCTCAAGATTTGTGGAGCAACCACACTGAAGAAGAAGCTACCTGGGAGCGAGAAGATCACATCAGGACGGAGTTTCCCGATCTCTTTAAATCCTAGGTAATCTTTTTTCTTCTTTTTCAAATTTAGGGACGAGATTTTGTTTAAGGAGGGAAGGTTTGTAACATCCCAAAAATATTGATCATGATTATCAAATTCTAATCACTAAAATTAGTGTTGACAAAAACTTTAATTAAATAAAAACCAAATGAATGCATGTGTGTATGTGATGATTGTATGAATGCATGAATGGACTTGTGTGATTAACCTAAATATCAAGGAATGGTTTAAAGATGAAAATAACACCATCTAAAACATTTCCAAGTAGAAACAAATCAAAATAAAATAAAAAACAAAACAAATAAAGCAAATGGTCATTTTTGCCAATCTTGCTCACTAGGTCACTTTGAGTGTTTCTAGTCCAAGATTTCAAACAGAAACTTTTCCATTTATTTTCACCCCTTGTAAGACCATGTAAAAGTGAATCCAAACCCACCTTTCAAACTTATAAAAACATTAGGCAACTTGATTCAAATGACAATTGAAAATTGAATCTATAACATATGTGAAGATCACACATTTTCAAAACCCAACCAAACCAGTGCCCCTTGACCAATCCAACTAACCCAAGACTCCCTAGTATGTACCTAGAAAACCCACCAAGTTTGAATCCAAAATTCAAATTTGAATTTCTTTCGGCCATTTCATCAAACACCTTGTAATCAGCAAACAAACAAACATCAAACACTATTAGTAGCAGTAATTTTGGCCAACCTTGTCCCGTCTCTAGCTCACTCTACACTCAGTAGATGATCAAACTAATCTAACTAGCCTTAGCACCACTGTGAGCATGCATAGCCATCAATGGTGACCATGCCGAGAGCATCCTTGCCACCCCCATGTCGCCAGCGAGCTAGGAGAAGCTCTAGCCTCGTCAACCTTGTCTGGAGTACTAACCACCGTCCACCGCCACCCCCTGCCCAATGCTCGAGCCTTGCTAGCCCCTGGACCACACGACAAGCTCGCGCCCAGTTTCTCTGCGTGCGTGCAGAGAGCGCGCCAATGCTCCATCAGCGACACGAGCCCACAAACCGTGCGCCGCCCTCTCCGCTTGCGTGCGTGATCTCCAGCACCCCAGTAACCCGCCAGACAACCCCGTTCGCCACCACGCACACCATGGATGGTGTGTGCCATTAAACTTGCCGTCAGACCTGCCCAGAGCGCCGCGACGTTCCGACCGTTCCTCATCGCCCCACGCCGCGCCATCAAGCCGTTGAGCTTCGTCAGGAGGCAACGCACCGCCCCCTCTCGTTGCCCATGCCATTAGCCCACTATGCCGATGACCACGACGAGATCCACCCGCGCCCATCGGCCCCCTTCAGGCACTATAAAAGGAGGCCACCCCCATTCGATTTTGAGCACACCATGTCACTCCCCACCTCTCACTGATAACACCCACTCACCCCCGGAGCAAGGCGAGCACCAGGTGACCGGAATTTCACCGGAGTTCGCCGCTGTAGATGAGGAGAGGCACCATCGATTGGAGCCGCCCCAGGAGGAGCTACCGGTACCAGGAGAATCGCCGTTCGCCCCCATCGCCGACCATCACCAGAGCCCCGGTTGAAAGAACATTTCTTAATCCCTAGTGTTTCGTGTGTTAGATAACAATACCAAGGATCATTTAATGTGTGTTGAAGTGTTGCAGCTCTATTTGAGAATAAAGGGAAAACAATTTTGCCTTTGGGGGCAGATAATCCGGCCCCACCAGGGGCGGATAATCCGCCCCTCCCTTTGCCCAAGCAGGCGCAAGCCCTAGAAGGGGGGCGGAATTTTGGCCGGATTTTTCGGCTCCGCCGGATAATCCGCCCCTCAGGGGGGCCGGATTATCCGCCCCCCCAAGATCTTCACCAAGCTTCACCAAGGCGCAAGCCCCAGAGAGGGGGCGGAGTTTCCCCCGGAGAATCCGCCCTTGGGCGGAGTTTTCCCAGGGGGCGGATAATCCGCCCCCAAAGTTGTGCAACGGCCAGATCTGGGGAGGGGGTATTTAAGCCAGCCTTCCCTCCCCGCTGTAACTCTTGATTCATCTCGAAAAAGACCAGATCAGATCTGAAAGCTTCATCCAAGAGTGCTCCACCTAGATCCACCCAAAGGCCCCATCCCTTGGGGAATCGAAGGAGGAGAACTCGATCTTCATCATCAGCAATCAAGCGCTTCATCTCCTCTCCATTCATTTGGAGAACCTCCGATCTAGTATTTCTTGCAAATATCTAGATCCTCGTTTTTGTTTAGACTGCTAAACCTTGTTCTGGTGGCAGCTTGTTGACATCTCGAGCCCCCAATTCAGTTGTGGGTGTGTGCCCGATAGTGTTGTAAAGGCACCGGTTCCCGCCTCAAGGGATCCAATAGTGGAGAAGGTGGATCAGGCCTCTCGTGGCGAGATCCATCGGAGAATAGGGTGAGGCCTATTGCGGCGGTGGTCTTAGAACCGCCCACCCCTCCAACGCAGATGTACTTCCCTTAACAAGGAAGGAACTGCGGTAAAACAAATCCCTGTGTCTCCGCGTGCTCCACTACGGTTTCCTCGTTCCTCTTTTACGTGCTTAGTAGTTAAGGTTACATATAGGGAAATTCTCGTAGTTGCATATCTAGAGAATTTACTTTGTGTCAAGCCTAAAATTGAAAAAGTATTAAAAATTGGTTAGCACCTATTCACCCCCCCCCCTCTCGGTGCCCATACGATCCATTTCAATTGGTATCAGAGCCTCGGCTCTTATTTCGGGCTTAACCGCCTAAGAGAAGTATGGGTTCCAAGGTAGATGGGAGTGATGCTCCGGAGGTAGTCACCATGAACGATCTCAAGACGTTGGAAACAACCTTGGTGAGTTCAATGGAGGCTAAGATGGAAGAGATGCGTCAATTGATAATGCGTCTCTCCACATCCGCAGCATCACCTCCATCTAACTCGGAGGATACCACTCCGCAATCCAAGGAAACGGGTAAAACTGTTTCCAAAGATAACGAAGTGGTTAGTGATGATACTAGCAAGAGCTCCTCCTCGAAAAAGGATAGCGGTAAGGATGGATACAATGAGGTTTCTCATGTGTATTCCCCTAATCCTCCTATCCCTCACCCACATATACATAATAGGGGTGATCCACCCAAACTTTCTGCATCTACTTTCTCTCAATGGCAATTTTTGATGAAATCTCATGTGTGCAGTTCCATCATAGAGTTGTGGAAGATCATCGAAAATGGTATTCATGTTGGAAACCCTAACAATCTCACAAGAAGAGAAGTGGTCGATAGCCAACTCAATGCTACAGCTCTACACATGATACAGCTTGGTGTGGGTGACAAAGACATGCCACACATTCAGCATCTTAGCACAGCTAAAGAAGCTTGGGATGCCCTCACCGAGCTCTTCATCGGAAATGAAAGTATGAGAAGGAATAGATATGATGCCTTGAGCAATGAAGCTGAAGGATTTTATATGTTGGATGGAGAAGACCACGAGGACATGTATAGGAGGCTCAAGGCAATAGCCACAACCTTCAGAAACCACGGTGCAACTCATGTTGATGATGCTTGGATCAAGCGCAAGTATGTCAGTGCACTTATGCCATTTGAGCCCACAGATTTGAAAAGTCTCCAAGGTAGGCATAACTATCACCTCATGTCATCCAATGAGGTAATGCAAGAAATGGCCGCTTTCAAAGTGGCTGCCAAGAATGCCGAAGATGCTCGTGCTCGAGCTATGGGGATGCAAAAGGGGGTCAACATGGCCTTGAAGACTAGTGTGATTGATCATGATGAATATGCGGTAGAAGGTTTGGACTGTCCTGAAGATATAAAAAGGATCCACGGACAATACTTGGCTCTTTATGCAAGAAACTTTTGGAAAGATCCAGCCAAGGCTAAAGCTGAACTAGATCGCAAGAGTGGAGCCTATGGAAGAAAAGAAAATGGTCCCAAGCTGAGAACATGCTTTAATTGTGGTGACCAGATGCACTTCGTAGCTGAGTGTCCATATCAAAGTAGAGAGGATAATGGAGGAAGACTCATTTTCAAGGACAAATCAAAAGCTCCACGTAAGAAACAGTTTGTAAAGAAGAATTCTCCTTTCAAGAAGCAACCAAAGATTATTCTAGTGGCTCAAGAAGAATATTCATCGGGGAGTGAAGATGAGGACGAGGACGATAGCTCTCAAGAGGTGGCTGCTATAGCCACCACATCTACATCAACATCTCTCTTCGACTCTCCAAACGAAAACATCATCAACAAGAATGCTACTTGCCTCATGGCAAGAAGCTCCGAGGTAACTTCTTCTAACTCTTATTTTCCCAAGGCTATGATAGACATGGATGATCCTGCTAGTCTTAAGGTCAAACAAGAGATTATTGCTTTGGATTATTTCTATACTAACTTGCAAGGTGAGCACAAAGTTCGTTTTGAGGCTCTTATGGATCAGCTGGCCCAAAACGAAGCACTCCTCGAAGAAAAGGGCAGAATTGAAAGGGAGGATGCAATGGAAATTGCATCCCTAAAAAATGCTCTTGAAGAAGAAGAAGAAGCTCGGGTCTCTCTTGAAGAGAGGCTTGAGTCTATGGAAGTGTCACATGAAGAAATTGTGACTAAACTTGTTAAGGAACATGACAATGCTGTCACCAAGGCAAAGAAGTTAAAGAAGGAAAGGATTGACTTTGGGGATGCTCATGATAGACTCTCCGAGGAATTGGAGAAACTTGACAATGCTCACAAGGCGTTGAAAAACGAGTTCTCTATTCTCAACGAGTCACATGATCAGCTTCAAAGTCGACACAAATATGATACTCCTAGCTCACAAACTCAACATATAGTAACAAAGAAAATGATAATGTGGAAAAAGAAGTGATCAAGGACATCACTACCAAGGACAAAGGTGTGCTTGATGAAGTCCTTGGCAAGCAAAGGTCAAATCATAGTAAAGAGGGACTTGGGTATGTCACCAAGTCCAAGAAGAAGAAGACCAAGAAGAACAAGACCAAGAATGTGCAACTAAAGACAAGCACTGCTGAGAAGGTTGTCACAAAAGACAAGACTAATAATATTGGTTTTGCAGGGTCTCACAATCCGAATTATGAACTCTTTTGTGATGACTATGGCGATGTTTATGCTTATTATGTTGGTCCTTTTGATGAATATATTGCTTGGTCTATTTGGGTCCCAAAGACTCTTGTTACTAACATGAAAGGACCCATTGAAAAATGGGTACCTAAAACCAAGAAGTAATTTTATTGCAGGGCTATGCTTCCGGTGGGTCAAAATGGGTGCTGGATAGTGGCTGCACTAGTCATATGACCGGAAGCAAGGAGATCATCATGGAGATGCGTCGAAATCATGATAATATCACAGTCTTCTATGGTGATAAGTCTAAATCGCAGGTATTGGGTCTTGGCAAGGTTGTGGTTGCCCACGATATCTCTCTCGTGGACGTCATGCTTGTTGAGACCCTTGGCTACAACCTTCTTTTTGTTCGTGCCCTTGGCAAGATGGGTTTTGCTGTTTTTATCGATGATGATTTGGTGGTACTCTTATGGAGCAAGTCTCTAAAGGTCGCTTTCGTTGGATACGTCGAAAATGACCTGTATGTGGTGGACTTCTCGGGGAAAACCACTTTGGGTCCGATGTGTCTATTCGAAGGCCGACGGGCTGGCTATGGCATCGCCGTTTAGCCCATGTCAACATGAGAACTTTGCAAAGTCTCCAAAGGGTGGCCACATCCTTGGACTAAAAGACAATGTCTCTTTGCCAAAGATCGTGTTTGCGGTGGCTTGTGTTGA
Organism: Avena insularis; assembly: GCA_023614405.1. NCBI lineage: Eukaryota > Viridiplantae > Streptophyta > Magnoliopsida > Poales > Poaceae > Avena > Avena insularis. The sequence goes on from CM042695.1 coordinate 87,188,388, forward strand.
AGGAAAATGCATGACTCTCCCCACAAGAGGAAGACTATTGTGTCATCAAAGAGGATCTTGGAATTACTTCATGTGGATTTATTTGGTCCTCCTTCTCATGCAAGTCTTGGTGGGAAGAAATATTGCTTGGTCATTGTCGATGACTACTCAAGATATACATGGGTATATTTCTTCAAGCTGAAAAGTGAGACTCAACAAACTGTCATCGACTTTGCCAATGAAGTTCAACGTCAACACAATGTTCCCATCTTGGCAATTAGAAGTGACAATGGCTCAGAATTCAAGAACTACACTTTAAACGAGTTTCTAAGCGAAGAGGGGATTAGACATCAATATTCCGCCGCGTACACCCCTCAACAAAATGGTGTAGCCGAGAGGAAGAACCGGACTTTGATGGATATGGCAAGATCTATGCTAGTTGAATTCAAGTCTCCTTATAATTTTTGGGCCGAAGCCATATCCACTGCTTGTCACTCATCAAACCGGCTCTACCTTCGGAAGATCTTGGACAAGACTCCATATGAAATACTTACCGGTAACAAGCCCAACATCTCATACTTCAGGGTATTCGGGTGTAAGTGTTTCTTTCTTATTAAAGGTGTTCGTTTGTCAAAATTTGAATCCAAGGATTTAGAAGGTATTTTTGTTGGTTACGGTGCCGAATCCCACACTTATAGAGTCTACAACAAGCTCACTGGGATTGGTGTAGAATCTTGTAGTGTGGAGTTCGATGAAAATAACGGCTCCTTTGTAGGGCAAGTTGATGTTTGTGACGCAGATGTTGAAATACCCCAAGATGCCATAAGAAGAATGGGCGTGGGATTTTTCCGCCCCATTGAGGAACCCCTTGTGGCGGATCGGGAAGGACAATGCTCCACACATGTGGAGCCCTCATCTACACAAGATCAACAAGCTCCTACTGTTGGAGACAATCCTGCACCAACACCACAATCTGCTGAAGACCATCTGTCCCCTGGACATGTTGGTAGTCCCAGGCCGGACTATCCGCCCCCTCCAAGGGGCGGACAATCCGCCCCTGGCACTCCAACTGGTTCCAGAGGAGCCGAAGGAGAAGTCAACGACTCTGAAGCTCCCAGGCCGGATTCTCCGGCCCCTAGGGGCGGAGTATCCGGCCCTGGGTCTCCAACTCGGCCAGGCTTTCTCAGAAGATGGTTCTGCATTTCACCTCCCAGTCGGATAGTCCGGACCCTCCAAGGGGCGGATTATCCGGGCCTGAAGAAAATGTTCAGCAACAATCTTCTGGCAGTAACGGTGACCAAGATCAAGGGCAGGGCAGCAATCAAGACAAGGATACATCTATCGAATCCACTCCTCCTAGAAACAATAAGGACATTGAGGCTCGTCGCAAGGCTCGTGCTGATCGGAACCTTGAACTAAGAGGTCACACTCTTGACAAGGTTGTTGGTGATCTACTTAAAGGGTATCCACTAGAAGAGAGCTTGCAAGCTTCGTGATCATCAAGCTCACATTTCCATGGTTGAACCAAGAAGGTTTTGATGCTCTTGAAGACCCGATTGGGTTGTTGCAATGCATGAAGAATTAAATAACTTCAACGCAACAAAGTTTGGAAGCTCAGAGAAAACCAAAGGATTGCCGCAATGTTATCGGCACCAAGTGGATCTTCAAGAACAAACAGGATGAAAATGGCATTGTTGTGAGGACTAAAGCACGACTCGTGGCTCAAGGGTTCTCTCAAGTGGAAGGAATTGATTTTGGCGAGACCTATGCTCCTGTGGCTCGCCTTGAGTCCATCCGTATCCTTCTTGCATATGCAGCCCATCATAATTTTAAATTACAACAAATGGATGTTAAGAGCGCTTTCCTTAATGGTCCTCTACATGAGTTAGTATACGTCAAGCAGCCCCCGGGGTTTGAGGACCCCAAATTTCTGAACCATGTCTACAAACTCGATAAGGCGCTCTATGGCCTTAAACAAGCCCCACGTGCATGGTATGAGCACCTTAAAGAGCTTTTGCTAGACCGTGGATTCGAAGTTGGGCAAATCGATCCCACTCTTTTTACTAAGAAGGTTAATGGGGAGCTTTTTGTATGCCAAATTTATGTAGATGACATTATTTTTGGCTCTACTAACCAAGATTTTAACGATGAATTTTCGAAGCTTATGACCCATGTGTTTGAGATGTCCATGATGGGTGAGCTCAGGTTCTTTCTTGGATTTGAGATCAAACAACTTAGAGAGGGAACCTTTATTAATCAAGCTAAGTACATCCAAGACATGCTAAAAAGGTTCAAGATGACGGATCTCAATGGCGTTGCTACCCCAATGCAAACAAAGTGTCATCTTGAGCTCAATCCCAAGGGTAAAGATGTGGATCAAAAGGTATACCGATCCATGATCGGCTCTCTCCTTTACCTCTGCGCATCTAGGCCCGATATCGTGTTAAGTGTAGGAGTGTGTGCACGGTACCAAGCCGCCCTAAAGAAAGCAACTTAGTGGCGCTGTTTAATCTTCCGATATTTGGTTCATTCCCCAAATTTTGGGTTATGGTATCCCAAAGGTTCAAGTTTCTCTCTATGTGGTTACACTGATTCAGATTGGGCTGGTGACAAAGATGATAGGAAATCAACCTCTGGTGCATGCCAATTCTTGGGCAGGTCTCTAGTGTGTTGGTCATCAAAGAAACAGAATTGTATTTCACTCTCAACCGCCGAAGCTGAATATGTTGCTGCTGCTGCAAGTGCTTGTACTCAATTGTTATGGATGAGGCAAACTTTAAAGGAATATGGTGTCAATTGTGACAAAGTGCCTCTTTTATGCGACAATGAAAGTGCTATCAAAATTGCTTACAATCCCGTGCAGCACACAAGAACAAAACATATAGAGATTCGCAACCACTTTATTCGGGATCATGTTGCTCGTGGAGATATTGCTCTATCCTTTGTGAGCACGAAGAACCAGCTTGCTGATATTTTCACGAAGCCTCTTGATGAAGCAAGATTTTGTTATTTGAGGAATGAGCTAAATATCATAGATTCAAGGAGATTGGCTTGACTACCCTTGCACACTCACTTGCTCTTATTCATGTATTTGGTTTAGATGCGGGCATAGACATAGGGGGAGTGTGGTCCTAATTGATTGGGCCAACCCTCCCCCCATAAGGCCGAAAGCAAGTAAAATCATTTCCCTTAATATCAGTTTGTGATATGTGGGTCATCGATGAGCATTGGTTTTGAACTCAAGATACATCTTCGCGGTGTCATGCCATGCGCTCCAACATGGTGGCTTCGGCCATCGCCCTCTTCCTCGAGAAGAGTTGGTTTTTCATGGGTCTCGTTGGATTTTCATGTGTTAACAGATCTCCAGGGGCGTTAGCATCGCTCTTCTTCCTTTTTGGCGTTTCGATGCCAAAGGGGGAGAAGTAGTTCTATTAGGTCTCGTGGATTTGCAAGGGTCGGGCACAAGCTTTTCATTTTTAGTCGTTTTTATTTGCTTGCTTGTGCCTTTTTCTAGCGTGAACTCTTTTGCTATTTTGTGTTTGTCTATGTAAGACTATGTCGTACTCCACTATGTTTGGGCACTATGGAATTCTGGATTTATCTATTATGGACCTCATGGATTTCTAGAATTGTGGAGCATATTTGATGGCATATGGATTCATGGGATTATCTATGTAGGCTTTGGCTACATTCTCATCCCGGTGGTATGACCTTATTTACCAAACCTCAAAGTAGTGTTCTCCCTAGTGTGTGCATTTGTATTCAAATGCAAATCTTAAATATGCACACATCTAGGGGGAGCATCTTTCATTATGTAAGGTGGCATTTGCCGGTTTTATTGCAAATCCTAGTATTGTCATCTAACACCAAAAAGGGGGAGATTGAAAGAACATTTCTTAATCCCTAGTGTTTTGTGTGTTAGATAACAATACTAAGGATCATTTAATGTGTGTTGAAGTGTTGCAGCTCTATTTGAGAATAAAGGGAAAACAACTCTGCCTTTGGGGGCGGATAATCCGGCCCCACCAGGGGCGGATAATCCGCCTCTCCCTTTGCCCAAGCAGGCGCAAGCCCCAGAAGGGGGGCGGAATTTTGGCCGGATTTTCCGCCCCCCTGCTCATCGCCAAGGCGCAAGCCCCAGAGAGGGGGCGGAGTTTTGGCCGGACTTTCCGGCTTGGCCGGATAATCCGCCCCTCAGGGGGGCCAGATTATCTGCCCCCCCCCCCCCAAGATCTTCACCAAGCTTCACCAAGGCGCAAGCCCTAGAGAGGGGGCGGAGTTTCCCCCGGTGAATCCGCCCATGGGGCGGAGTTTTCCCAGGGGGCGGATAATTCGCCCCAAGTGGGGGGCGGATAATCCGCCCCCAAAGTTGTGCAACGGCCAGATCTGGGGAGGGGGTATTTAAGCCAGCCTTCCCCCTCCTGCCAGAACTCTTGATTCATCTCGAAAAAGACCAGATCAGATCTGAAAGCTTCATCCAAGAGTGCTCCACCTAGATCCACCCAAAGGCCCCATCCCTTGGGGAATCGAAGGAGGAGAACTCGATCTTCATCATCAGCAATCAAGCGCTTCATCTCCTCTCCATTCATTTGGAGAACCTCCGATCTAGTATTTCTTGCAAATATCTAGATCCTCGTTTTTGTTTATATTGATAAACCTTGTTCTTGTGGCAGCTTGTTGTCATCTCGGGAGCCCCCAATTCAGTTGTGGGTGTGTGCCCCGATAGTGTTGTAAAAGGCACCGGTTCCCGCCTCGAAGGGATCCAATAGTGGAGAAGGTGGATCAGGCCTCTCGTGGCGAGATCCATCGGAGAATAGGGTGAGGCCTATTGCGGCGTGGTGGTCTTAGAACCGCCCACCCCTCCAACGCAGATGTACTTCCCTTAACAAGGAAGGAACTGCGGTAAAACAAATCCCTGTGTCTCCGCGTGCTCCACTACGGTTTCCTCGCTCCTCTTTTACGTGCTTAGTAGTTAAGGTTACATATAGGGAAATTCTCGTAGTTGCATATCTAGAGAATTTACTTTGTGTCAAGCCTAAAATTGAAAAAGTATTAAAAAATGGTTAGCACCTATTCACCCCCCCTCTAGGTGCCCAAACGATCCATTTCACCGGTGAGCCCCCGTCGATCCCCACTCGCCGCGCTAGGGTTCAACCTCGCCGCATCCTGTTCAGGTGTGGACGATGAACCACAACCATAGGATTAGAACTAGATCGCACGGCCTAGATCGCCCCGTACCCCTTCACCAATCGATGTCTCACTGACGAGTGGGGTCGTTCACTTAACCAGCCCTCGTTCACGCTATGCGTAGTGGGCTGGCCCAGTTAAACCTCCTGCATGACCCAGCATTTCAAACTTAGGTTTATTCATTTAGTTTCAAAATCAGTTATGTACCTAGATTCAAAAATCAACCCAGCTTGATTCACTAAACCAAAATACATGAACCCAATTTTGTTATAAAGGTACTGGAGTGCTTAATCCAAACCCGTTGGATTCAAACCAATTGGAGTTGTAGATCACCCATGGTAAAAATAACAAGGAAGAAGCTTTTCTGCATTCAAACATTTTTCAAAATTCAACGATAAAAGATTTTGAGTTGATTCCAACTCTCAAAAATCACATTTAACCATACTTTTCAGAATATATAAAAATACATAGGGTTACTTGCAGAAATAATGATCAAGTAATAAAAAATGCCTCATGGGCCATTCTAGTCATTTTATTTAATTAAAATAAAAAGGTTAAACTTTATTAAATTGTGACACCACTTTAAATCACATTCCCAGGTACTGAAATATGTGGTGATGACATGTGTCACATGATCCCATGTTTTAGTTGGAGAATATTAAATCTTAAGTAGTTTTTCAATGAGTAAAATTACTTTTCTAAAATAAAATAAAGAAGACAAGTGCTTTAATCTTTGTGATAATAGTGATGATGCCAGATTATCTAGTGTGACCCTTTGTGTGGTAAATAGATTAGTTAAGAATTGTGTGATGATTGTGTACCTCGTATTTATTTATAGACGCTAGAACCGACCAAGGATACGAGGAGGAAGGAGGATACTACGAGGAAGAAGCCGAGGAGAACTTCAACCACTGCTCTGCACAAGGCAAGCTTATACTAATATCTTAGCAAGCCTAATACTACCAGATGACTTGGCAAGCTAAAACTTGCATGATACTATGCAAACTAGATGCCTTAAGCATATGTGATTATACCCATTTGATGATACTAAATCCCAGTTTTACTTGCAAGCTTAGTTATTTTATTTCTTTATTTATCAAAGCTTTCTCTTAGAGTTTACTTAGTGACTTGTATACTTTAGAAAGACATTTAAAGGTATCATAAAGAGCATAAAACTTGGCCTAAGTTAGATAATCTTGATGTCATCCTGGGGCATGAGATTGAACTTAGATAAGATATACTTTCTTATCACCTTTCATTAGTGTTTATCCCCCACATGTAGATGCTAGTGCTAAGCATAAAACTTGACCAACTTTAGATGGGAATACCTGGTGAAAATGGTTATGAAAACCTTCGAATGATGAGTCATTCTACTGAAATATTTTGACATGTGTTCTTGAACACCAGATGATTTTGAGGATGAAAATGTTAAGGCATGAGCCTTAGCCCTTTATAAAACTGATGGTTGTCTGGATGCGATACCATTCCAATTTTACCGTACAACTACAATACCCGAAAATTGGGTAGGGCTTGACTGGAAATTTATATACCTTTGTATGGGTTCCCTTGCGGCCAAGGTTTGAGCTGAGGCTACCTTGTGAAGATTGTCCACCTGTGTAGTTCCCAAGATGACAGTTGGTCATGGTTGGGAGGCCAAACTCATAGGAGAGGTGCCTATACTAGGGCGTGTAATTAAAAGGTTAGGATTGATTATCTGCATATTGAGTATGGTGAATTCAGGATTGTTCCTGACGGATGTATACAATGTTGTGGTGAAAGTGAACCACCTCTGCAGAGTGTCAAACTATTAGAATAGCCGCATCTGCGGTTATGGACAGTTGGAGTGGCCATACTGTTCCGTCGTCAGATGTTTCCAAAATGACTTATGAAATGATTTATAACTTTGACTTGACCACAACAGAGTTGTGACATGAAATTCAAGTTCCCACTTAGGTGTTATAAAACTCTCAATTAGCTTTCTTGCTTCTGAACTTAGTAGAGGTAAATCTGGGATTGTGATGTATGGCATAACAGGCATCTGGGATTAAAAATCTGGGTGTTGACAAGAAGTGACTTGGGCAATGTTTGAGGATGGATTCCGCACTACTCATATTTCTTCAGGAGTGATGGGTTTGAAGAAGAAGGAATTTCACAACCTTAAACAACGCCATCGCAGTGTGGCAGAATATATTGAAGAGTTCAACAATCTGTCATGCTATGCACCATATGATGTTGACACTGATGCAAAGAGGAAGGAGAAGTTCCTTGAAGGGCTGAATGATGAGATGTGCATGCAACTATCTGTTGCTTATGTTCCAACTTATCAATCTCTGTGTGACAAAGCTACCATCTTGGAAAGCAAGATGAAGAAAGTTGAGAATAGGAAGAGGAAACACCATTTTGATAAGCATGGATCAGGATCATCTCACAAGACTTCTTATGGTGAAGGTAGTGGAAGTTCTGGATCTCACAAACACGGGAATCATAACAACCACTGACATGGTTATACCCCGCGGGTACACGATATCAGCATACCTGGTCCAGTCCAAGGAAGGCCCACGACAAGTATACGCCGACCCATGAAGACTTTCGGGTGGCCAAGGCCCATGATGCCTTCGGATCCTTGGAGAGCAAGACTAGAGTAGATAGAAAATTCAAAGGGGTAAACCCTAAAACCTATAACCAACTCGGTCTGTGCCTAGGACCTGTCTAACTCTATATAAAGGCTAGGAGGGCACGACCTAGATCTCTGGCCTCATACTTTCGCATAGACACCTCCACGCCAGATTGCATCTGCGCACCCCTGTAATCTTCGGTTCTGTCGTAATCAAGAGCAGACAGGCAGGAGTAGGGTTTTCCCTCCCGGGGCCTGAACCTGGGTAAACCTCGTGTCCCATGTTGCTTGTTTGCTAACCGTTCCGCGATCTCCAGCATCCCCATCTTCTCCAAAACCCAAGTCCATAACAATGGGCATTGCCGAGATTAAACCTTGTCAATTGACGCCGTCTGTGGAAACTAGGTACGATGATTGTGCGATCGTGACGGTCCCAACCCGAGCGATCTACAACTCCGCGGCGACGGAGAGTCATCTCCTCTTCGGCGCCTTCGACTTCATAGCCCACTCATCGGCCACCATGAAGGACTTCGAGCCCGTTGGCGACGGGCTCGAGATCCTATTCGGGAGTTTCTGCTTCCAAGTGGGGCAGACCGGCACTCTCCGCCTCCTAGAGCGGGTGCCTCTACCATCGATCAGGCCCTCTACGTGGGCTCCACACCCTGTGCTACGCACCACATCGTCAACAGACGAGTCCTATGACAGCAGCAACTGCAACTCCGATCTGTGCGACCCGCCATCGGACAAAGGGACCTACGGTTCCGGATCAGAAAGCTGCTGCAGCAGCAGACCGATCTACGAGCGCTACTAGTGCGCCGCGGTCATCCAGGATCAAGAACACAATCCGCCACCCAACCCGCAGGGTAGAAACGGTGGAAACAGAAGAAGCCGGTCCCCCTACCCAACGGGGAAAACAACAATCGGGTCATCCACCTCGACGAGGAGGGATGGGCTCAAGCACGCGAAGCTATGGCAGGCAACAAGATCCTGCCCGCTGATGCCTCACGAGATCTACTGATGGCATACCACATGCTCCTCATCGAGGAGCACAAGAAGCAGATCAAGATGCAGGAAGTGCTGGACAAGCGCAAGCAGGCAGCTTCGGAGTCCAGTGCGCGGCGAGCTGCGCTCTCCGCCATGGGCATCGGCTCCAGCTCACACGGCAACAACGGGAACAAGCACCGTTCTCGGATGGAGAACATGGACCCCAAAGAGCGCCGCGAGGTGACCCGAGCCCTCAACGCGTCCTTCATGGAGATGGACGCCGACGACAATGTCATCCCAATAACGCTGCAAGCTGCGATCATGGCAGCCACCGCATACCTCGCGTCCCACCCACCTCCGGAGGGGGACCCGAAGAGGGCAATGCACAAGTCCGCGCTTACCGGGCTCGGACTCGTCGGAGTTGCGCTCCACGGGGAAGCTCCTGCGGAGCCGAAAAAGAAGGCTGCGGTCAGATTCAACCACATCCCCACACCCTCATCCGAGGACGAAGAGCATGACCTTCCTCGAAGGCATAAGAGCTCACGCCATCGCAGCCGCGACTACGACGCTCAAAACGAGCTAACGCATCGCAAGATCGACAAGGCACGCGCCAAGCGCGTATGCTTGTCTGAATCTGAGATGGACGAAGACGAAGGAGAACTCTGCGGAGCTCGATGCTTCAGCAGATCTGTCCGACGGACAAAGATGCCGTGAAACTTCAAGCTCCCTTCGGACACTCCGAAATTCGACGGCACACAGGACCCCAAGGCGTGGCTCAGTGACCACTTGTCATCCGTCAAGATGCACAGCGGAAGCAGGGAAACCGCCATGAAATGCCTTCACCGTTGCGGTACAGCTCGGATCTGGCTAAGCAGCCTATCCTCAGGGTCCATCCGAAGTTGGGAGGAGCTGGCGTACAGTTTCGTCCGAAACTTCAAAGGCACCAGCAAGAGGCCTGCCTTGATCGAAGAGTTGTGAGCCTGCACTCAACGAACGGGCGAATCCATTCGCTCGTACATACTACGCTGGTCCACCACCAAGAACTCCATGACGCATATCTCCGAGGAGAGAGCTATCGACACCTTCAAGGACGGTGTCAAGCGCCAGGACTTCAAGGAAGAACTTGGGCGCGTCAAGCCCAAGACACTCGACCACCTCATGGACATCGCCAACAGGTGGGCCGACGGTGAGGACTCCGTCCACCGAGCACACTCGGAGGAAGAGGAAGACTATGGCCGACGGCGAGAACGCCGTAGTAAGAGGAGACCGCGCGTCTACGACGATCACGATGGACCCTACATGGTCGCGGCCGGCTACGCCGACCGCCGCAGCGATGCCAACCGCAACAACGGCGGATACCGCGGAGGTAATTTCCGCGATGGAGGATGACCAGCACAGTCATGGCAGCGCCGCGGTTGTGACGATGGACCCTTAGCATACGAAAGACTGTCGGGTCCATGCACCATCCACTTCTACATCGACAAGCAGGATGGTAAGAAGAAGGCAAGCCACATGCTCAAGGACTGCCGCGAGTTCCAGAAACTCAGCGAAAGCATGGCTCATATGAGGCAGCAAGCCCCAAACCCTGGATTCGGGAACGCGCCCGCACCAGGCGAGATAGAGCATGGAGCTCCTCCACCACCACCTGTAGGCGGCCCGAACCACCCAGTCGCACCCACACAAAATAACGGTGGGCACGAGTATCCCCCGGCGAAAGGAGCGCTGATGATCCAAAAAGGGCGCCCAACGAATAGGGTGTAGAAGAAAATACCCGTCAGATCAACCTGGCTGTAACAGCTCCACCCGCCATCCCTGAGTACCTCAGCGGATCGGACTCCTGCATCACGTTCAGCCGTTCGGATCACCCATGCCAGGTCCCTCGCCCAGGTCATGCTGCCCTGGTGCTTGAGGCGCAGATCGGAGGGTTCAATATGAGCCGCGTCTTCATGGACGGCGGCAGCAACATCAAACTGATGTTCGCAAGCACCCTAGTAGCAATGTGGATCCCACTGTGCAGCCTGGAACAGTCAGACACAATGTTCCATGGCATCGTCCCAGGAAAGGGCATATTCCCCCTGGGAAAGATATGGCTCAAAATCATCTTCGGCAAACCGGATAACTTCCAATGCGAGCGGCTCGAGTTCGAAGTGGTGGACTGGCCATCACAATACCACGCCATCCTCGGGCGTGTAGCATTCACAAGGTTCTTGGTAGTACCACACTACGCGTACCTGCTACTGAAGATGCCAGGACCCAGGGGCATCATCACGGTCCACGGGAGCTTCACCCGATCGGACCACTGCGACATGGACTTCAACAGAATTTCCCAGTCATTCGGCATGCAAGAGGAGCTCGTAAGACTCCGCGAGGTGACAGACAATGTGGCACCCCCAGTCGCACGGCAAAACGCACCCGATATGTCCTTCGACTCCACCGTCAACACAAAAAGGTGCAGGTCCACCCGACGGATGCCTCCAAGACGGCGCTGATCGCCAACGATCTCAGCCCCGCATAGGAAAGAGCGCTCGTCGAAATCCTCCGTGAGCGCTGGAAAATCTTCGCTTGGTGTCCTGCGGACATGCCAGGAGATCCCAGGGAATTCGCCGAGCATGCACTCAACGTCTTTCCAGACACCAAGCCCGTCAAGCAGTCCATCCGGAGACTGTCCGAGCCCTGGGCCGAAGCCATAGGGATTGAAGTCAATAGACTACTCGCTGCAAACTTCATCAGGGAGATCAAGGAAAGCGAGTGGCTCGCCAATACTGTGATGGTCCCCAAAAAGGACACGGACATCCTACGGATGTGCGTGGACTTCACGTCGCTGAACAAGCACTGCCCAAAGGACCACTTCCTTCTCCCTCGGATCGACCAGATAATCGATTCGACTGCAGGATGCGAGAAGCTCTCCTTCCTCGACGCCTACTCAGGCTACAACCAGATCCAACTCAAAGTCGAAGATCAGGAAAAAATGGCGTTCATCACGCCGTTCGGGGTGTTCTGTTACAACACAATGCCCTTCGGGCTAAAGAACGCAGGTGCCACGTACCAGCGGTGCATGCAGGCATGCCTAAAGGACCAAATCGGTCGCAATGTCCAAGTCTATGTCGACGACATAGTCATCAAAACCAGGAAGGCGAGAACACCCATCGACGATCTCCGCGAGACGTTCGATAATCTCGACCGCTACATGATCAAGCTTAACCCCAAAAAGTGCGCCTTCGGCATCCCATCGGGTCAGCTGTTTGGTTACTTCATCTCCCAGCGAGGGATCGAGGCGAACTCGAAGAAAATACGAGCCATCATGGCCATGGAGAAGCCGAAAAACCTCAAAGGTGTCCAGCAACTTGCAGGACGAATAGCGGCATTAAGCAGGTTCATCAGCCGCATGGGCGAGAAAGCACTGCCATTCTACCAGCTGCTACGCAAACCGACAAATTCGAGTGGACGCCTGAGGCGGATGACGCATTCGAAGATCTAAAGCGGCTGCTTTCTACCTCGCCCGTCTTGGTCACGCCAAAGGAGCGCGAGCCCCTACTGCTGTACATAGCACCTACACACCAGGTGGTGAGCACCGTACTAGTGGTCGAGCGACCCGAAGAAGGCAAGACCCATGGGGTCCAACGCCCAATCTACTACCTCAGCAAGGTATTGGCGCCAACAAAGCAGAGATACACTCACTACCAGAAACTCGCCTACGTCGTGTTCATGACGGCTCGTCGGCGGAGCCATTACTTCCAGGAGCACCACGTGATGGTCGTCAACGAGGCACCCCTGAACAGCATCCTGAACAATCCGGAGGCCACAGGACGCGTAGCCCTGTGGGGCATCGAGCTGTCACCCCTAGACATCGTCTACGGGAAGCGACTCGCAATCAAGTCGCAGGTCCTCCTGGACTTCCTCGTCCACTGGATGGAGCTAAAACTGCCAGACACACCAGACATGACACAGTCATGGACGATGCACTTCGACGGCTCCAAGCGCGAGGCCGGAGCAGGAGCCGGGGTCATACTGACCTCCCCGCAGGGCGACAAGTATGTCCTCCGGATGAAATTCCGAGCTTCCAACAACGAGGCCGAATACGAAGCCCTCATCCAGGGCATGAGGATGGCAAAGATCTGCGGTGCAACACGCCTGGTTATCTATTGAGACTCAAACCTTGTCGTCCAGCAGACAATGAACGAGTGCGATGCACACGCCGAAAACATGATCGCGTACCGCGCACTCTACAACTCACTCGAGGGAGAATTCGACGGCTGCGAGCTTCGGCACGTTGGAAGAGAAAGCAACGAGCAGGCCGACAGACTCGCCAACATCGGCTCCACCTACGCACGGGTGCCGCCAGGTGTGTTCCTTGAACAGATCTGCGTGCCATCCATCAAGCGGAAATTCCCCAAGGGATCACCCGAAGAAGCAGAACACTCAGGGGCCACGCTACCCGAAGGACAGGAAGGACCCGAAAAGCTGGATACAGAGGTCGCCGTGGTCAACCTAATGCAGGTCATGGCAGTCGAAGAAACTTGGACACGGCCATACCTCCGGTACCTGATAGACGGAGAACTGCCTGATAGCCCGACGGATGCCCGGCGCATATCTCGCCGGTCCAAAGCCTTCACCATCATCAATGGTGAGCTATACAAGCGCAGCATTTCGGGTTTACTACAAAGGTGCGTCACCATCGGCGACGGAAAAACCATCCTCCAAGACATCCACGAGGTTATCTGCGGCCATCATGCAGGCAGCCGCTCCCTTGTCGCCAAAGCTCTACGAGCTGGATTCTACTGGCCAACGGCCATGAACGATGCCAAGGACATCGTCTGAAGATGCAACTGGTGCCAAAGGTTCGCCGACAAACCGCACGCACCCGGGTCAGAGCTCAGGCCCATACCTTTAGCCTGGCCTTTCGCCCAATAGGGCCTCGCCATGATCGGCAAGCTGCCAAGGTCCTCGAAAGGAGGACACGTCTACCTCCTGGTCGCAGTTGACAAATTCACCAAGTGGATTGAGGCCATGCCGGTCACTAACCAAAAGGGCAAAACTGCCGTCAAGTTCTTTGAATCCATTGTCTACAGGTTCGGCGTGCCACATAGCATCATCACCGACAATGGATCGAACTTCATCTCCAAAGAATTCCAGGACTTCTGCGAAGGCCTCGGAATCAATATCACATATGCCTCAGTGGCGCACCCGTAAACAAACGGACAGGTGGAGAAGGCCAACGGCCTAATCGGCGCTGGCATCAAGAAGCGCCTCATGAGCCTACTCGCGCGACTCGCCGGAGCCTGGATGAAAGAGCTACCCTCCGTCCTATGGAGCCTGCATACCACGCCAAACAGCTCAACCGGCTACACGCCGTTCTTCATGGTGCACGGAGCCGAAGCCGTGCTACCAGCTGAAGTACGCCACCAGGCCCCCCGGGTTGTCGCTTATAGCGAAGCCGAATCCACGGCTGCACTCGAAGACGCCATCGACACACTTGACGAAGCGCGAGACATAGCAGCAGCTCAATCAGTGGTGTATCAGCAGAACCTCCGCAACTACCACAGCCGACGGCTGCGCCCAAGGTCCTTCGTCGAAGGAGACCTAGTCTTGCGACTCAAGCAAGAGCGACCGAAGAAATTCGAGTCACCATGGGAAGGACCCTACATCGTCACCGAGGTCATCCCAGGTGGCGCCTATCGCCTCAAGCACGTGGAGTCTGGAGTCGCATACTCCAACCCATGAAACGTCGCACAACTGCGACGGTTCTACCCCTAGCTACCTCCCTCTTTACTTTCAATAAGGCTATTCAGCCAAGGCTACTCAGCCGAACAATGTACCTCCTCCATTACGATATGAATAAAGCTAAGTGTCTCGCCCCAAAATTTTGTTTACTACTCGCATTTTTACTCCATGCTACAAACGCACTCGGGGGCTCCCCCCACCTCACGACTTCGTCGACTGAGGATAACGCGTGTACACCTGAGTAGCTGACCACGTTAGGCTAACGAAAAGGGCACGCATACGAACAAAGCACTACGTGCTAAAACAACAACCAAACCTTTATAACAAAGGGCAAAACACGCCTAGTCAAATGTATACAAATTTTACATCTATCTTTTTTACAAGTACTACCTACTCTGAAGAATAACCTGAGCACGCTGCTCAAACAGATCTATGATCTGTTCGGCATACTGCCTTACAGCCGCGTAATGCGGACGCATATCCCACTCGCCACCATCTGGCCGAAGAGGCGGCCCAGCCGCCACAACAGATAGATCTAAATCAGGATGATGTAGCCGCACAAGGGAGAGCGCAGCCTTCACCCCTGCGACGAGCTGATGCCGCACCAATTCCTTGACATGATGCATGTTTTGAAACTTTGACAGCAGACCAGAGAGAGTTGACGGCGCATCATCCAGCGGAAACATCACATGCAGGACCGACGCGAGTGAAGTCTTCACCTGACGAAGCACCTGCGATACTTGGTGAACGCGATCTTGCACCATCGCAAGGACCATGGCACGGTCACGGTCCATCCAGAAGAACCCGCCGGTTTCCATGTCCTGCTGAGTTAAGCAGTTGATCCGAACAGCAACACGCTCCTTCTCCTCCCTTGGAGCAATGTTAGCACCTGCAGTACTCGCAAAAGAGTAAGATGACATGCCAATAGGCGCATCCGAAATAACGGGCAACAGCTCGAAAAACTCACACTGAAGCTGCTCAGACAAGCGAAGCAACTCCGCCATCAAGTACTCCTCTCTAGCAGCACCTCGATCTGCTTTGGACTTCCAAATGTTAGCATGGCCACGCACTACTAACAACTCCTTCTCGAGGCTACGGATACGGTCTCGAAGAAACACAAGTTGCGACGCATCATCCAGGGATGGCCGCAGTTGCGCCGCAGACGAAGTGTCATCGGGATCATCACCCGAAAAACCCTAGATCAACAGAAAGACAAAGACATGAACACGCAGATGAAGGATCACAGAACTCCACAAATTCATTAAGTGGAGCAAAAGCCACTACGTGGCAACAGGATTGTTCATCAAAATAATTACAACAAAAGAAGCTACAACTATCCTATAACTACAGCGCCTACAAAGCTGCACCCTGAGTAGCCTCGGAGCCGGATTGCCTCGCCTTGGCTTCCCCCTGCTACCTTAGCACGTACTCGGCCAGCAGATAAATCAGCTTCGGCCTATAACGCTTACAGCGAGCAGCATAGGTAGCGAAGGCTACCTCGGATCCATCAGCAGTCGTCGGCATCCGGGAAGTGACCTGGGGAAGGTCCAGCTCCGCTCCAGCCGCCAAGGCCATTGCCAGCCCGACGGATGCACCGATGCCCTTCTGCTTGCGCTTGTACGCCGCAGGTGCTTCGGCTGACAGCGCCTCCGCCAGGGCATCAACATCTTCGAGGGCCACGCCCTTGGGGATAAGCTCCTTGTAGAAGCGCCCAAGGACCTCCTTGGCCTTGGCAAGCGAGTTGACAACGGTACTGCAGCGGTCTTTGACCGCCGTAGTAGCATCATCCAGAGCACTCCCATGCTCTAGAGCACCGCGATCAAACTCAATGCCCGCAACATCTAAGAAAAAAAGGAAGCATCATGAACAAACGCACTGCAAAAGAAAGACAAGGAAATCAAAAAGATGAAGATGGAGATACTCACCCGAAACAGCCTTGGCAGCCGCCATAAGCTTGCGGCCACCTCTTTCTCGCGCGAAGCCGCGGCGGTGGCGAGCTGCTCCTCGCGGTCCGTAGCCTCCTGCTGCAGGCGCTCCTTAGCCTCAGCCGTGTTGGCCAACTCCAACTCGAGGCGCTCCCTTACATTAACGGCGGTCTCGGCCTTCTTCTCCGCTTGACCGAGGCTCTTTTTGAGAGCATCAACCTCACGAAGAGAGGCGTTGTGATCCTCTGCAGCAAGCAATACAAATGTCGGATCGAAGGACAAAATGCAAGAAGAAACAAAAGACCAAGGCATAACAATACCTTGAAGTTGTTTGAGGCTGGCCTCCAACGCCAGGTGCTGCTGTACCAGTTGATTGGCACCTTGCACAAAAGGCTGCAAAAAAGACCTACTAGTCAAAAGAAGGGCTTGGGGGCTACACCCAAAATAACGAGCAGAAGTAAGTTACACACATGAAAGTGCTCGGGGGCTCCCCCCGAGACTCGAAGGAAGAACAAACAAACAAGCTACCCTACAGATGCCCAGGGGCTCCCCTCGAGGTAGGAAGAAAGGAGATAATCAATAGATCATCCAAAAAGGCTTGGGGGCTTCCCCCGTGGCAGGAAGCAGAATTACTTACATGATTCGACGGCGGCTCCGAAGGTCCGCTTGCAGCCTTCTGAGGCGTAACCACCCGAACCTCCTGCAGAGAAGGGTCTGGAGCAGCGCCTTCAGAGGTGGCCACCGTCTGAGGAGGAGGAAGCACGACTTTCGACTCCCCCATCATCTCCCGAGAACCGTCACTGGAGGAGTCGTTGGAGGAGTGCCTGCACAAGGACAAATTAGCACAAGCACAAAGTAAACAGGCAAGAAAAGGCAATACAAGACTAAGGAAACTTACGAGTCAAGCTCGCTCAAGTCAAAGACGGGAGGGGTCCTCCGGATCTTCTTCTCCTCTTTCTTCTCTTCCTTCTTTTCTTCCTTCTTCCGCTTCGCCGGTGGGTGCGGCGCCACAGCCCGCACGGGAATGGCAAGAATTGGAGAGGAAGAGCCCCCATGCCCATCACTGTGACGTTCAAGCCACAGCGGGTTCCTAGGAGTCGGCGTCGAGGCATCCGAAGACTCGCTGGAGCTCCGTGTCCGCTTGCGAGTGTGGTCCTCGCTCGACTCGTTGGCCTCTAAAACCGGAGACCGCACCGATGGCAGCTCGGACATGGAATCCACCAGTTCATTGTCTGGTGCAGCCGGAAACAATTCGGGAAGCGGTGGCGACATGCCCGGCACCTTGAACTCCTGCGCAAAACAAGAAAATTTGTTAGCAAACAAATGCAAGTACAATGCAGTCGAAAATAGCGCTACGCGCACGTCCCGAATATACACCTGTGGAATAGGACGTGAAGCAGAGAACGGAGAAGTCAGCGACTTCCCCGGGATATCCTCCCCAGCCTTGAACTTCAGCAGCGGACGAAGGACCCCGTCGAGATCTCCCTTGGAGAATTCTTCGGCCGAAAACCTAGTCGGATCACGAGACCAGCGTAAAGGAACATCGGGTGCGCCCTAGCCTGGAGTGGTTGCACCCGACGTTTGAGAAAGGTGCGGATGATCTCCACACCATTCACCTCCTTCTCCGGAGTCAACTGGAGATCCTCCACCCGACGATAGAGCCCCTCTATCTCCTCTACCTCGCCATCCAAGATCTGGTTTTTCCAAGACCTTTTCGGCTCGATTTTTTGGGAGGGGTCGAAAGGAGTAAGAACAAAATCCTGCCCAGCTACCGTGGAGTCGCGGATGTAAAATCATCGCCTCCGCCAGTACTGGACAGATTCGCACATGGAAAAGGAGAAGACAAGAAGATTGGATCGAAGGGAGATGATGCAACCCCCAATGGGATAAACACCATCAGAACCAGATTGCCTCTTCACGGAATAGAGTTTCCGGAAGAGGCCAAAGTGTGCCTCGATACCGAGCCAGCACTCGCGGAAAGTAATAAAACAAGCAATGTGAAGAAGAGAGTTGGGGGAAAGATGATGCAACTGGATGCCATAAAGAAAAAGCAGTCCACGAAGGAAATTGTGGACTAGGAAGGAAAAGCCCCGAAGGACAAATGCGAGGAACATAACCCAAAACCCAGCGGGGGGACGGGGAATTACCTCGTTGCCAAGGAGTTTGACGGCCTCCCTATCTTGCGGGATTAAGCCCCGGTCACGAAGCTTGCGGAGATCGCTCTCCCGCGTCTCCGATCGCCGCCAGCCACCGTCGGTGACACGAGTAGCGGCAGCACTCTTCTTGCCTCCAACAGCACTGGTACCTACTGCAGAAGAAGACTTGTTAGGCTTCCCCATTGCGGTGCGGTGGTGAGAACGTAGGATCGAAGAAGGAAATGTCCGAGGATATTCTAGCGCGCAGCAAGAAATCTCAGAGAAGATTGGAGCAGTGAAGCAAGAATGGCTGTGGTGAAAACAGACTAATTTTTCCCCAATGATTATAAGGACAAAGACGACGCACGACAACCGTCCATCAAGGAGACCTAATGACAATAGCAAGATCTGACCATACACGTGTCAGCATAGCAGCGAACCATCGCTAACACGTCGTCTACTACGCGTGGAAATCAAGGCGACGCCGTAATTATCTCCACGCCGCGTGTGACCGGTCAATTCAAGGTCAGAAGGTGGGACCCATGTTCGTCCAGTCACGTCATCTCTGGCGCAGCAGGCGCTTGAGGTCACCGATCGTCAGCACTAACGTCATCAAAAGCTATACTAGCAAAAGCCACGATTCTTCGGCTGCAAAGCTAAGAGTATTCACTCAAATCTACGATTCGACTAACTACTCGGGGGCTACTCCTATCAGGAGCGCTGGCCGCGCACCCGAAAATGAACAAAAACTACAGCACTGAACCACTTCTTCGAGTCCTACGTCGAGTCTGCGACTCCACTACGGACTCGGGGGCTACTCCCATAGGGAGCTTGGATTCAAGCATCCGAAAAATTTGTGTCCTACGGACCTGAAGCTGGACAAAGGCTGAATTAAAGTCTCTGCTCGAGTCTACGACTCGAACAGACACTTGGGGGCTACTCCCATAGGGAGCGCTGGTCGCGCACCCTATGAATTCTTCGACTGCGATCCTTCGGATCAGCGTGCAAAAAATTTCGGCAACTCTTCCCCATTTAACGCTAAGTGAGCAATGTCCTCCTTGGCCACCCGAAACAATATCGCTCGGTGATAAACATTCGGATGTTGTGTCTGCGACACAAAGACAAGACCTACAGATATCATCTGATGGCCTGGTAACGCACATGATCAAGCTCGCTAGTAAGAATCGTGCGCTAACAGGCGCGATGAAAAATCCCGATGGACGCGTTGGGTACATCATTTAAATTCACTGGAATTCCACTCCTGTAAGTCCTCCGCGGCCTAAGTCGAATTACGCCAGCATATGTTCCGGGTTCGAGTCGAGGGACTCGAACCTGAAGAAGATCGTGTTGTTTTGTCCTAAGACAGTTAACTCACCCTGATCCGTCGGGAGAGTCAGGCACACGCATCAACAATCCCTACACTTTCTCTTGAAAGACAGAGTTGCACCCGAAGGATTGAAGAATCCTCAGCCGAATCTATGATTCGACTGAACACTTGGGGGCTACTGACATGGTTATACCCCGCGGGTACACGATATCAGCATACCTGGTCCAGCCCAAGGAAGGCCCACGACAAGTATACGCCGGCCCATGAAGACTTTCGGGTGGCCAAGGCCCATGACGCCTTCGGATCCTTGGAGAGCAAGACTAGAGTAGATAGAAAATTCAAAGGGGTAAACCCTAAAACATGTAACCGACTCGGTATGTGCCTAGGACCTACCTAACTCTATATAAAGGCTAGGAGGGCACAACCTAGATCTCTGACCTCATACTTTCGCATAGAAACCTCCACGCCAGATTGCATCTGTGCCCCCCTGTAATCTTCGGTTCCACCGTAGTCAAGAGCAGACAAGAAGGAGTAGGGTTTTCCCTCCGGGGGCCTGAACCTGGGTAAACCTCGTGTCCCGTGTTGCTTGTTTGCTAACCGTTCCATGATCTCCAGCATCGCCATCTTCTCCAAAACCCAAGTCCATAACAATGGGCATTAACGAGATTAAACCTCATCAATCACCACAACAGTAACCGTCACCACGATAGCAATAAACATCGTGGAAACAAGAGCCACCATAATGGGCATGGCAATGGAAATCAGCCAGCTAAGAGGGACATCAGTCAAGTTGGATGTTTCAAGTGGAAGAAAACATGGCACTATGCTAATGAATGCCTAGAAAAGAAGACTGATGGGGCTAACAAGACTAATCCTTTTCAGAAGGGACATGTGAATCACATCAATGTGGAGGAAATCCAAGAGGAGTCTGATGTTGTGGCTGGTAAGTTCAAGATTAATTCCTTTACAACACTTATCCTTTTTGATTCCGGCGCATCGCATTCATTCATTTCAAGAGCATTTGTAGACAAAAATAGACTCCCAACTGAAACAATTCGATGTCCTATTAAAGTAAGCTCCCCAGGTGGAGAGATGATAGTAAATTTTGGATGTCACCAACTAGTTCTAGAGTTTGGAAAGTACAAGTTTCTAGCTAGTATAATAATCCTAGAATCCCAAGGATTGGATGTAATTTTAGGCATGGATTGGATGACCCGTTATGAGGGAGTAATAGGTTGTGCCAGACGAACTGTTACACTCACAACCCCGGAAAAGAAACAGATTAGGTTCAAGTCTAACTTTGATCCCCAAGGGAAGTAAGCTAAATTCTTTTAAGGGGTTAGCCTAGACAGTGTACCAGTAGTGAAGGAGTATCCTGATGTGTATCCGCAGGAATTACCGGGAATGCCACCAGATAGGGATGTGGAGTTTTTGATTGACTTACTGCCAGGATCTGGAACCATAGCAAAGTGACCCTACAAAATGTCAGTGGATGAGTTATAATAGCTCAAGAAATAGCTTGGAGAACAGTTGAACAAAGGATTTATCCAACTGAGTTCTTTGTCTTGGGGTGCACTAGTTTTGTTTGTTGAGAAGAAAGACAAAAGTCAGAGGCTATGCATAGATTATCGATCACTTAACGAAGTGACCATAAAGAACAAGTATCCCCTACCCAGAATCAATGATATCTTTGATTAGCTAGAAGGAGCTCGTGTGTTCTCCAAAATTGATATTCGATCAGGTTACTTTCAGCTCAAGATTAGAGAACAAGATATACCAAAGACTGCTTTTACCACTAGATATGGATTGTATGAGTATACAGTGATGCTGTTTGGACTAATTAATGCACCAGCTTATTTCATGAACATGATGAACAAGGTGTTCATGGAGTTTCTTGACAAGTTTTTTGTGGTGTTCATCGATGACATATTGATTTATTCCAAGAGCAATGAAGAACATGAAGAACATTTGTGTTTGATTCTCGAGAAACTCAGGGAGCACAAGTTGTATGCCAAATTCGGTAAGTGTGAATTTTGGTTAAATGAAGTTGGATTTCTTGGACATATTGTATCTAGGAATGGTATAGCTGTCGATACCGCAAAGGTATCAGTTGTAACCAAGTGGGAATCTCCCAAAACAGTTAAAGAAGTCCGTAGTTTCCTAGGCTTGGCAGGATACTATAGAAGGTTCATCGAGAATTTCTCAAAAGTAGCTAAGCTGATGATGGAGTTACTAAAGAAAGAAAAGAAGTTTGAATGGACTGAAGCATGTGAGACAAGTTTTCAAGAGTTGAGGAAAAGATTAGTGTCAACACTAGTGTTATGCTTGCCAGATCTAGAGAAAGATTTTCAAGTATATTGTGATGCATCTCACCAAGGATTGGGTGGAGTATTAATGCAGGAAGGAAAAGTGGTAGCTTATGCCTCGAGACAACTCAAGACTCTTGAAGTAAACTATCCTACACATGACTTAGAGTTGGCCTCTGTTGTCCATGCACTCAAAACATGGAGGCACTATCTTTTGGAAAAACGTTGTGAAGTGTTCACCGATCACAAGATTATCAAATACATTTTCACACAGAAGGAACTCAACATGAGACAAAGAAGATGGCTAGAACTTATCAAGGATTACGACTTAAGTTTGCAATACCATCCTTGAAAAGCAAATGTCGTAGCCGATGCATTAAGCCGCAAGGTTTATGTGAATGGCCTCACCAAAGGAGAATTGCTAGATGATTTGTGCGCTCAATTTAAAGAGCTAAGATTAGAGATAGTGCCTAAAGGATATCTCATGTCTTTGGAAGTACAACCAACACTAGTGGATAAAATCAAAGAAGCTCAAAAGTTGGACAAGGAAATAGAAGAAATTAAGAGTAAAATTGGTAAAGGAAAGGCAAAGGGATTCCATGAAGATAATCAAGGAACCTTATGGTATTGAAAATGTATCTGCATTCCACAAGATCCTTAACTAAGGAAATTGATCCTGCAAGAAGCACATAATTCACCATACTCTATTCATCCTGGTAACACCAAGATGTACATGGATGTGAAGGAAAGATTTTGGTGGAACAATCTAAAGAAAGATATCACGGAGCACATTGCTTTGTGTGACGTGTGTAGTCGAGTAAAGGCAGAGCATCAGAAACCGGCAGTGTTATTACAACCATTGCCAATACCTGATTGGAAGTGGATAAAATAGGTATGGATTTTATCACAGGATTTCCAAGGACTAGATCTGGATATGATTCTATATGGGTTGTTGTGGATCGCTTAACAAAAGTGGATCATTTCATACCCGTAAAGACCACCTATACAAGTGCTAAATTATCCAAGATCTATATGAACATGATAGTGTGTTTGCATGGAGTACCTAAGAGTATTGTGTCTGATAGGGAAACTCAGTTCACTTTGCATTTTTGGAGACAACTACATGAGTCATTGGGAACAAGACTAGAGTTCAGCACTGCGTTTCATCCTCAGACTGATGGACAGACAGAAAGGACCAATCATATTTTGGAAGATATGTTGAGAGATTGTGCGCTAGACTATGGATCTAGTTGGGATGAAAGTCTACCATACGCAGAGTTTTCTTAAAATAATAGCTATCAATCGAGCATAGGTATGGCTCCGTTTGAATTCCTTTATGGAAGGAAGTGTACTACACCATTATTATGGAGTGGAGTAGGAGAAAGGACCTTATTTGGACCAGAGTTGATCAAGGAAGCCGAAGATAAAGTCAAAATGATAAAGGACAGATTGAAGATATCCCAATCCCGACAAAAGATCTATGCGGATCCAAAACATAGAGAGGTCACCTATGAGGTAGGTGATAGAGCTTATCTTAGAGTCTCACCACTTAGTGGTGTGAAGAGATTTGGAGTCAAAGAGAAATTGGCACCTTGTTATGTAGGACCATTCAAGATTTTGAGCCGTAAAGGAGAAGTGGCCTATGAGCTAGAACTACCAGAATCTCTGTCAGCAGTTCACAATGTGTTTCATGTAATCTAGTTGAAAAAGTGTCATCCAAGGATGGAAGAAAGTTCGTTAAAAGACACTATACCATTGGAGGAAGTTCAGCTAGAGAATGATCTCACTTATAAAGAGAAACCTATCAAAATTCTCGAGACAGCAGAAAGAGTCACTCGTACTAAGACAATCAAGTTCTGCAAAGTACAGTGGAACCATCACACTTAAGAAGAAGCAACTTGGGAAAGAGAAGATGAACTTCGGAAAGATCACCCTCACCTATTTGCTAGCCAATCCGAATCTCGAGGGCGAGATTCATCTTAAGGGGGTTAGATTTGTAACATCCCAATTTTCATGAAAGCAGAAACTTCATTATTACATTCATATCATCTTTGCATGTGTGCATTGCACAAAAAATTTTAACTTAAAAACACTAGCAAAACCCTAATTTTTAAACCCTATATGAAAGGGTAGAGATTTTGTTTTTATTTTATTTTAGTCTGGCCAAAGTGTTTTGGAGTGGTTTGTTGTGTTCAAACATTAGAATCATCCCCCAAAAGTTTGGTGAAAATTTGAGTGGATTTGGAGTTCATTTGATCATTCAAATCTTATTTAGAAAATCAAATCAGAAAAAGAAAAAGGCTGGCAGAAAAAAGAGAGAGGCAAACCAGCCAACTGGCGCAGCCCAACACCCCGGCCCAATTAGCCCACCCGGATCACTCCCCTCTCCCCCTCAGTTTCTCACCTTGCCTTGACCCTCAGCAGCAGATGGACCCCACCATACGCCACCATCGTCCCCAAATCCCCATGCGACGACCCGCTCTGCCGCTGGCGTTTCTCCCCTTTCAATCCACTTTACAGCGCTTGATTGCGTGCATGGTTTCCTCCCCGAGCTCGGCTACTTAACCCCCCGGCCTTCGCTCCATTTCCCCCCACACCACAACCTCTGAGCGCTGCCAGGCTCCGCGCATTTTGCCTCGCACCGCCGCTGTCCCGACGTGCTCCGGTGACCGTTGCGGTGAGCCTCAACCTCCCTTGCCTCTGGTTGTTACTATCATGCTCGCGATCTTCTTTCACACCTCCTGATGCTTGCCGCTTTCTCTCTTGTACACCAGAAGGTCGCCTTTGTCAACCACTGCGAGCACCCGATGACAAGCTCCACTCCGACAAGTAATCCTCGTTGTGTCCATGCGCCCCGCCCTCGTCCGTGACCACCACTACAACCAAACCTTCGTCGCGACCTCGGTAAGCTCCTGAGCCACCCCCTTTACCCCCTAGACTCGTCGGAACGCCATTGCCAGACGCGCCGCCGCCACGCTCGCCATTTGTCCCACCCATCTTTGGTCAGAGAGATTAGATCCGCTGGATCTAGATCCAGCGGCTTAGATTAGATTGCCAGCACGAAGCGGTATGGGCAGATCCGAGCCGCATGATGCCACTTAGATCTAGCGGCTCGCGTGCGTGATCTGCACGAAGTGGTATGAGCCAATCAGAAGGCGCCTCGTGTCTGGGTTTTTAGTTTAAAATCCAGATTTGATTTGTTATTTGTTCAAACTTATAAAATTCATAACTTTTGATCTGTAATTCAGAAAAATACAAATTAGGTGTCTATGGATTCAGAAAATTATGAACTTTATTTCTGTGGCCTTACTTTGGTAATTTGCTTATGTAAAATTAGATTTTTGTGCAGAAACATTTGTAGAGCTATTTTTGCTATAAAATTATTTGGTATATTATTTTTAGGTGGTTTTTGTGATATTTAGACTTTAGATTGTATACTTTATCTTCTGTCCTGTAGAGTTTGGTTTTAAAAATGTGGTATGCATCTCATTGAATATTTTCATGCATTCATGTTATTTCTGAGTGATATATTGAATTGTTTATATTTTGTTGTTTGATTTTGTTGTGTAGATTTTGTGGATAGTGAAGTGTGTGATTGTGAGGATTGTACCTATTCCCCTAGCTACCAAGGAAAGTGATATTTCATCTTATGTACCATTATTTTGCCTATTGCACTAGTGATATTTTAGTAGGACTTGCATGATAATTTTTCAAGTATAATGCTATGCTATGGAAATCCTATAGATTATATCTTGGTAGAATTATTCCTATGTTAGGAGACATAGTATGCTAGAATGCTTAGTCTTGCTATTAGAATTAGTGGGTGGAAATTCATGCTATGATATTTTGGAAAGATTATGCCTACATGTTTTTGACTAAGAAAACAACCTTGTTAATGAAACCCCTGGGTGGAATGGGACTTGTATGGTTTGTGTTGAGTGGTTACACAGGGCCCATTTCTTTGGGTTATCATGTGTATCACACTTGTGGATGGCTACCCAGGAACAAAGATATTTGAGATGTTTTGTGTCGCGAAGCTTCCAATGCAACCATATGGCATATGGGCTCTGCCTTGACCAACTATGTTGCAAGAACTCAGCCAGATGGATAGATGGTGGTAGTGTTGATAGGATGGAACGCGTCCATGGTGGTCTGAGGGATTGCTTCTGAAAAGTCTCGTCTCGATGCATGTCGAGTATTGTGGTGAAAGTGCACCACCTCTCAAGAGGGTAAACCTAAGTACTTAGCCGTGTCCCCGGTTATGGAAAATTTTGAGCATCAAAGACATTGAAATGGTTCAAGAATCTCCTCATCCCAATTTCTCTAAGTTAAAATTTGTGGGTGAACAAGGTTAGAGGTTCACCAATGTCTATTGGTGGTTCCTTGGTGTTTTGCAAAAACAAAACTTAGTATTTTCAAACTAGTAGGATAAAGCTTATTTTGTGCAAAGCCAGCCTGATCCACAGTTAGCCAAATTCATGTAGTTGTTAGTCTCTACTATATAACTATGGTATCACTTGCCAATACAATTCCAACGGTATTGACCCCTTGTGGCTGTAACTTATCATGTTGCAGGTTACTCTGATGGTGAGTAGGGTTATGAGTCTATACTCAACATGTTTGCATGTGGCACATGAAGATGAAGACTTTATTATTATTCTTTGTATTGAATAAGTTAGCCTTGGGCTAAGTGAGTTGTAAGAACTATTGTACTCCTGGAATTGACCTTTGTATCTGTGTACTTCATTTTAAATTGTGGGTGCTAGCATTTCGATCCAGGGACTAGCACTGCAATCACAGGGATCTCTACCTTATTGGGTGAGATCTTACATAAACGAAGTACTTTGAGATATAATTCTAATATGCAATAAAAGTAGAACTGTTTTTGGGTTTTTTGGTTGGTTGAAACAGTAAAGTAAAGCGACGTAAAAGTTAATGCAGAAAGTAGTAATCGTGTGCGTAAGAAAGATTTAAACTGCAATAGGTGAAAGGCGTTCTCAGGGAGTGGCGGATACACTGCTAGCAATTCAGACCAAGTAATCAAGATTATTATAGCAAATATTCTCAGTATGCATGTATTGTGGGAGGAGCTCCATATATGAATGATGAGGCAGCAACCACTACTCATACCATCCTTCATAACCACAGCTGACAGATAAACGACATCAATCGTATTACCCCGCTATTAAGGGATTTCTCCCTCAGCATGGACATGGCTTAATGAGCTCTCCTTGATTCCCCAAATTAGTACGTAAAGGATGACAACGACTTTATAGTTACAGTAAGTGTTGTCATCCCTCCGTCTACCAACAAGTAATACTCTTCATCGAGTCCCCACAAGAGGCAAATATTGAGTGGCACGGTTCACCCAACATCAAGACAAAGACAATTAACACATACATATAATGATGTATAACATAATAATCTCTATCTCATCTCAATCATATACTAGGGTTTCTCTATCTTCCCAAGAACTAAAGATCTACTCAGACATGGAGGCAATCATCATCATGACAATGGTAATGGAAATGATTATTGATGAATAGTACTTGTATAAATCCACAACTAGTGCAAGAATTACAACAAGATATAGATGGTATGGATGGAGATGATGGTGGTGATGAAGATGCAGCGGTTGATGAAGATGGAGATCGATGCCTTGGCCTCCCAGATCTGCTTAGGGCGAAGATGGATCCCTAGGGAAAGTTCCCCCTCCAGATCCCTTCTGGATGTGAGGTTTTCACGATTTATGGGTGTTTTGTATGTCGTCTCTCCAAACCAGTTGCACGGGGTGAAACTATTTGAGGAGGTGGAGGCGGCGCCAACTATACGGCAAGAACTATACAACAGCCCGACGTATAGTTGATCGTCAACTCTTCTGTGTCCGCTTCTCGCTTCGGGTTTTCTTCGGGTATTATTATTATTTCCCAAATAAGTGATTTATGTAGTTTTTGGCTCCTTTTCACTCCATTAGAACTGCTCCAAGAATTGTGTCCTTTTGATCCATCATCTGATTTGATCCTGGTAAAAATAAACATAAAAAGTGTGCACGAACGCCGTAAAATACCAAAATCCTACATCTACAATGCAAAATAACAATGTAAAACATGATGCTAATATGCACCCATTAGGTACTTGGAATGTGCCATGACAATGTGAAATGGTTGCATCATACCCTAGGTCACTTGGTTGGGCGATGGGAAGAGAGAAATCAAACTCTAGTTTGAATAGTCAAACTCCAGTGTGAAAAAGGTGAAATCCTAACATGAAAGTCAAAACCAAGTGGAGGGAGAGAAGGAAACCTACATGGGAGAGGTTTCCCTCTCCCTCCTTGCCGCCGGCAACCAAGAGGAGTTGGGAGGGACTCCCCTCCCCCTAGTCGCCTCTCCCACCTATAAAAGTAGGGGGTGAGGCACCCCCTTGGCGACCACCCCAAACCCTAGGCCTCCGCCCCCTCCCAGGTCGCCGGTGCCCTAGGCTCTAAACCTCCGCCGTTTAAACCCTAGGCACCGGCTGCCCTCCTCCCCTCAGCGTCTAAACCCTAGCCACCGAGGGCCTCTCTAAATCTACCATACCTGCTCCGACTTAGGCGAAGCCCTACGGGATCTACTCCTCCACCTCCACCACACCATCGTGTTGTTGGAATCGCGAGGAGATCTATAACCTCTGCTTCCTGCTAGAACAAGAGAGAGGAAGGTCTTCATCGAGTACCATGCGTGTGACCGACTATGGAAGCGCTGCCGGAACATGGCGCCAGAAGGATCGTCTACACGATCTTGAGATCGGAAGTGATCGACTACATCAACCACGAGAATCTGATCTTGTTAAACGCTTTGGATCTACGAGGGTTAGTTCTCTACAATCTCGTTGCACCAATCTTGTAGATTAGATCTTGGCTTATGTGTGTTCATGTGATAGAATTTTTTTGTTTTCCATGCTACGAACCCCTACAGTCCTTGCAAACAACACTTGGCACCTTGTGTCTCCAATCTCAAACAAAAATGTTATTGACTATAAGTGGGTTTACCGCATCAAGAGAAATGCCAATGGCACAATTGACATGTATAAAGCATGCCTTGTTGCTAAATGATTTAAACAACGTTATGTTATTGACTATGAAGATTTGTTTAGTCCTTTTGTTAAGGCTGCAACTATCAGACTTGTGCTATCTATATCAGTTTCCAGAGAATGGAGTTTATGGTAGCTAGATGTTACGAATGCGTTTTTACATGGTGTTCTGGAAGAGAAAGTGTACACGAAACAACCTCCTGGTTTTGAGTCTTCCACTAATCCAAATTACATCTGCAAACTTGACAAAGCTATATATGGTATGAAGCATGCCCCTCGAGCTTGGTAATCTCGACTTAGCTCCAAGCTACACACTCTTGTATTTCTTCCATCCAAGACTGACACTTCACTTTTTCTATATAACAAGTCAGGTATTACTATGTTCCTTCTGATCTATGTTGATGCCATTGTTGTGTCCAGCTCTTCTGATTCAGCTATAACAGCTCTTCTTCACAATTTGAGTGCTGAGTTTTCTCTTAAGGATCTTGAAGATCTTCATTATTTCTTAGTACTTGAAGTTCACAAACAAACACATGGTTTATTGTTAACACAGGAAAATATGCTTCCGATTTGTTGACTCGTGTTGGTATGAGTGATTGTACATCATGTCCAACACCACTCTCTACTTCAGATACACTGACCTTGACAGATGGTTCTCCTCTTGGCCCTGAGGATATTACTCGCTACAGGAGTATTGTAGGTGCACTTCAATACTTGACACTGACTAGACCCGATCTCTGCTTCTCTGTCAATAAGGTTTGTCGGTATCTTCATGCTCCCACAAGTACACATTGGACTACTGTCAAGAGGATTTTGAGGTACATTCATGGCACAAGCAAGGTTGGTCTTACTTTAAAGAGGTCCAATAATACTCTTCTTAGTGCCTATTCAGATGCACATTGGGCGGGTGATTTAGATGATAGACGCTCTACTGGTGGCTTTGCTATATTTTTTGTCCTAACCTTGTTCCTTAGAGTGCCAGAAAATAGTCTACTGTGTCTCTCTCAAGCACAAAAGTTGAATACAAAGCCCTTGCAAATGCCACAGTTGATCTTATTTGGGTCGAATCTCTTGTTTGTGAATTTGGAGTTTCAC
This sequence comes from Avena insularis, assembly GCA_023614405.1. NCBI lineage: Eukaryota > Viridiplantae > Streptophyta > Magnoliopsida > Poales > Poaceae > Avena > Avena insularis. The sequence continues at coordinate 87,218,729 of CM042695.1, forward strand.
TCAAGGAAAAACCATGTCTCTGGTGTGACAATCTTGGTGCTACATATCTGTCTGGTAATCTAGTTTTTCATACTCGCACCAAACATATTAAGATTGACATTTATTTTGTTCGAGAGAGAGTTGCTAGCAAGCAGCTTGATGTCAAATGTAACTCAAGCAAGGACCAGATTGCCGATGGTTTCACCAAAAAATTGTGTTTCAAAAAGTTAGCTGAGTTTAAGCGTAATCTAAACCTCTCCTAGGTCTAGATTAAGGGGTATTAGATGTGTAATATTGATACGTATACGATACATATCCATCTTGTACAAGCCACACGAGGGGTTATTCCTTACATACTTAACACGCAGTCGGTGCCTCGAGAGAGGTACTAGATCATACCGTATATGTATCCATCTTATACAAGACACGCGAGGGGCTATTCCTTGCATACTTAACACACAGCCGGTGCCTCGAGAGAGGTACACCGTTCCACCTAACGATTCAACACTTCTGAGGTAAGTATGGCCGAAAGAAAGTATTGGAGTGAAGGTACATAGTATAATACCACAGGATAACTTTGCTATTTAGTGGATTGATGAGATGAACAATAGAGGATTCCGCCAAGCAGTGAGGATCGCAGCAGGCTTTCCACGAATTGGGCTACTTTTTTTGCTCTAATGGCCTTTAAGGTACATTATTTTATCAACTAGGTAGAAAACGCGGCTTGCCGCTCGCTTGCCCGCTTCGCGGGCAGCACGGTACAAACAATCGCTTTAAAAGACAATGAAGCTAAAATATTATACATAGACAATTCTATTAGCCAGCGAGTTATTTTACGTCATAAGTAAAAGATAACCATACTTGCGAGTTAACCTTCTGTGTTAGGCCTAAGCCTGCCTAGGCTTGATTCCGCCAGTGTCACTGCCATGTTGGTGTGGCTAGTGCTATGGCAGGTGAAGATCGAGGCAGTAGGGGTTTAGGGTTTAGGGCGCTTGCAGCAATGTTGAAAAAATTGTTCTCTTATAGCAGTGCAGTGACGGTATGTAGCACATCACCGACATCGGTGGCTTGCTCCACCACAGGAAGGAGGTGGCGCCGCCTTGCAGCAATGGCGCCTCGACTCTCGAGCGTCCAACATATAAGAAAAAATATAAGATGTAAGCCGATGTGAAAAATCGATGAAGACATTCAAGTAGATTTCAGATAAAGAAGCGTTCAATCTAATCGTACTTTAATACTTTATAATACGTTAGTAGAAGATAGTATGAGAGAGCAGCACATCTGAAAACGCAGATTACATGTTGCATAAGAACAGCCAGCTGACTAACAACTTTAACGTGATTTGCACATGGCATTGTTTAAAGAATCTCCATGTAACAGCACCAAAAGGATCCTGACGAAAGGTCAAGTTGAATAGGAGTTCCAATCTGAACCCAACTGAAGTTGATGGATCTCGGTAGCATTCAGAACGAAGGAGGATCAGCTCCTTGCCGAGGGGTAGGCCGTAGATGGATCTAGGTTGATTGGATGTGTCGAATCGCCATCGACCAGAGAGAAGAATGGCAAGTGAAAACGACCCAGATCTTTGGTATAATATATTATGACCCTGGAACATCACAATGGGCTGTAAGCACGAATAAAAGGCCTGGTAATAATTCAATAAACTGGGCCAAGAAAAGGGCGACGTCAAGTTCTTAGCTACTGAAATTTATAACAGCCCATGGCCTGACTCTTCAGATGTATGCTACTGAAATTTAAAACAGAACAGCAGCAGATAATCCACACTTCAGATGTATGCTACTATATACCTTTTTTAGGTACAGCAAGTCAGCAAAAATTTCAAACCCTTAGGTTACAACATAGTTACATGCAACATAGGGCAGACTATTATAATGTATATGCACCATGCCCGATAATATGATTAGTAAGCTAAATAAGCTTACAAGCCGATACACCTTCAACCTCACTGCCTACTCCTTGCTAGACTCCAATTGATACACATTGCGGCATTAGATTCTTTCTGTTTATCAGTTTTTGAAGAAAAAACCAAGCCAAAAATCAAAAGCCAAATTAAAAATATCCGACCAAAATGGAAACACAGCACTATTTTTTCTTACTGAGTTCCAGTTCAAACAGGAGCAAGAAGTTTTTAGTTCAGTTCGGGTTTGTTTGGTTCAGTCTAATTATGTCCAAGCTTACATCCATCAGGTGAGCAACATTCCTAAATAGTATGCAACTAATTCTGCGATAATGTATCTTCCAATTTCTGATTGCTGATAGCAAATGGTTTGCTGCTTAGCACTTTAAACATCGACCATCTAATAACCTTGAAATTACTGGCTGAGTTATGATAAGAATCTCAAGCTCAAACGAAATTTACTTGGGAGTGAGAAATGGGTTAACAATGTAATACCTAGTTTCTAACCGCACCAATCAACATATCTTGACACCCAAATGCATGCACATTCTTGACAATGATAATAACAGTTACTGACTTGACAACCTGATGAAACAGGAAAGGACATAATGCCTGGGTGCAGATTCGTACAAGAGTTGAGGTTCAGATCAATCAACTCGGGACATTTCACATACAAAGCCTGCATATGTAAAATTAGTAATGACACCATATTCATCAATGATTTGAATGAATTGCTGCTGGTAAAATTCGAGTCTAACATCTATTGCTGAACAGCCCAATAGACTGAGCTTCCTCAAATTATCATGCTTTATAATAAGTTTTTGGCACATAATAGACTGAGGTTCTCAATTCATTCTAAATGCCAGTCTATTTATATTCACCACCAAAAGTTACCGATTTGTTAGCACCTCCATTCTGCACTTACATAGTGCATCTTCGATAAAATATAGGAGTACATCTTCTTTGGAATCCTAGCAGACAACCTTCACTGCAAAAAGACCATGACTAAGCACCCATGTATGTAACATTAGCAAAATGACAGGACCATGAAAGACTAATCTCGTGTAATATCGGCTTGTTAACACATTCATTTGATGCATAAATGCCAGGATACTTTATCCATTTGCAGGAAAAGTGCTGGTTCTCATATATGTCAAATGTACCTGCACTTTCATACCATCGCGACCGTGAAAGATGGAGTACTAACTGAGATCTCACACGCTTTCTTGAGGAGGCCACCGCACTGCTAGTTGGTCTCGATCTCATGCATAGATCTTAGGTGGCACATGCCTGCTCTACTGCGTGTTCCGCTCACTTCCGCTCGCCTTTACACCGCACCGTCGAAGTCAATTGATCTGTCCTGAACAAAATTTGGGAATCATTTCAGCTTAGTTTGAACACTCTATAATAGTTTATGCCAACTGGAGATGACATCTAGAATAATCTAAAAGGTATGGTTTCAATGATAAAATAAGTATAACATTATAGGATAAAGATTAAATACATGCGCTTATATGAATGATCTTTAAAAACAATATACCAAGAGAAGCGCTGCTCATGTATGAGCAAGCACAAGTAAGCTTAAAACGATAAGATACACCACCAATGTGATCTATCGAACAATACTTGGCAAGATTGGTGTCCATGACTCCTGTGAGAATATGCAAATGCCACATCCACAGCTTGACGCCCATATTTTGTACAACAGCGAATGAACCAAAATATCACAAAAACAGAGTTGTAGTCTGATGATGGATATAATACAACTTAAGATAGATATAATACAACTTATTATGCTCGAGTACATAGGTAGAATATAAATTTTGATAGCACAACAGTGAAAATAAGGCAATATGGTCTCCAGAACCATTTCCTGGCTAAGTTGAATACCAAGAGATGAGTGGTCTTTGAAACTGGGACAAAATCACCAATAACCGTATTGATCCAGTGCATTGAGATGTCATGCTAGGGCGATGAAATTATGGGAGCATGCAAGTTATTGGCCATATTTTAATTCAATGCAAGCTCATTCAGCAACCAATTTGAGCTAGCCCAGTACACTTCACTTGATTTTAATTCCCGACCTCTGTTCTAGCGGCACCTTTGTACAGCTTTAGTTGTACTGAGCCATTTGCCAAAGAGAGACTATGTATCTTTGTACAATTGGAAGATGAACTTCTAGCTGGACCTGTATATCTCTGAGCCATTTTATATCTAACTAACTATACCGAGGGTCTAGCCAAGACAAATTAGATAGCTTTGGCAAGTATCCTAGTTCTAATATATTGGTGCAACCGAGTCGAGTATTGCCATATGCTCATAAAGGGAAAATAGCAGCCCACCCAACACGGAAACATCAGACAACTCAATATTAGCAAAATAATAATCATCTTGGGAGCACGACATGAGGGAGAATGAGTTATACGTGATAGAAACTAACCAGAATCCTGTAGATCCAAAATAAAAATTCACAGAACCAATGAAGTCCACACCTGTAACACGTACTCCCTCCGTCCCAAAATATAAGGCGCCTAAGGTTTAGTCAAAAGTCAACGTCATTAGGCGCCTTATATTTTGGGACGCAGGGAGTATAACATATGGATTATGAGCAATTTCATCTTCTTAGAATATAATCAGGAAGAGAACACCCAACACAAATAATACAGTAGATCATACATACTATTCGTAACAAGTAAAATACCACAATTTCATATGGCAAAAAAGCTAGACATAAGACCGGCATCCAGAGCCTCGGGCGAAAGATCAAAAACAAGCGAGAAAGGAAGAAGCAAGAGGAGGCTTCCATACCTTGATCTTAAAAGGATTATAAGTCAAATCAGTATTAAAAGGATGGCTACTGAAGGTGTGGCATGGCCATAATCTGGCAAGAGATGTGACGGTTAGATTGAGTATAAATAACTCAGGCTATTAGTATATCCCCGTTGGGACTCTATGTTCTCTCAGCTAAACATGTAAACAAAAAAGTAGTCCATAAGTTTAATGACATTTAAGCTCACAAGTACTTCTATGAGATTCTACAGTTTAATATAATACCTAACCATATTTTCTAACAACTCAAAATAAAACCACTTGGAGTGTTGATATACCTGGCAATGTTCCATATATATAAGAAAGCTTCCATCTCCGTGGGTACTTTTTATCCTTCCAGTTCCCTTCCCAGTTCTCCTCTAAATAACACATGGACACGGCCAAGGTTCATTTTCATTTGCTGTGGAAGCAAGAACCAAATCTTTGTATTGTTCTAAAAATAATAATTGCACAAGAGTATATTTTGGAAATGGTTGCAAGATGCAAATGCCGGGATTTTCTGTTTCAAGTAATCATATAGGCTGGAAATGTCGCCCAAAGATTCTGATAATGTTTATTTAGATATTAGCGTGCGGCTAAAGTAAATATAAGAAAAAATTGTTCTAACATGCTCTGGCTCGATAAAGCCTATCATGAACTAAAAGAAGGGTAATCTTTATCCTAAAATGAAACAATTTCAGTTTTGTATGCATCGATTTCCCTGTAAAATCCTGAACATCAATTTTGAAGCAACAATTTCAATTCTATATGAATCATGGCACCTAAAAACATGGCATAAATTATCCACGTCTACTTATCAGCTAGAAGGATAGTATTTCCGATGACAAACAGTGCTTAGCAAAAAGGTTATGATAAGTGTTCCCTCAAATAGAAAATGCCATGTCCGATATATTCTCACAGAGTTGAGTGTTTTGCTTACCAAGAGCTATCCTTCCATTCTCTCTCCTGCCAAGCTATTGTCCACCAACCACACCAATATCCATTATTCAGCCTGTCCCTGCAATGAGTATTCCTTTTGCATTTCTTGCCAATGGAAGGAATGGTTCCTTCTGATTCTTGTCATTTCAGAAGTACCAAAGAGTTCCGTACAACCTCAACTGCCAATAGCCGATGCTCCTGAAAGGTTAAGAATTTAACATATGATAAATGGTGAGTGATATCCAATGTGACATAAATCCAACAGAAAAAGGAGAAGAATTAACAGCAACAACATAATCATAGATATGTGTACATGCATTCTACCTTTTAGTGAATTAAATTGAGCAGACACGGGTCTGAGAATGGATAATCAAACACTCCAGCTATGAAATTAACCGTTAGAATATGCTGAACAGCATCATTAGTCCGTGATACTGTTATCTCCCTTGTCTCCACCAAGAACCCAGGATCTTCAATCTGTGAGGTATCAGAATCCGTAGATTGCTCAGCAAATGCAAAAGAATTGGTTGCTCGAGAATATATTTTATATGAAAGCTTAACAAATCAACCATATTCTTTCAAGCATTAACTGATTGACCAATGTAGTAGCGATGATTAGACTAACAATCGGACATCATATTCTACTACCTCGAAGCCTAACTTTTAGCACATAGTGGCTGGCATGCAAAGGCTGCCCATTCCATTGAAATCATATGCAAGCTTTCTCACACACATCCACCACCAACACCAGGCCCTGGACCACTTCAAGCTGCTGTGACTTTTGTCGAGCACCTTCTAGGCATAACATTGAATCTGCAGAAACAAATAATACTCAAGATTATTACAGGGAGAGAGGAAGAGGGGATTTTGGCTACCTGCCTTTCACGTGAGCTCAGCTGCAGCGGTGGCCCGGGCTGTTTTTGTAGCTGCTCTTGCACGTAGGTGGAGACGAGAGGGGGTTGGTGGCCGCTCAGGTAAGCTCCTTCTCCTGGTCCATTGTCGTCAAAGGGTGGTAACCTCCGTATCCATTGCCATTGCAGCGTGTGTGCTTGGGACGCGCCGGCGGAGGTCGATTTCCGCGCTCAGGGCAGCACACCACGCCGTCAGCACCGCCGCCACGCTCGGGGAGGAAGAGAAAGTGGGTCGGGAAAGAGAGAGAGCAGAGAGATAGGGAATGAGGCAGCACATGTACCTGCAGACCAGATGGAGGAGACGGTGATGCTCCCCCTATTTCCAGGCGGCCGCGCGCGCAGCACGCCGCCCTCAAAGTGGGGACAGAGGGAGCCGCCATGCTCATGGTCGGGGACACGAGCCGCCGTGCCTCCTGGTCGTGGTCTCACACAAGGTGCCACTGTTGCCGGTCACCATGGACCCGGAACGAGCTGGCAGAGCCCCTGCTCCTCACGGCTCCATCTCTGCATCCCCAAGACCCCAACATCCTCTCCTCCCTCCCCCGTGTCGGCCGCCGCCGCTTGCCCTGCGAGCTCTGCGCCACTGCCCGTGAGCTCGACCCAGCGACGACCTGCAATCTCTCGGGGAAACGATGGAGGCACTGCCAGGAACCTAGAGCCCTCCACCGCTAGCTCTTTTTATCCCCGTCGTCGCCTGCTTTCTTTCCGCGGCGGCCGTGCCATGGGAGAGACGAGGGAGACAAAGGGAGAGGAGGGGAACGTGTGGGCGAACGGAGGAGGCGACTGGATCCTGGACGCGCCGCCACGGGGAGACGAGAGGAGGATGACGGGAAAGGGAGAGGGAGAACGCGTGGGCGAATGGGAGGCTGCTGGATCGACGCACGGTGATAGGGTTTGGCTAGCGGAAGTACAAAACTACCCCTATGCGGTCATGGAAACCACCGTGGAGCCACCGCGTACAGCCTCTCAAGACCGCCGATTCGCTCTCTCACATAGAGACACGTACCCCCTGTCTCCGACAAGCGGGCCTTGCGAAACGCAGGACCCACCCTTCAGGGATGTTAGCTAGCAGGTGTGGATGTGCAGGTGCAAAGGAGTGGACGAAGCGGACGGGCAGGATCGGTTTGGAAGCCTAATCCAACGGTTCACGATGCTGGTGGCCTCTAAGAGCTTCCTTAGGGGGCTAGAATATTTCTTCCTGATATATGTATGTCCTGTGGTCAACGCAGGTCTTGTTTTATACTCCCTCCGTTTCAAAATATAAGATGTTTTAGATTTGTGAAAAAACTTGTTTTAGTATGTAGGTTCACTCAATTTTAAGATAAATCTACACACTAAAAGAAATCTAGATTTATTTTCTTTACAAAACTAAAACATCCTGTATTTTGAAACGGAGGGAGTACGACAGAAACATTCCTTTGATTCAGGAGCACGTGTCAGATGTGATGTTTGATTATTGGCACCGTGAAGACATTGATCGTCTCTATTTTGAGATTTGTGTATGACTGAGCAAAAGGTTAGCATCGTACCTCGGTAACATTTGTGCATAGAACCAACATTGGTCTTATTTAGGAATAAGCAACGGTAGTGTATGTCTGTGTTTGTGCCTGCTGTATATGCTTGGTCATGTATGTTTCCTTTCTTGAACATGGCCCAGATTGATTCGAGAGCTGTGGTGGAAGTTAATCGAAAGGATATATATCTTCCCTAGATATCGAAGAAAAATCCAGTTTTTGAACGTAAGTTCCTATAATTAGCAGATGTTCTGCAATCTGTACCTTTATCCTTTGATTTGTGATTATTCACCGTGCATGATATCTCCTAATGCCTTTCGATCACTGGTGGAAACGGGGCTATAGGTCTCGGTTGGTACGGGGTATTAGTTTCGGTTGCCCAATCGGGACGGGGCAATCGGGACTAAAGCTCTAACCTTTAGTCCCGGTTGCCCCACCAACCGGGACTAAAGGGTGCACACGTGGCAGCGGCAAGAGGGCGAGGGGGTGGAGCATTAGTCCCGGTTCAGCATTTTCGCCACTTTTTGTGCCGTGGCAGAGAATTTATTTAGGTTGTTTTATTGTTTATTTAGTGATTTGCCCTTATTAATGAAGGAACCTTATATTACATCATGAATATCATGATAATATTACATTCAATACACGGATCGAGTTTATGCACTACATACAAAAGTTGCTATTCAATGCTACCTGCCAATTCCTTCAAAGTTGCTATTTTTACAATCCCTGTCTATACTCAGCCGAGTAGTATTCCCCTTTTGGGTCTAGGACTTCTGCATCCAAGAATCCCACCAATTCCTCCTGAATTGCTCGTACGCGATCCTTTGGCAGAAGACCGTCCCATAGACATTCGATCTGATTTAAAAAAGGAGTCAGCCTATATGAATGAAACTAAACACAATTTGATTGTAATTAAAAACTATAGAAATTGTTTACGTATGTGGAGTTGCTCTAAATTTCTGCCCTTCTCATCGCACGTCTGCCGGATGAACTCGCAAACATAGTATCCACATAGATTGTTACCTGGTCCCTGCGTTAGGCACTTTACGAGAACAGAGTTCAATCAAAATAATAATCAAACATGATAATAACTGTATCAAAACTAGAATCAAAGAGATGCGCGGATATAGCTAGTGGTGCTACATTTAGTGGTTGAAATGTAAGCTCCTCTTTCCAAACACCCCTAGCCTTGTTGGTGAAACGTTTCCAAGCGCTGCCCGGCGTAGAAAACGAATAAAATAAGTTATTAAGTACTTGATATCATAAAATTCACGAACATTGCCGATATAGTGTCGTAATGATTAGAATTACCGCTGAAGAAGTATCTGCATGTCCTTCCACGTCTCAAGGGGTTTATGTTTCGAGTCCATGACTAGTACACGCCCTTTGTCAAGTTGAATGATTAACAGAATATAATGGTAGCTGCGAATGCATAACTAATCAATTATATACTTAACATCGAGTAAGCAAAATAGAAAGTGTATACAACACAATAACACTCACTCGAAGTTGTAAGGAAATAGTATTTCCCTTCTGGTTTCTTGAAACCTTACCGCCTGTACGATATTATCCTCCGTATCTTGGGGTTTGTTTTGACATTAGCTTCATGAACCCAATATGGGTCAATAAACCCAATGTCATAGATTTGTCCTCTACTGCATTCGAGAATCTTCATTCTGCATATTACGGTATGATTATATACATGCAATAAACAAGGTGAGATAGCTGGAGACTAAATTAATTACTGAATTAGTACTTACAGACAATAGAGCGATGATCGATTTGTCCAAAGGCGTCTTGATTGAATAATTGAAATAGTTCATCAAATTCAATGGATGTCATGTCATCCATATCTTTCCCATAATGCTTTTTGTAACCTTGACACTATCCGATTAGCCCGGCCTTTGTGGCATGCAAGTACCGATTATGCAATCTTCGCATTTTTGTTGGAAGATTGTTTACCTCCTCGAGTTTGACGAGAGGTTTGCGTCTTGGTATTTGTATGCTATTTCACTCACGGGAAGAACTCTAAGCGGGATAAATCTTTGAGCAATACTCATACCTTGAGCGGCGGCTTCTCCGTGTTGCAACTACCTCTGGATCATCTTGCTCTTGACCCCATATTTGCTCGACCCACATTGGTTTGGGAAATCACCTTGAGAGGGTGCAAGTCTGTTTTGCTTGTTCTCAAAATTTGAGCAATTCTCACTTGCACCGATCTTGCTCTTGAGGCTTTTTGTGCATGTGACTTGAGAATAGAGCGCTCATAGTCGATGACAACTTTGGCTCGGTTTGATGAAGAGTCTTTAGCATTTTCAACACTTTGGCTTTTTCTTCTTTGGTCTTTGGGGAACAACGGCTCTTCGGCCGCCTCGACTTAGCAACTATCGTTTCCGCATCAACGATCGCAGATCTCCTCTTGATCAGTCATAAGCTCTCTTGGGAGGAACCTTTGGTACTTTTGGAAGAGGCTCTTGTTTACGTTTGGCGATCGCTTACCACGAGCCTGATGGCAGATGCGCTTCGCTTTTTACCAGGCGCCGCGATGGCTCCTGCGATGATGGTGCACGGAGATTGGTGAGGCGGCGAGTCGGGTGAAGGCGGCGAAGACGGCTGCCTGGCGGCGACCTCGCTGGAGACGGGTGAGCGGCGAAGATGGCGATGGCGTGTGATTTGAAGCCACGATACATTCCTTGACCATAGAATGGTGACGTTTTTGCGTCTCCCGATCTGATCACATCCCCTTCACCGCGGTGGTGAAGATCCAAAACTTCAAAGGTGGGCATGATTTCATCACGCCGACAACAGCGTATCCCTCTGGAACCGGACGGCGGTGGTAAGTTGGTGTGGGTCCAATTGGTAAGGCATAGGCCGCCACCTTCATTGATATGTTCACAACTTTGACATGTAGCTCGCGATGTGTCATCTCTATGATATCATCCTTTGGGTATAGCAGGAGCCATCGTCGGTGCATCATCGTCATCGCCATTGTCATCACCGGGACCTCGGTGGAAGCCACTGCTTTTTCGATTATTCGATGGGCGGTAGCATCGAATGCGGTGTCTTTCTGAGATGGGCCGGTAGTACTTTACTCTTTAAGTGCGTTAATTTCATCTTGTTGTTTCTTTAATCGTTCTTCAATTAAAAGCATTCGCTCTTTCTGACTATTTGCTTCAACTTCCACCCTGTCCTTTCTCCTCTGACGGCTTCTATCAGGATATTTCTTCCTCTCTTCGGGAAACCCAGTCCTCCATGGTTGGGAGACTCTTGTGCCTCGTGTTCGTCCATCATGTTCCTTATTTCCAAGGGCGAGTGTGAGCTCATCATTCTCTCTATCGGGAATGAAGTCCCCATATTTAACGATGTCTTTGCTTTTCTCATCCTCTCGATTGGCAAGGGGTCTTCTTTATGTCGTATGTTATATATACACCTCCCTTCCGAGTCCAACGTGCCCCCATGCCCGTAAAACCAATTCCTTGCACGTTCTACCTAATAAATGCATCTGCTGGGTGATCTTTTTAGCACGATTCATTCTCAAGTTTCTCCCACTTAGGAATGCAACCAGCCACCTTGCCCCATAGTATGGTGATACTTCTTGTTAGCAGCATTCAGCTTATTCGTTTCAGACATTTTCTTGGCTTTTTCTGATTTCTTGTATTCCACAAACTCAGCCCAGAATGGTTTTATATTCTTAAACTGAATATTCTTGAAATCGGAAGTCTTCTTTTTCACGACATAGTCAAGGTGCAATCTTTTCTTCAATTGGTGAAACACTGGGCCATCTTCTTCAAAGCCCACTCCCTGACCTTAGCCTCCATGGCTCTCCCATGTTGTAAGGCGTCCTCAACTGGATCCTCCGCATTTGGATCCAGCTCTATCTTCGGTAGTTTGAAATTAACCATGAGCCTCTTTCACAGTAAATCTTTGGCGTGGTTAGGGACAAATAAACATGTTCCCTCTTCATCCGCATTAGCAGGCCTATTCCAATTTCTAATGGTGATCGGGATTAAGTCCCTAACGATTACTCCGCATTGTGCCACAAATTTGGTTGGGACAACTTCGGGAGCTATCGGTTTGCCGTCTTCAGCGACATCTTCGATCCTGAACCTCTCATGGTCTTGCAACTTTTTGGTTGGGCCTCGTCTGCTCTTTTCAGTAGATTCCTTCGATCCGGAGGGCTAAAAGAAGAAAGATCGTCGTTACTATTTCTACATAGATAGCAGATGATTAATAAATGAATTGATTATATTACATGCACCTCGCCGGAGCGGTCGTCTTCTCGATTACACAAGGCATCGCTTACTCCCTCGCGGAAGGCAACACCTTTAACCTCAAACAAGTTGCCTGTTCCGGTAAAAAGAGGATCACCCTCACCGGAGTTGTTCAGAAACGTTGATACGTCTAAATTTTCTTTCCCACGGATCACACCTTGGATCAACTCTTCCTTTTCTTCGTCTCTGACGTGTGGGTCCATATTTTCTGCATAGGTGGAAAAACGAATAAGTCAAAGCGGCTAAAGGAGAAAGTTAGGTACGGTGTTGAGAGATATAAACCCTAATTCAGAGAAACCATAATATATACATACACAATAATAAAAATGAAGAGAAACCCTAAACCCTAAACCTAGCTACAAAAAGGAAACCGTGTAGTAGATAGGTAACTCTAGCTAAAATCAACTAAAATCAATATTCCGGAGTTCCGAGGGGTGTAAAACCTAGTTCGGAGAAACCTCGGATGCATATGAGAGGGGAACATGAGTATAAGGCTACAAAAGGGAAACTATCCAGCAGATAGGTAACACTAGATACTAACAAAATACCATATTGGAATCGATTTAAGAGGGTTCGGAATGCCCTGGCGAAGGCACATCGTCGAACCCACATGCACCTAAGGGGCATGCAATTTCATGGGAAGATTCTGGCCGATCGAGCTGCATCGAGCTTTCCTCGTCGAACACAATGGTTTTTGACGACCCCTTCGCCCATGTCTATGCAGCGTGGTGACAGGGAACTCCCATCGGCGCCGCCTCTCCCCTCTCCTCACCTTCCCGAGCAAACAGGCTTACCTCTCTCTTGCCACAATACACACCCCACGTCCTGCGCCTCCCATGTCTCATGGAACGGCCAAACATCCCCTTTTCCCGAGCCTTACAAACCCGACATGAGGGAGTATAAATCTATCATTGAGTAAATGTGATACTCCTATAGCAAACGAGGATAGTCCGATGATAAGGATGCGATTAGGGATGGCAATGGGGCCCCGAAACCCACAAACCCGATGGATACCCGCCTTAAATGGGGAGGGTTTGGTAAAAAGTTAGACCCTCCAAGTTAGACCCGCCTTAAATGCGTCGTCGTCGCTCCGTCTCATCTTGTTGGTGGGTACCAGACCCCGAACCCGGCCGGGTCACGGGTATGGTAAGAAATGAAACCCGACAACTTAAATGGGGCGGGTATGGGGGGACCGGACCTGGCCCCAAACCCGACGGGTGCCATCCCTAGATGCGATGATGCACAACCCTTTTTTTCAAACAGGGGCAAAATTAGCTTTCCCTAGGCCGAGGCCCATCTCCTCTCTTCCACCTTCACGCTTGTGACACCTAGCACAATGTGCCGCCCACCTCCACTCAAAAAAAGCCGCCGCCCACCAAGCCCACAGTGGCCAGCCGCCCGCGCCACCAAAGCAGAGAGGGAGGGGAGGACAGGAAGAGGCGTACCTTCTGGAGGCGATGGCGCTGGATGGGGAAGAAGCGGCGGCAGCCTTGATTGTCGAAGGAGAAGCGGCAGCGGCCAGCGATGCGTCGAGGAGGAGGAGCTGCAGAAGCGGCGGTTGTCGGCGAAGAAGGCATAAGAGAAGCAGAGAGAAGAAGACAAGTTATAAAGGGAGGAGTATCGTCCGGTTGGTGGCTCAACCGACTAAAAGCATACGTCTGGTTGGAGCCACCAAGGACTAAAGACCTAAGCGCACTTCACTGCTGAAATTGGATTATACGTCGGTTGGTGGCTCCAACCGACATATTCTATTTTCAAATTTTTCGGTATTTTCTGCATTTCTGCCTTATTTTTTATTTTGGGGTTTAAATTTGTAATGTTTTTTAAATGATAATTACTTTGGAATTTAGAAAAACTTTAAACATAAAAAGTGTTTGAATTTGAATAACTAATTCGAAACCATTTTCTGTTTTGAAAAATAATTAATGTAACCATTTAAACTATGAACCATTAAAATTAAAAATGAATTAACTTATATTTTTTAAATATTAATTTGGAATTTAGAAAAACTTTAAACATAAAAAGTGTTTGGATTTGAATAAATAATTCAAAACTATTTTCTGTTTTAAAAAATAATTAATATAACCATTTAAAATTAATAATGAAATAATTTATATTTTTTAAATATTAATTTGGAATTTAGAAAAACTTTAAACATAAAAAGTGTATGGATTTGAATAAATAATCCAAAACCATTTTCTATTTTGAAAAAATAATTAATGTAACCATTTAAAATTAAAAATGAATTAACTTATATTTTTTAAATATTAATTTGGAATTTAGAAAAACTTTAAACATAAAAAGTGTATGGATTTGAATAAATAATCCAAAACCATTTTCTATTTTTAAAAAATAATTAATGTAACCATTTAAAATTAAAAATGAATTAACTTATATTTTTTAAATATTAATTTGGAATTTAGAAAAACTTTAATTTGGAATTAACTTATAAGTAATTCAAAACCATTTTCTGTTTTTAATGGGCGGAAAAAAGAGGACGGAAAATAATGGGTAGAAAGAAAATTTGATTAGGATAGAACTGGAATTAAAGTACATAACACAACTTGTAGGGGTTCGTAGCATGGAAAACAAAATTTTCTATCGCATACAAACAAACAAGCCAAGATCTATCTACTAGATTGTAGCAACGAGTCGATAGAGGAACTCACCCTCGAAGATTCCAAAGCGGTTAACGAGCGATTCTCGTGGGTGATGTAGTCGTACTCTTTCCGATCTCAAGATCGCGTGAGCGATCCTTCTAGCGCCCGTTCGCAGCGCTCCCATGATCGGTCACACGTTCGGTTTGACGAAGACCTTCCTCCCTTGTTCCAGCAAAGCGGAGGTTGTAGCACTCTCCTCGCGATTCCAAGCAAGACAACTGCGTGGTCTAAGTAGAGGGAAATCCATGAGGCTTCGCCTTAAGCGGTAGTATGGTGGAGCTTATGAGAGAGGCTATTAGTGGTATAGTAATTATACACACCAATTAGAAGGATCAAAACCAATTAGAAGGCTCTAAACCGATGGCTAAAGAAATTAGAAGATATAAACCAAAACGGCTCTAAACCGAGATCTAGAGGTGGAAACTTGTGTGTCTAGGAGGGAGCCCTGCCCTCCTTATATAGGTGGGAGGGGCCAGGGAGGAGAGTCCCTCCCAAGTCGGCTTGGTGGGCGCCGGCCAAGGGAGAACCCTCCTCCAATTCGGCCTCCACCAATCCTCCTCTCTTCCACTTCCCAAAATTGTCGTTTGACTTTCAAACTAGCCGTTTGACTTTTCAATTTAGGATTTAAATAAACCCTTTATTTTGGACAGCAAGAACACCTAGTACATGATGCAATCATTCCAACTTACAATGACACATTCATGTACCCTTCCCCCAGGAGGCCGGACATTAGGAACCTTCTAGAACATTCAGATGAAAACAAGAACCATTCCCCAACTCAAAGCAGGACTTTCCTTATATGAATCTTATTCTCGGACCATTCCGGATCTCCTCGTGATATCCCGGATCCCATCCGAGACTCCGAACAACATTCGGTCTCTTTCTCATAATACCATAACTACTCAAACAACGTCGAATCCTTAAGTGTGTCTCCCTACGGTTCGTGAATTATGCGGACATGATCGAGACACTTCTCCGAACAATAACCAATAGAGGAATCTGGAAATTCATATGGCTCCCACATATTTCTACGATTACTTTGCGATCGAATGAACCACTTACATACGATACCAATTTCCCTTTGTCTCACGATAGTTTACTTATCCGAGGTTATGATCATCGGTATCTCTGCATACCTAGTTCAACCTTGTTACTGATAAGTACTCTTTTCTCGTTCCCGTGATATGTGATCCCTTGTGACCCAGTCACATGCTTGCAAGCTAATTGGATGACATTTCACCGAGAGGGCCCAGAGTATATCTATCCGTCATATGGATGGACAAATCCCACTCTTGATCCATGTGTTTCAACCAATACTTTCCGAACACTCAATGCCACTTTTATAGCCACCCTGTTACGGTGTGGTGTTTGATGACATCAAAGCATCCATCCGGTAAAGGTGATATGCATGATCTCATGGTCGAAGGAATTAGGTTACTATGTATCAGAAAGCATATAGCAATTGAACTATTGAAATGACTTGATCTTTATGCTACGCTTATCTATAGGAGTAT
This sequence comes from Avena insularis, assembly GCA_023614405.1. Taxonomy (NCBI): domain Eukaryota; kingdom Viridiplantae; phylum Streptophyta; class Magnoliopsida; order Poales; family Poaceae; genus Avena; species Avena insularis. Next base: position 87,235,243 of record CM042695.1, read on the forward strand.
GTCCATCACATCATTCTCCTAACGATATGATCCTGTTGTTAATAACATCTCTATGTTCATGATCAGGAAACAATGATCATATATTAACCAACAAGCTAGTTTAACAAGAGGCTTTACTAGGGACTCTTATTTTAGTTTACAAATCACACAAGTATTAATGTTTCCGGTTAATACAATTATAGCATGGTATGTAAACATTTATCATAAGTGTGAAGATATGATAATAACCACTTTATTATTGCCTCTTGGGCATATCTCCAACAGTCTCCCACTTATAAGTAATTCAAAACCATTTTCTGTTTTTAATGGGCGGAAAAAAGAGGACGGAAAATAATGGGCAGAAAGAAAATTTGATTAGGATAGAACTGGAATTAAAGTATATAACACAACTAACACAAAGTTACATAGAAGAACTGAAAATTAAGATACATGGCCAGATTAAGCCACAATCGGCCGAACTTGTTTTGCAATGTTGGAATAATTCAGTCATGCTCACCGCCTACACCGTAATACTCGCCATCGTAGTCATCGATTTCGTCATGCCGTCGCTATCGTCAATTGGTCGCCATATAGTGAACCTTGAAGGTTGAGTATGAGTGGGGGACTTGAGGGTAGCTTGAAGGGCTAGAGTCGGCAGTGTCGTGAGGCCATGACGCCTGGAGAGTCATTGCGCCACCACCACAGACGGCGGCCTCGTTGAAGTTCGGAGGAGGTGGGCCCTCCTCCTCGTGCCTGGCGAGTGCCCTCTCACGCCGATCCACGAAGAAGGCTTCCCAAGTCGAGAAATAGTCGGGATGCCATCTGGGATTCCTCCGCTTTCCGTGAGCTCAGTAGTAGTGGTTCGTGATGGCCATCCGACGCGCCACACCTAGAGGGACAGAGGAACTGCACGCCTCCGGTGCTCGGATCCGGTACCGACAGGACACGATGGCCAGTGAGGGGTAGTTCGAGAAAGCGCCTCGCCTTAGGAGTTAGTGCTACGGTGGAAGCCATGGGAAAGAGTGATGAGGTTGCAGATATGAGTCTAGAGATGTGCAATGACAATGGAGGCCAACCCTACATATATATATAGTGAAGAACTGGCGGGAAGAACTGGCGGGAAAAAATGGCGGGAAGAAAAATGGCGGAAAAAATGGCGGGAAAAATGGCGTGTCGAAATTATGTCGTGCGAAGTGTACCTTGTCCCGGATGGTGTCACCAACCGAGACTAAAGATGAAAAATGGCGCGTCCACACACATGTAATATGGGCACATATTGCGTCCACACACATACATCTGAATTTCTAACTATGGTCGAACCGGTGTGCATGAAGATAGGGGACGAGCATCGTTAGAACTTGCATTGGATCTGTGAAGAAACCACATATTGCGAGTCTAAAAATGATTTTTTCAAAAAATCACGGGCGATAGATCATGTACCTGTAGTGCAAACCAGACCCACTTCCTACCAATTCGGCAGACATTTGTCCTTTTTACCCGGGATGGACGAAAAGGTTTGAGATGTACTGGTTGGGAGATAGTCCATGTAAGGTGGTCTAGTATTTTAGGAAAATGGGACGGTAGCATTCTGAAACGGCATTTTGGTGGTTACTTCACAAAAGCGACGTTTTTGCGCTCGGAAAATGGAACAGGGCTTTTCCGTGCGACAAAAAGGAAAACTTCCTCCTGCAACATTTTTCTCCATACCAATGTCCACACACATGCATAATATGGGCACAACATCACAAACTATGCCGTGATTCAGCACATAACATCGGTCATTTGGACCGAAAGCCATGAAACCTCGAACATGATAGGTCATTTTGTGAAGGTTTTTTCGAAACATGGTCAATATACCAAGTCTGGTATTTTTCCTTTCAACTATGTAACATAATATGACACCACGCGAAGGATTTTCATTGTTCGGATTTTTTTGAATTTATTATGCCCGTTTTGAATTATCTGAATTTCTAACTATGGTCGAACCGGTGTGCATGAAGATAGGGGACGAGCATCGTTAGAAATTGCATTGGATCTCTGAAGAAACCACATATTGCGAGTCTAAAAATGATTTTTTCAAAAAATCACGGGCGATAGATCATGTACCTGTAGTACAAACCGGACCCACTTCCTGCCGATTCGGCAGACATTTGTCCTTTTTAGTGGTTACTTCACAAAACGACCCGTTTTTTGCGCTCGGAAAATGGAAAAGGGCTTTTCCGTGCGACAAAAAGGAAAGCTTCCTCCTGCAACATTGTTCTCCATACCAATGTCCACACACATGCATAATATGGGCACAACATCACAAACTATGCCGTGATTCAGCACATAACTTCCTGCCGATTCGGTAGACATTTGTCCTTTTTACCCGAGATGGACGATTTCGGCAGGCTGGGCCAGGCAGCACTAATGATAGGGGTGAGTGTCGACATTATGTCGTGCGGCGTGTACCTTGTCCCGGATGGTGTCACCAACCGGGACTAAAGATCAACCTGTAGTCCCGGTTGGAGACACCAACCGACAAAAACACAATCAAGACTAATGATAGGGTGAGTGTCGACATTATTTCATAAGTGTCGACACTATGCCGGCTTCTTGTACTATAAATAGGCATCCTTGCGAGTCCGATCCTCCGCCGGTTTTCAAGAGCAGGACACCCACTGGCCGATTTGAGGAGATGCGACGGAGCCCAGTCCTCGGCATCTCAGAAAGCTGTCATAGAGGCACTCTAATATGTGAAATTAGTTAGCTCAGGCGTATTGATATAGTTAGAGAAGTTACAAGCTGCAAGATGGTTTTTAGGAGCGAGGACACCCATGCTGGCGATTTCGAGGAGATGCCGACGGAGCCCGATCCTCGGCATCTCCGAAACTGGTCATAGAGGCACTCTAATATGTGAAATTAGTTAGCTCAGGCGTATTGATCTAGTTAGAGAAGTTACAAGCTGCAAGATGGTTTTTGAGAGCGAGGGACACCACTACGGCCGGTTTAGGAGATGCCGGGGATCCAGCCTCCGCATCTCCAAGAAATGGTCATAGAGGCACTCTGGTCCAGCCACAAAGCAGGACTAACACTCAAGACATTTATTAATATTAAAAACTGAGACTACAAAACCGGGACTAAAGGCCACAAACCGCGAAAGATATCCTTCGGTCAAGCCACAAACCGCGAAAGACATGAACTAGAGTTACATAATATGAGCATGAACTTCTTGGCATATGTCATTCCTTATGATCGCTTCAGACGTAACCATGGAGCATCTTCTTTACTTAACGGAATGCTTGGGTCAGTTTTCCTTTGTGAAGGAATTTCATCAAACTTATTATAATCTTGACATATACATCTTGTCCTCGATTCCCACGATGTTTCTTTTCCCTGAAGAACTATGTGACGCTTTGGCTCATCATATGATTTATTCGTTTGCATATTTTTTCTTTTTTTTCGGTCTGGAGGACATGTCCTTCACATAGAAAACCTGAGACACATCATTGGCTAGGACGAATGGTTCATCTCTATAACCAAGATTGTTGAGATCCACTGTTGTCATTCCGTACAACTGGTCTATCTTTACCCCTTCCCCATTCAGGTTGACCCATTTGCAGCGAAACAAAGGGACCTTAAAGAGACTCCATAGTCTAGTTCCCATATCTCCTCTATGTAACCATAATATGTGTCCTTTTGTCCATTCTCGTCTATTGCATCAAAGCGGACACCACTATTTTGGTTGGTGCTCTTTTTATCTTGGGCGATCGTGTAGAATGTATTCCCATTTATTTCACCCTTGGAAATTCAATCTGAGTAGAAGATGGTGGCCGCCAACAAGTATAGCTGATCTCCAACAGTGGTGTCATTCAAGAGATGTGTCGCATCCAACCACCCAAAGACTTCATGTGTTCATCTGTAATCCATGATTCGAGCTTCCCGGGTTTTTGGGCGTACAATATTCTTTTGTTCCTCGATATCTGAGTTGCCAAGGTGGAATTATGTAGAAGCGTAGTGTGCTTTAGTGAAAGAATCCCGTCCCTACATATCATTGCTTTCTTTCCCAGTAGCCTTTTCCACTTAGTCTTCGCTCATGCTTGAGTCGAAACACCAATCGGCTTTATGTTAGGAATAAAGTCAACACAACACTCAATGACCTCCTCTGTTCCATATCCCTTGGAGATGCTTCCTTCAGTCTATACGGTTATGAACATATTTCTTTAAGACTCCATGAACCTCTCAAAGGGAACATATTGTGCGAAATACGGACCGAGAATGGCAATCTCTTCCACTAGATGAACTAGGAGATGCGTCATAATATTGAAGAAGGATGGTGGGAACACCAATTCAAAACTAACAAGACATTGTACCACATCCTTCTGTAACCTTGGCAGAATATCTGGATTGATTACCTTCTGAGATATTGCATTAAGGAATGAACACAGCTTCACAATGGGTACTCGAACATTTTACGGTAGAAGCCCCTCAATGCAATCGGAAGCAACTGCGTCATAATCACGTGTGATCATGAGACTTCAGGTTTTGGAACTTTTCTCTGCCATATTTATTATCCCTTTATATTAGATGAGAAGCCCGGCACCTTGATCTTGTAAAGGACTTCAAAAAGATTTCCTTCTCTGCTTTGGTAAGAGCATAGCATACGACTTAAGTGGCGCCCTTTATCCGTCTTGTTATGTGTATGCATGTTCTTTGGGTCTTTCATATTTTGTTGGTCCTCCCATGCTTGGTGTATCTTTTGTCTTCCCATACGCCTAGGAATCCTAGCGAGTTCACGCGAGATTCTTCGTCACGTTCATCACGTCGATTGAAGAGTGGACACGCAGGACTTTCCAATATGGCAGCTCCCAAAATATAGATTTCTTCTTCCACATGGGTGCGTGTCCTGTAGCAACGTCGTTCGGAACTGATTGACCGCCGGGACCCTTTCCAAAGATTACTTCTATGTCCTTGACCATACCAAATACATCATCACCGGCGGGGAGTTCAGGCTTCTTAGGTGATCGCCTCACCTTTGAAATGCTTGCCTTTCTTTCTTCGGATGATTCGTGGGAAGAAATCGTCGATTCGCCAGTACACAACCTTCTTGCATTTATGCAAATATGTACCTTCGGTCTTATCTAAACAGTGGGTGCATGCCTTATATCCCTTGTTTATGCATCACGAAAGGTTACTAAGAGCGGCCAATCATTGATGGTTCTGAATAACAACCCTCGTAGATCAAATGGCTCCTGTTTGTTCTCATCCCATACGTACACCTGGTTTGCCCCACAACCGTAAGAGTTCTTCAACTAATGGCCTAAGGTACACATCAATGTCGTTGCCGGTTGCTTGGGCCTTGGATGAGCACGGCATCATAATGAACTTACGCTTCATGCACAACCAAGGAGGCAGGTTGTAGATACATAGAGTCACGGGCAGTCTTTGTGCAGCTCTGCTCGAAAAGGATTCATGCCATCCATTACTTAGACCAAACCATAAGTTCCTTGCGTCACCGCAAAGTCTGGAAGTCTCTCTCGATTTTCTCCACTTGTGACCCATCAGAGGTGTCTCAACTTCCCGTCTTTCTTCTACGGTCTTCTTTGTACCATCGCAACAACTGGCATGCTCTTTGTTTACGAACATGCGTTTCAACCTTGGTATTATAGGAGCATACCACATAACCTTAGCAGAACCCTCTTAGGAGGCTCTCCCTCAACATCACCGGGGTCATCTCGTCGATCTTATCATAGCGCATTGCATAGGGCATTTATCTAAATTCTCATACTCCTTACATGGTAGAGGATGCAATCATTAATGCATGCATGTATCTTTTGCACATCTAATCCCGGAGGATGAGAGTCTTCTTTGCTTCAGGTACTCTCGAGAAGTTCGTTATGTTTTGGAAACTTGACTTCATTATTTTCAGCATCTTTTCAAATGAGGAGTTAGACCACACTCGCCTTCCATCGCAACAATTCCAATTGTGGTACCGAGCTTTGTGCCGCCATCTTCAAAATTTGGGTACAACAATTTCTTGTGATCTTCTAACATGCCCTCTAACTTCAACTTCTCATTTTCATTTCACAGTCTCGCTTTGCATCGAAATGACCCTACCAAGTTCATCAGGCTCATCGATGCCCGTTCTTCACCTCTTTCCTCTCCATTGTCTTCCATTGCGATATCAACGTATTAGGAAACATATGATGATAGTTGTTATCATCATCTTCTTCTTCACCATCTTCCATCATAACCCCTCTTTCCCCGTGCTTGGTCCAGCAATTATAGTTGGGCATGAAACCTTTCATAATCAGGTGGCCGCGAATGATTTTCGAGGAAGAGTACTCCTTGTTGTTCTGACATTGAACACATGGACAACGTATAAATCCATTCTCTTTGTTTGCCGTAGCCACATCGATAAATTTATCCACGCCTTTGATATACCCGGCTACGCGCCGGTCACCGTACATCCATTCCCGACCGTTCATCTGCATCATATAAGTAAGTTTATCAAAAAACAGGACATCATAAATAGTGAAATAACCAATTCACACCGACACATGAATTGTATCAATGACCTAGAAAAGATAAGATTGCTAACCTCGATCGAGGGAAATAAAGAGGAGAAAGCTCAAGTGCGTCTCGGACACCTTCTATATTTTTGTTCTATGAGAAATTCAACGGGATTTTTCACTCAAACATTTCATCAAACACCTTCAATGCATGCATAGAAGATAAAAAACTAGCACACCCCTCACACCTTCCACCATTCGAAAAAACAGAGTAGAGGCAGAGGGGGCTGGGGCGTTGCATTTATAGAGGGAAGGAGAATACGTCCCGGTTGGAGCCACCAACGGGGACTAAAGGTGCGTGCCACGCCACGTGGCTGTGGCCAAACATTTAGTCCCGGTTGGTGGCTCCAACCGGGACGTATTCCCCCTTACCAACCGGGACGCATGCCCCCTGGCCCCATGCCCGCTCCAACCGGGACGCATGCCAGCATTAGTCCCGGTTGGTGGCGCAACCGGGACAAATGCTCTGAGGGTTCGCGAATGGATAACCCTTTTTCCACTAGTGGATTGTCTGCTTTGTTTCTTATTTAGTTTGATTCTTGCATGGAAGTCATCCCTGGTGATGTAGGTTTGGTGTATAGTGCATATCTAGGTGCAATTGATTTCTTAATCACATCAGTGACACGGATACTGTTGGTTTATTTAGGCTACAGAGTGTTGAGTAACATATTGTACTAGGTATAGGTCCCCGTATTTTGTTAGGGTTGTACCTGTAATTGTACATGTGTCCGTCTATATATACAAGAGCAGCCGACCCAATTGGTGGTGTGCAATCTCCAATTCCCTTCTACATGGTATCAGAGACCCTCAGGTCCCTGACCTAGCCGCCACCCCCTCTCTACCCTAGGACGCCGCCGGCCCCTCCCTCTAGCCGCCGCCCACTCCCTACCCTAGGGCGCCGCCGGCTCCTCCTCCTCAAACCCTAGCCGCCGCCCACCACCACCGCCGCTTCTGCCATGGCCGGGTTCTCCTCCTCCGGCCCCTCCGATCCCTTCAACTCCTCCCGCTCCGGCAGCAGCAACCCCTTCGCCGGTCCCTCCGTCGCCGTCATCCGCGACATCCCTATCGCCGAGCGCGTGCCGGTGAAGCTCTCCACCACCGCTGCCAACTTCTTCCCGTGGAAGACGTATTTCGGGCTGCTCTTCCGCGAGTATGATCTCCTCGGCCACGTCGACAGCACCATCGACCTCCTCGCCATGCCGCACGACCCCGAGTGGCTCGCGATCGACGCCACCATCATCCGCTGGTTTTACCAGACCGTCTCCAACGACATCTTCTGCACCGTTGTCCAGGACGATGACACCGCGCACACGGTGTGGGAGAAAATCACCGGCCTCTTCACCGACAACAAGATCCAGCGGGTCACCTTCCTCCAGCAGGAGTTCTTCGGCACCCACCAGAACAACCACTCTCTCGACGAGTACGTTCTCAAGCTGAAGAGCCTCTCCGACGAGCTTCGTGACTTGGAGTTTCCGATCGACGACAAGATCATGCTCTCCACCCTGTCGGCAGGTCTCGGCGAGGATCTCAGCAACGCTGCCTCCAATCTCACGCTCCTCACCATGCCCTCCTTCAAGCAGGCTGTTGCCTACCTGCGCCTTGAGGAGCGCCGCCTCAAGCACCACCGGGCTCGGGCGGCTCACACCGCCTTCATCGCTGGTCTCTCCCGCGGCGCCCCGGCACCCGCGCCTCGCGCCCCTGCTCCCGCCTCCTCGCCTCGCCCCATGGGTCCGCCTCCGGGCTACTACACCCAGCCCCGCCACCACCAGTGATGGTGGTAGTCATGATGGTTGCCATGAGCGTTGTCGCCGTGGCGGTGGTGGCAACAGCGGCGACTATGGTGGCGCCAACTGTTGGAGATATGCCCAAGAGGCAATAATAAAGTGGTTATTATCATATCTTCATACTTATGATAAATGTTTACAAACCATGCTATAATTGTATTAACCGGAAACATTAATACTTGTGTGATTTGTAAACTAAAATAAGAGTCCCTAGTAAAGCCTCTTGTTAAACTAGCTTGTTGGTTAATATATGATCATTGTTTCCTGATCATGAACATAGAGATGTTATTAACAACAGGGTCATATCATTAGGAGAATGATGTGATGGACATACTCCTATAGATAAGCGTAGCATAAAGATCAAGTCATTTCAATAGTTCAATTGCTATATGCTTTCTGATACATAGTAACCTGATTCCTTCGACCATGAGATCATGCATATCACCTTTACCGGATGGATGCTTTGATGTCATCAAACACCACCGTAACAGGTGGTTATAAAGGTGGCATTGAGTGTTTGGAAAGTATTGGTTGAGACACATGGATCAAGAGTGGGATTTGTCCATCCACATGACGGATAGATATACTCTGGGCCCTCTCGGTGAAATGTCTTCCAATTAGCTTGCGAGCTTGTGAGTGGCTCACAGGGGATCACATATCAGGAGCGAAAAGAGTACTTATCGGTGCGAGGTTGAACTAGGTATGCGGAGATCTGCGATCATAACCTCGGATAAGTAACATATCATGAGACAAAGGGAAATTGGTATATGTAAGTGGTTCATTCGATGCAAAGTAATCGTAGAAATATGTAGAGCCATATGAATTTCCATATTCCTCTATTGGTTATTGATCGAGAAGTGTCTCGATCATGTCGCATAATTCACGAACCGTAGGAGACACACTTAAGGATTGACGTTGTTTGAGTAGTTATGGTATTATGAGAAAGAGACCGAATGTTGTTGAGTCTCGGATGGGATCCGGGATATCACGAGGAGATCCGGAATGGTCCGGAGAATAAGATTCATATAAGGAAAGTCCCATTTGGAGTTGGGGAATGGTTAGGTGTTTTCATCGGGAACATTCTAGAAGGTCCCGGAATGTCCAAGCACTCGGGACGGGTACATGAATGTGTCATTGTAAGTTGGAATGATTGCATCATGTACTAAGTGTTCTTGCTGTCCCAAATAAAGGATTAAATTAAATCCTAAATTGAAAAGTCAAGCGGCTAGTTTGAAAGTCAAGCAATTTTGGGAAGTGGGAAAGAGGAGGAGGTGAAGCCAGGTTGGGAGGAGTCCTCCCAAGCTGGCGCCCACCCAGCCGAGTTGGGGAGGACTCCACTCCCCTCCCTTGGACGGCCAGCCCCTCCCACCTATATAAGGAGGGGCAGGGCTCCCTCCTAGCACACACAAGTTTCCACCTCTAATCTCCGGTTTAGAGCCGTTTTTGGTTTAGAGCTTCTAATTGCTTTAGCCAGCGGTTTAGAGCCTTCTAATTGGTGTGTCTAATTACTAGACCACAAATAGCCTCACTCAAAAGCTCCACCATACTACTTGCTTAAGGCGAAGCCTCAGGATTTCCCTCTACTTAGGTACCACGCCCGTTGTCTTTACCGGAATCGCGAGGAGAGTGCTACAACCTCCGTCATTTGCTTTGGAACAAGGAGAGGAAGGTCTTCGTCGAAAATCGAGCGTGTGACCGATCGGGAGCGCTGCTGGGCAATGGCGCTGGAAGGATCGTCTACCGATCTTGAGATCGGAAGAATCGACTACATCACCCGAGAATCTGCTCTAGTTAACCGCTTTGGAATCTTCGAGGGTGAGTTCCTCTATCGACTCGTTGCTACAATCTAGTAGATAGATCTTGGCTTGTTTGTTTGTATGCGATAGAAAATTTTGTTTTCCATGCTACGAACCCCTCCAGTGGTATCAGAGCCGTGTCTATATGTAGATCTGTTGCACGAGTAGAACACAATGGTCATTGTGGGCATTGATGCTTTTATTGTAGATTGCTTTTTGTGTACTTTGCATCTTGCGGTATGTTGGGATGAAGCGGCCGGGCTAACCTTACATGACATCGTTCATGAGACTTGCTCCACGCTTGACATGCAACTTGTATTGCATAAGTGGCTTTATGGTGCTGTTTCTCCTAGCATAGTAAAGATCCAATTTACAACGGGTGATCAACAATGCTAGTATCAATGTTGTGGTTCTTGTTCGTAAGTTAGAACGACACTTACTGAAAGCCCCAAACCACGTAAAATATGCAAAGAAAGTAGAGGCGTCTAACTTTGTTTTGCGGGGTGTCTGATGATGTGATATGGCCATGATTGTGATTATATTTGATGTATGCAATGTTCCTTATTGTAAGTTGGCAATCGGCGGGAGCCATATGATTGTCTTTAATTTACATTAAGACCTGCGTGTCTATTCAAAATAGTTGTAATAGTTGAAGCTGGTGGACGACAACCATGAAGAAGCGTCATTGACCTTGATGCTATCTTGGTGATGATGGAGATCATGTTAGGCTTGAAGATGGAGATCGGAAGCACAAAGAAGAAAGGCCATATCATATCACATATTATGAATTGCATGTGATGTTAATCCTTTATGCATCTTGTATTGCTTAGTAGACGACGGTAGCATTATAAGATGATCCCTCATGCACATAAATTTCAAGTTCTAAAGTGTTCACCCTTAGTATGCACCGTTGCCAAAGCTTGCTGCTTCGAAGCACCACGTGATGATCGGGTGTCTTTGATTCCGCGGGTGAATACAACGTAAGCAAGCCAGATTTGCTTATGCGGTAGCTAAGGTTTGATCTTGACGAGCCTAGCATGTACAGACATGGCCTCAGGAACACGGATTACCGAAAGGTAGAGCATGAGTCATATAGTAGATACGATGAACATGTTGATTGTTCGCCATTGAAGCTATATCAACTCTCGTGATGATCGGTTTTGATGTGGTGGATTTGGTTCGTGTGATCACTAAAACAATGTGAGGGATGTTGTTTTGAGTGGGAGTTCACCTGGATTAATTTAATTATTAATTAGAACTCAATTTATCATAAATTAAATCAAAGTGTATTTGCATAGTTGTTGTAGTCATTGGCATCCGTTTACCACCTTGCGCTTAGTTATAATTGAGATGATAGAACTATAGAATTCTGGTTAGTTACTTTACGAACTGGTATCGTATTGTTTTGAAGTGTTAATCTAAAGTTTAAAAGTCCTATTGCAAACTTTCAGTAATTTCCGGTTACTCCATAAAGTTTAATAATTAGTATTAAAACAAGAGTGACAATTCCAAGTGTTAGTGTTTGAGTATCATGTTTGTCTCCATGATTCTTGATATTCAAAAGATTCTCTTAATATCAAGGTTATCTAGGATCTGAAAGAGTTGTTTCAGAAACCATGATGTGTGGAAGATATTGTGATATCTGAAACAAAGTTTTGGTTGCAACATGATAAAGTATAATATGGCAAAGTTCATGTTCTCATATTTGGATGAGAATTTGCAAAAGGTTGGAGACACTAGTTGTCCTAATCTTCCAAAAGGTTTTGGAGAGCAACATTATACTCGCGATTCACCGTTACAAGCTAAAAGTAGCTAGATCATGGATAAGTCCATGATGAGGGTGAATATTTGATGTAGGTAAAATGTTTACTACACCAAGAGATTACTAAAGAAAGGAATTTGAAAGAACACCAAACATTTGATAATGGTGATCTACTTCAAAGTGCAAGTCCAAAGACATTGGTATTTAACTATACACGCTTTGGACTATGTGTCATATGTATGACTCCACTATTGATGTTGATAGATTCTTTCAAACAGAAGGAAATCTTGAAGAGAATCTCATAAGTATATGGCGAAAAGAAAAGACTAGAATTGTTCAGTTTAAGTATATAGATGATATACGTGTTATGGCTATATTCTTTGCTTATTAAACAATGTGGTTCTTAAGTATTTGATACTGAATTTGTTGGTGTGAATCGTCATACGAAACAACACAATTCATGAACTACAATGGCCTAAGTAACTAGCAAAGAATATGTGATGATGTTCATCGAAAACAAATAAAGGGTTATTGTGTTGCTCGTTAAACATCAAAGCTTGCCTTCGATTTGTTTTATCGGTATTATGAGAACAAAAGGGTTGTTCAAATAATTGCGTAATCCATAAAAGATGGATGATTCACAAATCTCGTTGGATAAATCACATCCATAAAACTAGTGCTAAAATTGTCGAAAGACAAATTGATTGAAAGATCACTTAGGAAGTGACATACGTTTAAATTATATTGGAAAGAAAACATGAAGAAACTCCATGTGGATGGAATTTTGGAGTCTTTTGATTTTGATCAAATGACGTTTGTGAAACTTTCCTAGAGATAATTAAAACTTCGTTCATAGGCCAAAAGGAATGAATGACTAGCTTATTGGAACTTGTGCATATTGTTGTACGAACTCCATTATGTGTAGTCAAGAGCGATGGATTTCAACTTCATATGCTTTCTCCGAAAATTTGAGTGAATATGTGAATATTTACTTAATAAGGATGAAGTGTGAAATATTTGAAAAGTTCGAAAGATTTTCAAGATGAAGTGCAAAATCATTGTAACAAGAATATAAATAGTTTATGATAAGATCATAAAGGAAGATATTTAAGTTACAAGTTTAGCATAATACCTAAGATTTAAGGAATCGGTCCGTGGATTTGCATTTCGAAACACCATAAGAGTATGGAGCGTTGAGATATGTAATTGAACCTTGTTTGACATGGTAAGATCGAAGGTATAATTCATAAAACTGCTATTATATTTTAAAGATTAAAAGCTTTAGAGACTACCGCTTTCCACTAAAAGAGCTCCATCATAATCCTGAAATGACACCATATAAGGTTATGGTTTGGGATAAAACCCAAGTAGTCCTTTCTTAAACATTGGTATGCTATGCATAAGAAAGATGTTTGCAACCAAAGTCGGATAAACTGTCTTTGTATTATAGTTAAGTATTCCTCCATAAACACCGGAGACAAAAGTGTTTGTCGCTTAGAACGTCAAGTTTCTTTGAGAAGGAATTTTTCGTGAAAAGTTAAGTGGGAGGACAATAGAACTTTGATAAGGTTAAAGGAACCTTAGCTATATGTGCAGAGTTGTAGCGCTTGAAAAGTGTTAGGAGGCGACAACAAAACTCATGGCTCACGTACCTCAAAGGTTGTGGTCACGGAGATCCAAGTTCCTATTGAAACAAGTAGGTCGGATGAACAATCAAATACCAAGATTTGAGGGTTGAATCATTATTTGAGAATAATGAACCTACTACATGCAAAGAAGCAATGATGGGCCTTGACTCCTTCTAATGGCTTGAAGCCATAAAATCCGTGATAGTTCCATACACGAGAAATCAAGTTTTGAACTTGAAGGACCCTCGAGAAAGGTGTAAGACCTTACAGTTGTGTTTGGATCTATAAAGAAGTAGACATGGATGTTTCACATCTATGAAATAGTCGACATGTTGGGAAAGAGTTCACAACAATGTTCAAAGGTTGTATATGACAAGATTTGATCTTTCATAGCGATATTTAGTCTAGACGGATTAATGTAGCAACCACTACATATAATTTGTTATGTGGTAGTAGAATAAACAAAACAAGTTCTTCTAATAGAATGGTTACCTAGGACGTGTGCATGACACGGTCCAAAGGGTTTTGTTAATTCAAAGGATGCTAAAAGCATATGCAAACTTCAATGGTTGAAGTAAGCATAGCGGAGTTGGAATCTTCACTATGATGAAACTGTTAAAAGAGTTTAATTTCATCGGAGACAATGAAGATGCTTGCATTTGCAAGAAATTAAGTGGGAGCGCTAAGACATGTTTCTAATACATTATGTGGAAGACATATTGTTGATTGGAAATAATGTATCTTTTATTAACACATATTAAGAATTTCATCCCGATGAAAGACTTAGGCAAAACCAAATATTTGGCATCAATAGGCCTAATATGGTTGTGCGGAAGTACATAGACGAGATATTGAATGAATTCAATATAGAAACTACAATAAAGGTTCTTGTTGCACAGAAAGGATTGAAAGAGTTCAATGTTGATGATATATTCAAGTGTATTGGCACTTGGTAAGTGAAACAAAGATTCAAGTATAGATTGATACTTGATGTATGAAATCACAAAGAGTATTTATATCAATCATCTTGTGATATGTACAAATCAGATATGTCCTATGCTATAAATATTATGAGCATATACCAGAATGATTCATAAGATGATCATTGGACGATAGTAAGGATATTCTTATGATCTTTTGGAAGAACTAAGAGTATATTACTTGTAGAAGTGACAAATAGATGGTTAGTTCATTGTAAAAGTACTACATTGATACTAGTTTTGTCACAAAGTACAAATTAAGTTTATCTCAATCTAAATTAAGGGTGGCACAATATAATGGAAAGTGAGTTCCATAATGGATTTGGATGAGTTCCAAAGTTAAGACATTGTGACAGATACTACAACAAAAGGCTAAGTATGACTGCTATTATAGCAGCAAAAGAGGGCATTTGTGTCAAGTAGTTTGTTATCAAACTAGGTGTAGTTCACATGGGATAATACTATGAAGATATATTGTACGACAATATTGTCAACATGTTTTAACCCCAAAGAACTAAAGGTCACACCGAAAGACCAAATTTATACAAAGCCATCTCATTAGAGAATGAGTGATGCGTAGAGACGCAAAGACATGCAATTACACGGACCTGGAAGTGTCAGATCCGAGATCGATTGACCACTAGCAACGTGTACATACAACAGGAAAGCCATAGGTGTTGAATACACAAAGGTTTGAAACTAGATTATTGACTCTAGTGCAAGTGGGAGACTGTTGGAGATATGCCCAAGAGGCAATAATAAAGTGGTTATTATCATATCTTCATACTTATGATAAATGTTTACAAACAATTCTATAATTGTATTAACCGAAACATTAATACTTGTGTGATTTGTAAACTAAAATAAGAGTCCCTAGTAAAGCCTCTTGTTAAACTAGCTTGTTGGTTAATATATGATCATTGTTTCCTGATCATGAACATAGAGATGTTATTAACAACAGGGTCATATCATTAGGAGAATGATGTGATGGACATACTCCTATAGATAAGCGTAGCATAAAGATCAAGTCATTTCAATAGTTCAATTGCTATATGCTTTCTGATACATAGTAACCTGATTCCTTCGACCATGAGATCATGCATATCACCTTTACCGGATGGATGCTTTGATGTCATCAAACACCACACCGTAACAGGGTGGTTATAAAGGTGGCATTGAGTGTTTGGAAAGTATTGGTTGAGACACATGGATCAAGAGTGGGATTTGTCCATCCACATGATGGATAGATATACTGGGCCCTCTCGGTGAAATGTCATCCAATTAGCTTGCAAGCATGTGGTAGCTCACAAGGGATCACATATCACGGGAACGAGAAAAGAGTACTTATCAGTAACGAGGTTGAACTAGGTATGCAGAGATACCGACGATCATAACCTCGGATAAGTAACATATCGTGAGACAAAGGGAAATTGGTATCGTATGTAAGTGGTTCATTCGATCGCAAAGTAATCGTAGAAATATGTAGAGCCATATGAATTTCCAGATTCCTCTATTGGTTATTGATCGAGAAGTGTCTCGATCATGTCGCATAATTCACGAACCGTAGGGAGACACACTTAAGGATTCGACGTTGTTTGAGTAGTTATGGTTTTATGAGAAAGAGACCGAATGTTGTTCGGAGTCTGGGATGGGATCCGGGATATCACGAGGAGATCAGGAATGGTCCTGAGAATATGATTCATATAAGGTAAGTCACATTTCGTTTTTGGGGAATGTTTCCGGTGTTTTCATGGGAACATTCTAGAAGGTCCCTAATGTCCCACTCGGGGAAGGGTACATGAAGGTGTCATTGTAAGTTGGAATGATTGCATCATGTACTAAGTGTTCTTGCTGTCCCAAATAAAGGATTAAATTAAATCCTAAATTGAAAAGTCAAACGGCTAGTTTGAAAGTCAAACAACAATTTTGGGAAGTGGGAAAGAGGAGGAGGTGAAGCCGAGTTGGGGAGGAGTCCTCCCAAGCCGGCGCCACCCAAGCCGAGTTGGGGAGGACTCCACTCCCTCCCTTGGCCGGCCAGCCCTCCCACCTATATAAGGAGGCGGGGCTCCTCCTAGTACACACAAGTTTCCACCTCTAATCTCCGGTTTAGAGCCGTGTTGGTTTAGAGCTTCTAATTGCTTTAGCCAGCGGTTTAGAGCCGTCTAATTGGTGTGTCTAATTACTAGACCACTAATAGCCTCTCTCATAAGCTCCACCATACTCGCACCGGCTTAAGGCGAAGCCTGGGATTTCCCTCTACTTAGGTACCACGCCGTTGTCTTGCCGAATCGCGAGGAGAGTGCTACAACCTCCATTTTCTTTGGAACAAGGAGAGGAAGGTCTTCGCCGAGTATCGAGCGTGTGACCGACCGCGGGCGCTGCTGGAACGTGGCGCTGGAAGGATCGTCTGCGATCTTGAGATCGGAAGAAATCGACTACATCACCCACGAGAATCTGCTCTCGTTAACCGCTTTGGAATCTTCGAGGGTGAGTTCCTCTATCGACTCGTTGCTACAATCTAGTAGATAGATCTTGGCTTGTTTGTTTGTATGCGATAGAAAATTTTGTTTTCCATGCTACGAACCCCTACACCAACGCCACCGCCCCCGCGCCTCGTCCACCTCAGCACGCCGCCCCCACTCCACCATGGCTCGCGGGTCACAACCCGTGGACCGGGGTCGTCCATGCCTACTCCATGCCCCTGCCGCGCGCTCCCTACCCGGGCATCATGGGGCCACGTCCGGCCACCCACCAGGCCTTCTACGCGGCGCCCCAACCTGCCGTCACGCCGAGCTCTGGCGCCCAGTTACGGTGTCGCGCCCTCTGCGCCCACCTCGCCCCGAGATCGGCCCCGTGGGACCCCGCGCTCCTGACCGCCCTCCAGAGCGCCCCCACCGCTGGGGCGTATGGTGGCGATGGCGACTGGTTCATGGACACCGGCGCCTCCGCGCATATGGCCGCGCACCCCGGTACCCTCTCTTCTTATACACCCTCCTCCACCTCCTCTCGCATCATCGTTGGCAACGGTCATGCTCTTCCCATTACTCACACCGGTTCCGTCTCGTTTCCCTCCACTTCCACTCCTCTCTCTCTAAATAACGTTCTTGTTTCTCCTGCCTTGATTAAAAATCTTGTTTCCGTTAAATCTTTCTCAGTAATAATCTCCTGATCGTGGAATTTGACGCCTTTGGTTTCTCTGTCAAGGATGGTCGTACTCGGATGCTCCTCCACCGATGTGACAGCCCCGGCGATCTGTACCCTGTTGGTTCGGCCTCCACCACCGCTAGCAGCTCACTCGCCCTCTCCACCAATGTCGATCTCTGGCACGCTCGCCTCGGCCATCCTAGCTCTGTCGCTTTGCGTCAAATAATGCAAGGTTTTTCCTCTACCTGTAATAAAACGGATGCCAACTCTTGTGAAGCATGTCGTCTAGGCAAACATATTCGCCTCCCGTTTAGTTCCTCCTCCATGGTTGTGTCTTTCCCATTTCAACTTATTCATAGTGATGTTTGGACCTCGCCTGTTCCCAGTAATTCTAGTTATAATTATTATCTCGTGATTTTGGATGATCACTCTCATTTTGTATGGATGTTCCCTCTTCATCGAAAATCCGACGTTGCCGCCACTCTCACCGCGTTTTTCGCCTTCATTTCCACTCAGTTCGGTCGCCCTATTCACGCCTTACAAACTGACAACGGCAAAGAGTTCGACAACATCACTATTCGCTCACTTCTCGCCGCCCATGGCGCCATCTTCCGCCTCACGTGTTGAAGGGAATATGCCCTGAGAGGCAATAATAAAGTGTTTATTATGTGTATTCCAAGTATATGATAGATGTTTATTTTGCATGCTATAATTGTATTAATACGGAAATGTTAATACATGTGTGTTTAATAAACAAACAGAAAGTTCCTAGTTATGCCTCTCTCATAAACTAGCTCGTTGATTAACAAGATGATCAAGGTTTCCTGATCATGGACATTGGATGTTGTTAATAACGGGATCACAACATTAGTGTAATGATGTGATGAACATTCATCCGAAGTATAGCATTACGATCAAAGTCATTAATTTTATATTGCTATAACAACTTATGAAGTGATCCTAATCCTTAGACCATGAGATCATGTCAATCACTAA
Source organism: Avena insularis (assembly GCA_023614405.1). Lineage (NCBI taxonomy): Eukaryota > Viridiplantae > Streptophyta > Magnoliopsida > Poales > Poaceae > Avena > Avena insularis. The sequence continues at coordinate 87,253,863 of CM042695.1, forward strand.
CACCGGAAGAGTTTCTTGATAACATCAAACGTCACACCGTAACAGGGTGATTATAAATATGGATTCAGAACTAATAAAGTGTTATGTTGAGGCTCATGGATCGAGAGTGGAATTTGTTCATCCCGATGACGGATAGATATACTCTGGGCCCTCTCGGTGATATCACATTGATTAGCTTGCAAGCAAGTGATTTGATCACTAGAATGTTATATCACGGGAACGAGAAAAGAGTGCATGTCAGTAACGAGATCAAACTAGGTATGGAGATACCGATGATCGAATCTCGGACATGTAATATATCGTGAAACAAAGGGATTAAGATACTAGCGTAAAAGGTTCCGACGATCACAAGAAAGTCATCGTTGAATGTGTGGGAGTCAGTATGGGTCTCCAGATCCCGCTTCTGATTATTGATCCGAGAAGGGTTTCGATCATGTCCGCATTATTAACGAACCATAGGGTGACACACTTAAGAGACACCGACATCCAACTGGAGCAAAAGTTTCTTGCCGAAAGAATAAACAAGCGCAGGAATTTATTTCACTAGATACCGAAACAGGTTTTCGGGTGAAATTGCATAAAGTGGTTATGCGTGTGAAATTGAATTCTAGCAAGGGGTTATTTGTGAATGTTTGTCATTAAAGTAATTGACAAAATTCTGAATAAAATAAAAGAGTTTTATTTAATGAGAGTTTGCATTAATTTTGGTGGAAATTTAATGGGAATTTGAGTGGACTTTTGAGTGGAGGAAATTTAAAGGGCATTTTGTGAGTGGAGTGTCCACCCACATGAATTAAGGAGGGGAGGGGGCAGCCCCCATGGCCGGCGGCCACCCCCTTGGGGTTCCCCCCATCCTCCTATAAAAGGAGCCCCCCTCCTCACTTGTCTCTCACACCTCCTCGTGAAGGATCTCTCTCCCCCTCTAGAATTTATCCCACATGGTCTCGGACTAGCGAGATACATGTTCCCGGTGGCTATTCGGCAAGAAAGAGTTCTGCTTCCGCTGCATCGCTGGAGCGAGGAGGCGGAGGTTGCTCGGTGCCTCGAACGTGTGTGCGAGCACGGATGCGCTGCTGATTTGCGGCGCTAGGACTTCCTCTCGATCTTGAGATCGGCAAGAGATCGTCTACATCAACCACGAGTTGAACTCGTTAAGCTTTGTCGGTCTTCAAGGGTATGTTCTCTACGGATATACATCCGCCCGTTGTTTGTATCTAGTAGATAGATCTTGGTACATAGTTCCCATTGTAGGAAAAAAAATTCTATGCTGCGAACCCTACAGTGGTATCAGAGCCGGATCTATGCATAGATACTTTACACGGGTAGTACACATATGAGTATGTGGGCGATGATGATCATGTTGTTGCTCCTTTGTTGTAATTTTGGATATTGGTGGCATAGTGGGATGAAGCGGCCCGGACAAACTTTACATGTCCTCGCACATGAGACCTGTTCCACGCTTGACATGCAACTAGTTTGCATAAGTGGCTAGCGGGTGTCTGTCTCTCCTACTATAGTCAATATCTATTTTGCAAGCAAGTTGTCAACAATTTGATTATCCTCGTTGTGGTTCATGTTCGTAGGTAAGAACGGTTCTATCTCTAAAGCCCTAAGCCACGTAAAACTTGCAATGGATAAATTAGAGGCGTCTAGTTTAGATTGTTTCTAGGCTAGTGTTATGATATGGTAGTGTTGTAAGTAGAAGTATGAGATGATACTCTTACAACACACATAGCGTGCAAACTCCATAGACCTTGGGTTTACACATATAGGTATGATAGTGATCATACCATGGTGCACATGATAGAGATCATATGCGGGAACCATATTATTTCACTAATAAACATATGATGTTTGATAGCATCTTATATTGCTTGTTTAGCGCTTTGTTAGCATAATAAGATGATCCCTCATTTAAATATCAAGATAAGAATGTGTTCTTCCTTTAGTATGCACCGATTATGTTTTCGTCGCTCCAAGACATCACGTGATGATCGGGTGTTCTTGGATTCACGACCATATTTCGGGTGTAAAATAGTTACACACGCGAATACGAAGGTTCTAACTTGGCGAGCCTAGCATGTACAGACACCGACCGAAAGGTTAAGCATGAGTCATATAGTTGATATGATGCCCATTTGATGCTCGCCTTTGAAGCTATACCGACTCACGTGATGATCGGACTTGGTATAGTGGATTTGGTTCATGTAATCACCAAAAAGGCACGAGGGATGTTGTTTTTGAGTGGGAGTTCATTCGTAATATGGATTAGTTGAACTCAATCTATCATACACTTAGTCTAAACTTTACAAATTCTGTTGTAGATGGCACCACCTGCTTTAATTTCAATGTGTTCATGGAGAAAGAGAAACTAGCAACGAACGGTAGCAACTTTACCGAATGGGCCATAAATTTGAGGATTCTCCTCTCTGCTGCACAAAAGCAATATGTGCTAGAAGCGCCGTTAGGCCCCCCACATTTTGATGATGCCCCTGACGAGGAGAAGAATGTCTATCAGACTCATCAGGAGGACCACAACTTAGTTCATTGCGGCATATTGTATGGGCTAGAGCCGGAACTTCGAAAGCGTTTCGAAAATGGCAATGCTTTTGATACAATTGGTGAGTTGAAAATGATTTTCGACACATGTCTTGCGAGAGAGCTACAACGCTTCAGAAAGGTTCTTTAGCTGCATGATGGAAGAGCACAGCTCCGTTAGTGAGCATGTACTCAAGATGTCGGGTTACGCCGATAAGCTTGTGTCCTTGGGAATATCGATTCCCATTGACTTAGGCATCCATCATGTTCTGTAGTCTCTGCCACCTAGCTATAAGAGCTTCATGATGAACTATAACATGCAAGGCATGAAGAAGTCTCTCCCGATCTTACACGATGCTTAAAGCTGCGAAGTGGAGATCAAAAGGAACATCAAGTGTTGATGAACAATAGGAACACTGGTTTCAAGAAAGACAAGAAGGAAAAGCGGAAGGAAGTAAGGCGGCAAGCTTTGTTGCGTGCTGAAAATAAACCCGAGTTGGACCTAAGTCCGATACGAGTGCTACTATTGTAAGGGGATCGCCATCGAAGAAGCGCCCCAAGTTTTTGGCAGACAAGAAAGTCGGCAAGGCAAACAAAGGTATATATGATATACATGTTATTGATGTGTACTTGACTAGTGCTCGCAGTAGCACCTGGGTATTTGATACCGGTTCAGTTGCTAATATTTGTAACTCGAATCAGGGGCTGCGGAACAAGCGACTGCTAGCAAGGGGTGAGGTCAAGATGCGTGTCAGCAATGGATCAAGCATTGATGTGATCGCCGTCGGAACGCTGCCTCTCCACTTGCCATCGGGATTAGTTATAAACTTGAATAATTGTTATCTGGTGCCTGCACTGAGCATGAACATTGTATCTGGATCATGTTTGATGCGAAGAGGTTATTCATTTAAATCCGAGAACAATGGTTGTTCCATTTATATGAATGAAATCTTTTATGGTCATGCACCGATGATGAATGGTTTATTTCTATTAGATCTCGATGATAATGTTACACATATTCATAATGTTGATGCTAAAAGGATTAAACTAAATGATGATATATCCGCATATATGTAATCGCTCTAGGTCATATTGGCGTTAAATGCATGAAGAAGCTCCATTCGGATGGACTTTTGGAATCACTTGATTTTGAATCATTTGATACATGTGAGCCATGCCTTATGGGCAAGATGACTAGAACGCCGTTTTCCGGTTCAATGGAACGGGCGACAGATTTATTGGAAATCATACATTCCGATGTATGTGGTCCAATGAGTGTGTCGGCGCGAGGTGGATATCGTTATTTTGTTACTTTCATGGATGATTTGAGTAGATACGGTTATATCTACTTGATGAAACACAAATCTGAAACCTTTGAAAGGTTCAAGGAATTTCAGAATGAAGTGGAAAATCATTGTAATAGAAAGATCAAATTTCTACGGTCCGACCGTGGAGGTGAGTATCTAAGTTACGAGTTTAGCACTCACATGAAAGAGTGTGGAATTGTTTCACAACTCACACCTGCCGGAACACCACAGAGAAATGGTGTGTCGGAACATCGTAATCGTACTTTATTAGATATGGTTCGATCTATGATGTCTCTGACGGACTTGCCGTTGTCATTTTGGGGTTATGCACTAGAAACTGCTGCATTCACTTTAAATTGGGCACCATCTAAATCCGTTGAAAAGACACCGTATGAATTGTGGTTTGGAAACAAACCTAAGCTATCATTTCTTAAAGTTTGGGGATGCGATGTTTATGTGAAGAAACTTCAACCAGATAAACTTGAACCCAAAGCGGAAAAATGCGTCTTCATAGGATACCCTAAGGAAACTATTGGGTATTCCTTCTATCACAGATCCGAGGGCAAGGTTTTTGTTGCCAAGAATGGATCCTTTCTAGAGAAGGAGTTTCTCGCGAAAGGTGTGAGTAGTCGGAAGGTAGAACTCGAAGAGGTTATTGAACCTTCTCTTCAAATTCTGGCGAGTAGCGCAGCACCGGAAGTTGTTCCGGAGTTGGATCCACCTGTTGAAGAGGGAACTAATGATAATGATCATGAAACTCCGAAAGAGAGTACTACCGAACCTCGCAGGTCAAGCAGGACGCGTGCAGCTCCCGAAGTCACGGAAATCCTGTCATGAATTTCATGGTTGATGAAAATGATGACCCTGCGACGTATGAAGAAGCGATGATGAGCCCGGATTCCAACAAATGGTTAGAATCCATGAAATCCAAGATGGAATCCATGTATGAAAATCAAGTTTGGAACTTGGTGGAATTACCTCACGACCGAAAGGTCGTGGAGAACAAATGGATTTTCAAAAGGAAAACCGATGCTGATGGTAATGTGACCATCTATAAAGCTCGACTTGTCGCAAAGGGGTTTCGACAAATTCAAGGAGTTGAATACGATGAGACATTCTCTCCCGTAGCGATGCTAAAGTCAGTTAGGATTATGTTAGCAATTGCTACATATTTCGATTATGAGATATGGCAGATGGATGTAAAAAACGCGTTTCTCAATGGTAATATTGAGGAAGAGTTGTATATGATACAACCAAAGGGTTTTGTCGATCCTAAGGATGCTAACAAGGTGTGCAAGCTTCAGCGATCCATCTATGGATTGAAGCAAGCATCACGAAGTTGGAATCTCCGCTTTGATGAGGTGATCAAAGAGTTTGGATTTGTCCAAACTTATGGAGAAGCTTGTATTTACAACAAAGTCCCCTATGCTTCAGCCATAGGCTCTATAATGTACGCCATGCTATGTATAAGACCGGATGTGGCACATGCTATTAGTTTGACTAGTAGGTACCAATCGGATCCAGGTTCGGAACACTGGATAGCGGTCAAGAATATCCTTAAGTACTTACGAAGAACTTAGGATATGTTTCTTGTATACGAAGGTGAAGAAGAGCTCGTTGCTAAGTGTTATGTTGACGCTAGCTTTGACACCGATCCAGATGACTCTAAGTCTCAATCCGGATACGTATTTCTCATGAATGGCAGAGCGGTTAGTTGGAGGAGCTCCAAACAACCTGTGGTAGCAGGATCAACAACGGAGGCCGAATATGTTGCTGCTTCAAAAGCGGCTCAGGAAGCAGTTTGGATGAAGGAGTTCATATCCGAACTAGGAGTGTTGGCAAACGCGTTGGACCCAATGGTGATCTATTGTGACAACAATGGTGCCATTGCCAATGCCAAAGAGCCAAGGTCTCACAAGCATTCCAAGCATATTAAGCGCCGGTTTCACTCCATCCGCGAGCATGTCAAGGATGGAGATATAAAGATTTGTAAAGTACATACGGATCTCAATGTAGCAGATCCGTTGACTAAAACTCTCCCTAGAGCAAAACATGATCAACACCAGAACTCGATGGGTGTTAGATTTATCACTATGTAACTAGATTATTGTCTCTAGTGCAAGTGAGAGACTGAAGGGAATATGCCCTGAGAGGCAATAATAAAGTGTTTATTATGTGTATTCCAAGTATATGATAGATGTTTATTTTGCATGCTATAATTGTATTAATACGGAAACGTTAATACATGTGTGTTTAATAAACAAACAGAAAGTTCCTAGTTATGCCTCTCTCATAAACTAGCTCGTTGATTAACAAGATGATCAAGGTTTCCTGATCATGGACATTGGATGTTGTTAATAACAGGATCACAACATTAGTGTAATGATGTGATGAAAATTCATCCGAAGTATAGCATTACGATCAAAGTCATTGAGTTTATATTGCTATAACAACTTACGAAGTGATCCTAATCCTTAGACCATGAGATCATGTCAATCACTAACACCGGAAGAGTTTCTTGATAACATCAAATGCCACACCGTAACAGGGTGATTATAAAGATGGATTCATAACTAATAAAGTGTTATGTTGAGGCTCATGGATCGAGAGTGGAATTTGTTCATCCCGATGACGGATAGATATACTCTAGGCCCTCTCGGTGATATCACATTGATTAGCTTGCAAGCAAGTGATTTGATCACTAGAATGTTATATCACGGGAACGAGAAAAGAGTGCATGTCAGTAACGAGATCAAACTAGGTATGTAGATACCTATGATCGAATCTCAAACAAAGGGATTAAGATACTAGCGTAAAAGGTTCCGACGATCACAAGAAAGTCATCGTTGAATGTGTGGGAGTCAGTATGGGTCTCCAGATCCCGCTTCTGATTATTGATCCGAGAAGGGTCTCGATCATATCCGCATTATTCACGAACCGTAGGGTGACACACTTAAGAGAAACCGACATCCAACTGGAGCAAAAGTTTCATGCCAAAAGAATAAACAAGCGCGGGAATTTATTTCACTAGATACCGAAACAGGTTTTCGGGTGAAATTGCATAAAGTGGTTATGCATGTGAAATGGAATTCTAGCAAGGGGTTATTTGTGAATGTTTGTCATTAAAGTAATTGACAAAATTCTGAATAAAATAAAAGAGTTTTAATTAATAAGAGTTTGCATTAAATTTGGTGGAAATTTAATGGGAATTTGAGTGGACTTTTGAGTGGAGGAAATTTAAAGGGCATTTTGTGAGTGGAGTGTCCACCCACATGAATGAAGGAGGAGGGCAGCCCCATGGCGGCCACCCCTTGGGGTTCCCCTCCTCCTATAAAGGAGCCTCCTCCTCACTTGTCTCTCACACCTCCTCGTGAAGGATCTCTCTCCCCCTCTAGAATTTATCCCCATGGTCTCGGACTAGCGAGATACATGTTCCCGGTGGCTATTCGGCAAGAAAGAGTTGTGCTTCCGCTGCATCGCTGGAGCGAGGAGGCGGAGGTTGCTCGGTGCCTCGAACGTGTGTGCGAGCACGGATGCGCTGCTGATTTGCGGCGCTAGGACTTCCTCTCGATCTTGAGATCTGCAAGAGATCGTCTACATCAACCACGAGTTGAACTCGTTAAGCTTTGTCGGTCTTCAAGGATATGTTCTCTACGGATATACATCCGCCCGTTGTTTGTATCTAGTAGATAGATCTTGGTACATAGTTCCCATCGTAGGAAATTTTTTGTTTTCTATGTTGCGAACCCTACACGTGTCCCTACACTTCCCCACAGAATGGTCGTGTGAACGGATGCTTTGTACTCTCAACGACTGTGTCCGCACCCTTCTGTTCCACGCCCACATGCCCCCATAGTTCTGGCCGGATGCTCTTGCCATGGCGACTCTCCTCGTCAACATCCGCCCGTGTCGTGTGCGTTGGTCTTACACGCCGCATCACCTCCTCTACGGTGCGCCGCCGCCTATGATGACCTCCTCGTCTTCGGCTACAAGTGTTACCCTAACACTGCTTCTACCGCCGCGCACAAGCTTGCGCCTCGCTCTCTCCCTTGTGTGTTTCTAGGCTACCCCGCCAACACCAAGGGCTACCGCTGCTACGACTCGGTCTCAAATAGCGTCCTCACCTCCCGGCACGTGTACTTTGACGAGTTGTCTTTTCTGTTTCAGCAGGGACTCCTAGCGACACCTCCGATGACGCCCCCGGCGCCCGCTGGCCCCTCTGTGGCCGGACCCACGCCGCCCATTGCTGGCAATGGCCCAGCGGCCCCCTTCGCCCGCCCGCTTGGTCCGTGGTGCCCCGTCGCCATGGCGCCCCCATCGCCCGCGACAACCCCGTCGCCCGCGACAACCCCGTCGCCCGCGGCACCCCCGTCGTCCCCTCCTGCGACGCCTCCGGCGCCGTCGACCAGCTCGAGCGCCTCTTCGTCACCTGCTTCATCGGCCGCCTTGGCCCCCGCCTCGCCGCCCGTCGCTGCGGCTCCTGCGCCCATGCTCACCCGAGCACGTGCGGGAGTGCGGCGGCCGTCTACGCGCCACTACCTCGCCGACCAAGGCCTTCGGGCGGGAATAGTGTTCGCATGACGGCGCGGGGTGCCGTCGTCGAGGGGAGGCGCCCGAAAAGCGCGCCGCCCACCTCCGCCTCTCGCCGGTGCCCACCTTGGCTCGCGCCGCTTATGCGTGACCGCGCTGCGCCATGCAGAGGAGGTATACCGCACGCTGCGAATCGGACCTAGGAGCTGGTTCCCGGCCCCTCGTGCAACGCGTCATCACCGCAAATGGGTCTTCAAGCACAAGCTCGGCTCGATGGTACTCTCTTCGAAGCGCTACAAGGCGCGCATGGGTGTCGACTTCACGGATCGTTTGCTCGGTTGTCAAACCGCACGATCCGCCGGGTCTTTGCACCTCGCTGCTTCTCGCGCGTGGCCGGTGCATCAGATGGACGTCTCCAACGCCTTCCTCCATGGCCACCTGTCGGAGCAGGTCTACTGTCAGCAGCCCATTGGCTTCGTCGATGCCGAGTGCCCCGATGACCTGTGCTTGCTCTCTCGGTCCTTGTATGGACTGAAACAGCGCCCACGCGCTGGTACCAGCCTTGTCGCCGCATTTACGCATCAGCTTCGCATTCCACGCGTTCGTCGTCGTTGTTCGTCTACCAGACCGGTGTAACTACCTTGGTGAATTACGCTCCTAGTACAAGCCTAGATGATCAGAAATGGTTGAAATAGTACGGTGGGGCCCAAATGTCACTCACAGGTAGACCTTTCGGCCGTCCCAACCATTTCCAAACATCGGGACAAGAACGGGCGGCGTAAGGGATCAACTACATACACAAATGAGTATGTATGCAAGCCACCATACAATAGTACATCAGAGCCATTCCATCTAAAAAGAAAGGAAATATAGCAACACCATACGGCAAGATCCAAATATCCTAGATAGATATAATAGTTTAGGATATCTCCTCATACATCAATCAACAGAGTATCAAGCGGAGGCGGAAGACAAAATCCGAGTACGGATAAGAAGCAAATCGGCATAAGATGCCCCATAAATAAGCAGATCCCGCCCACAGATCTCACGGATCCCCATTCCCGGAATCTCTACACCGAATGATCGTTGCCCATATCGTCCGTCTCTTCCACCTAGTATCCGTCTTGTGAGTGTACCTGTTCATCTGAACCAATAATTTATCGAGTGAGACCCTAGGGGTACTCAGCAAGTCTTTATGCCTCTAAAGGGGACACAACCTGGGGTGACGCAATTGCAGCAAAAGGTAAACCCTAACAATTCTAGAGATACTCGCTAACCATCCGCCTAACCAGAGATAGACGGATGTCCGTGAATTAATAACAACAGTTATAACAGTTATAACGGTAATCTTAACAGATCCATCCTCCTCCCCGCTTACTGACGAGGAAGCGGACGAACAACCCCCCCATCCGTTGGCAGTTTTATTATCCATTCCGTGAGTGTTGCACTATTTACTAGTCAGGTACCTAGTCTAGTCAAATTAAAAGCGATACTTTAGTTATGCTTGTCTATGATCGAAACTGCTCCAAGTCGTCCATAACCGGACACGGCTTTGAAAGTTTACCACTGAGGTGCACAAATAGCAACACACACTCGATATGCCTCGGAAAAACCAACTCAAAACCCAACGAGGCAGTCACGACAAAGCGATCACAGGATTCAGAAATATTTCAGGGGGCCACCCCATTGAGCTACCCGCAACGAAGTTAGCTGACTCCGAGACGGTCTCAAGGTTTGCGCCAGTGGCTGTGAACGACTGGGAACCCGAAAATGTGACTGGGCTTGTCGACACCGCGAAAACACTCCGCTTTCCTAAACAGTACAGTGTGCTCCTCGCACAATCTTAAATAAAGCAGTAAAGCATGGCATAAGTACAGGATAGTAAATAAAACCTCAAACTAGTTTGTGGCCCCAAGAAATAAGAATGAATCAAGCTCTGGCTCAGGGGGGGTCCATAAGGCCTCCCGGATGTGGATAGCGCGAATAATCTTGGAACAAGAATCAAGCACTCGGGGTCTTACGGGACACAAGTGAGCCTGAAAAACCAAATAGCGAATATGGCTCACCGATGCCACTTTCATTAGTTATCCCATTACTAATCAGGTTGAGTTGTTTAGGTACCTCGTTTTCCATCAGACACTCACATACCCTACACATGCTGTTCTACGACTCGCATGGCTCAAACAACTCCTGTAGTAATGGCTCATGGGATGGAGGAACAAGCTGCGGTGGGGTTTAAAAGTAAAGGCTATGCAATACTTGGGATTCAATTTAATGCAATCGCGACTCAATGATGCAAGAATAAGAAAGAGGCAATAGGTACTATATGTATGCAAGCATGTGGTAGTGCTTGCCTGGCAGCTCAGTTGAAGCAAGTGATGGATCTGGGTAGTGCTCCTGGTTCTCTTGATATATCCCCGTCAAATTCTATTCGAAGAAGAACCAAACAAACAAGGCCAACATAAATAAAGTGCACAAGCATATGAGTCGAATGCGACAAGCAAACAATCATGCCATGATGAATGATGCACAATTTGCATGGCATTAAAGTAGCATGGCATGGGTGAGGTGGGAGATACAAGATTAAATCATTTTATTGAGTTTTGGGCCCATTTTATTCTCATATTAGTTGCTGTATACAATATATTTATATGATGCATGCTTCAAAACAAACCATGGAATGCATAAATAGAAAGGTCTCGTCGAGCTAATCATTTTAGACATATTATTTGTTAAATTTGGAGTTATAAAACAAAAGTTATTAATTAAATAAGGAAAAGGGCATTTATTGTAATTTTAATAAACTTGGAAATTTTAAATGTCCAAAATATATTTTGGAGGCCATATTTGAAATCCTTATATTTTTCTGCTTTGAAAACATATATTATTTGTATTATTTGGGTTTATAAATTAAAAGTTATTTAAAAACAGAATTAAATTGGATTTGAAATAATTAGAAAAAGATTTGAATTTAAACAGATAACAGAAAAATACTTTTTATACTCAGTCTAATCTAGCCACAGACGCTTACAGGTGGGGCCAGTGATTTGGGTGTCCACGCAGAAATCCTTTTTTACACATGGGCTTAGCTAGATCTAGAGGCCGACAGGTGGGCTAGGCTGGCTCGGGCCCAGACGTCGCCGATCGAAGCAGGGGATCATGGGTTGATGCAAAACAAGCGCAGGAGCCTTTTTGCAAAAACACCAGAGAGACTGCCATGTGGGGTCAGAGGGGAGCGCGGGTTGAGCAGATCAAAACATTAGGGGGCTTAAAGCAAAAGGAGGTGGCCCGTACTGTTGATCTTCCTCTGACCTCTGTCGAGGATCGGCTGTGGCCTGAGGTGGGGATTCGATCCTGGTCGCGGCGTCTTGGCGGAGGGCAGGACCACTGCGGTGGGCTGCGGTAGCTGATAGGAGGGAGCCGGGCGGCTAGCTAGGGTTCTCTGGCGCCTCAGCGAGAGAATCAAAGCGTCGCGCCTGCACACGGCGTTCAGCCAGTATCAGCGGCTCTAGGCAGCTGGCCACGAGGCGGACCATAATGGCGATGAGATGCTCACCGCGAGTTGGTTGGTGCAGATGGATCGGGTCGGCGAGCAGCGGATCGACGACGAGGCTCACGTCCGGGGAATTAGGGTTTGGGCTCGGGCGTCGTCGGTGCCCAACGTCCTGGGCTTCTCCTTCCTGGCTCCGGGTACAGGGCTACGTAGGGGAGCTGCGTGGTCCTCCTCGACACCTTGGAGCGCCACGCCACCGGCTGGATAAGGAGGGGGCGGTGGAGGCCGAGGGTGTTGCCGGCGATGGTGTGGCGGTGGTGAGGGACGGCAGGGAGAGGGGGCGTCCTGGGGTGGATCTGGGGATGGCAGAGAGGTGGTAGGAGGAGGATAAAGCCAAGAGGGAGAGGAAGATGCCGTGGGGGTGGGGTAGATGGGAAAAGGTGGCTCGGTGCCACCTTTCTCTTCTCCCTCCTTCACGTGCACCTCGGGAAGGGCAGTGTTGCATGGGAAGGGCGGTGGGGTAGGGTAGGCCAGGGTGGTGGGAGGCTCGGGCTAGGGGCCACAAGGCAGGGAGGGAAGGAGCAAGAGAGGGAGAGGCTCGGGTAGGGCTAGGTTTGGAGCTAGGGTAGGAGGGAAGGGTATGGCTCGGGCTAGGGATGGACTAGGGTTTGGGTGGGGTAGCTAGGTGGCATGGTGGTAGCCTCGGGGTAGGGAGAGAAGAGGTGAGGCCGAGAGAGAGAGAGGTGGTGGACTTAGGGTTAGGTGAGAGGGGTGTGGTAGATTAGGGTTAGCTTAGATGGGGTATGGGGTAAGTAGGTGATTAGATAGGATCTTAGCTAGGGTTTTAGGAAGAGGGTTAAAGAGAGAGGTAGGTTTAGAGAGAGGAGAGATTAGATGGAGTGGTCCTTGACAAGTTCAAGCATGCCCCAAGCAAGCTCCAACAAGATCAAGTCAAGAAAAGAGAGAAAAGGAGAAAAGGGGATGATGGCGTAGATGGATTTGGTGATAGGGTTTTAAGCAAGATCATCATGGATCAAGCCAAAAGAAAGGGGTAGAAAGAGAGATGATCCACTCCAAAAACCAAATAAAATCCAAATACTAGAAAAGGTGACACTTGCATGGCCCATGCAAAACATTTAATGCCATGTTGATCCTTGTGAAAACAATATTAATACATGGCATTATTATCATGCATTCCCAAAATTGGAGTAAGGCCCAAGCAAAAGAATTTAGAAAGACTTCCAAGTGGAGTATGTGGAGATGATCACATTGGATTATATTTGGGACTTGCTAGTGTGTATATGCCACTAGGTATTTAATAAGCCCACAAAAATATCCCAACATGATGATAACCCCAGAACAACACATAAGGAAGCTAGGAAAAGGTTCCACTCACAAGGCCTGCAAAGGTGGCCATGTGGCTCTCATGTTTCAATATTGTGAAAACAACATGATGCTAAGATGAGAGCATGTGGAAAAGAATTGGATCCATCCCAACCCACATGAGCTAGCGGTAAAACCAATAAGTGCCAAGCTCATATTTAGTTGGATGGTGGAATTGTAAGGTGGTGAAAGAAAGGTGGTGGAGTTAATAAGAGATATGCCCCCAACTCAACTTGGGCATTAAACAATATATCAAGAACCAAATACAATATCAAGAGGCAAATACAATTAACAATGCATATGAGAGAAGAACCAAATCAAAAGGGTTTTATATGATGCTCAAATGCAAGGTGACATGATGACATGAGCATGATATAATGATGATGCAACAATTATATATTTGAAGGTAGCATCTATATAGACTAGGCTAGTAGCATTGCAATTGTTAGACAATTGGGATGCTACAACCATCCCCCACTAAACAAGAATCTCGCCCCGAGATTCCTAGGAAAAAGAAAACCACACAAGGAGAGGCGGGTGTTCGAACGAAGGTGACCCTCACGTTCCCAAGTTGACGAACAACGGAATGGTGCGACCACTACACCTTGCAAAACTTGCTAGACTTGTTGCGAGTCTTGCGTTTTGCTTGAGAAACAACGGTTAGGAGAGTTGAGGGATTGTCGTGAGACAAGAAGGATAGGATGGACATAGCTCCGGTTTTCTCAAGAAACATGATAAAAGAATAGAACCACTTGTGAAAGAAAGGACAAGATGATGTATCCTGGATAAAGAAAGACACCGTTAAGATTAAAGATTTACCGATACGAGAGAGGATGGATCTTTGTCTCGCCGGAAGAAAGAGCTAGATTGGAGAGGTTTTGAACCACTATGACAATAGCATCGTATCCTCTCTCGGATTTGAGAAAAGAAGTTCGGAAACAATATTGCCTTCAAACAATAGAGTCCCTTGATATGAACGGAAAGATTTAGTTAGACATCGTCGGATTAGATTCTTGTTGCGCCGGTAAGAACCAAAGGATCACACAATTAATGTGCGCAGATATAACTTCCAGAGACGGATGTGAAGCCAGATCATGGTGGAATTCCGAGAAGCAAAGAATAGGGAGGATCTGGAGTTTGATGTAGAGATACTTATTGCTTTCTTTAGCCTTGAGGCCAACGCAATAGATTTGCGGCTCATGGCATCAACCATAATTGGCTTTACCACAACAAAGAATTGATGAAACAAAGAGAGAGATAGATTCCTTTCATCTTGTTTATGGATGTTGAGCACCGGTAAAAACGAGGATAGAAAAAGAGTTTGCGTTTGTTTCCACCAGATGATTGAAGATTTTGCTCCGTGTAGAAAGGGCGAGATCACCAACAATAGATTATTGATTACTTTCTTCGAGAGAGCACTCCGTAAAAACAAGGACGGAAGCAAAAGTATCGAGGGATAAAGGCCACTTCTAACTTCCGTGGAATGAGTGAAATCACATTAGTTCACCAATTCAATGTACGAGAGCGAATGATAAGAGTAGTGGTATGGTAGCTACTCCATCCCGCACTCAAAGCATTACTCCGCACATGAATAGGAAAACTAAGCAACCCAACTACCAAAACAGACTAAAGATCTTGACAAAACTCATGAAACTTCGTTAGAAAACAAGGATAGATGCAAACGATTCGCCGGATTCAAGATAGATAAGGGTGATGATGTTGTCGTCCTGTCTGAAGTAACCAGCCACCGGAAAGATAAGAAGGAAGATCACGGAGACAACTGCAAGATTCAACAGCTACAGAAAGATAGCACCAACTTGAACAGAAGGATTACGAAAGATCTGAAAAGTCTTCATGGCCTCCGGTGGATTGAGCATAGATGATAGAACGATATGGTTTCAAGAGATCACTTAACGAGATAGAGGTGAAAAGAACTCCATGTTGTTCTTGAAAAGATTGAGAAAGCTTTAGCAGTCTTGAGGAAATCTTCGGCGGATCGACGATGATAATTTGCCAACAAGGAACAACTCCGGATTGGTTGAAGATGGAGGATGGAATTAACAATGGACTTGCTGATTCCAGGATTGAAGCAATGCACTGGAAGAATAGATTATCTGGTCCTTCGGAAGAAAAGAGATGTCACCTGGTTCACGTTGTCGATTGGGTCACCGGTTACAAAGATAAAGAGATCTTGGTTACGAACCGATGATATAGCTTTGCTTATGGTATGAGCTATCAGAGACGAAAAAGATGTGCAGATATGGAGTTCCAAGAGAGGTGCAGCATGATGAACAGATGATAGACCGCCGTAGTGCCTTGAGAAACTCCGGATTGCCAAAGATGCTTGAATATGCATAGATATGATCACGGTGTACTCGAAATCACAGGAGATAACCTTATCCTCCAGATGGTGACGGTTGATAGCATTTTCCATATTCCAATCGACACTTATCATGAGTGGAATATAGCTATGCCTAGAGCCCAATTACAATCACCAGCATCGGATCGACACATGTTATGTAATTAGCCCAAGAGAAAAGGAGATGAAAAGAAACTCCAAGATTAAGCGCCGGTGACAAAAGAATGAGTTAGCATGGACATGCTGATAAAAGAGAGATAGATAATGTTTCACACACGACTGAAAAGGAGTGTGGAAACACAGATGGATCAAAGAAAAAATTTCCGCATTTTTCGGCATTAAAATACCAATAGATGCGCAAAATCACTTAGCAGACAGAGATTAGCAACTGATGTTTCACAGAATATGGAGTTGCTAGAAGGAAGGACACCCTTAAGAAGATGGCACCGGTTAACAAGAAGTCAGATAGATCGTGTCGGTTTGCAAAGGCCTGTTAGTATGGAATGTACCAACAGTTGATAACCAAAGGCAGATAAGATAACAAATTGGATGCAACAGATAGACAAAGAATTCACACGCACACACACACAGATACATAACCTATGGTACTACGGAAACCCAGAACACGTGAATCCTAGTTTGAATTTTAAGAAGAGGATTGAAAACGTTACACTTCCTTACCAGAAAAGGGTGGTGGGTGGGTAAGAAGAAAAGTGGAAGCAGTCCTACTCTCGCGTTTTGTTTTTCCCTAGTATACATAACTACCAAAAATATTTGCTAGACAGACAACGACCATTTGGCTGAGACCCTGAAGGTCGGGATGGCTCTGATACCAATTGTAACTACCTCGGTGAATTACGCTCCTAGTACAAGCCTGGATGATCAGAAATGGTTGAAATAGTACGGTGGGGCCCAAATGCCACTCACAGGTAGACCTTTCGGCCGTCCCAACCATTTCCAAACATCAGGACAAGAACAGGCGCGAATCGGCAAAGCGAAGGATCAACTACATACACAAATGAGTATGTATGCAAGCCACCATACAATAGTACATCGAGCCATTCCATCTAAAAAGAAAAATATATAGCATACATACGGCAAGATCCAAATATCCTAGATAGATATAATAGTTTAGGATATCTGCTCATACATCAATCAGCAGTATCAAGCGGAAGACAAAATCCGAGTACGGATAAGAAGCAAATCGGCATAAGATGCCCCATAAATAAGCAGATCCCGCCCACAGATCTCACGGATCCCCGTTCCCAGAATCTCTACACCGAATGATTGTTGCCCATATCGTCCGTCTCTTCCACCTAGTATCCGTCTTGCGAGTGTACCTGTTCATCTGAACCAATAATTTATCGAGTGAGACCCTAGGGGTACTCAGCAAGTCTTTATGCCTCTAAAGGGGACACAACCAGGGTGACGAATTGCAGCAAAAGGTAAACCCTAACAATTCTAGAGATACTCATGAACCATCCGCCTAACGAGATGAGCGGATGTCCGTGAATTAATAACAGATTATAACAGTTATAACGGTAATCTTAACAGATCCATCCTCCTCCCGCTTACGACGAGAAGCGGACGAACAACCCCCATCCGTTGGCAGTTTTATTATCCATTCCGTGAGTGTTGCACTATTTACTAGTCAGGTACCTAGTCTAGTCAAATTAAAAGCGGTACTTTAGTTATGCTTGTCTATGATCGAGAAACTGTGCTCCAAGTCGTCCATAACCGCGGACACGGCTTTGGAAAGTTTTACCTGAGGGTGCACAAATAACAACACACACTCGATATGCCTCGGAAAAACCAACTCAAAACCCAACGAGGCAGTCACGACAAAGCGATCACGGATTCAGAAATATTTTGAGGCCACCCATTGAGCTACCATAGCAACGGTTAGTGACTCGAGACGGTCTCAAGGTTTGCGCCATGGTGAACGACTGGGAACCCGAAAATGTGACTGGGCTTGTCGACACCGCTAAAACACTCCGCTTTCCTAAACAGTACAGTGTGCTCCTCGCACAATCTTAAATAAAGCAGTAAAGCATGGCATAAGTACAGGATAGTAAATAAAACCTCAAACTAGTTTGTGGCCCCAAGAAATAAGAATGAATCAAGCTCTGGCTCAGGGGGGGTCCATAAGGCCTCCCGGATGTGGATAGCGCGAATATTCTTGGAACAGAATCAAGCACTTTCGGGTCTTCTGGGACACAAGTGAGCCTGAAAAACCAAATAGCGAATATGGCTCACCGATGCCACTTTCATTAGTTATCCCATTACTAATCAGGTTGAGTTGTTTAGGTACCTCGTTTTCCATCAGACACTCACATACCCTACACATGCTGTTCTACGACTCGCATGGCTCAAACAACTCCTGTAGTAATGGCTCATGGGATGGAGGAACAAGCTGCGGTGGGGTTTAAAAGTAAAGGCTATGCAATACTTGGGATTCAATTTAATGCAATCGCGACTCAATGATGCAAGAATAAGAAAGAGGCAATAGGTACTATATGTATGCAAGCATGTGGTAGTGCTTGCCTGGCAGCTCAGTTGAAGCAAGTGATGGATCTGGGTAGTGCTCCTGGTTCTCTTGATATATCCCCTGCTCAGCGTCTATTCGAAGAAGAACCAAACAAACAAGGCCAACATAAATAAAGTGCACAAGCATATGAGTCGAATGCGACAAGCAAACAATCATGCCATGATGAATGATGCATAATTTGCATGGCATTAAAGTAGCATGGCATGGGTGAGGTGGGAGATACAAGATTAAATCATTTTATTGAGTTTTGGGCCCATTTTATTCTCATATTAGTTGCTGTATACAATATATTTATATGATGCATGCTTCAAAACAAACCATGGAATGCATAAACAGAAAGGTCTCGTCGAGCTAATCATTTTAGACATATTATTTGTTAAATTTGGAGTTATAAAACAAAAGTTATTAATTAAATAAGGAAAGGGCATTTATTGTAATTTTAATAAACTTGGAAATTTTAAATGTCCAAAATATATTTTGGAGGCCATATTTGAAATCCTCATATTTTTCTGATTTGAAAACATATATTATTTGTATTATTTGGGTTTATAAATTAAAAGTTATTTAAAAACAGAATTAAATTGGATTTGAAATAATTAGAAAAAGATTTAAATTTAAACAGATAACAGAAAAATACTTTTTATACTCAGTCTAATCTAGCCACAGACGCTTACAGGTGGGGCCAGGCTGACTGGGTGTCCACGCGCGCAGAAATCCTTTTTACACCGCGGGCTTAGCTAGATCTAGAGGCCAAGGTGGGGCTATTGGCTCGGGCCCGAACGCCGTGATCGGCCTTGAGGGATCGGGTTGATGCAAAACAAGCGCAGGAGCCTTTTTGCAAAAACGCCAGAGAGACTGCCATGTGGGTCGGAGGGAGCTGGGTTGAGCGAATCAAACGTTAGGGCTAAAAGCAAAAGGAGGTGGCCCGTCTCGTTGATCTTTCTCGACCTCTGTCGAGGGATCGATCTGCGGCTGGGTGGGGATTCGATCCTGGTCGCGGGCGTCTACGAGGCCAGGACCATCGCGGGGTGCAGTAGGTGATAGGAGGAGGCGGCTAGCTAGGGTTCCTGCGGTGCCTCGGCGAGGAGAAAACGCATCGGGCCACTGAGGCGTTCGACGGAATGTCAGCTCTAGACGGCTCTGGCCAGGCGGACCATGACAGCGGACCGAGATGCTCACCGCGAGTTGGTTGGTGCAGATGGATCGGTCGGCGTGACAGCGGATCGACGACGCAGGCTCACGTCCGGGAATTAGGGTTTGGGCTCGGCCGCTTGCGGCCAACGCCTGGCTTCTCCTTCCGCACAGCTCAACGTGGTCCTCCTCGACACCTTGAGCGCCACGCCACCGGATAAGGAGGGGGCGCCCGTGGTGGATCTCGGGATGGCAGAGGTGGTAGGAGGAGGATAAAGCCAAGAGGAGAGGAAGATGCCGTGGGGGGGGTAGATGGGAAAGGTGGCTCGGCCACCTTTCTCTCTCCTCCTTCACGTGCAGTCGGGGAAGGGCGGGCGCATGGGAAGTGGCAGTGGGGTAGGGCAGGCCAGGTGGTGGGAGGCTCGGGCTAGGGCCACAAGGCAGGAGGGAAGGAGCAAGAGAGGAGAGGCTCGGGTGGGGCTAGGTTTGGAGCTAGGGTAGGAGGGAAGGGTATGGCTCGGGTAGGGCTGGACTAGGGTTTGGGTGGGGTAGCTAGGTGGCATGGTGGTAGCCTCGGGGTAGGGAGAGAAGAGGTGAGGCCGAGAGAGAGGTGGTGGACTTAGGGTTAGGTGAGAGGGTGTGGTAGATTAGGGTTAGCTTAGATGGGGTATGGGGTAAGTAGGTGATTAGATAGGATCTTAGCTAGGGTTTTAGGAAGAGGGTTAAAGAGAGGTAGGTTTAGAGAGAGGAGATTAGATGGAGTGGTCCTTGACAAGTTCAAGCATGCCCCAAGCAAGCTCCAACAAGATCAAGTCAAGAAAATAGAGAAAAGGAGAAAAGGGGATGATGGCGTAGATGGATTTGGTGATAGGGTTTTAAGCAAGATCATCATGGATCAAGCCAAAAGAAAGGGTGAAAGAGAGATGATCCACTCCAAAAACCAAATAAAATCCAAATACTAGAAAAGGTGACACTTGCATGGCCCATGCAAAACATTTAATGCCATGTTGATCCTTGTGAAAACAATATTAATACATGGCATTATTATCATGCATTCCCAAAATTGGAGTAAGGCCCAAGCAAAAGAATTTAGAAAGACTTCCAAGTGGAGTATGTGGAGATGATCACATTGGATTATATTTGGGACTTGCTAGTGTGTATATGCCACTAGGTATTTAATAAGCCCACAAAAATATCCCAACATGATGATAACCCCAGAACAACACATAAGGAAGCTAGGAAAAGGTTCCACTCACAAGGCCTGCAAAGGTGGCCATGTGGCTCTCATGTTTCAATATTGTGAAAACAACATGATGCTAAGATGAGAGCATGTGGAAAAGAATTGGATCCATCCCAACCCACATGAGCTAGCGGTAAAACCAATAAGTGCCAAGCTCATATTTAGTTGGATGGTGGAATTGTAAGGTGGTGAAAGAAAGGTGGTGGAGTTAATAAGAGATATGCCCCCAACTCAACTTGGGCATTAAACAATATATCAAGAACCAAATACAATATCAAGAGGCAAATACAATTAACAATGCATATGAGAGAAGAACCAAATCAAAAGGGTTTTATATGATGCTCAAATGCAAGGTGGCATGATGACATGATCATGATATAATGATGATGCAACAATTATATATTTGAAGGTAGCATCTATATAGACTAGGCTAGTAGCATTGCAATTGTTAGACAATTGGGATGCTACAACCGGCAACGACATGGCCTACCTGCTGCTATACGTCGACGACATCATCTTGACGGCATCCACCGCTGGTCTTCTTCGATAGCTCACCGACAGTCTTCGTGCTGAGTTCGCGTTGAAGGACCTCGGCCCGCTCCACTACTTCCTCGGCATCGAGGTTGTTTAGCGTGCGGACGGGTTCTTTCTTCATCACAGGCACGCCCGCGAAGCTTCTCGGCGCAGGATGCTTAATCGCAATCCTCGCTTACTCGCCGACACGGCGCTGCTTTCACCCGGTGATGGGTCGCTGGCCTCCGACGCCGTTCTACCGCCTCCATCGTAGGCGCCCTCCGACTTGACGTTGACACGTCCGGAGCTCCAAGACGTCAGCAGGTGTGCTTGCACATGCATGCTCCTCGGGATGCCCATTGGGCCGCGGTGAAGCGGATTCTCCGCTACATCTGTGGCACCCTGGGCTACGGCCTGTCGCTGCATGCCTCGCCATCGACATCGACCGACCTCGTCGCCTACTCGGACGCGGACTGGGCGGGCTGCCCGGATACGCGGCGCTCCACCAGCGGCTACTGCGTCTACCTTGGCTCGTCGCTCGTATCTTGGTCCTCCAAGAGGCAGCCCACCGTGTCTCGCTCCAGTGCCGAGGCCGAGTACCGCGCCGTGGCTAACGCTGTGGCCGCACGTGGCTTCGCCAGCTTCTCTCCGAGCTCTCTTGTCCCGTTGACAAGGCTACGGTGGTCTTCTACGATAACGTGTCGGCTGTCTACCTCTCCGCCAACCCCGTTCATCATCGGCGCACCAAGCACATCGAGTTGGACATCCACTTTGTTCGTGAGCAAGTTGCCCTCGGTCACGTTCGAGTTCTTCACGTACCGACGTCTCAGCAGTTTGCCGATATCATGACGAAGAGATTGCCGTCCACGACTTTTCCTGAGTTTCGCTCCAGTCTATGTGTCGGTGCCGACCCTTCGATTGCGGGGGTGTTGAGTAACATATTGTACTAGGTATAGGTCCCCGTGTTTTGTCAGGGTTGTATCTGTAATTGTACATATGTCCGTCTATATATACATGAGCAGCCGGCCCAATTGGTATTGTGCAATCTACAATTCTCTTCTACACAGAGGATGGAGCACGTGAGTTGATTTAATGGGCGTTTGGAATAAGGTATGCGCGCTTGTTCTTGTATATATATGCGCTGTGGAAATTTCTTGTTTATTCTCGAAGATTGCTACAAATTTTCAGAATTTTAAATTTTCAGCTTGATAAACCGAAGATACTGCAAGGAAGATGAAAATTGTTAAACAGATTGATTTGGATTCATAAGTACGCATATGCTTGCCCTTGCGGCGATAGGACCTAGGGGAGAGAACCAATGCCGTTTGTGGCAGGAGACAGTACCAGACTCTGTATTGGTGTTGGTGGGTGATCTCGCTGTGCCTTCTGGGTAATGGAATCGGTGAGTTCCAGTTCAAAAAAAAAAAATTCCAGTAATTGTCCCACGTCTATTGTCCAAAAAGAAAGCTGTTTTGTAAATCACCTTGCAGGCTTGACGTGACGTGCCTCGGATCCTAAGACACAGTGGTCGCCGGCTTGGATGTGCAGCGTGCACCGATGCTGGACGCGGTGCACAATGTGGTGTACGAAAGGTTCTATTTCAGAAACGTTAATGGCCTGAGAGAGATAAGACATCAGGTTAGATGGCCATTGCGTGTCTCTGTATGGACTATGGAGAGGAGAGGCGCATGAAGTTTTCCTTTGCACATTATGAAGAGTTCAGTCCTCAGGA
This sequence comes from Avena insularis, assembly GCA_023614405.1. NCBI lineage: Eukaryota > Viridiplantae > Streptophyta > Magnoliopsida > Poales > Poaceae > Avena > Avena insularis. Next base: position 87,276,637 of record CM042695.1, read on the forward strand.
ACAATGGATCTTCATCTTTGAGTGTCTCTGTATGCAACTCTATACTTGTATTTAGAGATGGGAAGTACTCTCTCCGTTTTAAAATATAAGATGTTTTAGATTTGTGAAGAAAATGTATCTAGATTTATTTTAGTGTCTAGATTCACTTCATAACTGAGTGAATCTAATACTAAAAAAAGTCTAGATGCATTTACTTTACAAAGCTAAAACATTTTATATTTTGAAACGGAGGGAGTATGTTCTTTTCGGTGGCTAGAGTTTAATATATAAATAAAACTCTTACAAAGTCTGAAACACCAAAGCGGGGATAGCTCAGTTGGGAGAGCGTCAGACTGAAGATCTGAAGGTCGCGTGTTCGATCCACGCTCACCGCATCAGAACATTTGATATTTTTTCAATCTGAAACGTACCCCTTGAAAATGTACTTACTACCAAAGTAGTACCAGCATCCAGCAAATGTTTCAATTTCTCAGCTGATTGATAACAGAGTGTAGGCCAACATTACTTATTTTTACACAAATTTGGATGTCTCACATTTATTAAAATTTAGATGGGATTATAAGTCCTACACCTATACATAGGTCGTTAATTTGACTAATAAAATATAACTTATATAGCACAAAAATTATATCATTAAAAAATATAGCATCTAAAGTTTCTACTGATATAATTTTTGTATTATTTTATCTATTTTTTGTTTGTTAAATTAGTAACCTAATTAACCATGCGTGACCTATAATCCCAAACGGAGGGAGTATCTATATACTAAAAGGATAATGATAGGACTCCCCAGATCCCCTTGGTCCTTGTTTTCTGCGCGTCTGAACTGGCCCCACCAAAGCTGTCCCATACGCTGCAGCTCGTCGCTTGCACGTGCAGGTCGCGCATCCGCTCCGCCCACACTTGCAGGTCGCGCCGCCCGCGCATGTAGGTCACGCCGAGCGCCGCGCCGCCTGCTGGTCGTGCAACCACTTCCCTCAGCCGTGTCGCGTGCCGCCTCATCTCTCGCCGCCACGTCCCCCGGCGGCTCTAGGGAGATGGAGCCACCCGCCATGGCTGCCACCCATGGAGCCCCGCTGCTGCGCTTCATCATGTCGTGCCGTCACATTAGTTACTTGAAAATGAAGATGTCGGGACCACAAGAAATAATCACTCTTGCAGGGGATTACAGAAGATCAATAGAATGTGCCTCGGCCGAATCAAATCTGGCTGAGTCTTTGGTCATTGCAAGGGAGAAGAAGAGGATTTAGGAGGTTGCAGCTTTAGCATAGTCGACACAACTCAATTTGCCGGCACTTGCTAACCCACATGAAAGTGTGTCCTTCCAGCCGACAAAAGACACAAAGAAAATGCAAACTGATGATCAATTTCCAGAGCGCACCATCATTATTGGTGCCGGCCTGAGTGACAAATAGGAAAGAGCACTCACCAGCATCCTCCGTTAGAATCAGCATATTTTTGCATGGTCTACACAAGATCTGCAAGGTGTGCCGAGGGAGCTGGCTGAGCACTCTCTACATGTGAGGCCACGAGCAAGGCCGGTGAAGCAATGATACGTCGGAAACATATCTATAATTTTTCATGTCCCATGATTGTATAGTATCTACTTTGCTTTGCTTTGTCTACACTTTGAGGTGTTTTTATATGTTTTCTGGTACTAACCTATTAACAAGATGTCATAGTGCCAATTGCCTGTTTTCTTCTGTTTTTGGTTCCAGAAAGGCAGAAAATTAATATTCTCGGAATTGGACGGGACAAAAGTCAAAGTCAATATTTTACCGTGGGGAACACGGAACCAGAGCACGAGACGGAGGGGAGGCACCAGGGGGCCACACCCCCTGGTGGCGTGGGCTAGGGTTAGCCGAGCCTGGGGCGGTGTGACCACCCTGGCCGCCCCCTGCCTCGCCTCTTCGCCTATAAAGACCCCCAGATGCCAAAACCCTAAGTACCCGATCAATATTACATGAAACCGTCTGTAGCCGCCGCCACCATCGTCCCTAGATTGGGGGGATCTGAAGCTCTTCCCAGCACCCTGCCAGAGGGGAGATCATCCCGGAGGTCTTCTTCTTCATCATGCCAGCCTCCGGTATGAAGCGTGAGTAGTTCCACCTTGGACTACGGGTCCATGTAGTAGCTAGATGGTTGTATCTCCTCCTTTGTGTTACCATGTTTAGATCTTGTGAGCTCCGTTCATGATCAAGATCATCCATTTGTAATCATGCATGTTGTGTTTGCGGGGATCCGATGGATATTGAGATTACTATGTCAGATTGATTAATGGTTTTGTCTTATTGATTCTATCATGTCTGTGTTGTTTGTGATCTTGCATGCTCTCCGTTTCTAGTAGCTATCTTGGCCAAGTAGATGCTAATAACTCCAAGGAGGGGGTATTTATGCTAGATAGTGGGTTCATGCCTCTATTTAATCTAAGGGAAGTGACAGAAATCTCTAAGGTTATAGATGTGCCATTGCCACTAGGGAGAAAACAACGATCTCTTGTTCATGGGACAAGTGGATTGTTTACCTTACACACTTTGCTTAAAGCATTTATCTGTTGCTTGCAACTTAATGCTAGAGGGGGTTCGGATGATAACCTGAAGGTGGATTTCTAGTCATAGATGCAGTTGGATGACGGTCTATGTATCTTTTTTGTATTGCCCAATCAAATCTCATAGGATCATGGATGTCTAGTATTGCATTGTTATGCCTTGCTCAGTCCTGTCAATTGCCCTGCTGTATTTGTTTACCCAGCATGCCATGTTTGTTATCTTAAGGAGAACACCTCTAGTGAACTATGGATCCCGGTCCAATCTTTACCATTGATACATCTTCCACTGTTACTGTTTACTTGTTGCCAACCACTATTACCTTCCACACCATATAGTTAATCTTTGTTGCAGCAACTGGTGAGATTGACAACCTCATTGTTCATTGGGGGAAGTCTTGAATTTCTGTTGTGCAGGTCTCCAAGTTGCTAGCAACACCTTTGAGTTGTTTCCTTCCTCCTACTAGTTCGATAACCTCGGTTTCTTACTGAGGGAAAACTTGCTGCTATGCTCATCACACCTTGCTCTTGGGGTCTCCCAACGAGGCATCAATAACACGCCAACAAGATTTTCTGGCACCGTTGCTGGGGAGGCTAAGGACGTCTTCACAAGGGGAGTCCTTCACAAACTTTATCTTTACTTTGTTTTTGGTTTGCTTAGTTTCTTTTGCTTGGTTTTGTTTGCCTCTTTTTTATCGAAAACTCCAAAAAAAATTAGTTTACTTTGGTTTGCTTTCTCTTATGAAAAAACACAAAAAATTAGTTCCTACTCCAGTTGTTACCTTGCTCTAGCTCACCATGTTGATCCCCAAGTTCACCTGGAAAGACCTTTCAATAGGTAGTGGCTCCATAATTGGGAAATAAAATATTGAAGAATTCTCTAATCATGTTAGCAAACATGAGGATATCTAGGATAGATCTATAGCAGAACTTTCTCCTAATTATGAAATTGTTGCAGCTTCTTTAGTTCATATGTTGGAGGCTAGGTTTGTTAACTTTAACCCCATGATGCAAATTTTGTTTCTCAAACTAAAAGAAGAAGAGGATCCTAAAAAGAGGGATTTTATCCTAGAAACTTTACTAAAAGAGTTCAATGATGTTGCTAAGGAAGCCAAAAAGGTCTTTGAACATTTTAATATGCTAGGCTCATGTGTAGATGTTATGGGCACTTTAGAGAAAACCAAACCCAAAGAGGAAATTAAGATACCCATACCTTTTAAACTTGTAGGAATGCATGAAGCCTTAGAAAAGAATTTTGATTGGATTGTTCCTGAAAACCCTTTTGATGAAAGTAGTGAACCAAGGATAGATGAGAAGGCATCCTCTAAAACTCATTTGGATGAGATACCTTTCCTAGTTGAAGAGATTGCAAGTATTGATCTTAATGCTTCTTTATTTGAAAATACTTGATTCTTGTTTCTTGTGCCTAACTTAAAGGCGTTAAAGAAAAGTACTAGTTGGGAGATAACCCAAGAGTTTTATTGAGTCTTGGAAGTTATAACTTCAGTAATGACCTCTCCTTATCCTTTTTGTTTGCTTTTTGTGACAAGAATAACCTCTAATGAGAGGGAAGTAAGATTTGGGGAGTTACTGTCCCGAAACAGAATTTTGTGCTCCACCGTAAAAATTCGTGAGGAATATCTGTAAGTAGGATTGAGCTGATATTTTGTAAATAAATCCCCAGTATGTTAGCTAACTTTATTTAGTTCAACACTTTTTGATTTGAGCAACATAAGGTCTTTAAAAAAATCGGTTTCTACCTGCTGGTCTATTTTGACAGATTTCTGCCATTATTTGTATTTGCTTCTAATTAATTCCTTTTGGGATTCTTTTTGGGAAATTGAGCTTTTTGAGGGAATTTCTATAGCAGCTTGTGTTTTTAGTGAAAGTTTTGCTGTTTTAAAGCTAAACCCAAATGTCTATTATCTTTTGAATACACTAATGTTGCTAATGAAGATTGTGTAAAGTTTTGTATGAAGGAAAATTTCCAGGTGTAGAGAAAGAATAATGTAATGAGATGAAGAATGGAAGAAAGCTCAAGCCTGGGGATGCCACCCCATGTCACCCCAAGAAATATCCAAGAGGTACAAGCATCAAAGATTGGGGATGCCCAAGGCATCCCCTTCTTCATCAATAAAACACTACTAGAGAAAAGCTTATGCGAGGCGCACCTAAAAGCTTATGCGAGGCGCATATCATATGCGCCTCTAGCTTCAAGCCTCGGCTATTTTTTATGCGAGGCGCATATGATATGCGCTTCCTATACTTCACATATGCGAGGCGCATATCGATATGCGCCTCCTATATTATTATCTTGGCGATATCGATATCGCCTACATATGTAATATAGGAGGCGATATCATATGCGCCTCATATGTTTTACAATGCCTCGTATATTTATAGTATATACGCTCCTATAGTGTCCTATATGCCTCATTAATATTTTCGAAATTCAAGTTTTACATACCACTATAAATAATAATATACAGATATTCAAATATACAATATAGTCCAGAATACAGTATAAAGAGCATAGAATTTTTCAAAAACTTGCAATTTGCCAAAGCATAATAGAACCAACATGAATACAATACATTACACATCAATCATGACATACAAGTTCATACATCAAGTGTTTGTGCCACAAGTTCACACCTCTGAGTACAAGTTCACAATCACACTACACCTCCGAGTACAAGTTCACAATCACATTACAACTCCAACGACGTAGCTCTACCTAGATGAAGTAGAACACATAACCTACCATGAAGAGCAACAAGGTGGTGATCACGAGGAAGTTCCTCCACTTCTTCCTTCCATGCCTCCTCCACTTCTCTTCCGCCACCTCTCTACTCTCATAGCCTTGGTAGCTGTTGCCCGAGAAGTTGTTCACTTACTTCTGGCAGTCTTTCCACTCCTCGTACACACCTGAAACCCGACCGACGTACACGACATAACACCTCGGCATCTCCTACACATAATAAAGATGATATTACTTATGTTAGTGGAAAGCAATAGCTAGCAGTTCACAAGATAGAATCATGCATATATATATGGGTGCAACAAAATGTAAGAAATCACGTTCTAATCATCGGCATTTCGAAGAAAGACCAAAAAAAAGCAAACCAAGAATAACTTGGATTAGTACCTCATACTTAGGTTGGGCACGGAAATAATAATGCTCGTTGTTCGATCTTGTGCGTCAAGTAGAACATATATGCCCAAATTTTCGTGCACGATCATTAAAAGGCAACATAGTGTTTGATGAGGCACAATATAGCTTAGCCAACTTTGATCATTCAAGTCCAAATCAGCTACTACAATTCCAAACACTTATGAATAAGAACTCAAGCTTCAGGTTACTCCACATTAAACAAGATTATAGTTTAAGGTTGAGATTAATTAACTCAACCAAACCAAACCATGTGTTAATTAGAAAGACACAACTTCTATCATATCTATTGCATTTTGTTGTTCTTCCACAGAAGGACATGGACGTATTCAAATATATATATGTAAAAATATTCTATTACTGTGACGATGACATGTATCTAAAAGGATTCTAGCACAAGTACTGAACAGAAGCTACAAAGCATTAGCTCCCCTAATCTAAGTAACCAGTAACAGGATCAGCAGGCCCTAATCCACTTAATCAAATATTACATGAAATTGAGCATCAACAGGCTCCTCTCCTTATCTGCACGAGCACAAGCAGGAGCATAAGAAGTCGAAAGCTTGCATTTTTTAGGTTTAGACACGGATTGGAGATTATATCGGAAGCTTACCATGGTGTGTGAACTTGAAGTGGGTAGATTGAAGCCGTGGAGGATGGTCTCCATCTCCAGCGCCGGCCTTAGCTTCAGCCACGACCCCCTCTGTTTCCTTGCCGTGGCGGTACGCATCCCCCATGGACGGCCAGAAATGCCCGTCTTCGTCAATTGTTGCCCGGGCGAGACAGGGAGGCGGAGGAGGGGCTCCCGAGCCGCGAGCTACATGGCGGTAGATCCCTCGTTGTTGTCGTCGTAGCAGCGGAGGCCCGTGCACGAGGGAGGCGAATCGAACAGATGGCCCCGTGGAGGCGCCATGGCCACGGGATCCCCTACTGCTGCTGCTCCGCTAGGGTTCGGGCCGAGGCGATGGGTGGAGGGTAGGAAACCCGTCCAGGAGGGCAAGAGATGGAGGTGAAGGTGGCCGGCGAGGCTGGGCTGGGTGATGCCGGCCGGCGGCTCGATCTGGATCGGGGTGGAGGGCGGCGCGCCAGAGAGAATGGGGAGAGAGGTGGGATGCAAGAGAGAGAGAGGTGGTGGGCTGCGACAGAGAGGGGAGGGCGGTGGTAGCCTAAGGTGGGGGAGACGGAGGGGCTGGGGCGGCTGCCGGCGCATGAGGATGGGAGGTGTCGGGAGGGAGAGAGGCGTTGGGTAGAGGTAGGGGGACTGGTGCTGGTCTCGATCAAATCGGGCTGACCCAGGCGAAAATTCACCGATCACATATGTGGTCACCTACCTCCTTGGCCTGAGGAGTTACTTGAGGCGATATGACCATATCGCTACCATATTATCAAATATAGGAGGCGATATAACCATATGCCCTGCATATTCGTGCACCTACCAACACACGGGCCCACACAGATTATGCGAGGCGATTCGCCCATATGCTCGCCTATCTAATATATAGGAGGCGATATGAGAATCGCCTATAATATGGGGTTGCTAGATTTAGTCCGTATAGGGATTATAGGAGGCGCATTCTTATCATATGCGCCTCGCCTATTTTTATACTAGAGGCGCATGGAGAAGGAGTGTGCCTCGCCTATTTTATAGGAGGCGCATATGGTCTAAATGTGCCTCGCATAAGCATGTCTCCTATAGCCTTTTCTCTAGTAGTGAAAAGCTCAGGTCTTTCTAGACACTTTGTTTTTATTGTTTCATGCACTGTTGTGTTGTTATTGGAGCGTCTTAGTTTTTGTTTGGTTTTCTTAGTTTTCTTGAATAAAGTAGTTTGAACCCCCATTCTCGCTGTGTTGTTTCAAATAAGTTGATTGGTGTTGGAGAGGAGTAGAAAGTTCTTGCTTGAATAGTACAAGAGGAGCTTGCTTTGACCGTGATTTAGGCTTTATCATGTCATGCTAGGTGTTGTTTTGACCTTATGCTTAGTGATTATTGCTGTAGCATGACTTGTTCCAAACAATTGGGATTGCTTAGTGTGCCTTGAAGGAATCATGCGTTGTTTTAGCATACAAAAGCATAGTATTGTGGTATTCTCCTTTGATGCTTTTTTGGGTTAACTTGGCACATGCTCACACCATGTTATGACTATGAATAAGTCACCATAGCCTCTATGATCATTTAGCCCTTGACTTGTAGTACCACTTTATACTTTGATTAGTAATGTTTTGTTGCTCTGCATGATTATGGCCATTATTGCTCTCTTACTTGGTCGCTCCAGTCTTTTGCTAGCCTCCACTTGTATGAGTAAGCTCTACTCATGCTTCCAACTCCCAAGAAACCAAGTTATTCCAAAGTGTCCAGGATAAACTCCTATGCATGGTGTGTTACACCATTCCAAGTATATTCTTGTTTTCATCTATCTTATAATTAAAAAGTATTTTGTTATGTGAAAACTTAGTGATTAAAGCTCTCACAAACTTGATGGCACACTTTATATTTCTTGACCCTAATAAACTTGAACCATTGTGTCATCTATGTTGTATATTCTTGTACTTATACGTTAGAATTAGCATAACCGTGTTGTCACAGGAAACGCTTTCAACATTGCACTTGTACATTATACACAGTTGATATCATGCTCTTTTGTCTATGGATGTTGTCGGTGTGAAATAAAAGGGGAGCTTGTAAGTCCATGGAGTTATGTATATGTGTTAGAGAAACGCCTGGGCTGCTAGCCTAAGCCATGCCTAATCATGGTGGAAACTTGCAACATCACCATAGTGACATCTATGAAACATTCTTCTTATAAAAAAAGAGAGACATTTTGAAAAGAGAAAAGAGAGAAAAAAGAACCATATTCCCATAGTAAATAAGAAGATTGCTGGGATGCTAATTGTCTGCTTGCCTTGTCATTTTGATTATGGGATAGCTCATGTATCATGTACAAGGGGTACCCCGTTGGCGGTTCTCTATGATACACATATACTTACTATGACAAGAACTTACAGGTGACTAAAGTTGAGTAGCATGAGGAGCGACCCTCATATTCAAGGGACATGAGATTGCCAACTTATACTTTGTCAAGCATATACTATAGTTTGTTCACTTTAACCTTAATCACTTCTAGATGCTTATGATAGGGGCAATGAGAGCTGAAAGCTAACAAGTGCCATAATTTTTCGAAGCTCTTTATGAGACTTTAAATCCCTGCTTCCCTTTATGAAGGGCCTTTCTTCCACCATTATATTGAGTCTCCACCTTCTATCCTTAGGCACCAATTAAGAGAACATAGTTGCCATTCTTAGTTCTATGTGCATTGTCCCAAAACTTATTGATTGATGCATATTGTTGATATTGCTTGTTCTTGTGCTATTTGTATCTAGTCACTCTTATGAACATTGAAGGTGTCCTATGCATCTATTTGCTACTCCATGAGGGACAAGCTGAATGCCACTATGCCATGTTTTATGTATGTGAAACAAACAAACGTTTTACAATGCATGTTATTCATGATCTTTGTTTGTAACCTTTCATGTTGCATGCATAGTTACTTTGTCTTACTGTTAGAACTCCATCTTTCATGCTCATATTTAGAGTTCTTTGATCCCAGCTTTCAATGCTTGCAAATGGTTTGATCTTGATTTTGATGGTACATGTCACCTCAAAAATTATTCTTTTTATCACTTACCTACTCGAGGACGAGCAAGAGTTAAGCTTGGGGATGCTTGATACGTCGGAAACGTATCTATCATTTTTGATGTTCCATGCTTGTTTAGTATCTACTTTGGTTTGCTTTGTCTACACTTTGAGTTGTTTTTATATGTTTTCTGGTAATAACCTATTAACAAGATGCCACAGCAGGCTTGCACATTTTCTTCATTTTGGTTCCAGAAAGGCAGAAAATCAATATTCTCGGAATTGGACGGGACAAAGCCAAAGTCAATATTTTACCGCGGGGAACACAGAGCCAGAGTACGAGATGGAGGGGAGGCACCAGGGGGCCACACCCCCAGGTGGTGTGGGCTAGGGTTAGCCGCTCCTGGGGGGTGTGACACCCCTGGCTGCCCCCTATCGTCTATAAAGACCCTCCGATGCCAAAACCCTAAGTACCTGATCAATATTACACGAAACCGTCTATAGCCGCCGCCACCATCGTCCCTAGACCGGGGGGATCTGAAGCTCTTTCCGGCACCCTGCCAGAGGGGAGATCATCCTGGAGGCCTTCTTCTTCATCATGCCAGCCTCCAGTATGAAGCGTGAGTAGTTCCAACTTGGACTACGAGTCCATGTAGTAGCTAGATGGTTGTATCTCCTCCTTTGTGTTACCATGTTTAGATCTTGTGAGCTCCGTTCATGATCAAGATCATCCATTTGTAATCATGCATGTTATGTTTGCGGGGATCCGATGGATATTGAGATTACTATGTTAGATTGATTAATGGTGTTGTCTTATTGATTCTATCATGTCTGTGTTGTTTGTGATCTTGCATGCTCTCCGTTTCTAGTAGCTATCTTGGCCAAGTAGATGCTAGTGACTCCAAGAGGGGGTATTTATGCTAGATAGTGGGTTCATGCCTCTATTTAATCTAAGGGAAGTGATAGAAATCTCTAAGGTTATAGATGTGACATTGCCACTAGGGAGAAAACAACGATCTCTTGTTCATGGAACAAGTGGATTGTTTACCTTACACACTTTGCTTAAAGCATTTATCTGTTGCTTGCAACTTAATACTAGAGGGGGTTCGGATGATAACCTGAAGGTGGATTTCTAGTCATAGATGCAGTTGGATGACGGTCTATGTATGTTTTTGTATTGCCCAATCGAATCTCATAGGATCATGAATGTCTAGTATTGCATTGTTATGCCTTGCTCAGTCCTGTCAATTGCCCTGGTGTAATTTGTTTACCCAGCATGCCATGTTTGTTATCTTAAGGAGAACACCTCTAGTGAACTATGGACCCGGTCCAATCTTTACCATTGATACATCTTCCACTGTTATTGTTTACTTGTTGTAAACCACTATTACCTTCCACACCATATAGTTAATCCTTTGTTACAACAACCGGTGAGATTGACAATCTCATTGTTCGTTGGGGCAAAGTCTTGAGTTTGTGTTGTGCAGGTCTCCAAGTTGCTAGCAACACCTTTGAGTCGTTTTCTTCCTCCTACTGGTTCGATAACCTCGGTTTCTTACCGAGGGAAAGCTTGCTGTTGTGCTCATCACACCTTGCTCTTGGGGTCTCCCAACGAGGCGTCAATAAAACGCCAACAAGCAACCTCTCTACCGCTTCGCCAAAGATAGGATAAAGATAATCGGAGTTGAGATAACTCGGCTCCATGCAGCCGGGTTTATTATAGAAGTGTTTCACCCAAATTGGCTATCTAATCCGGTGTTGGTTGAAAAGAAGAAGGATGGTCCGAATGTAGCAGTCATATGGCGCATGTTTATCGATTACACGAACCTGAATAAGGCGTGTCCTAAAGATCCTTTTCCTTTGCCAAGGATAGACCAGGTTATTGATTCGACTACGGGTTGTGAACTTTTATCATTTGTAGACGCATATTATGGTTTCCACTAGATACCGTTAAACTCAGCTCATCAAATAAAGACTGCATTTATCACCCCATATGGGGATTATTGCTATCATATCATGCCATTCGGCTTACGCAATGTAGGAGCAACGTACCAAAGGTGTATGCAAAAATTCATACACGATCAGATTGGCAAAAATGTCCAAGTATATGTTGATGATGTGGTTATAAAGACCAAAGAGATCCGTGTGCTCCTAGATGATGTCCGACAGACATTCGCGAACCTCAGAAGATTCCGAATGAAACTTAACCTGGAAAAATGTACCTCTGGTGTACCAGCCGGAAAATTACTCGGTTTCCTCGTATCGAGCCAAGGTATTGAAGCAAATCCGACTAAAATTCGTGCCATATAACGAATGGATCTACCAAAGTGCCTCAACGATGTCCAGAAGTTTACAACCTATCTGGCATCATTGAGTCGGTTCGTAAGCCAGCTAGGAGAAAAAGCATTGCCCTTGTATCAATTGATGAAAAACTCGAATAAGTTTATTTGGAGCCCACAGGCCGATAGCACCTTTCATGAATTAAAGAGAATGCTAGCCTCTGCATCAATTTTAGCCTCACCACTATTGAAAGAGCCGATGTTGCTCTACATAGCAGCGACCAACTGAGTCGTGAGTGTTGTGATAGTGGTAGAACGATATGAAGATGGTAAGTCGGTGCAGAGGCCAATATATTACTTGAGTGAGGTATTATTAGCTTTGAAATAAAATTACCCGCACTATCAAAAGATGGCATACGGCATATATATGTCGGCTAAGAAGCTGAAACATTATTTTGAAGAACACCCTATCTAGGTGATTTGTGAGGCACCAATAGCCGAGATAGTGGGCAATAAAGATGCCAACGTCCGAATAGCCAAATGGGAAATTGAGTTATCTCCCTATGCTCCTCAGTTCGAAAGGCGGGATGCAATCAAATCTCAGGCAGTGGCCGACTTTTTTGTCGACTGTGCCGAAATGCAATATGAGCCGCCACTGCCTGATCCGAATTATTGGACGATGCACTTCGATGGATCTAAATTAAGAAATGGGCTAGGAGCCGGGACAGTACTAACCTCACCCAAAAAAGATCAATTGAAGTTGTAGGGTTCGCAGTATAGAAAACAAAAAATTTCCTACGATGGGAACAACTATGTACCAAGATCTATCTACTAGATACAAGCAACGAGCGGATATACATCCGTAGAGAACATACCCTTGAAGATCGACAAATCTTAACGAGGTTGAACTCGTGGTTGATGTAGACGATCTCTTGCCGATCTCAAGATCGAGAGAAAGTCCTAGCACCGCAAATCAGCGGCACATCCGTGCTTGCACACACGTCCGAGGCACCGAGCAACCTCTGCCTCCTCGCTCCAGCGATGCAGCGGAAGCACAACTCTTTCTTGCCGAATAGCCACCGAGAACATGTATCTCGCTAGTCCGAGCCATGGGGAATAAATACTAGAGGGGAGAGAGATCCTTCACGAGGAGGTGTGAGTGAGAGAGAGGGAGGGGGGCTCCTTTTATAGGAGGAGGGGGCACCCCAAGGGGGTGGCCGGCGCATGGGGGTTGCGCCTTGCCCTCCCTCCATTGATGTGGGTGGACACTCCACTCACAAAAATGCCTTTCAATTTCCTCCACTCAAACCCCCACTCAAATTCCCATTAAATTTCCACCAAATTTAATGCAAACTCTCATTAAATAAAACTCCTTTTATTTATTCAGAATTTTGTCAATTACTTTAATGACAAACATTCACATATAACCCCTTGATAGTATTTCATTTCACATGCAAAAACACTTTCTGCAATTTCACTCGAAAACCTGTTTCGGTATCTAGTGAAATAAATTCTTGCGCTTGTTATTCTTTCCGGCATGAAACTTTTGCTCCAAATGGATGTCAGTGTCTCTTAAGTGTGTCACCCTACAGTTCGCGAATAATGCGGACATGATCGAGACCCCTCTCAGATCAATAATCAGAAGCGGGACCTGGAGATCCATACTGACTCCCACACATTCAGCGATGACTTTCTTGTGATCGCGAGAACCTTTTACGCTAGTATCTTAATCCTTTTGTTTCGCGATATATTATGTGTCCGAGATTCGATCATCGGTATCTCCATACCTAGTTTGATCTCGTTAATGATACGTACTCTTTTCTCGTTCCCGTGATATAACATTCTAGTGATCAAATCACTTGCTTGCAAGCTAATCAATGTGATATCACCGAGAGGGCCCAGAGCATATCTATCCGTTATCGGGATGAACAAATTCCACTCTCGATCAATGTGCCTCAATATAACACTTTAGTAGTACTAAACTCATCTTTATAATCACCCTGTTACGGTGTGGTGTTTGATGTTATCAAGATACTCTTCCGGTGTTAGTGATTCACATGATCTCATGGTCTAAGGATTAGGATCACTTCGTATGTTGTTATAGCAATATAAACTCAATGACTTTGATCGTAATGCTATACTTCAGATGAATGTTCATCACACCATTACACTAATGTTTTGACCTCGTTATTAACAACATCCAATGTCCATGATCAGGAAACCTTGATCATCTTGTTAATCAGTGAGCTAGTTTATGAGAGAGGCATAACTAGGAACTTTCTGTTTGTTTATTAAACACACATGTATTAATGTTTCCGTATTAATACAATTATAGCATGCAAAATAAACATCTATCATATACTTGGAATATACATAATAACCACTTTATTATTGCCTCTCAGGACATATTCCCTTCAGAAGTATGTGCTGCAAATACACTTTGTTGCATCAAACAACGTAGCCGAGTATGAAGAACTTGTTCATGGCCTAAAAATGGCAAAATAAATTGGCATACGTCGGATTTTATGTTTCGGTGATTCGGACCTAGTAGTCCAACAAGTTTCAAGTCACTGGGATGCACTGGATGCAAACATGACATTATACAGATTCCATGTGCAAAATATTAGCGGTTATTTTGATGGATGTGAGTTTCATCACATACCTCGGGCGGAAAATGATGCGGCAGATACCCTATCAAAACTTGGTTCCACCAGACAATCAATTCCACCTGGCACTTCCTTAGAGCATTTGAGAAAACTATCAATTATACCCTCACCAGTGACCAAGTCAATACATCTCTCGGCAGATTTAGGATCCGAAGTAGTCCCAATGGAGATAGATAAAAGGGATCAATGGAGTAACCCGGGGACGAACTCGGCAAACCCGGGGACTGCCTCGCAGAACCCAGGGACTAATCAAATTAATCCGGCAGAAGTTATGTCGGGAGAAGCCATGGACATTGATGAAACAACTACCTCGGCGCATGAGGTACCAGAGTGAGTACGGTCGATATTTCTGTTCCTCAAAGATGAAATCTTGCCGAGTGACAAAGTCCTCGCTAGGAAAATTGTGAGAAGGGCAAATATCTACACAATAATGAACAAAGAACTATATAAGAGAAGTGTAACAAGTGTGCTGCAAAGGTGTGTTACCCCGACAGAGGGGCAAGAAATCCTTTTATATATACATCAAGGTGAATGCGAACATCATGCTTCATATAGAGCCCTAGTGTCCAAAGCATTCCGACATGGGTTTTATTGGCCCATTGCACTAAATGAGGCACTAGAATTGGTAAAGAAATGCAATGGTTGCCATAGATATGCCTTCATCCGAATTAAAAACAATACCCATCACTTGGCCATTCGCTGTATGGTGCCTGGACATGGTCGAACCATTTAAGCGGGCTCGAGGTGGCATGACTCATGGTCATGGTGGATAAATTTACAAAGTGGATCGAGGTAAAGCCTATAAGAAAATGTGATGGGCCCATAGCTGTGAAATTCCTTAAAGATATCATATTAAGATACAGATACCCGCATAGTATCATTACGGATAACGACACAAATTTTGCAGAGGGAGCTTTTGCTCGCTTCTGCCGAGATAAACACATAAGACTAGACGTGGCATCAGTTGCCCATCCCGCATCGAACGGGCAAGTTGAACGATCCAATGGACTTGTATTGTCCGAGATAAAACCCCGGCTCATGGAGCCACTACAATGGTCAGCGGGATGTTGGATTGAGGAACTCCCGACCGTATTATGGAGCATGAGGACAACTCTAAATAGATCAACATGCTATACGCCATTCTTCCTTGTATATGAGGCAGAAGATGCATTACCAGCTGACATAGTGCATGATTCGCCTAGAGTCATCCAATACACAGGCGTCAAAGTGAATAAAATATCCCGGCAAGGCGCCGAAGTGAATGAAATATCCCGGCAAGACGACGTAGATTTATTAGAAGAAGCAAGAGAAATGGCTTTATCCAGATCGGCCATATATCAACAAGATCTCAGACGCTATCACAGCAAGAAAGTGAATCATGAGTCTTTCGAGAGAGAGATCTAGTGCTTCGGCTAATGTAGCGCACAACCGACATGCATAAATTATCACCTCCATGGGAAGTTCCATTTATTTTGAGCAAAGTATTGCACAAAGACGTATATTATCTCATAGATGCTCAAGCACCAGAGAGAAATAAGGCGGACAAATCAGGAGATGAGTCAAAGAGGCCATGGAATGTAGCTCTACTTTGTCCTTTTTACACTTACAGGAAGTGTATTATATCATATTACCATATGTCGGATTGTATGTCGGCAATGAACTAATCAATGAAATTTCGGCACCTCGAGCTATAACTCGGGGACTGCCTTGTCTTGCCTGTTCTTTTCTATGCATTATTATATGTCGGTTGGCTTATATGTCTAGTCCTTAAGCCGAGTTAGTAGTGTGCTGGCAGCAAAGGCCGACTCTTCGACTTACTACTGTCTGAGAATGGGCTTCAGGGTAAGCAAGATAAAAGCCGGCGAAGGCCAAACACATGAAAAACGACTAAGGAAAGGATTGTACGCGAGCCAACTCATGTTTTACAATTTTCTAACCCCTATACTTTCTGTATTCTATTATTTAGTCTTGAGCTATTGTTTATAATTTTTAAGTGTGGCTAATTTGGTCTACTTATCTCGGACCCGTAAGTCGAACGCCGCAAATGGTAGACACATGCCGAATAATTGACTTGGAATAACAACCAACATGAAATTAAGCACAACATCCGATAAGATCCAAGTTATACAAACCACATAAGTAGAAAAAGGACGGAAACTATTTTCTACACCATACACCTGGCATACTGGGGACTTAGCAAATTTTGGCATCTTTAAAATCAGGCTATGGTCAACGTTGGGTCATCAGTAGACGGAGGAACAGTAGCCTTAGGAGCAGGGGCCTCCGAAGTAGTTGCCTCGGCCACCATCGGAGAAACCTCGGCCTCGGTTGGAGCAATGACTTCGGGAGCCGGGATCTCCAGAATAACCTCGGCCTCCACAGAAGATACCTCGGCCTCAATAGAATTAACTCCGACATCTGGAACCTTGGTGGTTTTGGGAAACCTTGGATTGATCTTGAGAAGCCTCGGTCCCCTTGGAGGAAGACCGGGCCTCAGTCTCTTGATCCAAATCATCTCCTTGTTCATTCGAACTTCCGGACTCTTATTCAGCACTTTCTTCATCCCCGGAGCCTTCCCCGGATTCATCATCTTGTATCGCCTCAACATTTTCATCGGCCTCGTTTTGAAGGAAGCTTGGTCCTTCATTCCATTGATGCACATCGACATACTTGATGAGTTGGTAGGCTCGACCTTGGAGATGAGCAATATGATCTGGGTCACTAATCCAAGGGAGCTGGTGCGCAGATTCATCAAGACGTCAAGAGAAATATTTTCATACTATGAAAGTACGACTGTAAGCGCCATGTCAGTCCCTGCTCGTCCTGCGGATTCCCTCCAGAGACTCAGTTGAGTCTGGCAGTCCATCAATTTCTCCACAAGCACTTCGAACTTAGTAATCTTCGGATCATCCGGCCAGAGCACATGGAGTACTCGGATAGCCACGCCCAACAAATCTTTGCCAAAGTTCTTCATGGGCTTAATGGCATCAGCAACACTGATCAGATAATCCTCCACGGAGTACTCTTGATTCGGGTTGTTGGGGACACCTCGGTGAGCCCGGGCATCCACCATGGCTTTACTACTCACATTCTTGGACTCCGGGAAATAATCGATGGACAAAACAAAACATAAGTCAATACGGGAAATCGTCAAGTATAATTCGGCCATGTGTCACCAGATAAAAAGAGAAAACTTACGATGGATATATTATAGCATCTTGTGAAGATCGCCGGCCCAAAAGACCCTTTTCTTTTCAAACCGAGTGATGTCATCTTGATGGGATTCATTTGTTGACTCGGCTACGTCAAGGAGTTCCTTATTTTTCAGAAGTTGAAGAGTTAACCGATCCTTCTCCTTGGAGAATTCCTGATCAATCTTTTCCAACTCGGATTTCTAGGCCTGCTTCAAGGATTCAACCTCGGCACGAAGTCGAGCTATTTCGTCATCCTTCTCCTTCAACTTTACCGAATTAGCTCCTGCTTGTTCTAGAAAATGCAGCATCATATCAGGCATGGAAATGCATCTTGATGCGATGCTGCAAGGCTTTGTAATTCCGCTGAGCCGAGTCAAAAAGATTATAAGATACTTCACAAAAGCACGGATGAGAGGAGAAAATGACTGGAAAGAACATGGTCGGCTCACCTTCGAGTTCGACTACCTTCACCTTGAGTGTTGTATTCTGGTTTTCAATAGCGGCTGAACAAAGACGAATCAAAAATTAACTCGGAAGCGAAAATCAGGACAAGAATTTCAAAGAATACAACAATTAACTTACTAGTTTTCTTCAATATAGGCACCATCTTCTCATACTTTGTCAGCAATTTCCTATGAGAGAAGAGCATTTTCTGGAACTCGGCCGTGCACCGATTACAACCTAAAGACACAGAGCATTATATGGGGAATGATATTCAAAGCTAAATGTAAAGATCTGAATTAAGTAAACTTAACTCGGATCTAGATGGTTGGATATTCGAAGCTAAATATAAAAGATCCAAACCAAGTAGAACTTGACTCAGATCTAGATGGCTAGGTATTCAAAACTAAACATAAAAGATCCGAATCAAGTAAACTTAACTCGGATCTAGATGGCTGGATATTCGAAGCTAAATATAAAAGATCCAAGCCAAGTAGAACTTGACTTGGATCTAGATGGCTGGGTATTCGAAGCTAAATCTAAAGATCTGAATTAAGTAAACTTAACTCGAATCTAGATGACTAGGCATTCAAAGCTAAATCTAAAGATCCGAATTAAGTAAACTTAACTCGGATCTAGATGGCTGGATATTCGAAGCTAAATGTAAAAGACCCAAGCGAAGTGGAACTTGACTTGGATCTAGATCGCTGGATATTTGAGGCAAAAGCAAAAATTATAAGTTCTATGATTTATTGTATACATAGAGACTACACTTTATAAGCAAAGCATTTGACCGAATGATAGATCATTCGGCAGAAAGCTCGAGGACTAGTAGGCATATACTACGTTATTCAGAAAGGTAAAAGTGTAGACCAAAGTGTTTACCTCATTCATAGTGTCACTCTCAAGGATAACCTTAGCGGCGAGATGCAAGCGGCCGCTGATGTCGGAGAGATGGAAAGGCTTATTATCCGGATTAGATCCCGAGCTGCCCTCGACCTGGTCAGCAGCGTTCCAATTGTTGGCATACTCCACCAAATAACCAAGGCTTCCACCGCTCTGTGTGCGTGTCAGCATCTTGCCCTTGGCCTCTCGAGCTTGTTGAGAAGCTGCCTCGGCCGCTGGGCTCTTATGAAGCACCATTTGTGTGCCGGCGGCAGAGGCAGACCCAGATCCAGAGACATGGGCACCCTAATGAAACATCTCAAGAATACTAGGCTGATCATAGATTCCATCGAAGCCTTCGCTCTCATCAAATCCTCTACGGCATGAAGATTTTCTCCTTTCTGGATATTGTGTTTGTAAACCCACTTCTCCAACCAAAAGAGTTAGCTCACCTCCTAACCATAATTCTAAATATAATAGGGCATCCATTTGTTTTTGCGAAAAATCCACCGATCTATTAAAAATCATCAACAACAATATAAATATGTATAAAAGTAATAAAAATTACAAATAGGTTTATGTACCACCTAGCAACGACTACAAACACTAGCACGAGCCGAAGGCGCGCCGCCGTCCTCACCCCTCCATCGCCGAAGCCATGCAAAACTTGCCGTAATGATGAAAATCGTAGATCAGAAGAGACTGACCTGAAATCACATAAACAAACACCAAAACGGACCGGATACCAGGAGATCCGCTGGACACACGACTCTACACCCCATCCGTTGGTGCTAGACGCACCACCGTGGCGAGGATATGACGAGGAGGACATTATTCTGACTTTAGGATGTAGTCGTTGCCTTTCGAAAGAGGCACGATAAAACAGTCTAAAAAGAATAAAAAACCTTTCAAATGGAGAGGAGTTGTGGTCCGCCACACATCCAAGTTTCCAATGCCAGCGAGCCGGAGCGGACCGACGGCTTCACTAACAAGGGAAACGGAGCCCCATATGGGTATTTTTTGCCGCCGCCGCCGCAATCAACTTGTGAAACATAAAATAAAATTGCTGGATGCGCCGTCGCCACCGTCACCGCCAGGGAGAGGGAGGTGAGAGATACAAGGAGAGAAGTCAAGGGTTTGGCAGAAAGAGAAAAACCGAAAAGCATAATCTCACCACAAACCGACCGACATAGGCCCGCATGGCAGACACGCGACTTGCATAATGCGCGGCAGATGGCGTGAGAGCACTCCCTGGTCACCACATTTAAGCTTTTAGTTAATATCAGTCTATAACCATTTAGACGGAGAGCATGGAAACACATGAGTGAATAAGACAAGAGAAATAGTATTTTATTTTATG
Organism: Avena insularis; assembly: GCA_023614405.1. Classification (NCBI taxonomy): domain Eukaryota; kingdom Viridiplantae; phylum Streptophyta; class Magnoliopsida; order Poales; family Poaceae; genus Avena; species Avena insularis. The sequence goes on from CM042695.1 coordinate 87,296,810, forward strand.
AAAGGAAATTTCAGTAGGCACGGAAACCATATTCGATCGCCGTCCGCCTAGCCCAGATGGCGCTCTGCTGGAGGCCATGCATAGCACGCGCAGCGGCAATCACCGACATTTCGATGATCCGTCGATGCTAGCATCGCTCTCTCGTGCTCTGCCTCCCGGCGAGCCAACATGGCCTCCATCTCGGCCACCAGTCCGCATCCCGCTCGGCCTCCACCGCAGCGCGCTCCTTCGTCTCGCACCAAACGCGCTCCCTTGCTGCAGACCGGCGCAGCGTCCTTCGCCACAGGCTCTCCATGCAGCTGGCCTTCGAGGGACGCCCTCGATCCGACATCCTATGTGGCGGTATCAGCCTCCTCTTCGTCCATATCCTCCTCGTTGTCTACCTCCTCCTCGTACACAAGTCCCCAAGCCGCTGCCGCCTCTGCCATTCGGTCCTCCTCAGCTGCATCGTCGGCGGCACGTTCGGCCTGCTCGCGCATCGCGGTGTCCTCCGCCTCCTTGCGTGGCGGCATGGTGAAGCTCGTGCACAGTGACCATGGCGGTCTTCTTGGCCATCGACTCCTGACCATGTCCTCCTCGTGGTAGATCTTGCGCAGGGTCGTGACCTCCTTGGCCTCCGCCTCCTTATCCTTAGTCACAGTGTGGTGAATCTTGCGCACAACAAATAGGGCGTCCTGGACAGGACCGGCTCTATGTCTTGCGAGACCCTAGGCGAAGTCAACTGTATGGGCCCTTAATACTAATATATATAAGTATATCAATAAAAAATAGATATATATGTTCTATTTTCACTTTCAAAATAAAAGTTAACATCTAATCATGCATTTTAGTCCGGATTCAGATTCTTGACTTTGCTGCCGGAAAATATTTTTTAAAGCACCTTTTTATGATTTGGTAAGTTTAATCTCTTGATTTTTATTCCTTTTCACAGGACTTCTGTCTCGGCACCATATCACCTAAAATTGCGAAGGAATTAACTACATCTTATAAAAAATAAAGATAAAATTAGAATCCTAAAAGGCAAAGGACACGCAAGCAAACGGGGCCAAGATCTAATATACCAGGGTCAAGGGCAGAGGGGTTCGGCCGTTCCGTGGCGTCAGGAGGAGGGAGATCAATCGCTGTGTGGCTGTGTTGATCGGGGCGCGATCCTCGTCCCCTTTGTGGCGTCGTGCCTAGTACGTCTCGACACAATTGACTCTTCCAGGAAGCCATCACTGCGCTGATCAAATAGGTATATCGCACTGTGGGCTTTTGCAAAAAAAAAAATTCAAAGCAGATATATATGCAACGGGATACACGTGAGTATAAATTTTTGGGCCCCTCCTTTTCATGAGCCCCTGGCCGTTGCCAGGGTCGCGATGGGCTAGAGCCGGCCCTGGTCCTGGAGCACCGCCGACTCGACCACCTCCCCCAGCGCCTCCTTGGCCATCGTGCCTTCACGCTCGAAGACGCCCACCTCCTCCTTGGCGAAATGGTAGGCTAGCTACATGGCCTGCAATTCCACATCCTCCTCGGAGGGCTACATGAAGCGGATACGGTCCATCTCCCTGAAGGCGGTCTAGTTGATGATTTTAGGACGAGACAAGGCAGGATGATATTTTGATGACGCTTGGGGTGGTGCTCCTCGCCGTGCCGGCGGCTGTGATTTATATCCCTAGCCCGGCGCGGGAATTTTCCGGTCATAAGCGAGAAACCACCACAGCGCAGGCGGGAAGCCGGCGGGGGGATTGACAACGTCCCATCGCATTAGGGCATGTACACTTCAAGACGTTTAGACAGGCCCTTAAGTGATTAAAAGTAATACGTACGAAAAATAAAAGGAAACCAAGCGTCTCATCCCTCAACGCCAGCCGCTAACACCGGCTTTAAATATGGTTTGATTGCAAGCCCTCCGTAAGGTTCGTTGCTGATCAAAACGGCTGGCTGAAGGGAAAAAAAAGATGGAGCGTCCGATGTTTTGTTTTGCGGCAACTTAGCTAATTTTCTGAAATCTATCGGAAATATGGCAAAACCGCCGGGAATCTAATCCTAGCATCCGCGTTATACCTGCCCTTAGCAGTAGGCCGGAAGATCAAAATGTGTCAGGCCGCTTCCGCGACCTAATTTTTATTTGTTGGCGTTCTAACAAAAACGGTTTGTCCACTTTAGATCGCGCGGCTCTACATGCGCTGAAGCATTTTGAGTAGGGTGTTCGATCACCGTCCTACAGCTGGTGCGTGGCGGCGAGCATAGTGGACCAAGTGTTTTTCATCCTTGGTGTCAGCTATGTTTTTTTTTTTTGAAAAAGGTGTCAGCTATGTTGGATCTTCGGTGAAATACAATTTTGGCAGAGACATTGCAATTTTTTTTGTCTCTTATGTAAAGTTTTTATACTCCTGTCCATAGTATTAACTTTATCTAGATTTGTACGTATCTAATTAAATATTTATACTACAATAGATATATTCGTATCTATACAAAGTTGAAGCCATACCGAAGTAAGTACCAGATTGTAATTTCTCTTTTCATTTGGGTTCATTACTGTAGCAGCTGATCTTAGGAGGAGACATCTCCTTGAAGGCGGTCTACTTGATGATTTTAGGACGAGACATGGCAGGATAATGTTTTGGTGGCGCTTGGGGTGGTGCTTCTTCCCGTGCCGACAACTATAATTTATAGCCCTAGCCTGACGCGGGAATTTTTCGGCCATGGACGAGAAACAACCACGGCGCACGCGGGAAGCCGGTGGGTGGATTGGCAACGTTCCGTCGTATTAGAGATCCTTAACAGTGGGCCGAAAGATCAAAATGTATCGGGCCGCTGGACGCTCCGCAACCTAATTTTTGTTCGTTGGCTGACCCATTCTACCAGAAACTGTTTGGGTGTCCACTTTAGATCGTGCGGCTCTACATGCCCTGAAACATTTTGAGTACGATGTCCAATCGCCGTCCTACAGCTTGTGGTAGCGTGGCGGCGAGCACATTGGGACAAGTGTTTTCATCGTTGGTGTCAGCTATGTTGGATCTTCGGTGAAATACAATTTTGGGAGAGACATTGCAATTTCTTTTCTTTTTTGTCTCTTATGTAAAATGTTCTTATACTCATGTCCATATCAATGACATCAAACTTTATGTAAATTTGTACATATCTAGGTAACTATAGAAAAAAATGTGTTCGTATCAGAACAAAGTTGAGGTCATACCGAAGGAAGTACCAGATTGTAATTTCTCTTTTCATCCGGGTTCAATACTGTAGCAGCTGATCTTATCAATAGAAAAAAGCAGTGGCCCTTTCGTGACCTTTCCTTCGAAGGATCATATTTCTCTTGGTTCTTCTTCTACAGTCTTCAGCCAACACTCTTCTACGTTCAGAGCCCACTACGAAATGGAGGCCGAAAGGAGCCAAGAAAGGACCGACGCCGAGATCGCGCGGCCGGCACCGCCGGCGCTGCCATTCACGGTGTGGTTCCAGCTTTTCTTGCTCGTCCGCGCCTACGACATCGCACTGCGAGCTGACGGCACCGTCAACCGCTTCTTCTTCTCCTTCGGTGACTGGCAGACTCGCGCCAGGGCTCGCCCGGACGCACTCGGCGTCCGATCCACCGATGTCACCGTCGACAAGTCCCGCGGCCTCTGGGCGCGCGTCTTCTCTCCGGCGGAGGCCGGATCCCCGCTCCCCGTCATCGTCTACACCCACGGTGGCGGCTTCGCGCTGCTCTCCCCCGCCTCCAGGCCCCTTGACGGCATGTGCCGCCGCTTCTGCCGCGAGCTGGGCGCGGTTGTCGTCTCGGTCAACTACCGTCTCGCCCCCGAGAACCGCTACCCTGCCGCGTACGACGACGGAGTGGACGTGCTCCGCTACCTCAGCACCACCGGCCTACCTGACAGCGTCTCGGCCGATCTGTCCCGTTGCTTCCTTGCGGGGGACAGCGCCGGCGGCAACATCTCCCACCACGTCGCCAAGCGCTGGATCTCTTCACCGCCACCACCACCCTGTAACCCCATCCGTCTCGCCGGCATCGTCCTGCTGCAGCCGTACTTCGGGGGCGAGGAGCGGACACAAGCGGAGCTGAGGCTGGAGGGCGTGGCGCCGGTGGTGAACATGCGAAGGTCAGATTGGTCTTGGAAGGCGTTCTTGCCCGAGGGGACCAACCGTGACCACCCGGCGGCGCACGTGACTGACGAGAACGCTGAGCTGCCGGAGGGGTTTCCGCCGGCGATGGTGGTGGTCGGCGGGTTCGACCCGCTACAGGACTGGCAGCGACGGTACGAGGGTGTGCTGAAGCGGAAGGGGAAAACGGTCCAGCTACTAGAGTTCCCGGAGGCTATCCACGCATTTTACATGTTCCCGGAGCTCCCCGACGCCGGTAAGCTCCTGAAGGAAGTGAAGTCGTTCATCCAGACCAACACGTCCAATCTTTAGGGCGTTGCTTGACTAGGCACCCAAATAATTGAGCTCAGTTGGTCTTCGATTGTCAAATATAATTACAGTACAAGTTGGTTCTCTTTTGCAAGTGCGCTTAAATTTACAAAGTAACTTCGATATTTTCGTTTCCAATTTACTTATCCCTCTACTCTGCAATTTGTTCATGCATGAGCATTACAGAAAATTATCCAAATTTGGGGGTTAGGTGCACAGCTAGGTTATATGGTTCGACCCCTCCCCTCCCCTCCCGCGGCGCGCCCCAGGGCGCCGCCGGGGGGCCGTCGCCGCCGCCCAAGTTCTCCCTCCTTCTCCGGTCTCCCTTCCGCCGCCGCGTGGCGTGATGGCGGCTCTGGTGCAAGGCGCTAGGAGGGTGACGAGGATTCGATTGACTTGGCGGCACCAGCGGATGTGCTCGGGCACGGTGGTCGGACGTCGATCTGGACCAGGCGGTGGCCATTGCCGTCCTTGGATCGTCCTCTCGGGCGGAGGAGGCTGGTCGTGGATCTCGATTCCCATCTAGATCCGGTGCTTCTGGCCTCGGCCAGTTGCGGCGCGATTGGGAACCGGCCGGCGGTGTGGGGATCGTTGTGTTGGATCTAATAAAGGTGGTAGTCCTTTGATTTCTTTCACATGAAGACGAAGATCTGCTTGATGTCTGCCCTCCTTGATCTGGTCTGGAGAGGCGGGTTCTGGAAGGCTCCGCCGGCGAACTTCCATGGACATATCTTGCCTGAAGATTGCTGGATCGGAAGGTATTCGGTCGCGCGCACCTTGTTTTTCTGGCCGTTTGGTTTCGGTGGGAGTGTTGCGAAGCTCTGTTGTTTGTTTCCACCTAGTGTCATGCTTAGAGCCATGGTGATGTCAGATGCGGAGAATGTCAGGAAAGTGGAAATTTAAGGGCAACAATGAATATTTTTGTTCTTGTGGCGACAAAGATCTAGCTGCGTGATCTGGGACTCGTTGCAGCGACTGTTGGTGCGGGAAGACAACATAGAGGAGTTCCCAGTCTTATCTTGCAGGGTGAAAATCCAAGATCTGGCCTTAGCTGGTTGTGCCTAACAATGACCTTGTTGAAGACATTGTTTTGTGAGTAAGGACTTTCTTCGGGGTGAAAACCTATGACCTTTGGTCGGACAACGATGGCGCTTGGGCACTGTTTCCTTTTTGAAGGCGTTGTTATTGGAGTGGAGGACTACTGGTGTTGTTCTGATGGTGTCACTGTCGTTTCTTTAAGGATTAGTTCTCTGTAGCGGGACTTTTCTTTTTTGTAATTTCTCTTTCTTTTTTCCGAGCTGTGTGCATCCGTAGAGCCGCTAGGGCATGCGTTGTTGCAGAGGCTGGGTGTAATTGGTGTCCTTGTGATATTAATATATACTCTTTTCCAAAAAAAAAGCTAGGTTATATAATTGCAAGCTTTATGCTTAGGTAGAAGGGGAAAGTGTTCTCTCCTCGATACAGATTCTTTTTAATAAAGGGCGCTTTATATTACTTAAAAGATTTAAGCATTAGATATGGCTTCTGCATAATTAGGATGCACATATAGGCAGTGAGTCTAGCTCAACTAGTCGGGAGAGTGGATGTAAGAACTCAACACCTGAGTTCAAATCCTCATGAAAGCGAATTAAGGTTTCTATTTATAATTGAGGATCGTCATGGCCGGCGATATAGCTGCAAAGGTGGATGTTAACACGTCGGTCACATCATTCATGCGACTCGTGCTCGATATTTTGATCATACTGTGTTCTAAGATCATGCATGTACATGCTACGCTCGCCAACTCAAACTCATGTGCATTGCAGTGCAACATGGCTTAAGCCCACCGTATGCGAACGCAGGTATGTCTGACACCCGTTCGTCACAACATGCCTCATACCGGAGAACTTTCTTGGTTGTGCACATACGAGAGGAACACTATCATTGGAATTATTGAAATTATGTTGTTTAGGGATCATCTTATTAATGCTACCGTCGAGTGTTTAATACTTAGCACACAACAAGATACACACAACAATAATACATCAAATATAAATACGATGCGATATGGTTCTTCGCGTTGTGATCTCCATTCGGCGCTTCCGGGTCCGGCGCCTCCGGGTCCTGCGCCAGGGTACCGGCGCCTCCGGTATTCAGTGCACCATCATGATAACCGTTACTACGACTTAGCAACAGGAAGTAAACTACTTTACCTTTACTATGACCATATCACATCACAACGTCCCTGCAAAACAAAGTTAGACGTCTCTACTTTATCTTTTGCAAGTTTTACGTGGCTGTTAGGGCTTTTGCGCAAGAACCGTTCTTACCTACGAACTTCAACCACAACGCTGATTAGATAATTTTTTATACTACATCCCTTTCGGGGCACTCCTTTGTAAATGCTATATCAACTATTGAGAGAAAGAGATAGACACCCGCTAGCCACTTATATGGTACAAGCCATATGTTGAGCGTGAAACGAGTCTCGCGTAAGATTGGTCCAAACCTCTTTATCAATCAATACCGCGATATAAACAAGTACACGTAGGGTAACAAATAAAGATTTAACGCCCACACGTTACAACTCATGGGTTCTACCCATACTAGCAGTACTACATATAGATTGGCTCTGATACCACTGTTAGGGTTCGAGGGAAGAAAACAAAATTTCTTACGAACAAAACCTAATGCCAGGATCTATCTACTAGTAATGCAGTAATGGAGGGGATACGGTATTCATACCTTTGAAGACCGATCGTGGTTAACGTACCGCGAGGAACATGGTTGAAGAAGACCCCCCGACACTGACCACGAGGTCACGAAGTCCAACGACTCCGACAACTCCTAGCGCCGAAAGCACGGCGCCGCCAGAGGGAGTCACACACGTACGATGCTTGACGAAGACTCCCTCTTCTACCCGATCCAGCTGAGATTACAAAAGTAGATCTCCCGACTCTGAATCCTGCAGTGCAACGGCGCTCCGCGGTAAAGAACTCCTCGCTCGCACACCCCTGACAAGGGGGCCATGGTCGCGCGCGCGAGAGAGAGAGATAGATGGAGAGGGAGGGAGAGAGAGGCTACAACATTCATTCTCTTTATTTTCTGGTGTGTTTTAATCCTCCTATGGGCGCCTCTCTATATAGGCGGAGGGAGGGGCTCCCTCCACCTTAGGTGCCCCATGTGGGACTAAAAAACTGGAAAAGGGGGCAATTCCCGTGCCCAGCTGGGTGGGCTGCCTGCCCACTCGCGCGGCCCAAGAAAAAACAAGAGCAGGTAAGGCGGTGGCCGGGTGGGCCGGCCTGCCCACCCCCACGGTCTGGCAGCGAGCGGTTCTGGGCGTGATCGTCGCCAGGGTGGCCAACCCGTATCTTGTGATTATCGCCGTGGCGGGAGGTGGCGACAGCGGTGGCGGTGGTGCATGACGCGGCCTGCGAGATCCCATTGGGCCGGTCGGCCAGGCTGCAGCGGGTAGTTCTTGATGTTGTGGTCCGCAGATTGTTAGCCCACTTGGGCTCGTTAAACCAGCCCCTTTGATTTTTTTCCTTTTGCCTTTTTCATCCGTTTTTTTCAGGTAGGGATTTTACCTAATAAGAAAGGTGCCTTTATAAATATTTATTCCAATATTTATTTAGAATATATTAATTCACAATTAACATATAATAAATATATATTTAAATCATAATTTATCCGAAATTCCTTTCGGTCCCTTTTCCTCTATTCTTTCTTCAAACACCTTCGGATCTCTCCAGAACATTTCTGGTTTCTCTCTTCTCATTTTTTTACTGATTCCAAACAAGCCATTAATGATCTCTAAGCTTCGTCAAGCCCTTAAGGGTTATACCCAACAATTCGAGAACACTCCAGACATGGTCAAGACTCCTCTATGACCAGTGATCAACAATGTGACCTGGATGCCCATGATGACCACTTGTGTATTCCACGAAATTTGTCGTTGAACCGTAAACACTGTGTCTTATTCCTTTTGTCTTTGTGATACTTGAATTGTCCGGGGCTTGATCAAATGACATTACCATGTTAGGTTTAACCTTGTTACCGACAATAGCTACTTTACTCGATCTGATAAGTGATATCCCTCGTTACCTAGTCACACGTTGCGTACCTTATGAATATAACTTATCTGAGTTGGCCTAGAGTATCTTCCGTCACGCGGTTGGAAAAATATCGCTCTTGACACATATGCCTCAACCTGTTCCTATGAATACCCAATGTCACCCCTATGATCACCGTTCTACCGAGTGACGTTAGGTGTGTAGGGTTCAAAGCATAGAAAACAAAAAAAAATCCTACGATGGGAATAACTATGTACCAAGATCTATCTACTAGATACAAGCAACACGCGGATATACATCCATATAGAACATACCCTTGAAGACCAACAAAGCTTAACGAGTCCAAACTCGTGGTTGATGTAGACGATCTCTTACCAATCTCAAGATCGAGAGGAAGTCCTAGCGCCGCAAAACAGCCGTGCATCCGTGCTCGCACACACAGGAACCGAGCAATCTCCGCCTCCTCGCTCCAGCGATGCAGCGGAAGCACAACTCTTTCTTGCCGAATAGCCATCGGGAACATGTATCTCGCTAGTCTGTGACCATGGGGAATAAATTCTAGAGGGGGAGAGAGATCCTTCACGAGAAGGTGTGCTTTGAGAGGATGAGAGGGGGGCCTTTTATAGGGGAGAGGAGGGGCACCCAAGGGGCATGGAGCCCAGCCATGGGGGCTGCCCCCACCTCTTCCACATTCATGTGGGTGGACACTCCACTCACTCAAACGCCTTTCAATTTCCTCCACTCAAAATCCCACTCAAATTCTCATTAAATTTCCACAAAATTTAATGCTAACTCTCATTAAATAAAACTCCTTATTTATTCAGAATTTTGTCAATTACTTTAATGACAAACATTCATATATAACCCCTTGCTAGTATTTCATTTCACATGCAGAAACATTTTCTGCAATTTCACCCGAAAACCCGTTTCGGTATCTAGTGAAATAAATTCTTACGCTTGTTATTCTTTCTGGCATGAAACTTTTGCTCCAATTGGATGTCAGTGTCCCTTAAGTGTGCCACCCTACGGTTCGCGAATAATGCGGACATGATCGAGACCCTTATCCGATCAATAATCAGAAGCGGGACCTGGAGATCTATACTGACTCCCACACATTCAACGATGACTTTCCTGTGATCGTCGGAACCTTTTACGCTAGTATCTTAATCCCTTTGTTTCACAATATATTACATGTACGAGATTCGATCATCGGTATCTCCATACCTAGTTTGATCTCATTACTGACATGCACTCTTTTCTCGTTCCCTTGATATAACATTCTAGTGATCAAATCACTTTCTTGCAAGCTAATCAATGTGATATCACCGAGAGGGCCCAGAGCATATCTATCTGTCATCGGGATGAAAAAATTCCACTCTCGATCCATGGGCCTTAACATAACACTTTAGTAGTTTTGAACCCATCTTTATAATCACCCAGTTACGGTGTGACGTTTGATGTTATCAAGAAACTCTTCTGGTATTACTGATTGACATGATCTCATGGTCTAAGGATTAGGATCACTTCGTAAGTTGTTATAGCAATATAAACTCAATGACTTTGATCGTAATGCTATACTTCGGATGAATGTTCATCACACCATTACACTAATATTGTGACCTCGTTATTAACAACATCCAATGTCCATGATCAGGAAACTTTGATCATCTTGTTAATCAACGAGTTAGTTTATAAGAGAGGCATAACTAGGAACTTCCTTTTTTTTATTAAACACACATGTATTAACGTTTCCGTATTAATACAATTATAGCATGCAAAATAAACATTTATCATAAATAAGGAATACGATAATAACCATTTTATTTTTGCCTCTCGGGCATATTCCCTTCAGTCTCCCACTTGCACTAGAGACAATAATCTAGTTTGAAAACTTTGCGTATTGAACACCTATGGCTTTCTGGTGTTCCATATACGCAACTGCAAGTGGTTAACATAATCTACGGATCTGACACTTTTAGGTCCGTGTGTATTTGCATGTCTTTGCGTCTTCACGCATCACTCATTCTCCAATGAGATGGCATTGTATAAATTTGGTCTTTCGGTGAGACCTTTAGTTCCTTGGGGTTAAATCATGTCGATACTATTGTTATACAATATATCTTTAGTGTTAGCCCGTTGTGAACCACACCTTAGTTTGATAACAAACTACCTAACACAAATTCCCTCCTTTGCTGCTACTATAGCAGTCATATACTTAGCCTTTTTGGTATAGTATCCGTCACAATGTCTTAACTTTGGAATTCATCCAAATTCGTCATGGAATCTCCTTTCCATTACATTGTGCCACCCATAATTTAAATTAAGATAAACTTAATTTGTATCTTGTGACAAAACTAGTATCAATGTAACACTTTACAATGAACTATTTGTAATTGTTTGTCACCTATACACAAATATATTCTTAGTTCTTCCAAAAGATCATAAGAATATCCTCACTATCGTCCAATGATCATTTTATGATTCATTCTGGTATATGCTCATAACATTTACAGCATAGGACATATCTGGATGTGTAGATATCATGGTATGATTGATCAAAACATCCTTGTGATTTCGCTCATCAAGTGTCAAAGCACTTGAATCTTGTTTCACTTATCAAGTGTAGATACACTTGAATCTTGATTCAATTCCTTTCATGCGACAAGAACCGTTTCTTGTCGTTTCTATATTGAACTCCTTCAATATCTCATATATGTACGTTTGGCACAACCATATTAGCGTCACAGTCTATCCACTATAGACATTCATGCTAAATATTCGGGTTTTGCCTAAGTCTTTCATCGAAATAAAATTCTTAACCTTTGTCAATAAAAGATACATCATTTCCAATCAACAAGATGTCCTCCACATAATGTATTAGAAATATGTCTCAGCGCTCCCACTTAATTTCTTGCAAATGCAAGCATCTTCATTGTCTCCAGATGAAAACTCCTTTTCCATTATGGTGAAGATTCCAACTCCGTGATGCTTACTTCAACCATTGAAGTTTGCATGCCCTTTTAGCATCCTTTGAATTTAACAAAACCCTTTGGACCTTGTCTTGTACACGTCCTAGGTAACCATTCTATTAGAATAATTTTGTTTTGTTTATTCATCTACCATATACCAAATTATATGTAGTGGTTGCTACTTTAATCCGTCCAGACTAAATATCGCTATGAAAGATCAAATCTTGTCATAGTCAACTCCTTAAACATTTGTTGTAAAATACTTTACGATATGTCAACTATTTCATAGATGTGAAACATTCATGTCTGTTTATTTATAGATCGAAATACAACCGATAGGTTTTTACACCTTTCTAGAGGGTCTTCCAAGTTCAAAACTTGATTTTTCGTGTATGGAACTATCACGGATTTTACGGCTTCAAGCCATTTGACGGAGTCAGGTCCCAACATCGCTTCTTTGTATGTAGTAAGTTTATCATTGTCAAACAATAATGATTTGTTGGAGATATGCCCTAGAGGCAATAATAAAAGTAGTTATTATTATATCTTTGTGTTTATGATAAATGTTTACATTCATGCTATAATAGTATTAACAAGGAAACATTAATACTTGTGTGATTTGTAAACTTAATTTGAAGTCCCTAGTAAAGCCTCTATATAATACTAGCTTGTTGGTTAATAGATGATTGTGGTTTCCCTATCATGAACATTGAGATGTTATTAACAACAAGTTTATATCGTTAGGAGAATGATATGATGGACATACTCCTATAGATAAGCGTAGCATAAAGATCAAGTCATTTTAATAGTTCAATTGCTATATGCTTTCTGATACATAGTAATCTAATTCCTTCGACCATGAGATCATGCATATCACCTTTACCGGATGGATGCTTTGATGACATCAAACACCACACCGTAACTGGGTGGCTATAAAGGTGGCATTGAGTGTTCGGAAAGTATTGGTTGAAACACATGGATCAAGAGTGGGATTTGTCCATCCATATGACGGATAGATATACTCTGGGCCCTCTCGGTGAAATGTCATCCAATTAGCTTGCAAGCATGTGACTGGCTCACAAGGGATCACATATCACGGGAACGAGAAAAGAGTACTTATCGGTAACGAGGTTGAACTAGGTATGCAGAGATACCAACGATCATAACCTCGGATAAGTGAACTATCGTGAGACAAAGGGAAATTGATATCGTATGTAAGTGGTTCATTCGATCGCAAAGTAATCGTAGAAATATGTGGGAGCCATATGAATTTCCAGATTCCTCTATTGGTTATTGTTCGGAGAAGTGTCTCGATCATGTCCGCATAATTCACGAACCGTAGGGAGACACACTTAAGGATTCGACGTTGTTTTGAGTAGTTATGGAATGATGAGAAAGAGACCGAATGTTGTTCGGAGTCCCGGATGGGATCCGGGATATCACGAGGAGATCCGTATGGTCTGGAGAATAAGATTCATATAAGGAAAGTCCCGTTTCGGAGTTGGGGAATGGTTCCGGTGTTTTCATCGGGAATGTTCTAGAATGTTCCGGAATGTCCGGCACTCCGGAGGGGAAGGGTACATGAATATGTTGTATCAAGTTGGTATGATTGCATCATGTACTAAGTGTCATCGCTGTTCCAAATAAAGGATTAATTCAAATCCTAGTTTGCAAAGTCAAATAGCTAAATTGAAAAGTCAAACGGCTAAATTTAGAAAGAGGAAAAGAGGAGGAAGGGGAAACCGAGTTGGGGAGGGAGTCCCTCCTCCCCAAGCCGGCGCACCACCCAAGCCGAGTTGGGGAGGGACTCCTCTCCCTCCCCTTGGCCAGCCGGCCCCTCCACCTATATAAGGAGGGGCAGGGCTCCCTCCTAGAGACACACAAGTTCCCTGCCCCAAACCCTAGCTTGGCGCCGCCACCTCCTGCAGCTGTCGTCGCCTCCTAGGGTTGCCCTAGCCGCCGACTTGGGCTGCCCCAAGCCCTAGCCGCCGGCTCTAGCACCTCCTCCTTGGTGTGTCTAAAACGTAGATCGCCGAGGAGCTCTCTCATACTCCACCATACTCGCTCCGGCTTAAGGCGAAGCCCTGCGAGATCTCCCCTCTACTTCCTACCACTGCCAGTCACGGAATCACGAGGAGAGTGCTACAACCTCCGCTGCCTGCTGGAACAAGGGAGAGGAAGGTCTTCGTCGAGTACCGAACGTGTGACCGACTGCGGGAGCACTGCCGGAACGCAGCGCCGAAAGGATCGTCTACGCGATCTTGAGATCGGGAAGAGTACGACTACATCACCCACGAGAATCCGCTCTCGTTAAACACTTTGGAATCTTCGAGGGTGAGTTATTCCATCGACTCGTTGCTACAATCTAGTAGATAGATCTTGGCTTGTTTGTTTGTATGCGGTAGAATTTTTTGTTTTCCATGCTACGAAACCCTACAGTGGTATCAGAGCCGTGTCTATATGTAGATCTGTTGCACGAGTAGAACACAATGGTCATTGTGGGCGTTGATGCTTTTATTGTCGATTGCTTCTTGTGTACTTTGCATCTTGCGGGATGTTGGGATGAAGCGGCCCGGGCTAACCTTACATGACATCGTTCATGAGACTTGCTCCACGCTTGACATGCAACTTGTATTGCATAAGTGGCTTTATGGTGCTGTTTCTCCTAGCATAGTTAAGATCCAATTTACAACGGGTGATTAACAATACTAGTATCAATGTTGTGGTTCTTGTTCGTAAGTTAGAACGACACTTATTGAAAGCCCCAAACCACGTAAAACATGCAAAGAAAGTAGAGGCGTCTAACTTTGTTTTGCAGGGGTGTGCTGTGATGTGATATGGCCATGATTGTGATTATATTTGATGTATGCAATGTTCCTTATTGTAAGTTGGCAACCGGCAGGAGCCATATGGTTGTCTTTAATTTATGTTAAGACCCGCGTGTCTATTCAAAGTAGTTGTAATAGTTGAAGCCGGTGGACGATAACCATGGAGAAGCGTCATTGACCTTGATGCAATGCCGGTGATGATGGAGATCATGTTCGTGCTAGAAGATGGAGATCGGAAGCACAAAGAAGAAAGGCCATATCATATCACATATTATGAATTGCATGTGATGTTAATCCTTTATGCATCTTGTATTGCTTAGTAGACAACGGTAGCATTATAAGATGATCCCTCATGCACATGAATTTCAAGTCATAAAGTGTTCACCCTTAGTTAGCACCGTTGCTAAAGCTTGTTGTTTCGAAGCACCACGTGATGATCGGTGTGTTAGATTCGCAAGTGTATACAACGTGAGCAAGCCAGATTTGCTCATGCGAAAACTAAGGTTTGATCTTGACGAGCCTAGCATGTACAGACATGGTCTCGGAACACGGATCACCGAAAGGTAAAGCATGAATCATATAGTAGATATGATGAACATGTCGATTGTTCGCCATTGAAACTATATCAACTCGTGATGATCGGTGTTGATGTGGTGGATTTGGTTCGTGTGATCACTAAAACAATGTGAGGGATATTGCTTTGAGTGGGAGTTCACCTAGATTAAATTTATTAATTTGAACTCAATTTGTCATAAACTTAGTCTAAACTATTGCAAATACGTTGTAGATCAATGGCAGCCCCTACCATCAATTTTAATGCGTTCCTAGAGAAAGAAAAGTTGAAAAACAATGGAAGCAACTTCATGGATTGGTTCCGCAATTTGAGGATTGTCCTCACTGGTAATTTGACCTATGTGTGGATGCACCGCTGGTGACCCACTGCAGCTGATGCTTCCGATGAAGTAAAGAATGTTTACCTCACTCGGAAGACTCGGTACTCACAGTTCAGTGTGCTATCTTGTATGGTTTAGAATCGAGCTTGTAAAAGGTTTGAGAATTCAGACCCATATGATATTGTCGAGGATCTCAAATTGATCTTTGAGACTCATGACAATTGAAAGCTATGAGGCTTCGAAAGTTCTTTAACGCAAGATGGAAGAGGGCAGCTCGTCGTGAGCATGTGCTTAAGATGTCCAGGCACGCATAAACAAACTTCAAAGCTTGGGTATTGTGATTCCCAATACTTTGGGGATTTACCGTGTCCTCCAATCACTACCACCAAGTTACAAGAACTTTGTGATGAACTACAACATGCAAAACATGAACAAGGCGTTGTAACTCTTTGCCATGTTGAAGTCTGCGAAGTGGAGATCAAGAAAGAGCACCAAGTGTTGTTGGTCAATAAGACCACCAAATTCAAGAAAGGCAAGTCTAAGCAGAAGGGACACTTCAAGAAGGGTGGTAAGAAAGTTACCACGCCGACGAAGAATACCAAGGCTGGACCTAAGCCTGATGCTGAGTGCTTTTACTGCAAGGGAGAAGGTCACTGGAAGCGGAATTGCCCAAAGTACTTGGCGGATTTGAAGAACGGCAACATCAAGAAGAAAGGTATATATGATATACATGTTATTGATGTGTATCTCACTAGTACTAAATAGTAGTGCACAGGTATTTGATAATCTTGGTTGATTTGCTCATATTTGTAACTTTCAAAGCAGTCTTTGCGAATAAACGGAAGCTAGCGAAGAACGAGGTGACGATGCGCGTTGGAAACAGATCAAAGGTTGATGTGATCACGGTCGGCACGCTACCCCTTCATCTACCATCGGGATTAGTTTTATACTTAAATAATTGTTATTTGGTGCCTGCGTTAAGCATGAACATTATATCGGGATCTTGTTTATTGCGAGACGGTTACTTGTTTAAATCCGAGAATAATGGTTGTTCAATTTATATGAGTAATATGTTTTATGCACATGCACCTTTGATAGATGGTCTATTCTTATTGAATCTCGATAGTGGAAATACACATATTAATAACATTGAGGCTAAGCGTTTGAAATCGGCGATAACTCGACCTATGTGGCAATCGCTGTCTTGGTCACATTGGAGTGAAGCGTATGAAGAAACTCCATTCCGATGGACTTCTTGAATCACTTGATTTGAATCACTTGAAGATCTGAAGCATGTCGATGGGTAAAATGACTAAGACTCCATTTTCTGGTATGATGGAGCGAGCTACGGACTTGTTGGAAATCATATATACCGATGTGTGTGGTCCAATTAGTGTAGCATCGCGTGGTGGTTATCGTTATGTTCTTACCTTCACGGATGACTTGAGTAGATATGGGTATATCTATTTCATGAAACATAAGTCCGAAACTTTCGAGAAGTTTAAGGAATTTCAAAGTGAGGTAGAGAATCAACGTAACAAGAAGATTAAATTTCTACGTTCTGATCGTGGAGGTGAATATCTGAGTTACGAGTTTGGCGAGCATTTGAAGAAATGCAGAATACTTTCATAGCTGACACCGGGAACACCACAGCGTAATGGTGTGTACGAACATCGTAATCGAACTCTCTTAGATATGGTTCGTTCTATGATGTCACTTACAGATTTACCGCTATCATTTTGGGGTTATGCATTAGAAACAGCCGCATTCACTTTAAATAGGGCACCATCTAAATCCGTTGAAACGACACCGTATGAATTATGGTTTGGGAAGAAACCTAGATTGTCGTTCCTTAAAGAAGTTACAGCCGGACAAGCTTGAACCCAAAGCGGAAAAATGCGTCTTCATAGGATACCCAAAGGAAACTATTGGGTATACCTTCTATCATAGATCCGAGGGCAAAATCTTTGTTGCCAAGAATGGATCCTTTCTAGAGAAGGAATTTCTCTCGAAAGAAGTGACTGGAAGGAAAGTAGAACTCGACGAGGTTGTCGAACCTTCTCTCGAAATTGCGAGTAGCGCAGCACCGGAAGAAGTTCCTATGGTGCCTGCACCAATAAGAGAGGAAGCTAATGATGATGATCATGAAACTTGATTTGAAGTTGCTCTGAGCCTCATGGTCAATGAGAACTCGTACCACTCCAGTTAGTGCGATCCCGTTATGAGTGTCATGTTGGTGGACAACACCGATGACCACGAGACATATGAGGAAGCGATGATGAGCCCAGATTCAATAAATGGCAAGAAGCCATGAAATCCGAGATTGGATCCATGTACTAAAACCAAGTATGGACTTTGGTGGACTTACGGATGGCGGAAGGTATCGAGAACAAATGGATCTTCAAGAAGAAAGCAGATCTTGATGGTAATGTTATCATCTATAAAGCTCGACTTGTGCAAGAGGGTTTCGACAAATTCAAGGAGTTGACTACGATAAGACTTTCTCACCCGATGCGAAGCTAAATTACGTGAGGATTATGTTAGCAATCTGCATATTATGATTATGAGATATGGCGGATGGATGTCAAAACAGCATTCCTCAATGGAGACATTGATGAAGAGTTGTATATGATGCAACCCAAAGGTTTTATCGATCCTAAAGATGCTAACAAGGTATACAAACTTCAACGGTCCATCTATGGATTGAAGCAAGCATCCCGAAGTTGGAATCAACGTTTTGATAAGGTGATCAAAAGTTTTGGTTTTATACAAACTTATGGAGAAGCTTGTATTTACAAGAAAGTGAGTGGGAGCTCTGTAGCATTCTTAATACTATATGTGGATGACATATTATTGATTGGGAATGATGTAGACCTTCTTAATAGTGTCAAGGAATATTTGAATAATAGTTTTCAATGAAGGATCTTGGCGAAGCAACTTACATATTAGGCATAAAGATTTATAGAGATAGATCAAACGCCAAATATCATTGTCACAGTACATATTTGGACAAAGTTCTAAAGTGGTTTGGATTGGAAGATAGCAATAAAGGGTTCTTGCCCATGTTGCCAAATACGACCTTGAGTAAAACTCTAAGTCCGACATCGGCTGAAGATAGAGAAAGGATGAGTAAGACTCCCTATGCCTCTGCCATAGGATCTCTAATGTATGCCATGCTATGTACTAGACCCGACATTGCATATGTTAGTTTAACTAGCAGATATCAAAGTGATCCAGAGTGGATCATTGGACAATGATCAAAACATCCTTAAGTACTTGAGAAGAACTAAGGATATGGTTCTTTCTTATGGAGGTGATGAACAGCTCGTTGTTAATGGTTACACCGATGCTAGTTGGAACACCGATCCGGATGATTCTAAATCACAATCTGGATACGTATTTATATTGAATGGTGCAGCGATTAGTGGAGGAGTGCAAAGCAAGCGTTGTGGCGAGATCTTCAAGCGAATCGGAATACATGGCTACCGAGGCTTCACAAGAAGCGATATGGATGAAAGAGTTCATTCTGAGCTGGGTGTGGTTCCTAGTGCGCTGGACCCAATGTCTATCTACTGTGATAACATGGGTGCCATAGCCAATGTGCAAGAACCAAGGTCACACAAGAAGCTGAAGCATATCAAGCTATGTTTTCACGCTATTCGAGAACATATCCAAGATGGGGATATAAAGATTTGCAAAGTACACACAGATCTGAATGTGGCGGATCCGTTGACTAAACCTCTCCCGAGGGCAAAACATGACCAGCACCAAACTGCCATGGGTGTTCGGTATATTACCATGTAATCTAGATTAGATGACTCTAGTGCAAGTGGGAGGCTGTTGGAGATATGCCCTAGAGACAATAATAAAAGTAGTTATTATTATATCTTTGTGTTTATGATAAATGTTTACATTCATGCTATAATAGTATTAACAAGGAAACATTAATACTTGTGTGATTTGTAAACTTAATTTGAAGTCCCTAGTAAAGCCTCTATATAATACTAGCTTGTTGGTTAATAGATGATTGTGGTTTCCCTATCATGAACATTGAGATGTTATTAACAACAAGATCATATCGTTAGGAGAATGATATGATGGACATACTCCTATAGATAAGCGTAGCATAAAGATCAAGTCATTTTAATAGTTTAATTGCTATATGCTTTCTGATACATAGTAATCTAATTCCTTCGACCATGAGATCATGCATATCACCTTTACCGGATGGATGCTTTGATGACATCAAACACCACACCGTAACTGGGTGGCTATAAAGGTGGCATTGAGTGTTCGGAAAGTATTGGTTGAAACACATGGATCAAGAGTGGGATTTGTCCATCCATATGACGGATAGATATACTGGGCCCTCTCGGTGAAATGTCATCCAATTAGCTTGCAAGCATGTGACTAGCTCACAAGGGATCACATATCACGAGCGAGAAAAGAGTACTTATCGATACGAGGTTGAACTAGGTATGCGGAGATCTGACAATCATAACCTCGGATAAGTGAACTATCGTGAGACAAAGGGAAATTGATATCGTATGTAAGTGGTTCATTCAATCGCAAAGTAATCGTAGAAATATGTAGAGCCATATGAATTTCAGATTCCTCTATTGGTTATTGTTGAAGTGTCTCGATCATGTCCACATAATTCACGAACTGCGGGGAGACACACTTAAGGATTGACGTTGTTTTGAGTAGTTATGGAATGATGAGAAAGAGACCGAATGTTGTTGAGTCGAATGGGATCCGGGATATCACGAGGAGATCCGTAATGGTCCGGAGAATAATATTCATATAAGGAAAGTCCCGTTTCGGAGTTGGGGAATGGTTCCGGTGTTTTCATCGGGAATGTTCTAGAATGTTCCGGAATGTCCGGCACTCCGGAGGGGAAGGGTACATGAATATGTTGTATCAAGTTGGTATGATTGCATCATGTACTAAGTGTCATCACTGTTCCAAATAAAGGATTAATTCAAATCCTAGTTTGAAAAGTCAAATAGCTAAATTGAAAAGTCAAACGGCTAAATTTGGAAAGAGGAAACGAGGAGGAAGGGGAAACCGAGTTGGGGAGGGAGTCCCTCCTCCCCAAGCCGGCGCACCACCCAAGCCGAGTCGGGGAGGGACTCCTCTCCCTCCCCTTGGCCGGCCGGCCCCTCCACCTATATAAGGAGGGGCAGGGCTCCCTCCTAGAGACACACAAGTTCCCTGCCCCAAACCCTAGCTTGGCGCCGCCACCTCCTGCAGCTGCCGCCGCCTCCTAGGGTTGCCCTAGCCGCCGACTTGGGCTGCCCCAAGCCCTAGCCGCCGGCTCTAGCACCTCCTCCTTGGTGTGTCTAAAACCTAGATCGCCGAGGAGCTCTCTCATACTCCACCATACTCGCTCGGCTAAGTGAAGCCCTGCGAGATCTCCCCTCTACTTCCGGTACCACGCCGTTGTGCTGCCGGAATCACGAGGAGAGTGCTACAACCTCCGCTGCCTACTGGAACAAGGGAGAGGAAGGTCTTCGTCGAGTACCAAACATGTGACCGACTGCGGGAGCGCTGCCGGAACACAGCGCCGGAAGGATCGTCTACGCGATCTTGAGATCGGGAAGAGTACGACTACATCACCCACGAGAATCCGCTCTCGTTAAACACTTTGGAATCTTCGAGGGTGAGTTATTCCATCGACTCGTTGCTACAATCTAGTAGATAGATCTTGGCTTGTTTGTTTGTATGCGGTAGAAATTTTTTGTTTTCCATGCTACGAAACCCTACATGATTTACTCTCAAATCTCAGCATTTGATTGTTTTATCCGACCTACTTGGTTCAATAAAAACCTAGATCTTCGTGACCACAACCTTTGAGGCACATAATCTTTGAGCATTATGGCTGCCTCTGGAACGATTTTCGGCGCTACGCAACTCAGCACATTTAGCTAAGGTTCGTTAAACTTATCAAAGTTCTATTGTCCTCCCACTTAACTTTTACAAAAAAATCCTTTTTCAAGGAACTTCACGTTTCAAGCGACTAACCCTTTTGTCCTTGGTGTTATGGAGGAATAACCAATTGTTATTCGAAATAACCTACAAAGACATGCTCATCCGACTTCGATTATAAACATCTTACTTATGTTTAGCATACCAAAATTTAAGAAATGACAATTTGGGTTTTTACCCCAAACCATAACTTCCATGGTGTCATTTCAACGGATCAAGATGGAGCTCTTTTCAGTGTAAAAGCGATAGTCTCTAAAGCTTTTAATCTTTAAAACATAATGGCAGTTTTATAAATAACACCTTTGATCCAACCATGTCTCACAAGGTTTCATTACAAATCTCAAACACTCCATATTCCTATGGTGTTTCGGGAGATGTAAATCTAGGTGTTTTTGCTAAACTTGTAACTCAAATAAATCCCTTTATGATAAAATCATAAATTATTTTACTTTCTTGTTACAATGATTTTTCACTTCATCTTGAAAGTCTTTGAACATTTTCAAATATTTCACACTTATTTCTCATTAAGTGAACATTCACTCAAATTTCTGGAGAAAGCATATGAAGTTGAAATCCATCACTTATGACTATACATAATGGACTACATACATCGATATGTATAAATTCCAATATTTTAGTCGTTCGTTCTTCTTTGGCCTTTGAACGAAGTTTCAATTATCCCAAGGAGAGTCTCATAAGCGTCACTTGATCAAATCAAAGACTCCAAATATCCATGAATATGGAGATTCTTCATGTTTTCTTTCCAATATAATTTAAATGGCGATGTCACTTCATAAGTGATCTTTCAATCATTTGTCTTGCAACATTTTAGCATTAGGTTGTATGGATGTGATTTCTCCAGCTAGATTTGTAAATTATCCATCTTATATGGAATACGGTAATTATTTGAACAACCTTTGTTCTCATAATACCTGATTTAAATAACAATTATTAAAACAAATCTTGGAGGCAAGCTTTGGTGTCAACGAGAAATACAAACAATGGTTTGTTTGTTTTCGATGAGCATCATCACATATTCTCTTGCTAGTTACTTGGGCCATTGTGGTTCATGAATTTCGTCGTTCTGTATGAAATTTCATACCAACCAATTCGGTATTCAATACCCAAGAACCACATTGTTTAACAAGGAAAGAATACAACCATAACATGTATATCATCTATATATCTAAACTGGATATTTCCAGTCTTTTCTTTTCTGCCAAATATATTTATAGATTCTCTTTCAGCATTTCCTTTTTCCTTTTAAAAGAATCTCTCAACATCAAAAGTGGCGCCATATACATGACACATAGTCCAAAGCGTGTATATTCAAATAATAATACCTTTGGACTTGCACTTTGAAGTAGATCACCATCATCAAAATGATCGGCATTCTTTCAAAATCCATTCTTTAATAATATTTAGTGTAGTAAACACTTTACATACATCTTCTATTCATCCTTATCATGGCGACTTTCATGATCAAGCTCTGTAAGCTTATAAAGACAAATCGTGAGTATAACGTTACTTTCCAAAACCCTTTTGCATGATTAGGATGTCTAGCATCTCCAACCTTTGTAAATTTTCATCCAATATGATAACATACATTATACTCTATCATATTGCAACCAAAACATTGTTTCGGATATCGTTATATACTTACACATGATGGTTTACGAAACAATTCTTTCAGCTCCTAGATAAACTTGGTATTAAAACAATCAAGAATCATGGAGGCAAACATGATACTTAAGATACTAACACTGGAATTGTTACTCTTGATTTAATACTAATTATTAAATTTCACGGAGTAAACATAGTTTGCTGAAAGTTTGCAATAGGACTTTAAACTTTAGATTGACACTCAACACAATACGATACTAGTTAAGTAAAGTAAATATCCAGAATCTATAGTTCTATTATCTCAATTACAACTATACATAAGGTGGTGAGCGAATGCCAATGACTACAACAAATTATGCAAATTCAATTTGATTTAATTTATGATAAGTTGAGTTCTTCTAATCCAAATTAGAAATGAACTCCCACTCAAAATCGACATCCCTTGTGTCTTTTAGGTGATTCCATGAACCAAATCCACTACACCAAGTCCGATCATCACGTGAGTCTGTATAGCTTCAAAGGCGAGCATTAAATGGGCATCATATCTTCCATATGACTCGTGCTTAACCTTCCGGTCCATGTTACGAGGACATGTATGTACATGCTAGGCTCGCCAAGTAAGAACCTTAGTATTTGCGTGTGTAACTGTGTTACACCCGAGATATTCTCGTGGATTCAAGTACACCCAATCATCACGTGATGTCTTGAAGCGACGAAACATTGTCGGTGCATACTTAAGGAAGAACACATTTTTATCTTGATATCTAAATGAGGGATCATCTTATTATGCTAATAAAACACCAAACAAGCAATATAAGATGCAATCAAACATCACATGTTAATAAGTGAAATGATATGGTTCTTGCACTTTGATTTCCATCATGTGCATCATGGTATGATCGCCATCATACCTCTATGTGTAAGGCCAATGTCTATGGAACTTAAACATTATGTGTGTTGTAAGAGTATCGACGTATACTTCTACTTACAACATCACCATATCATGACACTAGCCCAGCAACAATCTAAACTAGACGCCTCTAATTTATCCATTGCAAGTTTTACGTGGCTTAGGGATTTTGAAGATAGAACCGTTCATACCTACGAACATGAACCACAACGAGGATAACCAAATTGTTGAAAACTCGTTGCAAATTAGATATTGACTATATAGTAGGAGAGACAGACACCCGCTAGCCACTTATGCAAAACTACTTGCATGTCAAGCGTGGAACAGGTCTCATGTGCGAGGACATGTAAAGTTTGTCCGGGCCGCTTCATCCCACTATCCCACCAATATCCAAAGTACAACAAAGAAGCAATAACATGATCATCATCGCCCACATACTCATATGTTTACTACCCGTGCAAAGCATCTACGCATAGATCCGGCTCTGATACCACTTTAGGGTTCGCAGCATAGAAAACAAAAAATTTCCTACGATGGGAACAACTATGTACCAAGATCTATCTACTAGATACAAGCAACGGGCGGATATACATCCGTATAGAACATACCCTTGAAGACCGACAAAGCTTAACGAGTCCAAACTCGTGGTTGATGTAGACGATCTCTTGCCGATCTCAAGATCGATAAAAAGTCCTAGCGCCGCAAAAGCAAAAGCGTCGTTGCTCAACACACGTCACGAGGCACCGAGCAACCTCGCCTCCTCGCTCCGGTGATGCAGCGGAAGCACAACTCTTTCTTGCGAATAGCCCACTGTGAACATGTATCTCGCTAGTCAGAGACCATGGGGAATAAATTCTAGAGGGAGAGAGATCCTTCACGGGGAGGTGTGCTTTGAGATGATGAGAGGGGGCCTTTATAGGAGAGGGGGGGAACCCACGGGCATGGCGCCCAGCCATGAGGCTGCCCCACCTCTTCCAAATTCATGGGTGGACACTCCACTCACTCAAATTCCTTTCAATTTCCTCCACTCAAAATCCTCAAATTCCCATTAAATTTCCACCAAATTTAATGCAAACTCTCATTAAATAAAACTCCTTTTATTTATTCAGAATGTCAATTACTTTAATGACAAAAATTCACATATAACCCCTTGCCAGTATTTCATTTCACATGCAGAAACACTTTCTGCAATTTCACCAGAAAACCCATTTCAGTATCTAGTGAAATAAATTTCTGCGCTTGTTATTCTTTTCGGCATGAAACTTTTGCTCCAATTGGATGTCAGTGTCCCTTAAGTGTGCCACCCT
This sequence comes from Avena insularis, assembly GCA_023614405.1. NCBI lineage: Eukaryota > Viridiplantae > Streptophyta > Magnoliopsida > Poales > Poaceae > Avena > Avena insularis. The sequence goes on from CM042695.1 coordinate 87,321,781, forward strand.
ACGATTCGCGAATAATGCGGACATGATCGAGACCCTTATCCGATCAATAATCAAAAGCGGGACCTAGAGATCCATACTGACTCCCACACATTCAACGATGACTTTCTTGTGACCGTCGAAACCTTTTACGCTAGTATCTGAATACCTTTGTTTCACGATATATTACATGTCCGAGATTCAATCATTGGTATCTCCATACCTAGTTTGATCTCTTTACTGACATGCACTCTTTCCTCGTTCCCTTGATATAACATTCTAGTGATCAAATCACTTGCTTGCAAGCTAATCAATGTGATATCACCGAGAGGGCCCAGAGCATATCTATCCGTCATCGGGATGAAAAAATTCCACTCTCGATCCATGGGCCTCAACATAACACTTTAGTAGTTTTGAACCCATATTTATAATCACCCGATTCACGGTGGCGTTTGATGTTATCAAGAAACTCTTAGGTGTTAGTGATTGACATGATCGATGGTCTAAGGATTAGGATCACTTACGTAGTTGTTATAGCAATATAAACTCAATGACTTTGATCGTAATGCTATACTTCGGATGAATGTTCATCACACCATTACACTAATGTTGTGACCTCGTTATTAACAACATCCAATGTCCATGATCAGGAAACTTTGATCATCTTGTTAATCAACGAGCTAGTTTATAAGAGAGGCATAACTAGGAACTTCCTTTTGTTTATTACACACATGTATTAATGTTTCCGTATTAATACAATTATAGCATGTAAAATAAACATTTATCATAAATAAGGAATACGATAATAACCACTTTATTATTGCCTCTCGGGCAATTCCCTTCAAGGTGCTATCAAGGTATTCTTGGAATAGAGAGATTAGATATGGTATCACGGTCCAAGGAAAGAGTCACTACGTTTCCTAATCATCATAACTTGAACTATGTGACATGATCGTGATACGATGCTATAGTTAGGGTATATTCACCATCTCATTCTCTAATGAGATGACTCCATTGTCAATTGCTGCCGAGGCACCAACATGATCAGGAAATCTTGATCATCCGTTGACCAATGAACCAGTGAATAGAGTTTCACTGGGAACTCCTGGTTGTTTGTATATCACACATGCATTGGCGTTTCCATTCAATACAGTTATAGAATGATATAAAACTTAATCATAAACTTTATGAAATGTGCTAGTAATCAATATTATTATTTTTCTCTAGGGCACATTCCCTTCAGTTTGAAATGTTTTTGGGTTGAATGCAAGGAATTAAATAAAACAAGTAAAAAGAAATCAAGTAATAAGAATGTGTGGAATGGTGGTTGAACTCAATAGGTCTAAGACGTTCTCGGGGATGTAGGATACACCACTAGTATGTTGTAATTAATCATAATTAGGATAACCTATTTCTTATGTCATGATATGTGTGGAGAGAGTTTGGTAATAAGATGTTCACTACAAGGCTTGTAGGCAGTCACTTTGTTGAGCCAAGAATGAGGCCATCTCTAAAAACCCTTTGCACAGGCGGTCACCATCTGAACCATCGCAATTAAGGGTCTTCCCATGGATATCGTAATTAGCTTAGTGAATCTCTCTTTGTTCCCCCTTTGACCGTGATGGTAGCTAGCGGCGCTTCTAGTCACAATAGCTTCCGACACGCTTCCAAACACGTCCAAAGTGTTTCACCCTCTTCTTTAGACCCGAAGGCAAATGATATATGGCCAACTACACATACCATCTAAAGGGAGAGAGCAAACACATACCATAGATCAATGGATCAAATACACAAGTAATAGATCATCTTTATTTCATCATTTCATAATAATTCTAGGGTTTCTCCATCTACCCAAGAATGAAGGGAACTACTCACACATGGAAGCAATCAACAACATCATCATAATCAAATAGAAGGATAAAGGTAATGGAATTAAAATAGTGGAAACCACAATTGAATCTAGAATTACAACAAGATCTAATGAATGGAAATTGGGGGTAGAGATGGTGATGGAGATGCAGTGGTTGATGATGTAGGGGATGATGTGTTGTCCTCCAATGATCCGTGCAGACAAGGTTGCCCTTCTTCAAGTTCCTCTTCGGATCCCATTTGGTGTGGTTTTCATGGCTGAAGGTTTCTCTGAATGCGGATCTATGATCTGTTTCGCGAGAAGGAAGTATTTGTGAAGGCGGTCCTGGCGCGGAGTAAGTATGAAGCGGTATGGGCGGGCTCCGCCCATACCCTTGGTTGTTATGCGGTCTAGAGCCTCCTAAGCGCAAGCAATTCCTCTAGGTGCGAAGATAATCAATAAAATTACTTTTATCACTTTAAAATATCATATTACAGTATAATATGATAGTCTCAATTGATATGTTCATAATAGACTTAGTAAATTGGGATCCTATTGAAACAAGGACAAAAAGGTGCACGCAAAAGCAGTAAAATACTAAAAACCCTAATCTACTTATGCAAAAAAAATAAGTAAAAATACTCCAACTTTGGACTCATCAAGCATCATCACCGAAAGAAGACGGACCACCTCGAGCTTGGTGAGAACCAGCACTAGCAGCCAGAAGCACCCATAGGAGACCTTATTTGGAGGGATGCTCCACACAGCCAGCTCATATGCATCACCGCTTGACACCAACGGGAAGCGTCAGAGCAGGGGGTGTGAGAGGAGATGGGTCTGGTCACCGAAAACCATCTTCCTACCCTCAGACGCCAAAGAGGCAAAACACGGCAACAAGCCAAACTAACCTAGCTACTGCTATCTGAGGGCAGGTCCCTCACCCAATATTGCCACCGGCGGTCACCAGAAAGGGGGGGGAGGGCCTAATGGCCTAGATCTGGGAGAACCAAGGCGAGGGGAAGGAGGGGGTGAGAGCAGTGGTATTGGGGCAATGACACACACGTGTTGGTGCATGCAAAATGTTGCATGTATGGATACCTCGATCGGGGCAAAGAAAATAGAAAAATAGCTACTTTATGTAAAGGAACAACTAGCATAAAAAAGAAGAGGAAAGGGATCGATCAAGCTGCTAGCTAGAGCTAGCTCATAGATACATAGATGCACAAATTGAAGACAACAGTATAGTACATCGGCGAGTCACTGGGCTGCATGGACAACTCAAAAGATATTTCAACTTTGTCGCGGTTACCAATGATTTCAACCACGGGATCCTCTGTCGCCTCAACTTTGGAGGAAATGACTATAGAGGTGCCCTCATCTCCATCTTCCGGCAGCTCCCCAAGCGAGTCGGAATCATGGCCATGCTCGGGCCGATTAAGAAGTAAGCCTCGTGGATTGACCAAGATGGAAATTTCCCCTCCAACTTGGAGAGATATTTTCTGAGCCCTTCCATGTGATATGATTTAGAAAGCAAGGTGATGCGCTACTCGATCAAGTGTTGATCGAGTTAGTCTGACTAAGTTAGATGGATGGGGATACAGCTAAGCTTTGGGCAAAGAAATGACGTATCATAGAAATGAGAAAAGAGATATAAGCTAGCCTGCTGATTACCACCAATATCGTGAGTCAAAGGGAATTAGATAGTTGCCACATTGAGGGAATCACATACGTTTGGGAGCTGAAATTTTTTCCTAGAAGCCACTAGCATCTTGATGGTTCTGAGCATCGTCTAATTGAACGGCGTCCAGCTTGCCTTTAGCATGTAGAATCACACACTTAAGATACTAGAGCTAGGCAGATTTCTATCTGTATAATCTGTATATTCTATTTGTCTATCATATTCCTACTAAATGGAGACTTGGCTAAATAAGGACATGTGTCAATATGTTAGACCCGCTTCGACTAGGGTTATGGTTATGGACTAAAGGGACACTTGGTGCCCCTCGCCTACTTCCTATATATATAGGTGAGTGGGGTGGCGGCAAAAAAAAAAGACTGAGTCTGTGCCCTAGTGCTTGACACACAAGCCACCTCCACCTCATCCCGGGGCATGGCAGGCTAGTACCTCCCATCGCTCCTCCAACTCATATGTGTGGACAGCTTGAGGCACATGCGGAGGCTATAGACAATAAAGTGAGCCAAATATGTTGCAGAAGGAGCTCACCGAAGTCGGAGCCATGATGGAGAACAAGGATTCCACTACCCAGGCGGCGCGACATCAACCGGAACTACGTGTCTAGCTGCAAGAATCATGGTCATCCTCCCGAGCTGGATCTTTGGTGAATTCTTGCCGCAAGTTGGTTGGAGGAAAAATATTTTACTTTTAGTTCTTCTACTTTGCTAGAGCCTAGCAATGGTATCAGAGCTCCGTCTTGTGGTTTTTGGCAAAGTTCTTGTACTATTCTTGCATGGAGATGATTTGATTGGATCATTTATATCAGTTTTCATTGAATTTTCGATCTTTTGGTCTTATTAGCTTCGGGTGCATCTTGTTTGGTTTGGCCAAGGGTTGGTTAGATCTAGATGAGATCTGATAGATCTTGATCAGATCTGGGAACATGGAACATGGACTAGATCTATGACCCAACCTTTGTTCAAAAATAGGCCGAATCAGCGATTACTAGGCCGATTAATTGCTACTAGGGACCTGACCGTGTCGATTACCATTAATCCTTTGTGTTAATCGTTTAGTCCGATTAATAGGTCTGACACTCCGATTACTAGGTATGTTCCCAATTAACCACTACACTTGGTCAAAAAATTTGCAAAATTATCAACACATATCGCCCATCCATTTTAGTCCGCCCCAATGAAGTAGGTTTTGTGAAGCTCCCGTTCGATCCGCCTCCGAGAGCTTGATTTCAGCCATCACCAACTAGTTCCTTGTCATTGTTGATTTCTCGTAGTTGCCGACCGGACCTCGGTCTGAGCTCGAGGCCTTGAGGATCTCATCCGGGAGCTTAAGGCTGAGGATTCATACGTGTTTTAGGTGCTAATTTTTGTAGTTTGCACCGATTAATAGCCGACCGATTAAATCAGTTAATCGTCCGAATTCCGATTAATCGCTACTCCCAAGCCAACCGAGCTGCTAACGATTTCCGATTTCCTTAACATTGGACCCAACCACTAAAAGTTGTATTACTTGCTAGGTGATGGGGATATGCCTACCGGGGTATACCCAACAGGACATTTCCTACTGGTCCAGGTGCGGTGAGTGGGCTGCGGAATGGCCACTGGATCAAGATCTGGCGTGGACTCAAGCATTTGGAAGATGAAGGCCAGGCGTGTAGATAGGCCCGATCGGATTAGGTTAAAGAATCGCTGAAACCTTAACTGATTGAGTTGAGATCTATAAACTCTAGGGAGGTGAGTCTATATAAACCTCCATAGAGGGCGCATAGAGGATCGTTCCATCATACACCCAAGCGACTGTTGCCTAGCCGAGCTCGCCCATTGTACTCTCACCATAATACAATCTAGCGAGGTAGGTCTTTACCCTCCTCAGGGGCGAACACAGGTAAATCCTTGTGTCTTAGCCCTCATCTACTTTTGAGAATGGCTGGCCGCCCTTGCCCATGTTCTACTACTGCGCTGCGTTAACATACGCCGTGGTCATTCCCACGGTGGCGCATACCGTGGGGCCTGGCGGTCGGGCGGGTGTTCTGGGCGAGATCCAATCTACCCATCAGCGAGACAATCACCACCAGCGCGCATGATCGCAATCGAGATGCTCCGGATCTTGCCTAGCAGCTCGTCGGCGCGACCCGTCACATAGCATGATCCTGCGGTCGGTACGATCAGCCTCTTCGTCGGCCTCACCGGCGTCGCCGTCTCGGAGGACTCGGCTCGCATCCGCGAAATCGCCGCCATGACCGGCTCTCGAAACCAGGCCCGCATGATCCACCGCCTCGAGTACGACTTCGCCCACAACGTGGCGAAACCACCGCAGCGGAAGACGCGGCCCTCAGCAACGATGCCGATTGGCGGCCAGCGTCACTGGCGGGTCCATTGTCGCCGCGTCACCCAGCGCTCCATCACCCAGGTCTCCAGCGTCGGAGACTTGAGATCCATCTATCCCGGGATCTTGACTTCGACTCGGGTCGGAGAACTTCGGCCGACCTCCATAGCGGAACCGCCGCCACGCCGGCCTACATGGCGGGCGCCCGACCCTCGAAGATTCATTCTCCGCCGATCCCTCCCAAAGCGGCGGCAGCGGAGGTCGAGAACTCCGCCTGAATCTGGCGGGCGATCCGCGAGAACAAGCCGGTAGCGAATTTTTGCCTCGAGCAGGTGACGATGCGAGATCTGCGCTACCACCAGCTCGAATCAGGTGGCGCTGAACCCCCCATCGGTAGCGACCTGAATTTTGGCGGCGAAACGACCCAGCCAAGCGTGGCGAGGCGCGATCTGCGAAGCAGCGCCACGAGGAGGAAGCACTAGGCCCCCAAGTCAGCGGCCAATGGCACCCGCCACCACCCAACGCGCACCACCGGGACCAGCCAAGGATCGTGGTCTCATCACGGGGCGAGGCATAAGCGGCCTACCGCTGTTCTCCACCCAATGGACAACCTCGTCGCGGGCGAGCAGCGATCGACAACATCGCGCCAGGTGAAGGCGCCTGCGAATCCGGTATGCCAAGGCCCTTCGCCAGCGGTGAGCAACAAAATGTAAGCGTCGACTCACGAAGTCGGATGTACTCGCGTTCATCGAACGCGAGCGGCCTCAGCGGCCGCCCATGGCGGCAAACACCTCAAGCGCCCGCCACCTGAACCACTCAGCTCCAACACCGACCCGTGAGCGCGGCACTCTCCTGCTGACCCTGGCGGCAACCAACCGTCGCCGCCAGCGGTGGCTGGCGCCGCCAGCCCGGCGACTGCGGCATACCTTACCAACCGCCGCGGCGGTGAGCGAGGTCGCTAAGCCGACTCGACTGGGCGGTGCTTCGGACGATGATCCGGCGAGAGATACCAGCGAACTTCAAGGCACCGAAGGAAATAGAAATGCGACCCCTCGTGCGATCCCTCCGTGTGGCTGGATACCTACCTCATGGCGATGGGGATCGCGGCCACACCGATCTACTAGCCGCCGCTACCTTCCCACGATGATGGAGGGAGCGTGCGGCGGTGGATTAACACTCTTCCGCGGATAGCATCAACTCTTGGGAAGAGATCGCGGCGCCTTCGAGAGCGCCGAGGGTTCATACACCCGCGCCACCACCATCGAGGACCTGGGCAATCGTCGGGGACCTCATGATCGACCATACCGCTGGGTCCAGCGGTGGCAAGAACTGGGGTACAACGCGTCGGCATCCACCCGGACACGCGATCCATTGCTTCAAGACCTCGTGCGCTCACGAGCCCCTGGTCGCCAAGCTCAAGCGGCGTCGCACACTCGACAACATACCGGATCTCACAGAGATCGCCAAAATACGCGGAGGAAGACCCAAACCAAGAAACCGGCGGCAGTCGGGAGGACAATACGCCTGGCGGCAGCGACAACGGAAGGCGATCCGATCTACGTTACAGCAACACTCGCCTTCTTTGGCAAGTGCAGCGATGATGGGCGAAGTCAACCGTTGCCAACGCTGAATCTGGCGCAGACCACGATCCCAAAACTTCGCGCGACGGGGCAACGCCGCGACGGTGGCAATTACAAGGCAAAGCCGACGGTGTGAACCTTGTGTATTTCACAGCAGGGAAGGAAAGCCTGCTACGCACACGACCGCCTACTGCCACTCTCTCAAGGAGATCGAGAAGGCACGGTGCGGCAGGAAGACCCGACAACAACCCGCCAAGCGGCGGAAAATTGACAATGGCGGCTCGCTCCACACCTTCACAGGCTTCAACACGAAGGCGAGAAGAAGGTCATCGCCCGTGCCGTCGTCAACGCGGTGGCCAGGTGGGCGTCCCCGGTTCCTCAACTGATGCGAGCAACCAATCACTTGGAGCCGCGAGACCACTGCGCCAGAATCGAGTACCCAGGCGAGTTGCCACTGGTGGTCAAGCCCAAGGTAGAGACTCTGGCTCCCAAGACAGCGATGGACAGCGGCGGCTCCATCAACATCCTGCACCTGGACACCTTGAGGAATTGCGGCTCCCTTGATCGATGATCGAACGACCTACACCCGTTCCGGCGCCGTCCCGGTCGGAGCGTACCCGGTCGGCAAGGTCGCGTTGCGATCACCTTGACACCGGCAAACTTCCGCACCGGCGGATCGTCTTGATTTGGTGTCCTTGACAGCCCCTACCACTGCGTCACAGGGCGCGGCGTTCGCCAAGTTCATGGCGCGCCCACTCGCGTACAACGCATAGAAGCTCCCAGGCCGTGCGGTGTGATCACCATCCACGGCGACCCGACGCATGGCCGCCCGAGTGTGAGGCCAAAGAGCCAAACTTGCCGCCCGTCATCGCGAAGGCCAACCCGTCGGCAAGCTCGCCAAGTATCACGGCGGGGTCAACAACGACCCCACCATACTCAAGCCCAACTCGGGCGGCAATCCCACGCCTTGAGGCAACAACGCATACCCGCCGTCGAGCTGGTCCCGGCGACTCGGCTAGACAATGATGATGATCGGCGGGCATGAGACCAGCATAGGAAAGCGCGCTCGCCATCGAGTTCCTCCGTGAACAGGACATCTTAGCGCCGGAAGCCCTCGACATGCACGGTGTCCCTAGGGACTCGCTGAGCACAAACTCAACACCGACCCCAAAGTCGCGACCTGTCAAGCGTCGCTTCTGACCCTTCAATGAAGAGCGCCGTCGAGCCATCGCCAAGGAGGTGCAGCGTTTACTCGCAGCAGGCTTCATCTGGTCAATCAAGTACTCCAAGTGGCTGGCAAACCCAGTCCTGGTCGAGAAGAAAAATGGGACACGGAGGATGTGTATCGATTCTGAAACTTAAGCGATTGCACTGCCGAAGGAGCAATTCGTCCTCCGGCGGATCAACCAAATCATCGATTCCACGGCGGGCTCGGGTCGCTATGCTTCCTCGGCGCCTACTATGGGTACAGCAGATCAAAATGGCGTTGAGGGCGAAGAAAGCGGCGTTCATCCGCCATTGAAGCCTTACGCTGCCGCCATGACCTTGACCTCAAGAACGAGGCGACCTACCGGCGGTGCATGCGGGAGTGCCTTGCGAGCCAAATTGGCGCAATATCCCGTCTACATTGGCGGCGTGGTGGTGAAATCCGCTCGCCGAGGCGACCTACTCGCCGACTGGCGGAAACATTCGCCAACCTACGGAAATACAAGATAAAGCTAAACCCGAGCAAATGCACCTTGATTGTACCAGCTGAGCGACTCTTGGAATCGTCGTCTCCAAGCGGGATCGGCGAACCCCCAAGATCGACACGATCGCTCGACTCAACAAACCCAAGTGCTGCGCGACATCGAAGCTGGCCGTGAGTCATGACTCTCGGTTACTTCATCCCGATTGGGCAAAAAAGCGATGCCCTCTACGCTGATGCGCAGAATCCCACCTTCGGTGGGACAAGGAGGCGGATGATCGCTCCGCGACCTCAAGAAGGTGCTACTCGCACCGCTACTGCCGCCCGTCGACAAGGAACCCATGCTGGTCTCGTTGCGGCTTCCGGCGTCGTCGGCGCCGTCATAGTCGTCGGCGACCGAGGAAGAAAAGAGCTCCGGTCAGCGACCGGTGTACTACATCAGCGAAGTCCTCACGAGTCGGCGCCGGTACCCATAATACCGAAACTGGTATACCACGGTCTTGAACCTGGCGGCGGCCACACTACTTCCAAGAGCACCCGATAGCGGTCGTCTCCTTAACACCGTTGCGAGGACATCATCCGCAACCGTGAGGCGACAGCGGAAGTGTAAAGTGGGCCGTCGAGATCGGCGTCCACAACATCAGAGAAATCTGAGCAGCAAAGCGATTAAGTCACGAGCTCTCGCGGACTTCATCGCCCATTGGGAAGAGGCCCAACAGCCGGAAAAGCTGCCATACCTCCATTCTGGAGCTTACACTTGACGGCTCCAAGAGCGGTAGCGGGGCGAGGGATCGTGCTAACTTCTCCAAAGGCGACAAGCTCCGCTCGTCCTCTTGACTTCATCCCTGCACCAACAACATGGCCGAGTACGGCGCTACTCCACGGCATGCGAGCTGCCAAGGAAATGAGCGTCAACCGCTGCGCTTCTCACGGAGACTCCGACCTCGTCGCCGGGCAAATGCTGGCACCTGACGCGATCTCCCCACCATGGGCATACTGTAAGCGGTAGACAAGCTGGGTGGACACTTAGCAGCTACTCCGTGAGTGGTTTGAGCGGAAGAACGAGGAGGCCGGCGCACTCTCGCATAGGCTCTCGACTCGCACCACCAGTGTCTTCCTCGACACCATCACCAAGCCTTCCATCTCTCCCGAGGGAGATGACATCGGAATCCTGCAACCAGAGGCAGCCCTGTCGCTTATCGCCGAGCAGACCAGTGAATTCGCGCCGTACACTGCCTACTTGGAGGAGGCACCCTGCCCGGATGAAAGCGGATGCCGGATGATAGCGCGCTGCAAATCGCTTCGTCATCATCAGCGGCGAGCTCCACAAGCGCAGCGTGTGGCGTGTTCAACGCGCGTTTAACCAGAAGGGCGCAAAATCCTCCAAGACATTCACTCCGGCGGCCACCATCTTTGGCGCCCGCTCTCTGATCGCAAAGGCTATAAACCACGGCTTCTCTTGGCCCACCGCACTTGAGCGCTTTTGACATTGTCCAGCGGTCGTCGGATGCAATCGCCAACCGGACCCGTCTTGCGAGCTCGGCGCTCAAACAATCCCCATCACCTGGTCGTTAGCCGTGTGGTGCATGGACATAGTAGGCCCTTTCAAGAAGGCCCTTAAACTTCACCCACCTCCTGGTACGATCGACAAATTCACAAAATGGGTGGAGGCCAAGCCGATCCGCAAATGCGACGGGAAGACCGCCACCAAGTTCCTCACGAGCTCATCGCTCTGGGTTCCCAAACAACATCATCACAGACAAAGCACCAACCCGAAAGGAGCCATGGCTGAGTTCTGCGAGGAACATCACATCCGACTCGACCTCGCCTCGATTGCCCACCGAGTCAGCGGCCAGGCCGGAATGAGCCAACGAGCATCCTCCATGGCACGAAGCCACGGCTCCAAGTACCACTCGGCGCCGCGGAGTCACAGGTCGAGATACCCTCCATCATTTGGGGCATTCACACCTCCGTCAGCAGGTCGGATTTACACCTTCTTCATGGTGTCTGCGCCGGCGATCATGCCCACCGACCTCGAAAACGACTGCCAAGGGTGGTCAACTACGGAGGTTGCAAGCGAACTTCGCCACGACAAGGCCAGTCGACCAGCTCGGCGAGGCAGCGACCTAGCTTCGCTCCGCACCGCCATCTACCAGCAAGGGCTCGGCTGCTACCATAGCGGCGATAAGGACTCGCACTTTCTAGGAAGCGACACGGTACGCCTCATCCGGGACAAGAAGGGCATGCACAAGCTCTCCCCACAGGAGGACCATTAGTCATCAGGCGGAGTCCTGAGCATGACACCTACTACCTCACCGGCGTCCAGGGAGGCAGGAAACTCGACGTCAGCGGCGTGGAATGTAAACCTCCCTACGGAAGTTCTACTCCTAGAACTCCATACATTTACCCTCCACCTTCTATGAAATAAAACAGATCGGTTACCGCAAATTGCGTCTACTCTCCATGTCTTGTGCCACTCGCACTCATAATAAAAACGTTAAGGTATTCGCAGAAGTCAACCTTTGGTAAAGCAACCGGCACGGCCAAGTAGTGCGGTACAAAGTCTGCAAGAAACCCCAGGTCTTGTAACATCCACGAAAAACGCCAACCCGGAGCCCCTTTGGAGTCGCCTAGCCCGACTGGCTTACCGATCCAAGACAACTGCCCTTGCTCCTCACAGCAACCAAAGTCATCTGCATCCTCAGCCAATGACTTCGAATGGCCAAAGTACCACGACGGGGTGACGTCGATCAAATATGAGCGGCTAAGGAAAAACGCGATATGATAAGCGTGCCCAGGACTCACCATGCGACTAATCCTTCGGGTCAGGCAGGAGTGACGCGCTTACTCTAACGCGCTTAGTCCTCACCTACCTTGGAGCTGCGACTAGAACCACTAAGTACCACGCTCGGGGACTCGGCTACCCGACCTCGTTCGCGCACGGGAAAACGGTCAAGTAAAGAGCACCCACGGGAGTCGCCCTGCGACTGGCTCTCCGAGCTCTGGCGAATCGACCTCAATAGCGAAACAATTGACAATACATTCAAAATTGCAAACACATAACAAACGAGGTAAACCCCATAAAAAGGGCGGACGCGCTTGAGGACTCGTCCAATCAACATTCAAAATCGCGAAACAATTCACAAAACAACACGAATTCCCGTTCTGCGAGAACAAAGTCATTCCAAAATACAAGATAAGTCAATGGCTATTTGTTACTAACGCCCCAAGGAACAATGCTTCTACTCCGCGGTTTCGGCGCGACTCACCGCCACCCTGCGGTTGCGAATGAAAGACGCGTCTGAGGTTCGGATGCGTCGTCAACTCACTCGCCATCGCTGCAGGCAACGGCTCGACTTTGAAGTCGGATGCTTGATTCGGGATCGTTGGAAGCGACGATCGTCTCGATAGGGGAGGAGGCCCATCGCCCAAATCGATCGGAATACACAGCCCGGTCAGTCGACTGACACCTCGGCAATCTCCGCAGCCCGTCGATGAGGGTAGCCACTCGTCACATCATCAAGGTCGAAGTCCTCCGGAAATGGGCAAGCCCAAGGCTGGCGTCGTCGCCGCCCAGCGCGGAAGGCCGACGGCGTCATGAATTGACGGCGAGCCTTCTCCGGATCGCGCCATACCTCGGCGAGGTCGTGGGAATCACTTCCATGGGCAATATCTCGAAGATATGCTAGAATGCAAGTCGCGGACAACGTGGCCGAGTCGACCGAGTGGTCACCTGCTGCGTAGCGTCGTATGGTGCGCCTCCTCCGGTATCAATAATCCGGCACGTGGCGAAGCGGCGATGAGTACCTGGCGACTCCTGCACGCGGGTGTTGCGAGGCATAGGAAGAAAGGTTTACCAATTGGCGGACGGCGAGGCCCGTGATGAAGTTTTGAAGCGAGGAGAAGTCGTTACGCATCCCAACAGCGAGTCACGTCGGACACCTTCCGCTCTTCAGCGGCAGCGTAACGACTTTCGCTCGCCCCTCAGCTTCGCCTCCGCCTTCGCTTCCTTAAGGTCATGCTCCGGATCAGCGATTCGCTTCTCGGCCGTACTCAAAGAAGATTGAGCGCCCGTCGGTCACCCGCCAGGACAAGGCCCAGCGGACCTCCTCCGCCTCGCCGCAATTGCTTGAGTCCTTGTTCGTCTCTGGGCGGCAGCGAGTTCCTCTCCACGCGACACTTTCGCAAAGCGATCGGCCGATTCGCGCTGCGAGGCCCTACGCACAAATAAACCGTCAACAACATTGAAAATCCTAAGTGCCCACCCGCTGAAATTCAGCGACTAGGCACTCGGGGGACATTGAAAATCCTAAGTGCCCACCGCTAAAATTTAGCGACTAGGCACTCGAGGGATTTGGACATTGAAAATCTAAGTGCCCACCGATGAAATTCAGCAACTAGGCACTTTCTAATGGGCGCTTCAAAAACATTAAGAATCCGACCAGAAATTTAGTAGCCCGATCCTCGGGGGCTGGACATACAATAATCATGCCAGCATGCCGTGAAGTGCGGCGCGTCCACGGTGCAAGCATGGCCGGAGTATGGCGCTATTTGCTGACCTCCGTCTCGGCAACCCCAGGCGTCCCGGCTGGCTTGTGCCCTCGCTTCGGCCGCCTTTGGCCATCAAGCAAGGAAAAGTTGCGGACGGCGGCGGCACCACTAAAACCCGCTCGGCTTGGTCGGGTGAGCAATAGCCACCTCCGCGCGATCGGAGGTTCGCTCGGAAACAACCGCCATGTCATCAGAGACCATGGCGTGTGCCCTTTCCCTCTTGCAGTTGGCGGGAAGCGGCGACTTCATCGTTTCCTCTTCCGTGAGGGTCCTCCTCGGTGACCATGGCGGAACCTTGCCAGAAGGATGGCCGATCTTTTTAACTCAGTCTTGAGAAACAACGATATGAATAAGACTTTCCGAGCTACAACGGAAGACAAGAGGATGGACATGACTTACTTGGCGGGTATGAACCCATGGACCAGTGCGGATGCTGGCAGGCCTTTCAGCTCGGGCCCCAACTTCCTGAGGCCCATCTCGAATACACCGTGTGCCCAAGACAGAGGGTTTCTTCAAAGCGAGGCTGGCAGGAGCCTCCGTGGCAACTGCGGAGCTTCCACAGGGAGGCGGCTGCTGCGGCGGAGTAGCTCCCAACCCGAGACCGGGCGAATGGAGGTGGCAGCGCCACCGGAGGCACCTCGTCGAGGAGCTATGGCGTCTCGCGCCTGCAGTCGTGCATGCCCCTCGCCTTAGCCGAGCTGGTGGTGTCGAGGCTGGTCAGCGGATCGGGCGGAGGCGTCCACTTTGCCGGCTTTGTCTTCCTCTTCGGTGGAGCCTTCGCCTCCTTCTTCTCCTTCTTTTCTTCTTCTTCGACGACGTCACCTCACGATATGAGGTGTGTTCGGGAAGTTCGTCGTCATCGTCATCGTGAGGCTCGAGGCTTCGCGCTTGAGCTCGCTGTAGTATTGCCCGAGTCTTGCGAACTGTTGGGCGGCGTCTTCCCTTTGGGCTCGTCTTCATCGTAAATACGTCATCATCACCATAAATCGCTCCGACGTCACCTTTGGCGGACGGCGACTCGCTTCCGTCCTGGACGGACGAGCTAGAGTTTCCGTCGTCTGTGGGTGGGAGCCAGCCTACCACCACTTGGAACAACTACAACAAACATGAGACAACGTCAGCACAACCTTGAATGCATCGTCTGCATTGCGAGTGGTGGCGAAATAACGACTACCGTCGGGCTGGGCGCCTTGCGGTTATAGAAGGCGACCCGACCTTAGCGTCGAATACACCGCCTGGGTAATTTTCTTCAGGGCCAGGGTGTAGTCGTCAAGATGCCATTCGGTGAAGGAGGACTTCGTCGGGTCGTCCTTACCCGTATACTCGTAATGTAGTGGTCGCGGCGGGCCAAAGGCACGAGCCGCCGCCCGAACCAGCAGTTGTAGAGGTTGATGGTCTGGAGGCCCTTCTTCTTGAGGCCCGCGAGATGGTTTACAACATTCGTTGACAACCATCCGCTGATCCAATGAGCTTGCCGACCTGGAGCCGAAGCAGCTCGGGCGGTTCGGCGGAGTTCCTTGGTAGCGCCACCTAGCCATCTGTAGTCGACTCGATGACGTTGAACCAGGATTTATTGCTTTCGTTTGCTTACTTGGCGTGCAGCATCTGGTCGAAGAATGACGCTTTTGACTTCAGCTGGAATGTCAGGCCACCCGCGGCCAGCATCGGGCCGCCTGACTCTTCGCGGCTGATCCTCCCATGGAACAGATCTTGCCCTGCGGAGAAGTAGGGCCTGCAGCCCGGTAGCACTCGCGCGAAACGCATACGAAGATGGCGAGTTGCTTTCGATGTTGTGTGGACCCGGTCCACGGTTGGATCCGTAGTAAGCGCGAAGCTTGGAAGAAGAGGAAGTGTGAAACCCTAGCCCCCATTCCAGGTGGCTGGTGAAGCAGATGAATTCTCCCTCGTGCGGGTCCGGAGTCACTTCTCCGGCCGCGGGGATGCGCCATCTGCCGGCACGCAGGATCTCGACCTCCTCGAAGAGGGCCTTGTAATGGCATACTGGTACACTTGGATCTGCCCCATGGTTCGGTGGAGGGGGCCATTGGTTGGAAGTTCGCGGAGGTCGGGGCTCTCTGGATTGGTTGGATCGCGACGCGGAGTGGAAAATGGAGATAGGCAAGATCGGAGGAAGGACGAAGGAGTGTTTCCCCATTCGCCTGTCATCCTCCTTATATAGCGGTTGCTACCCGCCAATTTCGGGAGCCGTTACTATGCGGTAATTACACTGAAGTTACCGTTGGATTGCCCCAACGGCTAGTTTTGACCCCACTTGACGATCCAACTTCATCCATTCGACTCGTCGCTCACGCGTAGTCGACGATTCAATTGGCGATCACTATAATTGTTGTCCCGAGTATTCGCCGACCCGTTCGCGAGCTGCGACCGATTAGTCGCCGTTATTGCGACTAGAATAACTAGTTTTCCTTTATTCAGATTCCGCCGCCGATTATTGGCGTCCGCATTGGACCCGTATACTCGACCACCGGTGACGCCACGACCAATCAACGGCGGCCTCGGGGACTCTCGGCCAGCGAGCAGAGGCGGAATCTTTCGTGGTCGCCCCCTTGTTTTGGGGTTTAGGAGAAGATATAGTCGAGAGGCGGAGCCGGAGGTGGGCAGAGGGCCACACACCTGTAGGCTTGACCTGGGTGGCCCACGCCTAGGGGTGTGGGCCCCTCAGCTAAACTCCGCCTCCCTTACGGCATCCTTAGTCTTCTGGGAAAATATAATTTTACGTAGTTTTTATAGTATTTTTCTGATCTTGTGAAATTGCACCAAAACACCGCTTTTCCATTAGAATCGACTCGATTCATCCTCAAGAATCATCCAACATGCAAAAAAAGATGAAAAGACATAAGTAACACCTCCTAATATGAAATATATCAATGAATAGAGGCAAATTATGATATAGAATGATGATGGAAATTGGACGTATCAACTCCCCAAGGTTAGACCTCGCTTGTCCCTAAGACAAAACTAAGCTCTGTAAACATGTCCACAGGTTTATGGAGTGAAGTGTCGATAAAAAGAATACGTACAAGAATCATCACACTTACCAATATACAACTCATAGTAGAAAGTAACTCACTAGCTTGCAACAAGTATGGGAGTCACAATAAAGATGCATAAAGATAAATCATAATTGGGATTGGCAAACTTTGTTCTTGGTCAGAGAACAGTTGGTAAACAGTTTTCAAGCAAAGCTTTTGTAAAGAGGTTCATAACATGAGTCCTCTTTGCTCAAACATAAAAAGCTTTCCACAATGATGGCTTTCAAAGTAATACTCATTTAGATAAGAGTCTTGTGCAAACAAGATAAATAACATGATTGAATAAATCATTATATGAATGCTTGAAACACAACAACTCAAATGCTTCTTTGGAGATGAGAGGAGTATGTTCTTGACTCAACAGAAGTAGAAGAAAGGCCATTCATAGGGAGGCAGGGATTTCAAGTTCATAAAGAGCTTTCAAAAGATTATGGTATGTACTAGATTTGTGCTCTCAAATCCACTTAGTCACAGTGCGCTCCTCATGCTACTCAACTTTAGTTACAGTAAGTTCTTGTCATAGTAAGTACATGCGTATCATAGAGAACCCATGAGGGGTACCCTTGCACATGATACATGAGCTATCCCATAATCAAAATGACAAGCCAAGCTATTTACTATGGGAAATTGGTGCTTTTTTCTCTCTTTCCTCTTTTCAATATATCTCTTTTTATAAGAGGAAAGCTTCATAGATTGCTCATTATGGTGATGTTGCAAGTTTCCACCATGATTAGGCATGGCAGGCTAGCTGACCTGGGCGTTTCTCTAACACACATACATAAATTCATGGACTTACAAGCTCCCTTTTATTCCACCTGTGACATCCATAAACAAAAGAGCATGATATCAAGCTGGGTGAATATTTAGAGGTGTTGAAAGCGTTCCCGTGTGACCTGGTTTTGCTAATCCTAACGTATAGATGCAAGCATATACAACCGATGACACAATGGTTCAAGTTTATTAGGGGCAAGAAAATAAAGGTGTGCCATCAAGTTACGTGAGAGCTTTACTAACTAGTTTTCACATAGAAAATAATTTTAATTTGAAAGATAGATGAAGCTAGAATTTACTTGGAATAGCAATAATGCTAATAAGTAGATATGGTGGACACAAATGGCATAGGTTTTGGTTTAAAGAATTGGATGCACGAGAAGTGTTCCCTCTCAGCACATGTTTTTGGATAGCAAGGCAGGGTAGCAAGCAAAAGAGTTGAAGGAAACAAACAAACCTACAAGTGATAAAGCCAAACATGCAATCTTCCTTGAAGACACAAAAGATCTTAAATAAAGAATACTAAGATTATGAGCCAATCAAGAAAGAAAATAAATGATACAAAATACATAGCTTTTCTCTTTTCCTTTCAAATCTCAAAAAGTGTTACTCTTGACGAGCTAGGTTTGCCAAAACCAATTTATATCTACTTGATGCTCCCAAAGTGATACCAATCTTGATCAACAAGATCGATCATATAATAAGATTGCAAACTAAAAATAAGAAGTGCAAAAAGTAAAAGATGAGACTTCTCATTAATATTCCATAAAGGCACTCACACCAAGGGATACATAGATAACCAACTAAATGAGAGATACTTCCACAATGCAAACCAACCTATAAGATAACTTCTCAATCCAAGATATGAATCTACTAAAAAGGTAAAAGATAAAGATAATGATGTGATACGGCACTCCCCAAGCTTGGAACAAGCCAGGGGATGTCAAACCTGATAATGAATTACTCCTTGGTGGTGGTGGTGTTACCTTGATGAGATTTTCAACCACCTTCCTCAAGTCCTCTATCTCAAAGTTCAGATTACTGGATCAACTCGAATTATGCTCAATGTTGTTCATGATCATTGGACGAGAATCCCAATCCTTGTTATTCTTTCCCCACTCTTCCTTCTTGGAGTGTTCCTTTCTGCATGGTTAGAGCAGGCATATCACACATAGAGGGCAACTTCCCTTTGGGCCCCTTTTGGAATTTTGCTCATGTATAAGAGTATGGAAGGGGTTCTTGCTGCATGGAGGAAGTGACGTGGGCGAGGCAATGGCCGGAGTTTCCCTCACTGTAGACATGTCTTTGTCCTCCTAAGCTTGGTAGGTTTGCCACTGCCAATGCTTGCAAAGCGTGAGTGTCCAGGATGCTACGTCCTCCTTCCACGTCCTCTTCATCCCCAACCAATATCTCCTCCTCCTTGGGGTTTTGAGGATCATCTTTTCCTTGGGATTCTTGCCCTTGTCGTTGGCGGAAACCATTGTGCCTCTAAACTTGAGTATTTCTGACGAAACATATCGAAACAAAAACACAGCGAACACGATATCCAAACCTCGGGGATCCAGGGGTTATATATTATGAAGTTTTATGACATAAGGAAGGTATTGTGCGAAAATGAGGGAGGCGGACTCGAGGCTCACACCCCACAGTGGCCTTGACCGACTAGGGCCCGTGCCAACTTTGGTGGGTGTGGCCCACACAGGATCCGTTCCTCCTACTGTTTAGTCTCGTAACTTCCATATGTAATAAAAACAACAAAAATATAAAGAAAAGGTTTTGGCTAACCATGCATTTTGCGGCACTTGTTACCTATTTAGAGAGACTCTGCAGATTCCTTCTCTCCAACACCTAAATTCCTTTCATGCAAGCCTCACACAAACTTTATTAGCAAAATTATTATGCAAAAACAATAAACCATTAGGTTCAAATTTCAACTGAAATCCATCAAAACAAAATCTATTGTAGCAACTCCTTTCAAGCCCAAAAGAATCTGAAAGAGAATCAATATAAGAGGCAAATGCAAATGATGGCAGAAATCTGTCAAAACAGACCAACAGGTAAAGATTGATTTTTTTTGAAAAACTTCTGTTGCTCAAATCAAAAAGTGCAAAACTAATGAAAGTTCTACTATAACAACTTGGAAGTAAGCACAGAAAATTACAGCTCCATCCGTTGTCTGAGCTCCTTCACGAATTTTTACAATGCAGCACAAAAATCTGTCCCGGGACAACCACTTTTCATAACTCCTCTACTTCTCAGCGAGAGGTTGAATCTTGACTAAAAACCAAAACAAAAAGGATAAGGAGAGGTTATTACAAGTAATAACTTCAAGACTCAATAAAACTATTGGGTTATCTCCCAGAACTACTTTCTTTAATGCCATTAAGTTAGGCAGCAATTTCAAAGAAGCTCACATAGGAGATATAGATTTGAAGTGAAAAAGAGCATCAAAGCAAATATCCAACACATTTGAGTCTAACCCACTTCCTATGCAAGGGGTCTCATGAAAACAAATTATTGAAACAAAAGGACACTAGCATAGTAAGACAAAGCAGATGCAACTTCAAAGCTTTCAACATAAATGGGAAACTTAATATTATTGAGATACATAAAACCATGTTTCCCTCTCTCATAATAACTTTTAGTAGAACTTTGAATAAAGTTGACAATATAACTATCACAAGAAACAACTTTATCATCAGAATGAGCATACTTACAATCATCAAAAAGTCTAAGGTCATAAACTAGATCAATAGAAGCAAGTTGTTCCATCACTGAAATATTCATTAGGCAATTCATTTTCATAAGGAGTTTTAGCAAATTTGGAAAAATTAAACTCATAAGATTCTCCATCAAACTTAGTTAAAACTTTCTCCTTCTTACAATCTATAATAGCCCCACAAGTATTCAAGAAAGGTCTACCAAGATAATAGGATAGGTTTTACTAGCTTCAACCAAGTACTAGAAAATCAGCGCTATTTAATCTTACCACAAAGAACATACATCTCTTACAATGCCAATTGGACAGACTATCTCTCTATTAGCAAGGTGAATAACCATCAATATCCTCAAGTTCACAAGGACCAATTTCATGCATAATTTCCTATAAAAGCTCATAAGGAATAACACTAGAACTAGCACAATATCCATAAACCATAATAGCAATGATCACCAATTCTAACAGAAAGCACATGGACACTAGTTTTTCTAGCTTTTCTAGGATGAGAGACAATATTAGAAGCGTCTTCACAGAAGACAATGTGCTCATCCTCTATATTTTTAGTGACAATATCTTTTACAAAGGGCTACTACGGGTTCAATGTTTATTTATCATCGGTTCCTGTTTTCTTTTCACTTTTGCTAAACACATTAGCTATGATATAATGTTCATTTACCTTAGCGGGAAAATGGATTTTCTCAATATAAGGTTCATGAAAATATGATCAATAGTACAAACTTCAATGCTACTTGCAACATGGGTAACAATATCTTAATATGGTGCATGGTACTTGTCCTACTCCTTTTTGGGAATTTCAATATAAGAGGCAAAGGCCTTAAAACAATTTGCAAGAACTTGAGAATCAAGACCATACTCAGTACTAATATCACGGAAGTCATCAGTTCCCATAAAAGATTTAATGGATTCATAATCATAGTTTATACCTGACTTTCTTCCTTTGTCATTCTCCCATGCTTGCGGTGTTCTCTTGAATATGGTCTAAGAGATCCTTAGCTTCTTCTTTCATCGTGTGAATGATCCGGCCTAGAAGCATCTAGTAAATCTTTATCATGAAGAGGAAGTTGTGCATAAAAGTTATTAATAATAATATTGTTAGAGAGTTCATGAATAGTACATTTAAGTATTAGTAACTTCAATCTCCACCAAGCTTGGGCTGTACTCTCTCCATCACGAGGCCAAAAGTTATAAATTTGATTCATATCCTTATGAATCTCACCGGGAGGATAAAATTTAGAATAAAAGAGAGGTACTATTGATAGATACAATTTGCATCACCATTCTATATCATAATTTGCCTCTATTCATTGATATATTTCATATTAAGAGGTGTTACTTATGTCTTTTCATCTGTTTTTGCATGTTGGATGATTCTTGGAGGATAAGCTACTTTGAGTCGAGGATTACGATGGAAAAAGAGGTGTTTTGATGCAAATTGAATATCATAAAATACCAGAAAAACTGAAAAATCCTATTTTCCTAGAAGGCGAAGAATGCCGGAAGGGGAGGCGGAGATGGGCCATAGGGGCCCCACCCCGAGCCAGGCCACCCCTAGGCCGCGCCTACTGAGTGTGGCCCACCTGGCTCCACCCTCTGCCTATATATTCTCCTTGAAACCTAATACGGGGAGGCGACCATAGAAAGATTCCTCGCCTCTGCGAGGCAGAAAACAACGAGAGAAAGAAGCTCTCCGTGAATGATTCTGGGAAATTCCTTCGGAGAGGGGAGATCGTGCATGCATCAACACCACCATCAAGCTAGACTTCGCCGGAATCATCATCATCATCATCCACCATCATATCCACCACACCATCATCACCACTCCATCCCGCTGTAACAATTGTGTTGAATACTTGCATAGTTTTTAGGGGAAACTTTCTGGTGTTGATTACTATTGTAGTTGATGCTTGTGAGTGGAACCATTGGATTATTGTTTATGTTCAGATTGTAATCCATCACCATATCATCTTTTATCTTGATCCATATGATGTCTTGTGAGTGATTCGTTTAGTTCTTGTGGACATGGGAGAATGTGTTGTTAGTAGTGGATTTGTGTTGAGATATAATTCAATGGTTTAGTATTTAAGTTGTGGTAGTATTCTTCTAGTGGTGTCATGTGAGCGTCATTACATGATACTTCACCATTTATGGGCCTAGAATGCATTGTGTATTTGGATACTAATGTGGGGAGTTCTTGGGGAATGACATAAACCCGAACCCCCGTTAGGACACCATTGCACAAAGTGTAGGATCTCAGAGTTTAAGGTTATAGTTGAGTTTATACCTTAATTGCTTTCTTGTAGTTGTGGATGCTTGCAAGGTGTAACACCAGCAGTTCTGAAAAGACCGTGGCCTCTATGTGACATGCCAATCCCTGGATCGGTTCATTGGCCCACAATAGAGTAAGATAGATAACATAGCAAAATATCCGTGTATCATAAATAACTTGAAGATCCAGTACCATTATTACAATAAAGCTTAGCCCAAAGCTAGCTCAAATTATTCAGGTAGCAACATAAATAAAGTAAATCCTCCATTCTTCAAATTGCCCACAAGTGAACAAGTGCCGAGTGGAGTACCGTGGCCTATATCGATTACTCAGAACCGGAATAACCTGCAACATGAAACATAGCAGCCCCGAAGGGTCAATACATGGAATGTATGGCAAGTAGAGCTAGTAAATGTAGACAATAGTACTAACATCTACATGCATATTTGGCAAGTGGAGCTGTGCAGCTTGCATTTGCAAATAACTTTGTCCTACTTCCATAAACAGTTTTTGATTTTCTTTGAAAAGATCCCAATTAAGTTAACCCAACAATGTTAAAACAATTGCGAAATTAGAATGAGCGAGAAACTTGTCATGGAATCAATATCAAGCAACTCAGTTGTCCATAACCGGGGACACGGCTAATCGATTAGATTATACACTTTGCAGAGGTTAGTACACTTTACCCATGTGACTTGGCCAGCCCAGCTCGTACCATCACTCTCATTTTGAGTGGTGATAGGGAGAAGTCCAAGTTGAGACTGTTCGGGAAGTAGCACCTCAATCTCGGCCGCCAAGACGGTCCAACCTACCAAAATTCTACATCTCTGGATCTGCGGGTTGAGTTACCACAACCTACTAAGTCCAACCAACCGCCCATTCCATTATTGGCACATGGTTGTACGTAAGCTACACAATAAAGAAACCAATCATTCTCTCTTGATACGGGTGCCTTTCCCATAATGAAACCACCAAAAATTATCAATACCATCACACCCAGGGGATTCATTGATTAAGTTGTTTTAGTTTTTGCAAAACAACTCATTTAGAAACAACTTTCAGTGATGTAACCCAACCCTCGTTCATCATAGCATGGCTAGGCACATCTACAAACGGTGGTTCATCTACCAGGAAAGCCCTACCACATAATAGGACATAGCATAGCGATAGTATCAACCTACACATGCATCTACAAAATACACGACAATGCATTAAAAATAGTAGGACGATATCATGAACAAAGTAGCATCTACTTGCCTTGGTTGTAGCGGTCGGAAGAACAATCCACACACGAGCAAGCGTTGCACTCGTCACAATCTACACGATACAATTGCAATCATAAACAAACAATCCACAACATATGCAACAGATGTGATGCATGAATGCAAGAACGACAAGTGCATTGGTGCTACAGCTGCACCACAACATACTATTCCATAATACTACCGATTGCATGCATGGAAAATAGTTTTAGCGCTAGGAAAACTATTAAGTAAAAGTAACGCCCAAAACTAGAGCTAGAACTCAAATAATTCACTACCGGTAGTATACTGTTTGTAAAATCTTGGAAAAATTCTACCGCATAGGCATCGCTGATTAGAAACAGTACCAACTGGAATTACTCAAAAAGGAGTTATAAAACTTCCGGAGTAATTAAAACACTGCAGAAAGCCAAAAGACAGTTTCTGCAGAAGTTTTTACTGTAACCCTACCTTTTTAATTCACGATGAGATTCCCCTCGTTCCCACGAGTTCAGGGACATATCATACACGATTTTTGGAGCTACGAAACTTTTTCTACGAATTTATTACTCTAAAAAGGCCATTAACTAGTTTGATTAAACTGTACTAATCCTTGCAGCAAAAGCCTGAACCAAAGGTACAGCAAGATTCTACACGACTCACTGAAACCGTACATATTCTATTCGCAATTTTTGGCCAAGCGGTTTAATTTCTACGCAATTTACAAGATTCTACCGAAATCTGTCAACTAAAGGATTAACGAAATTGACCCAGTCAACTGTGTCTGTTGACTGGTCAACTCGCCTGCTGACTGGGCGCTGACTGGGCGTCTGACTAGTCAACGCCTGGGTGCTAACCAGTCAACGAACGATCTAAGCCGCTGATCTGAGATCTGATGATGGCTGCTGTCTTACCGGAAACGAACGACGAAACAGACTCTGGAAGGTGCGGCGAGTTCCGGACGGCGGTGACGATCGGTTCCGGCGTCGAGGTCTCTTTCCTCGCGATGTGCAGTTTAAGCAACGATCAAGATTATCAACGCAGTATGGCGTAACGCATCAAGATTAGCAGCGTGCAATGCGTGCAGCCGTGGCGCTATCTGCAGCGCAGCGTAATGGCGCAGCAGCGCGCAGCGGCGCATGGCGACATGCGGGCAGCGCGGCGAATGGCCCATTTGGC
The DNA here is from genome assembly GCA_023614405.1 of Avena insularis. NCBI lineage: Eukaryota > Viridiplantae > Streptophyta > Magnoliopsida > Poales > Poaceae > Avena > Avena insularis. The sequence goes on from CM042695.1 coordinate 87,346,692, forward strand.
AAGGGCGAAGCGGCGTAGGGCGAAGCGGGCGCGGCGGCGGGCGGCAGCGGCCTGGTATGGCGGCGGGCGGCGGCGGCCGCGAATGGCGGCGGAGCGATGGGCGGCGCGCAGATGGCGCGGTAGGTAGGCGGAGATGGCGGGCGGCCTCGCCGCGGCCTTGAAGAGAGAAGGAGGAAGAGGAAGGCGGCGGCGATGGCGATGCGTTCTCGGCGGGAGGCGTCTGTGTGGCAAGGCGGTGGTTGGGATCCCGAGGCTGGGGTCCGCCTCTTTAAGTGGGCCCTCTCGCGAAATCCTACTCAGATTCGGTCCGGAGTTATACTAGAACTCGGAAATCGGTCCAGATTTTCGGACCGTTTTCCGGCGGTTTACTAAAACGGCCGAAGCTTTTCCGTACGAGCTCTGATTTGGCGATTCTCGCCTCTGGTTCAGATCGTCGAGGGGAACAATCTAGCGTCAAGGTTCGAGCGAAACCTCGATTCTACAGGGGTGGTTGTCGCAAGTCCTACTAAAGCTTCCCGCAGGAACCTCGTAGCGAAATAAAAAAGGGTTTTGGAAGATAGCGTTTCGCCGAACCTTTCTACTCGACGGTTTTGCATGGAAAGATATGATGCGATGCTATGAATGATATGCAAGACCAAATCAAAAAATTGGGATGTGACAAGACTAACTTTAAGATGAATCTAGTCCTCGAGATTCGGCAACTAGCAAATAGGTGTGGGTAGTCCTCTGGATGTCATCCTCACGCTCCCAAGTGGCTTCTTCTTCGGTGGTGGCTCCACGCATTTTGCAAAACATGATTGTCTTGGTTCGGTAGTCCTTTCTGCTGTCTCCAGAATCTTGACCGGTTTCTCCTCATAGGTCAAATCGTTCTCAAGCTGAACCTCCTCTAGCGGTATAGTGTCTCTCAATGGTGTATCCACCATCTCCAGATGGCACTTCTTCAGCTGGGATACGTGGAACACGTTGTGAATAGCGGATGAGCCTCCGCAGCTCCGGTGATAAGCAACTTCTCCTTTGCTTAAGACTCGATATGGTCCAATAAATCGAGGTGCTACTTACCTTAATTCCAAATCTCTTGATTCCACGAAGTAGCGACACTGAGGTATGCTCTATCACCTATCTCATACACCACTTCCTTGCGCTTACGCAGCGTAGCTCTTACGCCTTGATTGTGCTACCTTCATTGTCCCTAATCAAGGCGACCTTCTCCTCAGCGTCCTTGATCAAATCAGGTCCAAACAACTGACGTACTCCTACTCCATCCCATAGCAGTGGTGTTCGGCACCATTTTCCATATAGCACATCGAACGGTGACGTCTTGATGCTGGTTTGATAGCTGTTGTTGTAGGAAAACTCAGCATACGGCAAATTCTCATCCCAACTAGAACCATGAGCCAAAGCGCAAGCTCTCAACATGTCCTCCAAAATCTGATTCACCCGCTCGGTATGTCCATCAGTCTGTGGGTGAAACGCTGTGCTAAACTCCAATCTAGTTCCAAGCGACTCGTGCATTTGGCGCCCAGTGAGAGGTAAATTGGGTGCCTCTATCGATCACGATACTCTTGGGAACTCCATGTAGGCACACAATCTTGTCCATGTAAATCTTGGCCAACTTTGCACTCGTATAGGTCGTCTTCACCGGTATGAAGTGGGTTACCTTGGTCAAATGGTCGACCACTACCCAAATAGAGTCATATCCTGACCTGGTCCTGGGCAATCCTATGATAAAGTCCATTCCCACTCTATCCCACTTCCAATCCGGCACGGGCAATGGCTGTAGCAATCCTGCTGGCTTCTGGTGTTCTGCCTTCACTCGGCTACATACATCACATAGGGCAATATGCTTGGCGATATCTCCCTTCATGTTGTTCCACCAAAATCTGCTCTTCAAATCCATATACATCTTCGTGTTGCCCGGATGTATGGAGTATGGCGAGTTATGAGCCTCCTGCAAAATCAACTCCCTTATTTCAGGTCGGCCAGCACACACAAGCGATCTCCATACCACAAGGTACCATGCTCATCCTTGCGGATATCCTTTTCCCGATTCTCCTTCATCTTTTCCTTTATCTCCTCTATTTCCTTGTCTCCTACCTGAGCCTTCATGATCCTGTCCTGTAGCGTCGGTTGGACTTCCATTGTTGCCAAGTATCCTTCAGATACTACCTCCAGTCTAAGGTCCTTGAATTGCTTGCACAAATCCTCAGGCAATTCACCAATTGTCAGTCCATTGGCATAAACCTTCCGGCTCAGAGCATCAGCTACTACATTGGCCTTCCCTGGGTGGTATTGTAGATTCATATCATAGTCCTTGATAAGCTCCAACCATCTCCTTTGTCTCATATTCAATTCCTTCTGTGTAAATATGTATTTTAGGCTCTTGTGGTCGGTGTACACATCACAGTGTTTTCCCATTAAGTAATGCCTCCATACCTTGAGCGCATGAACCACTGATGCTAACTCCAAGTCGTGTGTGGGGTAATTCCGCTCATAGTGCTTGAGTTGTCGCGAGGCATAAGACACTACTCTCCCATCTTGCATCATCACACTCCCAAGTCCCTGTCGAGAAGCATCACAGTACACTTGGAAATCCTTCTGAAGATCTGGTAAACACAGAACAGGCGCAGTCACTAGTCGACGCTTCAGTTCTGGCTGGCTTCACATCGTCTGACCATTCAAACTTCCTCTCCTTCTTCAGAAGTTCAGTCATCGGCTTAGCAATCTTGGAAAAGTTTTCAATGAACCTCCTGTAATATCCAGCAAGTCCCAAAAAGCTTCGAATCTCTCCTGCATTCTTGGGTGCTTCCACTCGATTTCTGCAGTCACCTTGCTTGGATCAACAATGACTCCTTCTCGACACTCGTGTCCAAGAAACCCAACGTGTTAAGCCAATTCACACTTGCTGAATTTGGCGTACAACCGATGTTCCCTCATTTCTCCATAATCATCGCAGATGTTTCTCATGCTCAAAGATCATCCTTGGAATATATCAAGATGTCATCAATAAACACCACCACGAACTTGTCCAAGTACTCCATAAATACCTTGTTCATCATGGTCATGAAATATGCCGGGCATTCGTTAGTCCAAAAGACATAACTGTATATTCAGATAAACCATACCTAGTGGTGAAGGCGGTTTTGGTACATCCTCCGGATCTTCAATTGAAAGTAGCCGGATCGCAGATCAATCTTGCTGAACACCTTTGCTCCTTCCAGTTGATCAAACAAATCATTTATGTTCGGCAGAGGGTACTTGTTCTTGATGTTTACTTCATTCAGAGTCCACCACTAATCTCTTGGTGTTGTCTTTCTTCTCCACAAATGAGCAGGTGCACCTGACGACGAACTAGGCTGAATGAATCCCTTTTCCAACTCCTTCAATCGCTTCTTCAATTCCTTCAGCTCATCCACATCCATCTTATATGGTTTCTTTGCTATTGGTCCTGTTCCCGGCATCAGGTCGATAAGAAACTCTACTTCTCTGTCAGGTGGCATTCCTGGCAGCTCTTCCAGAAACACGTTAGGGTAATCCCTAATCACTGACACAGTATCCATGCTAACCCTTAAGAGAATTCAACTTACATCTTCACAGTCGTCTGGTGACTTGAATCTAATCCTCTTACCATCCGGGTTTTGAGTGAAACAGCTCATTGCACAATCTATGTGTCCCCATGCATAGACATCCAATCCATTCCCGAATAACGCCTAATCCTCGTGAATCCAAAACTACCAAATGTGCAATGAAGTTGTGTGTTCCAATCCTCACAGTTAAATTATGCATCCCCACTAGCTATCATATCTCCTCTGGTGAACTCACTCTAAAAGACCTCTTCATAGACTTCGGGTAACTTATACTTATCCACGAATGCCCTTGATATGAATGAATGCGATGCACCAGTATCGAAAAGTATAAGTGCAGGGTAAGTGTTGATTGGGAACTTACCAATCACAAGGTCATGCTCATCTGGAATCTCCTCCACATTCATGTGGTTCACTGTGGCCTTCTCATTGTTGGTTGGCTTCAGTCCTTTCCTCTCCGGACAGTTGTCAGCATAGTGCCCCTTTTGTTTACACTTGAAGCACGTCACCTCAATCAGATCCTTCTTCACAAAGTTGCGATCACGGTTGCGGTCATGTCCACCGTGCCCTCCAGAATGGTGAGAGTGTCCTCCCTTGTGGCTGTGGTGACTGCTCCTATGGTTGTCATGACAATGTCCATCGCCTCCATGGTGGCGGCGGTCATGGCTCCCATGGTCACTCCCTCCATGCTTGGAGTATCCATCATATGAAGTGCGAGACTTGTGATGTGATCCAGAGTGGTGATTGTTGTTCTTTCTCTTGCGGCTTTCCACCTGCTTGTTCTTCCCCTCCAAGATTCTAGTCTTGTCCATAAGCTCCTGGAAAGTGGGGCAATAAACCACCAGTAGCTGCACTGAAAGCTCATCACTGAGGCCATCCAGGAATCTCTCCCTCCTTTTTGCATCAGTGTCAACATCCTCAGGTGCATAGCGGGACAGGTTGTTGAACTCCTCAATGTACTCGGCCACGGAGCGATTGGTTTGGCGCAAGTTGCGGAACTCCTTCCTCTTCAGGCTCAGAACTCCTGAAGACACGTGGTTGGTCCTGAAACCTTCCTCAAACATAGCCCAAGTCACGATATCCAGCGGGTGGGTGATCTGAAATGTGTCCCACCAAGAAGCGGCTGGTCCCTCCAGTAGGTGACCGGCAAACCTCACCTTCTCAGCATCAGTGCATCCAACAGTTACTAGATCCTTGTTGACGGAACGCAACCAGTCGAGAGCAACCATTGGTTCCGTTGCAGTAGAGAACTTAGCTGGCCTTAGCCTCAGAAATCTGGTGAGAGCATCTCCCTGAGGCTGATTGTTTCCATTGTTGTTGTTCTGATTTGCCATGAACTGGGTCATCACTTGGGTCAGCTGTGCCTGAGCTGCCATGAGCTGCTCCAACTCAGTGGGTTGACGGCGGGGAGGCATATGCGGTTCAGCACAGGTAAGTTTAGAAAGAATCAACTACGACAATAGGATTCTACCCATGCATATGGTCAAACAACAACAAACAATAGCAGACAATCACAAGCAAGCCACACATCAACAAACAAGCGGTCCAGCAACATCCCAGGTGTTATCCTAGCAGTATATACCTACTGAAATAGTTTTGCAAGAGTTGGCAATGGTTAACTAAACAATAGATCAACTGAACAACCAAAACAACAATTCTGCCAGAACAGTCCAGCAGAGTTCGCGAATTTTTCCGCCTGATTTAAACTCGTCAAAAAATTTAGCTGATTTTTGTGCATATAGCACAGAGAGTTTCGCATCAGCCCAATTTTTTTCAGATTTTCCCGAGTTACCAGAAAAATATGAAAAATCGCGCAGTACTTCTGTATCAGCAGAAAAACTGCAGCGAAAATAACACAGATAGTAATCAAATTGCCATAACTCTTTCATTAAAATTCGCACAAATAATTCCTGGGATATTGGAGTACACAAATAAGCAACTAATAACTCTTAAACTAACACGAACTAAGCTTCACAACGATCGAGACTAATCCTAACGAATTTACCTAACGTGGACTAATTGGTGGACTTCTATCTACTTCTTGAAGAGGTTGAGGTAGGTCCTTGCGGTCATGCGTTGGCGCTTCGGCTCGCGGTACAACCATGGCGGCGGAGTATACACCTCTCCTGAACCATCACTTGAAACCTCAAACTCCACCTCCTCTGGATCCTCCTCTTCTTCTTCATCCTCAGCTGCAACTGCAACAGCTTCATCTCCTCCACCATCATCGTCTCCATCATCATCATCCTAGTCCTCATCATCATCTCCCTTGTCATCATCCCCATTGTTGCCATCATCTCCATTGTCATCATCAGGGTGGATTCAGCTGTGCTGGAGAGCGGCAATCTGGGCTGTCATAGCTTCAATAGTTTGATCCCTTTCCTGGACTGTCCTTGCAATTGATGTATGTTCAGGTGTTCTCACCTGCATTACCATGAAGATGTGCTATGGTTGCATCTCGGCTATCGGGGCATTCTCTAGAACTCCACAGCTTCATGCAAAGTGTCAATCTCCTGTCCTTGGACCACCATACCATTGCTAGTAAAATCTGCAATCTCCTTTATCATCCTCACCTTCTCTGCTAGAGCTCCATTCTCCCTTTCCATGTCCTCTATGTGCCTCCGACGGGGCGGCATGTTGTTCCTGTCTCCCGGGGTAACCACAATGTTCCCATCTTCATCACACCTTCCATAGTCACGGTAGGGTGAATCTGCTGGTAGTAGGTGTCGGACTTGATGGCCTTTGGCAGACAGGGCTTCATGTATGGCCAAGTTTATTCCAAGTCCCCAAGTTGCAGTATGTCTTGGTGTAGATCAAGTGCACGGGGTTTGGCAAGGCGGCATCTCTGAATATGAAGGTAGTGATCTCCCATGCATCCTCTCCATATCCATAGGTGTACAGCCTTCTTCCCTTGAACATGGGCAGTGGCAATCCCAATGACTGCGAGAGCTGTGCTAACTGCCTTGCAAAGGGCCTTGGTGACTCCATGGTGGCATACTCAGTCCTGACTTCTCCGATCTATCAAGTAAAAGAGGAAAGTGTGAGAATAGCATATGGTAAGAATTTACGAGGGTGAAAGGCATAAGATGAAAGACAGAGTTAATATAGGCTTTAATAAGTCTATGGCTTCCTAATCCAATCCTAGGTCACGATCCTACAGTCGACACACGGGCTCTGATACCATCCTGTAACACCCCGATTCTGAAAAGACCGTGGCCTCTATGTGACATGCCAATCCCTGGATCGGTTCATTGGCCCACAATAGAGTAAGATAGATAACATAGCAAAATATCCGTGTATCATAAATAACGAAGATCCAGAGTACCATTATTACAATAAAAGCTTAGCCCAAAGCTAGCTCAAATTATTCAGGTAGCAACATAAATAAAGTAAATCCTCCATTCTTCAAATTGCCCACAAGTGAACAAGTGCCGAGTGGAGTACCGTGGCCTATATCGATTACTCAGAATCGGAATAACCTGCAACATGAAATGTAGCAGCCCCGAAGGGTCAATACATGGAATGTATGGCAAGTAGAGCTAGTAAATGGAGACAATAGTACTAACATCTACATGCATATTTGGCAAGTGGAGCTGTAATAAAGCTTGCATTTGCAAATAACTTTGTCCTACTTTCATAAACAGTTTTTGATTTTCTTTGAAAAGATCCCAATTAAGTTAACCCAACAATGTTAAAACAATTGCGAAATTAGAATGAGCGAGAAACTTGTCATGGAATCAATATCAAGCAACTCAGTTGTCCATAACCGGGGACACGGCTAATCGATTAGATTATACACTCTGCAGAGGTTAGTACACTTTACCCATGTGACTTGGCCAGCCCAGCTCGTATCATCACTCTCATTTTGAGTGGTGATAGTGAGAAGTCCAAGTTGAGACTGTTCGGGAAGTAGCACCTCAATCCCGACGCGCACCGGTCCAACCTACCAAAATTCTAAATCTCTGGATACGCGGGTTCGAGTTACCACAACCTACTAAGTCCAACCAACCGCCCATTCCATTATTGGCACATGGTTGTACACGTAAGCTACACAATAAAGAAGCCAATCATTCTCTCTTGATACCTGGGTGCCTTTCCGCAATGAAACCACCAAAAATTATCAATACCATCACACCCAGGGGATTCATTGATTAACTTGTTTTAGTTTTTGCAAAACAACTCATTTATAAACAACTTTCAGTGATGTAACCCAGCCATCGTTCATCATAGCATGGCTAGGCACATCTACAAACGGTGATTCATCTACCAGGAAAGCCCTACCACATAATAGGACATAGCATAGCGATAGTATCAACCTACACATGCATCTACAAAATACACGACAATGCATTGAAAATAGTAGGACGATATCATGAACAAAGTAGCATCTACTTGCCTTGGTTGTAGCGGTCGGAAGAACAATCCACACACGAGCAAGCGTTGCACTCGTCACAATCTACACGGTACAATTGCAATCATAAACAAACAATCCACAACATATGCAACAGATGTGATGCATGAATGCAAGAACGACAAGTGTATTGGTGCTACAGCTGCACCACAACATACTATTCCATAATACTACCGATTGCATGCATGGAAAATAGTTTTAGCGCTAGGAAAACTATTAAGTAAAAGTAACGCCCAAAACTAGAGCTAGAACTCAAATAATTCACTACCGGTAGTATACTGTTTGTAAAATCTTGGAAAAATTCTACCGCATAGGCATCGCTGATTAGAAACAGTACCAACTGGAATTACTCAAAAAGGAGTTATAAAACTTCCCGAGTAATTAAAACACTGCAGAAAGCCAAAAGACAGTTTCTGCAGAAGTTTTTACTGTAAGCCTACCTTTTTAATTCACGACGAGATTTCCCACGTTCCCACGAGTTCAAGGACATATCATACGCGATTTTTGGAGCTACAAAACTTTTTCTACGAATTTATTACTTCAAAAAGGCCATTAACTAGTTTGATTAAACTGTACTAATCCTTGCAGCAAAAGCCTGAACCAAAGGTACAGCGAGATTCTACACGACTCACTGAAACCGTACATATTCTATTCGCAATTTTTGGCTAAGCGGTTTAATTTCTACGCAATTTACAAGATTCTACCGAAATCTGTAAACTAAAGGATTAACGAAATTGACCCAGTCAACTGTGTCTGTTGACTGGTCAACTCGCCTGCTGATTGGGCGCTAACTGGGCGTCTGACTAGTCAACGCCTGGGTGCTGACCAGTCAACGAACGATCTAAGCCGCTGATCTGAGATCTGATGATGGCTGCTGTCTTACCAGAAACGAACGACGAAACGGACTCCGGAAGGTGCGGCGAGTTCCGGACGGCGGTGACGTTCGGTTCCGGCGTCGAGGTCTTTCCTGCGCGGATGTGCACGGTTAGCGCAACGTATCAAGATTATCAACGCACGAGCCAAACGGCGCGCGTACGTGCATGTATGCGTGCGCCGGCGCATCTTGATAGCGTAACGCAACAGCAATGGCGCAACGCAGCGGCAGCGCGGCAAGCGCTGTGTGCAGCGCGCGATGATGGCGGCATGGCGTCTTGTGACAGCAGTATAGCGGAAGCTGTGAAGCGCGCGTGCGAAGCGGCGGCGGCGGCAGCGGGCGAAGCGCGGTGCGAAGCGTCGCGGCGGGGATGGCGTTAATGGCGGCGGCGGCGATCTGGCGATAAGCGGCGGGGCGGGCCAGCGCGAATGGCGATGCTGGCGCGGTTGGCAGCGCAAGCGGTGGCAGGGCGGCGATCGCGGGCTTCATGTATGAAGAGAGGGGGAGGAAGAGGAGAGGGGCGGCGGCGGCGATGCGATCGCGAGGGGGGCGGCGGTTCTCGGGAGGCGTGCGCGCGGGGCAGGGAGGCGGCGGTGGTTGGGATCCCGAGGCTGGGGTCCGCCTCTTTAAGTGGGCCCTCTCGCGAAATCCTACTCAGATTCGGCCCGGAGTTAGACTAGAACTCGGAAATCGGTCCAGATTTTCGGACCGTTTTCCGGCGGTTTACTAAAACGGCCGAAGCTTTTCCGTACAAGCTCCGATTTGAGCGATTCTCGCGCCTACGGGTTCGTATCATCGAGGGGAACAATCTAGCGTCAAGGTTAGAGCGAAACCTCGAATCTACAGGGGTGGTTGTCGCAAGTCCTACTAAAGCTTCCCGCAGGAACCTCGTAGCGAAATAAAATAGGGTTTTGGAAGATAGCGTTTCGCCGAACCTTTCTACTCGACGGTTTTGCATGGAAAGATATGATGCGATGCTATGAATGATATGCAAGACCAAATCAAAAATTTGGGATGTGACACAAAAACAGCAGAAAACGGGCAACTGACACTGTGGCATCTTGTTACTGGGTTAGTTCCAGAAAATGTATAAAAATACCTCAAAGTATAGACAAAGCAAAGCAAAGTGGATACTAAACAATCATGGAACATAAAAAATTATAGATACTTTTACGACATATCAGCCAACATCAGTTACTAATAACATCCAATGTTCATGATTAGGAAACCATGATCATCTATTAATCAACAAGTTAGTCTAACAAGAGGCTTTACTAGGGACTCTTTTATGTTTACAAAACACACAAGTATTAATGTTTCTGGTTAATACAATTATAGCATGGTTTGTAAACATTTGTCATAAACATAAAGATATGATAATAACCTATTTATTTTTGCCTCTTGGGATATCTCTAACAGTCTCCCACTTGCACTAGAGTCAATAATCTTGTTTTTAAAAACTTGTGCATTGAACACCTATGGATTTCCAGTGTTGTATTTACATGATTGATAGTGGTCAACTGATCTTCAGATCTGACACTTTTAGGTCTATGTGTAATTGCATGTCTTTGCGTCTCTACGCATCACTCATTCTCTAATGAGATGACATTGTATATATTTCGTCCTTTGGTTAGACCTTTAGTTCCTTGGGGTTAAACATGTTGATACAATTGTCGTACAATATATCTTTATAGTACCAGCCTACTGTGAACCACACCTAGTTTGATAACAAACTACTTGACACAAATGCCCTCTTTTGCTGCTACAATAATAGTCATATACTTAGCCTTTTGTTGCAGTATCTGTCACAATGTCTTTAACTTTGGAACTTATCCAAATCCATCATGGAACTTCCTTTCCATTACATTGTGCCACCCATAGTTTAAATTGAGATAATTTTAATTTGTATCTTGTGACAAAACTAGTATCAATGTAATACTTTACAAAGAACATGTGGGCCCCCATGTGTGGTTTTGGTAATTAATGACAATCTCTATGGACTAATCCTTGTATCAAGTTGTACTTGTAGGAATTGTCCATAGGCAATGTTTGAACCATATGTTAGCTTCAAGGTTTGGAGAAGAAGAAAGTGAAGAGGATCAAGTGGTGACCAAGGTGTTCAAAGAGTGATCCACAGATTGGTCATGTGAGAGTTGAGCCTATTGCAAGGGTGTCTTGAAGAGGAAGAAGATAGAGTTCATCATATGTATATTCAAGACATAATCCAAATGGTGTTAGAAGAAATGTTGTGCAAGCTAAATATGTGCAATATCTAGAAGATATCATGCTTGAAGCTTGCCATCCTCAGTGATCATGGATCGATGAAGACAAGGTCAAAGTAATGGTTTCCCCATGTTGTATGGGGGAGCAACTTGCAAGTCTTCATCAAGCAAGTGCGTGTGAGAGCAATCAAGAGAGGTGTTCCATCTTAAGAAGGACAAGATCGTCTACATAAAGATCAAGTGGAATATGCACAAGGCAAAGGTATGATATTGATAGGGTTTCCTCTTACCGGTCTCGTGGTGTTATTTGGGGAGACCGATTTATAGAATAGATAACCGTACTATCAAGAGGGGTTCTCAAGTGAGTAACTCAGTCATATCTTTCAGAGAGAGCTCAAACCTTTGCATACTTAGCATCATCATTTCTTGGTTGTTATTTGGATCTTATCTATGTGAGGTTCTAGAGCTTGTGGTAATATTCATAACAAGCTCTAGTTCATCAAAAACGGATTTCCCTTTTATATCATATTGCATTTTTGAAATTTGAGGTTTTTCGGTTTCTCACCAAGGGAGGTATCTCACATTATAATACATGAAATGTTCTCACTTGGTGGTATTCAATATTTTAGTTGGGTAGCTCTTGTTGTCCTCTTTCTAACAAAATTGGTTTCGGGTCAATCAAAGTTTCCAAACTCTAGATATCGCCATTTGAAGTTTGTCTCTATTTTGGTCATGACCGGAGCCTCCGCTGTGAAAACACTGGAGTCTCCGGTGTTGTCCGGAGTTACACCAAAAGTCCCCGGAGGGGCCTCCAGAAAGTTGCCCAGGACGCACTGCATGGGGGTCCGGAGATCGACTGGAGTCTCCAGTGTGGCGAGACCGGAATCTCCGGTGTATAACAGAACGGAGTCTTTGAAGAGTTTCTGGAGGAGTTTTTCCCAGGGGTGCTGGGACATTCTGGTGGGTGGTCTAGAGTTTGGTCCGGAGGTTGGCCGTAGTCTCTGGTGTAGACCGGAGTTTCCGGTCTGCACACCAGAGTCTCCGGTCTGGCAAGTCCCCAACGGGCAGAAAACAGTCAGAAATCTGTGGGCCTATAAAAAGGGGCCCTTCTTCCCCAATGTCTCCGCTCGAGTTTTATAAGCTTTATCCTCCATTCTTGACCCTCTTGAGATTGCTCCCCTTCAATCCCCCCTTTGATTCTTGCATATACTTTAGGGATTTGAAAGAGGAGATCTAGATCTACAATCCCAATAATCAATCTCTCCTCTAAGTGAGGCGAACATCTTGGGATCTAGATCTTGGAGTCTTTTGTGGATTTCCTCCATTGTTCTTCCTCTCTTATTCCCCCACAAGCTTTTGTAGCTTTACTGGAATTTGGGAGAGAAGGATTTGAGCACTTCTTGTGTTCTTGCCATTGCATTTCGTGCATTTGTTTGAGTTCTCGGTGAGGATTCGTTTGAGTGAAAGGTGAGAAGCTTTTTACACTTGGGTTCTTGGAACCCTAGACGGTTTGGTGGTTTTGAAGGTTCTTGGATTACTTGGGGCCTCTAATTAAGTTGTGGAGCTTTCCCCAAGCTTGTTTGTTGGGAGCCTCCAATTGAGTTATGGAGAAGTGCCCCAACCTTGTGAGAGGTTCCGGATTGCCACTGACAAGTGCACCAATAGTGGAAGTGTGGATCGATCCCGTTGGGATGAGATTCATAGGAGAAAAATGGAGGCCTCTTGTGGCATTGGTGGTTTGATACCGCCCCCTCTCCAAACGAGACGTACTCCATGTTGGGAGGAACTTGGTAAAATATCGTTGTCTCCGCGTGCCTCGGTTATCTTTATATCCGAGCTCTTAATTATGCACTTTACTTTGTGATAGTCTTTGTGCTTGAAGTATATATCTTGCTATCACATAGTTTCTTGTCTTGATTAGCATAAGTTGTTGGTGCAAATAGGTGAACCCTAGTTGTTCTAGGTTTTGTGCTTAACAAAGTAAACGCTATTTTAATTCCGCCTTTGTTGATCCACTCTCAGAAAAGTTTTAAACCTCCTATTCACCCCCCCTCTAGGCGGCATCTGTATCCTTTCACTATCTATCTATCTATCTATTTGTCACCTCTACATAAATAACATATTCTTAGTTCTTCCAAATATCATAAGAATATCCTTACTATCGTCCAATGATCATCTTATGAGTCCTTCTGGTATATGCTCATAAAATTTAGAGTATAGGACATATCTGGATGTGTACATATCACAGTATGATTGATCAAAAATAATCTTTGTGATTTCATTCGCCAAGTATAAAAATACTTGAATCTTTGTTTCACTTACTAAGTGTCAATACACTTGAATCTTGATTTAATCCTTTCTGTATGACAAGAACCTTTCTTGTAGTTTCTATATTGAACTATTTCAATATATCATCTATGTACTCTCGGCATAACCATATTAGCATCTCAATCTATTCATATAGTATTGATGCTAGATATTCGGGTTTTTCCTAAGTCTTTTATCGAGATGAAATTCTTAATCTGTGTCAACAAAGCATACATCATCTCCAATCAACAATATGTCTTTCACATAATGTATTAGAAATATGTCTCGGCGCTCCCACTTAATTTCTTGCAAATGCAAGAATCTTCATCGTCTTTGATGAAATTAAACCTTTTTAACATTTTCATCACAGTGAAGATTCCAATACTGTGATGCTTCCTTCCACCACTGAAATTTGCATTGCTCCTTTAGCATCCTTTGGATTAACAAAACCCTTTGGATCGTATCATGTACACGTCCTAGGTAACCATTCTATTAGAAGAACTTGTTTTGTTTGTTCAACTACCATATAACAAAATTATATGTAGTGGTTTCTATATTATAATCCGTCCAGACTAAATATCGCTATGAAAGATAAAATCTAGTCATAATCAACTGCTTGAACATTGTCGTGAACTCTTTCCCGACATGTCGACTATTTCATAGATGTGAAATATCCATGTCTATTTTATTATAGATCCAAATACGAGTGGAAGGTCTTACACCTTCCAGAGGGTCTTCCAAGTTCAAAAACTTGATTACTCGTGTATGGAACTATCACAGATTCTATGGCTTCAAGACATATGACAGAGTTAGGTCCCACAATCGCTTCTTTGCATGTAGTTGGTTCATTATTGTCAAACAATAATGATATAACTCTTAAATCTTGGTATTTGATTGTTTACCCGACCTACTTGATTTAAGAGTAACTTAGACCTCCATGACCACAACCTTTGAGGCACATAAGCCATGAGTATTTTTGCTGCCTCCGGAACACTTTCTGGTGCTGCGCAACTCAGCATATATAGCTAAAGTTCAATAACTTTATCAAAGTTCTATTGTCCTCCCAATTAACTTTTCACGAAAAATTTATTCTAAAGAAACTTGACGTTCTAAGCGATAAACACTTTTGTCTTCAGTGTTATGGAGGAATACCCAACAATTATTCGAAATAACCTACAAAGACATGCTCATACGACTTTGGTTGTAAACATTTTACTTATGCATAGCATACCAATGTTTAAGAAAGAACAACTTGGGTTTTATCCCAAACCATAACTTATATGGTGTCATTTCAACAGATCACGATGGAGCTCTTTTCAGTGTATAAAGCGGTAGTCACTAAAGCTTTAATCTTGTAAGATATAATGGCAGTTTTATAAATTACACCTTTGATCTTACCATGTCAAACAAGGTTTCATTACATTCTCGAACACTTCATACTACTATGGTGTTTTCGGGAAACATAAATCTATGGAACGATCCCTTAAATCTTAGATGTTTTGCTAAACTTGTAACTCAAATATCTTTTATGATCCTATCATAAACTCTTTATTTTCTTGTTACAATGATTTTTACTTCATCTTGAAAGTCTTCGAACATTTTCAAATGTTTTACACTTCATCCTCATTAAGTAAATATATACATATATTCACTCAAATTTTCAGAGAATGCATATAAAGTTGAAATACATTGCTCATAACTTCACATAATGGGCTACATACATCAATATGTATAAATTCCAATAAGTTAGTCGTTCGTTCTTCTTCGGTCTTAAACAAAGTTTCAATTATCTCTAGGAAAGTCTCACAAGTGTCATTTGATCAAAATCAAGAGACTCCAAAATTCCATCAACATGGAGTTTCTTCATGTTTTCTTTCCACTATAATTAAACGGTGATGTCACTTTCTAAGTGATCTTTCAATCATTTGTCTTTCGACATTTTTAGCATTAGTTTCATGGATGTGATTTCTTCCAACTAGACTTGTATATCATCCATCTATTATGGAATACGGAAATTATTTGAACAACCTTTTATTCTTATAATACCCGATTAAAACAAATCTTGACGGCAAACTTTGATGTAAACAAAAGCATAACAACACTTTATTTGTTTTTGATGAACATCTTCACATATTCTCTTGCTAGTTACTTAGGCCATTGTAGTTCATAAATTGTGTTGTTTTGTATGACAATTCACAAAAAAAAATCGGTATCCAATACAAGAACCACATTGTTTAACAAGCAAAGAATACAACCATAACATGTATATCATCTATATACCTAAGTTGGACAATTTCTGATTTTTTCCTTTTCTGCCAAATATTTCTGAGATTCTCTTTCAGCATTTACTTTTCCATTTTTAAAAGAATCTATCAACATCAATAGTGGTGCCATACACATGATACATAGTCCAAAGCGTGTATAGCCAAATACTAATATCTTTGGACTTGCACTTTGAAGTAGCTCACCATCATCAAATGTTTGGCGTTCTTTCAAAATCCATTGTTTAGCAATCTTTTAGTGTAGTAAACATTTTACCTACATCTTATATTCATCCTTATCATGGCAATTTTCATGATCAAGCTACTTTAGATTATAACGGTGAATTGCGAGTATAATGTTGCTCTCCAAAACCTTTTGGAGGATTAGGACGACTAGCGTCTCCAACCTTTTGCAAATTCTCAGCAAATATAAGAACATAAATTTTGCCATATTATACTCTATCATGTTGTAACCAAAACATTGTTTCAGATATCGTAATATCTTCCACACATGATGGTTTCTGAAACAAATATTTCAGCTCCTAGATAACCTTGATATTAAAACAATCTTTTGAATATCAAGAATCATGGAGACAAACATGATACTTATATACTAACACTTGAATTGTTACTCTTGATTTAATACCAATTATTAAACTTCACAGAGTAATATGGAGTTTGCTGAAAGTTTCCAATAGGACTTTTAAACTTTAGATTAACACTCAATACGGTACCAGTTCGTAAAGTAACTATCCAGAATTCTACAGTTCTATTATCTCAATTATAACTAAGCATAAGGTGGTGAACGGATGCCAATGACTACACAAATTATGCAAATTCACTTTGATTTAATTTATGATTAATTGATTTCAACTTTTAATCATATTATTAATTGAACTCCTACTCAAAACAACATCCCTCACATTGTTTTAGTGATCACACAAACCAAATCCACTACACCAACTCCGATCATCACGAGAGATGATGTAGCTTCAAAGGCGAACAATCAACATATTCATCATATCATCCATATGACTCATGCTTTACCTTTCGGTATTCCATGTTCCGAGACCATGTTTGTATATGCTAGGCTCGTCAAGGTTAACCTTAGTATCTGCATGAGCAAATCTGGCTTCCTCCCGCACACGTAGAATCTATCACACCCGATTATCACGTGGTTCTTCGAAACGACGAGTCTTAGAGATAGTTCCTACTAAGTATGAACACTTTATTACTTGATATTTAGTGAGAGGGATCATCTTATAATGCTACCATCGCGATCTAAGCAATATAAGATGCATAAAAAGGATTAACATCACATGCAATTCATAATATGTGATATGATATGGCCTTTCTTCTTGTGCCTTTGATCTCCATATCCAAGCATGAACATGATCTCCATAATCACCGGCGTGGCATCAAGGTCAATGGCGTCGCTTCATCGTTGTCCTCCACCAACATCAACTATTACAACTACTTGATGAATAGATACGTAGGTCTTAAATGAAATTTAAAGACAACCATAAGGCTCCTGCCTGTTGCCAACTTACAATAAGGATCATTGCATACATCATATATAATCACAATCATGGCCATATCACATCACAACACAAGCCCTGCAAAAACAAGTTAGACGCCTCTAATCTTCTTTGCATGTTTTACGTGGCTAGGGATTTTGCATAAGAACCGTTCTAACTTACTAACAAGAACCACAACATTGATAGACGTATTGTCATGTGCCCATTGTAAATTGAATCTTCACTATGGTGGGAGAGACAAACACCCTCAAAACCACTTATGCAATACAAGTTGCATGTTGAGCGCGGAGCAAGTCTCATGAACGATGTCATGTAAGGTTAGCCCGGGGCGCTTCATCCGACCATCTCGCAAGATGCAAAGTATACAAAAAGCAATCGACAACAAAAGCATCAACGCCCATAATTACCATTGTGTTCTACTCGTGCAACAGATCTACGCATAGACACGGCTCGGATACCACTATAGGGGTTCGTAGCATGGAAAACAAAAAAATTCTATCGCATGAACACACGCAAGCCAAGATCTAATCTACTAGATCGGTTCAACGAGTTTATAGAGTACTAACCCTAGAAGATCCATAGAGTTTAACGAGATCGGATTCTCGTGGTTGATGCAGTCGTTCACTTGCCGATCTCAAGATCGCGAAGACGATCCTTCTGGTGCCACGTTCCAGCAGCACTATCGCAGTCAGTCACACATTTGGTACTTGATGAAGACCTTCCTCTGCCTTGTTCCAGAAGGTACCAGTGGTTGTAGATGTCCTCTCAATTCCAGCAACACGATGATTTGGCAGTGGAGGTGGAGGAATAGATCTCGCAGGGCTGCGCCTAAGCCGGAGCGGGTATGGTGGATTTAGAGAGGCCCTCGGTGGCTAGGTTTTAGATGCCAAGGGGAAGAGGGTAGCCATGGCTAGGGTTTATACTAGACGGCAGCGGCGGTTTAGAGGCTAGGGCGCCGACGACCTAGGAGGGGTGGTGGCCTAGGGTTTTGGGGTGAAGCTCCAAGGGGCTCCCTGCCCCTCCTTTTATAGGTGGGAGGGGCGGATATGGGAGGGAAGTCCTCCCACAACTCCCCTTGGTGGACGGTGGCAAGGGAGGGAGGAGAAACCTTCCCTAACTAGGTTTCCTCTCCTCCCTCCACTAGGCAATCATGTTGGGATTTGTCTTTTTCAAACTGGCATTTGACAATTCAAAGTAGAGTTTGATTTCTCTCTTCACATTGCCCAACCAAGTGACCTAGGACATGATGCAAACATTCCACATTGGTATGACACATCCATGTACCCTTCCCTCTCCGGAGTGATGGACCTTCTAGACCCTTCTAGAAGATTCCTGTGAAAACACCGAAAACATTTCTGAACTCCGGAATTGGACTTTCCTTATATGAATCTTATTCTCCGGACCATTCCGGATCTCCTCATGATGTCATGGATCCAATACGAGACTTCGAACAACATTTGTTCTCCAAATCATTACCATATCTACTAAACAACATCGAATCCTTAAGTGTGTCTCCCTACGGTTCGTGAATTATGCAGACATGATCGAGACACTTCTCTGATCAATAACCAATAGGTGAATCTGGAAATTCATATGGCTCCCACATATTTATACGATGATTTCGTGATCGAATGAACCATTTACATATGATACCAATTTCCTTTGTCTCGCGATACTTTACTTATCCGAGTTTTGATCGTCGGTATCTCTGCATACCTAGTTCAACCTCATTACCGATAAGTACTCTTTACTCATTCCATGATATGTAATTCCTTCTGATCTAGTCACATGCTTGCAAGCCAATTGGATAACATTCCATCGAGAGGGCCCGTAGTATATCTATTCGTCATATGGATGGACAAATCCCACTCTTGATCCATGTGTCTCAACACATACTTTTAGAATACTCAATGCCACCTTTATAACCATCTAGTTACGAAGTGGTGTTTGATGTCATCAAAGTATCCATCTTGTGATGGCGATTAACATGATCTCATGGTCGAAGGATTTAGGTTACTATGTATTTGAAAGCTTATAGCAAACGAACTATTGAATGACTTGATCTTATGCTATGCTTAACTACAGAAGTGTGTCCATCACATCATTCTCCTAATGATATGACCTTGTTATTAATAACATCCAATTTTTATGATCAGGAAACCATTATCATCTATTAATCAACGATCTAGTCTAACAAGGCTTTACTAGGGACTCTTTTATGTTTACAAAACACAAAAGTATTAGGGTTTCCGGTTAATACAATTATAGCATGGGATGTAAACATTTATCATAAACATAAAGATATGATAATAACATATTTATTATTGCCTCTTGGGCTTGTCTCTAACATATCCACCCGTTGCTTGTATCTAGATAGATAGATCTTGGTGCTCAGTTGTTCATATCGTAGGAAAAAAATTGTTTTCTATGCTGCGGACCCAACAGGCAGCAACATGAGGTGCCAGGTTGGTGGGATTTTCTGGAAGAGACCACAGCTGGGAGAAAAAAGGTCCAACCACCGTGTCCTCATGGCACCCACCTACCTCACCAAACCCACTGTAGATCGGGCCCTTCCACAAAGGGAACCCACACCCTTCCTTCTTCTCGGTCTGACCAGCAGCTAAAACTCATCCCGCGAGAGCTCAGTGAGGATAGCTTAGGTACCTGACCATGTCATGAAGAAATTGGGCCTATTGGTTGATTGTCAGAAGGCCTTCTGGAGCCACCAGCTCCTTCTTCCTGAATCCGACAGTAGCCTGGATTAGCGGAACCACCCAATCCCCAATCTGTCTCGCATCCTTCTCCTCAAAATCTATTGGTAGGGTCGGATTCCTCGGTCTCCCTCGCTTCCTGGAGGTTGTGGACATCAAAGGGGGCTGCAGTAGCGAAGAAACCAGAGGATACCTCACCAAGACCTGACGTATTGAAGCAAAATTCATCCTCTGCCGATGAGATACCTCCGGTTGTGGAGCGCAAATACCCCCCTGCTTGCATCAGAGAAACATGCGAGGTCAATGGGCCCAAAGGTACCGATGCAGAGGCTGAAGCCATGCACCGAGCTCTCTCCTCCTCGACCAAGCTTCTCGATGAACGACGCTTCCGTCTCCCCCAACCTGCCTCCATTTACACGCGAACATGCATGGAGGACCTGAACGCTTCCGTCCCCACTCACGCGCTCGAGAACTCCTTGATTCGAGCCACTGCACGGCTCATCTTCGTCTCCATCGCATGAGATCGCCAGGGTCAGTCGCCTAGAGGCCACAGATTTGAAATCCAGCCGACGAGCAAACGACAACGAGGCCCAGAACACTAGCTCGGTAGGAACCGCGAGACGGAAAGGTGTAGGGAAAGTGGGTGAGGGTGGGGTGGGTGTAGACTGTTGTCGGAGCCCGCACCCTACCATGGGAGGAAACCGGGGTGGTTCCGCCATGAACAGGGGCATGGGTCGAAATAGGGGACGCTATACTCCTTAGACTCCCATGCATGATGCGTATCCATGTCGTGTCCAACCCCGCTGTTTTCTAGGGTATCTGAGTCCGATCGAGACCGTCAATCCGTTTTTGCCTAGCTTTTGTGTGGTGTTTGAGCTTTGCGTCGGTGGGTCTAAAAATTGTAGACACTAGGTACAAAGCTATAGTGTGCATCGCAGGCAAGCTAGCTCTCTGATTTCGAGCCTTTCTGTCCTATAGCAGCAGCTCGACATACGATCCTCGGGCCAGCCAGCCAACAACTACGGCATAAATTAAGCACTAGGACGATCCGCCGCTGCAGCGCAATTAAGCACCGCATGCATGAAGAAGCTTCTTCAGCCGGCCATCCTCGGCTTCGTCCTCCTAATTGTCCTTGTTCTAAGCCCCAACGGCGTGGAGGCCTGGCATGCCCCTGTCGGCGGCCATCAGGAGAAGTCGTCAAGCTACAGCTTCTTCGTCTTCGGGAATGACTTCACCGACAACGGGAACCTCCCCTTCACCGACCCCGTCACTCATATGTCACGGCAGTGGGCCTACCCCTATTTCTCCTCGTATGTTGACTCCAACGGATTCCCGCGACCAAATACCCCCTAGGATCGCTTCTCCAACTACAAAATCCAGTCAGATTTCATTGGTAAATACTACTCCATACATTAATCTCCTATCTATCCGTATGATCGTCTAGTACTATATATGTTGAATTAATTAATAGTTTTCATAATTAATTTAATTGAAGTATAAATCATGATGGAACAATTTTAAGATTAACTAGCATACGCATAGTAGACATGCACCATACAGGAAAGTGAAAACCTAACACATTTACGCATACTGCAATACTAGTAATCATCATAAGAAATATCAGGAGGCTAAAAAACACGTACAAGTTCGTCGATGGTACGACCAGCAACGCAACAGAATTGTATCTGCCACCGGCGGCAGCAGCAAAAACGGCATCAGCAGCCTTCTTGGCAGCTTCGTCCGACATAACGATGGAGTCGAGGAAGCCAGACATAGAGGACAGAGAAGAACTTGAGCAGTCGCTCCTGGACGCTCCCCAAAAACCTTATCGCCTCTCTCCCGATGCAGGATTAGAGAGATAGAGTTCCGAAGTCCTACTCTCCCGGATGGTCGTGCACGCATCCGGTGGGATGGAGTAGCAGAGGACGGCACAGAGAGGTGGAAAAATGATGCCCAGGTAGGAAGATGCAATCTAATTGCTGGTGACGGCTAGGGTTCACGTCTGCCTATTTATATAGTGCGGATCAGGTAGGACGTGGGCAGCAGCCCACGACTGAGTCAACACCAGCCCACGATCCAAGATGTGGAAACAACTGGTTGATTAACGCGTCCATTAATGATTCATAATTAATACACAATTAATTTTCCTAAACAGCAAAATAAAGCTCGGCTCGGCGAGATTCCCGCAACCCGTGGCACGCACATCATGACAAGGCGTGGCAAGGCGAGGCGGGCAGTGTCGGAGAAGGAGTACGCGAGGGCTTCTCTTCTTATCACAACTTAGTGAGTGATGCAACACTACTATATAAGGTGGTCCAACTCCCCTTCCACTAGCAATGTGGAACTAAACTTTACCTCCACTAGAACACACATGAGCTACCACAATAATGGTCCAAGGAGAATTCCAGAATTTGTATTTGTTATGGGCCAAAACCCAACATGCAAATAAACCTCAAATTCCAAAAATCCTCCACAAAGTCTCATTGTCACATCACATCATTTTGTTTCATATCACTGTTTTGATATACCAGCGTTTTTCAGTGAAGACTGTTAAGTTGAACTTACACCTAGAGCACTAGACTACTCCCATCAACAACTGTCAATGGACTAAGCCTTGAATAGCAATTTTTGTGTAAATGAGTTTCACCTAATGTTATATTGATACTAGGCTGCCGAAGGCTACCCCTCGGGTGGAGCATATAAGTGACTCTCCTGGCCTTTTTCATGAGCTTCCTAGAGATTACCCATCTCATAGACTGTGACCAGCAGTCGGGCTCACGTAGGTGCGTTCTTTCAAGAATGCTCTGTAGGAAGCATCTTGGCTTATACAAGCCTATGAACACATTAAGACTAAGTCAACCTGCCATATAGATCGTGAGAGTAATGCATCTTCAGCGGAGTGGGTTAGTAAAAGTTACTCTCCTCCAGTTAGCCACTGGCTTTTTTCCCCAGGTCCTAATTCACAGGATCTCCGATCACACAGGTTGGGTTACTACCACGATAACTCATGTGGGTCTTAAACCCATCTCCTTTGATGCAATATCTATCATTTCTTGATAGACCTTTTGTGAAAGGACCTGCTAGATTCTTAGTTGTTTGGATATAATCCAATGCTATTACTCCGGAGTTTCTCATTTTCCTAATAGATGCCAATCTTCTCATTATATGTCTTGATGACTTCATATTATCCTTTGAACTATTCATTTTGACGATCACAGTTTGATTGTCACGGTTCATAAGGATAGCCGGCAGGTTTATCAACAACCGACAAGTCAATCAAGAGTTGACGAAGCCAATCTGCTTCGATACTAGATGTATCTAGCGTTGTGAGTTCTGCTTCCATTGTTGACCTTGTTAAGATGGTCTTCTTGCAAGACTTCCATGAAACAGTGCCACCACTATGAGTGAATACATATCCACTTGTGGCCTTCAACTCATCAGCATCAGACATCCAATTTGAGTCACTATACCCTTCAAGTACCACAGGGTCTCTAGTATAGTGAATACCATAACTCGATGTACCCTTTAGATAGCGCATTACTCTCTCAAGAGAATGCCAATGATCATCTCCCGGATTTGAAACAAACCAGCTAAGTTTGCTCACATCAAACGCGATGTCAGGCCTTGTTGCGCTAGCTAAATACATTAACGAGCCAATTATCTGAGAGTATCTCAGCTGATCTCTAGTTTTTCTTTTGTTATTTCAAAGCATCTTACTAGGATCATATGGTGTCGGCGAAGGTGTACAATCTGAGTAGCCAAAGCAACTCAAAAACTTCTCCACATAGTGAGATTGCATACGTGTAATTCCACCATTCTCATCCCTCAGCAGCTTGATGTTTAGAATAACATCAGCTTCTCCAAGGTCATTCATGTCAAAACTTTGAGACAAGAATTTCTTGACCTGTTCTATGACAATCATATTTGTCCCAAAAATCAGTATGTCATCAACATACAAGAAAAGTATAACTCCTTTTCCCCCACCATAGCGAAAGTATACACATTTGTTGGCTTCATTTACAAAAAAGTCAGCAGATGTTAAAGTTTAATCAAACTTCTCATGCCATTTCTTAGGTGCTTGTTTCAGGCCATACAAAGATTTCAATAGCTTACACACCTTGCCTTCTTAACCATCTACTACAAAACCAACTGGTTGATCCATATAAATTTCCTCATCCAACTCTCCATTAAGGAATGTTGTCTTGACATCCATTTGATGAACGATAAGACCATGTGAGGCGGGCAATGAGAGTAGAACTCGAATAGTAGTCAATCTAGCCACAGGCGAATAAGTATCAAAAAGTCTTCGCCTTATTTTTGGGTATAACCCTTGGCAACAAGACAAGCCTTGTACTTTTTAATCGTACCATCAGTCCTAAGCTTCTTTTTGAACACCCACTTAAATCCTACAGGTTTGCACCCATAAGAACAATCGGTGATCTTCCAAGTTTCGTTAGCCATGATGGAATACATCTCGCTACGAATAGCCTCTTTTCAGTAGTTTGTACCAGGAGATGCATAAGCCTCTGAAATAGAGGTGGGAGTATCATCCACGAGATAGACTATGAAGTCATCACCAAAGGACTTCGCAATCCTCTGTCTCTTGTTCCTTATAGGAACTTCATTATCTACCTTCTCAGGAATTTCAGCATGTGCTCGTTCATAATATTCCATGGGAATGGCAGGTTTAGGAGTTTCAGTAGATTCATGTCTAGATGTACTAGGCATATCTTTCATCGGAAAAATATCCTCAAAGAATGTAGCATCCTTAGACTCCATAATTATACCGACCTTCATGTCAGGTATCTCATATTTCACCACTAGAAATTTGTATCCAACGCTAGGATGAGCATAGCCAAGAAAAGACACAATCTACGGTCTTTGATCCAAGTTTACGCTTTTTGGGAATTTGCAAATTCACCTTTGCCAAACAGCTCCAAGTACGTAAGTACGAGAGTGTTAGCTTCCTCTTCTCCTATAATTCATAGGGAGTAGTTTCATTGTCTTTTATGGGAACTTTATTCAGGACATGACATGATGTCAATATCGCCACCCCTCCTCACCATGCCTTGGATAAATCCGAAGTACCTAACATCGCAGTAACCAAGTATATTAGAGTACGGTTTTTTCCTTTCGGCAACCCCGTTAGATTTGGGAGAATGGGGAGGCGTCCTCTCATGAATAATCTCATGTTCCGCACAAAATAAATCAAACTCATTAGAAAAATACTCTGCACTACGATCTGACCGGACTCTCTTAATCTTTCTCTCAAGTTGATTTTCAACTTCTGCCTTACAGATTTTAAAGTGGTGTAGAGTCTCATCTTTAGTTTTCAAAAGATATACATAGAAAAATTTAGTAGAATCATCAATCAACGTCATGAAGTATTTCTTTTCACATTTAGTCAACATACCATTCATCTCACATAGATCTGAATGTATAAGCTCCAGCGATGCCAAGTTTCTTGCTTCCTGCACAGGCTTGTGAGACTTGCACGGTTGCTTAGCTTGAATACTCTCTTGACATTTAGAGCCTTTGGCTAAAGTAAAACTCGTAATTAAATTCATCTTAGCTAGCCACATCATACAACCAAAATTAATGTGACAAAGTCGTGAATGCCAAACATCTATATCATTGCAAGGGGCACAAATATGAATCACAACCTTATTACAAAAATCTGATATGGAAAAACGGAACAAACTGTCGTTTTCATAACCTTTACCAATAAATTGTCCATACTTAGAAACGACTACTTATTGGACTCAAATACCAACTTAAAACCTTCTTTGCAAAGAAGGGAACCACTAGCGAGATTCTTATTTATTGAGGGCACATGTTGTACGTTCTTCAGTTGCACGATCTTTTTCAAAGTAAACTTCAGATCCACCGTGTCAACATCACGAACAGAAGCATGCGATCCGTTTTCCATCAAGACAGAAAGATCTCTTATAACCTGATAAGAAGAAAACAAAGAGATATCAGCACACACATGAATATTAGCACCGGTGTCGATCCACCAATCTATAGACTGGCAAATTGACAAAACGGTATGTAAATTACCATACCCGGATGCACCTTTATCATTGTTTCTCATAGTTACGTTGGCAAACTTAGAGTTATGTCCGTTTGATTCTTCCTTCTTTTGCACTGCTTGCAGTTTGGAGCCTAATGTCCAACCTCGCCGTACACAAAGCAGGATCCTGTGACTTGTCCTTCTTATTCTTTTTGAAGTTGATAGTATGAACAATCTTATTCTTCCCCTTGAACTTGTTGTGGAAGTTCTTCTGCGCCACATTGGCGCTTGACTGGGGTGCCTCGGCTCCCTTTGGGTGTGCGTCTTTTGCCTTTTCCTTTTCCTCAAGGTCCAGAAACCCAATGAGATTCTCAACAGACATCTTTTGCCTTTGGGGTTTGAGATTAGTGGAAACACTCCTCCAGAATTGAGGAAGCTTTGCAATAATGCATCCCGCAACAAATTTACCAGGCAAGGCACACTTCAGGAGCTTAAGTTTTTTGCAATGCACTGAATCTCATGAGCCTATTCAACGACAGAACGGTTTTCAACCATCATGTAGTCATGAAACTGCTTCGAGAAAGCTGGACGTAGAGGATGGAGAAGAACTTGAGCAGTCATGGTAAATTAAAGCTCGGCTAGCCGAGCATCCCGCAACGCGTCGTGGCGAGGCGGGTGGCGTCGGAGGAGGAGTGCGCGAGAGCTTCTCTTCTTCTCACACCTCAGTGAGTGGTGCAACACTCTACTATATAAGGTGGTCCAACTCCCCTTCCACTATTATGTGGGACTAAACTTTAGCTCCACTAGCACACACATGAGTTACCACAATAATGGACCAAAGAGAATTTTAGAATTTGTATTTGTTGACAAAAGCCCAACATGTAAATATACCTCAAATTCCAAAAGTATATATATGCTCGTTCGTGTGATTTCTGGCATCTTGCAGCAACGATGTTGGGGCTCGAGGAAGCACCTCCACCGCATGCCCTCACGGCTGACAAGACTTGCGACTCGTCCGGCATGACATTCGCTTACGCTGGCTCTGGTGTGTTCGACACGACGTCGGGAACCATGATCCCCACCCTCGCCAAGCAGGTGGACACTTTTAAGAAGATGGTTCAAGCCGGCACAATTTCAGAACAGCAACTAAGCCGCTCAGTGGCGCTCGTAGCCATCTCAGGCAATGACTACTACGCGAGCACCGGCGTGACTGGCCTAGCTACCCCAGCGATGTGAGTAGCTAGCAGCAGATCAACGCACACATGCGCTGATCTGAACAATTAATCTTCCTCTTGGGCATGCCTTAGTAACTAACTTTACATGTGCTATATAATCAGATCAATGCTTATATCGGGAAGGTGACAAAGGAAATTGCAGTCAATATGGATCAGCTACAGAAGCTCGGGGTGAGAAAGGTTCTTGTGAACAACTTGCACCCCGTCGGCTGCATGCCATCGCAATCACGGAGAAACAACTACACGGCATGCGATGTTTTTGGAAATTTGGGGGCATCCGTTCATAACAGTAACCTAAAACAAGTGATTGCGGCAAAGAAAAATGTCTACGATGTCGACCTCTACACCCCCTTCGCTAATATTGTGGACAATGCACCAGGTAGGTACATGCATGCATCCGCAAGTCTCCACACCACTAGCATAAGATTTTTATTTTTAGGAGGGGTGTTAGGAAGCTTTGCCCGACCATATTGGTGGTGTAAATAGTGACCATAGTCCATAGTAAGGCAAGATTACATTGTATTGTGATGATTTTTGCAATCAAATACAACGTGTGTCTAATAACCTTGCTCGTGCATCCAAGGAATTTGAAGAACTATATAAAATCTGTTTGAAAACTATATTTGTGAAAGTTATATTTGCTCCATATGATACATATATTAGTCCGAGAAAATTTTTAGTTGCCTTGTGGCTCGCCCAGGCTTCGACAAATTCCTGGGTCGGTCAGTGGCAAAGGACAAGAGCTGTCCAAGCAATTCAAGCGCAAGTTGTCGGCATGCCGTGAGAGTTTTGATTCCAATGGTTACTGCGGGCAACAGAGCGAGTCATTGGAGCTTCTTTACAGCGTCTGCGACAAGTCCAACAAATTCTTCTACTGAGACGCATGCAGGTTGGAAAGCAGTGATGAAGCAGCTAGAAAAGCCCTTGGGAGAGTTTCTAGATCAAGAATAGATAGAGCCATATAGAATTTCTATCTTTCGACCATTTCTTGTAGATTGCACTTACTTAGTTTGGATATATTCAAAGATTCTCCGTTTTCTTGACTATTCTAAAACAAATATATATTTCCATGTTCTGTTGTGAAAAAATTGCTCATACAAGTAAACAAATTTGTATGTCATATGTACAATACAACAAAGACATATTTTAGCTATTTTTAGAAATGATATTTCTAAACAGAGTTTTATAGAAACCAAATACTTGAGCCTGCGGAAAGGGCAAGGAAGGGCACGATAAGCATCTGTTTTCTCATACGGATCATGGAACGTGTTTCTAAATTACGTCTGTATCAGCCAATATTGCAGCCATATTTCGCTCATACTGGTTGATATCTTAGTCATATCGGTCTTTTTAGACCAAATGGATATGTGACTGGTAAATAAAACATTTATCAATCTTGTCTTGTTGGATGTGTATAGAAAACTAGCTTGATATTTTTCGTTTGGGAAAAATGCTGGAAAATTCTGTGATGCAAACGTGAATAATGATATTCTTGCAATTTTGATCTTAGCCCGGCCTAAACCTGTCGGCATAGACAAAAAAGCCGTCGGTGCAGTACCGCGTCGGCGCTGGCAAGGTAGCCGTCAGCGTAGACCACAGCCGTTGGCGTAGGCTATGCCGACGGCCAAGCGGCGTTCTCGGTGTATCTCTACCGTCGGTCTAGCCCAGGTAGGGCCCACTTGGCCCGGTAATTATTGTTAGGACGGATAAAGCTACGCCGACGGCATCATTGTGGCACAGTTGGGCGCGTGCCAGGCCCAGGTAGTGCCTACACCGATGGCTTGGCCGTCGGTCCAGCCCACATTGTACGCCGACGGTACAACCGTCGGCCCAGCCATCTCCCCGTGACCAAATGGTTACATCTAAGCAGGACGTCTTTGCGGTGACCCAGACATAACACTAACGGAGTACCATTCCGCAAATATTACATCCTGAGAGTGGTACAACGGAAACAAAGCGGGTCCACATCATACATTATCATTATTACAACCAGAAATTACATGACGACTTTGAGATCCTCCTAGGTCCATAGAGGTATCCCGATGACTCAGGCTGAACTATAATAACTCAAAGAAAAGAATAAAGAAGCAACTAAGGTTTATACGAGATTTATTATAGATAGAGGATAGAGATCTATGCTACTGGACTAGATCACTATATATGCTACATCTACAGTTCAGATACGTCGGTCTCCATTCCATAGATGTTTTCGTAATTGTTCCCTTCGACGCTTCCGGATACTTCTCGTTCTTTATAGCGGAATTCTTTTTGGTCTTCAATTGGATATAGTATTTCCTCTTTCTAACTGTTATTGTCTTCAAAATCTAGCAAGGGTTAAGAAGATACATTGAGTACGAGCGTACTCAGCAAGTTCACTAAAAAGGAGTGTTTGATGCACTATAGCTACAGCCATAGACCATGGGTCATAGGAATGCAGGTTTTCGTAAACATTTCTTTAAAGGTTGCTTTTATTCTGAAAAGCTATGTCCGTCAATCTTCACAGGTTACCAGAACTTTCATGGAGTTCCTTTCCTGCAGCGTTCGCAGCTCCTTCCCAGAACAGGGAGTAACAAGTTACAGTTCTTACACTCTGCAGAGGTGCGTCACTTTAGCCATGAGAGATCAAATCTTTGATGCACAACCGGGCGAATCTTTCCCGTCCACACTTCCTATGGTGTAGGGCCTAGTAGATGATCCAAGCCAATCACTGTCCTTCTCCGCGACCCCACATACACCGCAATTGTTGTATGCCAAACTCAAGGTAGACCTTTCTCCGTATAAAACGGCTATACCTTAGTTGGATACACACAACAACCATTAACACTAGTAATCTGTCTTTTGTAAGCCCAGATCCACGGTAGACATTTCCCCGTATAAAACGGCTATACCCACGATCTGCAACTCACAAATGCCCAGAACAGTGTCCAATGCATTCGAAAGGGAGCCGATCCAGCTTACTTCTCCGTCCCATTTCAAATCTCATGATTAACGCGTAATATACGGCGCAAGAATCACTGGCGACATTGGTTGTTAAGTCCTAGATGATATATTCCTGTGCAGTGGTATCCCAACTGCCAGTCTTAATAGGTTAGCTGATCACCCTGGATCAGTAACCGATACTTCAAGTTAATTATGAAAATAGTGTTTTTGACCTTTTTGAAATGAAGGTGATGACACACAGTTTGAAATTACTTTACAGAAAATAATCAAAGGACATGAGCAAGTGTGAACTTGCCTTGATATAGCGAAGTATTGTAGTCGAATGTCTCAACTTGACCCTGGACCTCGGGTTCTACAAAAATATCATCATTGCCCAGTAAGGAAAATATTTAAAGAAGCAATATGTTGTTATGCATAAGTAATGAGATGCATAATGCAAAAGTCCCCAAGTAATTCCTCAATTATTACCAGTGAGATATATTTATGATTTATTTAAGATTTTCTTTAGTTTAAGTTTACTTCATAAGAAGGATAAACACATAAATATGAAGATTAAAGTACAATCATAATATAATTCTAAGGTTCCATGATATTATGTAATTATTAATAAGTTCATGTTTTAAGTTGTGATAGTTTTAAAGAAATGGTATATTGTTTCTTTTGAAGTGGCACAAAGAATAACATTTGAAGAAAATATTATTTATGTTCAGTTATTCAACTTTGAAGATAAATAAGATTAAAGCTATGGTGTTGTAATAAGGTTTAACTGATTTGAGTTATTATATATCTAGCTTAAGATATCTTAGACCAAAGTAAACTATAAAAATGTAATTGAACTTGAGATATAGCATTTGTAGCATTATTAATTAAAGTTTTTCATAAGCATAATTAAAGATGAAATCTTATGGTTATGGAACTTTGTTTAAAAGATTTAAAGTTAGCATATGTAATATTGATAGGTCATACTATTAGATTTTTCTTTTTTAAAGAAAAATAGGTGGATTTTATTATAATTTATTTAGTGAATTTCAAGTTTTGTTAAATATGATTATTTATGAATTGTTAATGATTTGTAAAGAATAACTTTGTAAATCCTTGACTTATAGTTAGTTAAGGATTTTAAAAGGATATTATAAAGTTAATTGTTTACACCTAGATTATATATTGTTTTATTATTATGGTTTTATACTAGTTAAAAGATTGTGTTTTGAATATAGTTATTACTTACTTAGGAAATAATATTAAATAATTAACAAAACAATTATCTTATTTTAATAACTTAGATAATTCAAGTTATATGATATAAGAATTTTAAAATGTTTTTATAATAATATATTTAGTACCTCTTTAGTAAAATATTTGCTTAACTTCTTAAAAATGAATTTTATTTAATTTTAGGCATTATTTTTTATGAAACTTCTTAATTATTTAATGTCTTTAAATATTTTTTATATATATTATTAGTAAAAAATTAAGTTAGTATTTTTATGAGATAAGAGGATTATTTTTATTTATAAATGTGATTTTTTTATTTATTTTTTTAGGAATTTTCCTAAGTTTATTAAATATCATTTAGATATTTAAGGGTGTTAATATTTATTTGCATTTTATTAAACTTAAATAAATATGATTATATTTTTCTTAGGTGGGTATTATTTTAATAAACACTTGGATATATTAAATATATTTTTAGGATTTTTCTACATTTTTCTAGAGCTTAAAATGTGTAGAGGTATTTTAATAATTTCCATTTTTGTTATTATATAAATTGGGCCCAGTTCTTGGGCCCATCTAGCCCAAAACCTAGCCCAGTCCATCTGGTTGGACTAAATCACAAAGCCCAACCGACCGAGTCGGTCAACCCTACCCATACGCTCTCCTCTCTCTCGTCTCGACCCTTTTTCCCCGCGAGGCGCTGCCGCCATCGCTGCTCGGCTCCGGCCTCCTTGGCCGCCGTCGCCGTGCTAGCCGATTAATTACAATCCGGTGCATCGACTAGTCCTTTTCGATTTGAAGGGCATGGCTTCCTCGATCACGCGTAACCCCATCTGGTGCCTAGGGTTTCTATGCCTACCACCCTGAGGTGCTTCCATGGCGATTTGGGGGTGTTTCGGTGTTGATCTGAGGGCCGCCTGGAGGCTTCATCGATGGATGGTTGCTCGAGTGGCTTGGCATGGTTTAAGTGCCTCAATGCTTCTTGTGCCACCGTTTAATGCGCCCTCCACCACCGGTCTGCTTCCTCTTCTCGAGCTTAAGCGAGGACCTCCGGTAAGTGGTTCTCTCTCTTCTATGCTCCTCTCCATGCTCTATCTATATTGCAACATCAAGTGTGCATTCTATGATTACCCCCTGTCTAGGTTTCATCTCTGAACCTAGGGTTCATCCCCTTTACAGTGATGTTTAGTTAATTTCATCTGGTTCATTCTACCAGGGTTTTTCTTCCAGGTGTTAATCTGTTTGTGGTATCTGTTGCCCTCTAATGATCCTGGACTGTTGCTTTTCCTTCTGTCAGATAGTAATCTGTTAAGTATGTTGTTATTATTATGTTCTCAGTCAGAGAACCTTCTATGAATGTGTACTTCATGTATATGTGGATGCTTATACAATAGTGGATGTGAGTTCACTTTGTTGAGTTGTGACTCACTGTGATAGTAAATAAGGATGCCTTTTATTCAGGTGATGTTTGCTTGTGAAGCACTGATGTGCTTAGCCTTAGGATTTACTCCTGCTACTGTGTAAATCTTAATTTTCTAAAGCTAAACCGAGTCTGTGATACCTGAGGAAGCAATTTATGCAGTGATGATATAGAAGATGATTGGTTCCTACCTTTTTCTTCTATAGGAAAATGATTTACTTGATGTATTCTGTCAAGTGTGGTTTAGTGATAGACAGTATTATATTCACTGTCTTCTCTGAAGCAATTATCTAATATGATTCCTAAATTCTTTTAGGAAGGTGATTATCTGAATTGAATAGCTACAGATGAGCTTTTTGATACAGAGATGCTACCATCTGGGAATGTGCCCTGTAGTCTAGCAGCTGGATTATAAAAAAGATGATGGTGATTTTCTTTGGCTTGTATATGTGCCTTTGGTCTGGTGGTTAAATGATACAATAGCTTAATATGCTCCCAACATCAGATTCATATGATGTTTGATTATAGAATGATTATTGTAGCTTTGCTTCAATAGAATAAATGATTCCTAGTTTATAAACTAGGAAGATGATTTGAGATATGATTTGGTTGCTTCTAGCCAGTGGACTGGGTGGTCTTACAACTGGATGAAAATGGTGGTCTTTTACCACATAGGATTTGGCTACTGTGGTGCCTCCCTGGAGTGTGCACAGTGGCCAAATCCCAAGCCACAATAGCTGCTGTTTTTCTTTAAGAGCTTTCTTGGCCTATAATATATGGATCAAGTGCCTAATTCAATTCTTATGGTTGGTATCTGCTGCCTTTGCTGCTGTGGTGCCTCCATACCTGGAGTGTGCACAGCAATGACTAGTAGCATGACTGATTTCCTTAAGATTTAATCCAACCCAAAGATGCAATAGGCTGAGGCTAGTTCTTGAAGAACAGACACTGGTTGGCTTTTAACGGCTCTAGGATGAACTTAGTGTAGCACTTCTACACTATACTGAGAGCTCCCTCTTACCCAAAATCTATCTTGGGAAAAGAAAATAGGAGAATAATTGATATTAAACATTTTGGCTGTCTTAGAGATGAATAACAACCTAGTATGGAAGCTTGATGATGTTGTTCCTAAATGTATGCTTGATCAGCTGGCTCTTCTTATTCCTGAGCTTAAGATGATCCTCCTTGAGCTTCTGTTGGCTTGATTCTTGTGCTCTTGGCCTACTCCTCCTTGCTGCTCACTTGGCTGGCTCCTCCTTGCTGTTCACTTGGACTGCTCCTCCTTATACTTGATTGATCCTGACCTACATCTGGATGGCTCATTGAAGCAACCAGATTGTTAGGAGTACAGGATTGAAACTAGGTTGCTAGTGAGGTGGTTTGAGCTGTGTGTTATTGCAAACATCTAATAAGATCATATGATGTTCTTTATGGTGCTCTAGAGCTAGTGGAGGACTATGGGCTGGTGGTATGTGTGGGATGGATATGTTTAGCAGCATTGCTACGGCTGGTGCCTTTTTACTTATCTACTTCATATGTTAGCTGTGTTGACAACACAACAGCTACATGTGATGTGTGTGATGCCTGTATGCTTGCTGTGATGTTATCGATCAGATCAAGTTAAAATATCTTGATATTTGCTGATGGTTCTACTCTTTGACTTTTAACTTTTTCTAAATTGGTGAAATTTGCCCCTATTTGCCTATGATGTGGTTCTGATGCCAGATTTGAAATAAGAACAGATACTATTTCATTTGGTGAAACTTGCCCCATTTTAATATGCTCAATGATGTGACAAACAAAGGCATCATCACTGCTTACTCGAGAGCACCCTAATAAACACTAACCCCTTTCTTTTTGAATTATTTCTTTTATTTGTTTGCAGGTACCAAGAAAAGTACAGGAATATCAACACTAGATAGGAATTTAGTTTTAGGTGTTTTCTTTTTATCCTTTTTTTAAAATTCCCTTTCTGTTCAAGAAATTATATAAGGCATTGTAATACATTGGTTTATCTTATTATTGTAACCATTCTTATTATTCCTTATTGTAAAAGAATAATGTAATATCTATTCTTTTAATAAAGAATTCTTCTATTTGTTTAATCATTGTAACTTCTTTCTTATTACTTATTTCTTTATTGTATTATTATATTTCCTTTTAAATATTTGTAAAGGAACAATGTAATGATATTATTATTGTAATATTCCTTCTTTTCTTTTATTTGATTAGTTGTTACTGAATAGAAAGAAGAATAAGAAGTATCTTATGTTTATTATATAAAGGACATTATAATATTTATATTTCTTTTGTATTATATTATTGTGAATAATTATTTGTAAGTCAAATTTCTTCCCTCATAACTCCAGAAAACAATAGAGGTCATGTCAAAATTCATCTCACTCCCCTACTGATGACACTAAACCTAATTCATCGGAGTGAGAATTATGATCACTCTAGTCTTTTAATTTGACGAAAAATTTACCCGGATTTTCATATGCATGCATGCAGATGCACAAAATCCTAAATCTACCCTTCATTTAGTCCTAAATGCTGGGATCTTACAGGCTTTGCCATCGACATAGGTTGTGGCAGTATTTTTAAAAAATTGTTTCCCGGTATATATACGTAGCAGCACCGGATGACCAAACGGTCATGGCTACGCCGACGATAATGCCGCCGGCATAGGGTTGACCATGTTTTTTTCTAAATTTTGTTTTCCCATCTTTTCCTGCAGGCAAAATCATAGCAAAGTTATAGAAAAATCACAGCACCGGGAGGCATATAGAGTATCATCATCATCCAAAATAAAACCATCAAGTGCATACACAATACATATATATATATATATATATAGCAAAATAGTGGGCTATCATAGATGCTATATGTGCATGTCAATCCAACCATTAGATATCCAATAGAGAGCATGAAATAGAGTAGCAAGAGTACAAATTGTCTAACAGAAAATCACATCTTCTAGAGAGAACAAGTCAAACGCAAACAAGATGCACATATATAGACCAAGAAAGTTGCAATTTTAGCACTAATGTTAACCACATCCACCTATATCCATTCAACATGACAAAATTTTATCAATCCTTACACACACACCACAGCTGGTATACATTTTTAGCATGCATACAACTGGACCGATGCGCCAACCAAAAAAATGACATTCGATCCAACCTTACGAGTCAACCGTATCATGCAACTAGTACCAACAAAGTACATGCAAACTGGTACCAGCTCACTCCATCTCACACATGGAGCATGTGGACCATTGAACCCGCAAATATTTGAGCAACCCAACCAAGCTAATTCTTAAGCACATGCAACATACTATTAGCCAACCTCATTCTCGGGGGCCGAGCTTTTCACATAGAGCACATAGCATGCCCATCTAGCGTGTCCGGTTGGATTGTAAAAATTTATGCAAAGTTTCTTGCTTGTTTCGACGGTAGATTCCTCTGTCCAGTCCATCTAGCATGCGCACGGCATAGACAAAATAGAGCTAGGTACAACTAAGTCTATTGGTAAGTACAACACATACACATGCCCATCTATTGGTAAATACATCACATACACATGCATGCAGCTCAGCGGTAGGTACGAATTTTTGCAACTATACCAACTGATCATTGTGCTAAGTTAAAATGCTTACTATGCGGTCTAGATAGCAAACAGGGCTGACACCGTGAATTGCATGTATGGATTTGACTTTCTCTCTAATCTTGACAGCTAGTATAAATACTCCCTATATCGAACGTCAATATATGCATGCATTGGTAGCACCCATGTTATCAACTCCACTCCACGTTGTATATATATAGTATATACGACCAAACTATTCTGAAACTGGTGTACGGAATAATATTCTGCACACCGTCGTCCATTATATAGGCAGCGGACGCACCGGTTCATTTGAGAGAAACAAACTCAGCCTGAAAAACCCGTCGCCGGCAGATTCCCAGGCCACCTAACTTCCTCGCTGTCGGCAGGGCGTCACGCCACCTCATCTTCCCCGCTGCCGGCATGACTCCACTCCACCTCACCTTCCCCCGCCTGTCTCACCGCCTTCCCCCTCCGGCAGCTGCGCAGCTCCCCACCTTCCCCCGCTGGCAGCCGCGCGCCGCCCACCCCGCGAGCTCTCCAGGCCTCCTGACGCCTGTCCTGTCGCTCAAACCTCCAGCCCCCCACCTCCCCCCCCCCATCGACGCCATCCCAGCGGCGCCCCTTCCTAAATCTTTGCAAATCCGGCGAGCAGCGCCTCCCCCGAAAGAAATCAGTGCCATTTCGGCTGTAGCAAGCTCGATGACTGGGGAATGGAGCGAGGGATCTCCGGCGATGTCAGTGCGAAAGTGGATTCCCTTGATCCGTTCGTGTTAGATAAAACTTTCTGTTTTCGGTCAGATCCGTTGCAACTAAAAATCTATGTGCTAGATTTGACAAAGCTTCCCATGTCGCAGCTGCCGCTGCTGCCTCGACAGCTCCCTCAAGCATGTTGACCAGGAGGCAATAACTGAGCTTCATTTCTGTTGCTTGACGTTCTTTAAGTTCTTCAGTCTCTTGGTCTGCGGCTATCATTTCTGATCTATTTATTTTGTGCACAAACACATATTTTGCTTTTTTTAATAGATCGTGTGCTGTGGTGGCTGAATTATTGCAAAAGTCTGAAACCAAATGCCTTTTCGCGTGAATCTTCTTTTTTGATCATGTTCTTCGGACTTCACTGTTATCCATGCTCTGCACTTATGTTTGCCAGGTGCATGAGTTATTGCTCAGAAGGGAACCACCGATTTGTTCTATTGCCATGGTTTATGTCTAAGATCTTGTTGGTTCCCATTTTTAAGACAACCGAAATTGTTTGATTAGCATGTGTGTTGCTAGTTGTATGATTCACTTACAGAGAAGTTAAATCTAACCACGTCAGCTCACACCACCGTTTATTAATAGGACAACATTAGCTAAAACTTTTGACATTCAAACATTGGGGGTTACTGGAGAGGGTGGTAGACTGAGCCACTGAGTACACTACCTGTTCCGGCGATCCCTGGTTCCATCCTCGTACACGGCTCTGACCAGCTGCTCCGTCGCTAATGCCAGTTCACCGTGAAATGTCACCCCCACCTCCCTATTTTTTCAATGGAAGTGCACATGTGTTTATAGAGGCAGTGCATTTGTCCATTCAAATAAAGTACGGATGATTTTCCGAAGGCCGACAACCACGTACTCTATTGCAGACAAATAGAGGATTTCACGAGTTTTCCATTGTCCGAAAATTTTCCTTCTTCCGATGCACTTCTTAAAATAATTCTTCTACCTACTATAGGTGAATGTACAAATTTTGACAACAATGTAAAAACAATTCCGATGAGGTATATATAAATTCCTGAGGTTTAGGCTCTACACTTATCTAGAGAGTACGATAGTACACTTTCTTAAATTATAAAAACAAAGTACAATCTTCTTCCCAAGGCCGTATAAATCTTACTCCCTCCGTCCCGGTTTAAAGGACACAATTTGCAATTCTCTGGAACCTAGGTGTCATCTAATGGTCCATTTAATAGTATGGAGTAGAACACGCATAAGGAGAAAAAGAGTTAAGAAAGTGTTCACATTTGTTCACACATGTGCATGCAAGCATTTTATTGCTTTCACACAGGAGTAATTACAGAGATTAAATGCTTTTGTGTCTAAGTATTTTGGGATTACATGGTTTGCAAATTGTATCCTTTAAACCAGGACGGAGGGAGTAAATTAGGTAGGTACATAAGTGTTCATCTAAATTTTAACAAGAGTACTTACCTAATTTAGGAAATACACTTAACAAAATAAAAAACAAAATAGATTTAAATACAAAACAAATGGGCGACCGGATAGGAAGCACACATAGTTGCAATGTCGAGAAGCTGGTGTCGTGCCTGAACCATCGGGAACCCGTCACCGTGTGAGCTTGTTGGCGCACCATCAGAGGCTCATGGACAAGTGCAGTTGTTCCTCCATAGACAACACAATTTTTTCGTATCTAAAGTTCAAATGTTTAGCCCGGAGCAGTACGCTCGATTGTGTTGATTGATGCTGAAACTAGCCCAACAAGAGGGACGAAAAATCATGTGACCACTTTGCGTCCACTCCTCTTTCATGATGTGAAATTTGTTGTATATAAATTTTTGTAGCACAAGTTATAAAAGTAAGGATAAACTAAAGGTACGGGAATACCAAGGTGGATGGAAGGGGATTGCAACTCTACATAACACATAATATAATTTAAGGACTATATAGTATCAACGCTACTGCGTCGACAACTAGCAAGTGATGAAATTGATTCTAAATCTTACTTGCATAACAACATATAAGTTGAGGGTCTTAACACCACCTACCCCCAACCCTAAGTCGTCGTGCGCGTGTTCAACACAATATTATGGACTAGTGCCTCAGCTTCGTCGCCCATCATCGCTGACGCGGCGTATGGGCGCTCGTCGACGTTACGAATCCTCGGTACCCTAACACCGAAGGCTACTGTGTCTACGTAAACTAAGACTACTGAGTCCATGAAAAGAGAAAGTACAGACAACAACAGGGGAAGCACAGAGGAAGTTAACAGGCAGTATAGGTGCCACACAGAGAGAAGTCAAATTTAACATAGAGAAAGTGTAGACTACAACAGGTGAGAAGCATAGAGGAAGTTAATAGGCAATATACATCCCCCATAGAGGAAAGTTCACATATGAAACTAGATATGGGGGAGGGAAATACAAAATGGTCTACCATGCAGCGTCGACGCTAACTCGTCGATAGGTACCAAGTGAGAAATTAAATCTAAGTCTTTCTGCATAACGATATATAAGTTCAAGGTCTTAACACCACCCACCCCAACCCTAATTCGTCGTGCGCGCTCTTGACACGACACTACGGGCTAGCGCTTCGTCACCCGTCGCTGCTAACACGGCGTACAGGTGATGAAGCCTCGGAAGGGTGTTAGGGTACCAGGGTTATGTCGCTCGTCGACGCTACTGCGTCGACAACGACGCATCTCGGTACCCTAACACCTAAGGCTATGATGATGGATCGGTCGATGTTGAGCCCGTTGGAAATCCCAAGTGCAAGGTATGATGAGCACAACAACAAGTTTTCCCTCAGTTATGGAACCAAGGTTATTGAATCTGTAGGAGAAAGAAACCACTTCCGAAGGTGTTGCTAGCAACGTGGAACCTACACACAACACAACCAAAATACTTGGCCCCAACTTTTAGTGAGGTTGTCAAGCTCACTGGTTTTGCTGAAAACAAATGATTAAACGTATAGTGTGGAAGAAAGTAATTACTTATGGTAATTGCAAAAAGTAAACAGTAAATAGTAGATGGAGTATCAATGGGAAGGAATGGACCAGGGTCCACAGTTGACTAGAGGTGTTTTCTCCATAAGATAAATAATATGCAAAGTAAACAAATTACAGCGGGAGAATTGAAAAATAGAGAATGCATAACAATGCATGTATATGACATGATAATCATTATGAGATTTATTTGGGCATTACAACATAATACATAGACAGTAATCCAACTGCATCTATGACTAATAATCCACCTCCGAGATATCATCCGGATAACCCTCGGGTATTAAGTTGCAAGCAACAGATAACTTCATTAAGCAAAGTGTGTAATATAAATAATACAATTGCCCTTGGACAAAGGATTGTTGTTTTCTCCCTAGTAGCAACATCACATCTACAATCTTAGAAATTTCTGTCACTCTCCCGGATTACTAGAGGCATGAACCTAATATCGAGCATAAATACTCCCTCTTAGAGTCACAAGCAAATACCTGGCCAAAGTAACTACTAGCAACGAAGAGCATGCAAGATCACAAATAACATAGACATGATAAAACAATAATCAATCTGACATAATACTCAATATCCATCGGATCCCCGCAAACTAAACATATAGCATTACAATAAGATGATCTTGATCTTGATAGGCAGCTCACAAGATCTAAACATGGTGGCACAAATAGGAGAAACAACCATCTAGCTATTGCTATGGACCCATAGTCCAAGGATGAACTACTCACACATCTGTAACACCCTCGGATCGGTCCTATGTAAGTTTTAGCGATTCCCACCAAAACCCGCATAGAAACGATTCAAAGGTGCCCACCAGGCACTTGCATGCGGGTGGAAAACGAACTAATATCATTACACAATAGTCCACGATGGAACCCACAGAACATATATATACAACAAAAACTCAATGAGTCAAGAATACAAATATACAATACAAAGATCCAAATCACCTTGAAATCGATACATCGTCCGAGTACGGACAAGATGCAAATTGAGCTAAGAGATCTGAAGAATAACCAATGGCGTCCATAACCCTGCCCAGGCCAAGCCGGAAGGGTAACCCTGCTAACGACGTCGATCTCAAAATCTGCTTAAAAAAGGGGTGCTGACAAAGGAAAAGTAAAAAAAGGAGAGCGGTCAGTACTGAGACCAGTACACGACGAGTCTTAGAATTCGGCGGTCCTCGCCTACATAGGTATGGTGGAATGAAGCGGCAGCGAAGCATGCACTAAACAACCTATAGAGACTCGATACAACTGTCAGCTATCAGAGAGGGATAAGAAATACCTATTCGGAACCAACCTGATACTACCACCAAACATACCCATCCTGGTATTTCCCCCTCGAGACCAAACGAGGAAGTCAATTCGAGGAAACTCACACCGTTAGCAGTTTTATTCATTCATTCCATGGTGGTTATCTAACTTACTAGTCATATGAGATGCAAGTCATATTGTAACAGTAAACTTTAGTTATAGTTGTCTATGATAGAGAACTGTGCTCCAAGTCGTCCATAACCGCGGACACGGCTTCTCGAAAATATTTAACCCTGCAGGGGTGCACCAAAGTTTCCACACGCACCTACACCCTTGTTGTCAAATCAAGTAGGTACAAGATCACAAAACATACACCCAACGGTATGTCAACGGGGTTTCGGACACGACGTTTCCCAGACCCAAAGCAAGCATAGGGGGCCACCCCACTAAGCTACCCGCAATGAAGTCGGCCGGTCTCCGAGACGGACCCAGGGTTTGTGTCAATGGCTGTAAACGACTGGGAACCTGAAAGTATGACTGGGCTTGTCGATACCGCGGAAACATTCCACATTTGTTCCTAAACAGTACAGGCGCTCCACGCGCAATCGTAAATAAAGCAGTAAAGCATGACATAACTACAGGATAGTAATAAAACCCCCAAACTACTTTGTGGCCCCCAGTACAGTACTTTGAAAACAGGTACTAAATCGATGGGGGTTCCCACATGCCCCACCTATGGTTAGCGCGCTAGATCTCGGAACAGGTGTCAAGAACTCGGGGTCCTACGGGACACAAGTGAGCGGTTAAAAACCAAATATTGTCTATTACTCACCGGTGCCTAAACATTATTTACCTACTTTCAATTTTAGTTATTAAACAGTAATAAATTCATGATCATCTCCACCATTAAGCATGTGCCAACCATCCAACAACGGTAGAACATTGACGATGTGAAGCAGCACCTGAGCAAGAAACTACGACTCGCAAGGCCGACTGTCTAACAAACAACAGGTAATAGGAGGTGTCTGTGGCAATATATAGGCTGCAGGGAAGTATAAAGGGGTACGGAATCTATAGCATCGCAACACAGATAGCAATAGATCAACAGGAGGAAATAAAGACTGGAAATATAAAATAGGTGGAAAGAGGGAGAATGTTCGCCTGAAAAAATTGCCGAAGATCCATCCGAAGATCGGGTCAACACTCGCATCAACTCATCGGCCTAGTCCATGAAGAAGCAAAGCACTATAAAAACACCGGATGCACTATTTAATACTACGGCAGAAGATCGGCATGATGCATGTATGATGTATGGCATGGCAAAGATGCGATGCAATTAGGCCATATTAAGAGGAACCGGGTCCCGACAACTAATTAGATGATTCAAGTTGTTTAGATATCCCGCAATTTAAATATTGACTTATCAAGGCAAAACATGGCATTGGTTCGCTATACAAATTTAAATGGAGCCAATATAAGACTAGAAAAGCCCGCATATG
Source organism: Avena insularis (assembly GCA_023614405.1). NCBI lineage: Eukaryota > Viridiplantae > Streptophyta > Magnoliopsida > Poales > Poaceae > Avena > Avena insularis. The sequence continues at coordinate 87,389,520 of CM042695.1, forward strand.
GCCTCCATATTTAATTATGAGGCGAATCGACATAAGGCCTCCAATCCACACGATATGTATGCGAGTATGAACAATTTACATGCAACAAGTCAAATATCATATTATAAAAATATAGGGTTCGGAAGAGGGGTCACACATCTTGGTTCGACGATCTTGTGGTTCCGAGGTTCGAGGTCTCGGCGTTGTCGGTCTTCGGATCCGTGAAAGTCTTGGAGTTTGGCACCCGTGGTCTTGTGTGGTGCTTCGAGGTCGATCTCGGTTTCCAACGGGGCTGTAGATCTTGTTGAGGTGTACAAGGGCTGCGGGGTCTTCGGACGATCAACTATGCCTCACTCAATCACACGCACCATCTTCACCACTCCCTTAGCAGAATTGCAACAACTAATCACCACTTCTCTGTAGGGGTTCGTAGCATGGAAAACAAAAAAATTCTACCGCATGAACACACAATCAATATCTAATCTATGATCAAGCCAAGATCTATCTACTAGATTGTAGCAACGAGTCGATAGAATTGCTAACCCTCGAAGATCCAAAGCGGTTAACGAGAGCAGATTCTCGTGGGTGATGTAGTCGTACACTTGCCGATCTCAAGATCGCGTAGATGATCCTTCCGACGCTATGTTCCGGCAGCGCTCCCGTAGTCGGTCACACGTTCGGTACTCGATGAAGACCTTCCTCTCCCTTGTTCCAGCAGGCAGCGGAGGATGTAGCACTCTCCTCGCGATTCCGGCAGCACGACGACGTGGTTTCGGAAGTAGAGGGGAGATCTCGCAGGGCTTCGCCTTAAGCCGGAGCGAGTATGGTGGAGTATGAGAGAGAGACCTTGGTGATCTAGGGTTTAGAGGGCACCAAGGGGAGGGCTTGGCCGGTGGCTAGGGTTTGGAAAACCCTAACTCGCCGAGTTAGAGGAGGCCCTAGGCGGCAGCTTGGAGGTGGCCGACGACTTGGAGGCTAGGGTTTTCAGGTGTGTAGGAGAGGGGCAGCCCTGCCCCTCCTTTTATAGGTGGGAGGGTGCGGCTTGGAAGGAGGGAGTCCTCCTCCAACTTCTCCTCCTTGGCCGGCGGGTGGAGGGAGGAGACTTCCTCCCCAAGTAGGTTTCCTACTCTCCCTCCACCAAGCAAACTTGCCGTTTGACTTTTTCAAATTGGCGTTTGACTTTCAAACTAGGATTTGATTTCTCCCTTTATTTTTCCCAGCCAAGTGACCTAGTACATGATGCAACCATTCCACATTGTCATGACACATTCATGTACCCTTCCCCTCCGGAGTGCCGGACCTTTCGGACCCTTCTAGAACATTCTCGATGAAAACACCGGAATCATTCCCTAACTCCGAAACAAGACTTTCCTTATATGAATCTTATTCTCCGGACCATTCCGGATCTCCTCGTGATATCTCGGATCCTATCCGAGACTCCGAACAACATTCGATCTCTTACTCATCATTCCATAACTACTCAACAACATCGAATCCTTAAGTGTGTCTCCCTACGGTTCATGAATTATGCGGACATGATTGAGACAATTCTCCGATCAATAACCAATAGAGGAATCTGGAAATTCATATGGCTCCCACATATTTCTACGATTACTTTGCGATCGAATGAACCACTTACATACGATACCAATTTCCCTTTGTCTCACGATAGTTTACTTATCCGAGGTTTTGATCGTCGGTATCTCTGCATATCTAGTTCAACCTCGTTACCGATAAGTACTCTTTTCTCGTTCCCGTGGTATGTGATCCCTTGTGAGCCAGTCACATGCTTGCAAGCTAATTGGATGACATTCCACCGAGAGGGCCCAGAGTATATCTATCTGTCATATGGATGGACAAATCCCATTCTTGATCCATGTGTCTCAACCCATACTTTTCGAACACTCAATGCCACCTTTATAGTCACCCAGTTACGGTGTGGTGTTTGATGTCATCAAAGCATCCTTCCGGTGACGGTGATAAGCATGATCTCATGGTCGAAGGAATTAGGTTACTATGTATCAGAAAGCTTATAGCAAATGAACTATATTAAATGACTTGATCTTTATGCTACGCTTAACTATAGGAGTATGTCCATCATATCATTCTCCTAATGATATGACCATGTTGTTAATATCATCTCTATGTTCATGATCAGGAAACCATGATCATATATTAACCAACAAGCTAGTTTAACAAGACGCTTCACTAGGGACTCTTTTATGTTTACATATCACACAAGTATTAATGTTTCCGATTAATACAATTATAGCATGGTATGTAAACGTTTATCATAAGTATGAAGCTATGATAATAACCACTTTATTATTGCCTCTTAGGCATATCTCCAACATTCTCCTTGTAGGAACACAAGAACCTGGGGTCGATTCAGAGCAAAACAATATGAAGCGAGGACAAGGATTTCGGGGTCATTCCACACCCTTTGTCAGGGATAAAAGAGGCAATATGACAACAAGCACAGAGAAGCAAGCAGCGGATAGCAGCACATGCAGCGAGGCAAGGGTTGGCGAACTTAGGGTGGGGCCCTACAAGGCAGGTCTTGACGACGGTGGGGAGACGCTGCGGTGATGACGAACGGGGCCGGGGAGGTACGCAGGGCTGAGCGGAGGAGACAGGGGCATGCGGGTCGTGCTGCTACATAGGGACGAGGCCGAGCGAACGGTGGCGGGCAACTTGAAGATGGCGGGGCACGAGCGGCAGCAGCTCGCTGCAGCGGCAACAGAGAGGCCGCAGGACGGCACCAGGGCGCGATGGCGAGCTCGGGTCGGCGGGCTTCAACGCAGAAGGGAACCCCTGGTGACGGATAGAGACCGAGCGGCGGCGGAGGAAGGAGCCGACGGGGGGCTGCAGGGTGGTGAGGAGAGGCACCGTCAGGGACTGCTGCGGAAAGCAGCCAGGCTCGAGGAGGAGGAATGGCCCCGGCGGCGCTCGGCGGGAGCTAGGGCGGTCAGGCGGGTTGCAGAAGGGACGTCTGAGGCGTGGTCGCGCGACCACGTGTGGGAGGGAAGAGGCACAACGGCCAGCGTGGGACGCGAGCAAGAGGAGAGGTGGGGCCAGGGGAACCTGGCGGCAGCGGTTGCGGGCTCGGGAGAAGCTCGCGAGGAGAGAGAGATGGGGCATCAATTGCGGGATCGATCAGAGTGGTGGGGCCAGGGGCGGTGTGGGTTGTTGGTTGACCGTAGTCAATAGGATTGGGTGAAACATGGCAAAGGAGCAGGGTGCGCGCAGACGCATGTGTGTGCTGCGGCCCGCAAGAGCTGGCGGCGGGGTGAGTGGTTTGGCGTAGGGAGTAGTGTGGTCTGGGGATTAGGGTTAGGGTATAGATGGGGTTATAGGCGGCTGCGGGCTAGGATTTTGGGCCTGGCCTGCGGCTGCCTTCCTCAAAGAATATTTTTTTTTATTATTATGTTTTAATAGACTTTTGTAAACAGTTTTAGACAAACGAAAATATTACAGAAAAGCCCGCGGTTTAATTTGAGATACAGGATTGAGTAATGATAAGCGAAAATAGGGTTTTCGCAAATTAGTTTTATGAACAAACATGCATGATGATGCAACAAACAAAAACACAGCGATTTTCTAGTAGTGGTTTTCTCGGGGAGCTACAACATCACTCCGGAGGCTGGCATGGTCATGAATAAGGCCTCCAGGATGATCTCCCATCTCCGGTAGGGTGCCGGGAATAGCTTTAGATCCCTCTCGATCTAGGGACGACGATGGCGGCTATGGACTTTTTCGTGGAATTATTTTCTTCCTCCTAGGGTTTTTGTCTCGGGGGGATTATATAGGCGAAGGGGCAAGGTCGATGGACGCCTGAGGGGCCCACACCATGGCCAGGTGCGGCCCAGGGTGGGCCCACATGCCCCCCTGGTGTGGCTGCCTCGCGGTGCCTCTTCGTCTCTCCTTCGGACTCCGTGTCATGTCGGCAAAAATAGGAACTTCGGCTTTTGTTTCATCCAATTCCGAGAATATTTCTTTACTAGTTTTTCTGAAATCAAAAACAGCAGAAAATAGGAAACTGGCTTTGTGGCACTTGTTAATATGTTAGTTCCAGAAAATTCATAAAAATGCCACAAAGTGTAGACAAAACATAAGATAGTTGGTGCAAAACAAGCATGGAGCATCAAAAATTATAGATATGTTTGCAACATATCAGCATCCCCAAGCTTAACTCCTTGTCGTCCTCGAGTAGGTAAGTGATAAAAAGAATAATTTTTAAGGTGACATGCACCATCACAATCTTGATCAAGGTATTGCAAAGCATTGATAGCTGGAATCAAAGTACTATAAACATAAGCATGAAAGATATATTTCTAACAATAATACATAGCAACTATGTTGCAACATGACATGCAACACAAACAAAAGATCATGAATAATGCTTTGAAAGACATTTGTTTGTTTCACATATAGAAAACAAAGCAAGAGTGATATTCAACTTGTCCTTCTTAAAATAGCAAAACATAAATGCATAGGACACCTTCAAATTTCATAAGGGTGACTAGATACAAATAATTTAAGAACAAGCAATACCATAATTATGAATCAATCAACAAGTTTTTGGACAATGTACATTGAACTCAGAATGAGAACTATGCTATCTTAGCTGGTGCATAAAGATAGAAGATGGAGACTAAAAAAGTAAAAAGAAAGGCCCTTTGCAGAGGGAAGTAGGGATTAAATGGTTTTATAAAGCTTCCAGAAATTATGGTACTTATTAGCTTTGAGCTCTCATTGCCCCTATAATAAGCATCTTGAAGTGATTAAGGTTAAAGTGAGGGCAAATATGAGTTATATTCTTGACAAATTAAAAGTTGAAAATCTCACGCCTCTTGAGTACGAGTACTGAGACCTCATGCTACTCAACTTTGGTCCCAAGCAAGTTCTTGTCATTGTAAGTATATGTGTATCATAGAGAACCTCCAACGGGTTACCCCTTTCCCCATGACACAGGAGCTATCCCATATCAAAATGACAAGGCAACAAATAGTGGGCATCTCAGCGATCTTTTTATTTTCTATTTGCATAATGTTTTATTGAGGATGCTGCATAGAATGCCACTATGGTTTTGCTGCAAGTTTCCACCATGATTAGGCATGGCTTAGGCTAGCCGCCCACACATTTATCTAACACATATACATACTCCATGGACCTACAAGCTCCCATCTTATTTTACACCAACGACATCCATAAACAAAAGAACATGATATCAACTGAATAGAATAAGTGCAATGTTGAAAGTGTGCCCCATGACAGCATGGTTTTGTTAATTCCCAACTTACAACTTGCAAGCATATAAGCATATGAGACAGTCACAATGGTTCAGGTTTATTAAGTGCAAGAAATAAAACGTGCCTTCAAGTTCGTGAGAGCTTTAATCACTAATTTTCACATAACAAAAATTTAATTTGCAAGATATATAAAAACATGAATATACTTGGAATGGTGTAACACACCATGCCTAGGAGTTTATAGTGGACTCTTTAGAATAACTTGGTTTCTTGGGATTTGGATGCACGAGTAGATCTCATACTCAGTACAGGTGGAGGCTAGCAAAAGACTGGGAGATACCAACTAAGAGAGCAATAATGGCCATAATCATGCAGCGCGACAAAACATTACTAATCAAAGCATCAAGTGATATCACAAGTCAAAAACTAAATGATCATAGAGGCTAAGGTGACTGGTTCATAGTCATAACATGGTGTAATCATGTGCCAAGTCAACCCAAATAAAGCATCAAAGGAGAATACCATAATATTATGCTTTTGTATGCTAAAACAACGCATGATACTTTCATGGCACTTTAAGCAATCTCAAATGTTTGAAATAAGTCATGCTACAACAATAATCACTAAGCATATGGTCAAAGAAACATATAACATGACGTGATAAAGTCTAAGTCACAGTCAAAACAAGCTCCTTGTTGTACCACCATAAGCATGAAACATTCTACTCTTTTCCAACACCAATCAACTTATTTGAAACAACTCATAAAGACAATAGTCAATAAATACCAGAGAGCATGACGTCTCACCTAACTATAAATAAGAACTAAAAAGTTCTAAGAAAAAATAAGAAGAAAACTAAAGCTAAACACAGTGCTAGCAAAAGAGAACACTCACAGAACAATAAGAATCAAAACTAGAGTGTTCTAGGCAATGAAGAACGGGGTGTGACTTCTCCAAAAGAAGTGTGCTAGGATCCAACCAACTTATTGCAGCAAAAATAATAAAATAAAACTAAAAACAAAAACAAGGACTCTCCAAGAACAACACATAGTTCATGAAGCAAAAAATATAGTATCTTAAAAGAAGACCTGGGATTTTTGTTGATAAAGAAGGGGATGCCTTGGGCATCCCCAAGCTTTGACGCTTGTACCTCTTGAATATTCCTTGGGGTGAAACGGGTGGCATCCCCAAGCTTGATCTTTTGTCCATACTTCATCTCATCACATCATTCTCTCCCTACACTTGAAAACTTCCTTCATACAAAACTTCACACAATCTTCATTGGCAACATTGGTATATGCAAGATAATAATCCTTTGGGTTCAGTTTCAACTCAAGTATAGCATCCATTAAAACATAATATACTGTAGCAATTCCTTTTAAAAGCTCAAGTCATTAAAATAACTCAAAAGAAATCGATTTAAGAGGCAAATGCAAATAATGGCAGAAATCTGTCAAAACAGACCTACACGTAAGACCGATTTTTTCGAAAATCTTCTGTTGCTCAAATAGAAAAGTGAAAAACTAACGAAAGTTGGTTAAATACCAGGGGCATGCGCACAAAAAAATTGCAGATCAATATGATGTTCTAGGATTTTTCACGATTTTTTACAGCGAAGCACAGAAATCTGTTTCAGGACAGCAACTTCCCCAAATCTTACTTCCCTCTCATTAGAGGATATTCTTGGCGCGAAAACCAAAAAAAAGGATAAGGAGAGGTTATTACAGAGGCAATAACTTCCAAGACTCAACAAAATAAAAACTTACTGAAATAAAAATTGGGTTATCTCCCAAGAGTGCTTTTATTTAACGCCTTTCAGCTAGGCACGGAAAGCAAGAATCAAGTATTTTTGAATGAAGAAGCATTAAGATCAATACCAGAAATATCTTCAACAAGGAAAGGTATCTTATCCAAATAATTTATAGAGGATCCTCTTTCAATACTCTTGGGTTCAGTACTTTCATCAAATGGGGTTTTAGGAATAATCCAATCAAAATTATTTTCCAAGGCTTCATGCACTCCTACAAGTCTAAAAGGTATTGGTATTTTAATTTACTCCCCATTTTTGGGTTTGGTTTTTTCCAACTTTTCTAGTGTACCAATAACATCTACACATGATCCTAGCATATTAAAACGATCAAAGACCTTTCTAGCTTCTATAACAACATCATTAAATTCTTTAAGCAAAGTTTCCAGGATAAAATCTCTCTTTTCAGTGTCCTCAATATCATGAAGTTTAAGAAACATTAGCTGCATCATGGGGTTAAGGTTAACAAACCTAGCCTCCAACATGTGAACTAAATAAGCCGCAGAGGTTTCATAATTTGGAGCATGTTCTGCTAAGGATCTATCCTTAATATCTTTATGCTTACTAACATGATTAAGGAATTCTTCAATATTATCTTTCCCAATTATAGAACCACTACCTACTGATAGGTCTTTCAGGGTGAACTTAGGGATCAACATAATGAGCTAAGAACAAGGTAACAAAGTAACAACTAAAGAAGGACCTAATTTTTGTGTGTTTTTGATAGAAAGAAGCAAACCAAACAAAGCAAAAAGAAAACAAAAACAAAGTAAATAGATTGGTAGTGAGAGACTCCCCTTGTAGAAATCTTCTTTCTCCCCGGCAACGATTCCAGAAAAGCTTGATGATGGCTCGGTTGATGTAGAGCCTGTTGGGAACCCCAAGAGCAAAGTATGATGAGCACAGCAGCAAGTTTTCCCTCAGTTATGGAACCAAGGTTATCGAACCAGTAGGAGAAAGAAACCACTTCCGAAGGTGTTGCTAGCAACGTGGGAACCTGCACACAACACAACCAAAATACTTTGCCCCAACTTTCAGTGAGGTTGTCAAGCTCAGTGGTTTTGCTGAAAACAAAGGATTAAACATATAGTGTGGAAGAAAGTAATTACTTATAGTAATTGCAGAAAGTAAACAGTAGATGGAATATCAATGGGAAGGAATGGAACAGGGTCCATAGTTCACTAGAGGTGTTTTCTCCATAAGATAAATAACATATTGGGTGAACAAATTACAGCGGGACAATTGACAAATAGAGAATGCATAACAATGCATGTACATGACATGATGATCATTATGAGATTTATTTGGGCATTACAACATGATACATATACCATAATCCAACTGCATCTATGACTAATAATCCACCTCCAGGATATCATCCGGACAACCCTCGGGTATTAAGTTGCAAGCATCACATAATTGCATTAAGTAAAGTGTGTAATGTAAACAATATAATTGCCCTTGGACAAATGATTGTTGTTTTCTCCTTAATAGCAATAGCACATCTACAATCTTAGAAGTTTCTATCACTCTCCCAGATTACTAGAGGCATAAACCTACTATCGAGCATAAATACTCCCTCTTGGAGTCACAAGCAAATACTTGGCCAAAGTAACTACTAGCAACGGAGAGCATGCAAGATCACAAATAACATAGACATGAATCTGACATAATACTCAATATCCATCAGATCCCCGCAAACACAACATATAACATTACAATAAGATGATCTTGATCATGATATGCAGCTCACAAGATCTAAACATGGTGGCACAAATATGAGAAACAACCATCTAGTTACTGCTATGGACCCATAGTCCAAGGATGAACTACTCACACATCACTCCGGAGGCTGGCATGGTGATGAAGAAGGCCTCTGAGATGATCTCCCCTCTCCGGTAGGGTGACTGGAAGAGCTTTAGATCCCACCTGATCTAGGGACGACGGTGGCGGTGGCTATGGGCTTTTTCGTGGAATTATTTTCTTCCTTCTAGGGTTTTTGTCTCGGGGGATTATATAGGCGAAGGGTCAAGGTCGGTCGACGCCTGAGGGGCCCACACCATGGCCAGGCGCGGCTCCCTGGTGTGGCTACCTCGCGGCGCCTCTTCGTCTCTCCTTCGGACTCCGTGTCGTGTCGGAAAAAATAGGAACTTTGGCTTTTGTTTCATACAATTCCGAGAATATTTCTTTACTAGTTTTTCTGAAACCAAAAAAAGTAGAAAATAGGAAACTGGCTCTGTGGCACTTGTTAATATGTTAGTTCTAGAAAATTCATAAAAATGCCACAAAGTATAGACAAAACATAAGATAGTTGGTGCAAAACAAGCATGGGGCATCAAAAATTATAGATACGTTTGCAACGTATCAGGCTACCGCGTATATGTAAACTAAGATCACTGAGAAAATAAAATAGAGGAAGTGCAAACTACAATAGGGGAAGCACAGAAAAAGTTAATAGGCAATATAGGTGCCACACAAAGGGATTTCAAATTTAAAACAGATAAAGTACAGAATACAACAGTTGGGAAGCATAGAGGAAGTTAACAGGCAGTACATATGCCCCATAAAGGAAAGTTCACATATGAAACTAGCTATTAAGGGGGATACAAAATAGTCTACCATGCAGCATCGACGCTAACACGTCGACAGGTACCAAGTGAGAAATTAAATCTAAGTCTTGTTTGCATAACGATCTTTAAGTTGGGGGTCTTAACACCGCCTACCCCCAACCCTGAGTCATCATACGCGTGCTCAACGCGACACTATGGGCCAGCGCCTCGGCTTCGTCACCCATCGCTGCTAACACGGCGTATGGGTGACAAAGCCTCGAAAGGGTGTTAGGGTACCGAAGCTACATCGCTATGCTACTGCGTCGACAGCGACGAATCCTTGGTACCCTAACACCTAAGGCTATCATGTCTACGTAAACTAAGACCACTGAGTTAGTAAAAACAGAAAGTGTAGACTACAACAAGGGAAAGCACAGAGAAAGCTAACAGGTAGTAAATGTGCCACATAGAGGGAAGTTCAAATTAAAACAGAGAAAGTGCAGACTACAACATGTGGGAAGCATATAGGAAGTTAACAGGCAGTAATATGCCCCAGAGAGAGAAGTTCACATATAAAACAAGATATTGAGGAGAATACAAAATGGTTTACCATACAGCGACGACGCTAACGCGTCAACATGTATCAAGTGAGAAATTAAATTTAAGTATTGTTTGCATAGCGATATATAAGTTGGGGGTCTTAACAGCACCCACCCCTAACCCTAAGTCATCATGCGCGCGCTCAACATGACACTATGGCCAGCGTCTCGGCTTCGTCACCCGTCGCCGCTAATGCGGTGTACGGGTGAAGTCACCTCAAAAGGATGTTAGGGTACCGAGGATTCATCGTCATTGACGTGGTGCAGACTACAAGAGGGGAAAGCACCGAGAAAGTTAAGATGCAGTACACAAGCCCCACAGAGGGAAAGTTCATGTTTAAAATAGAGGAAGTGCAGACTACAATAGGGGGAAGCACAAAGAAATTTAACAGGCAGCACACAAGCCCCCATAGAGGGAAGTTCACAAATGAAACTAAGTCATGTTGGGCAGCACATATGCCCCCATAGGCAGCACACATGCCCACATATTGGGGGGATACAAATGGTCTACTATGAAGCGTCGATGCTAACGCGTCGACAGGTACCAAGTGAGAATTAAATCTAAGTCTTGTTTGCATAACGATATATTAGTTAGGGATTTTAACACCACCCATTCCCAACCCTAAGTCGTCGTGCGTGTGCTCAACATAACCTTATGGACCAAACGGCATGGCTTCGTCGCCCGTCGCCGCTGACGCGACGTACGAGCAATGAACCCTCGAATGGGTATTAGGGTACCAAGGCTACGTCGCTCGTCGACGCTACCGCCTCGACAGCAATGCATCCTCGGCACCCTAACACCTAAGGCTACCGTATCTACGTAAACTAAGACCACCGAGTTCTTAAAAGAGAGAAAGTGTAGACTACAACATGGGAGAGGCATAGAGGAAGTTAAGAGGAAGTATAAATGCCCCACCGAGAGAAGTTTAAATTTAAATTAGAGGAAGTGTAGACTACAATAGAGGAGCACATAGAAAGTCAATAGACAGTACACATGCCCCACATAGGAAAAATCACATATGAAAAAAGATATTGGGGGTGAATACAAATGGTCTATCATACAACATCGACACAAATGTGGATTTCTATATAAAGATAAAGTATTTGAAAAATAATAAATAAGTCTGAAAAATAAAAGAAGTGCACATTTCCACTTTGGAAAGTACAGATGTATATACCAAGAAGTACAAATCCTAGTCGAGGAAAGTTCAGACAGCTGATTCTAAACCATAAGGAATTTGGACAGTAATTTAAAATCTGCTCCTAAACAATAAGGAATTTTGGAAACATTTTGAACAAAAAATTGCTCTTACTTCATAGCTTTCCAACGCCATATCATTTGTATCATTCCGATAAATGGTTCATAAATAATCATACAAATACCGTCCGTTTGTTTTAAATAAATCCAAATTTTAGTATTTTCAAAATTATTTCAAAACCATACAGAATTTTAAAAAACTTTAAAAACAAAAAGTTGCACAATTTCAATATCTTTATCATTTGGAAAAGGGGTTCGAAAACCAGAGTAAAAGTTCGTTATCTTTCCATATAGATGGATTACGTATTTTCTAAATTAAATTCAAACCATGTAGAATCTTCGAAAACTTTGAATACGAAAAAGTTGCGGTTTTCCAAGATCTTTTCAACGGCATATCATTTGTAACCCGTGAACATAATATTATTCCGATAGGGTGAAATAACCCGTGAAGCACGGAGGAAGTTAACAGGCAGTACAGGTGCCACATAAAGGGAAGTTCAAATTTGAAACTGGGGATACAAAATGGTCTACCATGCAGCGTCGACGCTACATGTACCAAGTGAGAAATTAAATCTAAATCTTGTTTCACATAACGATATATAAGTTGGGGGTCTTAACACCATCCACCCCAGCCCTTAGTCATCGTGCGCGTGCTCAACACAATATTATTTTCTAGCATCTCGGCTTCGTCGCCGCTGACGCGGCGTACGGGTGACGAAGCCTCGAATGGGTGTTAGGGTACCGAGTCTATGTCGCTTGTCGAAGCTACCCATCGACGGCGACGAATCCTCGGTATCCTGATATCTAAGGCTACCGTGACTACGTAAACTAAAATCACCGAGTCCTTACAAGAGAGAAAGTTTATACTACAACAGAGGAGAAGCACAGAGAAACTTAGCAGACAGTACAAATGCCCCATAGGGGAAGTTTAAATTTAAAACAGATGAAGTGCAAACTATAATAGGGGGAAGCATAGAGAAAGTTAGTACACACGCCCGCAGAGGGAAATTCAAACTTAAAATAGAGTAAGTACATACTACAATAGTGTGAAAGCATAGAGAAAGTTAATAGGCGGTACATATGTCCTACGGAGGGAAGTTCACATATAAAACTAGTTATTGGGGGAATACAAATGGTCTACCATGAAACTCCGATGATAACACGCCGACAGGTACCAATTGAGAAATTAAATCTAAGTTTTGTTTGCATAATAATATATTAGTTGCGGGTTTTAACACCATCAACCTCCAACCCTAAGTCGTCTGCGAATGCTCAACCCAACCTTATGGACCAACTGCTCGACTTTGTCGCACGTCGCCACTGATGTGGCGTACGAGCGATGAAGCCTCAAATGGGTGTTAGGGTACCAAGGCTATGTCGCTCATCGACGCTACCACGTTGATGTCGACGCATCCTCGGTACCCTAACAACTAAGGCTACCGCGTCTACGTAAACTAAGACCACTGAGTCCTTCAAATAGAAAAAGTGTAGACTACAACAGGAAAGAAGCACAGAGGAAGTTAATAAGCAGTACAAATGCCTCAAAGAGGAAGTTTAAATTTAAAAAAGAGGAAGTGCAGACTACAATAGGGGGAAGCACATAGGAAAAATGAATGAAGTGCACATTTCAACTTCGGAAAATGCAGAAAAATGTAGTAAATGCAGGGGGAAGCACATAAAGGTTAATAGGCAATATACATTCCCCATATAGGGAAATTCACATATGAAACTAGATATTTTGGGGTGAATACAAATGATCTACCTTACAATGTCGACCCTAATGTGGATTGCTATATGAAAATAAAATATTTGAAAAACAATAAATAAGTCGCAAAATAAAGGAAGTGCACATTTCCACTTTGGAAAGTACGGATGTATAGCCCAAGAAGTACAACTCCTAGTCGAGGAAAGTTCAGATAGATGCTTCTAAACCATAAGGAATTTAAAACAAGCGGACAATAATTTAAAATCTGCTCCTAAACTATAAGAAATTTGGGAAAACACTCTGAACCAAAAAAATTGCTCATACTTCATAGCTTTCCAACGCCATATCATTTGTATAATTCTGACAAATGGTTTATAAATAATCGTACAAATACCGTTCGCTTATTTCAAATAGATCCAAAATTTAGTATTTTCAACATTATTCCAAAAATGTACATAATTTTAAAAAAAATTAAAAACGAAAAAGTTACGCAATTTCAATATCTTTCCAATGGTATATCATTTGTATCATTTGGAAAAGGGGTTCGAAAACTGGAGTAAAAGTTCATTACTTTTCGTATAGATGAATTATGTATTTTCTAAATTAAATTCAAACCGTGTAGGATCTTTGAAAACGAAAAAGTTGCAGTTTTCCAAGATATTTCCAACGGCATATGATTTGTACAATTATGATTAACGGTTGAAAACTAGAAGTAAAATATGTATGTTCAAATAATGAGTAGTTCACAGAATTCAAACCGGGGGGGTGTGTCTTTCTGAACTTCCACGGAGGAAGATGTGAACTTCTCTGTTGTAGCATGAACTTCTTGTTGGAGCATCAAATTCACGTGGGAAGAGTTGGAGGGGGGTTGGGGGCTTTCTGAACTTCTGCGGTGAAAGATGTGAACTTCTCGGTAGATAGAAAGTGAACTTCCTGTCGGAGCACAAGATTCATGTGGGAAGAGGGGATGGTGGGGGGCTTTCTGAACTTCCGCGAGAAAGATGTGAACTTCTCTTTAGATAGAAACTCAACTTCCCTTCGGAGCACCAGATTCACGTGGGAAGAGGGGGGTGGTTGGGGGGTTGGGGGCTTTCTGAACTTTCACCCGGTAGCATACTATCATAGTTTTGCAGACTGAACTACTTAAAATAATCAAGTAAACTGTCACTTTTTTTGAATTAGTGGTTTAGTAGGAGGTGGGGACGGGCGGCACGCAGGAGGTAGGGCGGGGGCGGCGGAGGTGGGGCGGGGCGGCGCGCAGGAGGTGGGGCGGGCCAGAGGTGGGGACAGGTGGCGCGGCCAGAGGTGGGGACATGCGGCGCGGCCAGAGGTGGGACGGGAAGGGCGACGAAGGTGGGGTGGGGGCGGCGTAGCCAGAGGTGGGGCAGGACGGGGCCAGGGATAGGGAGGGGGCGGCGTGGGCAACGCAGGAGGTGGGGCAGGGGTGGCGCCGGAGGTGGCCAAGAGACAGTAGGTTAGGTGGGGAGAGGGTCACTAGTGGAAAAAGGGCTTATAGTCCCGGTTTTGCACCCGGAACTGCGAAATCGGGACTAAAGGCCCCTATTTCTAGTCCCGGTTTGTTACAACCCGGGACTAGAGGGCCACCATATGGGCGTTTTTTGCTGCAGGGGTACGAAGGACCTTTAGTCCCGGGTCATAATACGGCCCTGGACTAAAGACTTTTTTTAATTTTTTTCGAATTTTTTCTTAAACTTTTGAATTGTTTGACTCATAATCATCTCACTTGGAACATTTTTAGCACTAAGTATATTTAATCTTAGGTCAAATTATACTTGTGGTCAAACTTCCCATTCGATCACCCATCCTAGCACTACTCCACCCTCAGCACACTTAACTTCTCTGTTCCATCCGAATGTCCTTGCGCGAAGCCCGTTTGTACCTTGTTGTCAACACTATCGTATCAATCCTATTAGCCCATATTAATATGCCATACATCTTTATTTATTAAAACTACAAACAACTATTTTAGTAAACAACAATAAATAAGTAATAATAATATTTTAATATAATGAAAGTAAAAAACTAAATAAAATAATATTTTATTCATTTTTTGCCATTATTCATTTAATATGGTATAAATAATATCTTTAAATCTGTGAATCGAAATTCGACAAATAATATATTCATTATTATTAGAAAAATGTGAGGAACCAAATATGGAATAAAAACTTGCTAAATAATAAAAAAAATTAAATAACTTTTTTCCCTTTTCAAATTTTAAAAATGTAAAAGAATGAGAAAAATGTGAGGAATCCATTATTTATAATTTTAAAAATCTAAAAATGTGAGGAATCCAAATAAGGCTGTTAAAATCAAACTCAATTTTTTTTCCACACATTTTGATAGGTTTTGTTTCGACAGCGTACGCAAAAGTTATAGCAATTTTAAGTTGCCCGCGTCGCACCCCTTTAGTCCAGGGCCATATCACGACCTGGGACTAAAGGGTCACCCCTTTACTCCCGTGCTATATCATGGCCCGGGACTAAAGGGTGTTGCCCGATCCTGTACACCTTTAGTCCCGGACCGTATCACGATCCGGGACTAAAGGTCAGAAATGACTCGGGACTAGAGTTTTCTCGGTCTCCTGACCACTAAAAACGGTACGAACTGGGACTAGTGCTTATACTAGTCCCGGCCGATAATAAATCGGACTAGTGTCAGACTCTAAATCGAACTGAAACCTCTTTTTCTACTAGTGGGTGACACGCGGAGGTCGGGGTCAGGAAGTTCTTTATTTGGGTGTGGAGTTGTAGAATAGCTATTCTACAATCTCCTCTTAAAGGGGTTGTAGAATAGTTATGCTTTATATATATAGAGAGAGAGTTTATAAAAAAATAATACGCGGGGTTATAGGAAAATGAGACGGTACACCTTAATGTACGTACTACCATGTATAATATATCATATACATAAGTTTACTATATGTGTTTATAATTTTTAATATACTTCATACATACATACTAGATACCCCAAAATGAGTTTTTTGAGAAAAAAAATTATGTAAATCTATATACCTTATATTATTTGCGTATATACTAATTTTCTGTACATAAAAGTGGTATATTAAATAAAAATAATGGTTCTGATGAAATGTTTTTATACTAATTGTATTAGGGTATCTTAGAATAAATAATGAGGTATATAGAAAATGATAAGTAGGTAAGGTATCCTCATATATGAGGTATATTGAATATGAGAATACGTACACCCACGAGTATATAAAAAAGTCGTATATATACATATATACATATATATATAGAGAGAGAGATAGATAGAGAGAGAGAGAGAGTTCCCTACATGTAGCCCTAGAACCCTACACCTAGCTTTAGCTTGAGAACTCGAGAACTCCCAGCATGAAGTCAGGCGTCCTACGTCGAGATCTCGGACAATCACAAAAAGAAGCAGGGCTAGGCATGGCACGAGGAGAAGCACCAGATCACCAATATGTAGCGGTGTGATATCATGCAACGAACCCGGCATGGGAGAAGCAAGACCATTGTGTTGGTTTTTGAAACATCCCGTTTCCTACATGTTTGAGCAAGAGTTAGCAACCTGCGAGGCACATTAGCCTAGTGAGGAGTAGGTAACAAGTGGTTAGGCAAAAGATCGGTAACTGCATAGTAGGTGCGAGCGAATTCTTCCTTCGCTGGCATCACTGGGAATGGCCCCGGCCTAGGTACTCGTTCTGGTATCGGTGCCGAATCCCGCTTTTCAGTGGCCATAAACCTCTTGAATGACTACAGGATGGTTTAGATGTCAGGCGATGAATAAATAAAGGTTCAAACTAGTTATCTAGGGGGAGTGGGACTTACCTCATTCATGGTTTCTTGGTACAACTCGTATGCATCATTCCTCTGCTTCCACTCCCGAATGGCCACCTTATATTCCGCATGATGTGCATCATAGGCCGTGTCCACCTTGGGCTACAATTTCAAAAATAGTGAATCTCGTCAACTTAGCCAATTCAGGAACGAATGTCGGAAAGAGGATTAAAATGAGAAAAACTTACATCGGCGGATCGACGCGATCGTCGAGGGGGAGAGATAGAGCGGTCGTCGGTGGTGAGGGTAGCCTTGATACGCGTGAGGTTCGTGGTAGGCTTGGTCAATGCATTAAGAATGCGGAGATAACCATGCTGCCTACCGTGCCCCGCCACGATCAACGAAGTCTCGTCGGTCTCCTCGTTAATGGGGCCATCCACTTCTAGATGAAAAGCCCGGAGCATCGAGCAGTAGTTCCTCAAGTCATCTTCGGTATCGCCGAAGTACTCGGGTAGCGTGGGGTTGAGGCTCGTTTAGATCGACCTTCTTCCGGTGCATCTTCTGCCATGTTGCAATGCAGTAAATAGGCCGCCCTGGATGAGCCTCCTGCATCTCTAAAGAAATGTTATGTGTATCAAGTAGGAACATGAGGTGAAATAAATGTTCCATGTATATATACCAGATTTTACTTGAATATATCATGGCTGCGGTTTCTCGCACTTCGGTTTCCCGCACTGTTGTGGTTGGCCTTGTTCCGCTCGCTCACGATCTTTAACTCGGTGTCTTCCCTGAGCCACCTCATAGACAACGCCTCCCAAGCGTCTTCTTTCCCATCACCCACTAGGGCATAACCTGCAAAATCAATACTCATTTGAAAAATAGATAAAACATTTACAACTTAGAAGCAACATAGAATCTCATTGACTATTTACTTACCAACATGTAATTGGCCAACCTCATCTTAGGCGGGTCCTTGACATTTTCTTATTTCTTGGCCCTCTCGCCCTACTCAGAATTGAAGTTATTCATGGACGTATGCTTTTCATTGTACCACTGCTGCGGTATCAACTTCCGGGGGCTGCTTTTCACTATACCACTACTGCAGTATCAACTTCTAGCAAGCCCCCAGCAATGTCGTCTCTGTCTTGGCCTCATCCTTTGAAATCACCCTGTAATGGGCCTTTAATCATGGATAAAAACATGTGAGAGTCGTGAGTTAGCACGGTGGGGTCATCAATTATGAACGAAACTCAAGAGCACCCTTACCCAGAACTTGGTGATCATAGCGTCAGAAGCGAAATCCCAATCTGAGGGCCACGTGCAGGTTCTCATGGCATTCCGCGCTCAGGTGTTGAGTGCGGCAGCACTTCGTTGGGAGACCCCAAGAGGAAGGTATGATGCAACACAGCAAAGAGTTTTCCCTCAATAAGAAACCGAGGTTATCGAACCAGTAGGAGGAAGAAAACGTCTCAAAGGTGTTGCAAGCAACATGGAAACCTGCACAACACAAACTCAAGGCTTTGCCCCAACTAACAGTGAGGTTGTCAATCTCACCGGTTGCTGTAACAAAGGATTAATTGTATGGTATGGAAGGTAATGGTTTGCAACAAGTAAACAAGTAACAGTGGAAGATGTATGAATGATAAATATTGGACCGGGATCCATAGTTCACTAGAGCTTTAGATCCCTCCGATCTAGGGACGATGGTGGTGGCGTCTACAGACGGTTTCATGGAATATTGATCGGGTGCTTAGGGTTTAGGCATCGGGGGCTTCTTATAGGCGAAGAGGCGAGGCAGGGGGCAGCCAGGGGGCCCACACCCTTCCCAGGCGCGGGCCCACCCTAGGCCGTGCCTAGGGGGTGCAGCCGCCCTGTGGCGCCCCTCCGTCTCTCCTCTGCACTCCGTGTTCTCCTTGGTAAAATATTGACTTTGTCTTTTGTCCCATCCAATTCCGAGAATATTTCCTTACTAGCTTTCTAGAACCAAAAACAACAGAAAATAGGCAACTGGCACTGTGGCAACTTGTTAATAGGTTAGTACCAGAAAACATATAAAAAGCACCTCAAATTATGGACAAAGCAAAGCATAGTAGATACTAAACAAGCATGGAACATCAAAAATTATAGATACGTTTCCGACGTATCAAGCCCAAGCTTAACTCCTGATCGTCCTCAAGTAGGTAAGTGATAAAAGAATAATTTTTGAGGTGACATGTGATGACTCCTTGATGGCGCCAGAGAACTTGGCGCTTGACGTGGAGCCTGTTGGGAACCCCAAGAGCAAGGTGTGAAGCAACACAACAACAAGTCTTCCCTCAGTAAAAAACCGAGGTTATCGAACCAATAGGAGGAAGGAAACGTCACACACGTGTTGCAAGCAACGCGGAGACCTGCACAACAGAAACTCAAGACTTTGCCCCAACTAATAGTGAGGTTGTCAATCTCACCGGTTGTTGTAACAAAGTATTAAGCGTATGGTGTGGAAGGTAATGGTTTGCAGCAAGTAAACAAGTAACAGTGGAAGATGTATCAATGGTAAATATTGGACCGGGGTCCATAGTTCACTAGAGGTGCTCTCCTTAGATAAACATGGCATGAAGGGTAAACAAATTGCAGCAGGGAAATTGACAGGAACTGGGCAAGGCATAACAATGCAATACCAGACAAAAAGATGCTATGAGATACATAGACCGCCATCCAACTCAATCTATGACTAGAAGTCCACCTTCAGATTATCATCTGAACCCCCTCCAGTATTAAGTTGCAAGCAACATACAACTACTTTAAGCAAAGTGTGTAAGGTAAACAATCCACTTGTTCCATGAACAAGAGACCGTTGTTTTCTCCCTAGTAGCAACAAGGCATCTACAATCGAAGAGATTTTTGTCACTTCCCTTGGAAACTAGAGGCATGAACCCACTATCGAGCATAAATACCCCCTCTTGGAGTCACTAGCAACTACTTGGCTAAGATAGCTGCTAACAATGGGGAGCATGCAAGATCATGATACGACGGAAACGTATCTATAATTTTTGATGCTCCATGCTTGTTTTGTATCTACTTTGCTTTGCTTTGTCTACACTTTGAGGTGTTTTTATATCTTTTCTGGAACCAACCTATTAAGAAGATGCCACAGTGCCAGTTTCCTATTTTCTTCTGTTTTTGGTTCTAGAAAGGCAGAAAATCAATATTCTCGGAATTGGACGGGACAAAAGCCAAAGTAATTATATTCCCAGAGCAACACGGAACCACGAAGTAGAGCCGGAGGGGGGCCACAGGGTGGCCGCACCCCCTAGGCGTAGGCAAGCCCTAGAGGCGTCCACGGGGGGTGTGAGCCCCCTGGACCCCCACCGACCTTGATTCATGCGCCTATAAGAAGCCTCCGACCCAAAAAACCTAGAAAATCCAGAAGAAATCCATGAAAACCACCGTAGCGCCTCCGCCGCCGAAGGGGAGATTCGCGGGACAGAAAGTCTCTGTTCCGGCACTTTGTCGGGACGAGGAAGTGCCCCCGGAGCCATCTCCATCGATCTCCATCGCCATCTCCATCACCGTTGCTGATTCCCATGATGAGGAGGGAGTAGTTCTTCCTCAGGGCTAAGGGCTCTACCGGTAGCTATGTGTTTATCTCTCTCTCTATGCATGATCTTCTTGTGGTCATGAGCTTTGTAATCAAGTACATCTACCTTGCTACTCAAGTGCTTCAATAGATCTCTGCTCTCCCCATGTGTGTGAAAGTGACAGCGTGCACGCCATGGTGGCACTTAGGCTTGAGGTTACATAAATACTCTTTGTGCTTTAATAGATCTATGCTTTTCCCCACGTGTGTGAAAGTGACAGCGTGCATACCGTGTGTGGCACTTTGGCTAGATTGAATATTTGTTATGAGTTATATTTGGAGTTGGATGTCTCTATGAAATTGTGGTGTTTGTTGGAACCATCTAGCGCTCAAGGTGACAGTGTGGGGTTATCTAGATTGGGGAAGGCCCTACCATGGATTAGAGTGTTCAACCGGAGAGTAGTTAAGAGTAATATCATGAAGAGAGGATATTTATATGAGAGAGTGTTCACTAGTGAAAGTATGATCCCTAGGCCTTGTTTCTAAACATTGAAACACCGTTTGCTACTAGATCTGTTGCATGTTTTCTTGCTTCCTTCTTGTTTCCTTTAGTCTTTACCTCACCGTCAAGCTCTTTTATGGCACCGTTACCACTTGTTTTCACTATCTCTTCGCCAAACTAGTGCACCTACATTGGGTGTGTTGGGGACACAAGAGACTTCTTGTATATTGATTGCAGGGTTGCTTGAGAGGGAATACCTTTGACCACTTCCTCCATGAGTTCGATAAACCTTGGGTAATCCACTTAAGGGAAACTTGCTGCTGTTCTACAAACATCTGCACTTGGAGGCCCAACAACTATCTACAAGAATAGAAGTGCATAGACATCAAGCTCTTTTCTGGCGCCGTTGCCGGAGAGGTAAGGTAAAAAGTACTCACATCCTTCAGTGTGAGTGCTCGAAGTTATTTCCTTTAGATTCTGCAATTTTGTCTTTTTGTTTCTTGTTTTCACTAGTTAGGCTTAATGGAAAACAACAACAAAATTAGGGAGCTTTATAGTATTTATCTTGAGTTAGGACATGAAGTGTTTGAAGAGAAAATTAAAAACCTATGGAGCTTTATTTGCATGCTAATAGCAATGTTATTAGTATGAACTCTTTGGACACCATTATTGCTAATGCTATGGAAACGTCTAAGCTTGGGGAAGCTAGTTTTGATGAGCATGATATTTTTAGTCCCCCAAGCATGGAGGAGAAAGTTTACTTTGATGATACTTTACCTCCAATATATGATGATTACAATGATGAATATGATATTTTCAGTCCACCTACTATTGAGGAGAATGTTAATTGTGATTAAAATCTGCCTCCTATATTTGATGATTATGGTGATTAGAATATTAATGATAGCTATTTTGTTGAATTTGCTCCCACTATGATTAACAATAATGACTATGCTTATGTGGAGAGTAATAATCATTTTATGCATGTGGCTCATGATAATAATGTTTTACGTGATAGTTATATTGTTAATTTTGTTCATGTTGCTACTGAAAGTTATTATGATAGAGGGAAACAAGGTTTTATGCATCTAAAAAATATTAAGTTTCTCCTCTTTATGTTGAAAATTTTAAAGTTGCACTTGTTTTGCTTTCCTATGCTTGTTGCTTTGTCCTTTAATGACTTGTTTCTTTACAAGATTCCTTTTCATAGGAAGTGGGTTAGACTTAAATGTGTTTTGAATTTGCTTCTTGATGCTCTCTTTTACTTCAATTCATATTTTTATGTGAGCATCTTCTCAAACTATCATTCCTAACTTAAAGGCGTTAAAGAAAAGTACTTGTTCGGAGATAACCCAAGAGTTTTCTTGAGTCTTGGAAGTTATTACTTCTGTAATGACCTCTCCTTATCCTTTTTGTTTGTTTTTTGTGCCAAGAATGACCTCTAATGAGAGGGAACTAAGATTTGGGGAGTTGTTGTCCCGAAACAGATTTCTGTCCTCCATCATAAAATTAGTGAGGAGTCTCTGTAAGTCGGATTGAGCTGAAAATTTACAAATAAATCCCCCAGTATGTTATCTAACTTTCATTAGTTCAACACTTTTTGATTTAAGCAACAGAAGATTTTCGAAAAAATCGGTTTCTACCTGATGGTCTGTTTTGACAGATTTCTGCCATTATTTGCACTTGCTGCTTATTGATTCCTTTTTGGGTTCTTTTCGGGAAATTGAGATTTTTGAAGGAGTTACTACAGTAGCTTGTGTTTTTAGTGAAAAGACTTGCTGTTTCAAAGCTTTGCTAGAGGTCTAATATCTTTTGAATACACTAATGTTGCTAATGAAGATTGTGTGAAGTTTTCTATGAAGGAAAAATTTCAGGTGTAGAGAAAGAATGATGTAATGTGATGAAGAATGGACAAAAGCTCAAGCTTGGAGATTCCACCCGTGTCACCCCAAGAAATATTCAAGAGGTTCAAGCGTCAAAGCTTGGGGATGCCCAAGGCATCCCCTTCTTCATCAATAAAAATCTCAGGTCTTTCTAGACACCTCGTTTTTATTGTTTCATGCATTGTTGAGTTGTTCTTGGAGCGTCTTAGTTTTTGTTTTGTGTTTTTTTTCTTAGTTTGCTTGAATAAAGTTGGTTGATCACAACACACCTTTTTGGAGAGACACACTTTGTTTTTATTGCCTAGAACACTCTAGTTTTCACTCTTATTGTTCTGTGAATGTTCTCTTTTGCTAGCACTGTGTTTAGCCTTAGTTTTCTTGAGCTTTCAGCTTAGAACTTTTTAGTCCTTCTTTATGGATTTGTGAGACAAGCTCACTGATCTTTATTGACTATTACCTTTGTGAGTTGTTTCAAATAAGTTGTTTGGTGTTGGAAAGAGTAGAAAGCTTCATGCTTAAGTGGTACAAAAGGGAGCTTGTTTTGACTGTGACTTATACTTTATCATGCCATGCTAGATTTTGTTTTGACCTTATGCTTAGTGATTATTGTTGTAGCATGACTCTTCCAAACAATTAGGATTGCTTAATGTGCCTTGAAGGAATCATGCGTTGTTTTAGCATACAAAAGCATAGTATTGCGGTATTCTCCTTTGATGCTTTGTTTGGGTTGACTTGGCACATGCTCACACCATGTTAGGACTATGAACAAGTCACCATAGCCTTGATGATCATTTAGTCCTTGACTTGTAGTACCACTCTTTGCATTGACTAGTAATGCTTTATTGCACTGCATGATTATGGCCATTATTGCTCTCTTAGTTGGTTGCTCCTAGTCTTTTGCTAGCCTCCACTTGTATGAGTAAGCTCTACTCATGCTTCCAACTCCCAAGAAACCAAGTTATTCCAAAGTGTCCACTATAAACTCCTATACAAGGTGTGTTACACCATTCCAAGTATATTCTTGTTTTCAACTATCTTCCAATTAAAAACTATTTTGTTATGTGAAAACTTAGTGATTAAATCCCTCACGAACTTGATGGCACACTTTATATTCTTTGCCCCTAATAAACTTGAACCATTGTGACAACTTTGTTGTATATGCTTGCACTTATAAGTTGGAATTAGCAGAACACTTTTGTCACAGGGAATGTTTTCAACATTGCACTTGTACTTTGTACTCAGTTGATATCATGC
Source organism: Avena insularis (assembly GCA_023614405.1). Lineage (NCBI taxonomy): Eukaryota > Viridiplantae > Streptophyta > Magnoliopsida > Poales > Poaceae > Avena > Avena insularis. Next base: position 87,413,649 of record CM042695.1, read on the forward strand.
TCTTTTGTCTATGGATGTCACTGGTGTGAAATAAAGAGGGAACTTGTAAGTCCATGGCGTTTGTATCCTGTGTTAGAGAAACGCCTGGGCCGCTAGCCTAAGCCATGCCGAATCATGGTGGAAACTTGCAGCATCACCAAAGTGACATCTATGAAGCATTCTTCTTATAAAAAAAGAGACACATTGAGACAAGAGGAAAGAGAGAAAAAACACCATATTCCCATGGTAAATAAGAAGATTGCTGAGATTCTCATTGTCTGCTTGCCTTGTCATTTTGGTTATGGATAGCTCCTGTACCATGTGCAAGGGGTACCCCGTTGGCGATTCTCAATGATATGCAAATACTTACAATGACAAGAACTTACTTGGGCCCAAAGTTGAGTATGCATGAGGTGTGGCCCTTGTTGGAGATATGCCCAAGAGGCAATAATAAAGTGGTTATTATCATATCTTCATACTTATGATAAATGTTTACATACCATGCTATAATTGTATTAACAGGAAACATTAATACTTGTATGATTTGTAAACATAAAAGAGTCCCTAGTAAAGCCTCTTGTTAAACTAGCTTGTTGGTTAATATATGATCATGGTTTCCTGATCATGAACATAGAGATGTTATTGACAACAGGGTCATATCATTAGGAGAATGATGTGATGGACATACTCCTATAGATAAGCGTAGCATAAAGATCAAGTCATTTTAATAGTTCAATTGATATATGCTTTCTGATACATAGTAACCTAATTCCTTCGACCATGAGATCATGCATATCACCTTCACCGGAAGAATGCTTTGATGACATCAAACACCACACCGTAACTGGGTGGCTATAAAGGTGGCATTGAGTGTTCGGGAAGTGTCGGTTGAGACACATGGATAAAGAGTGGGATTTGTCCATCCATATGACGGATAGATATACTCTGGGCCCTCTCGGTGGAATGTCATCCAATTAGCTTGCAAGCATGTGACTGGCTCACAAGGGATCACATACCACGGGAACGAGAAAAGAGTACTTATCAGTAACGAGGTTGAACTAGGTATGCAGAGATACCGACGATCATAACCTCGGATAAGTAAACTATCGTGAGAAAAAGGGAAATTGGTATCGTATGTAAGTGGTTCATTCGATCGCAAAGTAATCATAGAAATATGTGGGAGCCATATGAATTTCCAGATTCCTCTATTGGTTATTGATCGGAGAAGTGTCTCGATCATGTCCGCATAAATTCATGAACCGTAGGGAGACACACTTAAGGATTCGATGTTGTTGAGTAGTTATGGAATGATGAGTAAGAGACCGAATGTTGTTCAGAGTCTCGGATGGGATCCGGGATATCACGAGGATATCCGGAATGGTCCGGAGAATAAGATTCATATAAGGAAAGTCATGTTTCGGGGTTGGAGAATGGTTCCGGTGTTTTCATCGGGAATGTTCTAGAAGGTTCCGGAATGTCCGGCACTCCGGAGGGGAAGGGTACATGAATGTGTCATTGCAAGTTGGAATGATTGCATCATGTACTAGGTGTCATCTCTGTACAAAATAAAGGGTTTAATCAAATCCTAGTTTGAAAAGTCAAACGCCAATTTGAAAAGTCAAACGGCTATTTTGGAAAGTGGAGAAGAAGTGGGAAACCGAGTTGGGGAGGAGTTCCTCCTCCACCGCCGGCCCACTAGGGATCCGAGTTGGAGAGGGACTCCCTCCCCTTGGCTGGCGCCTCCCTCCACCTATATAAGGAGGGGCAGGGCTCCCCTCCTAGACACACAAGTTGCCTCCCTCTAAACCTAAACCCTAGCCACAGCCTAGGGAATTCTCCCAAGACGCCGAGTTAGAGCTTCTAATTGCCCTAGCCGCTGGTTTAGCCCCTTCTAATTGGTGTGTCTAAACCCTAGATCACCAAGGCTCTCTCATAGTCCACCATACTCGCTCCGGCTTAAGGCGAAGCCCTGCAAGATCTCCCCTCTACTTCCGGTACCACGCCGTCGTGCTGCCGGAATCGCGAGGAGAGTGCTACAACCTCCGCCCTGGAACAAGGAGAGGAAGGTCTTCATCGAAATCAACGTGTGATCGATCATGAAGCGCTTTAACGCAGCGCGGAAGGATCGCTCACGCGATCTTAAGATCGGCAAGTGTACGACTACATCACCCACGAGAATCTGCTCTCGTTAACCGCTTTGGAATCTTCGAGGGTGAGTTCCTCTATCGACTCGTTGCTACAATCTAGTAGATAGATCTTGGCTTGTTTGTTTGCATGCGGTAGAAAATTTTTGTTTTCCATGCTACGAACCCCTACAGTGGTATCAGAGCCGTGTCTATATGTAGATCTGCCAGACGAGTAGAACACAATGGTCATTGTGGGCATTGATGCTTTTGTTGTCGATTGCTTCTTGTGTACTTTGCATCTTGCGGGATGGTGGGATGAAGCGGCCCGGGCTAACCTTACATGACATCGTTCATGAGACTTGCTCCACGCTTGACATGCAACTAGTATTGCATAAGTGGCTTTGCGGGTGCCTGTTTCTCCCAACATAGTTAAGATTCAATTTACAACGGGTGATTGACAATACTAGTATCAATGTTGTGGTTCTTGTTCGTAAGTTAGAACGACACTTATTGAAAGCCCCAAACCATGTAAAACATGCAAAGAAAATTAGAGGCGTCTAACTTTGTTTTGCAGGGGTGTGCTGTAATGTGATATGGCCATGATTGTGATTATATATGATGTATGCAATGTTCCTTGTTGTAAGTTGGCAACCGGCAGGAGCATATGGTTATCTTTAATTTATGTTAAGACCCGCGTGTCTATTCAAAGTAGTTGTAATAGTTGAAGCTGGTGGACGACAACCATGGAGCGGCGTCATTGACCTTGATGCAATGCCGGTGATGATGGAGATCAAGTTCGTGCTTGAAGATGGAGATCGGAAGCACAAGAAGAAAGGCCATATCATATCACATATTATGAATTGCATGTGATGTTAATCCTTTTATGCATCTTGTATTGCTTAGTTCACGACGGTAGCATTATAAGATGATCCCTCAAGCACACAATTTCAAGTTTTAAAGTGTTCATCCTTAGTAAGCACCGTTGCTAAAGCTCGTTGTTTTGAAGCACCACGTGATGATTGGGTGTGTTAGATTCTGCGAGTGTATACAACGTGAGCAAGCCAGATTTGCTCATGCGGAAGCTAAGGTTGATCTTGACGAGCCTAGCATGTACAGACATGGTCTTGGAACACGGATCACCGAAAGGTAAAGCATGAGTCATATAGTAGATATGATGAACATGTTGATTGTTCGCCATTGAAGCTACATCAACTCTCGTGATGATCGGTTTTGATGTGGTGGATTTGGTTCGTGTGATCACTAAAACAATGTGAGGGGTATTGTTTTGAGTGGGAGTTCAACGGCAATATGATTAAAAGTTGAACACTATTTATCATAAATTAAATCAAAGTGAATTTGCATAGTTGTTGTAGTCATTGGCATCCGTTTACCACCTTACGCTTAGTTATAATTGAGATGATAGAACTATAGAATTCTGGTTAGTTACTTTACGAACTGGTATCGTATTGTTTTGAAGTGTTAATCTAAAGTTTAAAAGTCCTATTGCAAATTTTCAGTAAGTTCCGGTTACTCCATGAAGTTTAATAATTGGTATTAAAACAAGAGTGACAATTCCAAGAGTTAGTGTATGATTATCATGTTTGTTTCCATGATTCTTGATATTCAAAGGATTGTCTTAATATCAAGGTTATCTAGGATCTGAAAGAGTTGTTTCAGAAACCATGATGTGTGGAAGATATTGTGATATCTGAAACGAAGTTTTGGTTGCAATATGATAGAGTATAATATGGCAAAAGTCATGTTCTCATATTTGATGAGAATTTGCAAAAGGTTGGAGACACTAGTTGTCCTAATCCTCCAAAAGATTTTGGAGAGCAACATTATACTCGCGATTCACCGTTACAAGCTAAAAGTAGCTTGATCATGGATAAATCCATGATGAGGGTGAATATTTGATGTAGGTAAAATGTTTACTACACAAAGAGATTACTAAAGAAAGGAATTTGAAAGAACACCAAACATTTGATAATGGTGATCTACTTCAAAGTGCAAGTCCAAAGACATTGGTATTTAACTATACACGCTTTGGACTATGTGTCATATGTATGACTCCACTATTGATGTTGATAGATTCTTTCAAACAGAAAAGGAAATACTGAAAGAGAATCTCATAAATATATGGCAGAAAAGAAAAGACTAGAATTGTTCAGTTTAAGTATATAGATGATATACATGTTGACATGGATATGCCCTACGGGTACCCGATGTTAGTGTACCTGGTCCAGCCCGACGGAAGGCCCACTCGACGACCTGCCAGGGTCCATGACGCCTATGACGTTTCGGCTGATATGAAGCCCATGTGGACACGGACTCTCAAGCGTACAAGACAAGGAAACCTCAAGAATAGAGTTTGAATACAACTTGTAACCTACTCGTATCGGTACCTGAGACCTAGCCTCCCCATATATAAAGGCTAGGAGGGTCCAACGAAGAGGGCACGACCTACAGACGCCATAACCCCTGATATACTAGACCACAACAGATCTACAGATCACTCGACTCATACTTTTGCACACGCATCCACGCCAGATCGAATCTGCGCACCCTGTAACCTTCGGTTCCGCCGTAATCAAAGAGCAGACAAGCAGGAGTAGGGTTTTCCCTCCGGGGGACTGAACCTGGGTAAATCTCGTGTCCCCTGGTTGCTTGTCTGTTAACCGTGCCACGATCTCCAGCATCCCCATCTTCTCCAAAACCCAAGTCCATAACAATGGGCATTGACGAGATGAAACCTCGTCAATTGGCGTCGTCTGTGGGAATGGGGCTGCTGATTGTGCGGTCGTGACGGTTCTGACCCGATCGATCTACAACTCCGCGGCGACGGAGAATCAACTCCTCTTCGGCGCTTTCGACTTCACCGCCCACTCGCCGGATACCATGAAGGATTTCGAGCCCGTAGGCGACGGACTCGAAATCTTGTTCGGGAGCTTCTGCTTCCAGTTTTCGACTTCGGCGATCCTCTATGATCTTTGGCTCCAACGACTCGGGGGCTCTCAGTTGCATCTTTCGGATGCGGCGACCCGACGTGATCTTCGATTGCGACAACTGGTCGCATCGGCTTCAGCAACCACGACTCGAGGGCTCCCTCGGCATCAGCGACCCGATGCAAATTTCGGATGCAACGACCCAATATGGTCTTCGATTGCGACGATCTTCAGATGCGGAACTCGCTGCCGCCATCGACCCCAGGAACTTGTCGCTGCTACGGCTGTGGTCCGCCACGTCGATTACATCCGCCGCGTGACCCGCTACCGCGTCAACTTCGCCACGACAACCAATAAAGCTAAGTTTCCCTCTACTTAGAGATGACTTTCTTATTAACTCGCACTCGAAACACTCGGGGGCTGCGCCCTCTTCGAGTAACCTAATGTGCCATCGGCTCCACGCACTCGAGCACCTCATACGCGACAGCCCGAGTAGCTGATTCTGCCTGATCGTCGAATCCTTGAACTCCGAGTGCCTCGGCAAGGTACTGAGACTAAGGGTAATCAGGCTAACGAAAAGGCCTAGCATACAGTGCAAAAGTGTCTGACTCGATCGGCACCAGAATCTTACTATACAATCCGAAAGGCAAATATTCTTTACAAGATACAAGTACTTCACAATTTGTCATGTTTTTCTGCAGCTTACAAGGATGTCAAATGCGTTGAGCTATTCTATTGGGTCCTCCAACGGAGTCGACCAGCGCCAGTCACGTCAACAGACGCCAAGACCCGAGTCGAAGCATTCCTCGGATGACCACATCAATCATCGACAAAAGCGGCGCTGGCCGCGCACCCGACAGAAGCAACCGCGTCAACTTCATCCGCAACATCGACTCCTTTCGGCTAGAATGTCGCATCACTCCGCTACGTCAACTCTCGGATCCTTATGCGTGATACGCTGACTCGATGCACTTCCGGGTCAGTGGCTTCTCCTCGCATGAGTCTCCACTCGAGTCTGCGATTCGACTAGACACTCGGGGGCTACTCCTATCAGAAGCGTTGGTCGCGTACCTGATGTACTTCCGGGTCAGCGGTACGCCCATGAGATTTTCGGCTACAACTGCACGATACAAGACTCGAGTCTCTGCTCGAGTCTACGACTCCGCCAGACACTCGGGGGCTACTCCAAACTGGAGCGCTGGTCGCGCACACACAAGATCTTCGAGTCCTACGCCGAGTCTACGACTCCACTATGGACTCAGTGGCTACTCCCATAGGGAGGATTGATTCAAGCATCCGAAAAAATTGTGTCCTACGAACCTGAAGCAAACAATGGCGGAATTAAAGTCTCTGCTCGAGTCTATGACTCGAACAGACACTCGGGGGCTACTCCCATAAGGAGCTCTGGTCGCGCACCCTATAGTCCATTGTGTTGACTACATCCACAATGTCGATTCCTTTACAACAGCCGAACAAATTCAGCTGACCCGATGAACTTCCGGGTGAAGTGCTTCGCACTCGACACAACTTTCGACTCCGACATCCAAATACAAGGTTCAAGACAACTAAGTCTCCACCCGAATCTACGTTTCGGATGGAGACTCGGGGGCTACTGACATGGATATGCCCTACGGGTACCCGATGTTAGTGTACCTGGTCCAGCCCGACGGAAGGCCCACTCGACGACCTGCCAGGGTCCATGATGCCTATGACGTTTCGGCTGATATGAAGCCCATGTGGACACGGACTCTCAAGCGTACAAGACAAGGAAACCTCAAGAATAGAGTTTGAATACAACTTGTAACCTACTCGTATCGGTACCTGAGACCTAGCCTCCCCATATATAAAGGCTAGGAGGGTCCAACGAAGAGGGCACGACCTACAGACGCCATAACCCCTGATAGACTAGACCACAACAGATCTACAGATCACTCGACTCATACTTTCGCACACGCATCCACGCCAGATCGAATCTGTGCACCCTGTAACCTTCGGTTCCGCCGTAATCAAAGAGCAGACAAGCAGGAGTAGGGTTTTCCCTCCGGGGGCCTGAACCTCGGTAAATCTCGTGTCCCCTGGTTGCTTGTCTGTTAACCGTGCCACGATCTCTAGCATCCTCATCTTCTCCAAAACCCAAGTCCATAACAATGGGCATTGACGAGATGAAACCTCGTCACATGTTATGGCTATATTCTTTGCTTATTAAACAATGTGGTTCTTAAGTATTTGATATTGAATTTGTTGGTGTGAATCGTCATACAAAACAACACAATTCATGAACTACAATGGCCTAAGTAACTAGCAAAAGAATATGTGATAATGTTCATCGAGAACAAATAAAGGGTTATTGTGTTGCTCGTTAAACATCAAAGCTTGCCTTCGAAATTTGTTTTATCAGGTATTATGAGAACAAAAGGGTTGTTCAAATAATTGCCGTAATCTATAAAAGATGGATGATTCACAAATCTCGTTGGAGAAATCACATCCATAAAACTAGTGCTAAAAAATGTCGAAAGACAAATTGATTGAAAGATCACTTAGGAAGTGACATCGCCGTTTAAATTATATTGGAAAGAAAACATGAAGAAACTCCATGTGGATGGAATTTTGGAGTCTTTTGATTTTTGATCACATGACGCTTGTGAAACTTTCCTAGAGATAATTAAAACTTTGTTCATAGGCTAAAAAGGAACGAATGACTAGCTTATTGGAACTTGTACATATTGTTGTACGAAGTCCATTATGTGTAGTCAAGAGCGATGGATTTCAACTTCATATGCTTTCTCCGAAAATTTGAGTGAATATATGAATATTTACTTAATAAGGATGAAGTATGAAACATTTGAAAAGTTCAAGGACTTTCAAGATGAAGTGCAAAATCATTGTAACAAGAATATAAATAGTTTATGATAAGATCATAAAGGAAGATATTTGAGTTACAAGTTAGCATAATACCTAAGATTTAAGGAATCGTTCCGTGGATTTGCATTTTTCCCGAAACACCATAAGAGTATGGAGCGTTCGAGATATGTAATTAAACCTTGTTTGACATGGTAAGATCGAAGGTGTAAATCATAAAACTGCCATTATATTTTAAAGATTAAAAGCTATAGAGACTATCGTTTTTCCACTGAAAAGAGCTCCATCATAATCCGTTGAAATGACACCATATAAAGTTATAGTTTGGGATAAAACCCAAGTTGTCCTTTCTTAAACATTGGTATGCTATGCATAATAAAGATGTTTTGCAACCAAAGTCGGATGAACCTGTCTTTGTATGTTATTTCGAATAACTGTTAAGTAATCCTCCATAACATCGGAGACAAAAGTGTTTGTCACTTAGAACGTCAAGTTTCTTTGAGAAGGAATTTTTTTCGTGAAAAGATAAATGGGAGGACAATAGAACTTTGATAAAGTTAAAAGAACCTTAGCTATATGTGCAAAGTTGCGCAGCGCCGAAAAGTGTTCCGGAGGCAGCAACAATGCTCATGGCTCACGTGCCTCAAAGGTTGTGGTTACGAAGGTCAAAGTTTCTATTGAACTAAGTAGGTCGAGTAAACAATCAAATACCAAGATCTGAGGGTTGAATCATTATTTGAGAATAATGAACATACTACATGCAAAGAAGCGATGATGGGCCCTGACTCCGTAAAATGGCTTGAAGCCATAAAATCCGTGATAGTTCCATACACGAGAAATCAAGTTTTGAACTTGAAGGACCCTCGAGAAAGGTGTAAGACCTTACAGTTGTGTTTGGATCTATAAAGAAATAGACGTGGATGTTTTGCATCTATGAAATGGTCGACATGTTGGGAAAGAGTTCACAACAATGTTCAAAGGTTGACTATGACAAGATTTGATCTTTCATAGCGATTTAGTCTAGACGGATTAATGTAGCAACCACGACATATAATTTTGTTATGTGTTGGATAAACAAAAAAAGTTCTTCTAATAGAAGGGTTACCTAGGACGTGTGCATGACATGGTCCAAAGGGTTTTGTTAATTCAAAGGATGCTAAATGCATATGCAAACTTCAATGGTTGAAGTAAGCATTGCAGAGTTGGAATCTTCACTATGATGAAACTGTTAAAGGAGTTTAAATTCGTCGGAGACGATGAAGATGCTTGCATTTGCAAGAAATTAAGTGGGAGCACTAAGACATGTTTCTAATACATTATGTGGAAGACATATTGTTGATTGGAAATAACGTATCTTTTATTAACACATATTAAGAATTTCATCCCGATGAAAGACTTAGGCAAAACCCAAATATTTGGCATCAATAGACGCTAATATGGTTGTGCCGAAAGTACATAGATGATGTATTGAATGAGTTCAATATAGAAACTACAATAAAGGTTCTTGTCACATAGAAAAAGATTGAATGAGTTCAATATTGATGATATATTCAAGTGTATTGACACTGGGTAAGTGAAACAAAGATTCAAGTATAGATTGATACTTGATGTATGAAATCACAAAGAGTATTTATATCAATCATACTGTGATATGTACAAATCCAGATATGTCCTATACTCTAAATGTTATGAGCATATACCAGAATGATTCATAAGTTGATCATTGGACAATAGTAAGAATATTCTTATGATCTTTTGGAAGAACTAAGAGTATATTATTTGTAGAAGTGACAAATAGATGGTTAGTTCATTGTAAATGTACTACATTGATACTAGTTTTGTCACAAAGTACAAATTAAGTTTATCTCAATCTAAACTAAGGGTGGCACAATATAATGGAAAGTAAGTTCCATAATGGATTTGGATGAGTTCCAAAGTTAAGACATTGTGACAGATACTACAATGAAAGGCTAAGTATATGACTGCTATAATACCAGCTAAAGAGGGCATTTGTGTCAAGTAGTTTGTTATCAAACTAGGTGTAGTTCACAGCGGGATAATACTATGAAGATATATTGTACGACAATATTATCAACATGTTTTAACCCCAAAGAACTAAAGGTCTCACCAAAGGACCAAAATTATACAAAGCCATCTCATTAGAGAATGAGTGATGCGTAGAGACGCAAATACATGCAATTACACACGGACCTGGAAGTATCAGATCCGGAGATTAGTTGACCACTAGCAATCATGTACATACAACATCGGAAAGCCATAGGTGTTGAATACACAAAGGTTTGAAACTAGATTATTGACTCTAGTGCAAGTGGGAGATTGTTGGAGATATGCCCAAGAGGCAATAATAAAGTGGTTATTATCATATCTTCATACTTATGATAAATGTTTACATACCATGCTATAATTGTATTAACAGGAAACATTAATACTTGTATGATTTGTAAACATAAAAGAGTCCCTAGTAAAGCCTCTTGTTAAACTAGCTTGTTGTTAATATATGATCATGGTTTCCTGATCATGAACATAGAGATGTTATTGACAACAGGGTCATATCATTAGGAGAATGATGTGATGGACATACTCCTATAGATAAGCGTAGCATAAAGATCAAGTCATTTTAATAGTTCAATTGCTATATGCCTTTTGATACATAGTAACCTAATTCCTTCGACCATGAGATCATGCATATCACCTTCATCGGAAGGATGCTTTGATGACATCAAACACCACACCGTAACTGGGTGGCTATAAAGGTGGCATTGAGTGTTCGGAAAGTGTCGGTTGAGACACATGGATCAAGAGTGGGATTTGTCCATCCATATGACGGATAGATATACTCTGGGCCCTCTCGGTGGAATGTCATCCAATTAGCTTGCAAGCATGTGACTGGCTCACAAGGGATCACATACCACGGGAACGAGAAAAGATTACTTATCAGTAATGAGGTTGAACTAGGTATGCAGAGATACCGACGATCATAACCTCGGATAAGTAAACTATCGTGAGACAAAGGGAAATTGGTATCGTATGTAAGTGGTTCATTCGATCACAAAGTAATCGTAGAAATATGTGGGAGCCATATGAATTTCCAGATTCCTCTATTGGTTATTGATCGGAGAAGTGTCTCGATCATGTCCGCATAAATTCATGAACCGTAGGGAGACACACTTAAGGATTCGATGTTGTTGAGTAGTTATGGAATGATGAGTAAGAGACCGAATGTTGTTCGGAGTCTCGGATGGGATCCGGGATATCATGACGATATCCGGAATGGTCCGGAGAATAAGATTCATATAAGGAAAGTCATGTTTCGGGGTTGGAGAATGGTTCCGGTGTTTTCATCGGGAATGTTCTAGAAGGTTCCGGAATGTCCGGCACTCCGGAGGGGAAGGGTACATGAATGTGTCATTGCAAGTTGGAATGATTGCATCATGTACTAGGTGTCATCTCTGTACAAAATAAAGGGTTTAATCAAATCCTAGTTTGAAAAGTCAAACGCCAATTTGAAAAGTCAAACGGCTATTTTGGAAAGTGGAGAAGAAGTGGGAAACCGAGTTGGGGAGGAGTTCCTCCTACACCGCCGCCCACTAGGGATCCGAGTTGGGGAGGGACTCCCTCCCCTTGGCCGGCGCCTCCCTCCACCTATATAAGGAGGGGCAGGGCTCCCCTCCTAGACACACAAGTTGCCTCCCTCGAAACCTAAACCCTAGCCACAGCCTAGGGAATTCTCCCAAGCCGCCGAGTTAGAGCTTCTAATTGCCCTAGCCGCTGGTTTAGCCCCTTCTAATTGGTGTGTCTAAACCCTGGATCACCAAGGCTCTCTTATAGTCCACCATACTCGCTCCGGCTTAAGGCGAAGCCCTGCGAGATCTCCCCTCTACTTCCGGTACCACGTCGTCGTGCTGCCGGAATCGCGAGGAGAGTGCTACAACCTCCCGCCTCATTGGAACAAGGAGAGGAAGGTCTTCGTCGAAAATTGACCGACCGACTGTGGAAGCGCTTAGGAACGCATGTGGAAGGATCGTCTACGCGATCTTAAGATCGGCAAGTGTACGACTACATCACCCACGAGAATCTGCTCTCGTTAACCGCTTTGGAATCTTCGAGGGTGAGTTCCTCTATCGACTCGTTGCTACAATCTAGTAGATAGATCTTGGATTGTTTGTTTGCATGTAGTAGAAATTTTTTGTTTTCCATGCTACGAACCCCTACAGCCCTCATATTCAAGGGACTTGAGATTGCCAACTTATACTTCATCAAGGATATACTCCATCTTTGCCACTTTAACCTTAACCACTTCAAGATTCTTATGATAGGGGCAATGAGGGCTGAAATCTAACAAGTATTATAATTTTTGGAAGCTCTTTTTGAAACTTGAAATCTCTGCTTCCTTTATGAAAGGCCTTTCTTCCACTATATTGTGTCTCCACCTTCTACATTTAGGCACCATTAAGAGAGCATAGTTGTCATTCTGTGTGCAGTGTTACAAAGCTTATTGATTGATGCATATTGTGATATTACTTGTTCTTATGCTATTTGTTTCTAGTCACCCTTGTGAACTTTGAAGGTGTCCTATGCATCTATATTGCTACTCTATGAGGTACAAGCTGAATGCCACTATGCTATGTTTTCTGTATGTGAAACAAACAAACGTTTTTAATGCATGTTCTTCATGATCTTTGTTTGTAGCCTTTCATGTTGCATGCATATTTACTATGTCCTATTGTTAGAACTCCATCTTTCATGCACATGTTTAGAGTTCTTTGATCCCAGCTTTCAATGCTTGCAAATGGTTTGATCTTGGTTTTGATGGTGCATGTCACCTAAAAAATTATTCTTTTTATCACTTACCTACTCGAGGACGAGCAGGATTTAAGCTTGGGGATGCTTGATACATCGGAAACGTATCTATAATTTTTGATGCTCCATGCTTGTTTTGTATCTACTTTGCTTTGCTTTGTCTACACTTTGAGGTGTTTTTATATCTTTTCTGGAACCAACCTATTAACAAGATGCCATAGTGCCAGTTGCAGGTTTTCTTCTGTTTTTGGTTCCAGAAAGGCAGAAAATCAATATTCTCGGAATTGGACGGGACAAAATCCAAAGTCATTATTTTCCCGGAGCAACACGGAACCATGAAGCAGAGCCGGAGGGGGGCCACAGGGTGGCCGCACCCCCTAGGCGCGGGCAAGCCCTGGAGGAACCCACAGGGGGTGTGGGCCCCCTGGACCCCCCATCGACCCTGATTCATGCGCCTATAAGAAGCCTTCGACCCAAAAACCCTAGAAAATCCAGAAGAAATCCACGAAAACCTCCGTAGCGCCGCCGCCACTGAAGGGGAGATTCGGGGGACAAAAAGTCTCTATTCCGGCACCCTGCCGGGACAGGGAAGTGCCCCCGGAGCCATCTCCATCGATCTCCATCGCAATCTCCATCATCGTTGCTGATTCCCATGATGAGGAGGGAGTAGTTCTTCCTCAGGGCTAAGGGCTCTACCGGTAGCTATGTGTTCATCTCGCTCTCTATGCATGATCTTGTTGTGGTCATGAGCTTTGTAATCAAGTACATCTACCTTGCTACTCAAGTGCTTCAATAGATCTCTGCTCTCCCCATGTGTGTGAAAGTGACAGCGTGCACGCCATGGTGGCACTTAGGCTTGAGTTTACATAAATACTCTTTGTGCTTTAATAGATCTATGCTTTTCCCCACGTGTGTGAAAGTGACAGCGTGCATACCGTGTGTGGCACTTTGGCTAGATTGAATATTTGTTATGAGTTATATTTGGAGTTGGATGTCTCTATGAAATTGTGGTGTTTGTTGGAACCATCTAGCGCTCAAGGTGACAGTGTAGGGTTATCTAGATTGGGGAAGGCCCTACCATGGATTAGAGTGTTCAACCGGAGAGTAGTATCATGAAGAGAGGATATTTATATGAGAGAGTGTTCACTAGTGAAAGTATGATCCCGAGGCCTTGATTCTAAACATTGAAACACCGTTTGCTACTAGATTTGTTGCATGTTTGCTTGCTTCCTTCTTGTTGCCTTTAGTCTTTACCTCACCGTCAAGCTCTTTTCTGGCACCATTACCACTTGTATTTCACTATCTCTTCGCCGAACTAGTGCACCTACATTGGGTGTGTTGGGGACACAAGAAACTTATTGTATCTTGATTGCAGGGTTGCTTGAGAGGGAATACCTTTGACCACTTTCTCCCTGAGTTTGATAAACCTTCGGTAATCCACTTAAGGGAAACTTGTTGTTGTTCTACAAACCTCTACACTTGGAGGCCCAACAACTGTCTACAAGAATAGAAGTGTGTAGACATCAGATCACAAACAACACAGACATGATAGTATCAAATAGACAAAACCATTAATAGATCTAACATAGTAATCTCAATATCCATCGGATACCCGCAAACACAACATGCATGATTACAAATAGATTAGATCTTGATCATGAACGGATCTCATAAGATCTTTACATGAAAGAACAAAGGAGGAGATACAACCATCTAGCTACTACATGGACCCATAGTCCAAGGTGGAACTACTCACGCTTCATACCATAGAGAAGACTTCCGGGATGATTTCCCCTACAGCAGGGTGCCGGGAAGAACTTCAGATCCCCCCCGATCTAGGGACGACGGTGGCGGTGGCTACAGAAGGTTTCGTGGAGTTTTGATCGGGTACTTAGGGTTTCTGCATCGGGGCTTCTTCTGGGCGAAGAAGCGAGGCCGGGAGGCGACCAGGGGGGGCACACCCTGCCCAAGCGTGGGTCGACCCTATCCCACGCCTGGGGGGTGTGGTGGCCCTGTGGCACCTCTTCGTCTCGTCTTCTGGATTCATGTCGCCCACGATAAAATATTGACTTCGGCTTTTGTCCCGTCCAATTCCGAGAATATTGATTTTCTGCCTTTCTGGAACCAAAAACAGAAGAAAACAGGCAACTAGCACTGTGGAACCTTGTTAATAGGTTTGTTCCAGAAAAGATATAAAAACACCTCAAATTGTAGACAAAGCAAAGCAAAGTAGATACTAAACAAGCATGGAGCATCAAAAATTATAGATACGTTTCCGACGTATCAAGCATCCCCAAGCTTAACTCCTGCTCGTCCTCGAGTAGGTAAGTGATAAAAAGAATATTTTTTTAGGTGACATGCACCATCAAAACCAAGATCAAACCATTTGCAAGCATTGAAAGCTGGGATCAAAGAACTCTAAACATGTGCATGAAAGATGGAGTTCTAACAATAAGACATAGTAACTATGCATGCAACATGAAAGGCTAGAAAAAAATATCATGAATAACATGCATTGAAAAATGTTTGTTTGTTTCACATACAGAAAACACGGCATAGTGGCAATCGGCTTGTCCCTCATAGAGTAGCAAATATATGCATAGGACACCTTCAAAGTTGACAAGGGTGACTAGAAACAAGTAGCACAAGAACAAGTAATATCACAATATGCATCAATCAATAATTTTTGGGACACTGCACACAGAATGACAACTATGCTCTCTTAATGGTGCCTAAAAGTAGAAGGTGGAGACTCAAATAATGGTTGAAGAAAAGCCTTTCATAAAGGAAGCATGGATGTCAAGTTTCAAAAAGAGCTTCCAACGGGGTACCCAACTTCAGTCACCTGTAAGTTCTTGTCATTGTAAGTACATGCATATCATAGAGAACCGCCAATGGGGTACCCCTTTCACATGGTACAAGAGCTATCCCATAACCAAAATGACAAGGCAAACAGACAATGAGCATCTCAGCAATCTTTTTATTTACTATATGCATAGATTTTTATTGAGAATGCTTCATAGATAGCTCACTATGGTGATGCTGCAAGTTTCCACCATGATTACGCATGGCTTAGGCTAGCGGCCCAGGCGTTTCTCTAACTCAAAATACAAACTCCATGGACTTACAAGTTCCCTCTTTATTTCACACCAGTGACATCCATAGACAAAAGAGCATGATATCAACTGAGTACAAAGTACAAGTGCAATGTTGAAAACGTTCCCCGTGACAGCACGGTTCTGCTAATTCCAACGTATAAGTGCAAGCATATACAACATAGATGACACAATGGTTCAAGTTTATTAGGGGCAAAGAATATAAATTGTGCCATCAAGTTTGTGAGGGCTTTAATCACTAAGTTTTCACATAACAAAATAGTTTTTAATTGGAAGATAGATGAAAACAAGAATATACTTGGAATGGTGTAACACACCATGCATAGGAATTTATAGTGGACACTTTGGAATAACTTGGTTTCTTGGGAGTTGGAAGCATGAGTAGAACTTACTCATACAAGTGGAGGCTAGCAAAAGACTGGGAGCAACCAACTAAGAGAGCAATAATGGCCATAATCATGCACAGCAACAAAACATTACTAATCAAAGCATAGAGTGGTACTAGAAGTCAAGGACTAAATGATAATAGAGGCTATGGTGACTTGTTCATAGTCATACATGGTGTGAGCATGTGCCAAGTCAACCCAAATAAAGCATCAAAGGAGAAAACCACAATACTATGCTTTTGCATGCTAAGACAACGCATAATTTTTCAAGGCACACTAAGCAATCCCAATTGTTTGGAACAAGACATGATATAACAATAATCACTAAGCATAAGGTCAAAACAACACTTAGCATGCCATGCTAAAGTCTAAGTCACAGTCAATGCAGGCTCGTATTACACTTATCAAGCAAGAACTTACTACTCCTTTCCAACACCAATCAACTTATTTGCAAAACAACACAGCAAGAACAGGGTCCAAATTAACTACTTTATTTAAGCAAACTAAACAAACTAATCAAAGCAAAGGAAAACTAAGACGCTCCAAGAACAACACAACTTGTGCATGAAACAATAAAAACGAAGTGTCTAGACAGACCTGAGCTTTTTATTGATGAAGACGGGGATGCCTTGGGCATCCCCAAGCTTTGACGCTTGTACCTCTTGGATATTTCTTTGGGTGACATCGCGGTGGCATCCCCAAGATTGAGATTTTGTCCATTCTTCATCTCATTACATCATTCTCTCTCTACACCTGAATTTTTTTCTTCATACAAAACTTCACACAATCTTCATTAGCAACATTAGTGTATTCAAAAGATATTAGACCTTAGGCAAAGCTTTGGAACAGAAAAACTTTTCACTAAAAACACAAGCTACTGTAGAAACTCCTTCAAAAATCTCAATTCACAAAAAGATAACTCAAAAAGGAATCAATAAGAAGCAAATGCAAATAATGGCAGAAATTTGTCAAAACAGACCAGCAGATAGAAACCGATTTTATTGAACATTGTCTGTTGCTCAAATCAAAAGGTGTTGAACTAACGAAAGTTATCTAACATACTGGTGGATTTATTCGTAAATTTTCAGTTCAATCCGAGTTACATAGACTCCTCACGATTTTTTTTGGTGGAGGACAGAAATTTGTTTCGGGACAGCAACTCCCCAAATCTTACTTCCCTCTCATTAGAGGTCATTCTTGGCATAAAAGGCAAACAAAAATGATAAGGAGAGGTCATTACTAAAGTAATAACTTCCAAGACTTAAGGAAACTCTTAGGTTATCTGCCAACAAGTACTTTCCTTTAACGCCTTTAAGTTAGGCACAAGAAGCAAGAAGAATCAAGTATTTTCAAATGATGCATTAACCCTCTTGTTCTTTCCTTCCTTACCTTTCTTCTTATCTTTAGGGAAAATATGGTTGCTTACTGGAGGAAAAAATGCATAATTCCCTTTCCCACATCTATTATTGCTCCAAGGTGTTTCAGTAGGGATCTTTCAAGTGTAATCTGTCCTTTGCCTACATATTCAATAACAAGATAATCAATAGACACCATTTTCCCTGAGATTTTTGTAAACACACCTTCAGCTATTCCAATGGGTAATAAGGTGGCATTATTAGTAAGAGAGATTTCCTCTCCTCCTTCAGAAAATCCCCAAAGACTCAAAGAATCAAAATATCTTTAGGCATGAGAAAAATTCAGACATGATATCACAGCGAGCATCAAAAAGTGTAGTATTATAGAGACTTTGATTGTGGGAAACCACTTTGAATGCTCTGAATTTATGGGAACATAATCATGGTAAGCCCTAAGCGTGTGATAGCAACTATTCATAGCAGCAATACTGGTCTCAAGAGTGTTCAACCTAGCAAAAATATTTGTGAAAGAGGAACCAGACTTGCCAGGTGTATTATAAATTGTAATCAACTTCTTTATGGCATCAAAAGCTTCATCCTCAGTACATTGAAAAATATCTTTCTCAGCCACAGCATCCAAAGCATATCTATAACGAAGAGCAATATAGTGGTATAAACTATTGATTACCATGCTAAGACTCATCTTAGGCTCATTTTCCCTTTGTAACCAGTGATTCTAGACCAAGCTTCTTTAAAACTCTCTTCACTTTTATGCTTAAAAGTAAATATCTCTTCCAAAGGTGTATAATAGAGATTGGCCCCAATCCTTACATGGTAGAAACTAGGGTAGGAACGAATTCTTGTGTGTTTTTGAATAAAGAAGGCAAACCAAGCTAAACTAAAAAAATTGGAGTTTTTGAAAAGAGGCAAACAAAACCAAGCAAAAGAAACTAAGCAAACTAAAAACAAAGTAAAGAGAAAGGAAGTGAAGGACTCCCCTTGTGAAGACGTCCTTAGCCTCCCGGCAACGGTGCCAGAAAACTTGTTGATGACTCCTTGATGGCGCCAGAGAACTTGGCGCTTGACGTGGAGCCTGTTGGGAACCCCAAGAGAAAAGTGTGAAGCGACACAACAGCAAGTCTTCCCTCAGTAAAAAACTGAGGTTATCGAACCAATATAAGGAAGGAAACGTGACACAGGTGTTTCAAGCAACGCGGAGACCTGCACAACACAAACTTAAGACTTTGCGCCAACTAACAGTGAGGTTATCAATCTCACCGATTGCTGTAACAAAGGATTAAGCGTATGGTGTGGAAGGTAATGGTTTGCAGCAAGTAAACAAGTAATAGTGGAAGATGTATCAATGGTAAATATTGGACCGGGGTCCATAGTTCACTAGAGGTGCTCTCCTTAGATAAACAACATGGCATGAAGGGTAAACAAATTACAGCAGGGCTATTGACAGGAATTGAGCAAGGCATAACAATGCAATACCAGACAAAAAGATCCTATGAGATACATAGGCCGCCATCCAACTGCATCTATGACTAGAAGTCCACCTTCAGGTTATCATCTGAACCCCCTCTAGTATTAAGTTGCAAGCAACAGACAACTGCTTTAAGCAAAGTGTGTAAGGTAAAAAATCCACTTGTTCCATGAACAAGAGACCCTAGTTTTCTCCCTAGTAGCAACAACACATCTACAGCCGAAGAGATTTCTGTCACTTCCCTTGGAAACTAGAGGAATGAACCCACTATCGAGCATAAATACCCCCTCTTGGAGTCACTAGCAACTACTTGGCCAAGATAGCTACTAACAACAAAGAGAATGCAAGATCACAAACAACACATACATGATAGTATCAAATAGACAAAACCATTAATCAATCTGACATAGTAATCTCAATATCCGTCGGATCCCCGCAAACACAACATGCATGATTACAAATAGATTAGATCTTGATCATGAACGGAGCTCACAAGATCAATACATGAAAGCACAAAGGAGGAGATACAACCATCTAGCTACTACATGGACCCATAGTCCAAGGTGGAACTACTCACACTTCATACCGGGGAGAAGACCTCCGGGATGATTTCCCCTCCGGCTGGGTGCTGGGAAGAACTTCAGATCCCCGCCGATCTAGGGATGACGGTGGCAATGTCTACAGAAGGTTTCGTGGAGTTTTGATCGGGTAGTTAGGGTTTCTGCATCGGGGGCTTCTTCTGGGCGAAGAGGCGAGGCCGGGAGGCGACCAGGGGGGCACACCCTGCCAAGCTCCCTTTTTATTTCACATTGGTGACATCCATAGACAAAAGAGCATGATATCAATTGTGTACAAAGTACAAGTGCAATGTTGAAAACGTTACCCATGACAGCATGGTTCTGCTAATTCCAACGTATAAGTGCAAGCTTATACAACATAGATGACACAATGCTTCAAGTTTATTAGGGGCAAGGAATATAAAGTGTGCCATCAAGTTTGTGAGGGCTTTAATCACTAAGTTTTCACATAACAAAATAGTTTTTAATTGGAAGATAGCTGAAAACAAGAATATACTTGGAATAGTGTAACACACCATGCATAGGAATTTATAGTGGACATTTTGGAATAACTTGGTTTCTTGGGAGTTGGAATCATGAGTAGAGCTTACTCATACAAGTGGAGGCTAGCAAAATACGAGGAGCAACCAACTAAGAGAGCAATAATAGCCATAATCATGCAGAGCGACAAAACATTACTAATCAAAGCATAGAGTGGTACTACAAGTCAAGGACTAAATGATCATAGAGGCTATGGTGACTTGTTCATAGTCATAACATGGTGTGAGCATGTGCCAAGTCAACCCAAACAAAACATCAAAGGAGAAATACCATAATACTATGCTTATACATGCTGAAACAACGCATGATTCTTTCAAGGCACAGTAAGAAATCCTAAATGTTTGGAACAAGTCATGATACATCAATAATCACTCAGCATAAGGTCAAAACAACTCCTAGCATGACATGCTAAAGTCTAAGTCACAGTCAATGCAAGCTCCTCTTGCACTTTTCAAGCAAGAACTTTCTACTGCTTTCCGACACCAATCAACTTATTTGAAACAACACAACACGAACAGGGGTCCAAACTACTTTACTCAAGCAAACTATGCAAACTAAAATGAGCAAACAAAAACTAAGACGCTCCAAGAGCAACACAACAGTGCACGAAAAAATAAAAACGAAGTGTCTAGAAAGACCTAAGCTTTTTATTAATGAAGAAGGGGATGCCCAAGGCATCCCCAAGCTTTGACGCTTGTACCTCTTGGATATTTCTTGGGGTGACACCGGGGTGGCATCCCCAAGCTTGAGATTTTGTCCATTCTTCATCTTATTACATCATTCTCTCTTTACACCTGAAATTTTTCCTTCATACAAAACTTCACACCATCTTCATTAGCAACATTAGTGTATTCAAAAGATAATAGACCCTTGGGTTTAGCTTTATAACAGTAAAGCTTTTCACTAAAGAAACAAGATACTGTAGCAACTCCTTCAAAAAGCTCAATTTCCCAAAAATAACCCAAAAAGGAATCAATAAGAAGCAAATGCAAATAATGGTAGAAATCTGTCAAAACAGATCAGCAGGTATAAACCTATTTTTTAGAAGACCTTATGTTGCTCAAATCAAAAAGTGTTGAACAAACTAAAGTTAGCTAATATACTGGGAGATTTATTCGTAAAATATTAGCTCAATACGACTTACAGAGACTCCTCACGAATTTTTATGGTGGAGTACAGAAATATGTTTCGGGACAGCAACTCCCCAAATCTTACTTCCCTCTCATTAAAGGTCATTCTTGGAACAAAAAGCAAACAAAAAGGATAAGGAGAGGTCATTACTGAAGTAATAACTTCCAAGACTCAAGGAAACTCTTGGGTTATCTCCCAACAAGTACATTTCTTTAACGCCTTTAAGTTAGGCACAGGAAGCAAGAAATCAAGTATTTTCAAATGAGAAAGCATTAACATCAATACTTGCAAAGCCTTCAACTATGAGAGGTATCTCATCCAAATGAGTTTTGGAGGATCCCTTCTCATCTGTCTTTGGCTTACTACTTTCATCAAAAGGATTTTTAGGAACAATGCAATCAAAATTCTTTTCAAAGGCCTCATGCATCCCAACAAGCTTAAAGGGTATGGGTATGGGTATCTTAAATTCCTCTCTAGGTTTGATTTTATTGAAGTACCCACAACATCTACACATGATCCTAGCATATCAAAACTCTCAAAGACCTTTTTGGCTTCCTTAGCAACATCACGGAACTCTTTTAGTGAAGTTTCAAGAATGAATTCTCTCTTTTCAACATTCTTTTCTTCTTTTAGTTTTAGGAACAAAATTTGCATCAAGGGGTTAAGGCTAACAAACATAGCCTCCAACATGAGAACTAAAGAAGTTGCAGCAACTTCATAATTAGGAGCAAGTTCTGCTATAGATGTATCCTCAATATCCTCATTCTTGCTAACATGATTAAAGAATTCTTCAATATTTTCTTTCCCAATTATGGAGACACTACCTATTGAAATGTTTTTCAGGGTGAACTTGGGGATCAACATGGTGAGCTAGAGCAAGGTGGCAACTAGAGTAGGAGCTAATTTTTTGTGTTTTTGATAATAGAAAGCAAACCAAACTAAACTAATTTTTTGGAGTTTTTGATAAAAATGGGCAAACAAAACCAAGCAAATGAAACTAAGGAAACTAAAAAAAGAAAGGAGAAAGGTTGAGGAGGACTCCCCTTGTGAAGACGTCCTTAGCCTCCCCGGCAATGGCGCCAGAAAAAGTCTTGTTGAGTGCATGATACGTCGGAAATGTATCTATAATTTTTGATGCTCCATGCTTGTTTAGTATCTACTTTGCTTTGCTCTGTCTACACTTTGAGGTGCTTTTTACATGTTTTCTGGTACTAACCTATTAACAAGTTGCCAAATTTTCCAGTTGCCTGTTTTCTGTTTTTTTTGGTTCCAGAAAAGTTAGTAAAGAAATATTCTCGGAATTGGACGGGACAAACGTCAAAGTCAATAACTTTCCATGGGGAACAAGAAGTCCAGAGGGGAGACGGAGAGGCGTGCCAGGACGCCCAGACCCGCCTAGGCATGGGTGGGCCCTACCCCGCGCCTAGGCAGGGTGTGGGGCCCCTGGCCACCACCTCGGCCTCCCCCTTCGCCTATAAGAAGCCCCCAATGCAGAAACCCTAAGTACCCGATCAAATCTCCACGAAACCTTCTATAGCCGCCGCCACTGTCGTCCCTAGATCAGGGGGATCTGAAGTTCTTCTCGGCACCCTGCCAGAGGGGAGATCATCCCGGAGGCCTTCTCTCCGGTATGATGCGTGAGTAGTTCCACCTTGGACTATGGGTCCATGTAGTAGCTATATGGTTGTATCTCCTCCTTGTGCTTTCATGTATAGATCTTGTGAGCTCCGTTCATGATCAAGATCTAATCTATTTGTAATCATGCATGTTGTGTTTGCATGGATCCGATGGATATTGAGATTATTATGTTGGTTTGATTAATGGTTTTGTCTTTATGATTATATCATGTCTATGTTGTTTGTGATCTTGCATGCTCTCCGTTGTTAGTAGCTATCTTGTCCAAGTAGTTGCTAGTGACTCAAATAGAGGGTATTTATGCTCGATAGTGGGTTCATTCCTCTAGTTTCCAAGGGAAGTGACAATAATCTCTTCGGTTGTAGATGTGCTATTTCTACTAGGGAGAAAACAACGGTCTCTTGTTCATGGAACATGTGGACTGTTTACCTTACACACTTTGCTTAAAGCGCTTTATGCTGCTTGCAACTTAATCTTTGGAGGGTTCGGATGATAACCTGAAGGTGGACTTCTAGTCATAGATGCAGTTGGATGGCGGTCTATGTATATTGTTGTATTGCCCAATCAAATCTCATAGGATCTTTCTGACTAGTAATTGCATTGTTATACCTTGCTCAGTTCCTGTCAATTGCCCTGCTATAATTTTTTTACCCTTCATGCCATGTTGTTTATCTAAGGAGAGCACCTCTAGTGAACTATGGACCCCGGTCCAATCTTTATCATTGATACATCTTCCACTGTTACTTGTTTACTTGCTACAAACCACCATTACCTTCCGCACCATACGTTTAATCCTTTGTTACAGCAAACCGGTGAGCTTGACATCCTCACTGATTGGTTGGGGCAAAGTCTTGAGTTTGTGTTGTGCAGGTCTCCGTGTTGTTTGCAACACCTGTGTGACATTTCCTTCCTCCTACTAGTTCGATAACCTCGGTTTCTTACTGAGGGAAAACTTGCTGCTGTGCTGCTTCACACCTTGCTCTTGGGGTTCCCAACTCAGTGCTCCTACATCAATTCAGCGCTGCATCAAGCTTTTTTGGCGCAGTTGCCGGGGAGGCTAAGGACGTCTTCACTAGAGGAGTCCTTCACTTCCTTTCTCTTTACTTTGTTTTTAGTTTTCTTTGTTTCTTTTGCTTGGTTTTGTTTGCCTCTTTTCAAAAAATCCAAAAACATTAGTTTAGTTTGGTTTGCTTACTTTATTCGAAAACATAAAAAAATTAGTTCCTACTCTAGTTGACACCTTGCTTTAGCTCACCATGTTGTTCCCCAAGTTCGCCCTGAAAGATCTTGCGATAGGTAGTGGCTCCATAATTGGGAAAGATAATATTGAAGAATTCTTTAATTATGTTAGCAAGCATGATGATATTGAGGATAAATCTATAGCAGAGCTTGCTCCTAATTTATGAGATTGCTTCAGCTTCTTTAGTTCATATGTTGGAGGCTAGGTTTGTTAGCCTTAACCCCATGATCCAAATTTTGTTCCTAAAACTAAAAGAAGAAAAGAATGCTGAAAAGAGAGATTTTATTCTTAAAACTTTACTCAAAGAGTTTCATGATGTTGCTAGGGAATCCAAAAAGGACTTTGAGCGTTTCAATGGGCTAGGCTCATGTATAGATGTTGTGGGTACTTCAGATAAAACAAATCTTAGAGATGAATTTAAGATACCTATACCCTTTAAGCTTGTTGGGATGCATGAGGCCTTTGAAAAGAATTTTGATTGGATTGTTCCTAAAAATCCTTTTTATGAAAGTAGTAAACCCAAGAGAGATGAGAAAGGATCCTGAAAAACTGATTTGGATGAGATACCTCTCATAGTTGAAGACTTTGCAAGTATTGATCTCAATTCTTCATTTGAAAATACTTGATTCTTCTTGCTTCTTGTGCCTAACTTAAAGGCGTTAAAGAAAAGTACTTGTTGGGAGATAACCCAAGAGTTTACTTGAGTCTTGGAAGTTATTACTTCAGTAATGACCTCTCCTTATCCTTTTTGTTTGCTTTTTGTGCCAAGAATGACCTCTAATGAGAGGGAAGTAACATTTGGGGAGTTGCTGTCCCGAAACAGATTTCTGTCCTCCACCAAAAAAATTCGTCAGGAGTCTCTGTAACTCGTATTGAGATCAAAAGTTACGAATAAACCCCCCAGTATGTTAGCTAACTTTCGTTAGTTCAACACTTTTTGATTTGAGCAACAGAAGATGTTCGAAAAAATCAGTTTCTACCTTCTGGTCTGTTTTCACAGATTTCTGCCATTATTTGCATTTGCTTCTTATTGATTCCTTTTTGAGTTCTCTTCAGGTGAATTGGGATTTTTGAAGGAGTTACTATAGTATCTTGTGTTTTTAATGAAAATCCTTGTTGTTCCAAAGCTTTGCCAGAGGTCTAATATCTTTTGAATAAACTAATGTTGCTAATAAAGATTGTGTGAAGTTTTATATAAAGGAAAAATTTCAGGTGTAGAGAGAGAATGATGCAATGAGATGAAGAATGGACAAAATCTCAAGCTTGGGGATGCCACCTAGTGTCACCCCAAGAAACATCCAAGAGGTACAAGCGTCAAAGCTTGGGGATGCCCAAGGCATCCCCTTCATGAATAAAAAACCCAGGTTTGCCTAGACACTTCGTTTTTATTGTTTCATGCACAGTTGTGTTGTTATTGGAGCGTCTTAGTTTTCTTTTGCTTTGCTTAGGTTGTTTAGTTTTCTTGAATAAAGTAGTTTGGACCCCCGTTCTCGCTGTGTTGTTTTGCAAATAAGTTGCTTGGTGTTGGAAAGGACTAGTAAGTTCTTGCTTGTAAGTGCAAGAGGAGCTTGCATTGACTGTGACTTAGACTTTAGCATGACATGCTAGGTGTTGTTTTGGCATTATGCTTAGTGATTATTGTTGTAGCATGTCTTGTTTCAAACAATTGTGATTGCTTAGTGTGCATTGAAAAAAATTATGCGTTGTTTTAGCATGCAAAAGCATAGTATTGTGGTATTCTCCTTTCATGCTTTGCGTGGGTTGACTTGGCACATGCTCACACCATGTTACCACTCTATGCCTTGATTAGTAATGCTTTGTTGCTCTGCATGATTATGGCCATTATTGCTCGCTTATTTGGTTGCTCCCAGTCTTTTGCTAGCCTCCACTTGTATGATTAAGCTATACTCATGCTTCCAACTCCCAAGAAACCAAGTTATTCCAAAGTGTCCACTATAAACTCCTATGCATGGTGTGTTACACCATTCCAAGTATATTCTTGTTTTCAGCTATCTTCCAATTAAAAACTATTTTGTTATGTGAAAACTTAGTGATTAAAGCCCTCACGAACTTGATGGCACACTTTATATTCTTTGCCCCTAATAAAATTGAACCATTGTGTCATCTATGTTGTATATGCTTGCACTTATACGTTGGAATTAGCAGAACCGTGCTGTCATGGGGAACGTTTTCAACATTGCACTTGTACTTTGTAATCAGTTGATATCATGCTCTTTTCTCTATGGATGTCACCGGTGTGAAATAAAGAGGGAACTTGTAAGTCCATGGAGTTTGTATACTGTGTTAGAGAAACGCCTGTGCCGCTAGCCTAAGTCATGCCTAATCATGGTGGAAACTTGCAGCATCACCAGTGACATTTATGAAGCATTCTTCTTATAAAAAAGAGACACATTGAGAAAAGAGGAAAGAGAGAAAAAAGCACCATATTCCCACGGTAAATAAGAAGATTGCTGAGATGCTCATTGTCTGCTTGCCTTATCATTTTGGTTATGGGATAGCTCCTGTACCATGTGCAAGGGGTACCCCGTTGGTGGTTCTCAATGATATGCAAATACTTACAATTACAAGAACTTACATGTGACTAAATTTGAGTAGAATGAGGTGTGGCCCTCGTATTCAAGGAAGTTGAGATTGCCAACTTATACTTCGTCAAGCATATACTCCATCTTTGTTCACTTTAACCTTAACCACTTCAAGATGCTTATGATAGGGGCAATGAGGGCTGAAAGCTAACAAGTACCATAATTTTTGGAAGCTCCTTTTGAAACTTGAAATCCCTGCTTCCTTTATAAAAGGTCTTTCTTCCACCACTATTGAGTCTCCACCTTATACCTTTAGGCACCATTAAGAGAGGATAGTTGTCATTCTGTGTGCAGTGTTCCAAAGCTTGTTGATTGATGCATATTGTGATATTACTTGTTCTTGTGCTATTTGTTTCTAGTCACCTGTCATGGTGTGTAACACGGTAGAGCCATCGGGGATGGCAAAGAAGGGACACATAGATGCATTCGGTGGCTCACGCAACGGGTTGGGCACGATGCACTACAAACACAGGGACGTACCCAGGTTCGGGGCCCTCTTGGCGAGGTAACACCCCTACTCCTGCAAGATGAACTATGTATGGGAGCTCGATGCTCAGTACAAGTGCTCCTTGAGCTGTTTCCTTAGCTACTATCGATGGCTAGAGGAATATGGGAGCTAGATGCTAACACTTTGCCTCTTCTATTGTTGTCACTTACCTAGAACCCTGGATCTGCCCTCCCTTATATACTGGTCTGGACGCAGATTACAGATTGGGTCCTAGGGTTTACTGTTTGGATATGGGTTTATAGGAAAGGGCTGGCTGCAGGGCCCAGCCGGTGGGCTAGGACCCAGTCTTCCCTTCTTTTAGCATCATCCTTATCTTTAGTGGTCACTTGGGCTTCCTTTGGGGTGTCACCCTTGCTTTAATGGTCACCCGGACCTCTTTCGCCAGTCCAGCCGACTGTCTTGCTTTATCTTTGTCTGGTAGCACTGGTCATGACGGCATGCCAGCTTCCTTGATGACGAGGGAGAGCCAGAAGCGTACCCCGCACGGAGCGCCAGTCCTTCCGTGCTATCCATCGAATCCGAGGTTAGCCGGGTGGGAACGGCCACCCGGCCGGTTCTTCCGGCCACCGGCTAGACGGGCCAGTCGGGAAGGTTATAAGCCCAGTCGGGCTTGTTTGCCAGACAATTAGAGTTGTATTTCTTGGAGGCCAGGCGGCCTGCATCTTCTGGAGTCGGCCTACTTATGCCTGGCTTTCCCCACCCGGGGGGTTATCCCCCCGACACTAGTCCTCGAGCACATATGGGCTTGGCCGGTGGGCAAGATGTTTCGTGCTTCTTCCTTTCCTGAGAGGTTGCTTTACTTTCGCCGGCTGCGGCTTTTGCTTTTGCTTTCCGGCTGGAGTTAACCGGCTGCGGAATCGATGGCCGTCCACTGGGTGTAAACAGCGAAGGTAGATACCGGCTGGCGGAGCTGAAGACGAAACGTTGGGCTAGATGACATCATTGATGCCGTCACCCACGCCTGTGGCTCTGGCGCACGTCACGTCAGTTTGACTTCCATGTTGCTGCATCAGTTTTTGGCAATTGCGCACGCAAACGTGCCGTAGCGTTTCCTCGGGGCAAGGGCGCCCCTCGCCTCCCGCTGAAGCCTGGGGATCTTCTGTGGCAATCACGACGGCGCAGGGGATCTGGAGCCGAAGCGTCGCGTAGCTGTGGCATCATGACGCCACGCGTCGCGTAACGTTGATGCCACGCAGCGTCGCAGGCAAGTGACGTTGCCGCTTGCGGGGATAAATAGGGCTCCGAGGGGATCGGTTCCCACACTTGTCCATCCTCCGGCTCATCTTCTCCTCGTGCCCTTGCATTCCTTGTTCTTGCGCGCCCTCTCCCTGTCGCCGCCGACCACCTTCTTTTCGCCAACCACGGCCTCCTCCTCTTCCGAGATGCTGCCAGAGTAACATGGCGGTTGGTGCGGGTCTTTCGTGACCGATGAGATCATCAACAAGTATCAGCGAGGGAGGTTTCTTCCCTCGTTGTTGCTTGTGAAGCACCAGCTTGCGCCAGAGGGGGAGCGGGTGCCGAACCCTCGGCCGGGGGAGCGTGTCGTCTTCCTTGCGCACTTCGCGCGCGGCTTCGGCCTCCCCGTCAGCCCGTTCCTCCTCCAGCTCTTCGGCTTCTTCGACCTCCAGCTTCACCACTTTGGCGCCAACGCCATGGCGCAGTTGTCGCACTTTGCGGCCTGCTGCGAGTCGTACCTTGGGGTTTGGCCCGAGGTGGGGAACTTTCTCAAGTTCTTCCAGTTCAAGGCCCAGAACATCGTCAAGGGTGGCTCGCTGATGCAGACGGGCTGCTGCGCCGTCTACCCGCGGACTTCCTCGCTGATGCCGTGGTTCGATCTCCCCGACACCGTCAAGCTGTGGCAGCACACGTATTTCTATGTGAGCAATGCCACGGCGATTGATTAGATCTGCCTTCCGCCCTTCACCGACGTGCCCTCGTCGCTGAGGGCCTGGACGATGAAGAGCATGGGCGCGGTGGTGGACCTCGATCGGATGGCCGCCCGAGTGGAGATGATGGTGGGGACGGAGAGGGTCACCGTGCGGGACATCACCTTGTCGTGGATGGTGCGTCGCGTGCTTCCGCTGCAGAAGCGGTCACACAAGATGTGCAATCTTTCGACCGCCAACGATCCGACGAGGACGTCGCGGAAGGATGTGCCCATCCAGGACCTGCGAAACTGGATTTCCATGATCTCCAAGTTCCGCATCGAGGCCAACTGGGCATACTCCTGCCCCCCGTACCATCACGGCCGCCTGCCGCCGTCGGTAAGTTTTTCTCTGGTTGCTTTGCGCCTCGCTTCTTGCGTTTGCTAGCTTTCCTTGGGTGCCTTATGCCCCCCTTTTTGATTAGTTGTTCACGGCGCAGCTGGCCGAGGATGGAATGGGTGACTTCCCGCTTCCGTCCTTCTTGGAGGACAGGAAGCCGAAGAAGTACCCCCAGACGGAACCCGAAGGGTTTCCTGTCCGGGCAGACGACGGCCCCCGGATCCTCATGGTAGGTTGTTGTCCGCAACTTTTTCTTTCACCTTTTCTCTTGAGGTTATGGTATTTATTCTTTGCTTGTGCCGCAGTCGATGTCACCGACGAGGAGGGTCCCCGAGAAAGACCCGCGGCGAGAGCCCGAGGAAAGAGGGTGGCACCTATTGCCGTTCCCGCTCAAGTTGAGACGAAAAAGACGCGTCGAGGGTGTCCGTTGTTGCTCCACCCTCCGTCGCCGGGTTAGTATCTCTCTTGCCCCTGCTTGCCACTCTGCAGTTTTGCTGGCTTCTCCTTTGACTCTTTGTTCTTTGCAGCGAGGCCATGGTGCTTGGCGACGGAGGTGCCGCCGTCATGCCTCCTCCGCTAGTTGAAGAGGTGACGAGGTCGCCGGCTGCGGCCCGCCCGGCTGCATCAGCTGTGCCCTCTCCGCCCAGGGCGCCTAAGGGCTCTCCGACCACGGGGCTGCTGCACTAGGCCCCTACGTCTTCGCGGTTGGGCCAGCTGTTTGCGGCTACACAGGACCCGGAGACCCCTTTCCCTCTCCTAAGGGCTGGCATGAACCCGGCTTGGAGCGATGCTCCAAGCAGTTCCACCAGGCCCATCATTACGGAGGTGACGGAAGGAGCGGGGGCCGCACAGGGCGGCTGCGACGGATGCCGGCCAGCCGGATGGCGGTCAGCCAGCTAGGAGGGAGTTGGTGGTGGCTGCGCCTTCGGGTGCAGCTGCCAATGATGACGAGGTTGTCGTCACCGGCTCGAGGCCAGCTCCGGGTGTGCTGACGCCGGCTGCGATCCTTGCCCAGCTCTCTGGCTCGGCACCCGCCACGCTCAACCAGGTTCGCCACCTGTTTGAAGGAATGGAACAGGGCCTTAGCGAGGCCAACAAATTGTCTGTTTTGATGGAGGTGAGTTGTTTCCCTTCAAACGGTTTCCGCTCTTTCATCCGGTTTTCTCCTCTGTTGCTCATTTGCTTTCTTGCTGCAGAAAGTGTTTACGGAGTCAGTGAAGAACACCCGGGACCCTGGCCGTAAGATTGCTTCTTCAGATCTGTCTTGGCGATTGGCCCCCTTTTCCTGCTTTTTGTTGACCATCGGGTATCCTCCTACAGCCATGATCCAGGACAAGGAGAAGGAGCTGGAACGCCTCAAGGCTGAGGTTACCCGGCTGGAAGAGTCGAACAAGGCGCGACAAGCGCAGTTTGATCAGCTCGCCGCGGCCAAACACTAGCTTGAGGTTAGCATAGAGCGGGGCAAGAAGACGGCTGATATCCGGGCGGAGGCACTGAAGAACTTTGAGACGATCTGCACCCACCAGGAGGGGACAATCCAGTATCTTCGCCGCAGGGAGGAGGAGCTCAATCAGCACCTCCAGAACGTCTTGGAGATGGTCATCAGTAAGTTTTTCAGCTACTCTCTTCCGTTGTGCCGCGACTTGCTCGGTCTTGTCAGTTTATTCTACTTTGTGTCTGGCTGCAGCTCACTATCCTGAGGCGACCGAGATGGCCACAGAGAAGCTGCCGCCAGAAGAGGTTGGTCGTGACCTGACCGCCCTCGACCTGGTCAAGGTGGTGGCGGAGGAGAGCAACGGCTTGCACGCCGTTGGCAATGATCTCTTCCACTACATCTGGCCGGATGTGGGCCTGGTCGTGCGCGACATGGCCAGCCTGGCCGTGGCGCTGTCCAAGGGCATCGACGTGCTGGAGGTGCACAAGGAGTGGGCTGCTCGAGGCAGGGCGGAGATGGCGCTTGCGATGGTGAAGTCATGGTATCCTGGCATCGACCTGAGCCTGATCGACCGCGGCTTCCGCCTCGGGACGACTTACGAGGGTCTTCGCGAGAGCCTTCCTGCACTCCAGGCCTGCGGGGTGAAGATCGGCACCTACATGGACCTGGAGCATGACTTCAGCGCCCCCGGAGATCCACGGTCGTTCCACTGGGAGCCGGCGCCTTGGAATCCCATTGACGTAGCCTCCAGCAGCCAGCCTCCTCCTGCTGACGCCGGCGCCGCCCCTGCTGATCCAGCCACCGCTCCTTATACTTCGCAAGCTCCTGACTCTTGATCCCCGGGATGCCGGGTGTATTTGTTAAAATTGCTACTCTGATGTGCTACACTTCGGCTGACTTTTGTCGCCGATCTTTTAATCGGTGTGGAGCCTTCATGCTCCGTTTTATGGCTTGG
This sequence comes from Avena insularis, assembly GCA_023614405.1. Lineage (NCBI taxonomy): Eukaryota > Viridiplantae > Streptophyta > Magnoliopsida > Poales > Poaceae > Avena > Avena insularis. The sequence continues at coordinate 87,445,611 of CM042695.1, forward strand.
TGCCTTTTGCTAATCTGTGTTTGTGTCTTCGTCATTTGCGGTATTTTATGCTCGCGTCGGCTGGGATAGCCACCCGGGTTCGAGCTCTTTTTGCCGTCTTAACTTGCTTTGTGGGTGCACGGGAGCGCGTCCACTGGGTGTAGTCCCCGAGGTTCGGGCCGGCTGGGGTAGCCAGCCGGGGCGAAGCTCTTTTGGCTACTTTCACTTGAGTTTGTGGGTGCGGGGGAGCGCGTCCACTGGGTGTAGTCCCTGAGGTTCGGGCCGGCTGGGGTAGCCAGCCGGGGCGAAGCTCTTTTGGCTACCTTGACTTGAGTTTGTGGGTGCGCGGGAGCGCGTCCACTGGGTGTAGTCCCCGAGGTTCGGGCCGGCTCGGGTAGCCAGCCGGGGCGAAGCTCTTTTGACTACCTTGACTTGAGTTTGTGGGTGCGCGGGAGCGCGTCCACTGGGTGTAGTCCCCGAGGTTCGGGCCGGCTGGGGTAGCCAGCCGGGGCGAAGCTCTTTTGGCTACCTTGACTTGAGTTTGTGGGTGCGCGGGAGCGCGTCCACTGGGTGTAGTCCTCGAGGTTCGGGCCGGCTGGGGTAGCCAGCCGGGGCGAAGCTCTTTTGGCTACCTTGACTTGAGTTTGTGTGTGCGCGGGAGTGCGTCCACTTGGTGTAGTCCCCGAGGTTCGGGCCGGCTGGGGTAGCCAGCCGGGGTGAAGCTCTCTTGCCGCCTTGTTTCCTGCCAACTTGTGACTCGGGTCGTGCAAGACAAAGCATTGCTTTGGGTTAGTTTTCTTGTGCATATGCTCATGCGTGAGTTGGTAATTATCGTAGGAGAAAAATAGACATGCGCCCCTTCGAGTTAGGCCACGAGCAACTCCCCTTTTCTCAGCGAGTATTGGCCCTTCTAGCATTTTTCCTTGCCGGCTGTCAGCCGGGTTGCAGTCTGCAGCCGGAACCGAAGGGGTTGCTATGTTGGCGTCCCTCGTGATACTTCGGTTCGCTGTTGTTGGCTTAACTTTTGTAGGGCGCAACCAGTTCGCCTGGACGCCCTTGCTTTCTATGCCGACATCTTCTTGCCATGCGCGCTTTGAGTTTTTGCTCTTGCCGGGTCGACAGCCGCCGTGTGTACTAAAGCCAGAACCAAAGAGGCTACTCTAGGCGCCGCGTGCATCATTATGCCGTCTGTAGAAATCGTGGGGCCTAGGCCAGCCGGTACGAAAATGCAGATGGTGCGTAGAATTGGGACGAAGTCCTTAGCGCTACGCCAAGGCTCTCATTCTTGTTCACTTGTTACATAAAAAAGGGAAGATACATACACTTTTCTAAGTGTAAAATGGCTGGAGTAGGCTGGCATTCCATGGATGCTCTGTCTCCTCGTCTGAGCGATCTGCCTTGTTCTTCATCGGCTGCTGTGCGCCAATCAGGTAGTATGAATTGTTGTGGAGTGCTCGGCTGACGATGAATGGTCCCTCCAATGGCGGGGACAGCTTGTGCATTCCTTTGGTGCTCTGGACCAGGCACAGCACTAGGTCTCCTTCGCGGAAAGAGGTGGGCCGGATCCGGCTGGCGTGGTATCGGCGCAGGTCTTGTTGGTAGATTGCTGATCTGGACAGAGCCAACTCATGTGCCTCCTCGAGCAAGTCCATCCTGTCCTTCCTTGCCTCCTTGGCTTACTGCTCCGTGTAGAGCTGCTTGCGAGGTGCGTCGAACTGGATGTCTGTGGGGAGAATGGCTTCTGCCCCATAGACGAGGAAGAACGGCGTGAAACCGGTTGAGCGATTGGGTGTGGTGCGTAGGCTCGAGAGCACTGCTGGCAGCTCCTCTATCCAGCATCCAGGTGACCTGACGAGCGGTTCGATGATCCTCGGCTTGATTCCGGCTAGCACCAAACCATTAGCGTGCTCGCATTGTTCGTTGGACTGTGGATGCGCAACCGATGCCAGGTCCAGGCGGATCCCTTTTTCCCCGCAGAAACGAGCGAAGACTCCTTTTGCAAAGTTGGTTCCATTGTCACTGATGATGCTGTGAGGGTAGCCGAACCGGATGATGATGTCTGTGAAGAACTTGATCATCGTCGCCCATCCAGCTTCTTGATTGTCTTCGCCTCGATCCATTGGTGAACTTGTCCACGGCGACGAGCAGGTGCGTCATGCTGGATCGAGCTATCTTGAATGGCCCAACCATGTCCAAGCCCCAGAATACAAATGGCCAGGTGATCGGTATTGTCTTGAGCGCCGCTGACGGCGTGTGCTTCAACTTGCCGAATCGCTGGCAGTCCCTCCATGTCTTGACTATTTCTTCGGCGTCCTTCAGCGCTGTTGGCCAATAGAAACCATGTCGAAGGGCCTTGGCTGCTATCGCCCTTGACGAGGCGTGGTGGCCACACTCGCCTTGGTGTATGTCCGTTAGAAGCTTGGCTCCTTCCTCCCGACTGACGCATCGCTGGTAGATGCCTTCGACGCTGCGCTTGTACAGCTCGTTGTTGATGATGGTGTAGGCGCTTGCCCTTCGTCGCACTTGTCGTGCTGCCACCTCCTCTGTTGGGAGTCCACCCTTGGCCAGGAAATCCATGAACGGCTTCACCCAGTCGGGCGCCTTCCGTATGGTGTGCACCGTCTGTATGATGAGCTTGATCTCCTCACGGACGACCGGCTCTAGAGTGTCGGGCGGTCTGCCGGGTGGAGGGGTGCAGATGTCGATAGTGGGCAGCGTCGAGGTAGTTTCTGGATTCGGCGAGGCAGTCCCCGGGTGCGGTGAAGCAGTCCCCGGGTGCGGCACGGCAGTCCCCGAGTGCGGCGCGGCATCGGCTGCTCCTGGATCCGCGTCGAGCACGATGGAGTCAGATTCTGGTGAGGGAACGATGGAGGGATTGCGCAGGTGCTCGAGAGACTCCAGGCGGTATGGCTTGTCTTGTTGACCCGACCCTGGCCAAGGCGTCAGCGGCTTCATTGTTAGCTCTGGGTACATGGTGAAACTCACATCCTTCGAAGCAAGCGCACAGTTGCTGGACGAAGAAGCGGTAGAGGTCCATGTTCGCGTCCCTGGCGTCCCATTCGCCAGATACTTGTTGCACCCCCAAGTCTGAATCTCCGAAGCACAACACCCTTTGGATGCCTATCTGCTTGGCCATTTTGAGCCCATGGATGAGCGCTTCATATTCGGCGACGTTGTTGGAGGCTTTCAAGTGGATCTGGAGAACGTATTCCAGCATGTCGCCTTTGGGAGAGGTTATCATGATTCCGGCTCCGAGTCCTCCTCTCATTTTCGACCCGTCAAAGGGTAGCTTCCAGTAAGTTGAGTCTGGCACTGGGGGCATGTATTGTGTTTCTGCCCAATCGACAATGAAATCAGCCAATGCTTGTGACTTGATTGTTGTGGCGGCTCGTACTGGATGTTATGCGCGGCGAGCTCGATGGCCCATTTCGCCACGCGGCCCATGGCGTCTTTGTTGCCGATGATCTCCACGAGTGGGGCCAATGCTACCACCCTGATGGAATGTTCCTGGAAGTAGTGCTTGAGCTTCTTGGCGGCCATGTACACGCTGTACACCAGCTTCTGGTAGTGAGGGTAGTTCTTCTTGGATAGCGAGAGCACCTCACTCAGGTAGTATACGGGGCGCTGGACCATCTAAGCTTTTCCTTCCTTTGGCCGCTCGACGACCAGTACCACGCTGACCACTCTATTTGTGGCAGCGATGTACATCAGCATGGGCTCCTTTGCGGCTGGCGCCGCCAGGACGGGTGGCGAGGTGAGCATGCGCTTGAGGTATCGGAAGGCTTCATCCGCCTAAGCTATCGAGATGAATTTGTCTGTCTTCTTCATCAGCTGGTACAGGGGGAGGGCCTTTTCTCCCAGCCGGCTAACGAACCGGCTGAGTGAAGTGAGGCACCCGGTGAACTTCTGTACGTCGCGCAGGTTCTGTGGCAGCTTCATGCGCTTGATGGCTCCGATCTTCTCCGGGTTCGCCTCAATTCCATGCTCGGAGACGAGGAAGCCCAGGATCTTGCCGGCTAGGACACCGAACACGCTCTTCTCCGGGTTCAGCTTAATCTGGAAATGGCGGAGGTTGTCGAATGTTTCCTTCAGATCCTCAAGGAGCGTGTGCCGTTCCTTGGTCTTGATGATAACGTCGTCAACGTAAGCGTGTATGTTCTTTCCAATCTGCGTCTGCAGGCATTTCTGCATGCAGCGCTGATAGGTTGCGCCTGCGTTCTTCAATCCGAAGGGCATGGTGGTGTAGAAGTATGCTCCATAGGGGTTATGAACGATTTCTTTATTTGATCGGTTACATTGAGCTTGATCTGGTGGTAGCCCGAGTAAGCGTCCAAAAAAGACAACAAATCGCACCCGGCAGTGGAGTCGATGACCTGATCAATTCGCGGCAGGGCGAAAGGATCCTTGGGGCAAGCCTTGTTGGGACTAGTATAGTCGACGCACATGTGTCATGTCTTGTTCTTCTTCAGCACCAGCACCGGGTTGGCTGGCCATTCCGGGTGGAAAACTTCCATGATGAAGCCGGCCGCGAGCAGCCGTGTGATCTCCTCACCAATGGTTCTTCTTTTTTCTTCTGTGAAGCGGCGTAAAGATTGTTTGACCGGCTTCGCGTCCGGTCGAACATGAAGGGAGTGCTCGGCGAGTTCCCTCGGTACACCTGGCATGTATTTGGGGCACCATGCGAAAATGTCCCGATTCTCATGGAGGAAATCGACGAGCGTGCTTTCCTATTTGCTGTCCAGGCCGTCTCCGACCAGGACGAACTTGCTTGGGTCTTCCTCGTTCAGCAGGATCTTCCTTGTTCCCTGCGAGGGCTTGAACTATGACTCTCCAGCCGGTTTGGGCTCTCCAGCCGGCATGTCCTTCTGCAGAGCCGCCATGTTCTGCATTATGATGCGCTTCTCTTCAGCGATGATCATTGCTTCGGCCAGCTTAGAGTCGTCTGAGGCGCACTCGATCAAACGCTTATAGCATCCATCGATGGTAATCACTCCCTTTGGGCCTGGCAGCTTCATCTTGAGGTATGCGTAGTGCAGTACTCCCATGAACTTGGTCAGAGCTGGGCGTCCTAGTATGGCGTGGTAGGCACTGGAGAGATTCACGACCTCGAACCATTGGCTCGCGGCGGAAGTTGTTCTCGCTGCCAAAGATGACGTCCAGCCGGATCTTGCCGATTAGGGAGTGCGACGCCCCGCATCGCTTCCATGAACGAAGCGCTTGAAGGTTCCAAATGGACTCATCGATGCCACCGCCAAGGCTGCTCCGGTAAAGGAGGTTGATGCTGCTCCCTCCATCGATCAGCACTCGAGAGAAGCGACATGAATGCTTCTTGGAGATGATGATGGGGTCCAAGACCAACGCATAGCTACCAGGGCTTGGTAACACGCCCGGCTGATCCTCCTTGCTCCAGGTGATCGCTGATCGCACCAAAGGTGTACCGGGGACGGATGGGACGATTGCGTTCACCTCCGCCTCACTCCCCGCTTGGCGTGCTTCGTTTCCGGCTCCACCAGGAATATGTGGTAATTACCCACCTGCCGCGGGTAACCATCTTCGTCATCCTCGTGGCGGTTGTGTTGTTCCTTGTTATCTGGTGGGCCTCCGCCTGGCGGTGGAGGTGGTGGTGGGAGTCCACCGGCTTCGGCCATCTTCTTTGTCCAGCTGCACTGGCGCGTCGTATGGTTGGTGGGATTGTTGCCGCCGCTGTGAAACTTGCATGGCCCATCGAGCATGGACTCGATGGTATACTTAGGCCGAGGTGGCCTGTCATCCGGCCTCTGCCTCCGACTGCCTCCTGCAGCCGGATCCTCATGCACCGCGGCTACCTATTTGGTACCATACCAACTATCCAGATGGTCATCTTTCCTCTTGCCGTGGCGGTTGTCGTGACCGTGCCGCCTGGGATGATGGTCGCCCGGCTAGCAACGCTCCGCCTGCTTGTCCGTGACGATTTGGCCCTGGTCGTCCACCACGATGGGCTTCTTCATTGCCGCATCCGCGGTGGCGTACTTGTCTGCGATGGCCATGACCTGAGCCATGGTTTGCGGGTCTGCCCGGCTGAGTTTATGCTTCAGAATGGTGCCATCTCGGCAACCGTTGGTGAAGAAGTATATCGCCTGGTGCTCACGCACCCCTTCACACGAATTGTGCATGATGGTCCACCGGGTGAGGTAGGCTCGTTTCGACTCGTCCTTGCCTTGTACGCAGAGGGCGAGCTCGCGAGGTCGACCCAGCCGCTTGTATGTTTCAGTGAAGTTGCGGATGAACGCCTCTTCAAAGTCCAGCCACACGTTGACGCTGTTGTCGGGGAGGCTGTTGAGACATGTCCTCGCCGAGTCGACGAGCATGAGGGGGACGTAGCGGACGGCCAAGCGAAGGTTGCCATTGGAGATTCCCACCGTGGTGGTGTAATCGACCAACCAATCCTCAGGCTTGACGGTCCCGTTGTACTTTGGCGTGTCTCTTGGGAGCGAAAATCCTTTCGGAAACGGCTCGTTCCGGATGCGCGGGCCAAAACACTTTGGGCTAGCCGGACTTTCTTCCTCCAAAGTGCGTGACTGCACCAGGAGGTCGATGCGCTCCTGTGCATCAGCTGGTTCTCGAGGACCGAGCTGGCCCTTCAAACGCGACGCAGGCGGGTCCTTGTTCGTGTCTGCTTCCTCCTCCGGTCCTCACGTCTTTTTCCCCTGGGAGGCTCCGCCTGCGCGACTAACGCTGGAGGCTGCGGCGTCATGGTTGTGGCGACCGCGGTTGCCAGATTTGCCACGCGGGCGACTGTTTTGCCCGACCCCTCCTGGAGAACAGGCTTGCTGGTTCTTGCTTCCTCCGTGAGCCGTCTAGTCTGCACCTTTGCGGATGACGATGTCGCAGGAGTTGCCCACCTGGCTGGGGACGCCCTCAGCCTGCTGCTTGTTAGCAGTGGCCACGAGGAGCTGCACACGCTCCTGCTGGCGACGAAGTTCCTCGCCCTCCAGGTGCTTCAGCTCTGCGGCCGCCGCCTTGGCCCCCCTCATGTTCTTGGCAGGAGTGCTATAGACGGGTCGCGCCACACCTGCATGTGAGTCAGCGGCGCGATCCAGTTCTGACGCCAGGTCGCTCCCTCAGTGTTGGATCTTCCTGACGAAGCCATGGGCAGCGTTGTACTCATGCACGGTGGCGTTCATCCGACGCTGGTTAGCCGCGACCTTGGTGGCTTCCTCTATGAGCTTTTGGCGTGTAGCTTCGAGTGCTACCGCCGCAGCCGCTGGATCCGTCTCGACGACGACCGGAGCCCACAGGTGCTGGGTGGAGGCAGTGAGCGGGTCTAGCTCCGGCTCAGGCGTGGAGTTTTCTCCTCCTGCACGATGTTCTTGAGGCTGCCGATGATTTTCGCGAGCGTTTACCATCATGACTTCGACACAACTCCCCCCTGCGGCTGGGACGCGGGCGAGGGGCATGTCAAAGACGGGGGTGACCATGCTGGGAAACCCTCAGCGATAGTGGCGACGTAGACACGGATGTCCCCAAAATGCATGATGGAGCCGCCGACGGGGAAGGTGTTCCCAGCGAAACACGCTGCATTGTCGATGATGCAGTCAAAGGCACCGAGTGTGAGCACGAGGCCAGAGGCCACGCGTTCGCCGACGACAAGCGGAAGTCCCGTGCGGAAGATGATCCCAGCCAAAGCGCTGTGCCCCACGGTGGGCGCCAACTGTCGTGGTGTGGAACATGGCAGAGCCATCGGGGATGGCAAAGAAGGGACACATGGATGCATTTGGTGGCTCACGCAACGGGTTGGGCACGATGCACCGCAAACACAGGGACGTACCCAGGTTCGGGCCCCTCTTGGCGAGGTAACACCCCTATTCCTGCAAGATGAACTATGTATGGGAGCTCGATGCTCAGTACAAGTGCTCCTTGAGTTGTTTCCTTAGCTACTATCGATGGCTAGAGGAAGATGGGAGCTAGATGCTAACACTTCTCCTCTTCTACTATTGTCACTTACCTAGAACCCTGGGTCTACCCTCCCTTATATACTGGTCTAGGGGGCAGATTACATATTGGGTCCTAGGGTTTACTGTTTGGATATGGGTTTACAGGCGTGGCAGCTAGGCCCAGCCGGTGGGCCAGGACCCAGTCCGCCCTTCTTTTAGCGTCATCCTTCTCTTTAGTGGTCACCCGGGCTTCATTTGGGGCGTCACCCTTGCTTTAATGGTCACCCGGACCGCTTTCGCCAGTCCAGCCGACCGTCTTGCTTTATCTTTGTCTGGTAGCGCTGGTCATGATGGCATGCCCGCTTCCTTGATGACGAGGGAGAGCTAGAAGCGTACCCCGCACGGAGCGCCAGTCCTTCCGTGCTCTCCATCAAATCCGAGGTGAGCCGGGTGGGAACGGCCACCCGGCCGGTTCTTATGGCCACCAGCTAGACGGGCCAGCCAGGAAGGTTATAAGCCCAGCCGGGCTTGTTTGCTAGACGGTTAGAGTTGTATTTCTTGGAGGCTAGGCGGCCTGCATCTTCTGGAACCGTCCTACTTATGCCTGGCTTTCCCCACCCGGGGGTTATCCCCCCGACATCACCCTTGTGAACTTTGAAGGTGTCCTATGCATCTATTTTCTACTCTATGAGAGACAAGCTGATTGCCACTATGCTATGTTTTCTGTATGTGAAACAAACAAACGTTTTTAAATGCATGTTATTCATGATCTTTATTTGTAGCTTGTTATGTTGCATTTATAGTTACTATGTCCTATTGTTAGAACTCCATCTTTCATGCACATGTTTAGAGTTATTTGAACCCAACTTTCAATGCTTGCAAATGGTTAGATCTTTATTATGAGGGTGCATGTCGCCTAAAAAATTATTCTTTTTATCACTTACCTACTTGAGGACGAGCAGGACTTAAGCTTGGGGATGCTTGATACGTCGGAAACGTATCTATAATTTTTGATGCTCCATGCTTGTTTAGTATCTACTTTGGTTTGCTTTGCCTACACTTTGAGGTGCTTTTTACATGTTTTCTGGTACTAACCTATTAACAAGTTGCCACAGTGCCAGTTGCTTGTTTTCTGCTGTTTTTGGTTCCAGAAAAGTTACTAAAGAAATATTCTCGAAATTGGATGGGACAAACGTCAAAGTCAATAACTTTCCGTGGGGGAACATAACCAAGTCCAGTGTGGACTTCTAGTCATAGATGGTTGGATGGCGGTCTATGTATCTTGTTGTATTTCCCAATGAATCTCATAGAATCTTTTCACTAGTAATTGCATTGTTATGCCTTGCTTAAGTTCACATCAATTGCCACCGTTATTTGTTTACCCTTCATGCCATGTTGTTTATCTAAGGAAGAACCTCTAGTGAACTATGGACCCCGTTGATCTTTATCAATGATATCCATCATTTTTGTTTCTTTTGTTTGCACCACACAAACCTACCTTCCACTGCTTAATCGGCAATTTACAAACGGTAAAAGTGAGCTGAACAACCTCATTGATTTCTTCGGGGCAAAGTCTTTAGTGTTGTGTTGTGCGCATTGCTTGCAACACTGTGACGCTTTTTCTCCTCATCGTTTGATAACCTCGGTTTCTTACTAAGGGAAAACTTGCAGTTGTGCTGCTTCACACCTTGCTCTTGGGGTTCCCAATGAAGCGCTCCTACATCAACTTAGCGCTGCATCAGTGCAGCAGCACTTTGTTGGGAGACCGCAAGAGGAAGGTATGATGCAGCACAGCAACAAGTTTTCCCTCAGTAAGAAACCGAGGTTATCGAACCAGTAGGAGGAAGGAAATGTCTCAAACGTGTTGCAAGCAACATGGAAACCTGTACAACACAAACTCAAGACTTTGCCCCAACTAACAGTGAGGTTGTCAATCTCATAGGTTGTTGTAGCAAAGGATTAACTATATGGTGAGGATGGTGATGATGGTTTGCAGCAAGTAAACAGTAACAGTGGAAGATGTATCAATGGTAAAGATTGGACCGGGGTCCATAGTTCACTAGAGGTGTTCTCCTTAGATAAACAAACATGGCGTGCTGGGTAAACAAATTACAGCAGAGCAATTGACAGGACCGAGCAAGGCATAACAATGCAATACTAGACAAAAAAATCCTATGAGATTCGATTGGGCAATACAACAATATACATAGACCACCATCCAACTGCATCTATGACTAGAAGTCCACCTTTGGGTTATCATCCGAACCCTCCAAGATAAGTTGCAAGCAATGCATAACCGCTTAAGCAAAGTGTGTAAGGTAAACAATCCACTTGTTCCATGAACAAGAGACTGTTGTTTTCTCCCTAGTGGCAACAACACATCTACAACCGTAGAGATTTCTGTCAATTCCCTTGATTGAGTAGAGGCATGAACCCACTATCGAGCATAAATACCCCCTCTTGGAGTCACTAGCAACTACTTGGCCAAGATAGCAACTAACAACGGAGAGCATGCAAGATCATAAACAACACAGACATGATAGAATAAAATAGACAAAACCATTAATCAATCTGACATAGTAATCTCAATATCCATCAGATCCCCGCAAACACAACATGCATGATTAGAAATAGATTAGATCTTGATCATGAATGGAGATCACAAGATCTAGACATGAAAGAACAATGAGGAGATACAACCATCTAGCTACAACATGGTCCCGTAGTCCAAGGTGGAACTACTCACGCTTCATACCGGAGACTGGCATGGTGAAGAAGGCCTCCGGGATGATCTCCCCTCCGGCAGGGTGCCGGGAAGAGCTTCAGATCCCCCGATCTAGGGACGATGGTGGCGGCGGCTATAGACGATTTTGTGGAATATTGATCGAGTGCTTAGGGTTTAGGTATCGGGGGCTTCTTATAGGCGAAGAGGTGAGGTAGGGGGCAGCCAGGGGACCCACACCCTGCCCAGGCGCGAGCCCACCCTAGGCCGCGCCTGGGGGTGGCCACCCTGTGGCGCCCCTCCGTCTCTCCTCTGGACTATGTGTTCTCCTAGGTGAAATATTGACTTTGTCTTTTGTCCTGTCCAATTCCGAGAATATTTCCTTACTAGCTTTTCTAGAACCAAAAACAGCAGAAAACAGGCAACTGGTACTGTGGCAACTTGTTAATAGGTTAGTACCAGAAAACATATAAAAAGCACCTCAAAGTGTGGACAAAGCAAATCAAAGTAGATTCTAAACAAGCATGGAACATCAAAAATTATAGATACGTTTCCGACATATCATCAGGCGGTATTCTCCAGCGAAAACCTAATCCGAGGGCCCCGCAGGTCTAGCCCCCTAGATTTCTGCGTATGAGGGATGACCAATGTACTATACTACTGTTTATCTCTATTTAGGCCATACCTATATGGAAAACCAAGGTTGGGATCATGGTTTCACCCGTTTCCCTCTGTTTTACCCGTCGCAGGAATTTCCTCCTATAGGTCCAGCACTTCTCTAAGTGTTATCCCATGCACCATAGACGGTCACACCCGGGAGCTAGATATTTCATCTTGGAACCTTCCACCACACTTTTGCATGTATGCTAGGGCCACACTCAGGTTCTCGTGGCACTTCGACGCTCAGGCGGTCCTTCTCTTACGAAACCTTAATTCGAGGGTCCCGCTGGTCTAGCTCCCTATCTTTTTCTGTACGAGGGTTGACCAATGTACTTTATTGTTGGTTTTGGAATTTTTTAGGCCATAACATGGAAAACCTAGGTTGGGACCATAGTTCCACTGGTTTCCCTCCGTTTGACCCGTTGCGGGAGTTTTCTCTTACATGTCCAACACTTCTTTAAGTGTTATTGCATACAACCATAGACGGTCACACCCGGGAGCTAGGTACTACATATAAGGATCTTGCATCACACTTGTGCATATATGCTAGGGCCATATGCAGATTCCCGTGGCATTCCGGCGCTCAGACGGTCCTTCGCCAGCAAAACCCTAATCTGAAGACCCCACCAGTCTAGCCCCCCTATCTCTTTCTAAAAGTATATATATTGTTTTTTATATTTTATTCAACAAAAATATATAATATTTGAGTTTAGATAGATAGATCTTATTTTTTCTGCAAATTCTGATATATTATATATATATTTCTGAATTATAATGATTTAGTAAATAAAAAATATTTATGTTGACGGCTCATCCATCGGTGTAGTTTTACATGCTGGGCCAAAGGCTGTGCCGTCGGCATAACTTAGACGTCTTTGCCACGCCAGCCTTCTGGGCCTACACGAGGCCCACCTACACCGACGGCTCGTCGGACGGTTGGCCCACCTTAGTCTACGCCGACAGCCTGCCTTAGTCTACGCCGACGTCTATCATTGGCCGATGGCCCGTTTGCTAGCTTGTCTGGCTCGGGTTCCTACCCCGACAGCCCCGACAAAAGGCCGTCGATGCCTTGAGCCAGTCTAGTGGAAGAACACGCAAGATCGGAAGTCCAGTCCTCTGAAAAACTTTACCCGGTTTACTGCTGAACTGCACATTGTCATTACTTGTGTATATCTTTGTACCAACATTGACATAAACATAGAATGAATCGAGATAGTTGAGGCATATAATATACAAAGCCCATGCCTTTTTCAGATTATAAACTAAAACGATCCACAATGGAAGGTAAGAATATTAAGCTAGCTAGCTTCCACCTCCCAGGTTTCAGAGACGAACGAAAGAGAAAGAACTGGCACTCCGCTGTACCTAAACGGACCAAAAAGATCATCGTGCAAGATATGATACCATCCATGTGTACGAGCAATTGTGTAAATTTTGCCAACTTTGTTCAAAACCGTTCAAGAAAAATTGCATACTTTAGCCTATTTGACAATTCATGGTAGACATCTAAGAAAGCGAAATTCACCACTTGAATTGCACACAATAAGCCACCAAGCTAGGAAGTTCATGATTAATTAATAATGTTGCCAAAGTATGCAGCAGTTAGCCGAAAGTAAAACATAGTCAATTAACACCGGACAGCTGGAATACTTTGCCACAGATTTCAGTAGTGTGCAGAATTTCACTTGGATTCAGATTTCAGTGGCACACATATATCTACTTGTGCATGTTTAGAAGAGAACAAAGAGCGTGAAGAAAAATAGAAATGAAAGAAGAACATGTCCAGGTATTAACTGAATCAAATACATATAGTAATATAAAGAGTAAAATCCATCGTTAGTCACTAAACTTGTTTAGTAAAATCAATACGGTCATCATACAACACGAATACGAGTTTACCGTCACTAAAGACGCGTCGGAGCGTCACTCGCGGTCACCGCTTGCGATGTAGCGATGTATTTAATGACGTGGCTGAGCTGGGACCCACTTGCAGCCTCTAGGTGTGTTTCATTTGCAGAAAAACCCCAAAATTTACTTGTTAACCCAGCCAATTGCTTACCTATTTTTCCCACTGTCAGACGGACAGCCGCCGCCGTCGCTTCCATCGCCGGCCTGCAGGGCTGCCGGGCTGCCCATCTTCCTCCATGGCCGAGCAGCTCAGATCTTGACTGACGCCACTGTTACGGGGGTGGTGGTAGGCGCGACTGCAAGAGCAGGGACGCTGGCGCACGGCGAGACCGCAATCCCCTGAGCGCAGCAGCACCAGTAAATGATGTTCCACTCCCAGCATCAGCAGCAGCAACAGATGGCCCCCGTCGGCGGCGTGGAGGGGCTCTACCGCACCGTCAGCTCCGGTGGGATGGATATCCGTGCGGCCGCCGGCGCCGGCGCCAGCGCCAGCAGCATGCTCCAGCAGAGCAGCTCCGCCGCCGGATTCCTCAATCATTTGAACATGGACACCGTTGGTCCTGTACTTCCTTTCTTAGTTCGGCCTTCGTTTGGTACTATCTTCACTTCCTAGTTCTTGTTCGCTGCGCAGGTAGCAATTATTACAGCTCGCTCTGGGCGAGTTCTTGTTGGGGACATTTTCTATTTCAGGAACTGAATCCTGTGTCTTGCACCTGCTCAATTCAGGATACGAGAAAAAAAAATCAGGATAGAGCATGCTCAGGGCGGGCATGGGGGTGGGCTTCAGGAACGACGCAACTAACGCCGCGACTGCAGCCGCCGCCGACTCCTCCGGCAGGAGGCTCAAGGGGCAGCTCAGCTTCTCGTCGTGGCAGGGCTCCCTCATGTCGCAGATCTCGGAGATGGGCAGCGAGGGTCTCGACGTTAGCAGCCCCGAGGCTTCCAGAGGTGAAGCGCCAGCTGGAATCGTCCGAGCCTGTTCAGGTGCGGCGTCTCTGCTCGTCCATGTCGGCCGGTCTCCAAACTATTTAATTACTTCTAAACTGAAGAGCTTTGCTTCGGCTATTGCAGAATGGCCTAGCGCACCAATTCAGCTTGCCCAAGACCTCGTCGGAGATGGCCGCCATCGAGAAGTTCCTCCACTTCTGCCCTGCAAGATCCGGCCAAGCAAAACAGAACATCAGGCGAGTAGCGCAGAAGAGTGGCGTGCTAATGTACTTTATTTGAGGGGCCTTTTTAAAAAACAAAATGGCCTGCCAGTGGGTCACACTCATCGCCCGTTGTCAAATACATCGCTACGTCGTCAGCGGTGACCATGATGATGCGTTTTCAATGCGTTAATCGGCTTTATTCTTGTTGTACGATGACTGTATTGACTTTGCTAAGCAAGTTCAATGACTAATGATGGATTTAACTCTAATATAAATAGTAAAAGATCACCGTTTGCTCAAATAATGAATGTACTCATAAGATGAGCAGGTGCACAAAATGACAAAGAAGGAAGTTTACAACACGGCAATCCAAAGTAAGTTCTGTTCTGTCCAATTTTGTTATCCTATATTTTCTAGCGACTTCTTTGACTCTTATCAGTATCAAAAATACCTTTTAGGAACCTCTTCAATGTAAGTGCAAAAGGGTAGAAAGGCTGATCCAAATTTATTGTTCCAGCTATCCATTCAATGCAGAAGAATTTTCTTTCTAGAATCGAAGGTACATAATATAAAAAAACTCCGCTTTTACCCATTTTATAATTTTTGGAATGAATACATAATTCAACTTGGATGAAATTCTCACTTTTGTGCTTCGTGCTCTTTCCAAAAACAAAACCGCGCAACATCAATCTGATTGAACTTCTGGCTCATTCCCTTTCCGCGCTTGCCCATCCACCCAAACCAAGCAGTGAAGTAGTCATAGGGCACATTCTCAAAGCTCCCCAACCATGCAAGGGGTGTATGGAAATGATTCATATATGCCATTTGTATGTGCCAGATAATAATCCTTTGGACGTAGTTTTCCTAGGTATTGGACTTTTGAGCTATTCAGATGATAAGCCACTCCTCTAAATGTTGATACTTCTAAAAAAACAATCTCTTTGTAGGGGTGAAATCCAAGGATAGAAACATTGCCGTAGAAATTTTCATAATCATCTTCAATATCCAGAACGTTGTCGTCATCGGAGTTCCAATCAGAATTCTCACCCCAGAGCATTCTATTGGTTCCATCTTCATCATTATCACCATATATGAACCAAGTATTATCAACTCCCTTAGGCTGGTTCATCAAGTTTATCCTTGCCCATGGACTAAGATCAATTTGATGCTTCAATGCCCAAGATAAATGACCACTTGATTCATTAAAAATCCAAACTCGAAGCTGATATTCATCATGAACTGTTGCAAAGTAGACCCCCTTTTCCGATTTCCCAAGACAAGGTTCTGCATGTTTGCCTTCCTCGATATCTATTGGTGTTTTCACTAGTTGGTACTTACCATCTTTTAACAATAACCTGAAAAATAAATGAGATATGTTTAAGAACATTTTCAGAGCTAGATATGATGCAATGTTTTTGCAGAAACATCTGCATGTGAAAGCTACTACTAATGCTAGAATTTAGAAGGGAGGTTTGTAAAGCCTTTACGATGTATACCTCGCAACAAATGCACCACGACAATGCACGTAGAGTGCTCCTCGCCAGTAGACACTGTAGCGCCACCTCGGCCCCCAATTTGTTGGGCTGAACTTATCTAATCGCACCGTAGCAATTGTCTCCAAAGCTTTGCCTTCACGGACAAAAGACCTCTTTTCCCATTGTTTTGTACTAGACGAGAACACGTCTAGCATCCATGAGGATGGTGGCCATTCCACCAAGTCTTCGGGATCCTCTTGCTTGGCGCTAGACTCAGGTGGTGACATTGTGAATATGGCTGGTAAGTCCTCCTCTTCAATGGTTTCTTCTGATGACAATTCCCATGGTTCATCTTCGCATTCCTCCTCCAAGTCCTCAAGTGCAGGAGGAGCATCGTCCAATAACGAGAACAACTCAGTGAGGCAATATGGTCCTGAGAATTGTATTTGCTTCTTAGAGTTGGAAAGCTTCTTGACAGGCAGTTGTCGGACTGGTGGCTTGACTTTCTCAGGCACATGTGGAATCGCGACCACTTCGTAGTGCGGTGAGACTGCAGGATCAAACACGAGGTGCGTGTTGGACTTATTTGCATCAAGGCGCGGAAGACGTTCCCACCTTCTTGTGGCCGGGTTAACCACGAAGAGTCGGTTCCACTCACCACCGTAGATAAGGAGGCCATTGCAGTGATCCACGATTGACAAAAAATCCGTGTTGTACCCAGGCAAGAAGCCGAGATCGCCATTGATCGCGGGCCGTTCCGTCGAAGGGCGCGCAAAGAACCGCGGGCGTCGGTAGTCGATGTAGTTGACGAAGAGGCCGCGGACCGCGTGCGGGAGGAAGTGCGGGCGCAACAGCCGGTGGGCGTCGACGACGGCGCACCACGCGCACGCAGCGGGAGGCGGCAAGGTCGCAGGCCGGGAGGCGGCGGAGGATGTTGGCGAGCGCGTCGTCGGGTAGGGCTTCCGTCGGATCCATGGCTTCCGCGACCCTCACGCGGACGGGAGGCGGCGCTGATCCACAAGAAACGGCGGCGGAGATTTTGATCGACTACTCGTGCAGGGTTTTGTCCGATAAAAGGACATATATAGTATAGAAGTGGGCCGTCTAACCCAGGATGGCAGTCGATTCGAAAAGGTCCGCACAAACACAACCGGGCCGGGCACACCGGTTGGCACTCGAACTGTGCATCAGGCCTCACCTCTACTTGAAGGCAACACGGTTCACCATGTCATGACATTGGTTTGGAAGTAGCAACAGTCCCCTGGGCAAAAAGGTAATCTCACCAAGTCACCATGTCATGACATTCGAATGCGGATATTTCGGACTATGGATTCGAATCAAAAATGGAACGGACTCAGACTTGGACCAACAATAAAAATAGTAGGATAAATATTAAGCATGCTTATGTGGAGAGTAATAATTATTTTATGCATATGGCTCATGATAAGAATGTTTTATGTGATATTTATATTATTAATTCTATTTATATTGCTCCTAAAAGTTATTATGAGAGAGGGAAACATGGTCTTATGTATTTCAACAATATTAAATTTCTCCTCTTTATGTTGAAAGTCTTGAAGTTGTACTTGTTTTACTTTCGTATGCTTATTGCTTTGTGTTTTCATGACTTGTTTCTTTATAAGATTCCTATGCATATGAAGTGGGTTAGACTTAAATGTGTTTTAAATCTGCCTTTTGATGCTCTTTTTTACTTCAATTCATATTTCTTATGTGAGCATCTTCTCAAACTATCAAGCCTAACTTAAAGACGTTAAAGAAAAGTACTTATTGGGAGATAATCCAATTTTTGTTAGGTTTTTTTTTGTTGAGTCTTAAAAGTTATTACTTCTGTAATAACCTCTCCTTACCCTTTTGTGTGGATTTTGTGCCAAGAATAACCTTTAATGAGAGAGAAGTAAGATTTGGAGAAGTTATTGTCCTGAAACAGATTTTTGTGCTTCACTGTAAAACTTCGTGAAAAATCTCTTTATGTCGGATTGAGCTGTAATTTTCTGAGTAAATGCCCCGGGTTGTTAACTAACTTTTTTTGGTTCATTACTTTTCGATTTGAGCAACATAAGGTCTTTGAAAAAACCGGTTTTTACATGCTGGTCTGTTTTGACAGATTTCTGCCATTATTTGTATTTGCCTCTTTATCGGTCTCCTTTTGAGTTCTTCTTGATAACTTGATATTTTTAAAGGAATGGATACAGTAGCTTGTGTTTTTAATGAAAGTTTTGCTATGTTGAAAATAAACCCAAAGGTTTATTCTTTTGAATGCACTAATGTTGCTAATGAAGATTGTGTGAAGTTTTGTATGAAGGAAATTTTCAAGTGTAGGGGAAGAATGATGTGATGAGATGAAGAATGGACAAAATCTCAAGCTTCGGGATTCCATCCATGTCACCCCAGGAAATATTTAAGAGGTACAAGCGTCAAATCCTGTGGATGCCCAAGGCATCCCCTTCTTTATCAATAAAAATCCCAGATTTTCTTTTAAGACACTATTTTTATTGCTTCATGCACTATTGTGTTGTTCTTGGAGCATCTTTATTTTTGTTTTTAGTCTTGTTTTGCTTTGTTTGCTGCAATAAGTTGGTTGGATCCCAACATACTTCTTTTCGAGAGACACACTCTGTTTTCATTGTCTAGAACACTCTAGTTTTCATCCTTATTGTTTTGTGAGTGTTCTCTTTTACTAGCACTGTGTTTAGCCATAGTTTTCTGATGCTTTTTTCTTAGAATTTTTTAGTTTTTCTTTGTGGATTTGTGAGACAAGCTCACTGATATTTATTGATTATTATCTTCGTGAGTTGTTTCAAATAAGTCGATTGGTGTTAGAAAAGAGTAGGAAGCTTCATGCTTAGGTGGTACAAAAGGAGTTTGCTTTGACTGTGGCCTAGACTTTATCATGTTATGCTAGATGTTGCTTTGACCATATACTTAGTGATTATTGTTGTAGTATGACTTGTTCCAAACAATTGAGATTGCTTAATGTAACTTGAAAGAATCATGCGTTGTTTTAGCATACAAAAGCATAATATTGTGGTATTTTCCTTTGATGCTTTGTTTGGGTTGACTTGGCATATGCTTACACCATGTTAAGACTATGAACCAGTCACCTTAGCCTCTATGATCATTTAGTTTTTGACGTGTGGTACCACTTTATGCTTTGATTGATAATGTTTTGTCGTTGTGCATGATTATGGCCATTATTGCTCTCTTAGTTGGTCGCTCCCAGTCTTTTGCTAGCCTCCATTTGTACTGAGTACGTTTTACTCATGCATCCAACTCTAAAGAAACCAAGTTATTTTAAAGAGTTCACTATAAATTTCTATGCATGGTGTGTTACACCATTCCAAGTATATTATTGTTTTATCTATCTTCCAAATTAAACTTGTTATGATAAAATTAGTGATTAAAACTCTCACAAGCTTGATGGCACACTATTTTTCTTGCCCCTAATAAACTTGAACCATTGTGTCATCTATGTTGAATATGCTTGCACTTATAAGTTGGTAATTAGCAGAACCGTGCTGTCACGGGAACCGCTTTCAACCCGTGTAAATATCTATCCAGTTAATATCATGCTCTTTTGTTTATGGATGTCGGCGGTGTGAAATAAAAGGGAGCTTGTAAGTCCATGGAGTTATGTATATGTGTTATAGAAATGCCTGGACCGCTAGCCTAAGCCATGCCTAATCATGGTGGAAAATTACAGCATCACCATAATGAGCAATCCATGAAGCATCCTCAGGAAAAAAATGTATGCACCATGCTCATGGTAAATAAAAGGATTGCTAAGATGCTCACTGTCTGTTGCCTTGTCATTTGATATGGGATAGATCATGTGTCATAGGGCAAGGGGTACACCGTTGGCGGTTCTCTATGATACACATATACTTACAATGACAAGAACTTACCGGTGACTAAAGTTGAGTAGCATGTGGAACGGCCCTCGTACTCAAGGGACATGAGATTGCAACTTATGATTTTTCAAGCATATACTCCATATTTTTTTCACTTTAACCTTAATCACTTCAAGATACTTATAATAGGGGCAATGAGAGCTTAAAGCTAATAAGTACCATAATTTTTGGAAGCTCTTTATGAAACTTGAAATCCCTGCTTTCCTATGAAGGGTCTTTCTTCCTACTTTTATATTGATTCTCCACCTTCTATCTTTATGCACGAATTAAGAGAGCATAGTTGTCATTTTTAGTTTTGTGTGCATTATACCCAAACTTATTGATTGATTCATAATGTTGATATTGCTTGTTCTTGAACTATTTGCATCTATTCACCCTTATGAATTTTGAAGGTGTCCTATGCATTTATGTTTTGCTACTCCATGAGGGACAAGCTGAATACCACTATTGCTATGTTTTCTATATGTGAAACAAACAAACGTATTTCAATGCATTGTTATTCATGATTTTTTGTTTGTATTACTTTTCATGTTACAACATAGTTGCTATGTCTTATTGTTAGAACTTCATCTTTCATACTCATGTTTAGAGTACTTTGATCCCAGCTATCAATGCTTTACAAATACATTGATCAAGATTATGATGGTGCATGTCACCTTAAAAATTATTCTTTTTATCTCTTACCTACTCGAGGACGAGCAGGAGTTAAGCTTGGGGATGCTTGATAGGTTGTAAACGTATTTATAATTTTTGATGCTTCATGCTTGTTTTATATCGACTTTCTTATGTTTTGTCTATATTTTGAGGTATTTTTTATACGTTTTCTGGGACTAACCTATTAATAAGATGCCATAGTGCTAGTTGCCTGTTTTCTACTTTTTTTTGTTTCAGAAAAGCCAAAAACAAAATATTCACGGAATTGGACGGGACAAAAGCCAAAGTCAATATTTTATCGGAGCAGACACAGGGTCCAGAGGAGAGACGAGGAGGCACAACGAGGCGGCCACACCTAGGGGTGGCGGGGCCCCTGGCCGCGCCAGCCCCTAGTGTGGGCCCCTCGGGGCTCCGTCGACCTTTCCCTTTTGCCTATATATACGTATCCTCGGGACGTAAACCCTAACATGGGCACAAATCCACGAAAAGGTCCACAACGCCGCCACCACCAAAGAGGAGATTCGGGAGACAGAAGTCTCTATTCCGACACCCTACCGGGACGGGGAATTGCCCCCGGAGCCATCTCCATCGTCTCCACTTCCATCTCCATCGCCGTTGCTGACTCCCATGATGAGGAGGGAGTAGTTCTCCCTTGAGCCTAAGGGCTCTATCGGTAGCTATGTGTTCATCTCTCTCTCTATGCGTGATCTTATTATGGTCATGAGCTTTGTAATCAAGTAGATCTACTCTGCTACTCAAGTGCTTTAATTGTAATATCTGGTTATCACCACGTGTGTAAAGGTGACAGTGTGCACACCGTGTGACACTTAGGCTAAAGATTACATAAATACTTATCATGAGTTATATTTTGAGTTGGATGTCTCTTTAAAATTATGGTGTTTGTTGAAACCATCTAGCGCTCAAGGTGACAGTGTAGGGTTACCTAGATGGGGAATACGAACTTTAAGGAGTGCTTTTGTAGTCCTACCATGGATTAGAGTTGTCCAACTGGAGAATAGATCAGAGTAGCATAATGAAGGGAAGATATTTATATGAGAGTGTACACTCGTGAAAGTATGATCCTTAGGCCTTGTTTCTAAGTATTGAAACACCATTTACAATCAGTCTTGTTACATGTTTGCTTGCTTCCATCTTTAGTTCAAATTGCCTTTAGTCTCTTCTTTCCCGTCAAGCTCTTTTTTGGCACCGTTGTCTTATAATCATCCATACTACTTATATTTTACTATCTCTTCGCCGAACTAGTGCACCTATACACCTGACAAGTGTATTGTGTGTGTTGGGGACAAAAGAGACTTCTTGTATCTTGATTGCAAGGTTGCTTGAGAGGGATACCTTTGACCACTTCCTCCCTGAGTTCGATAAACCTTGGATGACCGACTTAAGGAAAACTTGCTGCTGTTCTACAAACCTCTGCACTTGGAGGCCCAACAACTGTCCACACGAATAGAAGCGTGCGTAGCCATCAATACTATGTTTGCAAGTTCATTTGTCAGACGTGCTGTGAGAAGGACAGAAATTTAGAGCAACTTCACATACGTAAACAGTTTTCTTAGTTTTTTATTACCATCAGTTGTGTTTAGTTTTATTCATATATATTGACTCCTTTAAATAAGATCGAACTGCTGTGGGACGGTCTTTTGCCAAAGGATCGCGTACGAGCAATTCAGAAGAAATTGGCGGGATTCTTAGATGAAGAGGTCCTAAAACCAAAAGGAGAATACCATGCTAAGTTCAATATATAAGGCAATAGGGACCGTAAAAATAGATTATATATATATATGCATGAAACTCGTGTATCAAATGTAATATGTTCGACACTTCGATCTCTATATGCATGATGATTATGTGTAATATAATGGTTCCATCATTGCTGAGTGCAAAACAAAAAATAAAAAGGAAAACAATAAATAGAAAAATACAAAATGAATTCTCTGCCGTGGCACAAAAAAGTGGCCAAATTGCTGCCACGACAGATAATCATCTGTCCTGGTTCGTATTACGAGCCGAGATGCATGGTCCTCCCCCCTCGCAACCGAGAGCGGCCATGTGGCACCCTTTTAGTCCCGGTTCGTAGCACAACCAGGACTAAAGGGTGGGAGCTTTAGTCCCTATTGCCCCATCCCGGTTGCGCAACCGGGACTAAAGCCCCTTACGAACCGGGACGAAAGGCCCAGTTTCCACTAGTGTCCTTGCCACTCCT
Organism: Avena insularis; assembly: GCA_023614405.1. Classification (NCBI taxonomy): domain Eukaryota; kingdom Viridiplantae; phylum Streptophyta; class Magnoliopsida; order Poales; family Poaceae; genus Avena; species Avena insularis. Next base: position 87,468,223 of record CM042695.1, read on the forward strand.
AGGGTTGTCGACGGTGAATCCTGGGCACCGATGAAGGGAGGAGCGAGGTATTTTCTTGGTTGCTTTAAGTCCCTTCCATGGAACACGAGCAGAGGCGGTGACGATGCAGGGGAGAGGGGGTTGGCAGCGATGGCTACAAGATGTGGAGGCGGATCCATGGCCAACACACCGGGATATTCTCCGCACCGACAGCGGCCTCTTCTCTAGGCAGATAGAAGGCGGTTGGTGTGGTGGAAGTCTACCTCTCTTACGTCTTGGTCTTGGCAATGGCATGTGGGTTGGAGCAATCATGTCATAGATCGCCTTCCCTTTGGGCAATAAGGACTCCATGGCTTCGTGAAAGCATCGCTTCACCAACTGCCTTCAAATGTGTGTCGTTAGTATGTGGCAGATCCGGATCGAGGCGTGGGGTAGGATCTACGGCTCTCAGTACCAAATTGTTAGCGGCTACTGGGATCGATCGTGATTGATAGACGTTTGCTCTAGGAAATTGCTCCGGTAGCGGTGATAGAGTTCGCTCCGGAATATTCGTGCTTACAAGCAATGGCACCGCCGTGATCCAAGCCACCTTTTCCAACTACACTAGCCTCTACTTATACTAACCCATGAGCCACTCGTTTGGATCGTATCTCGTCGACGGCTTCCGTGTCCTGGTCTGGGCCGCTTCTCTCTTGGGCTGGGCTTCAGTTGCCTTTGAGGCCTCCTTCTCGAGAGTATCAGCACTGCTAATAGACGGAGTCATGCGTCTGACCTATTCTGAAGAGTCTAGGTGACCCTTGTGCAGCTGAACATCCTGGACCTTATCCTGACATGCTATTCCAACAGGTTCTACAAAGTGGCGTCGAACATACGGTTTCACTAAGGATGTATAGGTACATACTCCCTCCATTTAGAAAAGGATATCACAGATTTATTTAGACTCATATCTATCTAGACGGCATTTTATTGTATATATAAATACATTGCTTGAAATTATTCTGGTCTTCAATTCGAAAAATATTATGGGTGTATATTTGTATGGTACGATCATCGTATGTCATGAATTTAAAACGTCATAATTATTATTTTAGTATTTTATATGTCAACCTTAACCTACTACATGAGGCAAGCGTCGTCTAATATGCAGGAATAGAAGGAAGCTACCTGCTTTATGCATAAGACGGTCAAGTTATAATATTCAATTAGCCTAGTCCACTTAGACGATCAATGAACTGCCGCCAAGCGAGCCAAGACTGCAGCTAAAAGTGTAGCCATGAAGATCTTCCCTATAGTGCAATGAAGAAAAGATTTAGTATATGGAAGCTGTAGCTTTGTGCATTTTAGACCTGAACCCGGAAAATGTGAAGCGCTGGTGCATATCATAACGTCAGCATGACGTCATTCATGTTCTAACCCAAACTTTATTTTTTTGTAAAACTTGTGAAATATTTTCTGAAAAATTGTGAAACATTGCCTACTGTTCTAAAAAATGTTCACAAATGTTCCACTACTTCAATTGTGTGTAATTCTCATTTCATATAGTTTCAATTAGTAGGTTTATGTTAAGAAAAAGATGCAAACTATCTCACCGGTCTCAAAGCAATATGGGTGGTGGACGTCCCACTGGTACATACCGACTCCTTCTAAAAAAAGTTTTCGTTTTAAACCACACTTAATGCTGCATTGAAGCTTTTGATGTCTCATGTTGAAGTTCTTCACCTTGTACGTCTTTAATATTCACCTAAAAGTTCTACTTGGGGCATAATATGTTGATCATATATGAAGATTGAGTTGCCAATATTTGGTGTCATAGAAGAATAAAAATAAATATTTATTTGTGTGAATAATTATTCAGTATCACTTTGAATGTCTAAAAACACAATTCCCCTCTACCTTGGGTAACAAATAAAGGTTCCACTTGCTTATGTCGTAGGTTTATGAATTCAAGCCAGAAAAGGTTGCCGAGAAGTTAAGGAAATCATTCATTTCATAACTTCATGTGGTTGTCAAACACGAATTGTGGATTCGGAATTTCAGTTTTGCCAAATGAAATGTCATGTCATTCATCCGTAAACACATCATTCCTTTTGCACACACCATCATATGTTATTTTTTTATTTAGAAGTGCGACATGCAATATATATGGGATACGGGTTCAACTAGTTGCAAAGTTTAGCTTCCGCAACATTGAATTTCTGAAAACACTATTCCCCACTAATGCTACCAAACAAGTTAAGGGAATCATTAATCGCTTCCGCAATACTGCAGGCAATCGTCCCGCTTCGGCCAACAAGGCTCATCCTTCATCGTTGCGCAGCAAAAGTGGGTGCAGCTACCAGGGCTATTTCTGTCGCAACTTTTCACTACACACAGCTTTGGTATATTGATCTTGTCGCCGCCTACACGCTCGTCCTCCAGGAGACGATGACCACCTGAGCTCCCCATCTGATCACCACCTATATACATGTGTAGATATCAAGCATATACGTCAGACTATATGCGACTAAAAAGGAGAAAAACAATCGGGAAGATATATACTAGATACATCTATATCGAGACAGATCTAAGACAACTAATTTGAAACGGATGGTAAAATATCTAAATTACCGTGCGAGGAGACCAGCGTGAGCGTGAGGCATCCAAAGAGCACAAGGAACAAAGTTGTCCATGCCTTGGCTTGCACTTGGCTGTTGAGCTTGTAGAACGCCATGATATGTATAGAATATTTTGATGGATGACGGACACAGAACTGATGTGCTCAATAGGGTCGAGCCTCTTTGCTATTTATAGATCAGCGGATGCATGTTGGTCTCAGAAATAGATCGACACATCTCGTCAGCAGGATAAGATAGGCGAATCATTGATTAAATTAATTACAGTAATTAATGCCAACTCACATATCGGATCCAAAAAAGATTAAACAATTAGAGCGTACCCTTTTAAATTCGGAGACAAATTGGCACGATTTGAATGTGGGCAACTAAAAAATCATATGAAAGTAAATAATATTGGCGTTGTATATTTTTGGAAAGGAGCATATATTAATATTATAGGATACCATTACACCAAGCCTTTGCAACGATGCATTGCCCTAGCGGCCACACGGATGCACACAGCCAAAAAAGAAAGAAAAATTACAAAAAAAAGTCCCGCTACAGTGACTCATTCATTAAAAACAACAGTACTATCATCACCAAGACATCACCAGAAATTCAGCTTCTCCAAAAACGACGTCTTCAAGAAGGGAACAGTGCACAAACACTGTCATCGCCCGATCAAAGATCTAGGTTTTCACCCTGAAGAAAGTACACTCTCTCAAAACAATACCTTCAACAAGGCCATTGCCAGACACAACCAATTAAGGCCAGACCCTGGGTTTCACCCTGAGAGGTAGGACCATGAACCTCTCCTGTGTAGTCGCCCCCACTTGCATGTCATTGCTCCAATTCACAAGTTACCTAGCCAATTCCTCATCACCACCCAGACTCGAACCACCATTGTCTGTCCTCGGATCTCGGTCTCCATGACTTTCTCCGTAAGCACCATAGAACGAGAACATGCCCCATGATAATAACAGCCAACAAAGCTTCGAAGCACACCCTCTGAAATCAAACGGTCAGAGTAAAACATGGATGCGAACGACCGAATTCAATCCTTCCAGCTAACTCACGGCATGACAACACTTATGGAGTTCGCCGGCGGAGCCTTCCGAAACATGACACAGAAATCAGATCAATGGAGACCAACATCCGGCAGATCATCGTCTTGGCTTGAGAGGGATCCAGGACCACCTCCTTTATTGAAACCGAGCCAGCAGCCCCCACGCCACCCGCCGGAAACTAGCAGGATCCGCCGCAAGACGGCAAGACCACCCGGCCGACCATTCCGACAGAGAAGGAGGCCACCACCACCATGCCGGGGGAATATGCCCCAAGCGCCCTAGTGTCGCGGACAAGGCCTGGGTCACCTGGGCGCCGACGTCGAGGCCAACGGACGTGATAGATCGCGGCTAGGCCCAGATCCCCAAAGCCGCTTGCCTCCATCTGGGCTGAGGATCACCGGCCGCCGCTCGCCGTAACACCACCGCCGAACTAGCTGAGATGGACGCCGCCGCCTTCCGCCAGATCGCGATCAGGGACGTCGCCGCCACGCCCCTAGGTCTTTGCCTGGCGACGATCCGGGCGACGACGGTGGGAAGGAGAGAACACGGGAGAGAGGGATCGGTGGCGGGAAGGGGAGGACGCCCGGCGTGGCGCCACTGCCCGGGTGCGGGAGGAGGAGTGGTGCCATCACCATATCTGAGGTCGCATTAGGCTCTTGATCCTTTCTTTTTTGGCATTAAACACTTTCCATATATACTCCCTCCATTTCAAAGTGTAAGATGTTTTATCATTTTTCTAGAACTCATAGTAAAAGATGTCTAGATACACGTGTTTTTTAAAAAAGTCTAAATCATCCTATATTGTGCAATGGAGGGAGTACATCTCATGGATCAGTGGTATAAACCAGATTTTATTATTGTTGAGAGTATCAATATTATGGTATCGATATCCCCAAACTATTATTATCATTATCGAGATGTTTCCTAGGTTTACATCCCCATGGTGTAGCCCCTTGTGATCCACTCTTAAGTTCTGCTAATACAGACCGACACATCGGACACGATAGAAATCTCATCAGCAAAGAACATGTGACATCTCGACTGTCTTCCAAATTCTACTTGATGTGGATACATCATTCCAAATGGAGGCTCAACTTTTTCTAATGTGGCGCCTCATCGGCATTGGACACAAATTGATCTCCGTTGTGTAATGTAAGACCACGTCTGAGCGGATGTTTTAGTCTCAACCACGGCGACCCTTGAGGCCACAATGTACATAGAGACTTCTATCTTTCCGTCCGCATCGAGGTTACATACTCTTGGCCCGTAAAGGGATTTTGTCCCAGTTTTGGAACCGAGACCGGAGAAGCGGGACTAAAGGTCCATGCACTAGTCCCGGCATAGTTACCAGCCGGGATCATCGGGCGTCCACATGGCCGCCGCTGCGCGTACGGGGTGCCCTTCTATTAGTCCCGGTTCTTATTAGAGACCAGAAAAATTGAGTCTCTGCCGTGGCAGTATTTTACGCACTTTCTTTGTCGCGGCAGAGAATTCTTCCTGTATCTTTTTATTTATTTCTTTTTTCATTTCAAATAATTTTCGAATATTTCTATGCTACCACATACCGTACAAGTTCGTGCATATATAATATAATTTGTATTAAGATTGTGCATACAAATATAACATGATAGTTACATTGAGATAACAATTACCGGGACTAGAGCCCGTCTATTCGATTACATGGTCGGGATCATTAGTGGTAGCGCCTATTCATACTGAATTTTCCGGCGTCATCTACTATCTCGTTCAACAAGAATCCTGCCAGTTTTTCCGAAATTCCGAGTACATGTTGCTCTGGTAGAAGCTGTTCCCGCATGCTCTCGAACTATATAAGAAAAGGAGATCAATATGAATATCAATCATGATAACAAAAAGTGATAATAATAAAATAATAGTGTGAATGTATTGCTTACATCGACTCTATAATCTTTGTGCTCAGTGCTAAACATGAAAATGAACTCGCAAACGTAGAATCCACATAGATTCGTCCCCGATGATTGCCTCGCGCACTTTACGAGAATAGAATTCAATCAAAATAATAATCTAGAATCATAATTATATTGAAACTAGAAGTAAAGAGAGATGCACGGACATATCACATAGTACTTACCGAGACCGGCTTAAACGTCAGCTTCTCACTAAAGAAACCTGTAACCACACTCTTGAAAAGGTTCTAAAACCTGCCCGGTAAAATAAATAAATGAATGAGTTATTTGTTACCTGATATCGCAGGAAATCAACGAAAGAGACCGATATAGCACGAAAATTACCTCTGGAGCATGTCCTGCATGTCCCTAAACTCTTCCAGGTGTCTATTTAATGGGTCCATGACATGAACTATTCCCTTATCAAGTTGAATGTTTAGTAGAATCCAGTGAAACCTGCACACGTTTATATATACATCAGTAACTCATCAATTAAACTTAACATCGAGTAAGAAAAAGTGAACGTGTACAACAGAATAAGACTCTCACTTGAAATTGTAAGTAAACAATATATGGTCACGGAAATTTTGTTCTATTAGAAACCTTAGAAGGTTATCCTGCATCTCCTCGGGTTTATTCGTTAGCGTCTTTATATATATTTTATCTGGGACAATGAATCCAACACTATAGAGTGACTTTCTTTTACATTCCTGGATCTTCATTCTGCATAATAATAGAATACAGAAGGATATAATGAGGATTATTACATGCAATGAACTGAACAACTGAACAACTGAAAAACTGAACAACTTATATGTAGACAATGAATTCAACAACTTACACACAATAGCAACTCATGAGCTATTTGTCGAGGGCGTCGAAATTGTATAACTAGAAGAGTTCTTCAAACTCAACACGGACCTCTTTGGCTTGAAAGTAGTACTCATGTGGGACTTTTGCCACGATCATTAGTCTACCCCCTTTACGGCTCTCAAGTACCATGTATGCAAACTCCGCATTTGTGTTGGCGGTTGTTGGAACCGCTCATAGCTGACCAGAGGAATCCCTGGGACATATCTACGGACTACATCATCCTTAGGTAACTTGTCATCTTGGGAACAAGCAATTCAGAAACACTCACACCCATAGAGGCTGCCAACTTCGCAACTTCTTCCATATCCTGCTGGGAAACGTCTTTGGATAACACCCTAAGGGGTGGGATCGACTGTTCGGCCTATTTCCCGAGCAAGGGAACGTCCCTTATTTTCCCGCTTGGATTGTTTGCACTTGGTTTGTTTGCACTTTTACCTGATTTTCTCATGCTTGTACTTTTAATTGATTTGCTCTTCTTCACTTTCTTCTGAAGTGTGCGTAGATAGTCATCTAGCTTATGGTGCAACTCATATTGCAATTTTGTGTTTAGAAAACCAGTTGCATACGCTTTTTTCTTCTTGGTGTATACATGGGCGGGCTCGGGTTTCTTCTTTTGAAAATGCACATCACATTGGGCCTGTACGGTCGCTGTGTTTTCCTTGTGAGTACGATCGTAAGGTCTGATTAGAAATTATTATGAGGTACTCTTGGAAGGGGCAACAATTGTAGTTTTGGACTGCTGCTTCGGTTATTACTCATCGAAGGGGCACACTTCCGCTTATTGTCCTTAGCGAGCGGCGAAGACGGCTGACCCTGCAGTCTTACCTATGACACAAGGCACGACATTGAGTAAGACTCAAAGTCCGGCTACGGCGGAAGAAAGAGAGATAATGGACAAAGACCCATATGCTTCAGCCATAGGCTCTATAATATACGCCACGCTATGTACAAGACCGGATGTGGCACATGCTATTAGTTTGACTAGTAGGTACCAATCAGATCTAGGTTCGGAACACTGGAAAGCGGTCAAGAATATCCTTAAGTACTTACGAAGAACTAAGGATATGTTTCTTGCAAGCAAGTGATTTGATCACTAGAATGTTATATCACGGGAACAAGAAAAGAGTGCATGACAGTAACGAGATCAAACTAGGTATAGAGATACCGATGATTGAATCTCGGACATGTAATATATCGTGAAACAAAGGGATTAATATACAAGCGTAAAAGGTTCCGACGATCGCAGGAAAGTCATCGTTGAATGTGTGGGAGTCGGTATGGATCTCCAGGTCCCGCTACTGATTATTGATCGGAGAAGGGTCTCGATCATGTCCGCATTATTCGCGAACCATAGGGTGACACACTTAAGGGACACTGACATCCAATTGGAGTAAAAGTTTCATGCCGGAAAGAATAACAAGCGCAGGAATTTATTTCTCACTAGATACCGAAATAAGTTTTCAGGTGAAATTACAGAAAGTGTTTTTGCATGTGAAATAGAATTCTAGCAAGGGGTTATATGTGAATGTTTGTCATTAAAGTAATTGACAAAATTCTGAATAAATAAAAAGAGTTTTATTTAATAAGAGCTTGCATTAAATTTGGTGGAAATTTTATAGCAAGTTTGAGTGGGATTTTGAGTGGAGGGAATTTAAAGGAATTTTGTGAGTGTTGTGTCCACCCACATGAATGAGGGGAGGGCAAGGGGGCAGCCCCATGTGTCGGCCACCCCCTTGGGGTTCCCCCTCTCCTATAAAAGGCACCCCTCTCCCTCTCTCTCACTCACACCTCCTCGTGAAGGATCTCTCTCCCCCTCTAGAATTTATCCCCCATGGTGTGAACACCCGGATTTTTAATCCCAGATGCCTGTTATGCCATACATCGCAATCCCAGGATTACCATTTTTGCAAGACATAACAGATTTGGATACCACAGTACTTCATCCATTACAAACCATACATAAGGTCTTACACAAATAAGGATCTCATGATCCAGTTCTTAATACAACTCAAGCAGCGGAATAACGTAATAATAACGGTAGTGTAGGCGAAGCTCCATCTTCGGAGTCACAGGCAATGCTGACGATGAGAGATGATCCTAGTTGTCGTAACCTTCCTAGGGTCCATCCTCCTGGTACTCCTCTTTATAGTCTGGTCACGGGAATAGCCAGGGAAAAAGCCATGAGTACTCTTTAAGTACTCGCAAACTAATACTAACAAGTGAAGGGGGTTTTTGTAGTAGGACACTAAGCTCTAGGGTTGTTTTGCAAAAAGCCAGATTTACCTCTACTAAGTTCAGAAACGAAGAAAGCTAGTTGAAGTTTTATAACACCTAAGTGGGAACTTGTATTTCATATCACAACTCTATTGTGGTCAAGTCAAAATCTCAATTTATTTCACAAGTCATTTTGAAAACATCTGACGGGGGAACAGTATGGCCACTCCAACTGTCCATAACCACGGACGTGGCTATTCGAATAGTTTGACACTCTGCAGAGATTGTACACTTTCACCACAACATTCGATACATCCGTCAGGAACAAATCCTGAATTCACCATACTCAGTATGCGGATAATCAATCCTAACCTTTCAATTACACGCCTTACTATAAGCACCTCTCCTGTGAGTTTGGCCTCCCAACCATGACCAACTGTCATCTTGGGTACTGCACAGGTGGACAATATTCACAAGGTAGCCTTAGCTCAGACCTTGGCCGTGAGGGAACTAATACGAAGGTATATAAGTTTCTAGTCAAGCCCTACCCAATTTTCTGGTATTGTGGTTGTACGGTAAAATTGGAATGGTATCGCATCCAGACAACCATCAGTTTTATAAAGAGCTAAGGCGCATGCCTCAAAATTTTCATCACCAAAATCATCTGGTGTTTGGAAACACATGTCAAAACATCTCAATAGAATGATCCATCATTCCAAGGTTTTCATAACCATTTTTCCACCAAGTATTCCCATCTAAAGTTGATCAAGTTTTATGCTTAGCACTAGCATCTACAAGTGTGGGTAAGTACTAATGAGGGATGGTAAACTAGTGGAGTTTTACTAAGTTCAATCTAATGCCTTAGGATGACATAAAGATTATCTAGCTTAGGCCAAGTTTTATGCTCTTTATGCAACCTTCAAATATCTTTCTCGAATCTACAAATTCACTTAAGTAATCTCTAAGTAATAGCTTTGATAAAGAAATAAAGTATAAAGCTTTTAAGTAAAACTAGGACTGGGTATCATCAAATGTATCTAACCAAGCATGCTTAGTGCATTGTATAGGTTATTTAACTCTCATAATTGCAAGTGTTAGCTTGCCTTGTGCAGATAAGTGGTTGAAGTTCTCCTCGGCTTCTTCTTCGTAGTATCCTCCTTCTTCCTCGTATCCTTGGTCGGTACTAGCGTCTATGAATAAATACGAGGTACACAATCACAAAACAACACTTAACTATTTTCAATCATCACACAAAAGGGTCCTATAGATGATCTAGCATCATCACTAACATCACAAGAATAAAACATTTGTCTTATTTATTTTATTTTTAGAAAAGTAATTTCTACTCATTGAAAAACTACTTAAGATTTAATATTCTCCAAACCAAACATGGGATCATGTTGACACATGTCATCACCACACATTTCAGTACATGGGAATGTGATTTAAAGTGGTGTCACAATTTAACAAGATTTAACCTTTTATTTTAAATAGAAATAAATGACTAGAAATGCCTATGTCTCATTCTTTTATTACTTGAACATTATTTCTGTAAGTAAACCCATATGTTTTTATATATTCTGAAAGGTATGATCAAATGTGATTTTTGAGAGTTGGAATCAACTCAAAAGATATTATGGTTTAAATTTGAAAAATGTTTGAATACAGAAAAGCTTCTGCCTTGTTATTTTTACCAAGATTGATCTATAGATCCAAATGATTTGAATCCAACGGGCTTGGATTCAGCATTTCCAGACCTTTCTAACAAAATTGGTTTCATTCAATTTGGTTCACTGAATTGAGCTGGGTTGATTTTTGAAACTAGGTACAGAACTGTGTTTGAATATAAATAGAAAAAGTTAAATTCAAATGACTTGGCTGCGCGGGAACTGCTAATGGGTCGGCCCAGTGTCACTCGGCGGCACGGGTCTCAACTGACAGGAGGGTTCCACCAGTCAGTGGCTCTTTAAACGCGAAGCGGTACAGGGCAACGTGGTGCGTTGGATCTAGTTCTAATCCAACAGCTCTGGTTCATCGTCCACATCGGGCAGCGCCGGCGAGACAGAACCCTAACGCGGCAGGTGGGGGTCGTCGGGGGCTCACCGGGGCTCAGGCGAGGGTCGGCGAGGCGGGCGAACGATGAAGTCGACGACGGCGAATCTCCTGGTACCGGCAGCTTCTCCTGGGGCGGCTCCAATCGCTGGCTTCCTCTTCTCCAGAGGCGGCGGGCTCCGGCCAAATTCCGGTGATGCGTTGCTCGCCTTGCTCCAGGAATAGGGTGGAACGATCAGTGAGGAGAGGGGAATAAGATGTGTGCTCAATTCGGTTGGGGGTGGCCTCTATTTATAGTGGCGAGAGGGGACCGACGGGCGCAAGCTAAGCTCGTCGTGGTCGATGGCACGGAGGGCTATCGGCGTGGGCGACGGTAGGGGGCGGTGTTGTGCTCCCTGGTGAAGCTCAACGATGTGGTGGCGAGGCGTGGGGCAGTGCTGATCGGTCGGAACGCTGTGGTGCTCTGAGCGTTCCCGACGGAAGTTTTTATGGCGCACAACGTGCGTGGTCCGCGCGACGGCGAACGGGCGTGTCTACGGGGTTGCTGGGACGGTGATGATCACGTATGCACGCGGCGAGGGCGGCGCGCGGTCTGTGGGTGTCTGTCGAGTGTGGCGCACGGAGCGCGCTCTCGGCATGGTTGCAGAGAAGGTTGGCATGGTCTGTGCGTGTGGTCCAGGGGCTGGCATCGCCATGCTGGGGCGAGGTGGCGGTGGGGTGCTGGCTTGCTCCCAGACATGTTGGCTAGGCTTGGTGCTTCTCCTAGCTCACTGTCGACATGTGGGTGGCAAGGTGAGGCTCGGCCTGCTCACCATTGATGACAATGGCCAGCTTACAGTGGTGCTAGAGATTAGTTTAGGTTGTTACATGATCTACTAAGGCTAGTGGTGTCCAGAGAGGGAACAAGTTAGGCCAGAATCACTGCACACTATAGTGTTTGTGATTTTGTTGATTTGAATATGCAAGGTGTTTGATGAAATGGCCGCATGAACTCAAGTTTTGAATTTTGAAAAGATTTTTGGTGGGTGTGCTAGGCATGTGCTGGTGAGTCTGTAGATGCTTGGGTTTTGAAAGTTGAGCTTGTTTGAGTGGTTTTTGATAAAGTGGGATTTTCCCATATGATATAGATTCAATTTTAAACTGTCATTTAAACTATGCATTTGAATGTTTCTGGATGATCACAAGGAGGGCCTTGATACTTTGTTATGAGTAATATCAAGGGGTGCAAAGATGAAGGGGTTCGTAGCATGGAAAACAAAAAAATTCTACCGCATGCACACAAACATGCCAAGATCTATCTACTAGATTGTAGCAACGAGTTGATAGAGGAACTCACCCTCGAAGATTCCAAAGCGGTTAACGAGAGCAGATTCTCGTGGGTGATGTAGTCGTACACTTGCCGATCTCAAGATCACGTAGACGATCCTTCCGGCGCTGCGTTCCGGCAGCGCTTCCGTAGTCGGTCACACGTTCGGTACTGGATGAAGACCTTCCTCTCCCTTGTTCCAGCAGGCATCGGAGGTTGTAGCACTCTCCTCGCGATTTCGGCAGCACGACGACGTGGTACCGGAAGTAGAGGGGAGATCTCGCAGGGCTTCGCCTTAAGCCGGAGCGAGTATGGTGGAGTATGAGAGAGGCCTTGGTGATCTACGGTTTAGAGGGAACCAAGGGGAGGTCTTGGTCGGCGGCTACGGTTTGGGGAAACCCTAACTCTTGCTACCGGTTTGGGGGAAACTCTAACAGTTAGAGGAGCTCTAGGCGGCGGCGACTTGGAGGAGGCCGGCGGCTAGGAGGCTAGGGTTTGGGGTGTAGGAGGTGTGTCTAGGAGGGGAGCCCTGCCCCTCCTTATATAGGTGGAGGGGGCCGCGCCAGGGGAGGGGAGTCCAAGGTGGGCCGGCGGTGGGAGGGGAGGAACTCCTCCCCAACTCGGTTTCCACCTCCCTCTCCACTTCCCAAAATAGCCGTTTGACTTTTCAAATTGGTGTTTGACTTTTCAAACTAGGATTTGATTAAACCCTTTATTTTGTTCAGCGATGACACCTAGTACACGACGCAATCATACCAACTTGATATAACACATTCATGTACCCTTCCCCTCCGGAGTGCCGGACATTCCGGAACCTTCTAGAACATTCCCGATGAAAACACCGGAACCATTCTCCAACCCCGAAACAGGACTTTTCTTATATGAATCTTATTCTCCGGACCATTCCGGATCTCATCGTGATATCCCGGATCCCATCCGAGACTCCGAACAACATTCGGTCTCTTACTCATCATTCCATAACTACTCAACAACATCGAATCCTTAAGTGTGTCTCCCTACGGTTCGTGAATTATGCGGACATAATCGAGACACTTCTCCGATCAATAACCAATAGAGGAATCTGGAAATTCATATGGCTCCCACATATTTCTACGATTACTTTGCGATCGAATGAACCACTTACATACGATACCAATTTCCCTTTGTCTCACGATAGTTTACTTATCCGAGGTTTTGATCGTCGGTATCTCTGCATACCTAATTCAACCTCGTTCTGATAAGTACTCTTTCTCGTTCCGTGATATGTGATCCCTTGTGAGCCAGTCACATGCTTGCAAGCTAATTGGATGACATTCCACCGAGAGGGCCCAGAGTATATCTATCCGTCATATGGATGGACAAATCCCACTCTTGATCCATGTGTCTCAACCCATACTTTCCGAACACTCAATGCCACCTTTATAGCCACCCAGTTACGGTGTGGTGTTTGATGTCATCAAAGCATCCTTCCGGTGATGGTGATAAGCATGATCTCATGGTCGAAGGAATTAGGTTACTATGTATCAGAAAGCTTATAGCAAATGAACTATATTAAATGACTTGATCTTTATGCTACGCTTAACTATAGGAGTATGTCCATCACATCATTCTCCTAATGATATGACCCTGTTGTTAATAACATCTCTATGTTCATGATCAGGAAACCATGATCATATATTAACCAACAAGCTAGTTTAACAAGAGGCTTTACTAGGGACTCTTTTATGTTTACAAATCACACAAGTATTAATGTTTCCGGTTAATACAATTATAGCATGGTATGTAAACATTTATCATAAGTATGAAGATATGATAATAACCACTTTATTATTGCCTCTTGGGCATATCTCCAACAGTCTCCCACTTGCACTAGAGTCAATAATCTAGTTTCAAACCTTTGTGTATTCAACACCTATGGCTTTCTGGTGTCGTATGTACACGATTGCTAGTGGTCAACTGATCTCCGGATCGACACTTCGGTCGTGTGTAATTGCATGTCTTTGCGTCTCTACGCATCACTCATTCTCTAATGAGATGGCTTTGTATAAATTTGGTCCTTTGGTGTGACCTTTAGTTCTTTGGGGTTAAAACATGTTGATAATATTGTCGTACAATATATCTTCATAGTATTATCCCTGCTGTGAACTACACTTAGTTTGATAACAAACTACTTGACACAAATGCCCTCTTTTGCTGCTATAACAGCAGTTATATACTTAGCCTTTTGTTGTAGTATCTGTCACAATGTATCAACTTTGGAACTCATCCAAATCCATTATGGAACTTACTTTCCATCATATTGTGCCACCCTTAGTTTAGATTGAGATAAACTTAATTTGTACTTTGTGACAAAACTAGTATCAATGTAATTCATTTACAATGAACTAACCATCTATTTGTCACTTCTACAAAATAATATATTCTTAGTTCTTTTACAAGATCATAAGAATATCTTTACTATCGTCCAATAATCATCTTATAAATCATTCTGGTATATGCTCATAACATTTAGAGCATAGGACATTTCTGGATTTGTACACATCACAGCATGATTGATATAAATACTCTTTGTGATTTCATACATCAGGTATCAATCTATACTTGAATCTTTGTTTCACTTATCAAGTGTCAATACACTGGAATATATCATCAATATTGAACTCATTCAATCCTTTCTGTGCGACAAGAACCTTTCTTGTAGTTTCTATATTGAACTCATTCAATATATCATCTATGTACTTTCGGCACAACCATATTAGCGTCTATTGATGCCAAATATTTGGGTTTTGCTTAAGTATTTCATCAAGATGAAATTCTTATCCCGTGTTAATAAAAGATACACTATTTCCAATCAACAATATGTCTTCCACATAATGTATTAGAAACATGTCTTAGCGCTCCCACTTAATTTCTTGCAAATGCAAGCATCTTCATCATCTCCAATGAAATTAAACTCTTTTAACAGTTTCATCATGGTGAAGATTCCAACTCCGTGATGCTTACTTTAACTATTGAAGTTTTGCATATGCTTTTAGCATTCTTTGAATTAACAAAACCCTTTGGACAGTGTCATGCACACGTCCTTGGTAACCATTCTATTAGAAGAACTTGTTTTGTTTATTCAACACATAACAAAATTATATGTCGTAGTTGCTACATTAATCCGTCTAGACTAAATATCGCTTAATGAAAGATCAGATCTTGTCATAGTCAACTCTTTGAACATTGTTGTGAACTCTTTCCCAACATGTCGACTATTTCATAGATGTGAAACATCCATGTCTATTTCTTTATATATCCAAATACGACAGTAAGGTCTTGTACCTTTCCAGAGGGTCTTTCAAGTTCAAAGCTTGATCTCTCGTATATGGAATTATCACGGATTTTATGGCTTCAAGCCATTTGACGGAGTCAGGGCCCATCATCGCTTCTTTGCATGTAGTAGGATCATTATTGTCAAATAATGATTTAACTTTCAAATCTTGGTATTTGATTGTTTACCCGACCTACTTGTTTTAATAGGAACTTAGATCTCCGTAACCACAACCTTTGAGGTACGTGAGCCATGAGCATTGTTGCTGCCTCTGGAACACTTTTCGGTGCTGCGCAACTTTGCACATATAGCTAAGGTTCTTTTAACCTTATCAAAGTTCTATTGTCCTCCCACTTAACCTTTCACGAAAAATTCCTTCTCTAAGAAACTTGACATTTTAAGCGACAAACATATTTGTCTCCGATGTTATGGAGGAACAGTTATTCGAAATAACATACAAAGACAGGTTCATCCGACTTTGGTTGCAAACATCTTTCTTATGCATAGCATACCAATGTTTAAGAAAGGACAACTTGGGTTTTACCCCAAACCATAACTTTATATGGTGTCAATTCAACGGATTATGATGGAGCTCTTTTCGATTGGAAAGCGGTAGTCTCTCAAGCTTTTAATCTTTAAAATATAATGACAGTTTTATGAATTACACCTTTGATCTTACCATGTCAAACAAGGTCTAATTACATATCTCGAACGCTCCATACTCTTATGGTGTTTCGGGACATACAAATCCACGGAACGATTCCTTAAATCTTAGGTATTATGCTAAACTTGTAACTCAAATATCTTCCTTTATGATCTTATCATAAACTATTTATATTCTTGTTACAATGATTTTGCACTTCATCTTGAAAGTCTTTGAACTTTTCAAATGTTTCATACTTCATCCTTATTAAGTAAATATTCATATATTCACTCAAATTTTCGGAGAAAGCATATGAAGTTGAAATCCATCGCTCTTGACTACACATAATGGACTTCGTACAACAATATGTACAACTTCCAGTAAGCTAGTCATTCGTTCCCTTTTGGCCTATGAACGAAGTTTTAATTATCTCTAGGAAAGTTTCACAAGCGTCATTTGATCAAAAATCAAAAGACTCCAAAATTCCATCCACATGGAGTTTCTTCATGTTTTCTTTCCAATATAATTTAAACGGCGATGTCACTTCCTAAGTGATTTTTTCAATCAATTTGTCTTTCGACATTTTTAGCACTAGTTTTATGGATGTGATTTCTCCAACGAGATTTGTGAATCATCCATCTTTTATGGATTATGGCAATTATTTGAACAACCCTTTTGTTCTCATAATACCTGATAAAACAAATCTTGAAGGCAAGCTTTGATGTTTAACAAGCAGCACAATAACCCTTTATTTGTTCTCGATGAACATCATCACATATTCTTTTGCTAGTTACTTAGGCCATTGTAGTTCATGAATTGTGTTGTTTTGTATGACGATTCACACCAACAAATTCAGTATCAAATACTTAAGAACCACATTGTTTAATAAGCAAAGAATATATCCATAACATGTATATCATCTATATACTTAAACTGAACAATTCTAGTCTTTTCTTTTCTGCCATATATTTATGAGATTCTCTTTCAGTATTTCCTTTTCTGTTTGAAAGAATCTATCAACATCAATAGTGGAGCCATATACATGACACATAGTCCAAAGCATGTATAGTAAAATACCAATGTCTTTGGACTTGCACTTTGAAGTAGTTCACCATCATCAAATGTTTGGTGTTCTTTCAAATTCCTTTCTTTAGTAATCTCTTGGTGTAGTAAACATTTTACCTACATCAAATATTCACCCTTATCATGGAATCATCCATGATCAAGCTACTTTTAGCTTATAACGGTGAATCACGAGTATAATGTTGCTCTCCAAAACCTTTTGGAGGATTAGGACAACTAGTGTCTTCAACCTTTTGCAAATTCTCATCAAATATGAGAACATGACTTTTGTCATATTATACTCTATCATGTTGCAACCAAAACTTTGTTTCAGATATCACAATATCTTCCACACATCATGGTTTCTAAAACAACTCTTTCAGAACCTAGATAACCTTGATATTAAGACAATTCTTTGAATATCAAGAATCAAGGAGACAAACATGATACTCATACACTAACTCTTGGAATTGTCACTCTCGATTTTAATACCAATTATTAAACTTCATGGAGTAACCGAACTTACTGAAAGTTTGCAATAGGACTTTTAAACTTTAGATTAACACTTCAAAACAATACAATACCAGTTCGTAAAGTAACTAACCAGAATTCTATAGTTTTGTCATCTCAATTATAACTAAGCGCAAGGTGGTAAACGGATGCCAATGACTACAACA
Source organism: Avena insularis (assembly GCA_023614405.1). Classification (NCBI taxonomy): domain Eukaryota; kingdom Viridiplantae; phylum Streptophyta; class Magnoliopsida; order Poales; family Poaceae; genus Avena; species Avena insularis. The sequence continues at coordinate 87,485,928 of CM042695.1, forward strand.
ACTATGCAAATTCACTTAGATTTAATTTATGATAAATAGTGTTCAACTTTTAATCATATTGCCGTTGAACTCCCACTCAAAACAATATCCCTCACATTGTTTTAGTGATCACACGAACCAAATCCACCACATCAAAACCGATCATCACGAGAGTTGATGTAGCTTCAATGGCGAACAATCAACATGTTCATTATATCTACTATATGACTCATGCTTTACCTTTCGGTGATCCGTGTTCCGAGACCATGTCTGTACATGCTAGGCTCGTCAAGATCAAACCTTAGCTTCCGCATGAGCAAATCTGGCTTGCTCACTTGTATACACTTGCAGAATCTAACACACCCGATCATCACGTGGTGCTTTGAAACAACGAGCTTTAGCAACGGTGCTTACTAAGGATGAACACTTTAAAACTTAAAATTGTGTGCTTGAGGGATCATCTTATAATGCTACCGTCGTTAACTAAGCAATACAAGATGCATAAAGGATTAACATCACATGCAATTCATAATATGTGATATGATATGGCCTTTCTTCTTTGTGCTTCCGATCTCCATCTTCAAGCACGAACATGATCTCCATCATCACCGACATTGCATCAAGGTCAATGACGCCGCTCCATGGTTGTCGTCCACCAGCTTAAACTATTACAACTAATTTGAATAGACACGCGGGTCTTAACAGAATTTAAAGACAACCATATGGCTCCTGCCGGTTGCCAACTTACAATAAGGAACATTGCATACATCAAATATAATCACAATCATGGCCATATCACATCACAACACACCCCTGCAAAACAAAGTTAGACGCCTCTACTTTCTTTGCATATTTTACGTGGTTTGGGGCTTTCAATAAGTGTCATTCTAACTTACGAACAAGAACCACAACATTGATACTAGTATTGTCAATCACCCGTTGTAAATTGGATCTTAACTATGCTGGGAGAAACAGGCACCCGCAAAGCCACTTTATGCAATACAAGTTGCATGTCAAGCGTGGAGCAAGTCTCATGAACGATGTCATGTAAGGTTAGCCCGGGCCGCTTCATCCCAACATCCCGCAAGATGCAAAGTACACAAGAAGCAATCGACAATAAAAGCATCAATGCCCACAATGACCATTGTGTTCTACTCGTGCAACAGATCTACATATAGACAAGGCTCTGATACCACTGAAGGGGTTCGTAGCATGGAAAACAAAAAAATTCTACCGCATGCACACAAACAAGCCAAGATCTATCTACTAGATTGTAGCAACGAGTTGATAGAGGAACTCACTCTCGAAGATTCCAAAGCGGTTAACGAGAGCAGATTCTCGTGGGTGATGTAGTCGTACACTTGCCGATCTCAAGATCATGTAGACGATCCTTCCGGCGCTGCGTTCCGGCAGCGCTTCCATCGGTCACACGTTCGATCGGATGAAGACCTTCCTCTCCCTTGTTCCAGCGAGCGGAGGTTGTAGCACTCTCCTCGCGATTCGGCTGACCTGACGTGGTACCGGAAGTAGAGGGGAGATCTCGCAGGGCTTCGCCTTAAGCCGGAGCGAGTATGGTGGAGTATGAGAGAGGCCTTGGTGATCTACGGTTTAGAGGGAACCAAGGGGAGGTCTTGGTCGGCGGCTACGGTTTGGGGAAACCTTAACTCGCCGAGTTAGAGGAGCTCTAGGCGGCGGCGACTTGGAGGAGGCTGGCGGCTAGGAGGCTAGGGTTTGGGGTGTAGGAGGTGTGTCTAGGAGGGGAGCCCTGCCCCTCCTTATATAGGTGGAGGGGGCCGCGCCAGGGGACGGGAGTCCCTCCCCAACTCGGCTTCAAGGTGGGCCGGCGGTGGGAGGGGAGGAACTCCTCCCCAACTCGATTTCCGCCTCCCTCTCCACTTCCCAAAATAGCCGTTTGACTTTTCAAATTGGCGTTTGACTTTTCAAACTAGGATTTGATTAAACCCTTTATTTTGTTCAGCGATGACACCTAGTACACGACGCAATCATACCAACTTGATATAACACATTCATGTACCCTTCCCCTCCGGAGTGTCGGACATTCCGGAACCTTCTAGAACATTCCCGATGAAAACACCGGAACCATTCTCCAACCCCGAAACAGGACTTTTCTTATATGAATCTTATTCTCCGGACCATTCCGGATCTCCTCGTGATATCCCGGATCCCATCCGAGACTCCGAACAACATTCGGTCTCTTACTCATCATTCCATAACTACTCAACAACATCGAATCCTTAAGTGTGTCTCCCTACGGTTCGTGAATTATGCGGACATAATCGAGACACTTCTCCGATCAATAACCAATAGAGGAATCTGGAAATTCATATGGCTCCCACATATTTCTACGATTACTTTGCGATCGAATGAACCACTTACATACGATACCAATTTCCCTTTGTCTCACGATAGTTTACTTATCCGAGGTTTTGATCGTCGGTATCTCTGCATACCTAGTTCAACCTCGTTACCGATAAGTACTCTTTTCTCGTTCCCGTGATATGTGATCCCTTGTGAGCCAGTCACATGCTTGCAAGCTAATTGGATGACATTCCACCTAGAGGGCCCAGAGTATATCTATCCGTCATATGGATGGACAAATCCCACTCTTGATCCATGTGTCTCAACCCATACTTTCCGAACACTCAATGCCACCTTTATAGCCACCCAGTTACGGTGTGGTGTTTGATGTCATCAAAGCATCCTTCCGGTGATGGTGATAAGCATGATCTCATGGTCGAAGGAATTAGGTTACTATGTATCAGAAAGCTTATAGCAAATGAACTATATTAAATGACTTGATCTTTATGCTACGCTTAACTATAGGAGTATGTCCATCACATCATTCTCCTAATGATATGACCCTGTTGTTAATAACATCTCTATGTTCATGATCAGGAAACCATGATCATATATTAACCAACAAGCTAGTTTAACAAGAGGCTTTACTAGGGACTCTTTTATGTTTACAAATCACACAAGTATTAATGTTTCCGGTTAATACAATTATAGCATGGTATGTAAACATTTATCATAAGTATGAAGATATGATAATAACCACTTTATTATTGCCTCTTGGGCATATCTCCAACAAAGATCCAAACAAGTTTCTGTTAAGTTCTGAAAGTTAGAGATAGCCAAAGTAGGCATGAGAGTTAATTTGGCAAAAGTGACCATTCACTTAATTTGTTTGTTTTGATTTATTTGTCTTTGGGAAAAGTTTGGGAAATGTTTAGATGATGTTTATTTCACCTAAGAATCATTTTACAAGCAAAGAAACACACAAGCAAGGTAATTCAAAAGAATTCAAATTGGAATGCATACACACATGCATGCTTTCATATTTTTATTTAGAAAAGTTTTTGTTAACCCTAATTTTGATGATTAGAGTTTAATGATTCTAGTTCAATATTTTTGGGATGTTACACATGGTCTCGGACTAGCAAGATACATGTTCCCGGTGGCTATTCAGCAAGAAAGGGTTGTGCTTCCACTGCATCGCTAGAGCGAGGAGGCGGAGGTTGCTCGGTGTCTTGTACGTGTGTGCGAGCACGGATGCGCTGCTGCTTTGCGGCGCTAGGACTTCCTCTCGATCTTGAGATCGGCAAGAGATCGTCTATATCAACCACGAGTTCAACTCGTTAAGCTTTGTCGGTCTTCAAGGGTATGTTCTCTATGGATATACATCCGCCCGTTATTTGTATCTAGTAGATAGATCTTGGTACATAGTTCCCATCGTAGGATTTTTTTTGTTTTCTATGATGTGAACCCTTCAATAACTAGGGCCAAGGCCTCATACTTGTCCTCCACATTCTTCATTCCCGAGGACCTTTGTCAGCAAGTCTTTCTCTCTATCGGGACAGAACATTGTTTTCCCCTCTTTAATATCTATCACAACTTTCTGCCATGTCTCCCTGGGTATTCTAATCCCATCACTGCAAACGAGGTCCCCTGTAATCTCGTCATACTCATTCCCATGCCTAAGGAACCAATTTCTTGCCCTCAAATCCCATTCTTCACCTATTGGTTTTGGAGTGATCCCTTTAGCAAGAAGCTCTTTCTCTTTTTCATCCCACTTTGGCATGGCATTCGAGTAGCCCCCTGGCCTCAGGCGATGGTAATATTTCTTTTTCGCGGCATTTATCTTGTTTTTTCTGACATTTTCTTAGCAGGTTCTAACTTCTTGTACTTCACAAATACATCCCAGTAAGGCTGCTGCTTCACTAGATAGCCTTCAAATTTTGTAGGAGTCTTCTCCTTCTGATACTTTTGCCATAATGCTTTCTTCCATTTCTTGAATAGTTCAGCCATCTTCTAAGAGTCCACCGCTTGACTTTCTTTCTCAATGTAGCTGTGTCGGCATCATCCTCATATTCTAGCAGGGTGAAATGTGCCATGAGGTCATTCCAAAGACCCTATTTGTACCTGTCAGCGACATACTCACTCCCTTCCGCCCCTTTGGTCTTATTCCACTCTCGGACGGTCATCGGGATGCGATCCCTAACCATAACTCCGCATTGTTGTACAAATATATTTTTAGCATTTTCGGGTTCCACCGGTTTGCCCTGTGGTGATACCGTCGTAATTGTATAACGTGTAGATGCGTCCAACTTTTTGGCCAGGCCTCGTTTCGAATATTTTTTGCTCGATGTGGAGGCCTAAGAGAAGAAACATTCGTCAATTTATATATACAACTCAATTAATGTATCTGTGATCACCGGAATTTCATATATATACCTCACTAGACTTCGTTAAGGGTCCAGCGGAGCCATCGGCTTCTCCATCATCGGAGCCGTCGGCTTCTCCCTTAGTTTGGTCGACCTTCTCACCATCAATGGAGGGGTTCAGATAAATCAACGAAGATTCGGGTGGATGAACATGGGGGCGTCGTTGATCATATCCTCGAGAATTTCTTCCCGTGCTAGATCTCTCTGGAGTGGATCCATAGTTTTTTGCAAAATGCACACAATATCATTTTTCATACAGTATTTCTACAATAGTACTAAACAATAGCAAAATTCTAGTGATGCACCCATAACCCTAACTCCAATCGCCCGCGAGCACCACCACCCTAACCCTAAGTCCGGTCGTCCGCGAGCACCACCACCCTAACCCTAACTCGGGGCCTCGCGAGCACCACCACCCTAACCCTAACTTCGGTCACCCGCGAGCACCACCACCCTAGCCCTAAGTCCGGTCATCTGTGAGCACCACCACCCTAACCCTAACTCCGGGGGCCTGTGAGCACCAGCACCCTAACCCTAACTTCGGTCGCCCGCGAGCAGCACCACCCTAGCCCTAATTCCGGTCATCCGCGAACACCACCACCCTAACCCTAACTTCGGGGGCCCGTGAGCACCACCACCGCCCTAACCCTAACTCCGGCTTGCCCTGAGCACCACCACCACCCTAACCCTAACTCCGCTCGCCAGCGAGCACCACCACCCTAACCCTAATTCTGGTCGCCCTTGAGCACCACCTTCCTAACCCTAACTCCGGTCGCCCACGAGCACTGCTATATATTACACTAGAGAATATATTACACTATATTATATAAATATTATTAAATCTAATAAAACTTACAATATTATATTACACTAAAAAATAAACTAAAAATATACAATAAAATATTATATATATTATAGAAAATTAGGTGTACTAAAAATATTACACTAAAAGTATTATATTACAATATAATATATTACACCTCATACCCTAAAAATCTTACAATATTATATTACACTAAAAAATACACTATATATTACACTATACACTATATATTATATTTTTATACACTATATATTACACTAAAAAATAAACTATATATTACAATAAAAATATATAAAAACTAAAAAAATACACTATATATTGCACTATATATACACAATATTTACTGCACTATATAGTAATAACAACATATAAAAATACTAAAAAGGGGGGCGTGGCATACAGCCGCCTGCCTGTTTCGCCACTTGATGGCCGGCACCGCCAGGCACTGCCTCCACCGATGTCGCGGCCAGACGTGCAAAGAAAGGGAGGGGGAGGGCGCCACACCTAGCCCGGGACGGATGCACGTGCGGTGGCGGTTGGGGGTGGTGGCGGCCAGAGAGGGGGACGAGACGCACGTGGTAGCGGCGGGAGAAGCAGCTTCGGGTAGCCTGCTGGCGTCCTGTGTCGTCGTCCTCGTGCGGAAGATGGAGAATTTGGGAGGAAAGTAGGGGCGTGTGGTCGCGGCGGAATATATAGGGACGGGGACCTTTAGTCCCGGTCCGTGGCACGAGCCGGGACTAAAGGTATGGCTTTAGTCCCAGGTCGTGCCACGAACCGGGACTAAAGAGTTTTCGGCACCAGCCCACAAGGTGTTCCTTTTTTAAAATCTTTGACTACAAACTCTATTTCCCACCTTGTTGCATAAATACAAATCCTTCTTTTAACTTTCAAATATATTCGAATTTGAATAAATGTTTAATATGAAATATGTTTTTTGTATATGAATTAAAATGTAAATTCAAATCTTTTCAGAACTGATTCTAAATAGTCAAACCTATGACATTTGACCATATTTGAGATAATTTGTATTAAAAATTGTTTTAAATTCATAATTCCAAAATAATATATGTTTTTAAATCATAAAAATATCAGGAATATGAATATGCTATTTAAAATATCATTTGAGCAATTTAAAATTTCTAAATAATTTAAATGCTAATTTCTCGCCATTTTCCCACCGCTTCCCACCAAGTTTTCCCGTCCTTTCCCTTTGTCCGGAGCTTTTAGTCCCGGTTGTAACCACTAACCGGAACTAAAGATATTTCTCGCTATTTCTCACCGCTTCTCCCCATGTTTTCCCTCCCTTTCCATCTATATATAGGCCAATCGCGTCATGGCTATACATACATCCACACCTTTCTCTCTCTCACAACAATGGAAAGTGCATACTGGGCCATTCTGACCCTCGAGGAGACCGAGGCGCTGTGCGCCTCCAGCTACCATGCTCGCCGTGCTATCGGACGCCCGCCGACTGTATGCTGAGCGCTGGAGGGGTTCCTGTCCCTCCTGTTCCTCAAGGTCCCACCCGCTAGGCGGTCATCACGAACCACTTGTACCACAAGCTCACGCCGGAGCAACGGATGGATCCGCATTAGGATTCTGACAACTACGACACCAGAAATGCCTTATTTTCTAAACGGCGAGAAAGGGAGCTCACCATGAAACGAGGGTGACGGCCCTCCCATGGTGAACTACAACGAAGCCGGTCGCCGTCTGTGGTGGGCGAACCAGGCTATCATCAGCGTGATGCGCTACATCGCGCAGGAAGATCATCCTCACCTGAGGTGCCCACACCCGCCGCAGAGCCATATGAAGGGTGGCGGTGGTGAAGACCGCGAGCATAGTGGGATCATCATCTGAGAGACCCCTCCCTCACGAGTCGTGAATCCGAGGCAGGAGTGGCAGGTTCCCTCGGAATATGCTATGGCGAGACTAAGGATCTAGCCGCGTGCACCTAGAGACGATGACGATGAAGAAGACGAAGATGACCCTGAAGCTATGTACTATAGGGCTAGATATGAGCATTACTAAAGGGGGGGCATTTAGTCCCGATTCCGTATTCTTTATTTTTAATATCAACAAATGTCTTGTGTGTTTGTCCTAGTTTGTGGCTGGACCGTTTGTGATACTGTGACATATTGTGCATGCATGTGCATCTTGGGATGGCGAACAATGTTGCAGGAGGAAGTTTTCCTTTTCATCCATCAGAAAATCCATTTTCCATTTTTCATGCGTGAAAAACGGGGCGTTTTGTGAAGCAACCACCAAAATGCTGTTTCAAAATGCTACCACCCCATTTTTCAAAACTACTAGAACACCTTACATGGAATATATTCCAACAGGGATATCTTTAACCTTTTCGTACTTCCCGGGTGAAAAAGACAAATGTCTGCCAAATCGTTAGGAAGTGGGTCTGGTTTGAACTAGAGGTACATGATCTTACACTTATGATTTTTTGAAAAAAATCATTTTTAGACTCACAATATGATGTTTCTTCAGAGATCCAATGCAAGTTTAAATCAGGCTCATTCCCTATCTTCATGCCCACCGTTTTGACCATAGTTTTAAACGGAAAATATTTGAAAGGGCATAAGAAATTTAAAAATGGTCCTAACAATGTAAACCTTCGAGTGGTGTCATATTATGTGACATAGTTACAAGGAAAAATACCAAACTTAGTATATTGATTATGTCTCAAAAAAACCTTCACAAAATGACCTGTCATGTTCGAGGTTTCATGGCTTTTGGTTGAAATGACGAATGTTATGTGCAGAATCGCGACATAGTTTGTGATATTGTGCCCATATTGTGCATGCATGTGCATCTTGGGGTGGTGAACAATATTGCCAGAGGAAGTTTTCCTTTTCGTCCATCAGAAAAGCTATTTCCATTTTACGAGCGCGAAAAAACGGGGCGTTTTGTGAAGCAACCACCAAAACGTTGTTTTAAAATGCTACAAACCCATTTTTCAAAAATACTAGAGCACCTTAGATGGAAGATCTACCAACAGGGATATCTCAAACCTTTCGGTACTTCCCAGGTGAAAAAGACAAATATCTACTGAATCGGTAGGAAATTGGTTCGGTTTGAACTATAGGTACATGATCCAACGCTCATGATTTTTGAAAAAATCACTTTTAAACTCACAATATGATGTTTCTTCAGAGATCCAATGCAAGTTTTAAAGAGGCACATCCCCTATCTTCATGCCCGCCGTTTTGACCATAGTTTCAAGCGGGAAATATTTGAAACGGGCATAAGAAATTTAAAAACGGTTCGAACAATGTAAATCCTTCGCTGGTGTCATATTATGTGACATAGTTGCAAGGAAAAATACCTTCACAATGGCTAGTCGAACATTTTCTAGTAGGATTCCCCTCAATGCAACCAGAAGCAATTGCGTCATAAGCACGTGGAAGTCATGAGACTTTAGGCTTTGGAATTTTTTCTCTTTCATATTTACTATTCTCTTTATATTCGACGAGAAGCCAGACAGGACCTTGATACTGAAAAAGACTTTAAAAAAAGATTTCCTTCTCTTGTTTGGTAAGAGCGTAGCTGGCAGGCACTTGAAACTGCCATGGATGCATGTTGTCTCGTCCTTTATAATGTTGCTGGTCCTCTTGTGCTGCCAGGGTATCTTTTGACTTCCCATATAAGCCCAGGAAGCCTAAAATATTCACGCAAAGATTCTTCGTCAGGTGCATCACCTCTATTGCAGAGCGAACCTCATGGACTTTCCAATAGAGTAGCTCCCAAAATATAGATTTCTTCTTCCATATGGGTGAGTGTCTCTCGGCGTCTTTCAAAACAGGTTTTCCTCCAAGACCCTTTCCAAAGATTATATTAAATCCTTGACCATACCAAATACATCAGCACTAGTACGAGGTACAGGCTTCGTCCGAGTTTTTGCATTGCCACCGAAATGCTTTCCTTTTTTCCTTAAGGGATGCCTGGACGGAAGAAAACGACGATTGTATGGGTACACAATCTTCCTATATTTTTCCATACATATAATTTCAGTCTCATCTAAATAGTGCGTTCATGCATTGTATCCCTTGTTCGTCTGTCCTAAAATATTACTAAGAGCAGGCCAATCATTGATGGTTACGAACAGCAACGCTCGTAGGTCAAATTCCTGCTGTTTGTGCTCATCCCACACACATACACCTGGTTTGGCCCATAACTGTAAAAGTTTATCAACTAATGTCCTTAGATACACATCAAGATCGTTGTCCGGTTGCTTCGCGCCTTGGATGAGAACTGGCATCATAATAAACTTCCGCTTCATGCATAACCAAGGATGAAGTTTGTAGATACATAGAGTCACGGACTAGGTGCTGTGACTGCAGCTCTGCTCCCCAAAAGAATGCATGCCATTTGTACTTAGACGAAACCATAAGTTCCTTGCGTCACCAGCAAAGTCCGGAAAGTTTCTCTCGATTTTTCTCCACTGCCGACCATCAGCCGCGTGCCTCAACATCCCGTCTTTCTTACGATATTCCATGTTCCATCGCAACAACTTTGCATGTTCTTTGTTTCTGAACAAACGTTTCAACTGTGGTATTATAGGAGCATACCACATAACCTTGGCAGGAACCCTCTTCCTGGGTCGCTCGCCCTCAACATCGCCAGGGTCATATTTTCTGCTCTTATACCGCAATGCAGTGTATACCGGGCATTTATCCATATTCTCGTACTTCTTACCGCGGTAGAGGATGCAGTTATTAGGGCATGCATGTATGTTCTGCATGTCTAATCCTAGAGGGCAGACGAGCTTCTTTGCTAAGTACGTACTTTCAGGCAATTCGTTATTTCTTGGAAGAAATTTGTTGATTAGTACCAGCAACTTTTCGAATCCCGAGTCAGTCACACTGATCTGTGCCTTCCACTTCAGCAATTCCAGCGTACTACCCAGCTTCTTCTGGCCATCTTCACAAGTTGGGTACAACAATTTGTTGTGGTCCTATAACATCTGCTCGAACTGCAACCTCTCCTTTTCTGTGTCGCATCCTCGCTTTGCATCAGAAATGACCCGACCAAGATCATCAGTGGGCTCATCTGGTGCCCGTTCTTCACCTCCTTCTTCTTCACTGTCTTCCATTGCGGTATCAGCGTATTCAAGGAACATAGATCAGTATTTTTCATCATCGTTCTCTTCTTGATCGTCATCTTCCATCATAACCCCTCTTTCTCCATACTTGGTCCAAACATTATAGCCGAACATGAAACCAGACCGAAGCATGTGGCGCTGAATGACTCTTGAGGAGGTGTGAGCCTGCTCATTCTGACAATCAACACATGGACAACATATAAAACCATGTCGCCGCTTGTTTGCCTCAGCCACAAGGCGAAAAGAACGCACGCCTTATCTGTAAGCGTCAGAGCGTCAGTCACCGTACATCCATAGATGGCTCATCTGCATCATACAACAATATATATCAAACGCAATCATGATGCTAAAATTAGGACCACGCGTTCTAATAAACGAGAAAATAGTTGCTATCCTTTTAGGACACTTGGAAACACAGAGGAGAAAGCTTAAGTGTGTCTCGGACACCTCATATCATGTTTGTATTGTGTGAACTAAAATGGCATCGCGCTCATAGACAATTCATCGAGCACCTCTAGTGCATAAGAGAAAAAACCAAACACAAACTATGCCACACCTTTGTCCCGGTTTGTATATAGGGCCAGCCCATTTATCCCGGTTTGAGACACAAACTGGGACTAACAGGTGTGCTAGGGCCGCGCAACAAGGACCAGACCCATTAGTCTCGGTTTGTGTCTCAAACCGGGACTAGTGGTCTCTTATGGGCTGGGACAAATGATTTTGGGGTTTCGGGCCGTCCGGTTTGGCCTATTAGTCTCGGCCCAGGCCATGGCCTAGACTTATGGCCCGAACCAAAGGCCATTTTTCTACTAGTGATAGCTCACTAGTGTCTATTTGTTGTTTTATTCATGCAATGTTTCAAAAAAAATTCATAGAAAACATATTCACACAATATTTTGAAGACAATACTTTCATCTCGAATGTATAAAATATCGGACATAAAGATCAAATTCATTGCATTTATAACATGTTGCTAACACAACTCTTAGCTTCACACCGTCGACATACATAACTCTAGTTCACGATCCATATAAACATACATGACTATATTTCACCATTCATGTCAATAATCTAAGTAACATTTCAACAAATCTAATGTGATGCCATCTGCACTAACAAGTGGGAACCAGTCACCCCTCCAGGCGACCAGGGGGTAAACCCTAGATTTTCTCCACCACCTCCCTCCCCTCCTCTCTCCCTCCTCGCCACTCCTGGGGGTTGCCAACGGTGAATCCCGGGCACCGATGAAGGGAGGAGCAAGGTATTTTTTGGTTGTTTTAAGGCCCTTCCATGGAACACAAGAGGAGGAGGTGATGGTGTTGTGTGGGGGTTGGCAGCAATGGGCTACAAGTTGTGGAGGCAGATCCATGGCCAGTGCACCGGGATATTCTCCCCACCGGCAGTGGCCTCTTCTCTAGGCAGATCGAAGGAGGTTGGTCCGGGGGCAGTCTTCATGTCTTCCTTCAAACGTGTGTCGTCAGTATGTGGCAGCTCCAGATCGAGGCGTGGGGTAGGACCTATGGCCCTCAGTACCAAATTGTTAGCGGCTACTGGTATCGATGGAAATTGATAGACGTTTTCTCTGGGAAATTGCTCCGGCAGCGGTGATAGAGTTCGATCTAGAATATTTGGTGTTTACAAGCAATGGCCACCGCCGTCATCCAAGCCACTTTGCCCAACTACACTAGCCTCTACTTATACTAACCCACGAGCCACTCGTTCGGATCGTATCTTGTCGACGGCTTCCGTGTCCTGGGCTGGGCCGCATCTCTCTTGGGCTGGGATTTAGTTGCCTTTGATGCCTTCTTATCGAGAGTATCACGAGTCGTGCATTTGACCTATTCTGGAGATTCCATGTGACCATTGTGCAGCTGAACATCCTAGACCTCATCCTGACGTGCCTTTCCAAACAGTTCTACGAAGTGCGTCGAACTTATGGTTTGTGCTAAGGATGTATAGGTATATACTCCCTCCGTTTGGAAAAGGATATCACAAATTTATTTAGATTCATATCTATCGTCGTATGTCATGAATTTAAAACATCGTAATTATTATTTTAGTATACTTTATATGTCAACCTTGACCTACTACATGAGGCAAGCGTCGTGTAATATGCATGAATAGAAGGAAGCTACCTGCTTAAGACGGTCTAGTTATGAGATTCAATTAGCCTAGTCCATTTAAAGGATCAATGAACTGCAGCCAAGCGAGCCAGGACTATAGCTAAGAGTGCAGCCATGAAGATCTTCCCTGTAGTGCAATGAAGCAAATATTTAGTATATGGAACCTGTAGCTTCGTGCATTTTAGACCTGAACCTGGGGAATGTAAAGCGTTGGTACATATGTCAGCATGACGTCATCCATGTGCTGACCTAAACTTTAATTTTTTTTGTGAAACTTGTGAAATATTTCTAAAAATTGTGAAACATTGCCTACTATTCTAAAAAAGGTTCACAAATGTTTCACTACTTCAATCGTGTTTTAATGTTATTTCATATAGTTTCAATTATGTTTCAATCAGTAGGTTTATGTTAAGCAAAAAGGCAAACTATCTCACCAGTCGCGAAGCAATATGGGTGGTGGACGTCCCACCGATACATACTGGCTCCTTCTAAAAAGAGTTTTCGTTTTAGACTTCACTTAAAGCTGCTTTGAAGCTTTTGATGTCTCATGTTGAAGTTCTTCTTCTTGTACTTTTTTTAATGTGCAGCTACAAGTTCCTTCTACTTGTGGAATAGTAATATGTTGATCATATATGAAGATTGAGTTGCCAATATTTTGTGTTATAAAATCATAATAAGTATTATTTATTTGTGTGATTAAATATTTAGTATTACACTTTGAATTTCTGAAAACACTATTCTCCTCTACCTTGGGTAACCAATGAAGGATCCACTTGCTTATGTTGTAGGTTTATGAATTCAAGCCAAAAAAGGCTGCCGAGAAGTTAAGGAAATCATTCATTTCATAACACCATGTGGTTGGCAATGGCAAACACGAATTGTGGATTTAGAATTTAAATTTTTTCAAATGAAATGCCATGTCATTCATTTGTAAACACATCATTCTTTTTGCACACACCATCATATGTTATTTTCTTTTAGAAGTGCGACATGCAATATATATGGGATACGGGTACAACTAGTTGCGAAGTTTAGCTTCCACAACTTTGAATTTCTGAAAATACTATTCCCCACTAATGCTACCAAACAAGTTAAGGGAATCATTAATCGCCTCTGCAATATTGGATGCAATCGTCCTGCTTCGGTTAGCAAGGGTGCACGTATATCTGTGATATTACCGCCACAACTTTTCACTGTGCACAGCTTTGGTATGTAGATCTTGTCGTTGCGTGCACGCTCGTCTTCCAGGAGACGACGACCACCTGAGCTCCCCATCTGATCACCACCTACATAGACGGGCAGATAGCAAGCGTATATGTCAGACTATATCCGAGTAAAAAAGTGAAAAGAACAACCGAGAAGATATGTTCTTTGAAACAGATGGTATAATATCTAAATTACCGTGTGAGGAGATCAGAGTGAGCGTGAGGCATCATAAGAGAACAAGCACTAGTAGAAAACATGCCTACCATCATAAGAGCACAAGGACTAAAGGTACCGCGTCAGTCTGCTGTATACCTTTAGTTCCAGTTTGTGTTATAAACCGGGACATGCTTCCTGTCTATAAATACGTTGTCCCAGCCCTCTGCCTTCCCTTTGTTTTTCTTTGAGGAAGGTATAAGAGGTGTGTGCTAGTTTTTTTCCTATGCACGCGAGGTGTTCGATGAAATGTTTGAGTAAATGATCCCGTTTAATTTCTGACAAGACAAAAATATAGGAGGTGCTTGAGCCACACTTGAGCTTTCTCCTCTTTCTTTCCTCCTCGATCGAGGTTAGCAACCTTATCTTTTCATCTGTCATTGATACAATGCATGTGTCGATGTGAATTGGTCATTTCACTATTTATGATGTTCTATAATGGTTTTTGAAAAGCTTAATTATATGATGCAGATGAATAATCGGGAATGGATGTACGGTGACTGGCGTGAACCCGGGTACATTAAGGACGTGGATAAATTTATCGATGTGGCTACGGAAAATAAAAAGAATAGTTTTATGTGTTGTCCATGTGTTCAATGTCGAAACGACAAAGAGTACTCTTCCTTGAAAATCATTCGCGGCCACCTGGTTATGAAAGGTTTCATGCCCAGCTATAATTTCTGGACCAAGCACGTCAAAAGAGGGGTTATGATGGAAGACAATGAAGAAGAAGAGGATGATGATAACAACTATCATCTGTGTTTCCTGAATACGATGATATTGCAATGGAATACAATGAAGAGGAAGGAGGTGAAGAACGGGCATCAGATAAGCCCGCTGATGATCTTGGTCGGGTCATTTCTGATGCAAAGCGAGACTGTCAAACAGAAAAGGTGAATTTGAAGTTGGAGGGCATGTTAGAAGATCACAAAAAAAGTTATAATCAAATTGCGAAGATGGTAGCACAAAACTCGATACCACTGGAATTGCCTCGATGGAAGGTAGAGTGTGGTCTAGCTGACTCCGCATTTTAAAAGTTGCTGAAAATAATGAAGCTGAAGCTTCCAAAGCATAACGAATTTCCCGACAGTACGTACGAAGCAAAGAGGACTCTATGCCCTCAAACTTGCCGTAGTGGTGTCCCTTCTCTCGCACACCATGTGCAGCTTGTAACTTCTCTAACTAGATCAAAACGCCTGGAAGCTAACTAATTTCACATATTAGGAAGTGTCTCTATGACTAGCTTGTTGGAGTGCCGGAGGACTAGGCTCCATGACATCTCCCTTAAGCTGACTGTAGTGGTGTCCCTGCTCTCGCAAACCATCTTGGACATGCCTGAGGACTCACAAGGATGCCTATTTATAGTATAAACATCACGACATAGTGTCGACACTCACTAAATAATGTTGACACTCACCCATGACTCATGTTCTGTTTCGATTGGTGTCTACAACCGGGACTAAAGGTTCATCTATAGTCCCGGTTGGCGACACCATCCGGAACAAGGTACAAGCAGCATGACATAGTGTCGACACTCACGACATAATGTCGACACTCACCCTATCATTAGTGATGCCTTCCCTAGACTGCCGCAATCCCTTCAATCTCGATTGGTTTCTCCAACCGGGACTAAAGATGAACCTTTCTCGCCATATTTTTCCTTAAGTCTGGGACAAAAGAAAAATCAAAACCGGTCCGAACATTGTAAATCATTCGCGTGGTGTCATATTATCTGACATAGTTTCAATAAAAATACCAAACTTGGTATATTGAATATGTCTCGAAAAAACCTTCATAAAATGACCTATCATGTTCGAGGTTTCATGACTTTCGGTCCAAATGATCGATTTTATGTGCTGAATCACGGCATAGTTTGTGATATTGTGCCCATATTATGCATGCTTGTGGACCTTGGGATGGAGAACAATGTTGCAGGAGGAAGTTTTCCTTTTCGTCGCACGAAAAAGCCATTTTCCATTTTTCGAGCGCAAAAAACGGGTCGTTTTATGAAGCAACCACCAAAATGCTGTTTCTGAATGCTACCATACCATTTTTCTAAAATAATAGACCACCTTAAATGGACGATATCCCAACCGAAAGATCTCACCCCTTTCCGTCCTTCCCGGGTGGAAAAAACAAATGTCTGCTGAATCGGTAGGAAGTGGGTCCGATTAGAACTACATGGACATGATCTAACGCCCGTGATTTTGTGAAAAAAATCATTTTTGGACTCACAATATGTTATTTCTTCAGAGATACAATGCAAGTTCTAACGAGGCTCGTCCCCTATCTTCATGCACGTCGTTTCGACCTTAGTTCGAAACAGAAAAAATTCGAAACGGGCATAAGAAATTCAAGAACGGTCCGAACAATGTAAATCCTTCGTGTGGTGTCATATTATCTGACATAGTTGCAAGAAAAAATACCAAACTTGGTATATTGATTATGTCTCGAAAAAACCTTCACAAAATGACCTATCATGTTCGAGGTTTCATGGCTTTCGGTGCAAATGACCGATATTATGTGTTGAACCACGACATAGTTTGTGATACTGTTCCTATATTATGCATGCATGTGGACCTTGGGATGAAGATTAATGTTGCAGGAGGAAGTTTTTCTTTTCGTCGCACGGAAAAGCTATTTTCTATTTTTCCGAGCGCAAAAAAGGGTCATTTTGTGAAGCAACCACCAAAATGTTGTTTCTAAATGCTACCATCCCATTTTTATAAAATACTATACCACCTTACATGGACGATCTTACAACCGGGAGATCTCAAACCTTTCCGTCCTTCCCGGGTGAAAAAGACAAATGCCTGCTAAATCAGTAGGAAGTGGGTCCGGTTTGAACTACAGGTACATGATCTAACGCCCGTGATTTTTTGTAAAAATAATTTTTAGACTCACAATATGTTGTTTCTTCAGAGATCTAATGCAAGTTCTAACGAGGCTCGTCCCCTATCTTCTTGCACGTTGTTTCGGTCTTAGTTCGAAACGGGAAAATTCGAAACGGGCAGAAGAAATTCAAAAAAGGTCCAAACTATGTAAATCCTTCGCGTGGTGTCGTATTATCTGACATAGTTGGAAGGAAAAATACCAAACTTGGTATATTGATTATGTCTCAAAAAACCTTCACAAAATGACCTATCATGTTCGAGGTTTCATGGCTTTTGGTCCAAATGACTGATGTTATATGCTGAATCGCGACATAGTTTGTGATAGTGTGCCCATACTATGCATGCATGTGGACCTTGGGATGGAGAACAATGTTGCATGAGGAAGTTTTCCTTTTCGTCGCACGGAAAAACCATTTTCCATTTTCCGAGCGCAAAAAATGGGTCATTTTGTGAAGAAACTACCAAAATGTTGTTTCTGAATGCTACCATCCCATTTTTCTAAAATACGAGACCACCTTACATGGACGATCTCTCAACCGGGAGATCTCAAACCTTTTCTTCCTTTCCGGGTGAAAAAGATAAATGTCTGCCGAATAGGTAGGAAGTGGGTATGGTTTGAACTACAGATACATGATCTAACGCCCGTGATTTTTTTGAAAAAATCATTTTTAGACTCACAATATGTTGTTTCTTTAGAGATACAATGCAAGTTCTAACGAGGCTCATCCCCTATCTTGATACACGCTGTTTCAACCTTAGTTTAAAACGGGAAAAATTCGAAACGGGCATAAGAAATTCAAATCAATGTAAATCCTTCGCATAGTGTCATATTATCTCATATAGTTGCAAGGAAAAATACCAAACTTGTTATATTGATTATGTCTCGAAAAAACCTTCACAAAATGACCTATCATGTTCGAGGTTTCATGGCTTTCGGTCCTAATGACCGATGTTATGTGCTGAATCGCGGCATAGTTTGTGATACCGTGCCCATATTATGCTTGGATGTGGACCTTGGGATGGAGACCAATGTTAGAGGGGAAGTTTTCCTTTTCGTCGCACGGAATAGCCATTTTCCATTTTCCGAGCGTAGAAAACGGATCATTTTGTGAAGCAACCACCAAAATGTTGTTTCCGAATGCTACCATCCCATTTTTCTAAAATACTAGACCACCTTACATGGACTATCTCCCAATCGGGAAATTCCAAACCTTTCCGTCCTTTCCGGGTGAAAAAGACAAATGTCTGCCGAATCGGTAGAAAGTGGGTCTGGTTTGAACTACAGGTACATGATCTAACACCCATGATTAAAAAAAAATCATTTTTAGGCTCATAATATGTTGTTTCTTTAGATATCCAATGCAAGTTCTAACGAGGCTCGTCCCCTATCTTCATGCAAGCCGTTTTGACCTTAGTTCAAAATGGGAAAAATTCAAAATGGGCGTAAGAAATTCAAAAACGGTCTGAAGAATGTAAGTCTTTCGCGTGGTGTCATATTATCTGACATAGTTTTAAGAAAAAATACCAAATTTGGTATATTGATTATGTCTCGAAAAAACCTTCACTAAATGACCTATCATGTTCGAGGTTTCATGGCTTTCGGTCCAAATGACCGATGTTATGTGCTAAATTACGGCATAGTTTGTGATACTGTGCCTATATTATGCATGCATGTGGACCTTGGGATGGAGAACAATGTTGCAGGAGGAAGTTTTCCGTTTCGCCGCACGGAAAAGCCATTTTCCATTTTCCGAGCGTAAAAAACGCGTCGTTTTGTGAAGCAACCACCAAAATGCTGTTTCCGAATGCTATCACATTTTTCTAAAATACTACACCTTACATGGACGATCTCCCAACCGAGAGATCTCAAATCTTTCCGTCCTTCCCGGGTGAAAAAGACAAATGTCTGCCGAATCAGGAGGAAGTGAGTCCGGTTTGAACTAAACGTACATGATCTAACGCCTGTGATTTTTTCGAAAAAAATCATTTTTAGACTCACAATATGTTGTTTTTTCATATATCTAATGCAAGTTCTAACGAGGCCCGTCCCTTATCTTCATGCACGCCGTTTCGACCTTAGTTCGAAATAGGGAAAAATTCAAAAGATGCATAAGAAATTCAAAATGGTTAATAGTTTAAATAGTTATAATAATTATTTGTAAAAACAGAAAATGGTTTTGAATTAGTTATTCAAATTCAAATACTTTTTATGTTTAAATTTTTTTAAGATTCCAAGACAATATGCAAAAAATATAAGTTAAGTCATTTTTAATTTAAAATGGTTAATAGTTTAAATAGTTACATCAATTATTTTTAAAAATAGAAAATGGTTTTGAATTAATTATTCAAATTCAAACACTTTTTATGTTTAAAGTTTTTTAAGATTCCAAATTACTTATCATTTAAAAACCATTACAAATTTAAACCCCTAAATAAAAAATAAGACGGAAACAGAGAGAAAATCTAGGAAAACTTTGAAAACAGGTTATAAAAGACTAAAGGCCTCTGCGTGCGCCGCTTTAGGCCCAGCCCGAAATTGGCATTTAGTTCCGGTTGGTGGCTCTAACTGGGACCAAAGGGTGAAGCATACGTCTCGGTTGGACCGGGAAGTATGACCCTTTAGTCCCGGTTGGTGCTACCAACCGGGACGAAAAGTCCTTTAGTACTTAACTACCGCGGCCCTTTCTCCTTCCTTAATATTGTTTCACACTCACCCGAACAGATCGCCGCTGCCGCAAAGACAAGCGCTCGGACGCCGTCAGGCTGCCCAACCGCCGCCCGTCGTCAGCCTCCACGTGCAGCCTCACTATGTTGATCCTCCTCGATGTAGGAACCGAAGTCGCGCGTCCGGAATCGACATCGTCTTCTCCGTCACCGACGAGCTCTGCCGTCGCAATCACTATTTCTACCACGTCCTCCATCCTCGCCAAGGATACAAACGCGTCGAGGGTGAGCCGGTAAGTATCTCAGACTCCTTCTTTCCTTCCCTCTCGCTCTGGCCTACTCCCGCGTCGCGTGCTGCCGTCTGCCGCTGCTGCATGATCATCGTCCACCCTGTTTCGGTGACCAAATCCGGGTGGTGACACCATAGTTAGGTTCGCCTCGACGCCCTCTTTCGAACAAGCCCGCGCATGCCCCCTCTCGAGCCCTCTAGCGACGTGGTCGGACACCGCCTAACCGTGCTCACCGACGAGCCGAGCTGGCGCCGAGGTGGCCATGGCCCCATTCGTCAGCCGAGCTGGGTCAGCCTTGCCCCTGGCCCATAGGTCAGCCCCAGTGGGTAGACTTGGACCTGGTGAAAAATAACCCCCACCCCGAGTTGATGACATGCTGACGCAATAACCCATTTCTAAATTGGTTTAATAATTTCAGAAATGGTTTAACTCTTGTAAAATTCATAAGTAATTCATTATAAGTTAGAAAAATATGTATAATATATCAAAATATTCAGAAAAATGAGATCTATCTTTTAAAGATATAATCGTACATTGTTAAATAACTTACATGACAAGTTTAATTAGATAACAAAGTGACCCTTCTCATATCCATCCGAGGTTTCTCCGAACTAGGGTTTACACCCCTCGGAACTCCAGAATATTGATTTTAGTGGATTTAGTTGATTTTTATTATTGTAAATATTATAAATTCATTTTGATTATTGTGTATGTATATATTAGGGTTTCTCCGAATTAGCGGGGTGTATATCTCTTGACACCCGGCCCTAGCCCCTCAAATCTTGCCTACCTAATCTCCTCCCTTAGCCGCTTTGACTTATCCGCTCTTCCACCTATACAGAAAATATGGAACCACATGGCAGAGACGAAGAAAAGGAAGAGTTGATCCATGGTGTGGCGGGAAAGAAAATATGGATGTATCGACATTTCTGAACAACTACGGTGAGGGTGATCCTCTTTTTGCCAGAAGAGACGGCTCCCTCTAGGGAGAAGGCGTTGGCTTTGTTGAGGGAGAAGGCGATGCCTTCCGTGAGGGAGAAGATGACCGCTCCAATGGAACATTGAATATTACAAACTCCGAGGAGGTGCATGTAATATTAATTAATTAATCCTCAACTGTCTATATGTTGGAATTATGCCCTAGAGGCAATAATAAAGATGTTATTATTATAATTCTTGTTCATGATAAAGTTTATATTCCATGATACAATTGTATTAAGCGGAAACTTTAATACTTGTGTGGTTTGTGAACAACACCGTGTCCCTAGTACGCCTCTATGGACTAGCTCATTGATCAATGATGGTTAAGGTTTCCTAACCATAGACATGAGTTGTCAATTGATAATGAGATCATATCATTGGGGAATGATATGGTGGATAGACCCAAACTAAGCGAAGCAATTAGATCGTGTCATTGTGTTCATCTTTGCGAAGCTTTTCCTATGTCAAATAGTGTATTTCTTAGACCATGAGATAATACAACTCCCTGGTATCGGAAGAAAGTTTTGAGGTCATCAAACGTCATCCTATGAGAGGGTGATCATAAAGGTGTCTCTCAGGTGATCGGAAAGTATCTGTTGGGTTGTATGTATCGAGAAGGGATTTGTCCCTCCCAAGTCGGAGAGATATACTTCGGGCCCACTCGGTAATCGATATCAACACCGCTTGCAAGCATGTGGTTAAGGAGTTAATCACAAAGTGATATCGGATTACGGAACGAGTAAAGTACTTGCTGTGAACGAGGTTGAACTAGGTATGACGATATCGGCGATCGAATCTCGGACAAGTAAAATATCGCGAGACGAAGGGAATATATATATGGGATTGATTGAATCCTGGCATCGTGGTTCATCCGATATGATCATCGATGAATGTGTAGGAGTCAATATGGGTGCCCAGACCCCGCTGTTGATTATTGATAGAAGATCATGTCTGCATATTCTCGAACCCGCGGTCACACATAACGTGTCTCGGCGCTAGGATAGATTGGATAATTGGTTTATGAATTTTGTTGAGTCTCGGATGGGATCCGGGACATCACGAGAGGTTCCGGAGTGGTCCGGAGAATAAGATTCATATAAGGCAGTGCAGTTTTTGGAGTTCGGAATTGTTCCGGGTTAATCGGTATTGTACCGGAAGCTTCTAGAACCTTCCGGAAGGGGGCCAACGTGGTCCCACCTTCCGGGATGGGGCATGGGCCTATGAGGGAGTGTCCTGGCCGCATTGGGCCAGGGCACAAGGCCCCATAGGGCCCAGCCGATCCTAGATAAGTTTAAACTCGTTTAAACTAGAGATAGGGTTTCTAGATAAGGGAAAGTTTAAATCGTTTAAACTAGAGATAGGCTTGGAGGATGGGCAAGGGCTGGCCGCACCCCCCCCTCTATATATAGAGGGCTGGTGCGCCCCCTCCCACACACACATCTCCCTCCAAGCCCTAGTAGCCCTGCTGCCTTCCTCTCTCCCTCCCGACTGTTTGTAGGCGAAGCCCTGCGGCAGAAATTCTCCACCATATACACCACGCCGTCGTGTTGTAGATCCAATCTATCTCTCCACCCTACTTGCTGGTCCGATGAAGGAGGAGACGTCGAGGTGCTGCACGTGTGCATCTCACGGAGGCACCGCCACTTGTGGTGCTAGATCGGATCGGATCGCGAGGAGGAGAAGCGAGTACGACTACATCACCCACGTTACGAGCGTTCCTGTCTTGAATCTTCAAGGGTATGAAGATCTAATCCAATCTCTCTCGTTGTTTGCATCTCCTAGATTAGATCTTGGCTTTCCCTCTGTTCGCTTCCGTAGAAAATTTTGATTTACTATGCTGCGAAACCCTTCAGTGGTATCAGAGCTAGATCTATGCGTAGATGTGATTCACGAGTAGAACGCAACATGGTTGTTGCGTGCGTTGATGTTTTCTGTTGCAAGCCTCTTGTTTGTGTTCTTCTTATGACGCGGGATAGTGAGATTGAAGCGGTCCAGGCCAACCTTACGCGACGTCGTTCGCGAGACCGGCTCCGCACTTGACGTGTGGCTTGTACCACACATGCGGCTGGTGGATGTCAGTTTCTCTCACTATAGTTGTCATGGGATTAACACCGGAGTTTGGCAACCATAATATCACCGTTGTGGCTTTCCGTAGGTAAGAATCGTTCTTAGCATCTACTCCCATGAGCCACGTAAAACATGCAACAACAAAGTAGAGGCGTCTAACTTGTTTTTGCAGGGAGTGTTTTCTGTGATATGGTATGGCCCAAGATGTGATGTGTATAATGTATGCGATGATCATGTTTTGTAATGTTTCACGACTTGCATGTCGATGAGTACACAACCGGCATGAGCCATATGGTTGTCTTTATAATTGTGTATGACCTGCGAGTCAACTTCTTATACGCCATGTAATAGCTTTACTTTATCGCTAAGTAGTTAGCAATAGTTGTAGTTGCTATTAGTGGTGGAGGTAATCATGGTGGAGTGATGGAGATCGTGCGGAATGCACAAGATGGAGATCATTCTTGCGAAGATTGGCTATACCATGTCACATAAAGTTATATGCATGTGATGTTTATCCTTTTATGTATCTTATTATGCTTAGATCGCGACGGTAGCATTATAAGATGATTCCTCATAAAGATCAAGATAAAACTGTGTTCTCCCCAAGTATGCACCGTTAGAAAGTTAAATGTGTCCAAGCATCACGTGATGATCGGGTGCTATAGACTCTCGCTCACATACAACGGGTGCAAGCCAGTTTACTGCAGCGGAAATACTTGGGTTTTACTTGCGAGCCTAGCATGTCTGGACATGGCCTCGGAACACAAGAACCGAAAGGTTAAGCATGAGTCATATGAATGATATGATCGACACTTTGTTGTCTACCATTGAAACCACATCTCTTCGTGAAGATCGGATTAGGTGTGGTGAATTTGGATCGTGTTCACTAAACAACTTGAGGGATGTTGAATTTAGTGGGAGTTCATCTAGTAATTTGATTAAGTTGAACTATTTATCATGAACATAGTCTAAATTGTACTTGCAAATCTGTAGATCACATGGCCAAGTCCAACTTCAACTTCAACGTTTTGCTGAGAAAGAAAAGCTTAGAAACAATGGGTCTAACTTCACCAACTGGTTCCATAATCTAAGAATCATTACATGCTGGCGGACAAAGGACTATGTCCTTGAGAAGCGTTAGGTAACCCCCTGCTGCAAGCTTGGCTGATGAGAAAGCTGTCTATCGATCGGCGCAAAGATGATTATGGTGTAATTAAGAGCACCATGTTGTTTGCTATGGAACGAACGAACTTCAAAATCGTTTTGAAAACTATCCGGGCCCTTTGAGATTCTCGAGAGCTGAAAACCATGTTTGAGACTTAGGCCCGTTCGAGAGATATGAGATCTCGAGAAGTTCTTTAAGCGCAAGATGGAGGAAGGAGTTCCGTTAGTGAGCACGCCATTAAGATGTCGGGCTACACTCAAGCATGAGCAACAAGACTGCAAGATTCGGAGGAGCTCAAGATTGACAGGTTCTGCAATCACTCCTCCCAGCTACAAAAGTTTTGTAGTGACTCATAATCAGATTGGTTCCACTGATCGATCACGAGCTCTTCAAAGCTGAAGGCTGCGGAGGTGGACATCAAGAAGGATAATCATGTGTTGATGGTCAACAAGCCCTCCTTCAAGAAAGGTAAAGGTGCAAAGCCCTTCAAGAAAGCGGCGGCAAGCGCGTTGCCCTGCGAGAAGAAGCTCAAGTCTGGTCCCAAGCGGACCTTTGAGTGCTTCTATTGCAAGGACAAGGGTCCTTTGGCGCAACTGTCAGAAGTACTTAGCGGACAAGAAGGCTGGCACCATCAAAGGTATATTTGATATACATGTTATTGATGTTTTCCTCACTAGCCCTCGTTGTAGTGCACAGGTATTTGATCTTGGTTCGGTTGCTAATATTTGTAACTTTCGAAGCAGGAGCTACGGAATGAGCGGCTTGCGAGGGATGAGGTGACGATCTTGGCGTTGCAGCGGATCAAGAGTTGATGTGATGGCCGTCGACGCTCTCCTTAGTTTTACCTTGAGGATTAGTTTTAAACCTTAATAAATGTTATTATGTACTGCGTTGAGCATGAACATTATTTCTGGATCGTGTTTATTGCAAGGCGGTTATTCATTTAAATCGGAGAATAATGGTTGTTCTATTTATATGAGTAACATCTTTTATGTTCATGAACCTCTTGTGAATGGTTTATTTCTTCTAAATCTCGAAAGGTGTGAAACACACATACATAACATTGAGTCTAAGAGATGAAAAGTAGATCGTGATAATACTACTTATTTGTGGCCTTGTCGTCTAGGTCATATTGGTGTAAAGCGCATGAAGAAACTCCATTCGATGGACTTTTGGAGTCTCTTGATTTTGAATCATTTGACACATGCGAACCATGCCTCATGGGCAAGATGATCAAAACCCGTTCTCGATATGATGGGCGAGCAGCGGACTTGTTGGAAATCATACATACCGATGTATGCGGACCGATGAGTGTTTGACGGCGGTGGATATCGCTATTTTCTCACTTTTACCGATGACTTAAGTAGGTATGGGTATATCTATTTAATGAAACATAAATCTGAAAGCGTTTGAAAAGTTCAAAGAATTTCAGAATGAAGTGGAGAACCATCGTAACAGAAAGATTAAGTTTCTACGATCCGATCGTGAGGCGAATATTTGAGTTATGATTTTCTCACATCTCAAAGCAAGTGGAATCGTTTCACAACTCACGCCACCGGAACACCACAAGCGCAATGGTGTGTACGAGCATGGAATCGAACCCTATTAGATATGGTCCGATCAATGATGTCTCTTCTTGATTTGCCGTTATCATTTTGGGGTTATGCATTAGAAACGCTGCATTCACTTTAAATAGGGCTCCATCTAAATCCGTTGAGGCGACACCGTATGAACTGTGGTTTGGTGCTAAACCTAAGTTGTCGTTTCTTAAAGTTTGGGGATCTGAAGCTTCGTCAAGAAGTTGATGCGGACAAGCTCGAACCCAAAGCGGAGAAATCGTCTTCATAGGATACCCTAAGGAAACTATTGGGTATACCTTCTATCCAGAACCGAAGGCAAAGTGTTTATGCATGAAACGGTTCCTTTCTTGAGAAGGAGTTTCTCTCGAAAGAAGTGAGTGGGAGGAAAGTAGAGCTAGGCAGGTTATTGAACCTTCTCTTGAATTAGAGTAGCACAGCACCTGAAATTGTTCGATTGCCTTTGCACCAACAATAGAGGAAGCTAATGACAAGGATCATGAAGCTTGGACGATCTGCTCTTGAGCGTCGCGAGTCGACAAGGTGGCGTGCCCCTCTGAGTGAATGCGGCAACCGGTCTTGTTGTCTTGTTAGTAGAAGGCGGTGAACCTCTGAACTATGAGGCGATGATGAGCCCAGACTCTGAGAAATGGCTAGAAGCCATGAAATCCGAATTGGGATCCATGAGCGAAAACCAAGTATGGACTTTGGTGGACCCTCCTAGCGACCGAAAGGCCGTTTAGTGCAAATGGATCTTCAAGAAGAAAACGGACGCGGATGGTAATGTTACCGTCTATAAAGCACGGCTTGTTGCAAAAGGTTTTCGACAAGTTCAAGGTGTTGACTACGATGAGACTTTCTCTCCCGTAGCGATGTTTAAGTCCATTCGGATTTTATTAGCAATTGCTGTGTTTCATGATTATGAAATATGGCAAATGGATGTCAATACTTCTTTCCTTAATGGCAACATTGATGAAGAGTTGTATATGATGCAACCCGAAGGTTTTATCGATCCTAAGGATGCTGATAAAGTATGCAAACTTCAGCGTTCCATTTATGGACTGAAGCAAGCATCTCGGAGTTGGAACCTTCGTTTTGATCAAGTGATCAAGAGCTTTGGATTTGTTCCAAATTGCTACGAAGCTTGCATCTACAAGAAAGTGAGTGGGAGCTCGGTGACGTTTCTGGTACTATATGTGGATGACATATTGATTATTGGAAATGACATCAACATGCTTAACGATGTGAAGAGTTATTTGAACAAGTGTTTTTCAATGAAAGACCTAGGTGAAGCTGCTTATATATTGGGCATCAAAATCTATAGAGATAGACAAAGGCGCTTTGATAGCTTTAAGCCAAAGTACATACCTAGACAAAGTTACGAAAAGGTTCGAATGGATAAGGCATTGAAAAGTTCAGTGCATATGTTGTCGGGTAAGATATTGAGCAAGGCTCGGTGTCCTTCTGATGAAATGATAGGGAAGCTATGAGCAAAGTGCCTTATGCCTCGGCCATAGGTTCCATCATGTATGCCATCTTGTGTACTAGACGGATGTGTCCAATGCTCTTAGTTTGTGACGAGATATCAAAGTGATCCGAGTGGAACCTTTGGACAGCGTGAAGAACATCCTAAGGTACCTAAATAGGACTAAAGAAATGTTCTTAGTCTATGGGGGTGATGAACAGTTAAATGCGTAAAGGTTACGTCGATGCTAGTTTACACCGACAAGGATGATTGTAAATCTCAGACGGGATCGTGTATATTTTGAATGGAGGAGGCTGTGGCTGGAGAAGCTGCAAGCAAAGCGTGATCGCGGGATCTACGATGAAAGCGGAATACATGGCTCTGCTGCGAAGCGTCAAGTGAAGGAGTTTGGATCAGGAACTTCATCCTGAGCTTGGCGTGGTTCAAGTGCATTGGACCCCTTTGGATATATTGTGTGACAACATGGCGCCATAACACTCGCTAAGGAACCAAGATATCATCCAAAGACCAAGCATATCAACATAAGTTTCCTATAATCTGAGATTATATAGCGGATGGAGATCTGAAGATTAGCAAAGTACATACAGATCTGAATGTCGAGATCCATTGACTAAACCTCTTCCGTGTAAAACATGATCAACCTCGATTGCCATGGGTGTGAGATTGTTGCCAGATGTAAACTAGATTATTGACTCTAGTGCAAGTGGGAGACTGTTGGAATTATGCCCTAGAGGCAATAATAAAGATGTTATTATTATAATTCTTGTTCATGATAAAGTTTATATTCCATGCTAGAATTGTATTAAGCGGAAACTTTAATACTTGTGTGGTTTGTGAACAACACCGTGTCCCTAGTACGCCTCTATGGACTAGCTCATTGATCAATGATGGTTAAGGTTTCCTAACCATAGACATGAGTTATCAATTGATAATGAGATCATATCATTGGGGAATGATATGGTGGATAGACCCAAACTAAGCGAAGCAATTAGATCGTGTCATTGTGTTCATCTTTGCGAAGCTTTTCCTATGTCAAATAGTGTATTCCTTAGACCATGAGATAATACAACTCCCTGGTATCGGAAGAAAGCTTTGAGGTCATCAAACGTCATCCTATGAGAGGGTGATCATAAAGGTGTCTCTCAGGTGATCGAAAAGTATCTGTTGGGTTGTATGTATCGAGATGGGATTTGTCCCTCCCAAGTCGGAGAGATATACTTGGGCCCACTCGTGTCGATATCAACACGCTTGCAAGCATGTGGTTAAGGAGTTAATCACAAAGTGATATCGGATTCTGACGCAGTAAAGTACTTGCTGTGATCGAGGTTGAACTAGGTATGACGATACCGACGATCGAATCTCGGGCAAGTAAAATATCGCGAGACGAAGGGAATATATATATGGGATTGATTGAATCCTGGCATCGTGGTTCATCCGATATGATCATCGATGAATGTGTAGGAGTCAATATGGGTGCCCAGACCCCGCTGTTGATTATTGATAGAAGATCATGTATGCATATTCTCGAACCCGCAGGTCACACATAACGTGTCTCGGCGCTAGGATAGATTGGATAATTGGTTTATGAATTTTTGTTCGGAGTCTCGGATGGGATCCGGGACATCACAAGAGGTTCGGAGTGGTCCGAGAATAAGATTCATATAAAGGCGATTGCAGTTTTGGAGTTGAATTGTTAGGTTAATCGGTATTGTACGGAAGCTTCTAGAACCTTCGGAAGGGGCCAACGTGGTCCCACCTTCCGGGAGGGCATGGGCCTATGAGGGAGTGTCCTGGCGCATTGGGCCAGGGGCACAAGGCCCCATAGGGCCCAGCCGATCCTAGATAAGTTTAAACTCGTTTAAACTAGAGATAGGGTTTCTAGATAAGGGAAAGTTTAAATCGTTTAAACTAGAGATAGGCTTGGAGGATGGGCATGGGCTGGCCGCACCCCCCCTCTATATATAGAGGGCTGGTGCGCCCCCTCCCACACACACATCTCCCTCCAAGCCCTAGTAGCCCTGCTGCCTTCCTCTCTCCCTCCCGACTGTTTGTAGGCGAAGCCCTGCGGCAGAAATTCTCCACCATATACACCACGCCGTCGTGTTATAGATCCAATCTATCTCTCCACCCTACTTGCTGGTCCGAGGAAGGAGGAGACGTCGAGGTGCTGTACGTGTGCATCTCACGGAGGCACCGCCACTTGTGGTGCTAGATCGGATCGGATCGCGAGGAGGAGAAGCGAGTACGACTACATCACCCACGTTACGTGAGCGTTCGCTGTCTTGAATCTTCAAGGGTATGAAGATCTAATCCAATCTCTCTCGTTGTTTGCATCTCCTAGATTAGATCTTGGCTTTCCCTCTGTTCGCTTCCGTAGAAAATTTTGATTTACTATGCTGCGAAACCCTTCACTATATACATATATTAACGATCTTTCTTGTTTTATCCCTCCGAATCGAGCAAATCTACTGCAAAGAGCAAACGAATCCCAACCAAAAAGTTGGAAGACCACGAAAGGTACAGAATCAAAGAAGTCGCTGACGATGGCAACCCGATGGCTCCCCTTCATGTCGCAAACAAATTTGTGGCACAATGCGGAGTAATTGTTAGGGACTTATGTCAACACCCAGATTTTTAAACCCAGATGCCTGTTATGCCATACATCGCAATCCCAGGATTACCATTTTTGTGAGACATAACAGATTTGGATACCACAGTACATCTTCCATTACAAACCATACATAAGGTCTTACACAAATAAGGATCTCATGATCCAGTTCTTAATACAACTCAAGCAGCGGAATACGTAATAATAACGGTAGCGTAGGCGAAGCTCCATCTTCGGGGTCACAGGCAATGCTGACGATGGGAGATGATCCTAGTTGTCGTAACCTTCCTGCGATCCATCCTCCAGGTACTCATCTTCATAGTCTGGCCATGGGAACAGCCAGGGACAAAGCCATGAGTACTCTTTAAGTACTCGCAAACTAATAGTAACAAGTGAAGGGGGGTTTTGTAGTAGGACACTAAGCTCTATGGTTGTTTTGCAAAAAGCCAGATTTACCTCTACTAAGTTTTGAAGCAAGAAAAGCTAGTTGAAATTTTATAGCACCTAAGTGGGAACTTGAATTTCATATCACAACTCTATTGTGGTCAAGTCAAAGTCTCAGTTCATTTCACAAGTCATTTTGAAAACATCTGACGGGGGAACAGTATGGCCACTCCAACTGTCCATAACCGCGGACGCAGCTATTCGAATAGTTTGACACTCTGCAGAGATTGTACACTTTCACCACAACATTCGATACATCCGTCAGGAACAAATCCTGAATTCACCATACTCAGTATGCGGATAATCAATCCTAACCTTTCAATTACACGCCCTAGTATAAGCACCTCTCCTGTGAGTTTGGCCTCCCAACCATGACCAACTGTCATCTTGGGTACTGTACAGGTGGAGAATCTTCACAAGGTAGCCTCAGCTCAGACCTTGGCCGTGAGGGAACCAATACTAAGGTATATAAGTTTCCAGTCAAGCCCTACCCAATTCTCGGGTATTGTGGTTGTACGGTAAAATTGGAATGGTATCGCATCCAGACAACCATCAGTTTTATAAAGGGCTAAGGCTCATGCCTCAACATTTTCATCACCAAAAGTCATCTGGTGTTCGGAAACACATGTCCAAAACATTTCAATAGAATGATCCATCATTCCAAGGTTTTCATAACCATTTTCACCAAGTATTCCCATCTAAAGTTGATCAAGTTTTATGCTTACCACTAGCATCTACAAGTGGGGGTAAGTACTAATGAGGGGTGGTAAACTAGTGTAGTTTTACTAAGTTCAATCTCATGCCTTAGGATGACATAAAGATTATCTAGCTTAGGCCAAGTTTTATGCTCTTTATGCAACCTTTCAATTATCTCTCTAGAATCTACCATTCACTTAAGTAAACTCTAAGTACTAGCTTTGATAAAGAAATAAAGTAAAACTAGGAATGGGGTTATTAAATGGGTATGATCATCTATGCTTAAGGCATATAGTTGGCATGGTAAGAAGCAAGTATTTGCTTGCATAGGTCAACTTGATTAGTAAGGCTTGCTAAAGTAGAGTCTCTTGCAAGTGTTAGCTTGCATAGGTAAAGTATCTTGCAAGTATTGGCTTGCATTAATATCAGTATAAGCTTGCCTTGTGCAGAGCAGTGGTTGAAGTTCTCCATGGCTTCTTCTTCGTAGTATCCTCCTTCTTCCTCGTATCCTTGGTCGGTACTAGCGTCTATAAATAAATACGAGGTACACAATCACCGAACAATACTTAACTATTTTCAATCATCACACAAAAAAGGGTCCTATAGATGATCTAGCATCATCACTAACATTACAAGATTAAAGCTTGGTTTAATTTCTTTTATTTTTAGAAAAGTAATTTTTACTCATTGAAAAACTACTTAAGATTTAATATTCTCCAAACCAAACATGGGATCATGTTGACACATGTCATCACCACACATTTCAGTCATGGGAATGTGATTTAAAGTGGTGTCACAATTTAATAAGGTGTAACCTTTTTATTTTAAATAAAATAAGTGACTAGAAATGCCTATGTGGCCTTCTTTTATTACTTGAACATTATTTCTGTAAGTAAACCCATATGTTTTTACATATTCTGAAAGGTATGATAAATGTGATTTTTGAGAGTTGGAATCAAATCAAAAGCTATTATGGTTTAAATTTGAAAAATGTTTGAATGTAGAAAAGGTTCTGCGTTGTTATTTTTACCAAGGTTGATCTATAGATTCTGATGATTTGAATCCAACGGGCTTGGATTAAGCATTTCAATATCTTTCTTAGAAAATTGGTTTCATTCAATTTGGTTTACTGAATCGAGCTAGGTTGATTTTTGAAACTAGGTATAGAACTGTGTTTGAATTAAAATGGAAAAAGTTAAATTCAAACGACTGGGTTGCGTGGGAACTGCTAATGGGCCGGCCTGGTGTCACTCCGCGGCGTGGGGCTCAACTGACAGGGGGGTTCCACCAGTCAGTGGCTCTTTAAACGCGAAGCGGTACGGGGCAATCTCATCCGCACGATCTAAGTCTAATCGAACGGCTGCTACTCATCATCCACGTCGGGCGGCGTCGGCGAGACAGAAACCTAACGCGGCAGGTGGGGGTCATCGGGGGCTCACCGGGGCTCAGGCGAGGGTCGGCGATGCGGGCGAACGACGAAGTCGACGACGGCGAACCTCCTGGTACCGGCAGCTTCTCCTGGGGCGGCTCCAATCACTGGCTCCCTTCTTCTCCAGTAGCGGCGAGCTCCGGCCAAATTCTGGCGATGTGCTGCTCGCCTTGCTCCAGGAACCGGGTGGAACGATCAGTGACGAGAGGGGAGTGAGATGGTGTTCTCAATTCGGCTGGGGGTCGTCTCCTTTTATAGGCTCGACGGTGAGACCGAACGGGATGGGCAGGCGATGGTGGCGACATGGCTACGAGCTGCTAGAGGCATGGCCGAGGGTGGCGATCGATCGGTGGTCTCCTGGCGATGCTCTATGGCTTTAATGCGTGTGTAGGGGCGGTGGCAAACGGTCGGGAACGCTCGATGCTCTGCAAGACAGAGGCGGCGTCTTCGACGGCGAGCGGTGGCTGCGGGGCACAGGCGGTGAAATGGGCATGTCTGGCGGTCTCCTGGGACGGTGGGGAGCATGTTGGCGGGTGGCGAGGGCTCGAGGTGGTCGGGTTGCATGGGAACGGTGCGTGCTCTGCGGCGCACGTCGGCATGGTCGACAGCGGCACGGGCGCAACAGTCCTGGCAGTTCTGGACATTGTCTGCGAGGCAGGGCTGGTCGAGAGGGGGCGGTGAGGCATGGGCTACCTCCTAGACATGTTGGCTAGGCTTGGTGCTTCTCCTAGCGTTTTTTCGACATGTGGGTGGCAAGGGTGCACTCGGCCTGCTCACCATTGATGACAATGGCTAGCTTACAGTGGTGCTAGAGATTAGTTTAGGTTGTTAGATGATCTACTAAGGCTAGTTGTGTCTAGAGAGGGAACAAGTTAGGCTCAAAACACTGCTCAAAATAGTGTTTGTGATTTTGTTGATTTGAATCTGCAAGGTGTTTGATGAAATGGCCGCATGAATTCAAGTTTTGAATTTTGAAAAGATTTTTGGTGGGTGTGCTAGGCATGTGCTGGTGAGTCTGTAGATGCTTGGGTTTTGAAAGTTGAGCTTGTTTGAGTGGTTTTTGAAAAAGTGGGATCTTCCCATATGATATAGATTCAATTTTAAACTGTCATTTAAACTATGCATTTGAATGTTTATGGATGATCACAAGGTGGGCCTTGGTACTTTGTTATGAGTACTATCAAGGGGTGCAAATATACAAACAAGTTTCTGTTAAGTTCTGAAAGTTAGAGACAACCAAAGTAGGCATGGGAGTTAATTTGGCCAAATTGACCATTCCCTTATTTTGTTTGTTTTAATTTATTTGTCTTTGGGAAAAGTGTGGGGATTGTTTAGATGATGTTTATTTCACCTAAGAATCCTTTTACAAGCAAAGAAACACATAAGCAAGGTAATTCAAAAGAATTCAAAATGGGATGCATACACACATGCATGCTTTCATATTTTTATTTAGAATTTTTTTTGTTAATCCTAATTTTGGTGATTAGAGTTTGATGATTCTAGTTTAATATTTTTGGGATGTTACAAACCTTCACCCCTTAAACAAAATCTCATCCCGGGATTTTAAAAAGGACGAAAAAGATTACCTAGGATTTGAAGAGATCGGGAAACTCCGTCCTGATGTGATCTTCGCGCTCCCAGGTAGCTTCCTCTTTCGTGTGGTTGATCCAGTGAATTTTTAGAAACTTGATGCTTCGGGTTCTGGTAGTTCAGAAAGCTTCTTGCAAAATACGGATGGGTACTTCGGGATAGGTCAGGTCATCATTGATCTCTATAGTCTGGTGATCAATATTCTTGAACACTTCATTCTTCTCTCGAACTTCTAGACACTTGCGAAGTAATGAGATATGGAACACATTGTGCACGGCTGACATCTCTTCGGGTAGTTCCAATTGATACGACACTTCTCCTCGACAGTTCAGAATTTTGAAAGGTCCGATATATCTGGGGGCTAACTTTCCTTTCAGCTGGAAACGCTGCATTCCCTTCAATGGCGACACTTTCAGATATACAAAATATCCTATGTTGAAGGCGAGGTCTCGACGTACTCTTCTACCTTGACTGGGCTGTCTTGAGGTTCTCACGAATCTTGTGAACTTTCTCTTCTGCTTCTCGTAGGATATCGGGTCCGAAAATCTCACTCTCTCCTACTTCCGACCAGTTCAAAGGGGTGCGACACTTCCTTCCGTACATGAATTCAAATGGGGCCATTTGAAAACTAGCTTGATAACTATTGTTGTACGAAAATTCTGCAAACGGCAGACAATCTTCCCACTTAGATCCATATTCTAACACACATGCTCTCAGCATATCTTCGAGTATTTGATTTACTCGCTCCGTTTGTCCATCGGTCTGAGGGTGATACGCGGTGCTGAAGTCGAGGCGAGTTCTTAAACCTTCTTGGACTTTCTTCCAGAATCTCGAGGTGAATTGAGTTCCTCGATCGGATACGATGTTCTTGGGGACTCCATGCAAACTAACGATTCTAGTGATGTATAACTCCGCTAGCTTCAAACTCTGATATGTGGTTTTGACGGGTAAGAAATGGGCGACTTTGAACAATCAGTCCACTATGACCCAGATAGAGTCATTTCCCCTACTAGAAGTAGGAAATCCGGTGATAAAGTCCATTTCAACGGAATCCCATTTCCATTCCGGAATCTGCAATGGTTGCAACAATCCAGCGGGTCTTTGATGTCCGGCCTTGACTCGCTGACATATATCACACTTGGCGATATATCTTCCGATTTCTCTCTTCATCTTATGCCACCAAAATTTCTCTTTCAAATCTTGATACATCTTAGTTCCTCCGAGGTGGATAGAATAAAGAGTCTCATGAGCTTCCTTGAGAATAACTTCTTTCAACTCAGAATCTGCTGGTACACAGCGTCCTTTGTACCACAAAACTCTTTCTTCGTCTTCGGTGAATCCGGGTACTTTGCCTATACCGATACGACGCTTGATTCTGTCGATACTAGCATTTCCTTTCTGCGCCTCTTTGATCTGGTTGGTCAAAGTGGGTTGAAGTTCTATGCTAGCCAAAAATCCTTCACTTAATAATTCCATTCTAAAATCTTCCATCTCTTGGTGCAAGCTTGGTTGCTCCTTCAAAATCTTGGAGTTCAAGCGGCACGGAAATCTGCTAAGGGCATCTGCTACCACATTGGCTTTACCAGGGTGATAGTGAATGTCCAGATCGTAATCCTTGATTAACTCAATCCATCTTCTCTGCCTCATATTCAGCTCCTTCTGAGTGAATATATACTTCAGGCTCTTGTAATCCGAATAAATCTCACAACGATTTCCCATCAGGTAATGCCTCCATGTCTTCAGGGCTAGAACTACGGCTGCGAGTTAGAGGTCATGGGTTGGGTAATTTTTCTCATGTTGTTTCAATTGTCAAGATAGATAAGAGATAACTTTGCCTTCTTGCATTAGCACACATCCGAGACCGATCTTGGATGCATCACAATACACGTCGAAGGGCTTTGTGGTATCTGGCATGATTAAGATTGGGGCTGAAATCAATCTCCTCTTGAGTTCTTGAAAACTCGCTTCACATTTGTCGGTCCATTCAAACTTCTTGTCCTTCTTCAACAATTGGGTCATGGGTCTGGCGATACTCGAGAATCCTTCTACGAACTTGCGGTAGTATCCCGCCAATCCGAGAAATGCACGAACTTGGGTTTTAGTGGTTGGATCTTGCCAATCTTCGACATCTTTCACCTTTGCAGGGTCAACGACAATTCCTCCGGCTGATAAAATGTGGCCGAGGAATCCTACTTCCTGTAACCATAATTCACATTTGCTAAATTTGGCATACAACTGATGCTCTCTAAGGATTCCAAGAATGGTCCTTAGGTGTAGCTCATGTTCTTCTTCTGATTTGGAATAAATCAGAATGTCATCGATAAAGACAACGACAAACTTATCCAGGAAGTCCATAAAAATCTTATTCATGAGATTCATGAAATAAGAGGGGGCATTGGTCAATCCAAAAGACATGACAGTATACTCGTATAATCCATATCTGGTGGTAAAGGCAGTCTTAGGAATATCCTCTGCGTCTTGAGTTGATGATAGCTAGTTCTAAGATCAATCTTAGAAAACACTTTGGCACCGGTCAACTAATAAAACAAATCTTCTATCTTGGGCAAGGGGTACTTGTTCTTGATGGTGACATCATTCAGCTTCCGATAATCCATACACAAACGGTTACGTCCATCCTTCTTGTCCACAAATAAGACAGGTGATCTCCATGGTGACGCATTGGGTTGAATTAATCCAATTTCCAACATGGAATCCAGTTGCTTCTTCAGTTCTGCTAGTTCAGACGGGTTCATACTATAGGGTCTCTGGGCTATGGGTCCTGTTCCGGGGATTAGTTCAATGATAAACTCGATATCCCGATCTGGGGCATACCGGGCAAAACATCTGGAAATACATCGGGGTATTTGCAGCCTATCCGGACTTGGTCAATGGTAGGTTGGGATATACTCTTGTTGCACTTGAATTGACGAGGTAAGGTTTCAGATATATGCTCGATTGATATTCTAGCTGTACTGGTCATGGTGATGGCTTTCTTGGCATAGTCAATCAATCCTTTATGTTTGGACATCCAATCCATTCCTAGTACTACTTCCAAACCTTTAGTTCCAAGTACTATCAGATTAGCATAAAAATCTATGCCATGGATTCGGATAGGGACGGCTTTGCAAATTTTCCTAGCCTTGGTGGTTGAACCGGGAATTTGAACGATCATAACATGCTTCATTTTGGTTGGTTTAATTTTACTAGTGCATGCAAATTCTTCAGTGACAAATGAGTGTGATGCACCAGAATCAAGCAACACACGAGCAAGTACTGAATTAACAGAAAACATACCCAGTACGACGTCTGGTGCTTCTTGAGCTTCTTCAGCATGCATGAGAAAAAGACGGCTGTTGCGGTTGAGTGAATTCCCTGGGAAAAACCTTTTTCCTGGCTGAACACGACGCGGCTGCTGAGCTAGGGAATTTGCATTGGGGGCTGCAGCATTCTTCTTGTTGGGGCACTCGTTGGAGTAGTGACCCTTATTTCCACAGTCATAACAAGTCACTTGCGACTTGTCCTTTGCTGCAACAGGCACATCGTTGCTTCCTGTCCTCGGGGCAGTGTTGGTGTTGGCGGTAGCATTGTTGTTGTTGAACTTGGGTGGGGCACGGTTGAAATTGCTAGAGTTGTCGGGGTTGTTGTGATTTCCTCCGGGCCTTGGGTTTCCACGGTTGGGATAGGTCAGACGGTTCATCGGGGGTCTGTTGGTTCTGGGGGCAAATCCTGGAGATGGGTTGGGGCGATACTTTGGGGTCTGATGGGTTCCTGGTTGATGCATCATGCTACGCTTGCGGTTCTCATTGGCTTGGTTGATCTTTCCTTCCATCTGGATGGCAGATTCGACAAGGGCTTCAATATCAGCAAAGGGGATATTGACTAACACTGTCTGCATCTCATCGTGCAGACCATTCAGGAATCTTTCCTTCTTCTTGGCTTCAGTGTCGATCTCATCCGGCACATACCTAGCTAATGACAAGAATTTGTCACGGTATTCCACTACGGTCATCCGTCCTTGCTTCAGTTCTCTGAATTCGTCTCTCATTCTCTTAATCAAACCCGGTGGCACATGGGTCTTACTGAACTGGACCTTGAATTCCTCCCAGATCATCATCTGTCCTCCGGTCATTGCACGAACACTGTTCCACCATGCTCTGGCATCTCCGGCTAGATAGTGGGTGGCGAACAAAACTTTCTCGTTAGCTTCCACTCCGGGGACTTCTAGGTTGTTTTCCATGGTCTGCAGCCAATCGTCGGCATCTAGGGGCTCTTCCGACTTAGTGAAAATAGATGGGTTGGTTTTCTGGAAATTCTTGAGCTTAGATCCATGGTTGTCCTGATTTCTGTGGCCTTGATTGTTGTGGGCTAGCTGAGCTATCTGCTGAAGGGTGGCTAGGTTGGCTTGACGTTCCGCTCTTTCAGCTTCGCGGTCAGAAACCAACATTTGCAGGATCTGCAACATCAGGTCTGGGGATGAACCACTTCCTCCACGTGGCATCTGAAGATTGAGATAGATCATGAGAAAAGAGGGAAATTTCTAAGGTTTAGGGACTTTGAAAAGTTTTTAAGGTTTGACTCAGATTTTTCTAGCAACTTGCTTTTCATT
Organism: Avena insularis; assembly: GCA_023614405.1. NCBI lineage: Eukaryota > Viridiplantae > Streptophyta > Magnoliopsida > Poales > Poaceae > Avena > Avena insularis. The sequence goes on from CM042695.1 coordinate 87,524,627, forward strand.
CATTCATTTATTCATAGCACACGATACAAACACACACGACAACAAAGGAAAACAAATGGTTTTAAGAACCATTCTGGAAACTATGATACAGTGGGACCAAATACTACTCACTACGCTAGTGCTCAAGTGCTACTACTCCTCGGAGTCGGTGTAGTCGTCATCCTCATCATCCTCATCGTCATTGATGAAGACGAAATCCTCCTCATCGGTGAAGAAGTCCATAGCCTGATCCTCCAGAAAATCATCATCATCGCTGAGATAGGAGTAGGGGTCTCCACGAAGATCCTCTCCGGCATTCTCCCTTTTCTCCAACTGCATGTCTCTCTCATGGATGGTCTCCTCCAAAGACGAGATACGGTGGCGAAGACGGGCAATGATGTGCTCCTTCTTGTCAAGCTGATGGCGACGAGACTTGCGATCCTTTGCTAGCATGGAGATGGTCTGATCCTTCATCTTGATGATGGCGGACTTGTGGTTGGAGTAGTCACGGCAATTATCCAACTCCTGCTGACGATCGTACATCATGAAGCTGAGGTGGTCCAACTGAGTCTTCAGCTCGTGGTGGTATGGGGCTTCTAGTGGCTGTCCATTAGCATCACGCCTTGGGCAAAACTCAAAGCGAGTACCCTTGATCTGGTTAATACTCTGCCCAAACAGACGGGCAAGAGCTTCCTGCATGGCCCTGGCAAGTCCATCGAGCCAGTTGTTCTCTCTTAAGGTGAACTGAATTCCCTCGGTAGTGGGAGGTTCAATCTTTCCTCAGAGACTTGCAACAATTAGCCACTTCAGATCTTCTCCTCCTTGATCATTGAGCTGAGCTCCGAAGAACTCGGGGTGCGGACGTTCCAGAAGTTACGAAAGCTGGTCCAGATCCCGCTCAAAGATAAGGTCTCCTCCATTCCCCAACTGATAAAACTTGATGTACTTCACGTCCATCTAAAAGAATATAAGATGAGTAAGTTAGTAGAGTGATCAAGTGTGTCAAATTTTATGTATTTTGCAAGAGTTTTTGAGGAACATGAATTTTTATGAAAGAATCAAGGTGATAAGAATGGGAATAAGTTTTTGTAAAGATTTGCTTCCTTTGGTTTTGAAACTAAGTTTTTGATTCAACGTCCAGTCTAACTAGGGTCTCCTATGGTGAGGATGTCTCTGATACCAACTTGTCAACACCCGGATTTTTAAACCCAGATGCCTGTTATGCCATACATCGCAATCCCAGGATTACCATTTTTGCGAGACATAACAAATTTGGATACCACAGTACATCATACATTACAAACCATACATAAGGTCTTACACAAATAAGGATCTCATGATCCAGTTCTTAATACAACTCAAGCAGCATAATACGTAATAATAACAGATGGCGTGGAAGCTCCATCTTGAGGTCACGAGCAATCTTGCGATGGGAGATGATCCTAGTTGTCGTAACCTTCCTGGGGTCCATCCTCCAGGTACTCCTCTTCATAGTCTGGCCATGGGAATAGCCAGGGACAAAGCCATGAGTACTCTTTAAGTACTCGCAAACTAATACTAACAAGTGAAGGGGTTTTTTGTAGTAGGACACTAAGCTCTATGGTTGTTTTGCAAAAAGCCAGATTTACCTCTACTAAGTTTTGAAGCAAGAAAAGCTAGTTGAAATTTTATAACACCTAAGTGGGAACTTGAATTCCATATCACAACTCTGTTGTGGTCAAGTCAAAGTCTTAGTTCGTTTCACAAGTCATTTTGAAAACATCTGACGGGGGAACAGTATGGCCACTCCAACTGTCCATAACCGCGGACACGGCTATTCGAATAGTTTGACACTCTGCATAGATTGTACACTTTCACCACAACATTCGATACATCCATCAGGAACAAATCCTGAATTCACCATACTCAGTATGCGGATAATCAATCCTAACCTTTCAATTACACGCCCTAGTATAAGCACCTCTCCTGTGAGTTTGGCCTCCCAACCATGACCAACTGTCATCTTGGGTACTGCATAGGTGGACAATCTTCACAAGGTAGCCTCAGCCCAGACCTTGGCTGTGAGGGAACCAATACTAAGGTATATAAGTTTCCAGTCAAGCCCTACCTAATTCTTGGGTATTGTGGTTGTACGGTAAAATTGGAATGGTATCGCATCCAGACAACCATCAGTTTTATAAAGGGCTAAGGCTCATGCCTCAACATTTTCATCACCAAAACTCATCTGGTGTTTGGAAACACATGTCCAAAACATTTCAATAGAATGATCCATCATTCCAAGGTTTTCATAACCATTTTCACCAAGTATTCCCATCTAAAGTTGATCAAGTTTTATACTTAGCACTAGCATCTACAAGTGGGGGTAAGTACTAATGAGGTGTGGTAAACTAGTGGAGTTTTACTAAGTTCAGTCTCATGCCTTAGGATGACATAAAGATTATCTAGCTTAGGCCAAGTTTTATGCTCTTTATGCAACATTCAATTATCTCTCTAGAATCTACCATTCACTTAAGTAAGCTCTAAGTACTAGCTTTGATAAAGAAATAAAGTATAAAGCTTGTAAGTAAAACTAGGAATGGGGTTATCAAATGGGTATGATCATCTATGCTTAAGGCATATAGTTGGCATGGTAACAAGCAAGTATTTGCTTGCATAGGTCAAATTGATTAGTAAGGCTTGCTAAAGTAGAGTCTCTTGGAAGTGTTAGCTTGCGTAGGTAAAGTATCTTGCAAGTATTGGCTTGCATCAATATCAGTATAAGCTTGCCTTGTGCAGAGTATTTGTTGAAGTTCTCCTCGGCTACTTCTTCATAGTATCCTCCTTCTTCCTCGTATCCTTGGTCGGTACTAGCGTCTATAAATAAATATGAGGTACACAATCAACAAACAATACTTAACTATTTTCAATCATCACACAAAAAAGGGTCCTATAGATGATCTAGCATCATCACTAACATTACAAGATTAAAGCTTGGTTTAATTTCTTTTATTTTTAGAAAAGTAATTTCTACTCATTGAAAAACTACTTAAGATTTAATATTCTCCAAACCAAACATGGGATCATGTTGACACATGTCATCACCACACATTTCAGTACATGGGAATGTGATTTAAAGTGGTGTCACAATTTAATAAGGTCTAACCTTTTTATTTTAAATAAAATAAGTGATTGGAAATGCCTATGCGGCCTTCTTTTATTACTTGAACATTATTTCTGTAAGTAAACCCATATGTTTTTATATATTCTGAAAGGTATGATCAAATGTGATTTTTGAGAGTTGGAATCAACTCAAAAGCTATTATGATTTAAATTTGAAAAATGTTTGAATGCAGAAAAGGTTATGCCTTGTTATTTTTACCAAGGTTGATCTATAGATTCAAATGATTTGAATCCAATGGGGTTGGATTAAGCATTTCAATATCTTTCTAACAAAATTGGTTTCATTCAATTTGGTTCAATGAATCGAGCTGGGTTGATTTTTGAAACTAGGTACAGAACTGTGTTTGAATTAAAATGGAAAAAGTTAAATTCAAACGAGCTCTGTGAGGAACTGCTAATGGGCCGGCCCAGTGTCACTCCGCGGCGTGGGGCTCAACTGACAGGGGGGTTCCACCAGTCAGTGGCTCTTTAAACGCGAAGCGGTACAAGGCAATCTCATCCGCACGAGCTAAGTCTAATCAAACGGCTGCTACTCATCGTCCACGTAGGGCGGCGCCGGGGAGACAGAAACCTAAGGCGGCAGGTGGGGGTCGTCGGGGGCTTACCGGGCTCAGGCGAGGGTCGGCGATGCGGGCGAATGACGAACTCGACAACGGCGAACCTCCTGGTACCGGCAGCTTCTCCTGGGGCGGCTCCAATCGCTGGCTCCCTTCTTCTCCAGCAACGGCAGGCTCCGGCCAAATTCCGGCGATGCGCTGCTCACCTTGCTCCAGGAACAGGGTGGAACGATCAGTGAGGAGAGGGGAGTGAGATGGTGTGCTCAATTCGGCTAGCGGTCGTCTCCTTTTATAGGCTCGATGGTGAGACCGAACGGGATGGGCAGGCGATAGTGGCGACATGGCTTCGGGCTGCTAGAGGCATGGCCGAGGGTGGCGATCGATCGGTGGTATCCTGGCGATGCTCTATGGCTTTAATGCGTGTGTAGGGGCGGTGGCAAACGGTCGGGAATGCTCGATGCTTTGCGAGGCAGAGGCGGCGTCTTCGACGGCGACCGGTGGCTACGGGGCACGGGCGGTGAAATGGGCATGTCTGGCGGTCTCCTGGGACGGTGGGGAGCATGTTGGCGGGCGGCGAGGGCTCGAGGTGGTCGGGTTGCGTGGGAACGGTGTGTGCTCTGCGGCGCACGTCGGCATGGTCGACAGCGGCACGAGCGCGGCGTTCCTGGCGGTTCTAGGCATTGTCTGCGAGGCAGGGCTGGTCGAGAGGGGGCAGTGAGGCATGGGCTACCTCCCAGACATGCTGGCTAGGCTTGGTGCTTCTCCTAGATTGCTGTCGACATGTGGGTGGTAAGGGTGCACTCGGCCTGCTCACCATTGATGACAATGGCTAGCTTACAGTGGTGCTAGAGATTAGTTTAGGTTGTTAGATGATCTACTAAGGCTAGTGGTGTCCATAGAGGGAACAAGTTAGGCTCAAAACACTGCTCAAAATAGTGTTTGTGATTTTGTTGATTTGAATCTGCAAGCTGTTTGATGAAATGGCCACATGAATTCATGTTTTGAATTTTGAAAAGATTTTTGGTGGGTGTGCTAGGCATGTGCTGGTGAGTCTGTAGATGCTTGGGTTTTGAAAGTTGAGCTTGTTTGAGTGATTTTTGCAAAAAGTGGGATCTTCCCATATGATATAGATTCAATTTTAAACTGTCATTTAAACTATGCATTTGAATGTTTCTGGATGATCACAAGGTGGGCCTTGGTACTTTGTTATGAGTACTATCAAGGGGTTCAAAGATCCAAACAAGTTTCTGTTAAGTTCTGAAAGTTAGAGACATCCAAAGTAGGCATGGGAGTTAATTTGGCCAAAGTGACCATTCCCTTATTTTGTTTATTTTGATTTATTTGTCTTTGGGAAAAGTGTGGGGATTGTTTAGATGATGTTTATTTCACCTAAGAATCCTTTTACAAGCAAAGAAACACATAATCAAGGTAATTCAAAAGAATTCAAAATGGGATGCATACACACATGCATGCTTTCATATTTTTATTTAGAAAAGTTTTTGTTAATCCTAATTTTGGTGATTAGAGTTTGATGATTCTAGTTTAATATTTTTGGGATGTTACAACTTCGTCCTGATCACCGTTCGAAATTGGAATAGGCCTGCTGAGGAGGAAGAAGTTACGCCTTTATATGTCCCGGACAAAGCCAAAGATTTACTTTGGAGGAGGCTCATGCTTAATTTCAGCCTACCGACGGTAGAGGTGGATCCAAATGCGGAGAATCCAGATGAGGAGGCCAAGAAACATGCCGCTGCCATGCAGCAGAAGGTCAGGGATTGGGATTTTAAGAAGATGGCCCAGAAATTCACCAACTGGAGGAAAAGATTACACCTTGACTTTATCGTGAAAAAGAAGACTTCGAATTTCGAGGGTCAGTATGAGAAGATAAAACCATTCTGGGATGAGTTTGTGGAGTATAAGAGATCAGCGGTAGCTTAGAAAATGTATGAAACAAATAAGATAAATGCTGCTAACAAGAAGTATCACCATACTATGGGGCAAGGTGGCTACAGGGCTGCCATTCCTAAGTGGAAGAAACTTGAGGATGATCTGCGTTCTAAAGGGGTCATCCCAGAGACACCCGATTGGATCGAACGTGCAAAGAATTGATTTTACGGGCATGGGGGCACGTTGGACTCAGAAGGGAAGTATATATATAACATTAGACATAAATAAAACCCCTTGCCCATCGAGGACATAAGAAATGCAGTAAAGGCTGTTGAAGAGAGGAATTTCATTCCCGTTAGAGAGAATGACGAGCTCACACTCTCCCTTGGGAATCCGGAACAGAAAGGACGAACACGAGGAACAATAGGATCCCAAGCATGGAGCATTGGCTTTCCCGCAGACAGGAAGAAATATCCTGATAGAAGCCGTAAGAGGAGAAAGGACAAGGAGGAAATTGAAGCAAATATTCAGGTAGACCGGATGCATTACATTGAAGAACAATTAAGTTGGAAACAAGATCAAATTGACGCACTTAGACAACAAGGTACTACCAGCCCATCTCAGTGACACATGGTAGAACCTGCATTCGATGCTACCGGCCTATCGAATAATCGGAAAAGCAGTATGGCTTCCACCTAGGTCCTAGGTGATGACGATGATGATGGTGCACCGATGATGGCTCGTGTTGGCTACCCAGTGGATGATATCACGGACACGACATATTGCGAGCTACATGTCAAAGTTGTGAACATAACAATGAAGGTGGCGGTCGTCTATGCCTTACCAATTGGACATGAACCAACTTACCATTGTCGTCCGGTTCCACAGGGCTATGCTATTGTCAGGGTGGATGAAGTTATGTACGAATTTCACCAGTTGAAGCTTGACTACCCTGCAGGTGAAGGGGATGTGACTGAGCTAGGAGAAGCAACAAACGTCACCATTCTATGATGAAAGGAATATATTGTGCTTGCAAATCAGACGCCAAGGCCATCTTCGCCGCCGCCTCACCCTTCTCCTCCAGCACAACAGTCGTCTATGTCGCCTCACCCGTCTCTAGCGCAACAGCCGTCTCCAGCGCAGCCGTCTCTGCCACGCTAGCCGTCGCTGCCGCCGACTGAGGAAAAAAGCGTAAGCGTACCACCACCACTCTGTGGAGTGGTAAGCGATCGCCGATACATAAACATGAGCCTCTACCAAAGGTTCCTCCCAATAGATCTTACGACTATACTCCACAGGAGACTGCATAATGAAGATTCTTGAATGCAGAAGAGGACAAATCTATGACATTGGGTTTATTGACCCATATTTTGTTCATGAAGCTAATCTCAAAAAAAGACCCGAGGATACAGAGGATAATATTGTAAACGCGTTAAGGTTTCAAGAAACCAGAAGGGAAATACTATTTTCTTACAACTTTGAGTGAGTGTTATTGTCTTGTATACACTTTATATTTCGCTTACTTGATGTTAAGTGTATAATTGATGAGTTATGCATGCGCAGCTTCCACTATATTCTGCTAATCATTCGACCTGACAAAGAGTGGGTACTACGCACTACTAGGAAAATGGCTATAGGTAATCAGCACATCCGTGGCTCACATGGTTGAAGTGCCCCACGGCTAAAATAGGCGTGGCTCACCTATGGGCAGTGCCCTACTAGTAACTAGAACAACCGTGGCGCACATGACCATAGTGCGCCACAGATATGTGTGGGCTAGGGCCCTGTTGGCCGCACGCCAAACATCTGTAGCACACATAGGGTAGATGCGCTACGGTTGTTAGTGTCAACCGTGGTGCACATGGAGGGGGTGCGCTACGCCTAAGCGCATGCCCCCCTCTGCTGTGAAACGGCCAGACACATCCGTGGCGCAATATGGCATGTGCGCCACGGATGTTACTACTCCCTGTGGCGCACTAGGGCGGAGTGCGCCACGAATGTGTCGATTTTTTTTTTGACAGCACTTTATGTGCACATGTGTGACCACATCCAGCACCCCACACTTCACTTTCCCCTTCTTCTTCCTCCTTAGATCTAGTCGAAATCTTCTCCTTCCCACCTCAATTTCTCCACCCATTCACCATTTTTAGCATGTAGAACTTGCCTTGGATGTTACATAAGTAATAGAGGAAGGTCTCCGGTCTCTCATCTCCTTCTCCGGTCTCGCGCGCACCTCTCCTTTCCATCTTTCTCGCGATCGGTCTCTCATCTAGGTAAGTTGTCCATGTAAGGATGTGTTCATGTGTATATGGATGATATGCTCATATGTATGTAGATGATCGATGCTCATGATGTGTGTATGGAGAGGATCGATGGTCATATGTGTGTGTATATGGAAAGTATCGATGATGCTCATGCATGTGTGTATGGAGAGGATAATGATATGTTCATGTGTGTATGGATCGCTCTCTCTCTCTCTTGTGTTTGTATGTGAACAAGTTGCCATTTGTTTTTCCAAAATGTTGATTCATTTCCATTTTGGCAAGACTTTGGCATTTCGCAAAGGTCCTAATTTTAGGATAGGTCATGCCAAAATTTTCTATCGACCATTGCATGCATGCATTCATTATGTGGTTCTAATATACTTCTAATTGTACCGTGTACACCGTGCAGGCAAAAATGGTCCGCATAATGAGCGAAGGCATTGTGGCTAGATTTTTGAAATGTGTGACGGCCGACATGATACGAAATAACAAGACGGATATAAGATGTCCGTGCAGAAGATGCAAACTCAACTGGGTGATCGACCCAGATTCCGGGAATCTGCAGGCGCACCTGCTCCGCCATGGTTTCATGGATGGATACACTCGTTGGATAAGCGATGATGAAGACGATGGAGACGGAGAAGGTGGCCAACATGACGATGATCATCATCACGGCGAGAACGGGAAAGATGATGAAGAGTCTCCTGGAGATGGTGAAGGTGCGGAAGCAGACCGGGATGATGATGATCTAGATGCCGGAGGAGCAGACGACGATGGAACAACGTCGGGCTGGGTGCGGGACCCTTATGTGCAAGAGCCGCTTCTCAAGCAGACGAGTAACGCCAGGGCTGCCGCTAGAGAGAAAGCCAAGCTTGTGCAACTTGAGAAAGACGCGGTTACTCCATTGTATGAAGGATGCAGGACCGATGATACCCGGTTGAATGTAACGCTCAAGGCTATGGAGATGAAGGCAAAACACAAATTGAGCGATGCAAGCTTCGACGATATGATGGCATTCTGGCACGATCGTCTCCTGGAGGGGAACATATGTCCAACTAGTATCGAGGACGCCAAGAAAATCGTCTGTCCTCTCGATCTAACGCACGTTAGATATCACGTATGCATCAACGATTGCATCATTTATCGGGGCGAGGGCGCGGAGAAAACCACATGTCCGGTGTGCGGCGTGAGTCGATACAAGAAAGGGAAGAAAGCACCTCGAAAAGTGGGATGGTACTTTCCTATCACTCCTCGTCTGCAGCGCTATTTCGCGGACCCTAAGGAAGCGAATCTCATGCGATGGCATGCAGAAAGGAAGAAGCCAGGAGATGATGATGATGAACCCGAAAAGGATGAGCTGCTGACGCACCCTTCAGATGCTAGCCAGTGGAAAGCATTGGACCTCGAATTCCCAGAATTCGGTGGAGATTCGAGGAACATCAGGCTTGGTGTGAGCATCGATGGACTCAATCCGTTCGGTAGCCAGAGCAGCACGCACAGCACTTGGCTCGTGTTTGTATGGATGTACAACCTCCCTCCATGGTTGTGCATGAAGAAGAAGTACATACAAATGAGTATGCTAATTCAAGGGCCGAAACAACCTGGTACCGACATCAATCTGTATCTCGGGCTGTTGAAAGAGGAGCTAGCCACGTTATGGGAATCTGGAGCCAATACTTACGACGCCGTCGCAGAAGATTATTTCACTATGAGAGCCGCGTTGGTCACTACGGTGCAAGACTATCCAGGTTGCGGGTATATCTCGGGGCAGGTTATGCAAGGATTCTGCGCATGCGTTAGGTGCATGGATAACACAAGCTATCTCCAACTAGAGAAAGATCCAGGGTCATCAAAAACTATGTTCATGGCGCACCGGAGGTGGCTCGGCAAGAATGATCCATGGAGAAAACGTGGAGACCTGTTCGATGGCAAATCCGACACCCAAGGAATCCCAGAGCGTAGGAGCAACGAAGAAGTGGAAGAGTTGCTGAAAAACTGGAAAGATTGTCCTAAGCCTAGAAAGAAGCAAACGAGGCAGCAACAAGACAAGCCGCTGATGAAGGTATGGAAAACAAGGTCTGTTTTCTGGGAGTTTCCATACTGGAAGTTTCTCCGCACGCCTCATAGCCTCGACATCATGCATATCACGAAAAACGTGTGCGAGAGTCTGGTCGCCACCATAATCAACATGCCAGATAGGAGGAAAGATGGTCCGAAAGCAAGGCATGACCTGATATGCTTGGGTATCCGGAAGGAGCTTCACGGAGGACGCACTACTCCTGATGATCAGGAAGATGATGATGATCATGGGTCGGAGACGACACAAGGTCGTCGGAAGGGTAAAAAGTTCAAGAAGAACGAATATTACTGCCCTCCTTCTTGCTTCACTCTAAGCCAGGATGAGATCAAACAGTTTTTCAAGTGCCTTCTAGGAGTCAAATTTCCTTACGGCTACGCGGGCAAGATAAGCAGATACCTAGACGAGGCGAAGCAGAGGTTCAGTGGCATGAAGTCTCACGACTGTGCCGTGCTAATGACGCAGGTACTTCCGGTCGCACTAAGAGGGATAATGAACGACCACGTCCATAAAACGTTATTTGGCCTCTACAAGTTTTTCGACGTCATCTCTAGGAAGTCGATTGGCGTGAACAGCTCGGGAGGCTACAGGAGGAGATCGTGGTGAAACTATGTGAGCTTGAGGTCTACTTCCCACCCGCATTCTTCGACATTATGGTGCATCTGCTGGTCCATGTCGTGGAGGACATCGTACAACTCGGGCCGATGTTCCTCCGTGGCATGATGACGTTCGAAAGGATGAATGGACACATCAAAGGATACGTTCGCAACAGGTCCCGTCCAGATGGAAGCATAGCCAAGGGCTTTCTGGCCGAAGAGTCACTACAAGAAATGTGTTAACTTGTGACCTTCTCACAATGACGAGAAATGAAATCGTCATAGATCTATGACGTTTTGTACAAGATGGTCACATACTAGTTGGAGAGGTCAAAATCCTATATAATTACGACGATTTGTGTCAAAATCGTCGTAATTGCAGCATATGAAATCGTCATAACTTCTAGAATACAGCTTAGAGCCTTATTTATAGCTCGTTATGACCAACTTAAATCGTCATATCATCTAAAATGTGATACATTGAATTGATTGGATATCCACATCAGCGATTTATGCCTATGTGGAATGTCTATATGTCAATTTTTATATATGTATATGTCCATGTGTCATCATGCATCTACCTTACATGTAGGCCCGACTGACACCATGAACCTTTCACCAACTATACAATCGGGACCTGCTTATTCAGAAATTAATTGCAAAAAAATCTGCTCAAGGGGATCGAACCCGCAACCTCTCGCTCGATATGCAGCGACGTGAACCACCACGGTACACAGTCGTTGCTGTTCAAATCCCGCGCAGTGAGCTATTAGAACAAACCTGTCAAATTTGAGAATAAATGGCGCGGGCGCAAAAATATGGGAGCCGCTGGGAATCGAACCCGCGACCAGCATAGCAAACTCTGCAATGATGTGAACCACTACGTTACACAATCATTTCTGTTCAATTTCCGCGCAGTGTCCTATTAAAACAATTGTCCCACATCCGAGAACAAATGCCGCAAAAAATTGGAAGCCACGGAGACTCGAACCCGCGACCAGAATGGAAGCGCCAGCCCTAGTGACCAACTCGCCAAACACGTTTTGGTGTACAATATCAGCCCTCACTCCTATCTCATTATTCATCACCTTGGCCGGCCTCAATACACAAATCCCAAAAAAATTCTCGCAGTTGGGCCTGGGCCGAAGGAGCCCATAACGCCCTTTAGATTTTGCAGCACCGAATGGACCATAGGTCAATGATTTGGTATTGAGGGGAAATATGGCCCATAAGTACTTTAGTCCAAATTTTTTTTTTTCAAATTTTAAAAGGTTTTGAGTAATTTCATCGTGCATTTTGGATACGATCTCGGATTGAGGTGACCCGAAAATCAATTTGGTTCATATCGATGAGACAATATCTACGGCGTTGGTGACCCGAAAATATTTTTTTCAAAAAATCATGGGCATCAGATCATATACCTATAGTTCAAATCGGACCCACTTCCTACTAATTCGGTAGGAATTTGTTTTTTTCTTCATGGGTGGACGAAAAGGTTTTAGAGACCCCGGTTGGGACATTTCTCAATGTAAGGTGTCCTAATATTTTTGAAAAATAGGGTGGTAGCATTTTGAAACTTTCATTTGGTGGTTGCTTCACAAAACGACCCGTTTTTTGCGCTCGGAAAATGGAAAATGGTTTTTCCGTGCGACCAAATGGAAAACTTCCTCCTGCAAAATTGTTCGCCATCCCATGATGCACATGTGTGCATGATACGGGTGCATTATCATAAACTATGTCCTGATTCTAGCCATAACATTGGTCATTTGACCCGAAAGCCATGAAACCTCGAACATGATAGTCATTTTGTGAAGGTTTTTTTGAGACATACTCGATTTACCAAGTTTGGTATTTTTCCTTGCAACTATGTCACATAATAAGACACCACGCGAAGGATTTGCGTTGATCGGACCGTTTTTTATTTTTTTATGCCCGTTTCAAACTATGGTCAAAACGGCGGGCATGAAGGTTCTTAGCTAGGGGCCGAGCCTCACTAAACTTGCATTGGATCTCTGAAGAAACATGATATTATGAGTCTAAAAATGATTTTTACCAAAAATCATGAGCATCGGATCATGTACCTGTAGTTCAAACCGCACCCACTTCCTACTGATTTGGTAGGAATTTGTCTTTTTCGCCAAGGGTGTATGGAAAGGTTTGAGATACCCCGGTTGGGACATTGTCCATGTAATGTGGTCTAATATTTTTACAAAATGTGGCGGTACCATTCTAAAACTGTCATTTGGTGGTTGCTTCACAAAACGCCCCGTTTTTTGCGCTCGGAAAATGGAAAATGGTTTTTTCGTGCGTCGAAAAGGAAAACTTCCTCCTTCAACATTGTTCTCCATGCCATGATACATATGTGTGCATAATATGGGCACATTATCACAAACTATGCCCTGATTCTAGCCATAACATTTGTCATTTGACCCGAAAGCCACGAAACCTCGAACATGATAGGTCATTTTGCGAAGGGTTTTTTGAGACATACTCAATTTACCAAGTTTGGTATTTTTCCTTGCAATTATGTCACATAATAAGACACCACGCGAAGGATTTGCGTTGATCGGACCGTTTTTTATTTTTTTATGCCCGTTTCAAACTATGGTCAAAACGGCGGGCATGAAGGTTCTTAGCTAGAGGCCGAGCCTCGCTAAACTTGCATTGGATCTCTGAAGAAACATGATATTATGAGTCTAAAAATGATTTTTACCAAAAATCATGAGCATCGGATCATGTACCTGTAGTTCAAACCGGACCCACTTCCTGCCGATTCGGCAGGAATTTGTCTTTTTCGCCAGGGGTGTACGGAAAGGTTTGAGATACCCGGTTGGGACATTGTCCATGTAAGGTGGTCTAATATTTTTACAAAATGTGGCGGTACCATTCTAAAACTTTCATTTGGTGTCTGCTTCACAAAACACTATGTTTTTGACATTAGGAAAATGGAAAATGACTTTTTTTTACGATGAAAAGGAAAACTTTCTTCAACAATCGTTGTTCGCCATTCCAAGATGCATATATGTGCACAATATAAACATATTATCACAAAATATGATGTGATTATAGCCATAATATTGACCATTCGACGTGAAACCATGAAATTTAGAATTGAGCAAGCCAATCAGAAGAGAAAATCAGACTATCCACGGATCACCCAACACAGAAGATCTTAGCCGTCCACTAGCCTCCATCCAACCGCCCAAAACTTCAGGTCGGTTTCTCTCGCCTCCCCATCCTCACACACAATTTATGCCTGGAATGACCGAAACGCCCTGTAGTTCTAACAGTCAGGCACCACAGAAGAGTTTAGGGGTAATTTCGTGAAATCAGATCAACCCTCTAGATCGCAATCGAGAGGGCACAAACCCTAATTCCCTCACGCGCTGCCCACCTCGATCCAGATCCCTTCCTCGCTATCCCCTCACGCGCCGCCGGCTCAGCGCCGCACCTCCGTCTCCCCCACCTCTAGCCACCACCGCCCTCACCTCTCTTTCACTGCCTCCCCCTTTCCGTCCCGTGAGCCCCCGACCACCCTGATCCAGATCGAACCCCGACCGCGGTCCTCCCACACCGCATCTTCGTCCTGCCGCAAGATACCAACACAGGGCGCCTCCGGTGCCGCAACATGCCGGTGCTACTCCACCATCGTATCCTCTTCCACCTCCCCTAGCCGCGGTGCTCGACCTCTCCCCCACGCGCGTCCCTCAGGTACCCCTAGCCGACCTAGCTCTGGCCATCGCCGTCTGCTGCTGCACTCCGTCGTGACGCGGACCTGGTTACCTCCGCCTATCCCAGACCACCGCCAAGCCGCTCCTTGCTCCCGCGTGTGTGCCCGTGGCTGACCCTAGTCGTGGCTGGCGTTTGGCGTTCGTATGATGGTCGCCAGCTCTGGCTCCCGCGCCTCCTACATCATATACGACCCTGTCGTCCTCGCCTACGACCACTGCAACGACGTATGTTGGATTTTTTCTGCCTGCTTGTGTAAATATTAGGTCATTCAGTCTGAGCCTATGTTGGATTTTTTCTGCCTTCTTGTGTAATTATTAGGTATGTATGGTGTAGAGAGAAATATTAGGTCATTCAGTCTGAGCCTATGTTGGATTTTTTCTGCCTGCTTGTGTAAATTTTTTAGTGTAGGTCATTGAAGGAGTGGTGGATTTCAGTTACCTGGCTGTGTAAAAAAATTACTGTGTACCATGCTTAGTGTTTACTAAACTGAGGAATTTGGGCAGCAAAACTATTATACAAATGCTCTATTATTGCCAAATTGATGTTGCTTGAGGTGGTATCAGTGTAGCTGAAAATTTTGGTAGGCTAGATATGCGCAGTTTAATCTCTATGCTAGCTAGGATACTTGTTATAGCGAATCCTTTTTAGGTTAGTATTGGCACATTATATATGTTCTGGGTTTGCTGCTTTCCATTGTAGAAATGATTTTATTGAATTCTCACTTGCTTCTTTAATCCAGAATTGTAGGTAGGGGCTAAAACTTGCCCACATTATCAGGATGAAATTTTAGAGAACACATTAGTACATTCCCATCTCTGAATTCAGAGGCTTGTGCATTGTTCTTAGATGTCTGTTGTAACAACCAGCTAGGACCAGAATATTTGTTTTGCTTGCATGTGAGTACTTGGATGTCTGTCTACAGATCAATGAAGGAGATGGTGCTTTCTATGGTTCAAAAATTGACATTGGCGTTCTTTTTTACTGTTCTAATATGATCACTGAAGTATTTTGCTAACTAATTAAGTGTTCTTGCATGTGTAACTGTACTTTGCTGAACCTTTTGCATGGAGATCGTGCTACTTCTAGTGTCTCCTGCTGCAGTTTATCTTGGTGAGTAGTAGGGGTACTACCTGGTATATTCAGTCAGTACCAACACATGATTTTTTAATCAGACGCTGGTACCAGTACTGATATAGAACTTGTTAATTTGGCCAGGTGGGTATGACATGCGTAAGGCGACATGGCGTTTGATCGGTGGCGCTCAAATCTTGGGGCCTGTCCACATACATCAATTTCCCGGTGATCAATTCACTCCCAAACTCCAGTTTACAACGTGCCATACATTGCTTGTGATCACAATGTAGCTCGCTAGTGATGTTTTTGAATTTTGACCACTTGTGTATGTGTGTCCAGGTGGAGGACTACGCGGAGGAGCTGGAGACGATGAAGAATGGTACTAATAGGCCTGATTTGTGGCCTGATTTCCTTGGAAGTAAGACGTTTCTATCATTATAATAATTTTACTTTCTGCGAGATTATAAATTGTGAGAATGGATGTATGTTTCTGCTTGTCGTGCATGAAGGTGTTCAGATATTTCTGTGATAGAGATTTTAGATTTTGAATTCGTATATCTTTTCTTTATGATTATTTTAGTGTTGGTGTTGTTGTAAAATGCTACTCATACATCATTCTTGATTGTAATTTTGGACATACTGATAGCCAAACTGGGAGACAATGTCGTGATTAAGGCTTGTCATTCCTCAATACTGGCGGGAGCGCATGATGGACTTCTACACGGACGAGCTCCTGCAATGACCAGCGTCAACGACGGCATGTACCATATCTTCTTCAACTACAACTTTCCAATGCGTAAGTCCTCGGTCTGTCCCACTCTTCCTCTTGTATATGATGGTGACCTCCATGGCTATGTTATCTGGACACTTTAGTTAACCCACTGCTCTTGTGATTTTTCAATTCCATGTCAAGAAATATACCTACGTATTTTATCCTTGGTCAGTATCAATTGTGGTAGTTCTTAAGCATCACGTACTGTTTCTGGATTGGAGTTCATAAGAATGGTATTGTTCAAGCGTGTCTGTTGTGTGCATGTGTGTTGCTGGACCTGGCAGAGTACTCTCAGGCTATTGCCTATATTATAGAATACTGAAAGTACTTGTTTACATTTGGTTGCAAGATTGATTTGTTATACTAAAAGTATGTCTTTCATTGAGACTAAAAGTGTAGTTGTTCCTTGTTTACAGGAGCTCTAGCCCTAAAAGATCAGAAGTCAGTGAAGCCCTGAAGAGTAGCCATTGAACAGTAGCCATTTGTAATAGTTCGACATCTGGGTTGTACTAGAGTGTGTCAAATTGTAATAGCCTAGTTGTTTTGAATAGTTGCATGTGTTCCTTTTTATCTGTATCAAATATTGATTATGTATGGGTTATCAAACTTATGAATAGAAACCCATGACTGAAATGACTGTTATTTTAGACCCTTATTACATGTGAGGTCACATTTTGAGATGAACATGACAAGCCAAACCTATCTGAAAAGTGGAACCAGGTCATAAAAAGGATGAATTTGAATTTAAATGGACTATAAATAGGCTATGGCCCATAAAATAAGAACACTGATTTTGAATTTAAATGGACTGAAATAGGCTATGGCCCATGGCCTATGTAGCTGATAAGAACTAGCAAGAAAAAAACATAAACAGGCTGAATTGTTGGTCTTGGCCCAAATAAATGGCTGAAGTGGACCGGGCTGATTCCTTGCCATGTTGGATTGGCCACGTAGGATCTGACCTAGCGAGGCTAGTTTGCCCGTGACGATATCGGATCGTTATAATGGTTATGATGATCCAATATCGTCATAGATGGTTATGACGATTTCATTGAAATCGTCGTTATAGTTCATTTGCGACGCCCAGCTTTCGACGATCTTAAAATCGTCATAGAATCGTCATAAATGGGCTATTGTGACGATTCTGTGACGAAAATAGAGGGTCATATATAGCCAGATTCCTTGTAGTGAGTGCATCTCTTTATGCACGAATTATCTTGACATCGAGAACCCTGCCGGTCTTCCCGTCAACAGGCACCTTGGCAAGCTCGACAGATCTGGTCACCGAGAGGGTCGTCGCATACTGTATGCAGATTTCGATTTTCGACGCGCAGACTTTGATCGAGAAAACCTCGTCGCGCTACAGCATTTAGAACTGGTCGATCCTTGGGTACAGAAGCACAAAAGGTTAATCGAGAAGAAGTACAGTGATCGGGGCATACAGAGAACGCAGGGAGAAAT
Organism: Avena insularis; assembly: GCA_023614405.1. Lineage (NCBI taxonomy): Eukaryota > Viridiplantae > Streptophyta > Magnoliopsida > Poales > Poaceae > Avena > Avena insularis. Next base: position 87,542,185 of record CM042695.1, read on the forward strand.
AATCAAAGAGCACAACTCAGATTTCACGCGTTGGTTTAGGCAGATGCTCCTTGATAATCCCTCGCGATCGCATTCTTCTGACATGGAAAAGATCATATTCACCTTGTCGCAGGGACCGATGCAAAACCTGGTGACCTATCAGGTGTATGATATCAACGGCTACATATTCTACACGGAGGAAAAGGACAACAAGTGTGATTATCAGAACTTAGGCGTAACGTCGGAATTCTACACCGATGACAACGTGAAGGATAGATTCTACGGAAGAATCGAGGAGATCTGGGAGCTCGACTACTGTGGAGAAAAGGTGCCGATGTTCCGTGTCAGATGGGCAAAGAGCGTCGAAAGAGAAGACCGGTATTTCACAACCATGGTTATACCTGAAGCAGCCAAATCCAAGGCCGCCGGTGCAAACGTGGCCGCGAAAAATGAACCGTGGGTACTGGCTACCAAAGTGGACCAATGTTTTTTCATTACCGACCCGACAAAGCCTAGCCGTGTTGTCGTGAGGAGAGGAAAAAGAAACATCATCGGAATGGATGGAGTCGCCAACGAGCAAGACTTCGACCAGTACGGCGATCCAAAGATTGAAGATGACGATGACTACGATGCAGCAACATACATCACAAGAAGAAAAAGGACAACCCTACCTAAAAAAGGTAGCCCGTTCGAAATAAGAAACATTAAAGTGCCGGGGCTAAATTATTCAACCGCGACAAAGAAGGGAAAAAAGATTATAAAACGCTAGCTCAAAAAATATTGTAAAACGCGTGGTCGAAAAAGATTGTAATATTCATGGACAAATTATTATGACATATTTCTATCATGGACAAATTATTATGACATATTTGAATCATATTTAATTTGTACCACTTTTATGACATATATTATCACTTTCGGGCATTTTTGGAATATTTAAAAGTATTTTAAAAACAAAACAAAACTTTTATGGAATATATCACCACTTTTGGGCTTTTTTTGGAACATTTAAAAATATTTTTAAAATAAAAATAAAAAAGGTGGGCACCAGGATTCGAACCTAGGTGCTTAGAGGTTTAGATTAGAGCAGTGGGTGGAACCAGTGGGATAGGCTAGTGTAGTTATACATAGTTGAGCTACAACCACCTTTGTACAGTCGATAAATGCCGATAGGCGTAGCACACTATGCCCAAGTGCGCTACAGATATCCGTAGCGCACTAGGCCCAAGTGCGCTACACCTATCTGGGAACGGCTTGGTCAACGGCGCCACGTCCTCCTCCATCTCAGACGCCATCGATCTCAATCAACAGCCTCGCTCTCTCGCCGCGCTCTCGATCCGTCGTTGCCGCTCTCTCGATCCGCCGCCTCGCCAGCCGCCGTCGCTCGAGGAGGAGTCCGTGGAGCAGGAGGAGGCCGTGGAGCAGGAGAAGGAGGAGGCCCACCGCCGCTCGAGGAGGAGGCCCGCGTGCCAGCGCCATCGTCGTCCGCCCGCCCGCCATCGTCGTCTGCCCGCCCGCCCGCCATCGTCGTCCTCATCTCAGAGGTGAGCATAGGCCCTCGCTCCCCTCTCTCCCTCTCTCTCTCCCTCTCTTCCTCTCTCTCCCTCTCTCCCTCTCTCTCCCTCTCTCCCCTCTCTCTACAGGCCATGGTTAGAGATGTTTAGCGGTCAGAAGAAATGCTTCGCCTCCCTTCTTATTGTGCGTCTAGCAACTTGAATAATAAAAACTGAGGAACATTCCAGACACAGATCTTCACAGATTTCAGTAGGGATGTTGATGATCTGTAATGTGCACCGCACCTATTTGGCCATATAGTTCATTGTTTACCTCTAGTGTATACAACTTTACATCTGCTATTTGATCAGAACTATATATAGTTCAAAAAAAAATGTTGATTCCCAAGTTCATTTGCCATAGGAAATTCAGTTAGATGCCTTCATGCTTCATGCTTTAGCCAGTACACAGTGTACCATGTTTTAGCCAGTACAACAGAATAATGGACCATGTTTTAATCCTAAAGATGAAAGTGATCATCATTACAAGCTTTCTCTTTTCTCATTATCAGATTAGAATTAATCCTAAAGAACGTTGTAGCGGTAGTTGCCAAGAAATGAGCCACAGATCCGAACACAACATGAGTACTTCAGTACTGTTTCTAGTTGCCAAACATGTGCAGCAGTAGGTAGTTGTGCGTATACAAAAGTTAGCTCCATAAGAACACAAAAGGGGCATATGGAGTATAACTGATTGCTGTAAGCCTGTAATCTAGACAAGGAGGAATAGTTACCACTATGCCAATGTGGTAGCCTTGATGATCTCATGATAATCTCTTCGTTTTCATTAACAAGTAGGATAACAATAGCTTTCAGTTCTATCCTGAAGGCACCATCTTTCGCGTCAAAAAAAGGAGCTCTTTAACCAGTAAATTCATGTGTCGTCATTATCTCTACAGTCAGCCATGTCAATAATAATGGCCAGTTTGCAAAACAATTGCAGAACTTAATCAAGAGACAGATTTTTTTTATCGCCTCATAAACCATATAGGTAATACTTGCAGCAGGCACCACCTTAAGGAGGTTCGGTAGGATTCCTTTGTAGAACCCAGAAATGCCTTCATGCTTTAGGGTTCTCCAGAACACATCAGATATTCCTTTATATGCAGCCTCCGAATTTCCTCGTTGAGCTTGCAGTCTACAATTATTTCGAGATACAGTTGAGATAGAGATTTTTTATGCATATGTAGTTACACATTTCTGATTTCTGACCTTGTTCTGATGACCTGTATGAACAAAAAGAACAAGTGATTGCTATCACTTGGTCATTTGTATTCTCATTTGCTTAGTCTGAAGTAGTAAAAGAAAACCTGGCTTAGTCTGAAGTAGTAAAAATGACAACATGGATTGTTGTATTCTCATTTGCTTGCTGTCACTTGGTCATTTGTATGAAGCACCTTGAAATTGTGCTTGTGCTTGTATATGAAGCACTTTATTATGTGTGTATGCAGGTTCTTGTATGAAATGAGTCCCGATTTTTGCCGGAATGTTGATTAACTTCCGTTTCGGCAGAAATCGGGCACTCCTAGTTTAAGAAAATTAGAAAAGGTCATGCCGGATTTTTCCGTGCATTTAACCAATTATTTGTTTCTTATTAGTGCAAAGATGTGTGACAATGACGAGGCTGGATGTTCTAAGCGCATCGGCGCTGAAGGAGAACTAAGACCTCCGAATAAACAATTGACATTCTGGGAGGCGGCCCAGCGGCTTGAAGACGATGAAGAATACCATCCTTCGGAGAGCGAGGATGATGAGATGGAAGACGCGGAGGAAGAAGCCGAAGGAACGGCGGGTGGTGAAACAACTGATGGCGGCGAGGGCACAGGGAGTGGTAGCAATCCTCCTAAGAAGAAGAAGCAGCCGAAGGACCGGCGCCCGAACAGGGTCGGCACCGTTAGGGAGGAAATTACCGAAGTGAGCCCATCAGGGGTTCCTTTGGAGCCTGCCCTTGTCGTCAAAGGTTACGGTGGGCAAGTGGCAGCGATCACCCGGACAACCATCTCGATCAACACTGAGAATCTCCAGCATAAAGATAATGGCCACTTGTGCACACTCCTCTTCGAGAAGCTGCACGCAAGATATAAGTTCCCCGCTAAGTATCAGAACACAAATTATCATGGAAACAATGTAAACAAATCTGCCCTCACAAAGATGAGCACCGCCCTGGCCAGCTGGAGAACCCGGATAAAGAAGAAGATCTATAAAGAAGGCAAAAGTCTCGAGGAGATCCAGAAGATTGACCCGCAGATCACCGAAGATCAGTTCCGGGAGTTCAAGGAGAGGTGTGAATCGAAGAGCCCGCCAATAGTAATCGGGGAAAGGTGCCGCAGGCGATGAATATAGGTCATCACCATCTCGGATCTGGTGGATACAGAACCGCGGAGGCCAAATGGAATAAGGAGGACAAAGAGTATAGATCCAAGGGGATAGAAAACCCCTTTGCTAAATTCGAACCCGGGCAGGTTCGAAACTTCATCAGGGCCCGTTACCATGTGGACCCAAAAACCAAACAACTCACCGCGGATCCTGCGGTGAAGGAATTCGAGGAAATTGTGGTAAGTATAATCTAATTACCGCGGATCAACTCGATTGCAATCTAATCGATGATCTAAATGATTCAACATTACTTCTTCGCAGGAGGAGGAAATTGTTGCTAGTCATGGATCCGTGGTTCCTCATCCCGAGGGTCAACGGCCACCCGGTGGGATAACCCTTTTAACAGGGCGATGAACCAGGCCAAGAAAATAGAGCCGGTTACGAAGAAGCCGTCGTCGGCTGGCTGTCTGGCCGGCCTCGGGGGTAAGAATTGGGTGGATCATTTTGGTCCACCGTCGAGGACGCATGTGGTGCCGTCGGGAAGGAGCGAGGAGGAAAACCGCGAGGTTCAAGAACTTAAGGAACAAGTGGCACGGATCCCGCAGATCGTCCAAGACAACTTGGCAATCACCCTCACGTCCTTCCTGCCTACCTTGGTGGAGTCAATAGCGAACTGGAGTGCGGGTGGTCGAGTAGGGCCATGCCCGATTCCAAGCATGGTCAGTAGCCACTCGAACAACGCGACACCGACGAATCAGGCGAACTACGTGTTCGTGACTCCGCCCGCTAGCACCGCGGCGCCGCAAGTGTTGGTGACTCTCCCTGCCATCACCGTGGTGCCGGAGTACATGTTGGTGCCCCCCTGCCATCATCGCGGCGGCACCGGAGCTCCAAGCACCCGTCGGTAGGGAGAATACACCGGCGGCCAGCACCGCGCCATCAAGCAGCCCTTCCGTCTCTTGCACGCCCATCGCCATATGTGGTGCGTCGACATTAGCCGATCTCGACGCCATCACGGTAAACAAATTGCTTTAATTACCGCCTTTCATGCCATCTATAACTCTTATGGCATCTCTAACGACGCCGTACATGTTTTCCACAGACGGATGTTCCTTGCACTCTCTTATGCTACGTGAACAACGAGCTGAGGGATGTTGCCAAGGGTACCATCGTTCAACCCTTGCAGCGCACGTTCCACTCAAGGCCGATGTCAGATAGCGTGCACAGGGTTAAAATTAGTCGGGTGCTAAGGGGCTGCGACGACCTGGAACCTCCCATTCAACCCCTAGGAGCGGATGAAGAAGAGCCGTCTGTCCTCAGAACTTGCTTCGGCTTATTCTTGCTATGGCCAAAGAGCATGATCCATTTGGGGATGGCGGGGGCCATCACGCCACAGACAACAGCACCGCCTGTCGTGCCAGCGACAAGCGGTGGCAAGGCCCCCTTACCGCCCTCGCCGTCACCTCCACGCGGTGGGTCAGATGATCATGTTGATGATATGCACATGGCGCAGGATCCGACCGAGGACGACGAATACTGGAATGAACACTTCTTCAGCACTCAGTTTAGCAACGAAGACCTAGCTGGTGGCCCCATAGAGAAAGCCACTCTCACCAAGCGTCTGTTTGGTTCTCAGGAGACGCCTCCAGCTTGCGCCTTTACAGAGCCAGCTGATACAACCAACCGACCCTTTATTCTAAGCCCTGACACACTACATAGGGCGTCCGGTGCTCAGATTGTGGTGCCTGCCCGCTCTCCAAAAGGAAAAAAGGGCAGGAAAAGAAAATCTAGCAGCTCGAGCCAGCCGGTGGCGTCAACAACTGCGAATCCGATCAGGTTTTGGGACGGGCCACCAAGACCCGAGGGTATTATGTGGAGGATTCATGTGGCTGGTGAGCCCATGCTACCTAAGAATTTGCGGAAGCTCGCCAGTTCGGAACTGTAGAGTGTGCATGACGGCGTGCTGACGATAGAGAGACACCTTCTATCGGAGAAAGATCCCTCGCACCCGGTATTCGTGGTTAAGGTGCCACCAGGCTTGGGCTTCGTCGACAATGCCCCTGCGGATCTGTTCTTCCTGCGGTTCGACGACATCTTCAATATGTTCCACCTATACCCGCTGCACTATACCATGGTCCGTCTGTTTTCTCTCAGCCTGGCCATGCAGATCATTAGAGAGAACACACCGGGCATCGCTATAGTGGACCCCTACTACATGCATGACGGCTGCTTGGGTTCCCCCGCCGAACGACGTATCGTGGCCTCGTACCTAAAAATAATCCTCGTGGCGAACAAGACAAAGGAATACATTCTCGTGCCTTAATTTCCCGAGTAAGTCGTTATTCACTCGCCACCGTCGATTGGCTTTATTAGATCATCATCATTCTTTTTCCAACACATTCCATTTGGATTTTTTGCGCAGAGATGAACACTGCACGCTCATCTCCTTATCGCCGAAGCATTCCCACGCAACCTATTTCGACTCGGGGAGTCTAGAAAAGAAGAAAAACTACGACAAGATCAAGGAAACTCTCACTGGCTTTGCCTCGACGGAAGGCACCACCTTCGTGCGTACGAAGGTCAAGTTCGGCAGGCACGTCTTCAACCACGTAACGGAGTTCCCCTGCGTGAAGCAGCTGGAAAACAGTAAGAAGGAAGCCTACTACGCACTCCATCACATGAGGGCGTTCCTACTTGACCATCAGAATTCTACACTGCCAGATCATCTCAAACAGTGGGCCGAAGCAAAGGCCAAGATCAATGATTCAGATATTAGACAAGATATGTATCGCATCCAGCAACAGTTTGGAGCAATCATCTTTCGTGATGTCATGACTTCGGGGGGGGGGGGATCTTCTATGGAGGAAATATCCCGAATAACCGTGACATAGAAGATCGCCTAGAGATGCAGGGTGACTATAGGAAGTTCATGACGAGACAAGGCGTCCTCCCGTTCCCTAAGCCGACCCAGAAGGCTTGATCTTGGCCTAGTTGTAGTTACAAACTATAGATGACCTTTGTGTGTGTGGACAAGTGTACATGCTACTATACTTATCTTATTAGGTTTATGAACCATCACTTACTTCTTTTGCTTATTATTATTATATATCAATCAATTCTTGGTTTTTTTGCTTACTCTTTGGTCCTTTGCTCACTTTGGTCCTTCTTTTTTTCCTTACTCTTTTTCGAGAATAATGCCGATGATTGAAATGTCATGGCACACTATATATGTGAATGTGCTACGATGGGATTGTGAGCCTTGTGATATGCACAAGTCCAGGTCTTGTGCATCCTACTTGGCTCACGGTTCCATCGTAGCATATTCCTGTGTCCAACGACCTATGTATATATATGAGGCATTCTTTTCTAGTTATTTTTGTCTTTTTCAAGAATAATGCCGATGATTGAAATGTCGTGGCACAATATATATGTGAATGTGCTACGACGGGATAGTTAGCCTTGTGATATGCACAAGTCCAGGAATTGTGCATCCTACTTGGCTAACTGTTCGTCAGAGCATATTCGTGTCCAACGACCTAGCTAGTTATATATGAGGCATTCTTTTTGAGTTATTTTTGTCTTTTTGAGAATATGCCGATGATTGAAATGTCGTGGCACAATATATGTGAATGTGCTATGACGGGATAGTTAGCCTTGTGATATTCACAAGTCCATTATTTGTTCATACTAATTGGCTAACCGTTCCGTCATAGCATATTCCTGTGTCCAACGACCTAGCTAGTTATATATGAGGCATTCTTTTCGAGCTACTTTGGTCTTTTTCGAGAATAATGCCGATGATTGAAATGTCTTGGCACAATATATATGTGAATGTGCTACGACGGGACTGTAAGCCTTGTGTTATGCACAAGTCTAGATGTTGTGCATCCTACTTGGCTTACAGTTCCATCGTAGCATATTCCTGTGTCCAACAACCTATGTATATATATATGAGGCATTGTTTTTGAGTTACTTTGGTATTTTTCGAGAATAATGCCGATGATTGAAATGTCGTGGCACACTATATATGTGAATGTGCTGCGATGGGATTGTCCGCCTGGTGCTATGCATAGGTCCAGGTGTTGTGCATCCTACTTGGCGGACGGTTCCATCATAGCATATTCCTGTGTCGAACAACCTAGTTATATATGAGGCATGCTTTTTGAGTTTGGTCTTTTTGATTTAGGAGTACTTTCTATAAGTGTATCTTCATATGCGACTTTAATTATATATGTTTTTTTTCAATCACCGGTTAATTATTATTGTCAACTTATAGATGACGTGGTACGTCATATACAAGGGACGGATTCCCGGAGTCTACGATGATTGGGAAGACTGCCGGAGACAGGTGCACCGTTTCAGCGGCAATAGGTACAAAGGGTACAACACTATGGCGGAGGCGGAAGCTAGATACACGCGCTATCTAGCGGGAGTTAGGACAAGGAACCGGATGAAGACCTACACCTTCGTCGCGGCGATGATCATGCTTATCTTCTTTGGTTGTTTATCCCGCGGTTGTGTCTAACTAGTTTAGATGTCTAGGCGAGCTTCCGAGCTCTAACTTGTTCGATCGACACATGTATTCGCATGTCACCAAGTACTTTGTAACTTGATCGAAACAATGTAACTTATACTATGTATTCATGTATGAGACTTATCTATATGTATTTGTTTCAATCTTCTTTTTCAAATTGTGTATTTATATATATAATTGTATATCCTGTATCCGTGTGTGTATATCTGCTATAATATTGTATATAATCTGGCTTGGAAATTAAAAAAACAAAAAACACACCTGTGGCGCACATGACCTACCTTTTGTGGCGCACTATACCTAAAGCGCATTTTAGAAGCTTAGTAGCGCACAGGGAAGTGCGCCACAGAAGATCCTACGCGTAGCGCACCTGCCCACATAGCCGTGGCGCACTAGCAGGTACGCTACGCCTATCTCGACACAACCGTGGCGCACTAGGCAGTGTGTCACGGCTAGGAGATAGCCGTAGCGCAAGGCACGTGGCACACTGCCACAGATGATCTTTTCAGGTGCGCCACTAACTACTGTTTTCCTAGTAGTGACGCATGGACTTGAAACATAAATCCCTTGAGACATGGGCGGACATGCAGATGATGCTCCAACGGTAATTCTAATCATTACGGCACTATATCGGCAACATTCGTGAATTTCCTCATATCAAGTAATTAATAACCCCTTTTATTCGTTTTCTTCGCCGGGAAGCACGTGGAAACGGTTCACCAAGAAGGCTAGGGGTGTTTGAAAAGAGGAGCTTACGTTTAAACCACTAGATGTAAGTACCACTAGCTAGACCTGCGCATCTCTTTGATTCTAGTTACGATACCATTATCATGCTTTATTATTATTTTGATTGAACTCTGTTCTCGTAAAGTGCCTGACACACGGACCCGGGAATAATTTATGTGGATACTATTTTTTGCGAGTTCATCCGTCAGACATGCTATGAGAGGGGCAGAAACTTAGAGCAAATTCACGTACATAAAATATTTTTATAGTTTTTTATTGCTATCAAATTGTGTTTAGTTTCATTCATATATGTTTACTTCTTTAAATCAAATCGAAAGGCTGCGGGACAATCTTCTACCAAAGGATCGCGTTCGAGCAATTCAGGAGGAATTGGCGGGATTCTTCGATGCAGAGGTCATAAACCCAAAAGGAGAATACCATGTGGCGTTGGGTGTATAAGGCAATAGGGACCGTAAAAAGAGCTTATTTTGTGTGTATATGTATGCATGAAACCCGTGTATCGAATGTAATATGTTCGACACTTCGATCTCTATATTCATGATGATGTTTTGTAATATAAAGGTTCCTTCATTGATGAGTGCAAAACAAAAAATAAAAAGAAAAAATAAATGGAAAACAATAAAAGGAAAATAATATAAATGAATTCTCTGCCGCGGCACAAAAAGTGGCCAAAATGCTGCCTCGGAAAAAAAGTGGCCAAAATAAATGCTCTGCGCATCATAGAAATGTGCCAAATTGCTGCCGCGGCAGAGACAGATATGTCCCGGTTCGTGTTACGAACCAGGACGGATGCTCCTCCCCCTAGAGCCATGCCGCAACCACGTGGTGACGACCGTGGCATGGTCCAGCTTCTGGATTGGCTTCACTTCTATCCACTTGGTGAATTTTTCCACCACCACCAGCAGATGTGTCATGCCCACGCGAGCCTGCTTGAAGGTACCGACCATGTATAGTCTCCAAACAGCAAAGGGCAACGTTATTAGTATGGTCTTAAGCACCAAAGTCGGCATGTGCCTCAGCTGGCCGAATCGTTGACACCCGTTGCACACACTAACCATCTGCTCTGCATCCTCAGCTGTGGTGGGCCAGTAGAAGCCGTGGTGAAGCGCCTTGGCGACTATGGCCCGGGAAGAGGCGTGGTGGTCGTATTCCCCCTGGTGGATCTCCTTCAGTAGCTGGTAGCCGGTATCTTTTTTGACGCGTCGTTGGAAAGTGCCCGAGACGCTGCGCTTGTACAGTTCTTTGTTGATGATGGTGTACGTGTTCGCGCGGCGCCGGATTTTCCTGACCTCAACCTCATCAACCGGAATCTTGCCATTGACGATGTAGTTCATAAAGGGTTGTGCCCATGACATCACTCCCCGGATGGTGAAGCCGCTTTCACGCACAAGATGAAGCTCATCCGGTGGGAGGCCGGGTGGGATGCTAATGTCTACGCACTTCTATTATTGTAGACAGTTGTTGGGCCTCCAAGTGCAGAGGTTTGTAGAACAACAGCAAGTTTACCTTAAGTGGATTACCCAAGGTTTATCGAACTCAGGGAGAAAGTGGTCAAAGGTATTCCCTCTCAAGCAATCCTGCAATCAAGATACAAGATGTCTTGTGTCCCCAACACACCCAATACACTTGTCAGGTGTATAGGTGCACTAGTTCGGCGAAGAGATAGTGAAATACAAGTGGTAACAGTGCCAGAAAATAGCTTGACGGTTAGGTAAAGACTAAAGCAAGCAAACATGCAACAGATCTATATGCAAACAGTGTTTCAATGTTTAGAAACAAGGCCTAGGGATCATACTTTCACTAGTGAACACTCTCTCATATAAATATCCTCTCTTCATAATACTACTCTTAACTACTCTCTGGTTGGACACTCTAATCATCGGTAGGGCTATAATAGCACTCCTCAAAGTCCGCCTTCCCCAATCTAGATAACCCCATACTGTCACCTTGAGCGCTATATGGTTCCAACAAACACCGCAATTTCATAGAGACATCCAACTCCAAATATAACTCATAACAAATATTCAATCTAGCCAAAGTGCCACACACGGTATGCACGCTGTCACTTTCACACACGTGGGGAAAAGCATAGATCTATTAAAGCACAAAGAGTATTTATGTAGAATCAAACCTAAGTGCCACCATGGCGTGCACGCTGTCACTTTCACACACATGGGGAGAGCAGAGATCTAATAAAGCACTTGAGTAGCAAGGTAGATCTACTTGATTACAAAGCTCATGAACACAACAAGATCATGCATAGGGAGATAGATGAACACATAGCTACTGGTAGAGCCCTTAGCCTCGAGGAAGAACTACTCCCTCCTCATCATGGGAATCAGCAACGGTGATGGAGATGGCGATGGAGATGGCTCCGGGGGCACTTCCCCATCCCAGCAGGGTGCTGGAATAGAGACTTTCTATCCCCCGAATCTCCCCTTCAGTAGCGGCGGCGCTGCGGAACTTTTTGTGGCTTTCTGGTCGATGATTTAGGGTTTTTGGGTCGGAGGCTTATTATAGGCGAAGAGGCGAGGCTGGGAGGTGGCCAGGGGGCCCACACCCTACCCAGGCGCAGGGTAGGGCCCACCCGCGCCTAGGGGGTGTGGTGGCCCTGGTTCGCCTCTCTGTCTCCCCTCTAGACTTTGTGTCGCCCACGGTAAAATATTGACTTTGGCTTTTGTCCCGTCCAATTCCGAGAATATTGATTTTCGACCTTTCTGGAACAAAAAACATAAGAAAACAGGCAACTGGCACTGTGGTAACTTGTTAATAGGTTAGTTCCAGAAAAGATAAAAAAACACCTCAAATTGTAGACAAAGCAAAGCAAAGTAGATACAAAACAAGCTTGGAGCATCAAAAATTATAGATACATTTCCGACGTATCGAACATCCCCAAGCTTAACTCCTGCTCGTTCTCGAGTAGGAAGTTATAAAAGAATAATTTTTGAGGTGACATGCACCATCAAAACCAAGATCAAACCATTTGCAAGCATTGAAAGATGGTATCAAAGAACTCTAAACATGTGCATGAAAGATGGAGTTCTAACAATAGGACATAGTAACTATGCATTCAACATGAAAGCCTACAAACAAAGATCATGAATAACATGCATTGAAAAACGTTTGTGTGTTTCACATATAGAAAACATAGCATAATGGCACTCTGCTTGTCCCTCATGGAGTAGCAAATAGATGCATAGGACACCTTCAAAGTTCACAAGGCTGACTAGAAACAAATAGCACAAGAACAAGTAATATCAATAGCACAAGAACAAGTAATAGCACAAGAACAAAGTTCATAGATAGCTCACTATGGTGATGCTGCAAGTTTCCACCATGATTAGGCATGGCTTAGGCTAGCGGCCCAGGCGTTTCTCTAACACAAAATACATACTCCATGGACTTACAAGTTCCCTCTTTATTTCACACCGGTGACATCCATAGATAAAATAGCATGATATCAACTGAGTACAAAGTACAAGTGCAATGTTGCAAACGTTCCCCGTGACAGCACGGTTCTGCTAATTCCAATGTATAAGTGCAAGCATATACAACATAGATGACACAATGGTTCAAGTTTATTAGGGGCAAAGAATATAAAGTGTGCCATCAAGTTTGTGAGGGATTTAATCACTAAGTTTTCACATAACAAAATAGTTTTTAATTGGAAGATAGCTGAAAACAAGAATATACTTGGAATGGTGTAACACACCATGCATAGGAGTTTATAGTGGACACTTTGGAATAACTTGGTTTCTTGGGAGTTGTAAGCATGAGTAGATCTTACTCATACAAGTGGAGGCTAGCAAAAGACTGTGAGCAACCAACTAAGAGAGCAATAATGGCCATAATCATGCAGTGCAACAAAACATTACTAATCAAAGCATAGAGTGGTACTACAAGTCAAGGACTAAATGATCATAGAGGCTATGGTGAATTGTCATAGTCATAACATGGTGTGAGCATGTGCTAAGTCAACCCAAACAAAACATCAAAGGAGAATACCACAATACTACACTTTTGCATGCTAAAACAACGCATAATTCTTTCAAGGAACACTAAGAAATCCCAATTGTTTGGAACAATAAATGCTACAGCAATAATCACTAAGCATAAGGTTAAAACAACACCTAGCATGTCATGCTAAAGTCTAAGTCACAGTCAATGCAAGATCCTCTTGCACTTATCAAGCAAGAACTTCCTACTCCTTTCCAACACCAAGCAACTTATTTGAAACAAATCACAAAGATAATAATCAATAAAGATCAATGAGATTGTCTCACAAATCCACAAAGAAGAAATAAAAAGTTCTAAGCTGAAAGCACAGGAAAACTAAGGCTGAACGCAGTGCTAGCAAAAGTGAACACTCACAAAACAATAAGAGTGAAAACTAGAGTGGGCAATGGAAACAGAGTGTGTCTCTCTCCAAAAGAAGTGTGGTGTAACCAACCAACTTACTCAAGCAAACTAAGAAAACGAAAACCAAAAACGAACACTAAGACGCTCCAAGAACAACACAGCAATGCATGAAATAATAAAAACGAAGTGTCTAGAAAGACCTGAGATTTTTATTGATGAAGAAGGGGATGCCTTGGGCATCCCCAAGCTTTGACACTTGTACCTCTTGAATATTTCTTGGGGTGACACGGCGTGGCATCCCCAAGCTTGATCTTTTTTCCATTCTTCATCTCATTACATCATTCTTTCTCTACACCTACAAATTTTCCTTCATACAAAACTTGACACAATCTTCATTAGCAACATTAGTGTATTCAAAAGATAATAGACCTTTGGGTTTAGTTTCCAAATAGCAAAACTTTCACTAAAGACACAAGATACTGTAGCAACTCCTTCAAAAAGCTCAATTTCCCAAAAAGAACCAAAAAAGGAATCAATAAGAAGCAAATGCAAATAATGGCAGAAATCTGTCAAAACAGACCAGTAGGTAGAAACCGATTTTTTCGAAGACCTTCTTTTGCTCAAATCAAAAAGTGTTGAACTGAAAGTTAGTTAACATAATGGGGGATTTATTCGTACATTTTTAGCTCAATCCGACTTATAGAGACTCCTCACGAATTTTTATGGTGGAGGACAGAAATCTATTTCAGGACAACAACTCCCCAAATCTTACTTCCCTCTCATTAGAGGTCATTCTTGGCACAAAAAACAAGAAAAAGGATAAGGAGAGGTTATTACAGAAGTAATAACTTGCAAGACTCAAGAAAACTCTTGGGTTATCTCCCAACAAGTACTTTTCTTTAACACCTTTAAGTTAGGCTTGATAGTTTGAGAAGATGCTCGCATAAGAAATATGAATTGAAGTAAAAGAGAGCATCAAGAACCAAATTCAAAACACAGTTAAGTCTAACCCACTTCCTATGCATAGGAATCTTGTAAATAAACATGTCATGAAAGCACCAAGCACCAAGCATAGGAAAGCAAAACAAGTGCAACTTCAAGACTTTCAACATAAAGAGGGGAAACTTAATATTATTGAGATGCATAAAACCATGTTTCCCTCTATCATAATAACTTTCAGTAGCAACATGAACAAAATTAACAATATAACTATCACATAAAACATCCTTATCATGAGCCATATGCATAAAATGATTATTACTCTCCACATAAGAATAGTCATTCTTATTAATTGTAGTGGGAGCAAATTTAACAAAATAGCTATCTTCCCAAGTGTGTTCATTTGGAAACATATCATCATTGGAAGGAACATGGATAGCACTAATAGCACAACAATTATTAATATTATCATTTTTAGAATTGGTGCCAAAGAGATTTTCAATATCAAAAGTAGTGTGCTTTTCCCAATCGTGATCACTAATATAGGTAACAGGCATAGGAACATCATCTAGTTTAGACTCATCAGCAAAAACTATGATAGGAGCAACATGCTTAGGGGAAGATACCATTTCCTCTCTCCTTCTAATCCTCTTCTTCTTCTTCTTCTTCTCCTCCTCTTTAGGAGGGAGAGGCTTGAAAGGAAGCTTCTCCACATACCCTGGTTTATTGTTAGAGACAATAGAAGAAACTTTGGAGGATTCCTCCTTTTCATTAATAAGAAAAAAACTCATATCAGTACTATCATATTTTGGTAAAATATCATATTTTAAAATATTTTGTATGTAAGTATTCGAGTGACAATTATCAACACAATAAAGATGACACCCATGTAGGACGTAATTCATACCAAAAGCACTCATGTCTACCAAAGAAGTTTTTCTTGTAACTCTTCACACCCCAAAAACAATGTAAGTTCATCATGTTGATTATCAGTGATCGCGTTATCACAATACAAGCTTGCGGTACTCATTGGATTATAAAGGTCATTAGTATGGCCTGAGCATTGAAAATTGAAATGACCCACTTCCTAGCAGAGTTCACAAATAAAAGGATAGAGGGCACAATTTTTTTTACCAAGCTCATTTAGAGCCTTATACCATGTTCTGGTTTTTTCATTCCAGTGTGTGATACAATATTCTTCTTCTATTTGATTCATCTCACAAGGTCTATGCATACCACAAAAATTAACATGCTTATAAGAAATAGTACTTTAAGAAGTTTGAGCATGTTTATTGCAATCATTAATAACATTTTCATTTTCCATGCAAGTGTCTTTAAAAGGTTCATGATACATGTCCCACTTTTCTTTAGGAGCATTAATTTGGGAGGCAAAGGCTCTATAATATTTAACAAGAATTTGAGAATCAATACCATATCTAGCACTAAGCTCTTGAAAATTAGCAGTTTCAGCGAAAGACTTAATGCAATCATACTCATAGTTTATACCTGGTTTTTTACCTTTGTCGTTATCCCAACCTTCGGTATTGCTTTGAATTGTTTCAAGAAGATCCCACTTACCCTTGACCTCCTTACTTGTGAAGGATCCCTCTAAACAGGTATCCAAATAGTCCTTGTAATGTCCTGAAAGCCTTGCATAAAAATTATTGATAACATCATTACTGGGAACTCATGAATGGGACATTTGAGCATTAGTGACTTCAATCTCCCCCAAGCTTAGGCAATACTTTCTCCCTCATGAGGATGGAAATTATAAATATAATTCCTATCTTTATGAATTTCATGAGGAGGATAAAATTTAGAATAAAAGAGAGATTCAAGTTCCTTCCACTCCAATGATGAGGATCATCTAGTAGCTCATACCACTCCCTTGCTTTGTCCCTAAGTGAGAAAGGGAATAGCTTCCTCTTAACTTGGTCCATTGAAATACCTGCACACTTGAACAACTCGCATAATTCATGTATAAAGAGTAAATGATCACTAGGATGGACAGTTCCATCTCCAAAATAGCAGTTATTCATAACACGTTCAACAATTTCAATAGGTATTTTAAAAGGGACAATTTCAGTATGTGGATTTAAAATATCACAAGTATCATTAGAATTACCACATATGGGAGATAAAGTATCATCAGAGCAAATTTTCTTCCCTAAAGCTGGGGAACTAAAAAGATCTTTCTCATAAAAAACTAGCTTCCTCAAGCTTAGAAGTTTCCATACCATTTGTAACAATGGTGTTCAAAAAATTCAAATTAATAACATTGCTATGAGCATGCAAAGAAAGTTCCATAGGTTTTAAAATTTTCTTTTCAAACCACTCAAATTCTAACTTAGGAAAAATACTAAAAATCTCTCTAATTTTGTTGTTGTTTTCCATTAAGCCTAACTAGTGAAAACAAGAAAGAAAAATACAAAACTGCAGAATATAAAGGAAATAACTTCGAGCACTCACACCGGAGGATGTGAGTACCTTTTACCTTACCTCCCCGGCAAAGGCGCCAGAAAATAGCTTGATGTCTACGCACTTCTATTCTTGTAGACAGTTGTTGGGCCTCCAAGTGCAGAGGTTTGTAGAACAGCAGCAAGTTTACCTTAAGTGGATTACCCAAGGTTTATCGAACTCAGGGAGGAAGTGGTCAAAGGTATTCCCTCTCAAGCAATCTTGCAATCAAGATAGAAGAAGTATCTTGTGTCCCCAACACACCCAATACACTTTTCAGGTGTATAGGTGCACTAGTTCGGCGAAGAGATAGTGAAATACAAGTAGTAACGGTGCCAGAAAATAGCTCGACGGTTAGGTAAAGACTAAAGCAAGCAAACATGCAAGAGATCTAGATGCAAACGGTGTTTCAATGTTTAGAAACAAGGCCTAGGGATCATACTTTCACTAGTGAACACTCTCTCATATAAATATCCTCTCTTCATGATACTACTCTTAAGTACTCTCTGGTTGGACACTCTAATCATCGGTAGGGCTATAACAGCACTCCTCAAAGTCCGCCTTCCCCAATCTAGATAACCCCACACTGTCACCTTGAGCGCTAGATGGTTCCAACAAACACCACAATTTCATAGAGACATCCAACTCCAAATATAACTCATAACAAATATTCAATCTAGCCAAAGTGCCACACACGGTATGCACGCTGTCACTTTCACACACGTGGGGAAAAGCATAGATCTATTAAAGCACAAAGAGTATTTATGTAGAATCAAACCTAAGTGCCACCATGGCGTGCACGTTGTCACTTTCACACACATGGGGAGAGCAGAGATCTAATGAAGCACTTGAGTAGCAAGGTAGATCTACTTGATTACAAAGCTCATGACCACCACAAGATCATGCATAGGGAGAGAGATGAACACATAGCTACCGGTAGATCCCTTAGCCTCGAGGAAGAACTACTGCCTCCTCATCATGGGAATCAGCAACGGTTATGGAGATCGATGGAAATGGCTCCGGGGGCACTTCCCCGTCCTGGCAGGGTGCCAGAACGGAGACTTTCTGTCCCCCGAATCTCCCCTTCTGTGGCGGCGGCGCAGCGGAACTTTTCGTGGCTTTCTGGTCGATGATTTAGGGTTTTTGGGCTGGAGCCTTATTATAGGCGAAGATGCGAGGCTGGGAGGCGGCCAGGGGGGCCACACCCTACCCACGAGCGGGGTAGGGCCCACCCGCGCCTAGGGGGTGTTGTGTCCCTGGTTTGCCTCTCCGTCTCCCCTCTGGACTTCGTGTCGCCCACGGTAAAATATTGACTTTGGCTTTTGTCCCTTACAATTCCAAGAATATTGATTTTCTACCTTTCTGGAACCAAAAACAGAAGAAAACAGGAAACTGGCACTATGGCAACTTGTTAATAGGTTAGTTCCAGAAAAGATATAAAAACACGTCAAAGTGTAGATAAAGCAAAGAAAAGTAGATACAGAACAAGCATGGAGCATCAAAAATTATAGATGCGTTTCCGACGTATCAGATGCCCAACTCGGTAGCCCCCAACCTCTTGGCTCATCTGGCGATGCTTGGTGAGGCGACGCGGCAGCCCCAGGGTCTTTCGAGACGGGCCGCACTGCAACTTTCGTACCGGCGAGCAGCTGCTTGCTAGCAGGCCGCATGTCCTTTGATCTGGTAGCCCCCGGGTTCGCTACCCAGATAATGGAGTTAGATTCAAGGGAAGTGGTGATGTGATACGTCAGAAACGTATCTATAATTTTTGATGATCCATGCTTGTTTTGTATCTACTTCGCTTTGCTTTGTCTATACTTTGAGGTGTTTTTATATATTTTCTGGAACTAACCTATTAAAAAGTTGCCATAGTACCAGTTTCATGTTTTCTTTTATTTTTGGTTCCAGAAAGGCAGAAAATCAATATTCTCGAAATTGGACGGGACAAAAGCCAAAGTTATTATTTTTCCGGAGCAACACGGAACCACGAGACAGAGCCGGAGGGGGGCCACAGGGTGGCCAAACCCCCTAGGCGCGGGCAAGCCCTTGAGGCGCCTGGAGGGGGTGTGGGCCCCCTGGACCCCCACCAACCTTGATTCCTGCGCCTATAAGAAGCCTCCGACCCAAAAAACCTTAGGGCATCCAAAAGAAATCCACAAAAACCTCTGTAGCACCGCCGCCACCGAAAGGGAGATTCAGGGGACAGAAAGTCTCTGTTCTGGCACCCTGCCGGGACGGGGAAGTGCCCCCGGAGCCATCTCCATCGATCTCCATCGCCATCTTCATCATCGTTGCTGATTCCCATGATGAGGAGGGAGTATTTCTTCCTCGAGGCTAAAGGCTCTACCGGTAGCTATGTGTTCATCTCTCTCTCTCTATGCATGATCATATTGTGATCATGAGCTTTGTAATCAAGTAGATCTACCTTGCTACTCAAGTGCTTCATTAGATCTCTACTCTCCCCATGTGTGTGAAAGTGACAGCGTGCACGCCATGGTGGCACTTAGGTTTGAGTCTACATAAATACTCTTTGTGCTTTAATATATCTATGCTTTTCCCCACGTGTGTGAAAGTGACAGCGTGCATACCGTGTGTGGCACTTTGGTTAGATTGAATATTTGTTATGAGTTATATTTGGAGTTGGATGTCTCTATGAAATTGTGGTATTTGTTGGAACCATCTAGCGCTCAGGGTGAATATTTGTGATTACAATATTCCTCCTATATTTGATGATTATGGTGATGATAATAATAATGATAGCTATTTTGTTGAATTTGCTCCCACTATAATTAATAAGAATGACTATGCTTATGTGGAGAGTAATAATTATTATATGCATATGGCTCATGATAAGAATGTGTTATATTATAGTTATATTGTTAATTTTATTCATGTTGCTACTGAAAGTTATTATGAGAGAGGGAAACATGGTTTTATGCATCTCAATAATATTAAGTTTCCCCTCTTTATGTTGAAAATTTTGAAGTTGCACTTTTTTTGCTTTCCTATGCTTGTTGCTTTGTGCTTTCATGACTTGTTTCTTTACAATATTCCTATGCATAGGAACTGGATTAGACTTAAATGTGTTTTGAATTTTGTTCTTGATGCTCTCTTTTATTTCAACTCATCTTTTTTTTTATGTGAGCATCTTCTCAAACTATCAAGCCTAACTTAAAGGCATTAAAAAAAGTACTTGTTGGGAGATAACCCAAGAGTTTTATTGAGTCTTGGAAGTTATTACTTCTGTAATGACCTCTCCTTATCCCTTTTGTTTGCTTTTTGTGCCAAGAATGACCTCTAATGAGAGGGAAGTAAGATTTGGGGAGTTGCTGTCCCGAAACAGATTTGTGTCCTCCACCATAAAAATTCGTGAGAAGTCTCTGTAAGTCGAATTGAGCTGAAACTTTACTAATACATTCCCCAGTATGTTAGCTAACTTTCGGTAGTTCAGCACTTTTTTATTTGAGCAACATAAGATGTTTGAAAAAATCGGTTTCTCCCTGCTGGTCTGTTTTGACAGATTTCTGCCATTATTTGCATTTGCTTCTTATTGATTCCATTTTGTGTTCTATTTCGTGAATTGAGATTTTTGAAGGAGTTGCTACAGTAGCTTGTGTTCTTAGTGAAAAGACATGTTGTTCCAAAGCTTTGCCAGAGGTCTAATATCTTTTGAATAAACTAATGTTGCTAATGAAGATTGTGTGAAGTTTTGTATGAAGGAAAAAATTCAGGTGTAGAGAAAGAATGATGTAATAAGATGAAGAATGGACAAAAGCTCAAGCTTGGGGATACCACCCCGTTTCACCCCAAGAAATATTCAAGAGGTACAAGCGCCAAGGCATCCCCTTCTTCATCAATAAAAATCTCAGGTCTTTCTAGACACTTCGTTTTTATTGTTTCATGCATTGTTGTGTTGTTCTTTGAGCGTCTTAGTTTTCGTTTTCTTAGTTTGCTTGAGTAAGTTGGTTGGTTACACCACACTTCTTCTGGAGAGAGACACACTCTATTTTCATTGCCTAGAATACTCTAGTTTTCACTCTTATTGTTTTGTGAGTGTTCTCTTTTGCTAGCACTGTGTTTAGCCTTAGTTTTCTTGTGCTTTCAGCTTAGAACTTTTTAGTTCTTCTTTGTGGATTTGTGGAACAATCTCAATGTTATTTGTTGATTATTATCTTTGTGAGTTGTTTCAAATAAGTTGTTTGGTGTTGGAAAGAGTATAAAGCTTCATGCTTAAGTGGTACAAAAGGGAGATTGTTTTGACTGTGACTTAGACTTTAGCATGACATGCTAGGTGTTGTTTTGACCTTATGCTTAGTGATTATTTCTGTAGCATGTCTTGTTCCAAACAATTGGGATTTCTTAGTGTGACTTGAAGAAATTATGTGTTGTTTTAGCATGCAAAATCATACTATTGTGGTATTCTCCTTTGATGCTTTGTTTGGTTGACTTGGCACATGCTCACACCATGTTATGACTATGAAAAGTCACCATAGTCTCTATGATCATTTAGTCCTTGACTTGTAGTACCACTCTATGCTTTGATTAGTAATGCTTTGTTGCATTGCATGATTATGGCCATTATTTCTCTCTTAGTTGGTTGCTCCCAGTCTTTTGCTAGCCTCCACTTGTATGAGTAAGCTCTACTCATGCTTCCAACTCCCAAGAAACAAAGTTTTTCCAAAGTGTCCACTATAAACTCCTATGCATGGTGCATTACACCATTCCAAGTATATTCTTGTTTTCAGCTATCTTCCAATTAAAAACTATTTTGTTATGTGAAAACTTAGTGATTAAAGCCCTCACAAACTTTATGGCACACTTTATATTCCTTGACCCTAATAAACTTGAACCATTGTGTCATCTAGGTTGTATATGCTTGCACTTATACGTTGGAATTAGCAGAACCGTGCTGTCACAGGGAACGTTTTCAACATTGCACTTGTACTCTGTACTCAGTTGATATCATGCTCTTTTGTCTATGGATGTCACCGGTGTGAAATAAAGAGGGAACTTGTAAGTCCATGGAGTTTGTATCCTGTGTTAGAGAAACGCCTGGGCCGCTAGCCTGAGCCATGCCTAATCATGGTGGAAACTTGTAGCATCACCATAGTGACATCTATGAAGCATTCTTCTTATAAAAAAAGACACATTGAGAAAAGAGGAAAGAGAGAAAAAGCACCATATTCCCATGGTAAATAAGAAGATTGCTGAGATGCTCATTGTCTGCTTGCCTTGTCATTTTGGTTATGGGATAGCTCCTGTACCATGTGCAAGGGGTACCCCGTTGGCGGTTCTCAATGATATGCAAATACTTACAGTGATAAGAACTTACCTAGACCCAAAGTTGAGTATGCATGAGGTGTGGCCCTCATATTCAATGGACTTGAGATTGCCAACTTATACTTCGTCAAGCATATACTCCATCTTTGTTCACTTTAACCTTAACCACTTCAAGATGCTTATGATTGGGGCAATGAGGGCTGAAAGCTAACAAGTACCATAATTTTTGGAAGCTCTTTCTGAAACTTGACATCCCTGCTTCCTTTATAAATGGCTTTTCTTCCACCATTATTGAGTCTCAATCTTCTACCTTTAGGCACCATTAAGAGAGCATAGTTGTCATTCTGTGTGCAGTGTTCCAAAGCTTATTAATTGATGTATATTGTGATATTACTTGTTCTTGTGCTATTTGTTTCTAGTCACCCTTGTGAACTTTGAAGGTGTCCTATGCATCTATATTGCTACTCTATGAGGGACAAGCTGATTGCCACTATGCTATGTTTTCTGTATGTGAAACAAACAAACGTTTTTCAATGGATGTTATTCATGATATTTGTTTGTAGCTTTTCATGTTGCATGCATAGTTACTTTGTCCTATTGTTAGAACTCCATCTTTCATGCACATGTTTAGAGTTCTTTGATCCCAGATTTCAATGCTTGCAAATGGCTTTATTGTGAGGGTGCATGTCAACTCAAAAATTATTTTGTTTATCACTTACCTACTCGAGGATGAGCAGGAGTTAAGCTTGGGGATGCTTGATACATCGGAAACGTACCTATAATTTTTGATGCTCCATGATTGTTTTGTATCTACTTTGCTTTGCTTTGTCTATGCTTTGAGGTGTTTTTATATATTTTCTGGAACTAACCTATTTACAAGTTGCCACAGTGCCAGTTGCCTGTTTTCTTCTGTTTTTGGTTCTAGAAAGGCAGAAAATCAATATTCTCGGAATTGGACGGGACAAAAGCCAAAGTTATTATTTTTCCCGGAGCAACACGGAACCAAGAGGTAGAGCCGAGGGGGGCACAGGGTGGCCAAACCCTCCTAGGCGCGGGCAAGCCCTGGAGGCGCCTGGAGGGGGTGTGGGCCCCCTGGACCCCCACCGACCTTGATTCTTGTGCCCATAAGAAGCCTCCGACCCAAAAACCTTAGGGCATCTAGAAGAAATCCACGAAAACCTCCGTAGTGCCGCCGCCACCGAAGGGGAGATTCGGGGGATAGAAAGTCTCTGTTTCGGCACCCTGCCGGGGCGGGGAAGTGCCCCCGGAGCCATCTCCATCGATCTCCATCGCCATCTTCATCACCGTTGCTGATTCCCATGATGATGAGGGAGTAGTTCTTCCTCGAGGCTAAGGGCTCTACCGGTAGCTATGTGTTCATCTCTCTCTATCTATGCATGATCATATTGTGATCATGAGCTTTGTAATCAAGTAGATCTACCTTGCTAATCAAGTGCTTCATTAGATCTCTGCTCTCCCCATGTGTGTGAAAGTGACAGCGTGCACGCCATGGTGGCACTTAGGTATGAGTCTACATAAATAGTCTTTGTGCTTTAATAGATATATTCTTTTCCCCACGTGTGTGAAAGTGACAGTGTGCATACCGTGTGTGTGGCACTTTGGCTAGATTGAATATTTGTTATGAGTTATATTTGGAGTTGGATGTCTCTATGAAATTGTGGTGTTTGTTGGAACCATCTAGAGCTCAAGGTGACAGTGTGGGGTTATCTAGATTGGGGAAGGCCCTACCGTGGATTAGAGTGTCCAACCGGAGAGTAGTTAAGAGTAGTATCATGAAGAGAGGATATTTATATGAGAGAGTGTTCACTAGTGAAAGTATGATCCCTAGGCCTGGTTTCTAACATTGAAACACCATTTGCTACTAGATCTGTTGCATGTATGCTTGCTTTAGTCTTTACCTCACCGTCAAGCTATTTTCTGGCACCGTTACCACTTGTATTTCACTATCTCTTCGCCGAACTAGTGCACCTATACACCTGAAAAGTGTATTGGTTGTGTTGGGGACACAAGAGACTTCTTGTATCTTGATTGCAGGGTTGCTTGAGAGGGGATACCTTTGACCACTTCCTCACTGAATTCGATAAACCGTGGGTGATCCACTTAAGGTAAACTTGGTGCTGTTCTACAAACCTCTGCACTTGGAGGCCCAACAACTGTCTACAAGAATAGAAGTGCGTAGACATCATGATGCAGGGCTTGCAAAGGTGCTCCAAGGAGACTCCAGAAGGAATTGTGTAACATCCCAGCATTTAGGAACCAACGAAGGGTAGATTTAGGAATCTGTGCAATTGCATGCATTCTTCTGTAAAAATGTGGGTAAATTTTTCGCCAAATAAAAACCTAAAGTGATCAAAGTTTCTTTCACTCTTTAAGATTAGGTTTACCCTTGGAGAATGATCGTTATAAACTTTGATATGATCTTTGTGGATTAGTGTGTTTTGGGAAATGAAATTTGCATTTAAACTTGAGTGTTGGATTTATAATTTAAAAGAGGTTAGAATTATGTTTGAGTAATTTGATTTAATCAAGAGTTAACAATTAGTAACTCAAACTTTAAATAAAATAACATAATCAAGAAAATGAATATTCTTTCCATATCTTTATTCAATAAATAAGTTACAAAATGTAACTTATAAAAGTAATCAAGGATCTTTACAATAGTAAATGAAATAAAAGAAGAACATTTATAGATTTAGTAACATTACAATCTTTATTACAAAAGGATAAAATAAAGATTACAAAAGAATAAAATAAATATTACAATGGAATTATTCTATTAAAAAGAAGACCTATTCTAAATATTGAATCTAGAAGACCTATTCTAAATCTTGAATCTTCAAGTCTTGTACCTGCAAAAACAAATCACAAACTAAAATAAATAAAATAAAAGATTAGGATATTTTTACTCTCAGTAGTGACAGTGAGATGCACTGTTCAACTTTACATCACTGAGTAATCTTTAGGGGCAAGTTTCACCAATATGAAAGAAATAAATCTTTCATAATCCATAAGCCACAAGTTAAATAATTTTAATCAGAGAGAGGGGCAAGTTTCACCAAGCAGTTAAGTGGTAAACAGATAAAAAGGTAACTTTCATTCCCTGATCATATCCACAAGGGTGTAGCAGGCACACAAGCAGCACACACCTAAATGCATGGTGTGTGCTATCGAGCACAGCCACTGCTGCCACACAATCAAAACAGATCAACACAGCCGTGGGAAGCAACCCAACCTCATTTCCTTGCTCATACACATCAAGCACCAACAGCCAAACCAAACCAAACCAAACCAGACCAAACCAACCACACAATTGATCATCCCACCAAGATGGTGACATAAGGAGGGGGTGGATCAGGTGGATAGCAAGAACAAGGTCAAGCTAACATGACCAGGAGGTGGATAGCAAGATCAAGGACAAGTTCCAGGAGCTGGAAGTAGCAAGAGTAGCATCAGTAGATGTAACATCCCAAAAATATTAAACTAGAAACATCAAACTCTAATCACCAAAATTAGGATTAACAAAAACTTTTCTAAATAAAAATATGAAAGCATGCATGTGTGTATGCATCCCATTTTGAATTCTTTTGAATTACCTTGCTTATGTGTTTCTTTGCTTGTAAAAGGATTCTTAGGTGAAATAAACATCATCTAAACAATCCCCACACTTTTCCCAAAGACAAATAAATCAAAACAAACAAAATAAGGGAATGGTCACTTTGGCCAAATTAACTCCCATGCCTACTTTGGTTGTCTCTAACTTTCAGAACTTAACAGAAACTTGTTTGGATCTTTGCACCCCTTGATAGTACTCATAACAAAGTACCAAGGCCCACCTTGTGATCATCCGAAACATTCAAATGCATAGTTTAAATGACAGTTTAAAATTGAATCTATATCATATGGGAAGATCCCACTTTTTCAAAAACCACTCAAACAAGCTCAACTTTCAAAACCCAAGCATCTACAGACTCACCAGCACATGCCTAGCACACCCACCAAAAATCTTTTCAAAATTCAAAACTTGAATTCATGTGGCCATTTCATCAAACACCTTGCAAATTCAAATCAAAAAAATCACAAACACTATTTTGAGCAGTGATTCTGGCCTAACTTGTTCCCTCTCTGGACACCACTAGCCTTAGTAGAGCATCTAACAACCTAAACTAATCTCTAGCACCACTGTAAGCTAGCCATTGTCATCAATGGTGAGCAGGCCGAGTGCACCCTTGACACCCACATGTCGACAGGAAGCTAGGAGAAGCACCAAGCCTAGCCGGCATGTCTGGGAGGTATCCCTGCCTCACCGCCCCGTCTCGACCAGCCCTGCCTCATAGACAATGCCCAGAACCGCCAGGAACGCCGCGCACGTGCCGCTGTCGACCATGCCGACGTGCGCCACAGAGCACGCACCGTTCCCACGCAACCCAACCACCTCAAGCCCTCGCAGCCCGCCAACATGCTCCTCACCATCCCAGGAGACCACCAGACATGCCCATTTCACCGCCCATGCCCCGTAGCCACCGCCGTCAAGAAGACGCCTCACGCCTGAGAGCATCGAGCGTTCCTGACCGTTTGCCACCTCCCCTACACACGCATTAAAGCCATAGAGCATCGCCAGGAGACCACCGATCGATCGCCACCCTCGGCCATGACTCTAGCAGCCCGTAGCCATGTCGCCACCGTCGCCTGCCCATCCCGTTCGGTCTCACCGTCGAGCCTATAAAAGGAGACGACCCCCAGCCGAATTGAGCACACCATCTCAGTCCCCTCTCCTCACTGATCGTTCCACCTCGTTCCCGGAGCAAGGCGAGCAGCGCATCGCCGGAATTTGGCCGGAGCCCGCCGCTGCTGGAGAAGAAGGGAGCCAGCGATTGCAGCCGCCCAGGAGAAGATGCTGGTACCAGGAGGTTCGCCGTCGTTGACTTCGCCGTTCGCCCGCATCACCGACCCTCGCCTGAGCCCCGGTGAGCCCCCGATGACCCTCACCTACCACGTTAGGTTTCGCTCACGGCCACTACCGACGTGGATGATGAGTAGCACTGTTCGATTAGACTTAGATCGTGTGGATGAGATGAGATTTCTGCACCGTTGTTTAAAGAGCCATCGACTGGTGGAACCCCTGTCAGTTGAGCCTCAAGGTCATGAGTGACACCGGGGTGGCCCATTAGCAGTTCCCGCGCAGCCCAGTCATTTGAATTTAACTTTTTCCATTTTAATTCAAACATAGTTCTGTACCTAGTTTCAAAAATCAACCCTGCTCGATTCAGTGAACCAAATTGAATCAAACCAATTTTGTTAGAAATATATTGAAATTATTAATCCAAGCCCGTTGGATTCAAATCATTTGAATCTATAGATCAACCTTGGTAAAAATAACAAGGCAGAACCTTTTCTGCATTCAAACATTTTTCAAATTTAAACCATAATAACTTTTGAGTTGATTCCAACTCTCAAAAATCACATTTGATCATACCTTTCAGAATATATAAAAACATATGGGTTTACTTACAGAAATAATGTTCAAGTAATAAAAGAAGGCCACATAGGCATTTCTAGTCACTTATTTTATTTAAAATAAAAGGTTAAACCTTATTAAATTGTGACACCACTTTAAATCACATTCCCATGTACTGAAATGTGTGGTGATGACATGTGTCAACATGATCCCATGTTTGGTTTGGATAATATTAAATCTTAAGTAGTTTTTCAATGAGTAGAAATTACTTTTCTAAAAATAAAAGAAATTAAACCAAGCTTTAATCTTGTAATGTTAGTGATGATGCTAGATCATCTATAGGACCCTTTTGTGTGATGATTGAAAATTGTTAAGTATTGTTTGGTGATTGTGTACCTCGTATTTATTTATAGACGCTAGTACCGACCAATGATACGAGGAAGAAGGAGGATACTACGAAGAAGAAGCCGAGGAGAACTTCAACCACTGCTCTGCATAAGGGAAGCTTATACTGATATTGATGCAAGCCAATACTTGCAAGATACTTTACCTATGCAATCTAACACTTGCAAGAGACTCTACTTTAGCAAGTCTTACTAATCAAGTTGACCTATGCAAGCAAATACTTGCTTGTTACCATGCCAACTATATGCCTTAAGCATAGATGATCATACCCATTTGATAACCCCATTTCTAGTTTTACTTACAATCTTTATACTTTATTTCTTTATCAAAGCTAGTACTTAGAGCTTACTTAAGTGAATGGTAGATTCTAGAGAGATAATTGAAGGTTGCATAAAGAGCATAAAACTTGGCCTAAGCTAGATAATCTTTATGTCATCCTAAGGCATGAGATTGAACTTAGTAAAACTCCACTAGTTTACCACCCCTCATTAGTACTTACCCCCACTTGTAGATGCTAGTGCTAAGCATAAAACTTGATCAACTTTAGATGGGAATACTTGGTGAAAATGGTTATGAAAACCTTGGAATGATGGATCATTCTATTGAAATGTTTTGGACATGTGTTTCCAAACACCATATGAGTTTTGGTGATGAAAATGTTGAGGCATGAGCCTTAGCCCTTTATAAAACTGATGGCTGTCTGGATGCGATACCATTCCAATTTTACCGTACAACCACAATACCCGAGAATTGGGTAAGGCTTGACTGGAAACTTATATACCTTAGTATTGGTTCCCTCACGGCCAAGGTCTAAGCTGATGCTACCTTGTGAAGATTGTCCACCTGTGCAGTACCCAAGATGACAGTTGGTCATGGTTGGGAGGCCAAACTCACAGGAGAGGTGCTTATACTAGGGCATGTAATTGAAAGGTTAGGATTGATTATCCACATACTGAGTATGGTGAATTCAGGATTTGTTCCTGACGGATGCATCGAATGTTGTGGTGAAAGTGTACAATCTCTGTAGAGTGTCAAACTATTCGAATAGCCACGTCCGTGGTTATGGACAGTTGGAGTGGCCATACTGTTCCCCCGTCAGATGTTTTCAAAATGACTTGTGAAACGAACTGAGACTTTGACTTGACCACAACACAGTTGTGATATGAAATTCAAGTTCCCACTTAGGTGTTATAAAATTTCAACTAGCTTTTCTTGCTTCAAAACTTAGTAGAGGTAAATCTGGCTTTTTGCAAAACAACCATAGAGCTTAGTGTCCTACTACAAAAACCCCCTTCACTTGTTAGTATTAGTTTGCGAGTACTTAAAGAGTACTCATGGCTTTGTCCCTGGCTATTCCCATGGCCAGACTATGAAGAGGAGTACCTGGAGGATGGACCCCAGGAAGGTTACGACAACTAGGATCATCTCCCATCGTCAGCATTGCCTATGAACCCGAAGATGGAGCATCGCCTACGCTACCGTTATTATTACGTATTCCGCTGCTTGAGTTGTATTAAGAACTGGATCATGAGATCCTTATTTGTGTAAGACCTTATGTATGGTTTGTAATGGATGATGTACTGTGGTATCCAAATCTATTATGTCTCGCAAAAATGGTAATCCTGGGATTGCGATGTATGGCATAACAGGCATCTGGGATTAAAAATCCGGGTGTTGACACATCCCCAAGCTTAACTCCTACTCGTTCTCGAGTAGGTAAGTGATAAAAAGAATAATTTTTGAGGTGACATGCACCATCACAATCAAGATCAAACCATTTGCAAGCATTGAAAGCTGGGATCAAAGTACTCTAAACATGAGCATGAAAGATGAAGTTCTAACAATAAGACAAAGTAACTATGCCGCAACATGAAAGGATACAAACAAAGATTCATGAATAATTATGCATTGAAAGACGTTTGTTTGTTTCACATATAGAAAACATAGAATACTGGGATTCAACTTGTCCCTCATGGAGTAGAAAAACATAAATGCATAGGACACCTTCAAAGTTCATAAGGGTGACTATATACCAAATAGTTCAAGAACAAGCAATATCAACAATATGAATCAATTAATAAGTTTTGGGACAATGCACACAGAACTAAGAATGGAAACTATGCTCTCTTAATTGGTGCATAAAGATAGAAGGTGGAGACTCAATAAAAAGTAGGAAGAAAGACCCTTCACAGGGAAGCATGGATTTCAAGTCTCATAAAGAGCTTCCAAAAATTATGGTGCTTGTTAGCTTTCATCTCTCATTGCCCCTATCATAAGCATCTTGAAGTGATTAAGGTTAAAGTGAACAAAATATATACTTGACAAAGTATAAGTTGGCAATCTCATGTCCCTTGAGTATGAGGGCCGCTCCTCATGCTACTCAACTTTAGTTACCGGTAAGTTCTTGTCATAGTAAGTACATGTGTATCATAGAGAACCACCAACGGGGTACCCCTTGCCTCATGATACAGGAGCTATCCCATATCAAAATGACAAGGCAAGCAGACAATGAGCATCTCAGTAATCTTCTTATTTACCATGGGAAAATGGTGTTGTTTTCTCTCTTTCCTCTTTTCTCATCTCTTTTTTTTCTTGTTCTCAATCTCTTTTTTCTATCTCTCTCTTTTTTATAAGAAGAATGATTCATAGATTGCTCAATATGGTGATGCTACAAGTTTCCACCATGATTAGGCATGGCTTAGGCTAGCGGCCCAGGCATTTCTCTAACACACATACATAATTCCACGGAGTTACAAGCTCCCCTTTTATTTCACACCGACGACATCCATAAACAAAAGAGCATGATATCAACTGGGTAGATATTTACAGGTGTTGAAAGCGTTCCCTGTGATAGCATGGTTCTGCTAATTCCCAACGTATAAGTGCAAGCATATAGAACATAGATGACATAATGGTTCAAGTTTATTAGTGGCAAGAAAAATAAAGTGTGCCATCAAGTTTGTGAGAGCTTTAATCACTAACTTTCACATAACAAGTTTAATTTGGAAGATAGATAAAACAAGAATATACTTGGAATGGTGTAAAACACCATATATAGGAATTTATAGTGGACACTTTGGAATAACTTGTTTTCTTGGGATTTGGATGCATGAGTAGAGCTTACTCAATACAAGTGGAGGCTAGAAAAAGACTAGGAGCGACCAGCTAAGAGAGCAATAATGGCCATAATCATGCAGAGCGACAAAATATTACTAATCAAAGCATAAAGTGGTACCACAAGTCAAAAACTAAATGATCATAGAGGCTAAGATGATTGGTTCATAGTCATAACATGGTGTGAGCATGTTCCAAGTCAACCAAAACAAAGCATCAAAGGAGAATACCACAATACTATGCTTTTGTATACTAAAACAACACATTATTCTTTCAAGGCACATTAAGCAATCCTAATTGTTTGGAACAAGTCATGCTACAGCAATAATCACTAAGCATAAGGTCAAAACAACATCTAGCATGACATGATAGAGTCTAAGTCACAGTCAAAGTAAGCTCCTTTTTGTACTACTAAAGCAAGAACTTCCTACTCCTTTCCAACACCAATCAACTTATTTAAAATAACACAGCGAAAACGGGGTCCAACTACTTTATTCAAGCAAACTAAGCAAACAAAAACGAAAAACAAATACTAAGACGCTACAAGAACAACACAACAGTGCATGAAACAATAAAAACAAAGTGTCTAGAAAGACCTGAGATTTTTATTAATGAAGAAGGGGATACCTTGGCCATTGGTACGCCAATTTGCATCACCATTCTATATCATAATTTACCTCTATTCATTGATATTTGTCTTATTATGAGGTATTACTTATGGCTTTTTCATCTATTTATGCATGTTGGATGATTCCTGGATGATGGAATGCCGGAGTCTGGATTCTGATGGAAAAGAAGACGTTTTGGTGCAATTTCGCGAAGATTAGAAAAATACCAGAAAAATATGGAAACATATTATTTTACCAAAATACGGAGGAAGCCAGAAGGAGGGACGGAGTTGGGCCTCAGGGGGCCCACACACCCTAGGCGCGGACCCACCTAACCCCGCGCCTTGGGCAGGTGTGGCCCACCTGCCCGGCTTCCGACTCTGCACCTTCTCCTATATATTCCCTACTAGGGGGCGACCACAGATAGATTTCTGCCGCCTCTGGGGGCGAAAAACACCGAGAGAGAAAGATCTCTTTGGCAGACAGATTTCTGCCGGGGGAATTCCTTCCCGGAGAGGGGAGACCGTCGCAATCAACACTGTCATCAAGCTAGGCTTCATCAGGATCATCATCATCATCCACACCATCATCTCCACCAGCACCATCATCACCAATCCGTCCCGCTGTAACAATTGTGTTCGATATTGCTTTAGTTCTTAGGGAAACTTTCCCGGTGTTAATTACTATTGTAGTTGATGCTTGTGAGTGGAACCATTGGATTATTTTTTATGTTCAGATTGTTATCCATTATCATATCATCTGTGATCTTGATCCATATGATGTCTTCTGAGTAGTTCGTTTAGTTCTTGAGGACATGGGAGAAGTCATGTTGTTAGTAGTGAATCTGTGATGAGTTATTATTCATTGGTTTAGTATTTAAGTTGTGGTGCTATTCTTCTAATGGTGTCATGTGAACATCGACTACATGATACTTCACTATTTATGGGCCTAGATTGTGTATTTGGCTAGTAATCGTGGGGTTGCCGGAGTGACAGAAACCTGAACCCCCGTTAGGACACCTTTGCACAAGGGAGTGTAGGATCTCAGAGTTTAAGGTTGTGGTTAGATTTATATCTTAATTACTTTCTTGTAGTTATGGATGTTTGCAGGGGGTTTAATCACAAGTATGTATTAGTCCAAGTAAGGTCGATACATTAGCACAGGTTCACCCACACAACACTTACAACACCAAAGAAGAGTACTCAGCTATTTGAAGCGAAAGCACTTGACAGAATTAACATGTGTCCTCGAGAACGTTTGGTCCTTATAAGTATTTCCACCGGCTTGTCCTTTGCTAAGAAAGGATTGGGCCACTAGCTACGTTTGTTTTTTGTTACCTGCTCTTTGTTTTGTTGCCTTATCAGAAAACCACTAAAAATCTGCTTGCTAAGTATTCACAGGGATTTCCTACTCCACACCACTAGTCAACACCTTCTGCTCCTTGTTGGGATCGACACTCCTATTTATCGAAAGTACTACGATACACCCCCTATACTTGTGGGTTATCAAGACTATTTTCTGGCGCCATTGCCAGGGAGTGAAGCGCTATTGTAGAGTGGAACTGGTAAGGAAAACTTTTAATGTGAGTATTGCTTTTGTTACTGCTTGTTACTTTGTTTCCAATATGGATAACCCACTTGGTTTTCTGTTTGGGAAAACTATTACCACTGCTATGGTAGTAGATGAACCACCTCCTGTTGAGATAGATACTTTTAAGATACCTACTAGTATTGTTAATCGTGTCATGGATAATTATTATTTTGGGGATGGAACTGTCCATCCTAGTGATCACTTGATTTTTATCCATGAATTATGCGGGTTGTTTAAGTGTGCAGGTATCACAACTGAATAGGTGAATAAGAAGTTACTCTCCATATCCTTGAAAGGGAGAGCTGAAGCATGGTATAAGCTGCTAAAGAATGGACAATCCATGGAATGGGAGGAGATGGCATCTCTCTTTTACTCTAAATTTTATCCTCCCAGTGAAATCCATAAGGATAGAAGTATTATATATAACTTTTGGCCTCTTGATGGAGAGAGTACAACTCAAGCTTGGGGGAGATTGAAGTTACTAATGCTTAAATGTCCTATTCATGAACTCCCTAACAATATTATTCTCAATAACTTTTATGCTAGGATTTCTCTTCATGATAAAGATTTACTAGATGCTTCTTGTGCTGGATCATTCACACGTATGAAGGAAGAAGCTAAATGGGATCTCTTAGACTATATTCAAGATAACACTGAAGCTTGGGAGAATGACAAAGGCAGAAAGTCAGGTATAAACTATGAGTATGAATGCATTAAATCTTTTATGGGAACTGATAACTTCGGTGATATCTGCAATA
Organism: Avena insularis; assembly: GCA_023614405.1. Lineage (NCBI taxonomy): Eukaryota > Viridiplantae > Streptophyta > Magnoliopsida > Poales > Poaceae > Avena > Avena insularis. Next base: position 87,576,300 of record CM042695.1, read on the forward strand.
AGTTTGGCCTTTATCCCCAAGTTCTTGCAAAATGTTTTAATGATTTTGCCTCTTATATTGAACTTCCCAAGAAAGAGTGGGACAAGTACCCCACTCCTTATAAAGACATTGTCAGCCATGTTCCTGCTAGTACAGAGGTTTGTACTGTTGATCCTATTATGCTTGAACCCTATATTGAGAAAACTCCTTTTCCTTCCAAGGCAAGGGAGCTTTCTATTATGGCTACTGTGGTTAGAAAAAGTTCAAAGAAAATTGTAGGGTTCGATGAGGTTATTGATATTGAGCCTGTGGTAGCTATTGTGAAAGATCTTGTAACTAGAAATATAGAGGATGAGCATATTGCATTTTGTGAAGACGCTACTAATATTATCTCTCATCCTAGTAAAGCTAGAAAAGCTAGTGTTCCTGTGCTTTCTGTTAAAATTGGTGATCATTGCTACTATGGTTTATGTGATATTGGTGCTAGTTCTAGTGCTATTCCTTATGAGATTTATAGGGAAATTATGCATGAGATTGGTCCTTGTGAGCTTGAGGACATGGATGCGGTTATCCACCTTGCTAATAAGGAAACCATTTGCCCAATTGGCATTGTAAGAGATGTGGAGGTTCTTTGTGGTAAGATTAAGTATCCTGTTGATTTTCTAGTGCTTAATTCAGCAGCTAGCAAAACTTGTCCTATCATTTTTGGTAGACCTTTCTTGAACACTTGTGCTGCTATTATTGATTGTAAGAAGGAAAAAGTTCTAACTAAGTTTGATGGAGCTTATTATGAGTTTAAGTTTTCCAAATTTGCTAAAGCTCCTTGTGAAAACAGCTTGCCTAATAAAGATTTCATGATGGAACAACTTGCTTCAATTGATCCAGTCTATGACCTTGGACCTCTTTTTGATGACTATAAGTATGCTTATTCTGATGATAAAGTTGTTTCCAGTGACATTTATATTGTCAACGTTATTCAAAGTGCTACTGAAGGTTATTTTGAGAGAGGGAAACATGGTTTTATGCATCTCAATGATGTTAAGTTTCCCCGTTTTATGTTGAGAGCTTTAAAGTTGCATATGTTTTGTCTTCCTATGCTTGTGGCTTTTTGTTTCAACAATTCATTTTCTCATGATACCCCCATGCATAGGAAGTTGGTTAGACTCAAGTGTGTTGGCTATTTGCTTCTTGATGCTCTTTTTCACTCCAGATATATATATCCTATTTGAGCATCTTTGAAAGTTTCAAGCCTAACTTAAAGGCATTAAAGGGAAGTACTTGTTGGGAGATAACCCAAGAGTTCTGTCGAGTCTTGTAAGTTATTACCTCTGTAATAACCGCTCCTTATCCTTTTTGTTTTGGTTTTTGTGTCAAGTTCAACTACTTTTGTGAAGTAGAGGAGTTGTGAAAAGTGGCTGTCCTGGGACAGATTTTTGTGTTGTATTGTAAAAATTCGTGAGGGAGATCAGTATGTCTGATGGAGCTGCATTTTTCTGAGCATGTTCTCCAAGTTGTTACCCAACTTTCATTAGTTCTGCACTTTTTGATTTGAGCAACATAAGGTCTTCTAAAAATCAATCTTTACCTTCTGGTCTGTTTTAACAGATTTCTGCCATCATTTGCATTTGCCTCTCAATGAAGCTTTGTTTTCATGGGTTTTCAGTTGAAGTGCGTACCAAAGGTTTATTGTTTTTGCTTACACTGATGTTGTCATTGAGTTTGTGCAAGGATTTTGTATGAGAGAAATTTTCAGGAGAAAGAGAAAAGGATTCTTCAGAGTTCGTCTTTGAATAGGTAAAAGTGGTGAAAACGGAAGGTTCGTGAAACCCTAATTTTTTTATATTTTTTGATGTTTTTAATACATAAGGGAAGTTACGAGATGAAACTGAAGAGGAAATGGAGCCTAGGGTGGAAAAACCCACCCCAGGCGCAGGCCTAGCCTGGTCGCGCCTAAGGGGGGTGTCTCCACCTCAAACTCCGTCTCCGCTTCGTTTCCGTGTCAAAACCTTCCTTATGCACTGAAACTTCGTAAATATAACCCCCCGGATCCCCCGAGGTTCTTGCATCATGTTCTCGTCGTGTTTTGGTTTCGATCTGTTTTTGTTAGGAAATCTTCTCAAGTTTAGAGCACTATGGCCTCCACCAACGACAAAGGCAAGAAGCCCGAGGAAGAAGAACCTCAAGTTCCCAAGGATGAGGAGATTCCGGTAGGTTATGAAGGAGGCATGGAGGAGTACAAGCAACCGGACACCCGTGCTACCGTCACAAGCATTGGTTTGGTGGCACTACCGACCAAGCTTAAGAAGACAGCACGGATGTCTACAGAAGGGAAACCTTCACGTCTCTTCTACAATCCACAACCATCTCCTCCACGTAACAAGAGACCCTTCCATACACTTATATATGAATATCAATATCAACATGTGCCCAAAGGAAATTTGCCTTCGGTTTGGGATATGCGTCGTTCTAACAATGCATAGAAGGATCATGCTAAGGATGAAGAGTGGGGAAAGAATAACAAGAACTGGGATTCTCAGACTCACATGATCATGAACCGTATAGAGCAAAACTCGGAGCTAATCCGTACTCTTACTTTTGAGTTTGAGGAATTGAAGAAACTTATTGAGGAGCTTATCAAGAGAACACCACCACCACAAAGGGAGTAATTCGTCATCAGATTTGGCATCCCCTTGGCTTGTTCCAAGCTTGGGGGAGTGTCGCGGTATCACCACCATTATCTTTTATCTTTTACCTTTTTAGTGGATTCATATCTATGGTAGAGAGGGTTATCTTATAGTTTGGTTTGCATGTGGAAGTATCTCTCCTTTAGTTGATTATCTATGTATCCCTTGGTGTGAGTGCCTTTATTGAATATTAATGAGAAGTCTCATCTTTTACTTTTTGCACTTCTCATTTTAGTTTGCAATCTCTATTATATGATGGATCTTATTGATCAGTATTGGCACCACTTTGGGATCATCAAGTGGATCTAAATTGGTTTTGGCAAACCGAGTTCTGGTCAGTTGCATTAGTTTGAAAGAAAAAGAAAGAAAGAAAAAGCTTACACGTATTTGGTATCATTTGTTTTCTTTCTTGTTGGCTAATAAGCTTAGTATTCTTTATTTAAGATTCTTTTGTGTCTTCAAGGAAGATTGCATGTTTGGCTTTATTACTTGTATGTTTGCTTGTTTCTTTCAACTCTCTTGCTTGCTACCCAGCCTTGCTAGCCAAAAACCTGTTTTGAGAAGGCATACTTCTCATGTTTCCAAAATCCTTTGAACCAAAAATTTTGCCACTTGTGTCCACCATATCTACCTAGTAGCTTTTGATATTCCAAGCAAATTCTCAAGTTTCATCTACCTTTCAAATTAAAAAGTATTTTGTTATGTGAAAACTAGTTAGTAAAGCTCTCCGAACTTGATGGCACACTTTATTTACTTGCCCCTAATAGACTTGAACCATTGTGAACATCGAAGTTGTATATGCTTGCCTCTATACATTGGGATTAGCAGAACCGGGCTGTCACGGGGAACGTTTTCAACATTGCACTTGTACTCTGTACACAGTTGATATCGTGCTCTTTTGTCTATGGATGTCAACGGTGTGAAATAAAGAGGGAACTTGTAAGTCCATGGAGTTTGTATTCTGTGTTAGAGAAACGCCTGGGCCGCTAGCCTAAGCCATGCTTAATCATGGTGGAAACTTGCAGCATCACCATAGTGAGTCATCTATGAAGCATCCTCAATAAAAAGTTATGCATATGGTAAATAAAAAGATTGTTGAGATGCTCATTGTCTGCTTGCCTTGTCATTTTGGTTATGGGAAAGCTCCTGTACCATGTGCAAGGGGTACCCCATTGGCGGTTCTCAATGATATGCAAATGCTTACAATGATAAGAACTTACATGGACCCAAAGTTGAGTATGCATGAGGATTGGCCCTCATATTCAATGGACATGAGATTGCCAACTTATATTTCGTCAAGCATATACTCCATCTTTGTTCACTTTAACCATTAATCATCTCAAGATGCTTATGATAGGAGAAATGAGGGCTCAAAGCTAGTAAGTACCATAATCTTTTCGAAGCTCTTTATGACTTGTAATCCCTGCTACCCTCTAAGAAGGGACCTTTCTCCTAGTTACCAGTAGAGTTTGTAAACCTACTTACTCTCTATCTCCAGCAAGCATTTGAGTTGATTGTGTTTCAAGCATTCATATGGTGATTTATTCAATCATGTTCTTTATCTTCCTTGTTTGCACAAAACTCTTATCTATTGAGTATTACTTTGAAAGCCTTCACTTGTGAAAAACCTTTTTGAGCAAAGAATGCTCTTGTTTTGAAACTTCTACAAAAAGCTTGTTGTGAAACTTTTTGCCAGGTGTTCTTTAACCAAGAACAAGTTTGCCAATTCCAATTATGATTTATCTTTATGCATCTCTATTGTGACTGCTGTACTTGGCTGCAAGATAAGTTATATAATGGTGAGTTTCTTTCTTCTATGAGTTGTGCAATGGTAAGTGTGATGCTTCTTGTTCATATTCTTTTATCGACACTTCACTCCATAAACCTATGGACATGTTTACTGAGCTCAGTATTCGCTTGGGGACAAGCGAAGTCTAAGCTTGGGGGAGTTGATACGCCCAATTTGCATCACCATTCTATATCATAATTTACCTCTATTCATTGATATTTGTCTTATTATGAGGTATTACTTATGGCTTTTTCATCTATTTATGCATGTTGGATGATTCCTGGAGGATGGACTGCCGGAGTCAAGATTCTGATGGAAAAGAAGGCGTTTTGGTGCAATTTCGTGAAGATCAGAAAAATACCAGAAAAATATGGAAACATATTATTTTACCAGAAGACGAAGGAATCCATAAGGAGGGACAGAGTTGGGCCTCAGGGGGACCACACCCCCTAGGTGCGGGCTCACCTAACCCGCGCCTAGGGCAGGTGTGGCCCACCTGCCCGGCCTCCGACTCCACCCCTTTGCATGTATCGTCCCTACGAAACCCTAATACCAGGGGGCGACCACAGATAGATTTCTGCCGCCTCTAAGGGGCGGAAAACACCAAGAGAGAAAGATCTCTCTGGCAGACAGATTTCTGTTGGGGGAATTCCTTCCCGGAGAGGGGAGACCATCACCATCAACACCGTCATCAAGCTAGGCTTCATCGGGATCATCATCGTCATCCACACCATCATCTCCACCAGCACCATCATCACCACTCCGTCCTGCTGTAACAATTGTGTTGGATATTGCTTTAGTTCTTAGGGGAAACTTTCCCGGTGTCAATTACTATTGTAGTCGATGCTTGTGAGTGGAACCATTGGATTATTGTTTATGTTCAGATTTTTATCCATTATCATATCATCTTTGATCTTGATCCATATGATGTCTTGTGAGTAGTTCGTTTAGTTCTTGAGGACATGGGAGAAGTCATGTTGTTAGTAGTGAATATGTGATGAGTTATTATTCAATGGTTTAGTATTTAAGTTGTGGTGCTATTCTTCTAGTGGTTTCATGTGAATGTCGACTACATTATACTTCACCATTTATGGGCCTAGGGGAATGCATTGTGTATTTGTCTACTAATCACGGGGTTGCCGGAGTGACAGAAATTTGAACCCCCGTTAGGACACCTTTGCACAAGGGAGTGTAGGATCTCAGAGTTTAAGGCTGTGGTTAGATTTATATCTTAATTACTTTCCTGTAGTTAGGGATGTTTGCAGGGGGTTTAATCACAAGTATGTATTAGTCCAATTAAGGTCGATACATTAGCACAGGTTCACCCACACAACACTTACAACACCAAAGAAGAGTACTCAGCTATTTGAAGTGAAAGCACTTGACAGAATTCCCATGTGTCCTCGAGAACGTTTGGTCCTTATAAGTATTTCCACCAGCTTGTCCTTTGCTAAGAAAGGATTGGGCCACTGGATGCATTTGTTCTTTATTACTTGCTCTTTGTTTTTTTGCCTTATCAGAAAACCACTAAAAATCTGTTTGCTAAGTATTCACAGGGATTTCCTGCTCCATACCACTAGTCAACACCTTCTACTCCTCGTTGGGATCAACACTCCTATTTATCGAAAGTACTACGATACACCCCCTATACTTGTGGGTAATCAGGCATCCCCAAGCTTTGACGCTTGTACCTCTTGAATATTTCTTGGGGGTGACACGGGTGGCATCCCCAAGCTTGAGCTTTTATCCATTCTTCATCTCATTACATCATTCTTCCGTTACACCTGAAAATTTTCCTTCATACAAAACTTCACACAATCTTCATTAGCAACATTGGTGCATTCAAAAGATAATAAACCTTTTGGGTTTAGTTTTAAAACAGCAAAAATTTCATTAAAAACACAACTTACTATAGCAATTCCCTCAAAAAAAACTCAATTTACCCAAGAGAGCTCAAAAGGCAATCAATAAAGAGGCAAATGCAAATAATGGCAAAAATCTGTCAAAACAGACCAGCAGGTAAAAACCTATTTTTTCGAAGAACTTCTATTGCTCAAATCAAAAAGTGTTGATCTAAAGAATGTTATCTAACAACCTGGGGGATTTATTCAGAAAATTACAGCTCAATCCGACTTACAGAGAGTTTTCACGAATTTTTACAGTGGAGCACAAAAATCTGTTTCGAGACAGCACTTCCCCAAATCTTATTTCCCTCTCATTAGAGGTTATTCTTGGCACAAAAATCAAACAAAAAGGATAAGGAGAGGTTATTACAGAAGTAATAACTTCCAAGACTCAAGAAAACTATTGGGTTATCACCCAAGAAGTACTTTTCTTTAACGCCTTTAAGTTAAACATAAGAAGCAAGAATCAAGTATTTTCAAATGAAGAAGCATTAACATAAAATTTCTTGCTCCTACCTTTCTTACCTTTCTTCTTATCTTCAGGTAATGTATGATTGCTTATTGTAGAAGCAAAATGCATAATGCCTTTTCCCACATCTGTTATTGCTCCAAGGTGTTTCAGTAGGGGTCTTCCAAGTGCAATTTGTCCTTTTCCTACACATTCAATAACAACATAATCAGTAGACACCACTTTACCTGAGATCTTTGTAAACACTCCTTCAGCTATTCCAATGGGTAATATAGTTGCATTATTGCTAAGAGATATTTATTCTCCTCCTTTAGAAAGTCCCCAAAGATTCAAAGACTCATAGATATCTTTAGGCATGAGACAAAATTCAGACATGATATCACAACGAGCATCTAAAGTTTCATTGTTTATAGAAACTTTTATTGTAGGAAACCATTTTGAAGGCTCAGAATTTATTGGAACATAATCATGGTGCTCTCTAATCATGTTATAGCAATCTTTCAAAGAAATTGTACTGGTCTCAAGTGTGTTCAACCTAGAATAGATGTTTATAAAGGAAGAATCAGACTTGCTAGGCAAATTATAAATTGTAATCAACTTATTTATGGCATCCAAAGCTTCATTCTCATTACATTGAAAAATATCTCTCCCTGCTACAGCATCCAAAACATATCTATAACAAAGAGCAAGACCATGGTAGAAACTGCTAATAATTAGGCCTAGACTCATTTTAGGCTTAGTTTTTCCATGTAAATCAGAAATTCTAGACCAAGCTTCTTTGAAACTCTCTTCACTTCCTTGTTTGAAAGTAAAGATCCTTTCCATAGGTGACATAGTGATTGGAACAACACCAGACATGGTAGCAACTAAAGTAGGAACTTTTTTTTGTGTGTTTTTGATAAGAAAAAGCAAACCAAACGAAACTAAATTTTTTGGAATTTTTTATAACAAGAAGCAAGAAAAACAAGGCAAAAGAAACTAAGAAAAACAAAAACAAAGTAAAGAGAAAGGTTGTGAAGGACTCCCCTTGTGAAGCCGTCCTTAACTCCTCGGCAACGGCGCCAGAAAACGTCTTGATGCGGCTCAGATCACTGTAGAGCTTCATTGGGAAACCCCAAGAGGAAGGTATGATGAAAACAGCAGCAAGTCTTCCCTCAGTAAGAAACCAAGGTTATCGAACCAGTAGGAGGAAGGAAACAACCCCAAGGTGTTGCTAACAACTTGGAAACCTGCACAACACAAACTCAAGACTTTGCCCCAACAAACAGTGAGGTTGTCAATCTCACCGGTTTGCTGAAAACAAAGGATTAAACATATGGTGTGGAAGGTAATGATAGCTTGCAGAAAGCAAACAGTAACAGTGGAAGATGTATCAATGGTAAAGATTGCACCGGGGTCCACAGTTCACTAGAGTTGTTCTCCTTAAAATAAACAACATAACATGCTGGGTAAACAAATTACAACGGGGCAATTGACAGGACAGAGCAAGGCATAACAATGCAATACTAGACATCCATGATCCTATGATATTTGATTGGGAATTACAACAATATACATAGACCGCCATCCAACTGCATCTATGACTAGTAATCCAACTTTAGGTTATCATCCGAACCCCCTCTAGTATTAAGTTGCAAGCAACTGATAACTGCTTTAAGCAATGTGTGTAAGCTAAACAATACAATTATTCCATGAACAAGAGATTGTTGTTTTCTCCCTAGTAGCAACAACACATCTACAATCTTAGAGATTTCTGTCACTTGCCCGGATTCAATAGAGGCACGAACCCACTATCGAGCATAAATACTCCCTCTTGGAGTCACTAGCATCTACTTGGCCAAGATAGCTACTAGAAATGGAGAGCATGCAAGATCTCAAACAACACATACATGATAGAATCAACAAGATAGAACCATTAATCAATCTGACATAGTAATCTCAATATCCATTGGATCCCCGCAAACACAACATGCATGATTACAAATACATGATCTTGATCATGAACGGAGCTCACAAGATCTAAACATGGTAGCACAAAGGAGGAGAAACAACCATCTAGATACTGTATGGACCCACAGTCCAAGGTGGAACTACTCACTCATCATACCGTAGGCTGGCATGGTGATGAAGAAGGCCTTCGGGATGATATCTCCCCTCCGGCAGGGTGCCGGGAAGAGCTTCAGATCGCCCGATCTAGGGACGCTGGTGGCAGAGATCTGATCGGGTACTTAGAGTTTTGGCATCGGGGGCTTCTTATAGGCGATGGGGGAGACCGAGGGGGTGCCCAAGGCGGCCACACCCCCCCAGACATGGGACAGGCCTGGCCACGCGGCCAGGGGTGTGGGCCCCTCGTGGCCCTCCTCCGTCTTGTCTTCTGGCTCCGTGTTCTCCTCGGTGAAATATTGACTTTGGATTTTGTCCCGTCTAATTCCGAGAATATTTATTTTCTGTTTTTTCTAGAACCAAAAACAGCAGAAAACTGGCAACTGGCACTATGGCAACTTGTTAATAGGTTAGTCCCATAAAATGTATAAAAATACCTCAAAGTGTATTCAAACCAAAGCAAAGTGGATACTAAACAATCATGGAACATCAAAAATTATAGATACGTTTACGATAGTATGAGTGGCATCCTTGTTGCCAAAATCTCCCCCCGCGGAGAGGTGGACACCACGGTGAGCGGACGCTCTTGGAAGTAGTGCTTGAGATTCTTGCATGCTAAGTACACGTTGTAGCACATCTTCTGGTAGTGGGGGTAGTTCTGCTTGGAGAGGGAAAGCACTTCGCTGAGGTAGTAGACAGGCCTCTTTACCGGCTGGACCTTGCCTTCCTCGTGGCGCTCTCCCGACAGGATGACGCTGATGACCCGGTTGGTGGATGCTTGTCGTGGTGTGGAACACGGCAGTACCATCGGGGATGGCTTAAGAGGGACACTTAGGATGCAACCGGTGGCTCAAGCAACGGGTTGGGCATGGTGAACTGCAAAAACAGCAGCGTACCCAGGTTCAGGGCCCTCTCAGCGAGGTAACACCGCTACTCCTGCAAGATCTACTATATGTTAGGCGAATTCCCAATACAAGTGCTCCATGAGTTGTTTCCTTAGCAACTATCGATGGCTAGATGAAGAAGATGATCTAGAGGAAAACTATATAGAATGTATCGCTTACCTAGAACCCTAGATCTACCCTCCCTTATATACTGGCTGGGAGGGGTAGGTTACAAGGTGGGCTCTAGGGTTTACTATTTGGACTTTGGGTTTACAGGGCGGGCCAACTGCAGGTCCCTAGCTGGTGGACCAGGACCCAGTCAGCCTCTAGTACATCGGTGGATGGCGCTATAGTGGCCCCGCGCCTTCCTTCAGGTGTCATCCTTCACTTTAAAAGACACCTGGGGCTTCTTTAGCGGTCAGCCGACAGATTTGCTTTATCTTTGTCTGGTAGCGCCGGTCAAGGCGGCGCGCCATCCTATCTAGTGATGGGGGTGACCAGAGGCGTACCCCGGAAGGAGCGTCACCCCTCTACATCTTCCATCAAATCTGAGGTGGGCCGTGTGGAAACGGCCACCCAGCCGGTTCTTCTGGCTATCCGGCTAGACGGACCAGCCGGGAAAGCTTTAAGCTCTAGCCGGGCAATATTTGTCCATCTGGCTAGGAGTCTTCTGTTTAGCGGCCAGCCGGCTGATAGCTTCTGGAGCAGGCCTGCTTAGGACTAGCTTGCCCCATCCAGGGGTCATCCCCCCGACACTAGTCCCCGAGCAAGCTTGGACTTTTCCCATGGGGAAGTTCTTGCGAGCTTCTTTGCTTGAGTTGAAGTGGTTGCTGAGGAAATCTGGTGGCAGCTTTTGATTTATACTTTCCGGCTAGATTCGATCGTCTATGAAGTCGATGGCCTCCTACTGGGTGTAAACAACGAAGGGAGCAACCGGCTGGTGCAACTGGAATTGAAACGTTTGATGATGATGTCAGTGCTTATATCAGCCACGGCCGGCAGCTCTGGTGCACATTGTGCCAGTTTTACTCTTGTGTCGCGACACCAGTTTTTGGTAACTGCACGTAGGCCTTGCCGCTACGGTTTCTTGGGGTTCGTGTGCATGCATCATCTCCCGCAGTAACACCTGTGAATCTTCTGCGCATGATTACGCCGGCACAAAGGATCCATAACTGAACTGTCGCGGGAGAGGAGTTGTTGCCCTGCCACGTGTCGAAGAGGAGAGGGGGAGACGGTGGTGCCCCCACGGTAATAAATAGGGCCACGAGGAGGCGTGTCCTCCCCACTTAGTCTTCCTCCCTACTCATGCTTTGCCTTCAGTGCCCTTTGCGATCTAGCTTCTCTTTCCTCCTTCTCACCGCTTGATTTTGGTCGCCGGAGCCACCGTCGTTCCTCGACCGCACGCTGGGAAACCCTGTCTCTGACACAGCTTCTCCACGAGCTGAGATGCTTCCGGGAGAAGCGCGGGGACTGGTGCGGGTTGTTCGTCACTGACGACCTGGTGTACAAGTACCTATAGGGGAAATTTCTCCTGTCGTCGTGGCTGGTGAAGCACCGGCTTGCGCCGGAGGGGGAAGCGGGTGCCCGAGCCTCGGGTAGGGGAGGTGGTCGTCTTCCTCGCCCACTTCGCCCACTGGCTTTGTCCTCCCCGTCAGGGACTTCCTCTTGCAGTTATTCGACTTCTTCAGCCTCCAGCTCCACCACCTCGGCGTCGACGCCATCGTTCAGCTATCGCATCACGTGGCATGCTGCGAGTCATATTTAGGAGTTCGTCCTGACACGGCGAATTTCCTCAAATTCTTTAATTTCAAGGCGCAGACATTGAGCAAGGATGGGCCACTGACGGAGACCGGCTGCTGCGCCATCTACCCACATCCTTCCTCGCCTATGCCATGGTTCGACCGCCCCGACACTATCAAGTTATGGAAGTGCTCATATTTTTATGTGAGAAATGCCACCCCTGTTGACTGGATCCGGCTCCCGTCTTTGACAATCTGTCGTCAACACGGAAGGGCTGGTCGGTGAAGGACATGGGGGCCCAGGCGAACATCAACCGGATGGCAGCCCGGGTGGAGGCGATGGTGGCCACGGAGCGGCTCATCGCTCAGGACATCACGCTCTCGTGAATGGCATGCCGTGTGCTTCTGCTTCAGCAGCGGTCGCACAAGATATGCCACCTCTCCACCGTGGACGACCCGACCCGGATGTCCCGGCTTGAGGTGCCGCACGAGGCACTCCGGAATTGGCTGGCCATGATATCCAAGTTCCGCTTGGAGGCTGACTGGCACTACTCTTGCCCGCCATACCATCGCGACTGTCTGCCGCCTCGGGTAAGCTATTTCTCCTTTTCGGATGGATTCTTTTACTAGAGGGTTTCTTTGAGTTTCTTATCCCCCCCTTGAGTATATTTTTATAGCGCATCACACCAAGGATGGCATCAAGGACAACACCTTCCCCGACTTCACCCCCAACCGAAAGTCGTCGAAGTACCCCCCAGATAGAGCCGGAGGGGTTCCCTATCTAGGCCGATGACGGTCCTTCGGACCCACGGTAATTTCCGGCAGGAACTTCGCACGCGGTTTTCTTCCACGGGTTGTTGTTGACGCTTCCGTGCCTGCCTTTGTAGACAACGACGGGGGCAAGGGCCCGCGCGAGGGAAAGGCCATGGCGAAGGCCAAGGGGAAGAGGGCGGCGACCAGCACTGCCCCGGCTGCTGCAGAGCAGAAGAGGATGCACCGGGTGCGGACGGCAAACGCCATCTGCTGCCGGGTAAGTGTTTCATTATCTCTTCATTTTTGCTTCTTCTTTCTTCTGTTGTCTTGAACCGCCTAGGTTGGTTCCTTTCAAGCGAGGCGATGTCGCTTGGCGGCTTTGGCGCTGCCGCCACCACCACCTCCCCAGCTCCAACCGTGGATCCGGCTGCGCCCGCCCCAGCTACTCTAGCACGGAGCGAGCCGGCTCCCCCGACCGCGTCACCTCCTGCACCTTCTCAAACTTCACTAGCCATGGAAATGATGCACCGCTCTCCTACGACATCGCGGATTGCGCAGCTCTTCGCGGTCGGTCATGGCTCCGGCACCCCCCTCCCTCGCCGCCCGACGACTAGCGTGAACCCGGCCTGGAGTGATGCTCTAGTCAGTTCGGACATGCTCATCATTGAGGAGCCAGGGGAGGCCTCTCCAAGTTCCCTGGTGCAGGCGACAGTGGCAGGCAGCGGCCAGGCGGTGGCTTCTGGTTCCACGGGAGCCGAGCTAGTGGTGTATGCAGCCTCGCGCGTCGCCACTAACGAAGAATAGGTCGTGGTGACTGGCTCCATGCCAGCTCTGGCTACGCTGATGCCGACTTCCATCCTCGCCCAGCTGTCCGGTGCACCGCTTGTCTCCCTCGACCAGGCATGCCACCTTGTGGAGACGATAGAGCGGGGTCTTGGCGAAGCCAGAGTATTGTCTGTTTATTTGGAGGTAGGTGTCTCTCTCTCTCTCCATATCTTTGCTTTATAGCCGGATTTTTCATAGCCGGATTGGCCTTTTCTAGCTGGATTTCTGCATGTTTGGCTCCTTACTGCCCATTTTTTGCAGAAAGCGTTTTCTGAAGCCGCGTGGAGTACATAATACTTAGGGCATAAGATTGCTTCCTCTAATATGTCTTGGAGATTATCCTCCTTTTCTTGTTTCTTGTTGACCATCGGGTACTGTCGAGGGTTTGACTTGTCAATGCCCATTGTTATAGACTTGGGTTTTGGAGAAGATTGGGATGCTGGAGATCACGACACGGTTAACAGACACACAGCAAGGGGACACGATATTTACCAAGGTTCAGGCCCTCGGAGGGAAAACTCTACTCCTGCCTGTCTGTTCTTGATTGATGGTGGAACCGAAAGTTACAGGGGGTATGCAGATGCAATCTGGCATGAGGTGTGTGTATGAGTTGGGATAGATCCTCCTCGCCATGCCCTCCTGGCCTTTATATGGGGAGGCCAGGTGTCAGGTAGGTTGAGTCGGTTACAAGTTAGGGTTTCACCTTTGAAAATTCTATCTACAGCTTGGTCGTGTTATTCAAGGAGTCAAACTTCTACCAGGATTTGGGCCATCCATAGTCTTCTTGGGTAGCAAGTCTTCGTGTGGGCCTTCACTGGGCTAAACTAGGTATACCAATTTGAGGTACCCGTAGGGTATATCCATGTCAGTAGCCCCCGAGTGTTTAGTCGAATCGTAGATTCGACTGAAGACTTTATAGTCTTTCTAGTGCTTCTCATCCGAACGTGTTTTCGGGTGAATATGTTAGTTCATAGGGATTGTTGATGCATGTGCTTGACTCGTTCGATAGATCTAGGTCAGTTAACTGTGTTCAGACAAAACAACACGATCAACTTCAGACTCGAGTCCCCAGACTCGAATCTGGAACAATGCTGGCGTAATTCGACTTAGGCCGCAGAGGTCTTACATGAGTCGAATTCCAGTGTTTAAGTTGAGTACCCAATGCGTTCGTCGGAATTTTTCATCATGCCTGCTGACACGGTATGTTACTGGCAGAACGCAGTCATGTGCGATACAAGGCCCTCAAATGATATCTGTAGGTCTTATCTTTGCATCGCAGACACAACATCTGAAAATTTATCACTGCGGAGGTGTTTCGATTGACCAAGGAGACGATATCTCTCTCAGTGTTAGTTCAGGCAAAGTTGCCAAATAGGTTTTTTGTCACATGTCATCCGAAGGATCTCATCTGAATAATTCATAGGGTGCGCGACCAGCTATCCCTATGGGAGTAGCCCCGAGTGTCTGTTTGAGTCGTAGACTCGAGGGGAGTCTTTAAATCTGCAGATGTCATGCGCGATTAGCGCTCCATATGGGAGTAGCCCCCCGAGTCCGTAGAGGAGTTGCAGACTCGACGAAGGACTCAAAGAATTTTTCAAAGAAGTGTTTCCACAATGTTAATTTCTTAGGTGCGCGGCCAGCGCTCTTGATCGGATTATCCCCCGAGTAGTTGGTTGAGTCGTAGACTCGAGTAAGTACTCTTGTTTAGTCGAAAGTTTCTAGCCGTTGCTATCTTTTGCTTCGATGACGTCATTGCTGACGCCTGGTGAGCTCAACCATCTGCGGTAGTGGTAGCGACGTGACGGGATGACCGTGGGTTCCATTTTTTGACCTGGATTTGACTATTCACGTGTAGTTTTTGCGATAATTACGGCGTCTCCTCAATTCCCGTGCGTAGTGGGCGGCGTGTTCACGACGGTTTGGTAAATGCCCAACACGTGGATGGTGCGATGAAGGACACGCATCAGGGCATGGAGATCAACGGTTCTGCTTCATCGTCTTCATCTTTTTATACCACACGGGGACCAGGGTAGTTTTTCCCTTTGCCATTTGCTTTCATCTCCTCTGCTTCCACCATTTCCAGAGCTCACTCGTATTGCACACTAGACGTCCTGCGTGTCTTTCCTTCCTCTTTCCTCCATGCTCATCGCATTGCGCACTGCACCTCCAAGATGGGCAAGTCCAAGAAGACCTCCTCCTCCGCTGCCACAGGGACAAGCATCGTCGGCGCTACCTAGAAGACCTCCACTGCCGGCCGTGTCACCGATGGTGGGTGGCGGTGATCCTCAATGAGGGATGCAGACTTGCGCTGCCTGCGCGAGGCTGGTCTCATCTCGAAGGACAAGAATGACGCCCTCCTTCCTCGCGATGAGGTAATTCCAGACCGACCCGAAGGTTTTCAGGTCACGTTTTATGCCTTTGTCGTTCGTGGTATTTCTCTACTAGCCCATGAATTTTTTCGTGGGCTTCTCTTTCTTTATGGGATACAGCTCGACCAGTTGTCACCCAATTCTTTTCTTCACATCGCGTGTTTTATCATGCTTTGTGAGTGCTGGCTCGGTATCGAGCCACACTTCAGCCTCTTCAGAAAACTTTATTCTCTAAAGAGGCAGTCTGGTACCGGTGGCGTCTATCCACTGGGTGGGTGCGGGATTTCTATCCGCCCCACCATCTATTATTTCTCCTTCTATCTCTGTGAGTCCATCTAGCAGTGGCGGAACAAATGGTTTTACATCCGCGACGTCAAGCTCGACGGCCAACACTATGGGCTGGCCCCCTTCGATGCCAGCAAGGTGGTCACCCGAAAGCACTCCTGGTTGAATGACATCATGGAGGGTGAAGCCCCAGAGGTGGAGAAGTTGTACCAGTGTGTGGAGGCACTTCGACCGAGCGCTTCGACCCCTGTTGAAGCATAAGGCCGACGAGGAGCTTCCAGGGAAGTCTCTGACCGCCCCTTCTCTGCCAAGAAGGAAGTCCCTCAGGTGAATCTTGCGGTTGCATGTAATGCATTTTCGAGTGCCTTTATCTGATATTCTACGGTGACCCAACATACCACTCCATGTGTAGTACAATATAGTCGTTGACATGACACCCACAGAACACCGTTCCGTAAATGTCACATCCCTCAGAGTGGTACAACAGAAACATTGCGGGTCCATATTACAAACATTCACACATTATTATTATTACAATACCAGAAGTTCAAGACTTCAAAAGGTTTCAACTTACAAACCAAAATATAAAGTGTTTCAGTGGAATTTAAAAGTAGCAACTCCGACTAGGAGTTGAGCTCTGCAACTTATTCTATAGAGTTCATGATGCTCGGATCCGTTGGTTACTACTAACTAGGATACTTTGTTGGACTCGTTATCATCAACACCATAGCGGATTTCGTAATCCACTCCTTCAACACCTCCTGACAGGTCAGGCTCCTTGTAGAATACATCTTCTTGACATTCGGCTGCATACATTGGCACGTCTTCAGGATCCTCAGAGTCTAAGCAAGGGATCAAAGGAAAGGATGAGTAACAGCGTTACCCAACAAGTTCATTATATGCAAGGTGGGAAGTTTGATGCCCTAACTACCACCTCGGACTATAAGTCCTTGGCACTATGCAGTTTTTGTAAATCTTTCTTCAAAGATTGATTTTATTATAAAGATCTATGACCATCAGCCTTCACAGGTTAACCAGAACTTTCATGGAGTTCCTTTCCTGCCGCGTCCGTAGCTCCTTCCCGGAACAGGGAGTAACAAGTTACAATTCTTACACTCTGCAGAGGTGCGTTACTTTACCCATGAGAGATCAAATCCTTGTTGCACAACCGGGCGTACTTTCCCATCCACAATTCCATGATGTGGGGCCCAATAGTTGGTCCAAACCAATCACTGCCCCCTTCACAACCTTGCATGCCTCCTTGGTGTACACCATGCCCACATAATGAATTACGGCAATGGTTTGTACAAAACGTTAGATGCCAGAACTATCATGGGACATTGAGGGTTTCCACCCATATGCTGCATATCCTCTACGAATTACCAATTAATATGCATGCTACGAGGATAACAGCCACGACCTGCACATCCGGCTTCATGTGAGAGGAAGAGTATACAGCTGACTTCTCTGTCCCATTCCAAATCACATGGCTAACGCGTAATATACGGCGCTAGAATCACTGATGTCAGGGGTTATTAAGTCCCTAATTGATCATCATTGTTGCAAATAGGACCCTAAGTTCTATTGCTCCAATTTATCATCAATTAGGATGATATCTATAATTTCTTTATTTGAGAAAATAATATTTTCTTTCTTTGGAGTATATTTGATAACACACAATTTGCAAATACTTTGATAAAGACTCTTCAAAGGATATGAGCAAGTGATGAACTGGCCTTGTGATGGCAAGCTAGTGAAGTCTGATGCTTGCACTGGACCTTGAGCTTCTATGTCTACAAAAACATCATTATTGCCCGGTAAGGACAATATTTAAAGAAGCAAAATGATTATGCAAAGTAATGTAATGCATCATTTAGCTTTATATGTATTCACCCCAATTTATTTAAATTATAAAAATTCTTTTAATAGTAAAGAATTTATAAATATTAATTTTCTTAATATTTATTGAATATTGTATTCTTTTATTTTAATTTAATTTATTTGAATTTTTATTGATTTAATAATTCTTTTAAGAATTATCATTAATTACCAAAAATTGACATTAAATATTTGTTTAGTATTTTTCTAAAATACTACAATATTATTATATAATGAAAGTGATTTTTATTTATTTTTATCAACTTTCAATAAATTTGTAAAATTCCATAAGGAATATATAAATTACAAAATTCTTAATAAAATTTATATGCCTAAAATTTTATCTCTTAATTTATTTGGATAGTTTGGATTATTGTGAACCCAAAAATATTTTATTTATAATTTTTTACTGTTATTTTATCTTCTAGAATTTATTAAAGTTTAGGAGCATTTTGGTCTTTTCCAATTATTAAAACAGATTCTAAATGATTTGGGTTAGCTTATTTTTATTGGGCCCTTGTGGCCCATTAGGCAAAGTCAAAACAACCACCCCGAAGGGTTCCTGGCCCAACCCAGCCCATCACTCCCTGTCTCTCTCTCGAGCTCACCTCTTTCCTTGTCCTTCCCCGACCCCGTGGTCAGCGGTGCTGTCGCTGGCGATTCGCGCCGTCGTGGACCACACTAGCCGCCGCCGTGGTGCAGGAAGAGGTTGTCGACCCCGCTCTTCCCTCCTGTCCAACTGGATTTGGACTTGGAGCCCTCCTGTGGCCAGATCGATGTCGTCCCGAACCCTAGGGTTTGGGGTTGGCGTTGATCTGATGCCGCCGCTGCTGTCGTGCATCATGGTGATGTTCCTCGCCCCCAAGAGTGGCTATGGTTGTCGTCGTGGTGATGTATGGGTCACAGCGCCCCTTTGGGGTGCTCCCCGTGCCGCCATGGTCGTCGGCCCCTCTGCTTCCCCTTCTATTCTACAGCGAGGACCTACGGTGAGTGCTTCCTCTCCTCTCGTGATCTCTGTGCTAGGCCCTCCCATGTAGATGTTGGTAGTGACCTTCCTGGTGATTGTCCTGTCCTGATTAAGATGGTTGGTTCTACTAAGGGTTCATGCCCTGCTATAGATTAGATAACTGATGAATTTGGATCAAGTTTTTTATGGTCCCTGAGCATGCTAAATGATTGTTAGTTGTGGCTTTCTGCTTAAGATGAACTGTGGTGGTTCTAGTGGCTTATCAGATGATTCTATGGATTAATTTTGATGTGGTCAGATGATAAAGTTGCTGTAGAAGCAATACTTGGGAAATCTAGTGGTTTACTATCTCACCACTGGTTAATGACAGTGAGTGTTGTGTGATGAAGTCACTGTCTTAGTACTGTTGGCTTAAGGATTCATATGTAGTTTGAGATCAAATGGTTTCAAACAGTGAAGATATACATAGGGACTTTCTTAATTATGATTCCTGTGATGACAGGAAAATGATTTGTAGTTGGTTGGTTGTATCTGTGAAGATTAAATGATTATTATGATTAGTGTATAACTGTTCTTGTGACACCATCTTTGTATGGCACACAAGATTAGATTCTATTTCTTGGTTTGGTTTTGCTCAATCTTAAAATGATTTTGGAATTAAAGATAAGTAGAAACTTCTTTTCTTAAATCCCTAAGACCCATGATGTTGGTCTGAGGTTTAGGGATTAATCCTTTAACTTGTTGATTCACATGGATGGGTTCTGGTAGTGATACCAGCTACTGTTTCATGAATCAAAGTTTGGGAAAAGTGATAGTAGGCTTGATTATTTACATAGATCCATAGATTGAATTCTAAGGTGCTACTCTTATCTTAGAGATGTGCCTAGAGGTTTAAATCTTAGTTAAATTCATTCTTGAATTGAAATATAGCTTGATAGCTAAATCAATGATGTTGTTCTAAGATTTAGTTGGATCCTTATACTTTTCTGATTGCTTTTAGAGTTTAAAATCTCAGTGATGGATTCACCCCACTTGGGTGCTTTCTGGCAGTTTGAATAAGAGACAAATCATGTATGCTTGTCTAATCTTAGACAGATAGATCATGTGATGGTCTATTTACTCACCACTGTCACTTGATGTTGGGGTTTCCTGTGGTTGATCTTGATCTGATGCTCCCCTGGTATTTCTAGATTCTGGCTTGTCCTTGATCTAGCCCTTCTCCTCTTGGTCCTGATGGCTTGATCTTGCGCTTGCTATCCACCTGATCCACCCCCTCCTTATGTCACCATTTTGGTGGTGTGATTCAGGGTTTTAGTTGGTGTGATCTATCTTGGCTTTGGCTTGGTTTAGCTATTGGCTGCTGTTGGTGGTGGGTATGAACAAGAAAGTGATGTGGGGATTGGTTTCCCATGGCTGTGCTGGTGGTTTTGTTTGGTTGTGCTGTTGTTGTGGTGCTGACAGCACACACCATGTAGTTTGGTGTGTGAGCTGCTTGTGTGACTGCTGGACAGTTGTGGATATGTTCTGAATTTTTGAGATTTATTGTTATCAGGTTACTTTTTACCTGGCTGGTGAAACTTTCCCCTCCTTGCTGTTTATTTGACTTATGGCTTAAAATTATGAAAGATATATTCTTTCATATTAGTGAAACTTCCCTCTTTTTTAAAAGATTACTCAATGATGAAAAAGTGAACAGTGCACTTCACTGTCAACTCTGAGAGTAAAATAATTCTAATCCTAACTTTCTTTTTCTTTTAGATTTCTTTTTATTTTGCAGGTACCAGATTTGAAGATCAAGATTTTAATTCAGGCTTTTATTTTTCTTTATAGAATAGTCACTTGTAATAACTCTCATATTCAATTGTAATCTTTAATTTATTATTTTGTACTCTTTATTTTATTATTTTGTAATAAAGATTGTACTATCATTAATAAAGAAACATTATTCTTTATTTATTTACTGTTGTAAAGATTGTGAATGATTTTCATAAGTTACATTTTTTTATAACTTATTTATTGAATAAAATTATGAAATGGAGATTCTTATTCTTAATTGCTTTCTTTATATAAAGTTTGAGTTATTATAGGTTAACTCTTAATTACATCAAATACTCAAACATCATTTAAAAATCCTTTTGAATTATAATTCAAACACTTAAGTTTTTAAAATTCAAATTTCATTTACCAAAACACATAAGTCCATAAATATCATATCAAAGTATATAACAATCACCCTTCAAGACTATACCTAATCTCAAAGTATAAAAGAAACCTTGATCACTTTAGGTTTTTATTTGGCCAAAAAATTACCCACATTTTTACACATGAATGCATGCAACATTTCAAATTCCTAAATTTACCCTTCGGTAGTTCCTAAATGTTGGGATGTTACATATTATTTCACTGATGTTTGCATCTTTCTTGATTTGCGGGAGTTCAAGGTAGAGGCCATGATGCCTCCACTTCCTAAGAAATATACAGCTGCGCCCGATGGCGGGGACGCGGAGTCTGATTCCACGCTTCCCCTTGCGCAGTCGCCAATGATGGAAGCCCCCGAGCCTAGCGAAGGGTTATCTCAAAAGAGGTCCCAAAGCGAAAGTTCGAATGGGGCGACGCCGCCAACACCGAGGTGACATGCCTTCCTCGAGCATTATACTGGGGATAGAGGTGCAACCTCCCCCATTCCTGATGTTCCCTTCCAGGCTGTGGCTCCTCAGCCACCGACCAAGAAGAAGAAGGAGACGCCGGTCTTCGACCTCTCCGACATTCCGTCGTAAGTTTTCTTCACCTTTGCATGTGCAGTGTGCTAAGTATTAGCTTACTGTTTTATCGTTTAGCCTAACATTCTTCACGTGTTGTTAGGAGGAACTACTCAGATGAATCCTTCAAGGAGGAACTTGACAAGATGCACAGGGAGTCGAAGGTTGTTGATGCTTCCCCGAAGATGGTGTCCGACTCCGAGGACGAAGCTTCGAGATCCTTGAGGCCAAGGACTCGTGTTGTTGTTACTCGGAAGACGCAAGCTAAACCCTCGGAGTCTTCGGGTGACCACGTAAGTAGTTTATTTAAATTTGACATGGGCGAGCCCCAGAGCCCTTTTGTTTGCTTGATTTTGCATGTTTCATGTTTGTAGCCTTTCATCCGCGATGTCAATCACCTTGGCCAGCAATACCTTGCATTGGAGAGCGACATTTAGCAACTTCGAGGTGCGTCTATTTCTTCTGTTTGATTATGAGTACTAACGAGTACCAGTTTTACCGACCTTTTCCTTGCTGAATGTTGTAGACGAGAACAATGAGGCCCTTCGCAAGCTAAATGCACTCAAAAATAGTCACAGCCAAGCGGAGACCAAGGCGAAATATACCGTGGAGGCTCTTCAGCGCCATCAGTAGTATGCCCAGGATCGTGAGTAGCAGCTTACGGCTGCCACGGCGTCTCGGAATAAAGCTACGGCGGAGAAGCTTATGGCTGCTGCCAAAGCGCTGTCCGGTGAGTGACACTACTTTCCTCTTCTTGAGCTTGTTTTTCTTCTGGTATGGTTCCTTTGTATCATCCGAATTTTTTTACAACATCTTGTAGATACTACTGCGTTGCGTCTGATCGCAGCATTTTGGAGCATGGGGATCCCATGGTGGATGTCGTTGCAGCGATCAAAGATCTGCAGCTCTGCCATGGAGTCGCTAGGCAAGGCCAAGGAGGTCCTCGCCCGCTTCTACAAGGAGATCAACCCGAAGGGTGTCGCTCTTGACGATGTCGACTCCCTAGCGGAGGCCTTGGCGGGTGATGCCCCTGCGAGCTACAAGAGGGCTCAGAAGGGTGTGGGTGCTGCCATGGGGTTGGCGATGGCGGTGGCGTCTGGCGCACAGCTGGACCTTCCTCAGATCACCTCTAGAATGCCGACAGCAGTAGATGGCACCGAGTTAGCATTTGCTCCGTTTGCCTCCCATTGCAAGGATTTTGGCCTGAAGCTTATTAACCTTCTGGACACATATGCGCTGGAGCAGCAGCGGGCAGCCAAGGCTAGGGTCTTGGAGTCCGAAGCTGCTCCAGATGCAGCTTCTTAGGTCTTCTGCATCGTAGCTTATTTAGTCGTATTTTGATTTTGCTTTGCCGGCGTGCATGTAATGCTTCGTGCTGGACAAGATTGAATTTACCACGCAGTGGTTAATCAATGTAAATATAAGTGTCTCTTTTGACTGTTGTCAATTTCCTTGTTATTTATGCTCTGTCACCTTTGCTCTTTTAGGGTTCTTCGAATGCTGAACCAGCGGCTACACCTCCTGCCTTGACTGGTGCCCGTCCGCCAATGAGTGAGACATCGCAGTTGCCTTTGCTCTGCGATCGCATCCAAAGCATGGAGAAGGATGTTCTTATGATCTGTGGCCATGCGGACGTTTGGAAGTCCAAGACCGAACGGGCCGTTGCAAGAGAGGAATTTCTTCTTGAGGAATTTCAGCGAACCGGCGAGCAACTCCAGTGTGAGTCGTCATGATGTTCTTTTCTTTCCGACTGCGCCTGACCTGCATGTCGTCTCATCTGCTTCTTTTCGTGTGCAGTTGTGAATCTTCTTTCGAAGGAAGAGAAGGAGCATGTTGCGATTCAGGTGAATTTCTTGAGGCAACAAGAGTTGGAGGACGGCGGCTTATTTTGGATGGATCGCGACCGAGCGACTGTTGTCGCAATGGTTCAAGACCGCGTCCACCAAGTGCTTCGGGTGCTGAAACACGCGAGGTCGTCACTCGTGGCTGTCTGGGCCACGATGTTTCCCTTGGATGCGGCTCCCTCCATCTTCTTGGGTTTGCTGGGCAAATTTCGTGATGTGGACGCCGTGAGGGAGCTTGTGCGTCATCAGATTGCGGCAGGTATGAAGGCGGCTCTAGCACTCGTTCGGCTACATCGTCGCGATGTTGACTTGGATGAGATAGGAGCTGGCCCCCTGATCCTCCGGATGGTATGGTGTGGGACATGCGTCTGCATTATGCTGAAGTGGCGCAGCATGCTGACGAAATCGTAGATGTCTTCGAGGAGCGGACGAACGTCCTGCTCCAATATAGCTAAGTCCTGCGAAAAGTGAATATAACAATGTAAAGTATGTATGTTATTGAGTGGGCTTTGGTGCCCTTGTAAAGTTGTTTGTATTGGCACGTAGTGCATTGTTGACTATAGGTTGTGCATGTACTTTTTGTTAGCCTGGCACGTCCAGCTATTCAGATTTTATGCGTTGGTGTTTTCAATCGACGAAGTTGTAAGGCGAGGCACAACCCCCGAGCGTGTTTTAACGATGTAAATGCATGAGAGAAAAATTGGCCAAGAGACTTAGATTTTATTCATCGTAATGTAGGAGGTAGAGTGTTCTGCTCAGTAGCCTAGCTGAATAGCCTTATTGAAAGTAAAATATAACTAGGGATAGAAGCATCGCAACTATGTGATGTTCCAGGGGTTGGAGTATTCGACTCCAGACTCGACGTCCTTTAGACGGTAGGCGCCACCTAGAATTACTTCGGTGACCATGTAGGGTCCCTCCCAGGGTGATTCGAGCTTCAGGCGCCCTTTTTGCTTGAGTCGTTGGACGAGGTCTCCTTCGACGAAGGACCTTGGGCGCAGTCGTCGACTGTGCTAGTTGCGAAGTCTTTGTTGATACACCGCCGAACGGGCTGCTGCGATGTCGCGAGCTTCGTACAGTGTGTCGACAGCGTCTTCAAGTGCCAGCCGCGTCTTGGTACGGCCTGTTTGGCCAGCCGCGTCCAGTAGTGCGATCCAAACAGACAAAATCGGACAGGTCAGCCCAAAAGAGAGAAGACAGAAGAAGGCTCATTGGGTGGGTGTAACTGGATCAGTTTGCTACAGGCCACTGTCTGGACAGGCCCATCCAGGCATAGATTTGGGTTACGAATGGGTCGGTCCGACCTATATTAGTCCGAATAGATCGTCCCGCTAGAACGCCGCGCATATCCCGCGTCCACACGGACCGATTAGAACACACTCGGACGGGTTGTGTCTCCCTAGTGGAGATTCCCTAACCTCACAAAGTCACCATGTCATGACATTCGAATGCAGATATTTTAGACTATGGATTCAAATCGGAAATGGAAAGGACTCGGACCAGAAATAAAAATAGTAGGATAAATATTAATCATGGTTGATAATTATATTTGTAGAAAAACTTTGAGAACAATTTGACCTTTTAGCTTCGCAGGAATCAACAAATTAACAAACTAGAGACATTGTAATAAACTTCAGATTTATATATGTTCATCAAATGAACTCAGTAACTAAACAATTACTCATATTGAAGTTGACTTTTGACTCAAAAAATCGGGTTATCCGATTTGAAACACTCAGATTATCCTAATCAATTTTCGCATTTAATCCATATGTGCATGCTATTTGTCATACCATATCGTAGTATCGTACACCTTATCTGGAATGCCACTTTGGGTATCCTTGTCCTCCGGATTGTTTAAAATCACATATAGATTCCTTAAATATGATTCAGAGTTGTGATCAGCGTAAAAATTATGTTACTCCCTCCGATCCATATTAGTTGACTTCAATTTGGATGTATCTAGACAAGTTTTTGTGATAGATACATCCAAATTGGAGTCAACTAATATGGGTCGGAGGAAGTATTTGTTTACAACGCTACTTAGAACCCATTTGGCATCTCTACTCGTGCGCGTGCGTTTGTATCATCACGCACCACAACATAAAGTTTGGCATACATCGAACAATCGATTTAGAATTTGGTTAGATCATATCCACAATGGGAGAATGAGCATATGTCGATCGTCCTCACCCCTATACCCTATAATTCCACAGAGCGGAGCATGGCTGTTATGATGATGCATCTCCCCGTCAATTCATCTACTGTATAAATAAAGCCACACTATCTCGACCAGAGCTCTCTCTCCTCCTTTTTTTCTTTATTTGACTACTAGGAGCATACATTTAGGAGTAGCTAGCTAGAATATGATCCAGAGATATCTTGCCTCTCTCCTTTTGTCACCTTTCCAAGATAGATCCTGCCTAGCTTTTGAGCTAATAAAGCGTATATTGTCTGCGCGCATGCGTGTGTCGTTGTCATCGTGCATTCAACTAAAGCATGCACACGCGCGAGAAGAAAAGTACACGACGGTCGGTGGAGGATAGTGGAACGAGAAACAATTTCAACATTCTTTATACGGCCAGGCGGACGACAACAATTTGAACATTCTTTCTGCCTTCTACGCTGCTGCTTGTATGTCGACGTGCCCATGCTTGATATAAGGAAATTTCAGTTGATTTAGGGGTAGATGAACATTATTTATTACTTCTGTGATAATAAATGATTATCAAAATAAAACTTGCCAATAGGACTTTGGCATTAAAAGTAACAACGTAACAATACAGAACACCTCAACAAAAACAAAAATTACATCGAAATCCTTGAGATGGCCTTCATCTTCCACTAGTAGGAAAATGACCTTTTGTACCGGTTCCAGAGGGGCTTTGGTACCGGTTTGGCAACCGGTACCAATTAATCGCGACTAAATCATTTACCCCTTTGGTACCGGTTCCTTACGAACCGGTATTAAAAGTGCCTCCACGTGGGCATGCAGGAGCCGGCGGGGCTGGAGTCTTTGGTGCCGGTTTGTAACATGAACCGGTACCAAACGTGGAGACGTGGCAGAGAATTCAGGGTTTAGGGTTTAGGAGGGGTTTAGGAGGGGTTTAGGAGTATCAGACCGTTTCATCGTACGAGGATCGCGTCGATGCGCCAGAAATGCATTTGGGTTTAGGTAGTACATGAAGATCAAGATGATGCATATAAACTTGGTGCATATATATATAAAACATGTGATTGCATAAGATCGCAAATTAAGTAGTACATGCATAGTTGTACTCTCCGAGGCATACTATATATTACATGTAGCATAGTGGTACTCTCCGAGACAAACTATATATTACATGTAGTACATGCATGAAGATCGATCTTCATGCATAGTGGTACTCTCCGAAATTAGCTATGACGTCCCGAAGAAAAAATCCCGTCAATTCCTCGCCAATTGCTTTGAAGCAGTGCTCGATTGAGAGTGTGTCCCGTTTTCTTGCCAACTGTAAAAGAAAAGAATGAGATACAAATGAATACATGAGCTATGTGTATATATATATCAAATCATAATCAAACAATTATGACTAAAACTCAGCACAACTGATGGTAATAAAATAAATTTGTGAATATTGTTTACGTACCTCTTTATTTCTTTTATTATTCATTCTCTCGCTGACAATCTTGTGAATATACTCGCAAACATAGTATTCACATAGATTAGTCCACAATGGTTGTTTTGCGTATTTCTATACAAGAATATGATTCAATCAAACAATAATCAAGTATGATAAAGGTGTGTGGACCTAGGTAGTACTACTTACTTTGTTCGAACGCCATATCAGCTTCGGTTTCCATCCACCGGCCGGATCTTTCTGGATGAACGTTTGCCATACGCTGCCCGACAAAGAAAATGCATAAAAGAGTTATCAATTTGTTGATATCAGGAATTTAACGAAAAAAACGATAAGAATTAAAATTACTTTTTGATCATATCAAAAGCTGTCTTGTATAGTATAGGCTCTTTTCTTAGTGAGTCAAAGACTTCAACTTCTCCATCGTACATTTTAATGACGATAAGAATAAAGTAGAACATGTGCATGTTTAAATATACAGTGACATAGATATAAGTCATCAGAACATCTGGTGAGCAAAAATAATGTGTTAGAAGACAGTAACACTTACTTAAAGTTGTAAGGCCAAAGTATTATTTTTTTGTCACGTTGTCGCTTCAAAAACCTTAGCAAAGTCTCCGGTGTATCCTTGTTATACATGGGATCTTCTATGGTTTTTACATGCATTGTATCCGGGTCAATGAACCCAATGTCCGTGATTTCATCCCTTTTGCATTCGAGCTTCTTCGATCTGCATAATATAGCGCACAAAAGATTAAATTGAGTATAATTGCACACAATGAATAAGCTGAGCTAAAGTCTTCTCAAATTACATAAATAAATCATTTACAGACAATAGCAACTGATGATAGATTTGTCGAGGGCCCGGAGATTGTATAACTGAAAAAGTTCACAGAATTCAACGCTTACACTGTATTCTTGGAAGTAGTGCTCATCCTTAACTCGCACCATGATAGCCTCGATCCCTCTCTTTGTGGCATTAGTGTACCATATATGCAAATTACGCATACTTGTTGGTAGCAACCTGACATTCTCGACCAAATCTTCCCCTTGAACAAATTTATATGCTACTTCAGCGATGGGGTAATCGGTTGTGTTTTGTCGAGAACTTTGAACGGCCTTCTTGTCAAACAACTTGAGAGGAGGGCCGATTGAACGGGTTGTTCTCCGAGCTGGTGCACTTGTTTCCCTTTTTTCGCCTGGACCACCGATTGATCGGGTTTTTTAGCCAGGACCATCTCCTCGTATGACCTTTCAATAGAACGCCTATAGTCAGATGGCGTCGATGGTACAGGGTCATATAGATTCTCAACGGTACGCACAACTTTCACCGGATCTAGTGTCTTCTCAAAAGGTATCTCTGGCACTTTCTTAGCAAAATGGGCTTCCACCTCGGACTTAGAGATTACGGTGCATTCCTCGATAGTTCTTTCCCAAGGAAACTTGTGAATAGGCGGCTGTGTTTTCTCCTTTCTAGGTCTCCTCCTAGTCGGCGAACCGTTCCGCTTAACGGGCGCTTTTTTACGCGGAGGATATCGAGATGGTGGACTCGCGCTGGGGTCCCTCTCAGGTAGGTGTGGACTTTGCTGCTCATGTGGAGTGCTACCAGGAGGAGTCGATGGCATTTGCTGCTCATGTGGACTTTGCTGCTCATGTGGACTGCTATGAGGAGGAGCTGGTGGCCTTGGCGAAAAATGATACGAGTTAGAGTAGCAAAGAAATGAGATAAATTAGGATGATATTGCTAACCCTTGGATAGATGGCCGGTGCCGTCAATCTTGACAAAATGGTGGAGAAAATGGAGATTTGTTGGAGTGTGAGAGGAGGGAAATATTTGGAAATGTGAGAGGAGAAGCAAAAATGGAGCTGGCTCGGGTGGCTCGCGTGAAGAAATAGATCTGGAGACCCTTTAGTACCGGTTCTTTATATGAACCGATACTAAAGGTGCAGCACTGGCCCCACCTCCGCCTCAAATTTGGCGCGAAACCCTTTCGTACCGGTTCATAACAGGAACTGGTACTATAAATCCTAAACAAACCGGTACTAAGGTTTGCCGGCGACCTGAACAATTAAACCGGTACTAATGCAGCCTTTAGTACCGTTTCTTAAGAAACCAGTACTAAAGGTCAAATCCTTTGGCTAGTTTTCTACTAGTGTTCAACCTCTAGACCGTGTCGACAGCGCGCCGCCACTATCGCTCCTCCCAGAGCCGGCTTGGGTTGCGGAAGAGAAGTCATCGGGCCCAGAAGGCCACATCCGTCTCGAAGACGAAGAAGAAAGATGGACCATCGATAAAGCTCCTTGACGATCCGAAGATCCCCACTACCAGAAGAAGTCCTTAAGAAACACACCACTCTCACAAGCTTCTAGACATCATTGTCGAGATGGGACTGAATCCAGGAAGACTTTATTGGAGAAGACGCCACCGCCACCACCTAAGCGTCTCCTCGCCAAACCATAAACCTAAAAACAGAAAAACGGAGCCCTCCCGCCTACGGGGACCGAGATCCACCCTACCTCCATGGCCCGAAGGCCACAAGAGCAGGGAAGATTGCCTGGCGGCGCCGCGATGGGAGGCACGGAATGAACGCCTCACGATTGCCTATGCGGTATCTGCCTCCATACCGATTCAAAAACATATGAATCTTTTTTAATGATTATTAAATTAAACTCGAAGACAATCTATATCTAGCACTTCAAAAGAGCAGTGAACATGCAAAAGAGCAATGAAGAGATGATTTCCTGCCATCCTCAATGACATCAACGAGGTATATGATGATTCGGAGAAACTTACTCTTACTCCACACAATGCCGCCATCACCATTGACCATCATAGAGTCGTCTCCTTTGATCAAGATCAAACCCTAAAAGACCCCTAAGTATAGCGTCGCAAAAGAGTTCTGGGTACCCCCTCCCCTTAGCAGTACTAGTAAGCGGAGGAGGAAGGAACATGTCACTTTTCAATCTGGGAACAACGGAGTAGGGGCGGGTTTTTTCACGTGGCAGGAAATACGATGTTGTTATTTATGTATGTGTTTCATCCAGCTAAAATAGGGGAGGCCTATAATATCTCTAGTTGTTTGCATGCCCACTACAGAGAGGCCAAGCACATCGGAATAGGATAGCAAGCACAGCACGTTTCAGGAGCCAAAAAAAACCTCGCGCTCCTCTCGCCCTCCCCGAGGCGAGGGAGCACCGCCGGCCTGCCCCACCCAGCTCCCACCTCCTACTCCTTCCCTCGGCCGCCACTGCCAACAGGGGCCGCCGGGCGCAGCCCCGGTGGTGCCGCCGGCGGCGGTCAGGCCTCTCCCGCGCACTCAGAGGCGAGATTCAGGGCTCCACCCTCCCGGCGGAGGTGTCTTCAGGGCGGTAGAGGTCCGGCTTCGGCTGGGCGATGGTGATGCGGTGGCGCGCCTGTAGCGCTGCGGGGTGGCGCGGCATGGCAGGGATGCAGCAAGAGGTGGGGGGCGGTGCTGGCCAGGCCCATACAGCCCAGATCTGGGCCCTTTGGGCCCGATCTAGGTTGGGGCGAGCGGGCATGCCTGTATCCTATGCTTGTTATGCAGGCGGCGGTGATCTAGCTTGTGGAGGGATAGCAGCAATGGCGACCTGCCTGTTACGGCGGGGCAGCGGGCTTCACGGGCTCGATCTGGGCTCGGCCAGACCCTCTTGGGATTAGTGTGCCCCTGCGAGGGCTTTACGGGACCCAATTGGGACTGGTGTGCCCTGTAGCCACGTCCGTTCGACTACCGCCTTTAGTGGTGGAGGCAGTTCCCTCCCGCGCGGTCGCGGTTCTGCCAGCCCCGTGTCGAGCTAGTATCTACCTCTGTCTTGTAGGCCTTGTGAAGGTAACCTCGGTGAGACGGTGATGGTGGTGTCGGGACCGTGCGGGCGCATGTTCGTGGTCGGTGAGTTTGGTGGTGTTGATGCCTCGACCTCGTAGGGCCCCTGTGCAACGGATCTTTCGGGGGTTCGGGTTAGGGCTTCGGGAGAAATCCTTGTCGGCTTGACTGACAACGACGCGGTGCCGCCTCGGGTGGCACCATTCCTTCTCGGGGGCGTCGTGGCTACCCTATCCACTTCCCTCTGTGTGCCGGGGGAAACCCTAGAACCAGTGTTCTAGTACGGGCAGCAACATAGTCGTTTCCTTCTCGAAGGTGTTGCCTGGTGCTTGACGACTTGGTGCTAGGACTGTGGTGATACTTCTCCGAAGGGCACAACGGTCGCAGGTCACTTTCTTTTAGTTGATCCGCCTCTATCTTCATTTTATTTCTTATTTTTTTGTTTTATTTGGTTGTGTATTTGCTGCTGCCCCAGCATTGTCATTCTTGTCGGGACTATCGTTGTTGTATGGTGTGACTGCTATATTAATATAGCGGGACGAAAGGCTATTTCAAAAGAGCACATCGGAATATGAAATCGCGGCAACAGATAAATTTAGGACCTCACCAAAATATCCAAAAATATGGATTTTCTTTCTTATTTCAATCGTTAAGTCCATTGACCTAATTTCAATATAGTTTGATTCAATATAGTTTGAAACAAGTCAAATCTTTTTCAAAATTTTAGGGTTACAAATATCTTGGTACCAATAGAAATCATCAAAATTTTGAACCTTCCGAACGTTATCTATTACATGCTAGTACTCGGTGGAATTCACAAACCCCAACGTCTACAAGTGTAATTCTCTCGTCACCGGTTTAGCTTCAGGTAAAGCACAAACACTAGTAGAAAACAGGCCTTTCGTCTAGGCCATTAGTCCCGGCTGTGCCATTAGTCCTGGCTGTGACTGGGGCCGGGACTAATGGCCCGCGCCGTACGGCCCGAGCCACCCCAAACTATATGTCCCGGCCAGTTAGACCCCATTAGCTCCGGTGTGAGATACAAACCGGGACTAAAGGGTCTGGGGCCTACCGCTCGCTGCGGGCACCCCCTTTAGTCCCGGTTTGTATCTCAAATCGGGACTAGTGGTCTTGTGCTATTTTTTTCCTGGTGGAAGAGGTGGTGTTGTGCTATTTTTTTATCGTTCATATACACCATAGGTGTTCGGTGAAATGCTCATTAGAGCGATGCGACTTTAGGTCACACAAGACAGACATGATATGAGGTGCCCGAGCCACACTTAAGTTTTCTCATCTTTGTTTCCAAGTGTAATAAAAGGTTAGCAACTATTTTCTCGTTTAGACCGTGCGGTACTAATTTTAGCATCGTGATTGCGTTTGATATATATTTGTATCATACAGATGAGCCATCTATGGATGTACGGTGACAGACACTCTGCCTCTATTAGGCGTACGTTCTTTTCGACTTGTGGCCGAGGAGAACAAGCGGCGGGATGGTTTTATGTGTTGCCCATATGTTGACTGTAGGAATGAGAAGACTCACACTTCCGCAAGAGTCATTCAGAGCCACCTGCTTCGGTCTGGTTTTATGTCCGGCTATAATGTTTGGACCAAACATGGAGAAAGAGGAGTTGCGATGGAAGACGGCGATGAAGAAGAGAACGATGATGACAACTACTGATCTATGTTCCCTGAATACGCTGATACTGCAACGGAAGACAATGAAGAAGAAGGATGTGAAGAAAGGGAACCAGACCGGCCCGCTGATGATCTTGGTCGGGTCATTTCTGATACAAAGAGAGACTGCGACACAGAAAAGGAGAGGTTGCAGTTCGAGAAGATGTTATAGGACCACAAAAAATTGTTATACCCAACTTGTGAAGATGGCCAGAAGAAGCTGGATAGCAGACTGGAATAGCTGAAGTGGAAGGCAGAGACCGGTGTGACTGACTCGGGATTTCAGAAATTGCTGGTACTCATGAAGAAGTTGCTTCCAGGAAATAACGAATTTCCCGCCAGTACGTACGAAGCAAAGAAGCTCGTCTTCCCTCTAGGATTAGATGTGCAGAAGATACATGCGTACCCTAATGACTGCATCCTCTACCGCGGTGAGAAGTACGAGAATTTTGATAAATGTCGGTATGCACTGCATTGCAGTATAAGATCAGAAAAGATGACCCTAGTGATGTTGATGGCGAGCCACCCAGGAAGAGGGTTCCTGCCAATGTGATGTGTTATGCTCCTATAATACCACGATTGAAACGTTTGTTCAGAAACAAAGAGCATGTCAAGTTATTGCGATGGCACATGGAAGAACGTAAAAAAGACGGGATGTTGAGGCACGCCGCTGATGGTCGGCAGTGGAGAAAAATCGAGAGAGACTTCCTGTACTTTGCTGGTGCCGCAAGAAACTTATGGTTTGGTCTAAGTATAGATGGCATGAATCCTTTTGGGGAGCAGAGCTGCAGTCACAGCACCTGGCACGTGACTCTATGTATCTACAACCTTCCTCCTTGGTTGTGCATAAAGCGGAAGTTTATTATGATGTCAGTGCTTATCCAAGGCCCGAAGCAACCCGGCAACGACATTGATGTGTACCTAAGGCCATTAGTTCATGAACTTTTACAGTTGTGGGTAGAACCAGGTTTACGTGTGTGGGATGAGCACAAACAGGAGCCATTCGACCTACGAGCGTTGCTATTCATAACTATCAATGATTGGCCTGCTCTTAGTAACATCTCAGGACAGACGAACGAGGAATATAATGCATGCACACACTATTTAGATGAGACTGAAAGTATATATCTAGATAAATCTAGGAAGAATGTGTACCCGTACAATCATCGTTTTCTTCCGCCCAGACATCCCTTAAGGAAAAAAGGCAAGCATTTCGATGGCGAGGCAGATCACCGGAAGAATCCTGCCCTCCATACTAGTGTTGATGTATTTGGTATGGTCAAGGATTTAAATGTAATATTTGAAAAGGGTCCCGGAGGACAACCTATTCCGAAAGATGCCAACGGACGCGCACCCATATGGAAGAAGAAATCTATATTTTGAAAGCTACCCTATTGGGTAGTCCATGAGGTTCGCTCTGCAATCAACATGATGTATCTGACAAAGAATCTTTGCGTGAATATTCTAGGCTTCTTGGGCTTGTATGAGAAGTCAAAAGATACACCGGAAGCACGGGAGGACCAACAACATCATAAAGGACGAGACGGCAAGCATCCATGACAGTTTCAAGGGTCTGCCAGCTACACTCTTACCAAGGAAGAGAAGGAAATCTTTTTTGAAGTCTTTTTCAGTATCAAGGTCCCGTCTGACTTCTCGTCTAACATAACGGTAATAGTAAATATGAAAGAGAAAAAATTCCAAAACCTAAAGTCCCATCAATGCCACGTGCTTATGACGCAATTGCTTCCGGTTGCATTGAGGGGGATTCTATCGAAAAATGTTTGACTGGCCATTGTGAAGGTATGTGCATTCCTCAATGCAATTTCTAGTTAATCGATCTAGAAAGTCTATCAGGGTTACAGATTGATGTGGTCTAATGTCTGGTCAGCTTCGAGTTGTTGTACCCTCCATCTTTCTTCAATATTATGACGCACCTCCTAGTTCACCTAGTCGAAGAGATTAGAATTCTCGGTCCTGTATTTCTACACAATATGTTCCCCTTCGAAAGGTTCATGGGAGTCTTAAAGAAATATGTTCATAATCGTGCTAGGCCAGAAGAAATCATATCCAAGGGCTATGGAACAGAGGAGGTCATTGAGCAAAAAAACCAAGCGCAGCCTAGCCAAAAAGTTGCATCACGGTACTGTTTTTGAAATTACAGAGGTCTCGGGAGAGGGCGAACCATTGGAACCGAAAAAAGCAAAACAAGCATTTGTACAACAATGCAGAGTTATTGGTAGAGATCGCACCCCGATCACTGTTCGAGAGTGTAATAAGCCCAAAGAGGTGGAATGGAGTGATGTGTATATCGACGATAGGTTCAAAGAGCAACTATTTACTGACCTCATGGCACATTTCAAGCTGCCAGAATGTGAGACTGATGACGAGACGGCTAAAATGAGAAAGAAAGTCAAGCAGTTTGCTCTTAAAAGATGGCCAAACTATTCAAGAACTGGAATAAATCATTGTGGCTACAGTATAAAAAGGACAAGAAAACTTCATTATTCGAAGGCTATCTAGCGAAGCAGCAGCCTTACTGGGATGCATTTGTGGAGTATAGGAAGTCAGGAGTTGCAGAGGAAAAGTCCGAAAAAACAAGATAAATGCTGCGAAGAAGAAATATCACCATATCATGGGGCCAGGGGGCTACGCGGCTGCCATGCCTAAGTGGGATGCAAAAGACAAAGAGCTCATGCTAAAGAGATCATTCTAGAACCAATTCGCAAAGAATGGGATTTGAGGGCAAGAAATTGGTTCCTTGGGCATGGGAGTACGTATGAACTAACTTGTGGGACCTTGTTTGCGATGTGGGATAAAGGTACCCAGGAGTGCATGGGTAAAAGTGGTGCAAGATATTATAGATGGAATAAAACAGTTTCATTCCGATAGAGAGAAAGACTTGCTGACCTTGGTCCTCGGGAATCGCGAACATGGAGGATGAGTCCGAGGCCTTAACGGGAGTTTCACGTGGGAGACTGGGTTTCCTGAGGACCAAGGTACCTATAGAAGCCGAGCAAGAGCAAAACAGCGACGGGAGGAGGAGGAGGGAGACAAGTTCAACCAGCTGCTAGCAAGACTTGACAAGCAGCAGCATATCGATGAATTTAGAGGAGTAGCGTGCTTGCAAGATCCTGCACTCGATATTACCGCCAACCCATCTCAGCGGAGAACCAGCATGGCTGAATCGGAGGTCCCGTCTGACGATGCACTCTATATAGATGGTGGTCCCGGCTACCCCATGGATGGAATTAAGGAGCAGATATCTTGTGAGCTCCCTCATAAATTGAAGAACGTATCTGTGAATGTGGCGGTCGGATCTGCTTTACCTTGTCTGCCTGACGCATGTTGGCATGGCCGTGAGATTCCACCTGGCTATGCTAAAGTCGAGGTGGATCAAATCGTAAAGGAGTGGGAATAAATGGAGCTTGACATCCCTGGACCTGAAGGTGACATCACACTCAGATAAGTACTTGGTGGTATCATTCTATGGGACAAGAACAACATACGGTTTTCAGGCTCGGCCCCTAGGCCAACACTACCGCCTCTGAGTCGTCGCAGGTCTCCTTCACCTCCATCACCTTCAAGAAGCCCACGCCATGATGACTACGACCACCACATCCCGAGTCCATCTCGATCTCCACTATAGTTTTAGCAGTCTTCGCCGCCCGCTAAGGATAATAAGCGGAAGCGTGCTCCGCCAATGAGTACTAAAGGACGTGGCAGCTCAAAACGGAAAATGTCGCCCCTCCCAACAGTGCCTCATAAGAATCTTCCCATCAGACCTTACGATCGTACTGATGCGGAAACTTCAGCGATAGCAAAGGCCGAAGTGCAAGCCAGATGACTATCTACGCACACTTTATAAAGAAGTGGTGAAGAGCAAATCAAGCAAATCAAGTGCAAGCGGTAAAAAATCAGCAAGCACATGTGCAAGCGGGACCAAAACTGCAATCGGTAAAAAATTAGACGTTCTCCTTCTCGGACAACAGGCCAAACAAATGATCGCACCCATCAAGGTGTTTTCAGAAAATGTTCCCTTCTCGCACAACAGCCACTAGATATGTCAGTAGCTGCGGAGTTGGTGGGCAACATGAAAATGTTCCCCTTCTCGCACAACAGCCACTAGATATGTCAGTAGCTAATGTAGCCCGTAGATATGTCACAGGTGAGGATTTAGTCAGCAAAGAAAAGGTAAAAGAACTATCAACACAACTACGGAATCTCCATGAGTGGTACTTGACGGCTGCAAAGCAAGGGATAATATTTATCACAGTGAAAGTCCCACGTGAGTACTACATCAGACCCGACGAGGTCCATGTTGAGTTTCTAGAACTGTTCCAGTTATACAATCTCGACGCCCTCAACAAATCTATCCTCAGCTGCTATTGTCTGTAAGTTGTTGAATTTATTGTCTACATGTTCAGTTCATTGCATGTAATTATCCTCATTATATTCTTTTGTACTCTATCATTATGCAGAATGAAGATCCATAAATATAAAATAAGAAGAATCTATAGTGTTGGGTTCATTGACCCAGATAAAGTACATATAATTACGCTAATAACAAACTCGGGGAGACGGAGGAAAACATTTTAAGGTTTTTAAAGGAGCAAAATTTTTGTGACCACATATTGTTTCCTTAAATTTCGAGTAAGGGTCTTACTCTGTTGTACACACATTCACTTTTGATTACTCGACGCTAAGTGTAACTGATGAGTTACTGATGTATATATATAACGTTTGCAGCTTCCACTGTATTTTGATAGACATTCAACTTGATAAGGAAAGAGTTGAAGTCATGGACCTATCAAAGAGAAAGCTCGAAGCGTTCCGCAGCATGCAAGACATGCTCCAGAAGTAATTTTCTCGCTATATCGTCTCTTTCGTTGATTTCCTGAGATATCAAGTAATGAATAACGCATTCATTCATTTTGTTCGTTGGGCAGGATTTGGATCCGGTTCAAGCGTGAGGTTACGGGTTCCTTTAGTCAGAAGCTGACGTTTAAGGAGGTCTCGATAAGTAGCACGTGATATGTCTGCGCATCTCTTTACTTTTAGTTTTAATACAATAATAATGCTAGATTATTATTTTGATTGAATTTTATTCTCGTAAAGTGCGAGGCAGCCACATGGGTCGAATTTATGTGGATTCTACGTTTGCGAGTTCATTCGCACGTTTACCACCGAGCACAAAGATTATAGAGTCGACTTAAGCAATACATTCACACCGTCATTTTATTACCGTCATTTTTTGTTATCTTTATTGATATTCATATTGATCTCCTTTTTATATAGTTCGAGAGAATGCGGGATCAACTCCTACCACATCAACGTGTACTAGCAATTGCGGAGGAGCTGGTGTATTTTATTTTCAAAGAGATGGTACACGATGACGGAGAATTTAGTGTGAATAGGCGCTAATGATCTTGATGTAATTGAATAGGCGGGCTCTAGTCCCGGTAATTGTGATCTCCATGTAACTATATAAATTGTATATATTTGTATATTCGATATCGTAATACAAGTTATCTTATATATATGCACGAACGTGTATGATATGTGGTGGCATACAAATATTTAAAAACTATTTTAAAATGAAAAATAAATAAATAAAATAATACAAAATGAATTCTCTATCGCGGCAAAGAAATGGCACAAAATGCTGCCGCGACAAAGAAACACTAGTCCAAGGTTGCTCTGCCGCGGCAGAGAAAATGCGCAAAATGCTGGCAGAGACCCACTAGTCCCGGTCCTTAACACCAACCAGGACTAGCGGGGTGCACCCCGAACGCGCCACTGCATACATGTGGTCATCCACTAGTCCCGGCTGGTAACTAGGCCAGGACTAATGGTGGGCCTCTAATTTCGCTTGGTTAGTCCCGGTTCCAAAACCGAGACTAAAGGCCCTTACGGACTAAAACTAGAGGCCCAGTTTCCACTAGCGAAACAAAACAATCATAATTGGTACCGCGGTGCATGCCTTCTTTCGGTGAGGTACACGAGCTGGAACAAAAGGCTCTGGAATTAACATGGCAGAGACGACAGTGTGTGTATCTTTTGGGAAAAGAAAGAGCTGGCTTTTCTTGAATTCAATAAAAAGATCCATGCATGATATTACAAGGTCAGAATAGATATACGATGGGCGGGTTCGATGTATATTTGGTGAGAGTGATGGCGAGCTTTTTGCTATTAATTTCGTTACACGTTTGACATCTTTGACCCGGACAAACAGAGTGGATATTTGGTGTACATGACAGCAGTGATCCTGATTTAAAAAAATGAGAAGAAAATCAGATGTAGCTAATGATGTATCCAACAAACATGCAAAATACTAATTTTAAATATTTTTTGTATTATGAGCTACATAGAAATAAAAAAGCGTGGATCTAAGTATGCATAGTTTTAAATCTCCAAATTTTTATCAGATTTTGTCTTTTTGGCCCACAATATAAACAAAATTCATGTTGCGATTTAGCATGCTTGTAGGATACAACATTGACTATTTTCAAAATTTGTGTTCAGATTTTTCTTAAAACGTGTAAATATGATTTTTGAATAAAAAACTAAGGGGGCACTAGAACTCATGATTGTCTAAGACACTTTCTGAACAGATATTCAAACATGGTTCATGTTTGGCGACTGGATTTATATGCAGCTCTCGGCATATACATTGAAGTAATGAAAGCCATGTGAAACCAAACCATCTCAATCGACAAGTGACATGTCCATCTCAACTGCTAATTTCGAGAACATTCCTTGCCCGCGCCATGGGAGAAAGATCCCAAACGCTACAGACCATATGCAAAGCTCAACCATATCTGCTGTCCTATGCATCTTTTTCCAGGCATGCTTTTAGCCTTTCATCACAGTACTGCTAGCTAGCAATACATGCATGTGTACACTGTACATCCACCTGCATGCATGGCGGGTCAGATTGATATTATCTGACCATTCTTTAACTATTGGACCTGTTCTCCCCTAGCACTGGTCAGCAAAAGATATTTGGTTATTGACACATCCATTAAACAACGTGAAACGGCTAGCTAGTTTAGAGTTTAGAGATGAACAGTGTTTTTATTATTTGCCTCTCATTGAGATTTGAGATGCAAACTATACAAGAGTTTAGATTTCAACACCTGATGTTGCACCCTTACACTTGATGTTTCACTCCTCACACTTTGACGTTGTACCCCTCCATGCATACCAATGAGGCAATGAGAATAGATCTATCATTTTCTTCTTCAGTTTTCACATATGTTTATTTGAATTGACTAGTTGATAGTTACATAGACGAGGGTGGTTGGCTGATGGAGTGGATATTTTGTATGCGTTTTTTGGAGAATGTTAGGAGGGGAACTGCTAAACCAATTAAACGGGAAGAAGATCAAGAGACCCAGGCTAGTAGGTTTATTAGAGGAAAACCGGTTGAAAACCTGTATAATGGCAAACCACACATAAAGCACTACAAGACCCCGAAGGCGTAACACCTGAGACACACATCCAGGCCCTCCAGCACAAACCGCTCCAAAGTGCACACCGAAAACTGTCGCATCGACTTGATCTGTCCTGAGCCTTTTTCCAACCTCATCAACACGGAGAGAGAACAACACTCCAGTAAGGGGGACATATGCTACTCCAAAACCATGAGCAAGACCAAACTATCTCAACCGCCACTCCTTGCATGTGGAGAGTGCTCGAGCTGCCATCATTCCCACCCACATCCTTGGACCACATGTCCCTCTTGATAATTTGGGATAATAATAACTTGTATTGATTTGAACAATAGTACAAATATTATATAGGAGAGAGGAGGGGGCGGCTAAACCGACTTAGCCTAGAGTCCTAATTTAAATCAAACACAACTCTAATACCCCCCCCCCCTCAGTGTCAGCATCGGGCTTCCCGATGTTGAGACTGGATCGAATATATCTAAATGATGCAGTGGAGCGAGAGACCCTTAGTGAAGATATCTGCAAATTGTGCGCTGGTCAGAACATGAAGAACTCGAACCTCACCGAGAGTCACCTTCTCTCGAACAAAATGAATATCAATCTCTATGTTCTTGGTGCGACGATGCTGAACCAGATTATAGGCCATGTAGACAGCAAATATATTGTCACAATAGACAATGGTAGCACGCTCAATTGGTCGATGTAGCTCAGCTAAAAGCTGATGTATCCAGACTGCTTCGGCCACTGCATGAGCAACCGCTCGGTATTCTGCTTTTGCCGAGGACCTGGAAACTGTAACATGTCTTTTCGAAGACCAAGAAACAAGATTATCACCCAAGTAAACACAAAAGCCGTATGTGGATCGTCGAGTATCTGGACAACCTGCCCAGTCTGCATCAGAATAAACTGTCAAGCTTGTAGGAGAAGAATTATTTAGAAGAAGAACATGGTCGAGAGTGCCTTTGAGATATCAGAGAATTCGTTTGACATGAGAAAGGTGTGAAACACGAGGATCATGCATATACAAGCAAGCTTGCTGAAAAGAATAAGAAATATCAGGACGAGTAAGAGTAGCATATTGTAGGATCAGGAACGGGATCACCATCCGCCGACAGTTTGGCGCCAATATCAGCAGGGGTACGGCTGGGCTGACAGTTAATCATGCCAGCATGAGATAGGAGATCGAGAATATATTGGCATTAAGAAAGAAAGAGAGTGGATGAATTTCAAAAAGCGGTAACACCGAGAAAATGATGAAGTGGTCCTAAATTAGTCATAGAAAATTCCTGATTAAAAAGGGTAATAATTTAGCTAAGAAAGGAGTCGGAGGAGGCAGTTAGAACTATATCATCGACATAGAGAAGAAGATAGACGGTTTGAGTAGAAGAGCGAAAAATAAAGAGAGAGGAATCAGATTTAGATGGAATAAAACCAATAGTATGAATAAAGGTGGCGAAGCATTGAAACCACGCACGTGGTGCTTGTTTGAGACCATAGAGAGACTTTTGATGATGACACACAAAGTCAGGATAGAAAGAATCTACAAAGCCAGAGGGTTGTTGACAATAGACGGTCTCATTAAGAGTGCCATGCAGAAAAGCATTTTTAACATCAAGTTGATAAATCGGCCATGAGGAAGATACTGAAAGACTGAGAATAATGTGAATAGTGCTTGGTTTGACAACCGGAGAAAAGGTTTCATCGAAGTCAATCCATTGTTGTTGGGAAAAACCCCGGCATACCCAACGAGCTTTGTACCGTGCGAGAGACCCATTAGAATTATATTTGTGGCGAAAGACCCACTTGCCAGAAACAATGTTGGCGTCGGGAGGTTTTGGAACTAGATTCCATGTATTATTTTGGAGGAGAGTATCGAACTCATCACGCATGGCCGAATACCAAAGAGGATCGAGAAGAGCATGTTTGTAAGAAGTGGGAATTGGTGAAATAGTGGGGGTAGCATTGAGGTTAAGAAAACAAAGAGGAACATGAAAACCCTTTTTGCCACGAGTACACATGACATGATCATTAGCCGGAATAGGGATATGCACGGTTTTAGGAGGAAGTTGTGGAGTGGGAGAGGGAGGGGTACTGAGATCGCTAACAGACGGCATAGAAGAAGTTGTTGCTGTAGAGGAAGAAGTGGCGGTGGTGGGTGAATACACGGTAGGAGATCCTGTCGCGGCAGGAGAAAGCGGTGCGACAGGCTGTCGTGGGGTCTCGGCAGGCTGCTGTGGGTGCGCGGCAGAGAGATCAGCTTCCATAGCAGAAGTGTCAGCGGGCACGATGGTGGGGATGAGGGGGCGGTGTGATCACATGTCGGGAAGGTTGGGAGGTGGTGGATGTTTAAGACTATATGGCGGAATAAGGAAAAGTGTTTTCGTCGAAGATAACATGACGAGAGATAAGCACACGTCCAAAATATGGGTCGAAACATCGAGAATCCTTCTAATCATCGGAGGGCCCGAGATAAATGCATGGTAAGGAGCGAGGGCGAGTTTGTTGGAGGCAGTGGATGAAGTGTTGGAAAAACATAGGCAACCAAAGACAAACAATTCTGAATATTCAGGATGATGAAGAAAGAGAGATTGAAAGGGAGTGTAAAGTGGACAAGTTTTGGTTGGTCGGATGTTGAGAAGATAGGTTGCCGTGTGAAGGGCTTCTGCCCAAAAACAAGGAGGAGAGAGGCTTGGATGAGTAAAGTACGTAGTATGTCATTACCATTGTGAGAGGAAGTGTATGGACAAGAAAAACGTACAAGAATACCTTGAGAGAGAAAGAAAGATCTATTTTGAGTATTGTCAACGTCTCGGCCATTGTCACATTGGATAAATCGTATGGGGAGGCCGAAGTGTGTAAGAACATATCACCGAAAATTTAGAAATATAGAGTGCACGTCTGATTTGGCGCGAATAGGAAAGTTCCATATGTAGTGAGAATAATCGTCAGGAATAACAATATAATATTTGAAATCAGAAACACTAGGAATCGGAGATGTCCATAGATCAAAATGAATAACTTAAACAGAAAAGTACTATAGGTAATTGATGTGCCAAAGGGTAATCGAACATGTTTGCCGCATTGACAGACATTACAAATAGGGGGATCATGAGAAGAACTAGAACTATCTATAGGGAGACTAAATCCTTGAAGCAATAACGATATTGTGTTTTTATTGGGATGGCCTAGCTGATAGTGCCAAAGGTCGACGGAGGTGTGCATGACTTGAGGTGTGGAAGTTGGCGCGCCATGGAGGGTATAAAGATCACCCGAGCTATTGTAACGAGCGAGGACCTCCGCCGTTTTCAGATCCTTCACAGATAAACCAAGTGGGTCAAATTCTAAAGAGACATTATTGTCGATAGTAAAGCGACAAACAGAGATAATGTTTTTGATTAAAGATGGAGCAACAAGAATATTACAAATAAGAAAATTGTGGGGATTATTTATGTATGATTGACCGGCATAAGATATGAGGATGGAAGAACCATCACCAATAGCTATAGAAGAAAAAGGGTAAGAAGAATAAGCTGACAGAAAATAAATATTTGAAGACATGTGCGAAGATGCACCAGAATCAAAAATCCAATCCGTACCTTCGTGGTTGTTGAGCATGAATTTTTTTATGGTAGCGATGAAGGCGGATTGGTCCCAGCTTGGTGGATCGGTTGATGGTGATGGCATAGGCATGTACGGTAGGGCCGGAGGAGCCCCGTACATGTAGGGCAATGGCATCGAGGAGGGCATGTAGTATTGAGGCGCGTGAGGCGCCATGTAGGCCGTCGGAGGAGCTTGAGCGGTGTAGACCTGCTGCGGAGGTCGAGGTCCAAGAGGCCCGGGCGAGCCGATGGATGGACGAAGACCGTGACTCTATGTCCCGGTGTAGGCCGGTGGGGTGCCGTAGGGAGAGGGGGCCGACCAGGGCATGGGCCATGCCTGAATAAGACTCGTCCATGGATCGTGTTGCGGCTGCCAGGGGGCCACGACGGAGGGAGGTGTCGGCGCTGATGGGGCCGGCACTGGAGCAGATGGTCGAGGCAGAGGAGGCGGTGCTAGAGTAGGAGGCTGATACACTGGGTTCTTGCCGCGGTAGTTCGGGATCGGCCGCCATCCAGGAGGGGCCATTGGTGGTGCAGTAGGAGTCAGCAGGAGTGGGGGATGAGCCACGGTGTGAAACACCTGAGGAGTACGAGGGGCCTTTGCGTGCTTGATTC
This sequence comes from Avena insularis, assembly GCA_023614405.1. NCBI lineage: Eukaryota > Viridiplantae > Streptophyta > Magnoliopsida > Poales > Poaceae > Avena > Avena insularis. The sequence continues at coordinate 87,620,335 of CM042695.1, forward strand.
TAAGCCTCGAGTTGCAAAATATATCGCACTTCGGTGAAGTTTGGATAGGGTTTCAGCTGCGGGATGAAGGCAACTTGCTTCTCAAATTGTCCGCCTAGACCAACGAGGAGGGTGTTGATGAGGGCACGGTCATCAATAGGATCACCAAGCTCCCAACGTTCGTCGCTGATGGCCTTGATACGTTGGCCGAAGGCGGTGACGGGGAATCGCTTTGAGTGCTGGTGCGGAGCTCGACATGGAGAACGTTGACACGTGAGTCGGAGTTGTCCTGGAAAAGCTATTGTAGGGCAGCCCATAGTTGTGCTATCGTCGGTGGAGACCAGGTTGAAGAGCTCGGTGGAGATCCTGGTGAAGATCCATTAGATGACGGTGAGGTCGTCCTTGACCCAGCGTGGTTCGGTAGGCCGTGGCGTCGAGGCGAGGTTTGATGTGATTGCGGATTCCGCAGCGACCGAGATGAACATGGAAAAGGTGGCGCCAATGATAAAATTTATGCTTGGAGAGATCGAGGATGATCGGGACAAAGGGGGAGACGTCGGCGATCGTGTCGGCTAGGGTAAGTTGTGGGGGATGTGGATTTTTTGGGGGAATTTGGTGGAGAGTAGATGTGGAGGAAGAAGAGAGAGATGCGCCGGCGGCGCGAGCTTCGGCCGGCATCCAGAGTGGACGCGTCGGCGGAGGCGGAGTTGGCGGAGCCATCTAGGTGCCGAAAACCTACTCGTCTGATGCCATGATAATTTGGGATAATATTAACTTATATTGATTTGAAAAATAGTACAAAGACTATATAGGAGAGAGGATGGGCCGGCTAAACCGACTTAGCCTAGAGTCCTAATTTAAATTCAAACATAAGTCTAATACCTCTGACTGGTTCCACCACAAGAGAAAATTCCCCCGGGAGGGACAATGACACCTTAGCGCCGCCATTTCCAATCGAAAAGATCATATCTAGGGTTTTCTCTAGGGTGCAGACAAGGAAGGTGAAGGTTGCTCAATCTTCGCCTCCTAGAAGAGCATGACACACCGTCATTGACAACTCTGACACAGCCGGAGTGTGGATTTCACCGGCAACCTCACCCGCCAAACCCGGAATAAATGGCCAACCACCACTTTCTCTCTATTGCCCTGCCTCCAGGGCTAACCACACCTCTCTTGTCAGCACGGCTTGCTACCAGCCCTTCTTTCTCTTTTATACACTTAATAGTAGGATGTAATAGCCACCTACTCAGTCTCCAGTGCGGCCATGTGAGGGAACCAAACCACAAACGACACCATTATTCTCACTCATCCATCACCACCTCGCCCATTTAGCATCGAAGCAAGGCGTCGGCAGCATGCAAGCCATAGCAGATAGATGCTCCCAATGGTCTCGGCCCTCTAGGCCTATATTGGGCCCACCACCACTAGGTATCACCACGCCAGAGCACGCCGACCTATCAAATGCCACACCTGCTCCTCTACAACCTAGTGATGCTGCCTCGGCAGCACCTCTTTATCCACGAACACGTTTAGGCATAGAAACTGCACTTCCCACCCTCTTCCTAAATGCAGCCCCATTGTCAGCCCCTCCCTAGCCACCGCAACAACCCCATAGCACCACCGCGCCGCCGTCAGACCACACCACCACCTCACAACCACCTCGTCAAGTCCGGTTGCACAGCGCTTGTAACATCCCAACATTTAGGAACCAACGAAGGGTAGATTTAGGAATTTAGAATGTTAAATGCATTCATCTGTGAAAATGTGGGTAAAATTTTCGCCAAATAAAAACCTAAAGTTATCAAGGTTTCTTTCATACTTTTGGATTAGGTTTAGTCTTTAAGGATGATTGCTATAGACTTTGATATGATCTTTGAGGAATTATGTGTTTTGGAAAATGAATTTGAATTTTAAAACTTGAGTGTTTGAATTATAATTCAAATGAATTAGGAATAAGGTTTGAATCTTGATTTAATTAAGAGTTAACTATTATAACTCAAACTTTATCCAAAGAAAACAATTAAGACTATGAAAACGTATTTCATATTTTCATTCAATAAATAAGTTACAAAAATGTAACTTATTGAAATTATCCACAAATTTCACAATAGCAAATAAAAAAAGAATAAGAATATTTCTTCATTTATAATCATATAATCTTTATTACAAAGGAATAAAATGAAGATTACAAAATAATAAAATGAAAATTACAAAAGAATAAAGAAGATTACATTAACTATCCTATAAAGAAAACCTAAACTAAAATCTTCATCTTCAAATCTGTACCTGCATGACAAACACTAATAAAATAATAATAATAAAGGTTAGGGTTAGAATTGTTTTACTCTCAGACATGTCAGTGAGGTGCACTGAACAAGTTTCATCATTGAGAAATTTATAAAAGGGGCAAGTTTCACTAATATGAAAGAAACTATCTTTCATAAATTCTAAGCTAAAAAGGGTCAAATTGACAGCAAGGAGGGGCAAGTTTCACCAGCCAGGTAAAAGTAATTAGATCAAAGTAACTCTCAAGTCCAAAGCATATCCACAAGTGCACAGCAAGCACACAGGCAGGATACACACCTAAATGCATGTGGTGTGTTGTCAGCTTCACAGCACAGCTCAAACACACAAAACCATCAGCACAGCCTTGGAGAGGCACTAGTGCATCTCTTCACTGCTCACACACAAGAACAACCAGCAGCTAAACCAAGCACAACAGCCAGCAACCAAACCAATCAAAGCTCAAGATCTCATCACCAGGATGGTGACATAAGGAGGGGGAAGGATCAGGTGGACAACAAGACCAAGTCCAGGAGCTAGGAGGAGCAGGCTAGCTCAAGGTCAAGCTCAGGAGCTCAGCAAAAGAAGATCAACATCATCACTCAACTCCATAATCATCAGTTTTTGTGGTGAGTATCATAAAACCCTCACATGATCTAATCATATTATCTAGACAGAAGCATGTGTTATTTTATGAAACAAACTCTCAAAAAGCACCCAAGTGGGGTGAATCCATCATTGAGATTTTAAACTCTAAAAGCAAACACCAAAGTACAAGGATCCAACCAAAACTCAGAAAAACATCATTGATTTGGTTGTCAAGCTATATATTTCAATTTCAGCACAAATATAGCTAATATTTAATTTCTAGGCACATCCCTAAGATAAGGGTATCACCTTAGAAGCTAATCTTTTGGATCCATATAATGATCAAGCATACAATAATTTTTTCCAAGCTTTGATTCAAGAAATAATAGCTGGTACCACTACCAGGACTATCCATATGAATCAACTAGATAAAACCTAATCCCTAAGCCTCAGACCAACATCATTGGTCTTAGGGATTTTAGAAAAGAACATTTCTATATATCTTTTAAATCCAAGCTTGTTTTAAGCTTAAATCAATCCAAACAATGAATAAGAATCAATCTTGTGTGCCATACCAAGATGGTGTCACAAGAACAATTCTACATGAATGAGGATAAACATTCAATCATCACAGATTCAATCAATCTACCAATCAGTTTCCTCTCAATACAGGAATCATAATTAGGACATTCATATGTTAATCTTCACTGTCTAAGATCATTGTGATCTCAAACCACATATGCATTCCCAAGACAACAACACTAGGACAGTGATTACATCACATCATACTCATTATCCTTAATCAAGTAAGGACAAGGATAAGTTATCAAACACACTGACTCTACAATCATTGATTTCAGAACAACTATATCATCTGGATCATATGAAATCAAAGCATGAAATCATCCAGTAATCCACCGGAACCATTATAGTTCATCTCAAGCAACAAGCCTCAAGCTAATAATCATTTAGCATGCTTACAGACCATCCACACATGATCTAATTCATCCAGTATATGATCAACCATGGGATAAGAACCCTAAATGAAATAAATCATCTTAATCAGGACAAGACAGTAACCAGAGAGGTCACTACCAACATCTAGCATAGTATGAGCGAGCACGGAGAGCACTAGGGGAGAGGAACAGAACTCACCAAAGGTCCTCGCTAAAGACTAAAAGAGGAAGCAGAGGTGGCCGACGACCATGGCGGCACGGGGAGCACCCCTAGGGTTCCCGCCCATATGCTGCATATCCTCACAAATAAAGAAATTATAGATATCATCCTAAGTGATGATATAATGGAGCAATAGAACTTAGGGTTCTATTTGCAACAATGATGATCAAGTAGGGACTTAATAACCCCTGACATCGGTGATTCTAGCGTCGTATATTACGCGTTAGCCATGAGATTTGGAATGGGACAGAGAAGTCACCTGTATCTTCTTCCTCTCGCATGAATACGGATGTGCAGGTCGTGGCTGTTATCCTCGTAGCGTGCATATTAATTGGTAATTCGTAGAGGATATGCAGCATATGGGCGGGAACCCTCATCGTCCCATGATAGTTCTGGCATCTAACGGTTTGTACAAACCATTGCCATAATTCATTATGTGGGCATGGTGTACACCAAGGAGGCATGCAAGGTCGCGAAGGGGGCAGTGATTGGCTTGGACCAACTATTGGGCCCCACATCATGGAATTATGGACGGGAAAGTACGCCCGGTTGTGCAACAAGGAGTTGATCTCTCATGGGTAAAGTAATGCACCTCTGCAGAGTGTAAGAATTGTAACTTGTTACTCCCTGTTCCGGGAAGGAGCTATGAACGCGGCAGGAAAGGAACTCCATGAAAGTTGTGGTCAACTTGTGAAGGCTGATTGTCATAGATTTCCATAATAAAATCAATCTTTAAAGAAAGATTTACAAAAATTGCATTGTGCCAAGGATTTATAATCCGAGGTGGTAGTTAGAGAATCAAACTTCCCACCTTGCATATAATGAACTTGTTGGGTAACGCTGTTACTCATTCTTTCCTTTGATCCCTTGCTTAGACTCTAAGGATCCCGAAGACGTGCCAATGTATGCAGCCGAATGTCAAGAAGATGTGTTCTGCGAGGAACCTGATCTGTCCAGAGGTGTTGAAGGAGTGGATTACGAAATCCGCTACTGTGTCGATGATAATGAGTCCAACTAAGTATCCCTAGTTAGTAGTAACCAACGGAGCCGAGCAGCATGAACTCTATAGAATAAGTTGCTGAGCTCAACTCCTAGTCAGAGTTGGTACTTTTAAATTCTGCTGAAACACTTTATATTTTGGTTTGTAAGTTGAATCTTTAGGAAGTCTTAAACTTCCGGTATTGTAATAATAATAATGTGTGCATATTTGTAATATGGACCCGCAATGTTTCTGTTGTACCACTCTGAGGGATGTGATATTTACGAAATGGTGTTCTGTGGATGTCATGTCAACAACTATAGTGTACTACACATGCAGTGGTATGCTAGGTCACCGCAGTTGGTATTAGAGAAAATTTCTTTGACCTTAGGTTGGAAACCTAGTAAAGGGTATTACCTGTAGAAAAGTTTAGCAATGATAAAGAATTCTCTAAAATTAATATAATGGGTATTCAAATGAGAATATTCCGTTATATATTTTAGTGCGATAATTCTTTGTTATGATGCAATATATCATTGGATACTAATCAAAATTATCTTTCTGATATACAGAGGTATGGCACCAAAGTTTCCAAAACAGACTTTGGTAAGGAAAGAGGAGACTCTAGATGATTATCAAGGATCATTCACTGACTAACTTCATTAACTTTTAAAGCTCTTTAGTTGTCCAACTAGAATTCCAGTGAACACTATCACTTACCTTGATGGCCGGATGTTATCCAAGTATCGTGTGAGTATCCAACTTCTAGAGGAGCTTGGATTATATCATGATCTACCTATAGGTGAAGGTAGGAGTCATTTAGCAGCATATCATGTCGCTGTTGTGGAGGCGATAGCTAATATCCGGGAATAGAAAACCAAGGAGTTAGAAGGTAGCACATTCTCTGTGATACCCCATGATTCCATAGACTCAGAGCCTATACCGGATCATCTTACTCTGATTAAGAAGCATCCTAAGTTAGCTTCCAAGTTTATGGATAGATACCGAACACTCGTTGTGTCTTTTTATAAGACACATCAAGTGATTGTTGAAGACAAAAATGTTGTGTTAGAGGATCTAACTGATCCGAAAAGTAGGAAGCAGTTAGCATTCCAGTTAGAGAAGGAAGCAGGCAGTAGCGCAACACCTATCTTTAAGGATATACCTATAGATCCTGAATCTTTTATACCATATCCTTATTCCCCAAGACCTGAACCTATAAATGATGCTACTTTGTATATGAGGTATGCAGTACCACAGGTCTCAGAGAATGGTTCTGACTCAGAACTTCCTATTGAGAATTCGGATGGTTGGAGAATGGGATCATATGATGGATCTCATGAACACCAGATGTCCACAGATGGTTCTGACAGAAATGTTGGACAATCTAGTTGGATGGGTGTAAGGATGAACCCTAATAACAGTAGTAGAAATACTATGTCAATAGATAATCAGGATGAAGGAGAAGATCCTGAGGAGAGAGTGTTTGAATCATCACCATCTTCTCAAAACCCAGGGAATATACATTATCCAATGTTTAACTATCTTGCCCAAGGGAGCACCTGGGAAGCAGCAGGATCTACGTATCCTGTTGACAACTCAAGAAATGAAGCTCAGGAGATGCAAGCGGGAGATAATGTTAAATATGTTTCTGACGACTTTTCAGCTGAGTTGGAGGAATGCGCTCAGGTTGAGTAATGACTCAAGTCGTGACACTTCAGATACAGAGTATGTTCCTTCTGGAAGGCCGTTTGTTCCACAAACTGTGCGACGAACAACACGTCATCACTATTGGACATCATGCATGTATTATGAGCATAGTTACTACTAGAAGGAGGCAACTAGTTAGTGATATCAAGTATCGTCTATTGTACTCCAAGAAATAAGATAGTGAGATGAATAAGGTAGTTTTGTGATTATACCTATATGGTATATGTTGTAATGACTTTGTATTATTATGATATTATGTATCATATGTGAAATGCACATTCGGATCTTCATTGTGTGACTAGTTATGTGCGTAAAGTCAAGATCAGAACACATGTGCACGATGTAATTATGAGTATTCGCTTTATGTTGCAGGACTAGAGGGTCATGGATACGGGTGTAGAAATGGAAACTAGGCAGCAGAGGATGGAGCGAGAGGCCAAGGAGAAGGCCGATGCCGATGCAGCAAATCAAGGAGCATTACCACCACCACCAATGCGGCCGTTAATGGAGCAGAATTTTATGCAGTGTATGCAAATGATGCAAGAGACCCAGAACAAGTTCATGGAAGAGTTGCTGGGGCGAGCAAATCAGAGGGCACCTGAAGGTGGAGGAGTGAGTCTATCTGATTTCCAGAATGCAAGACCGTTACCTTTTGCATCAGCTCCTGAAACAATGGATGCAGAAGATTGGCTAGCAGATACTGAAAGGAAGCTGAAAACTGTAGGTTGCAATGATGAGGAGAAATTGAGGTATGCAACTCATCTTCTGACTGGACCTGCAGCATCATGGTGGGAAAATCAGTTGGCCATGCAACAACCAGGAAGGGAGTTTACCTGGGAAGAGTTCAAGCAGAGATTCTGTGAATATCATGTTCCGGAAAGTGTTATGGAGTTGAAGCAGAGAGAATTTGAGGAGATTTAGCAAGGATATACTAGTGTTATGAAGTACATCTGGGAGTTTAGTCAACTGTCTCGCTATGCTGAGGAGGATGTCAACACTGAAGAGAAACGGAAGATCGTTTTCTGCGTGGATTAAATCCATTTGTGAAGATGTAGCTAAGGTTAGCCAATAAGAAAACTTATTAGCAGTTGTTGGATGCAGCAATTACTTTTGAAGATGATTATAAGAATGTCCAAGAGGATAGGAGGTAGAGAGCCAAAAAGGAAACCAAGAGGATTCAGGCAAGCAAACCCAAACCTAACCTGGAGTTCAAACCTCGGAATAGGAATTATGGCAACAATAACAAGGGCAGTGGTGGAAATCAATCCAATCCGAGAAGGAGTGTTATTTGTAACAATTGTGGAATTCCAGGGCATTTCCAGAGGGAATGCAAAAATCCTGTAGTGATCTGTTATGGTTGTGGTCCGAAGGGCATATCAAGCCCGATTGTCCGAGAAAACCACCAGGAGGTTGGCCTACCAAGGGAGGAGGACAAGCCAGTGGAGGAAATGGACAGCCCAATAAAGGAGGAAATAATGTCAAGAACAACAATGGCAAGAGGAACCGACCTACCAGGAAACTGAATTGTGCAACCCTTGAGGAGGTGGATAATTCGGAGCATGCAGTGATAGGTACACTCAATATCCTTACCAATCCCGGCAAAGTTCTATTTGATACTGGTGCAACTACTTCATTCATTTCTAAAGAATTTTGTGATAAGTTCGTGATTAGAAGGGCAACGTTAGAAAGTCCTATGACCATAGTTACAGCAGGAGGGAATGTGATTGTACGCCACATAAAACAAGATCAGGTTATCTCGATCTGTGGTTGTACATATTTCGTATACCTTTATGTGATTCCTTTGAAGGGAATTGCAGTAGTACTGGGAATGGATTGGATGATGGAACACGGAGCTCAGATAAATTGTGAGGAGAAAACTGTCTCAATTAGAACTCCAAGTGGAGCAAGGATAGTTTACCAAGCAGATAAGCACAGTCATATCATGGTAGATCTGCAGTTGAACTCAATGAAAGAGGTCAAATTGGTAGAGATTCCTATAGTAAATGAATTCCAAGATGTTTTTTTAGCAGAGCTACTGGGAATGCCACCAGACTGGGAGATAGAGTTCACTATTGACCTAATTCCTGGTACAACACCAATAGCTCAAGCACCATATAAAATGGGACCCAAAGAGTTAAAAGAACTCAAGGAGCAAATTGATGAGTTAGCTAGAAAAGGATTTATTCAGGAAAGTGTATCTCCATGGGGAACACCAGTAATCTTTGTGGATAAGAGAGATGGTGGAAGAAGAATGTGTGGTGATTATAGAAACCTAAACAACATTACTATCAAGAACAAGTATCCTTTACCAAGAATTCAAGATTTGTTTGATCAAGTGAAAGGAGCTGGAGTATTTTCAAAGATCGATTTAAGATCTGGATACCATCAAATAAAAATCAAACCGTAAGATGTTCCAAAAACAACATTTGTCTCAAGATATGGACACCATGAGTATCTGGTAGTACCATTTGGTTTGACCAATGCACCAGCAATATTCATGAATCTAATAAACAAGATCTTCATGCCATATTTGGAAAGTTCGTCATAGTCTTTATTCATGATATTCTGATATATTCCAAGGATAAGGAAGAGCATGCTGATCATTTAAGAATAGCATTGCAGACTCTAAGGGAGCACAAACTTTATGCTAAGTTTAGTAAATATGAATTTTGGCTAGATGAGGTAGAATTCCTCGGTCATGTGATCAGTAAAGATAGAATTGCTGTGAATCCATCTAAGGTTCAGTCAGTACTAGAGTGGACTGCACCGACCAATGTGAAGCAAATTCGAGGTTTCTTAGGAATGGCTGGTTATTATCGGAGATCCATTGAAGGTTTCTCCAAAATAGCTGGACCAATGACCAAATTATTAAGGAAGAATACACCATTCAAGTGGGATGAGAGATGTGAAGCAAGTTTTCAAGAGTTGAATACCAGATTAACCACAGCTCCAATCTTAGCAGTTCCTGAGACAGGGAAGGACTTCACCGTATACTATGATGCATCTAAAGAAGGTTTGTGTTGTGTATTAATGCAAGATTGGAAAGTGATTGCTTATGGTTCAAGACAACTGAAACCACATGAGGTCAACTATCCAACTCATGATTTAGAGTTAGCAGCAGTAGTTTTTGCGCTGAAAGGATGGAGGCATTTCCCATATGGAGTCAGATGTGAGTTATACACTGACCATAAAAGTCTCAAATACTTCTTCACTCAAAAGGAATTGAATATGAGCCAGAAGCGTTGGTTGGAACTAATCAAGGATTATGATTTAACAATCAACTATATTCCAGGAAAAGCAAATGTTGTAGCTAATGCTTTAAGCAGAAAGAGTGCAGATATTTAGCCTAGTAATCGGGAGTTGCCAAAAGAGTTACAAATGGACATGGAAATATTAGAGTTTCAATTCATTAGAACAGAGGTTCTTGGAGGATTAGCTACTATGCAGGTAGTTGCAGAGCAGGACAGTGATCTTAAGCAAGAAATTTTTAGACATCAAATAGAAGATCCTTTTATTGCTAAGGTAATTCGGAGGATATCTCAAGGGCAAAAGTCAGTTTTTCTCCTTGGGGATTATGAGTCTTTATGGTTTCAAGACCGTCTATGTGTTCCCGATGTGACTGAGATCAGAGATGTCATACTCAGAGAAGCACATGAAACACCATATTCTATACATCAAGGGAGTACTAAGATGTATATGGATTTGAAAGAACTATTCTGGAGGAATAACATGAAAAGATATATTGCTAAATATGTATCTGAATGCCATACTTGCCAAAGGGTGAAAGTTGAACATCAAAGTCTAGCAGGACCATTACAACCCTTGGAAATTCCTGAATGGAAATGGGAGGAAATAGGTATGGACTTCATCACAGGATTTCCCATGACACCAAAAAGGAAGGATATGATATGGGTAATTGTGGATAGACTCACTAAGAGTGCACATTTTATTCCGGTGAATCAAAAAGATAATGCCGAGAAGTTAGTTGAAGTATATGTCAAAGAGATAGTAAGTAAGCATGGAGTACCCAAAAAGATCGTAACTGATAGGGGATCAGTGTTTACTTCAGCATTTTGGCAGCAATTGCATGAAGCACTTGGTTCAAAGTTAGATTTCAGCACAGCATATCATCCTGAAACAGGAGGTCAAACTGAAAGAACAAATCAAATACTAGAAGACATGTTAAGAGCTTGTGCACTAGATTTTGGAGGTACATGGGAATATCATCTACCATTGGCAGAATTTTCTTATAACAATAGCTATCAGAGTAGTCTGAAGGCACTTCCATACCAGGTTCTGTATGGAAGGAAGTGTAGATCACCAATATGTTGGTATGAGCCTGGAAGCAGCAAAGAATTTGCGCCAGATTATATCAAGGAAAGACAAGATATTATTTATAAGATCAGGGATAGACTGAAAATAGCCCAGAGTAGGCAGAAAAGTTATGCGGATCAAAGTCGAAGATCATGGCATCCAGAAGTGGGAGATATGGTCTATTTGAAAGTAAGTCCAATGAAAGGGGTGAAAATGTTCGGAGTTAAAGGAAAATTGAGTCCAAGATACATCGGACCATTCAAGATATTGAGTCAAAACAGAACTATAGCTTATGATTTAGAGTTACCATCAAGATTAGCTCAAGTGCATAATGTTTTCAATGTGTCACAACTTCGTAAATGTTTGAAAGTTTCGGATGATGCAATCACACACCAAGAGATAGAACTACAAGCAGACCTGACCTATATTGAAAATCCCTGTAAGATTATGGAAGAAAACTGGAAAATATTGAGGAACAGAGCAATCAAATATTGCAAGGTACAGTGGGAACATCACCCTGAAAGGGAATCCACGTGGGAGAAAGAAGAGGATTTAAGAAAAGCCTATCCAGACTATTCAGGTACAACTCCATAAACTTCTAGATGAAGTTTAATTTAAGGGGGGAAGTCTGTAACATCCCAGGATTTAGGAACCAACGAAGGGTAGATTTAGGAATTTGGAATGTTACATGCATTCATCTATGAAAATGTGGGTAAATTTTTTGCAAAATAAAAACCTAAAGTGATCAAGGTTTCTTTCATACTTTGAGATTAGGCTTAGTCTTTAAGGATGATTGCTATAGACTTTTATATGATCTTTGAGGAATTATGTGTTTTGGAAAATGAATTTGAATTTTAAAACTTGAGTGTTTGAATTATAATTCAAATGAATTAGGACTAAGGTTTGAATCTTGATTTAATTAAGAGTTAATTATTATAACTCAAACTTTATCCAAAGAAAACAATTAAGAATATGAAAACTTATTTCATATTTTCATTCAATAAATAAGTTACAAAAATGTAACTTATTGAAATTAACCACAAACTTCACAATAGCAAATAAATAAAGAATAAGAATATTTCTTCATTGATAATCATATAATCTTTATTACAAAGGAATAAAATGAAGATTACAAAATAATAAAATGAAAATTACAAAAGAATAAAGAAGATTACATTAACTATCCTATACAGAAAACCTAAACTAAAATCTTCATCTTCAAATCTGTACCTGCAAGACAAACACTAATAAAAAATAATAATAATAAAGGTTAGGGTTAGAATTGTTTTACTCTTTGACATGTCAGTGAGGTGCACTGAACAAGTTTCATCATTGAGAAATTTATAAAAGGGGCAAGTTTCACCAATATGAAAGAATCTATCTTTCATAAATTCTAAGCCAAAAAGGTTCAAATTGACAGCAAGGAGGGGCAAGTTTCACCAGCCAGGTAAAAGTAATTAGATCAAAGTAACTCTCAAGTCCAAAGCATATCCACAAGTGCACAAAGAAGCACACGGGACACACACCTAAATGCATGTGGTGTGCTGTCAGCTTCACAGCACAGCTCAAACACACAAAACCATCAACACAGCCGTGGAGAGGCACTAGTGCATCTCTTCACTGCTCACACACAAGAACAGCCAGCAACTAAACCAAGCACAACAGCCAGCAACCAAACCAATCAAAGCTCAAGATCTCATCACCAGGATGGTGACATAAGGAGGGGGAAGGATCAGGTGGACAGCAAGACCAAGTCCAGGAGCTAGGAGGAGCAGGCTAGCTCAAGGTCAAGCTCAGGAGCTCATCAAAACAAGATCAACATCATCACCCAACTCCATAATCATTAGTTTTTGTGGTGAGTATCATAAAACCCTCACATGATCTAATCATATTATCTAGACAGAAGCATGTGTTATTTTATGAAACAAACTCTCAGAAAGCACCCAAGTGGGGTGAATCCATCATTGAGATTTTAAACTCCAAAAGCAAACACCAAAGTACAAGGATCCAACCAAAACTCAGAACAACATCATTGATTTGGTTGTCAAGCTATATATTTCAATTTCAGCACAAATATAGCTAATATTTAATTTCAAGGAACATCCCTAAGAGAAGGGTATCACCTTAGAAGCTAATATTTTGGATCCATATAATGATCAAGCATACTATCATTTTTTGTCCAAGCTTTGATTCAAGAAACAATAGCTGGTACCACTACCAGGACTATCCATATGAATCAACTAGATAAAACCTAATCACTAAGCCTTAGACCAACATCATTGGTCTTAGGGATTTTACAAAAGAACATTTCTATATATCTTTTAAAGCCAAGCTTGTTTTAAGCTTAAATCAATCCAAACAATGAATAAGAATCAATCTTGTGTGCCATACCAAGATGGTGTCACAAGAACAATTCTACATGAATGAGGATAAACATTCAATCATCACAGATTCAATCAATCTACCAATCATTTTCCTGTCAATACAGGAATCATAATTAGGACATTCCTATGTTAATCTTCACTGTCTAAGATCATTGTGATCTCAAACCACATATGCATTCCCAAGCCAACAACACTAGGACATTGATTACATCACATCATACTCATTATCCTTAATCAAGTAAGGACAAGGATAAGTTATCGAACCCACTGACTCTACCAATCATTGATTTCAGAACAACTATATCATCTGGATCATATGAAATCTAAGCATAAAATCATCCAGTAAGCCACCGAAACCAGTATAGTTCATCTCAAGCAACAAGCCTCAAGCTAATAATCATTTAGCATGCTTACAGACCATCCACACATGATCTAATTCATCAAGTATATGATCAACCACAGGATAAGAACCCTAAATGAAATAAATCATCTTAATCGGGACAAGACAGTAACTAGAGAGGTCACTGCCAACATCTAGCATAGGATGAGCAAGCACAAAGAGCACTAGGGGAGAGGAACAGAACTCACCAAAGGTCCTCGCTGAAGACTAGAAGAGGAAGCAGAGGTGGTCGACGACCATGGCGGCACGGGGAGCACCCCCAGGGGGCGCTGCGACCCATACAGCTCCACGACGGCGACCATGACCACGCCTAGTGGCGAGGAGAATCACCACGACGCACGACAGCAGTGGCAACACCAAGATCCACGCCAACCCCCAAACCCTAGGGTTCGGGACGGCATCTATCCGTCGCACGAGAGCCCCATGCTCAAATCCAGTTGGATAGAAAGGATGGGCGTAGTCGACAACCTCCTACCACACCATGATGGCGACCAAAACGCCCCACGACGGCGGGAATCGCCGGCGGCGATATCACCAACCACGGGGTCGGGGGCAAAAGAGGAGAGGAGTGATCTCGATGGTGAGAGGCAGCGAGGGAGTGAGCTGAGTTGGGACAGACCCTTTGGGGTGGCTACTTTTACTATGTCTAATGGGCCACGAGGGCCCAATAAGATTAAGCCAGCCCAAAAACCTGTAAGGCATGTTTTAATAAATAGGAAAAGACTAAAATACCCCTAAACTTAATTAAATTCTAGAAAATAAAATAAAAGTCCAAAAATTATCAATAAAATATTTTTGGATTCACAATAATCCACACTATCCAAATAAATTAATATATAAAATTTTAAGACATTTAAATTTTATTAAGAATTTTGTAATTTATATATTCCTTATGGAATTTTACAAAATTATTGAAAGATGATAAAAATAAATAAAAATCACTTTCATTATATATATTAATATTGTAGTATTTTTGAAAAATAGTAAATAAATATCTAATAACAATTTTTGATATTTAAGTGATAATTCCTAAAAGAATTATTAAATCAATAAAAGTCAAATAAAAGGGAAATAAAATAAAATAATTCAATATATGTTATAAATATTAAAAAGTAATATTTATAAATCCTTTATTATCAAAAAGACTTTTTTATAATAATGGGGAGAATGCATATCAAGTTAAATGATGCATTACATTACTTGCATAATCATTTTGCTTCTTTAAATATTGTCCTTACCGGGCAATAATGATGTTTTTGTGGACATAGAAGCTCAAGGTCCAGTGCAAGCATCAGACTTCACTACCTTGCCATCACAAGGCAAGTTCATCACTTGCTCATGTCCTTTGAAGAGTCTTTATCAAAGTATTTGCAAATTGTGTGTTATCATATATACTATAAAAGAAAGAAAATATTGTTTTCACAAATAAAGAAATCATAGATATAATCCTAAGTGATGATATAATGGAGCAATAGAACTTAGGGTTCTATTTGCAACAATGATGATCAAGTAGGGACTTAATAACCCCTGACATCAGTGATTCTAGCGCCGTATATTACACTTTAGCCATGAGATTTGGAATGGGACAGAGAAGTCAGCTGTATCCTATTCCTCTCGCATGAAGCCAGATGTGCAGATCGTGGCTGTTATCCTCGTAGCGTGCATATTAATTGGTAATTCATAGAGGATATGCAGCATATGGGTGATAACCCTCATCGTCCCACGATAATTCTGGCATCTAATGGTTTGTACAAACCATTGCCGTAATTCATTATGTGGGCATGGTGTACACCAAGTAGGCATGTGAGGTTGCGAAGGGGGCAATGATTGGCTTGGACCAACTATTGGGCCCCACATCATGGAATTGTGGACGGGAAAGTACGCCCGGTTGTGCAACAAAGAGTTGATCTCACATGGGTAAAGTAACGCACCTCTGCAGAGTGTAAGAATTGTAACTTGTTACTCCCTGTTCCGGGAAGGAGCTACGAACGCGGTAGGAAAGGAACTCCATGAAAGTTCTGGTCAACCTGTGAAGGCTGATTGTCATAGATTTCCATAATAAAATCAATCTTTGAAGAAAGATTTACAAAAATTACATTGTACCAAGGATTTATAATCCGAGGTGGTAATTAGAGCATCAAACTTCCCACCTTGCATATAATGAACTTTTTGGATAATGTTGTTACTTATTCTTTCCTTTGATCCCTTGCTTAGACTCTGAGGATCCCAAAGACGTGCCAATGTATGCAGCCGAATGTCAAGAAGATGTGTTCTACGAGGAACCTGATCTGTCCGGAGGTGTTGAAGGAGTGGATTACGAAATCCGCTACGGTGTTGATGATAACGAGTCCAACTAAGTATCCCTAGTTAGTAGTAACCAACGGAGCCGAGCATCATGAACTCTATAGAATAAGCTGCTGAGCTCAACTCCTAGTCGGAGTTGCTACTTTTAAATTCCGCTGAAACACTTTATATTTTGGTTTGTAAGTTGAATCTTTAGGAAGTATTGAACTTACGGTATTGTAATAATAATAATGTGTGTATATTTGTAATATGGACCCGCAATGTTTCTGTTGTACCACTCTGAGGGATGTGATATTTACGGAACGGTGTTCTCTGGATGTCATATCAACGACTATAGTGTACTACACATGCAGTGGTATGCTGGGTCACCGCAACGCTACCCTTGAAAAACATTGCACTCCATGCTTAGAGCGAGCATCGGGGAGTACCATTCTAGCCCTCCGCCTTCTCCAACAGGGCGCCGCCACCACCGCTGGTGTCGGCGGTGGTGTCCACGGAGCACCAGATGTAGGGCTGCTTATTTTTTCTATCATCGGGGGCTCCGGAGCCGCCCACGCATGGATGGCCTAGGAGGGAACTTAATCACCAGTAAATAATTGAAAATCTCCATGAGGATCTTGGAAACATTAAGGTTACCATGCATTTGCCAAAAGAAAAGCTCATGCATGCATGATCATATGATGACAATTGCTAGTTGATGACGTTGATAATTTGCACACGCAGCTTGCTAATATTAAAGCTGCCTGTACTTTGCCCTAGAAAAACTTGTGCATGCACGGCTGTAGCACCCCGGGTAAAACCACTACTAGAAAATCACATGTGTTTATATTTTGTACATTATCATGACATCATACATAAATTTAGCATAAAACTATTCTTGAAAAGCCCTATTTTATTTCTACAAATAGCCTCTCTCTCTATTTCAAATGTAAAACCCCGGGCTTGTACGAAGTATTTTATTTGTCTAAAAACCTATTTAAAAATGTTTTATTTTGAAAGAAAATAAATAAATAAAATAAAAACTTATTTTTTCAGGGGAGGCAGCCCGACCTGTAGGCCAGGCCACCTACTACCCCGGCTGGCCCAACCTGTTTTAAACCTAAACCCTAGACCAACCTAACCCTAACAACCTACCCAGACTCACCATCCCTCCACCCCGCCGCCGCCGTGTACCCGTACACCACACCTTCTCCTGGACCCAACACACACCCAGCAGACCACATGCCCATAGACCCACACCACCCCACGACGCCACGCACGCCATACCTCGCCTCATGCGAGCGTGACCCCGCAATGATCCCCGCGTGCCATCCTTTTCGCCTGGCCCACCTCGGTCGCGAGCCACGCCTCGACCCCGTTTCCTCCCCATCCTCGACCCGCCGCTGCCGCCTGCATGCTCCCCGCCTCTGGCCCCCCTTACTTCCTCTACGGCAGCATCGCCATGCGAACCTCTCAAGCTCCCGCGCGCCCCGCCGCGTCTCCCCTTCCCGCGGCCTCACCTCGCGCCAAGCTCCTCTGCCTCCTGGTGCGTCGTCGCCTCGCGAGGCCTCCCCTTGCCAAGGTCTGCAGCTCGCCTGGCCGTGGCTCCTTCGTTGTCTACCCTGCTTTGACCCTGCGCGATCCTCCCTCCGCCGGCATCTCCCTCCTGCCTCCGGCCTGCATCGCTGGCCCCTGCCACCTTCCCCTCGACCTCTTGGCCGCTGCCCCACTTCCTCCCAAGCTCGCCCTGCAGAGCCTTGCCGCCGCCGCCGCCCGAATAGCCTCGCCGGCGACCGAGCTCGTCGACCTCCACCTTGCCGCCCAAGCAGGCTCGAGCTCCTCCGGCCGCCCGTCCTGTCAACCACCCCGGGTCTGTTAGCTTAATCTTGGTAAGAGAGTTCGAGTGGTACTAGTCTATGTCCGATTAGCACTAGGACTATGTGTGTTCGTGATATGTGTGGTGTGTACGTGTCTTAGTCTAGGGAGGTTTCCTAGTTAGGCAAGTGTATGTGTGAGTCCTAGTACTAGTAGTATCCTTACGTGTGTACGTGATGGATTAGGTTTAGTATTAGTCAGGTCTAGCTTGCATATATAAGCAAGGGTAGATCGTGAGTCTTGTAACACATTGAGTGAGTTGAGAAGAAAATAAAGAAAAGAACGGGCATGACACGTGCCCTTGGCCATAAGATTTTTCGAGCGTGTTTGTTTGTCTAGTTTGATATAGTCGATCTGTGGGAAAATCCAACAATTGGTATCAGAGCGAGGTCAAGGTTTTGAAGCCGCTTGCCCCGGGGAGGCGACCCTACTAGCGCCTCGGGGCGGGCAACCTGGTGGAGGCGGTGAGCATGCCGTCATCGGTGAGGCGGCGGGTGATCATCGCTCGGAGGAGCGACAAGAAGGAAGATAGCGGGCGAGGCGTCGTCGGCAAGGTGATGGATGGGGATGATCGTTGATGAGTGCGGTGGTACCGGGATGCGGTGCTGGAGAATCTTGTCAAGATCGTCGTCCGGGAGAGTATGAGTCAAGGATTCATGGTCGTGCGGGTTAGCACATTAAGTCGACGTCGTGTTTGTGAGTCGCTGTCGTGTCCAAGTGTTTGTCTCTGTGAGGATACGTTGCAGTTGAAGCGAATGAAGGTCGATGGACTGTTCATCGTATGGACGAAGACGCAATTTGTGTGCCTCGATCAGGTCGTCTATGTGTCTCGACGAGAGGATCAATTTCAAGTGTGAAGGGGGCGGTAAACCAGTGAAGGTGAGTCTCTTCAATGAGGCAATGTCTCTACATGAGGCCGAAGTGGATGGTCTAGTCCACGCCAGGAGGTCGGCATGTATTGCGCTAGGGTGGACGGTGTGTTCCACGGGTGGTGTGATTCCACAAGGTTGCTAGCGTGGCTGGGTAGTCCGGATCATACTTGAGTTGTTTCGTAAATTCGCCAAGTCGAAATTAGGGAGAGCCAATTAGACTTGTCGTGGTGCGAGACCTAGACAAGACGCAGATCTACAAGGATTCAAGATCAGAGAAGCATGGAAGACGAAGAGTAGTCAATCAAGATTAGGGAGAGATTGTTAGCTTAATCTTGGTAAGAGAGTCCAAGTGGTACTAGTCTATGTCCGAGTAGCACTAGGACTATGTGTGTCCATGATATGTGTGGTGTGTACGTATCTTAGTCTAGGGAGGTTTCCTAGTTAGGCAAGTGTATGTGTGAGTCCTAGTACTAGTAGTATCCGTACGTGTGTACGTGATGGTTTAGGTTTAGTATTAGTCAGCTCTAGCTTGCACATTGAGTGAGTTGAGAAAAAAATAAAGAAAAGAACGGACACGACACGTGCCCTTGGCCATAAGATTTTTCAAGCGTGTTTGTTTGTCTAGTTTGATGTAGTCGTGGGTAAATTCCAACAGGGTCACCCTTGTGCTGCCTTGTGCTCACGGTGGTGCTCGCCTCCGCATGCCCCTGGAGTGCTAGCCACGCTCTACTCGTCTCCATCATGTTGCCTGCTCGGTTGTCGACTGTTCATGCCCCTGTGTCTTCCTCTATTGTTTGGTTCCTGAATGTTAGCAGGAAGAGATATGTGCCAACGCTTTTTGTTCCAACTTCCTCCAGCGTGTTCAAATGCTTCTGCTCGATGTCGATGATGAACCCGAAGATCTCAAGTCTACACGGACACCAAGATCTCCTTCATAGAATCGACGATCCGAAGACCGCTTCAAGACGTACTTCATGGAACCTTAAGAACAGATCTGAAGACCGAAGCGGGACATCTCTATCACGGAACCTCAAGTTCTCCGTCACGGACGACAAGGTCATCGCTGTGGACCCCGATCCCGAGGATCCGAAGCCCGAACCTCGGAACCCCAAGATCACCCAAGACCATGTGTGATATCTCCCGAGCCCCTCTTTTATAAACGATACATCTTGTTGCATATTAAATATCATGTCGCATAAATATTGTGTGGTTTGGGGGCCTTAAGCCGATTTACCTAAATTAAATAAGAAGATCATATGCAGGCAAATATAGCCTTATATTGGCTTCATTTAAATTTATGTAGCGAACCGGTGTCACTATTTGACTTGTTAAGACAACATTTAAAATTACGGGTATCTAAACAACATGAACTTAATAATTAATTGTTGGGACCCTGGTTCCGCTTAATATGGCCTAATTGCATCGCATCTTTGCTATGTCATTCATCATACATGCATCATGTCCGATCTTCTGCCGTAGTATTAAATAGTGTATCCGGTGCTTCTCCTAGTGTTTTGCTTCTTCACGGATTAGGCCGATGAGTTGATGCGAGTGTCGACCCGATCTTTGGATGAATCTTCGACAATGTTTTCAGGCGAGCATTCCCCCCTTCTACCTATTTACATTTCTAGTCTTTATTTCCTCCTATTGATCTATTGCTATCTGTGTTGCGATGCTCTAGTTTTCGTACCCGTGATATCCCATGCAGCCTCTATATTGTCATGGACATATACTATTGCCTGTTGATTGATAGAAAGTCGGCCTTGCGAGTCGTAGTTGCTTGCCCAGGTGTTGCTTCGCGTCGTCGATGTTCCATTATTGTTGGGTGGTTGACACATGCTTAATGGTGGAGAGGATCAAGTCTTTAATTATTGTTTAATAACTAAAATTGAAAGTAGGTAAATAATACAGAGGAACTGGTGGGTAATAGACAATATTTGGTTTTTAACCGCTCACTGGTGTCCCGTAGGACCCCGAGTTCTTGACACATGTTCCGAGATCGAGCGCGCTAACCACAGGTGGGGTGTGTGGGCACCCCCATCGATTAGTACCTGATTTCAAAGTACTGTACCGAGGGCCACAAAGTAGTTTGGGGCTTTATTACTATCCTGTACTTATGCCATACTTTACTGCTTTATTTACGATTGCGCGTGGAGGCCTGTACTGTTTAGGAACAAATATGGAATGTTTTCGCGGTATCGACAAGCCCAGTCACACTTTCGGGTTCCCAGTTGTTTACAGCCATTGTCACAAACCACTGGGTCCGTCTCGGAGACCGGCCGACTTCGTTGCGGGTAGCTTAGTGGGGTGGCCCCCATGTGCTTTCTTTGGGTCTGGGAAACGTCGTGTCCGAAACCCCGTCGACATACCGTTGGGTGTATGTTTTGTGATCTCGTACCTACCTGATCTGACAACAAGGGTGTAGGTGCGTATGGAAACTTTGGTGCACCCCTGCAGGGTTAAATCTTTTCGAGAATCCATGTTTGCGGTTATGGACGACTTGGAGCATAGTTCTCGATCATAGACAACTATAACTAAAGTTTACTGTTATGATATGACTTGCATCTGATATGACTAGTAAGTTGGACAACCACCATGGAATGAATGAATAAAACTGCCAACTGTGTGAGTTTCCTCGGTTTGACTTCCTCGTTTGGTCTCGAGGGGGAAATACCAGGATGGGTATGTTTGGTGGTAGTATCAGGTTGGTTCCGAATAGGTCTTTCTTATCCCTCTCTGATAGCCGATGGTTGTATTGAGTCTCTATAGGTTGTTTAGTGCATGCTGCGCTGCGCTTTAGTCCATCATACCTATGTAGGCGAGGACCGCCGAATTCTAGTATCGCCGTGTACTGGCCTCAGTATTGACCGCTCTCTTTTTTCTTTGCCCTTTGTCGGCACCTTTTTTTGGTTAAGCAGGTTTTGAGATCGACGTTGTTAGCAGGGTTACCCTTTCGGCTTGGCCTGGGCAAGGTTATGGACGCCATTGGTTATTCTTCAGGGCTCTTAGCTCAATTTGCATCTTGCCTGTACTCGGACGCTGTATCGTTTTAAAGGTGATTTGGATCTTTGTATTGTATATCTGTATTCTTGACTCTTTGAGTCATTGTTGTATACCTCTGTTCTGTGGGTTCCATCATAGACTATTGTGTAATGGTATTACTTCGTTTTCCACCCACACGAAAGTGTCTGGTGGGCACCTTTGAATCGTTTCTATGCGGGTTTGGCGAGAATCGCTGAAACTTGCATATGGTCGATTCTGAGGGTGTTATAACGGCCATGGATGATAGAGGCTATCTCATGACGTGGACGCTCTGCATGAGCATCTTGCAAACATTGCATGAAAATAGTGCAAACACTAATTGTTCTACAAAAAACATTCACAATAACCTAAATAAAATAATGTAAACCAAAAATTCTAAACATGAGATTCATTATTATTCCAAACAGAATTATGTAATAGAAATGTAACAGATATAAGCTAAACAGGACTACCATGGTCAAAATGAGATTGTTTTAGACAGAACATATACAATAATCTAAACTGAAACATTCCAATAAATCGAAACAAAATTATATACACACAACACTCAAAATAAACGTAAAAAGGGAATTATGTGCAAAAAAAGACTCGCAATAAATAGCTACATATTTGTAAATCTAAAAAGAACTACCACAATCTAATCATATTGTTCTACACAAAACATTTACAATAACAAGTTGGTTCTCTTGTACTTACACTAGGTTTTCGCACCACTTTTTTTGCAATTACACAATATTCTATGATTTCACAAATTCTCGGAAAAAGAAAGTGTATGATTTGATTGGGACAGTTGATGCTACGCACGTACTTACGCATCATGATGGTATTCGACAGGTGCTCCGATGTACACAGTGACATGCATAACATGGTCCAAGCCATGAACAGACATACGTACGTAGGTACCAAGTGTCCCGAGACAGGTAATAGCCACATCATCCGTATTCAGAAAAATACCCCCAAGGTACACCGACCTTCGGGACCTACAAAATGACTGGCCCAAGAGTCAGACTCTGTGCCAAGCCAGCTGCCGTAGCACAGCAAGAATATACCAGCAGCAGCTAGCGGCTAGCGGCTAGCAGCAAAGCACCCCTGGAGTCCTGGGCTGGTGGCATGATATCCTAGCTACCTGCCATGGCCGCCCTGCCTGACTGGTATGGTCTGTGAGCTGGTCTGGTGCAAAGAGAATCTGGCGCTCCGCCAAGAGCTCCGGACAAAATCCACTTCACCGGTCAGCTGCTTTTGTGCGTGCGAGCGAGCGTGTGGTAGATAGTAGTAGTAGCCCGTGTTGGGGAATTGGCGTTTGGCTTTCTATTCCTCCCAGGTAGTAGTCCCTATCTCCATGGCCAAAGCTCACTGTATGATGAAGCCAGAAGAATAATCGAGAGAGAGAGAGGGAGGGGTGGGGGGGGGGGGCGCCCATAGGTAAGTAGTATGATGAAGCCGGGAGAAGCTTGAGACATTCTTTTGCATGCGATTGGTTACTTTTGGAGGTGCTGCCTAGAACCTTGCTAGTAGTACCAGGCTAAGCATTAGCCATTAGGCCAACACTTTGATTAGTGCTAATACACGATTATATTAAACCTGGAAAGACACTGAGATTGCAGCTAGCTAGTGTGCTGGTCTAGGCTAGCTAGGCATTTCTCAAAAGCTACATCTCCTTGGGAAGTATCCTGGTGTCCTTTGCTCTTTGCTTTATTACTCGCTTTATGGTGAGAATCAGCACGCAGCTGCAGGACAGACAGGAGAGCAAGCTGCTAGCAACTGTGGATGGATGGATGGATCGATGGAGTTGTTGTGTGTGTGAGAGAGAGAGAGAGAGCAACCAAACGTCTCTGGCTCCCTTCTGCCATCTCTCTCTATAAATCCAGCCTCACCTCCTTGCTCCTTCCACCATCCTTCGCACCCGCGCACTGTTCTCCGCTAGCTTACTTACTCCCAAATGACCTAGCTTTCTCTTTCTCTCTCTAGTAGCTAGCAGCTGTCTCCTTGTCTTTGCTTCATGTAACCATCAAGATCTAGAGAGACAGAGAGAGATGAACAATCCCTTTATTTGGTTTCCTTTGCCTTTCTTCCTCAACTATTTGGCGGCCGAGAGAGAGGTTTGATGATCTATCTAATCAAGATTGTGCTGTGCCTGGCTCCCTGTATGCCACACATGTAGCCCAACCCAAGAATGTGGTTGCCTGCTGTGGGTGGCGTGCAAGGTGCCAAGCATGCATATCTGTGTATTTGGTCTCTCATTCGATTATTTTTTATTTTCGTCCGATTATTCGATGTGTTTTCTTTATCCCATACCATTCATTGACCAATATCTTGATGTTCTTGCAGTTACTAGTCCGTGGAATTTGTTTAATTAGTCCATCTACAGGTCTTCTCTCAAAGTTACTGATTTGCATGGCCCAAAGCAACCAGCAGGGGGGTGTTAATTATGAACTTATATATGGTACTATTTGTTTGGGGGTAAATTTCAGTAGTGTACATTATTGATGTGTGAAATGTTATTTGGCCTCTTGATGCCAAATGCTTTTGAATGCAACCATGATTAATTAATCTCCCTATAAAGATATGCATGGTATTTATATTTTGTGTCCCCTCCCCCTTTTGATTTTCTTTCACCTAATATCATACATGTACTTACTCCGTTTTTATTTACTTCGCTTTCTGGGTTTAGACAAAGTCAAACATTGTCAAGTTTGACAAAAAATATAGCACAAAATATTAACATCTATAATACCAGCAAATGCATATAATATGAATATATGCTTTATTGTGATTCTAATATTGTAGATTTTACATTATAAATTTACTAAACCAAGAATGCAAAGTATATTTGTGAATGGAGCGAGTATTTATCATTTCTTCATCACAATTGCGTACTTATTGTTGATGAAAGTGGCATTTATGTATGCATTCAGTTAGGATTTGTGCTAAGAATGGCATAGATACAAGCAATTAAGAGAAAGCAAGGTTCAGTAGCCACTATACATATTATTTGACCAAGAAATGTAGTAGTAGCTAGTGTTCAAGATTTTTGCCATTTTACTTGTTCGTTTCAATTCCAACACTTGTATTCCATTTTGGAGAAGTTCTCCCCAATGTGCTTATCATATGCTCACGGTCGCCAATTTCTGACAAGAGGTGTCTCTGTACAGAAAACTGAATCTATTAAATTGTGTAATAATGTGTTTCCGGTAGAAGGCTTTGGAGTGCTTATAGATGGAGAAGCTATAGTTCCTTAAAGAGTTAAGCTTACTTTGAAGTTCTGCAAGAATGGGCAATAATGTGTTTACTTCTGTTTGACCATGCTGGTTAAATTTTCCTTCTAAAGTTCTAGGATTGTTATCTATTAGCAGTAAGTATTTTTTTTCCTTGTCATTGGTTTACATTAACAAAAGTGCTGACTACACGTAGTCTACACTTAGGAGTCAAGAATGACAAAGATACAGTTTCTAAGAATCTTGTACATCAGAATAAAACTCCTATATGTAGCTAACCAAATAGAGTACACGTGTATGCATGCTATGCACACAAACATCTTCACACAAGCAAATAATTTCAAGTCAGTAGCATTTGATTTGTATAATCATTTTCCCCATTTGAATATTTAATTTGAAGCAGTAGACTAGTACAGATGTGTAGTATCAAGAAATGATTTATTTTGGATCAAGATATAGTCAAACCCTGAATGAAAGTGACCATTTTGTTATGGTTAGTATATATTGGTTCCGTGTTCCCATTCCCCTCCTTCAAACTTTAACAACAGAAACTTGTGGACGGTCAGGATCACGCGATACCGATTTGTTTCAAAAGCCCGTATGGCTCATTTAGACGTATACGCACCCTGCACCACGTGTCTATGAGAGGCAAAAACTTGCGAGGTATAGAGAGGTGGGATCGGCTAATGAAAAGGCTAATGAAAACGTAGAGTATACCAAGATCGTAGACCTATATTAAGGTATACATGAACTGGATATATATTCGATACTTAAGTTTGGGGGACTGAAGCACGTCTCTATTAAAATCTCCTCATCACAAAAAAAAATATCCTAAATTCCAGCTAACTGCTCCGCCGCCACACCAATCCTCTCCCCTTTTTCTCGAAATAGGCTTTCGCCTCGCTTTATAAATAAAGCACACAGATGAGATCGCTGCTGGGCCAGACAACACATCGTTCAAAAGAACAACCACCACACGATACAAGGCGCTGGGGAGAACCCAATCCCTACACGAAACGCAAGAAGAAATAAAAGAAAAAAGAAAGCCGAGAACGGCGGTGTGCCAAAAACGGAAACAACTCGCGACCGGAGCGCCCTCGGAGAAGTACCACCACACATCCCGCAGTCCTAAGCGCCTGCGTACCAAGACAGCACCTCCAAGAAGGGGAGTGACGACGACACTGCTGTCCGGCCGGGGGCCTAGGGTTTCCCCCCGGTACGTAGCGGGGGGTGGGGAAGGGAGGGCCCTGACACCCTTCAAGAAGGAAGGTGATACCCGCGGGCATCACCGTGCCAGTGTCAACAGACAAAGATTTCTCCCGACTCCGCCAGACCCACCCGCCCGAGCACTTTGTAAAGCTCCACCAAACACGCCACCCACGAACACGCGCCACCCTGGTCTTGAAGTCACCACCGCCGTCACACCGGGAACCACGGAGCAAAGCCGGTAGGCCGAGAGAGCGGAGACTTCGGCAATGGTTGGCATGCCAATAATACGCGGGAGGGAGCGACCTCCACCAACAGCAGGTGGTAGCCGACCGGATGCAGCAGTAGGACAAACCAGGCCCTCAGGCCTGGCCGAGCCCGCAGAGGCTCGTGAAGTCCCGCCGCCTCACTGCAGTAAGGGTGCCACCAAACATGCCGCCCCAGACCCAACTCAACCTCCCACCAAGAGATCCGCCGCACCGGCAAATCCTGGATGTCAAGAGTAACAACACCATCGCCACTGAGCTCCCCCGGGCCTACCGGACCGCCGCAGGTCTGGGGATCCCACGTCACCTCCCGGAGCCGCCTCCGCCAGAGGGATGTCGTCGCCGCCCACCTCCGGGGCCGTCGCCCCGGCGTCCACGAGCTCGAGTCCTAACCACCGCCCGCATCACACTCAAAAGGCCGCCGGACTGGGTATGGTGGTCGGGCGCTATCGCCAGTGGTTGTTAGTTCGCGCGGCCCCCAAGTGTGGTGTACTACCCACCACCACCCGAAGTGACCGCCGACCGGACGCAGCAGCAAGGCCGATCAATCGGACTTAGGCCCCGATCAACCCGTAGGCCCCGCAGGCCCAGATCAGAACCAGATCTGGCCAAGATCAGCCTCGCTACTGCGTCTTGGGATCGGCGCCGACCGAGCCCCGGAGAGCGCCCTCCCAGCACCACCACTGCTGAGACGTCCTTCATCGTGTTCCGCCGCCGCCGGAAAGGACACCGCCGCCGCAGGCCGTCCTGAAGATGGCCCTAGGGCACCACCCGAGACCGAGCTACATCGCGTCGTATAGGAGCTAACGAGGGTGAGACCGCCAGTGCACCTCCACCCCCCCACTGCCACGCCGCCACCAGGGTTGTCGGCTCGGCGCCGCCAGATCTTGGGCAAGCACCGGTCGCCGCCGCCACCTGAGGCCGCCCCCACACGCAACCCTCCCCGCCACCCACCAGGCCCCGGCCACACCGCCAGGACCCGCCGCCGCGGACCCGTGCACCACGCCCGCACCGGAGCTCCGCCCGAGAACGACGGCCCGTGCCGCACCCGTCGCTCGGAGAGGAGAAGAGCGCCCCGCCACCGCCTGCGCTGGGCGGGCTTTGCCCGTCAGCGGGCCTTGGCGGCGGCAAGGGGAGGACGAGCAGAGGGGAGGGTCGCCCACGGCGGGGTTAGGGTTCCCCTCAGTTGCTCGCGGGAGGAGCTCTTGGCTTTTTTTCTCATCCCCTCCCCTTTTCTCTCGGCCAAGAACTTCCTCGTTCATCATTAGGTTTTCAGGCAGTCTGCGGCTCTTGAGGCGAATATGATACGGCGAGTTCTTAATTTGGTGGTACATAACACTCCCACTAGCATTCGTTCGCTGCGCCGAATCGATCTGTACGAGCATCTATTCTATCAGTTAGCAGCAGAAGCGGCATCATCAAACGCAAACAAGGGGGAGGAATCTACGACTCTAGGATCAATGCAGACTCTTGCTCTACCTGACCCAGTCGCGAGCTTCGCTCCATCCCCGACTTGCCTGCCGGCCAAGGGCACCCTGGATTTGTTCGCGCTCCTAGGCGGCAAAGGCAGGATCATAAGCACCGACCTGGCCGGTGAATCCTTTCTGTATGACTCCGATGAGCGTCTATTCCTTAGACTGCCCCGTCTCAACGAGCCCAAGGAGTGGAACCCCGCATGCATATCTGTCGCCTTGCCCGGCGCCGCCGAGAACAGCCTCTATGTGATGGACAGGCGCCCGGGGGAGGCCACATATCGAGGTCCTCGAGTTCGGGCCTCGACGCGGCGGCTCAGAGGTGCGCGACAAGCACAAAGGCTGGCGCTGGCGGTTCCTCCCCCGCCGCCTTTCGTCCTATGGCCCGGCGGCTACGAGAGACCTCCCAGATCACCTCCTGGACGAGCGTGGGCTGCTCCACCATCTCCGTGTCGTGCGACGGCATGGGCCGCGTCGCCCGCACCTACTACTTCAACACGTCGAAGCACCTGGAGGGATGGAGGCACGCCGGGGACTGGAGGTTGCCCTTCACCGGGAAGGCCGAGTACGTCCTTGCGCTACAGGAAACGCCGGTTAGGGCCCGTCGGTGTAAGCCCAATTACCGTCGGCATAGGCTGGCCCGACGGTGGCCGTCGGCATAGTCGTGTCGGCGTACTAGTCCGTAGGCGTATGTGGCATTACCGTCGGCGTATAAAATCCCGTCGGCGTATAGACCGGCCCGACGGTTATACGTAGTTGTCGGCGTACATGCCGTCGGCCTAGGCACAGTGGGGCCCACCTGGAGCAGCTAACGCCCGTTAGCTGTGGAATATATACGCCGACGGCATAGCCGCCGGCCCTAATATGCCAGCTGGGCCGCGCGCACTGAGACGCCGACGGCAACCCCGTCGGACGAAGTGCATACCGTGGCATATGGTAATGTCTACGCCGACGGCAGGCCCTGCCAGTTTTTCCTTTTTATGATTTTGTTCATTATTTCTTGCACGCACATCAGGCACAGTATACAACATTTCAAATTCCTACAGTCATAAGATCATCATCAGGCACAGTATACAACATATGCACATCGACACAAACATAAGATCGTCATCATCAAACGAACATAACTAGATCATCCATACATAGGTACATCCTCATTCAAACAACATAGCATCCCTACATAGATACATCTCTAAGTGCACCCTAACACATGCGCATCCCTACACCTCCGACACATGCGCATCCCTACACTTCGGAGAGCTGCTCGAGAGACCCATGTCTCCCCGCGTGAAGAAAGGTGAAGCTTGACGTCGAGTAGCCGCTGTCGAACCAGCACCGGAAGAAGGAGTACCACCACTGGTAGAAGGAGAAGCACCGCCACCCTCAGCACAATGGGAAGAATGAGAATCACCGCCACTGCCACCGCCACCAACCACGGAAGCACCACGAGAAGCACGGCCGGTATGAACCGGTGTCATCGCGCGCGAGATAGTCGACGAGGCATCAGGACAACCAAAGTGTGGATTGCCGGAGCATCCCGGTCCCTACATGTTTGAGGCAGAGTTAGAAACCACCAAGGCACATGTTTGTTGTAACAACCGGTTTGGCAAATAACTTACCGGGGTCCCTGAGTAGAAGGTCAAAGCATATTCATCCTTTGATGGGAAGATTGGTTGCGGCCCTGGCCTAGGTGGCCGTGGCGGTAGAGTGGCTCGCTCTCCAGTGCCATAAAACCTCTCCAAAAGCCGCAAGATAGTTTAGATGTGAGGCGTTGCAGAAATAAAGATTCAAACTAGGGAATGCGAGACTTGTCATATTTTGCAAAAATAAAGGTGGAAACTTACATCATCGCGTAACTCTGCCCACTCCTCGTAGGCCGCTCGGGTCTGGGACCACGTCTCGAGCGTCACTAAGTGTTCCGCAAAAGCGTCCTTGTAGGCCGCGTCCAAAGCAGGCTACAATTTAAAAAACAATGAATCTCGTCAACTTAGCCACTCATGAACGATTTTCGAAAAGATGATGGAAATGAGAAAAACTTGCATCGTCGTTCACTCGGGAAGGCCGTCGAGGCGAGATAGCAGGGTCATCCGCGGTGAGGGTAGCCTTGATCCACGTGAGGCTCAAAGCAGGAGTTCGCGGGATCACCCTATTGGGAATCTTGAAACGGCCGTGCTCCCGGCCGCGGCCCACCACGATCACCGCTCTCTCGTCGATCTCCTCTGCTCTAGGATCTTCCACCTCTGGATGAAAACCAATGAACACCTCGAGGTAGTTAACACCATCCTCTTTGGCAGTGCCATAGAACTCCGGGAGCGAGGGCTGAGGCAGGGACAGATCGGGCCTCTTCTGCTTCATCGTCTCCCATACTTCATAGTCAGAACAAGGCCTCTATAGATGTGTCTCATGCATCGCCAAAGAAATGTTATGCGTATGAAGTAGGATCTGAAGGGAATATGCCCGAGAAGCAATAATAAAGTGGTTATCATCATATTCCTTGTTTATGATAAATGTTTATTTTACATGCTATAATTGTATTAATACGGAAACGTTAATACATGTGTGTTTAATAAACAAAAAGGAAGTTCCTAGTTATGCATCTCTTATAAACTAGCTCGTTGATTAACAAGATGATCAAAGGTTTCCTGATCATGGACATTGGATGTTGTTAATAACGAGATCACAACATTAGTGTAATGACGTGATGAACATTCATCCGAAGTATAGCATTGCGATCAAGGTTATTGTGTTTATATTGCTATAACATCATATGAAGTAATCTTAGTCCTTAGACAATGATATCATGTCAATCACTAACACCGGAAGAGTATCTTGATAACATCAAACGTCACACCGTAACAGGGTGATTATAAAGATGGGTTCAGTGCTATGAAGGTGTTATGTTGAGGCTCATGGATCAAGAGTGGAATTTGTCTATCCCGATGACGGAGAGATATACTCTGGGCCCTCTCGGTGATATCACATTGGTTAGCTTGCAAGCAAGTGATTTGATCACTAGAATGTTATATCACGGGAACAAGAAAAGAGTACATGTCGGTAACGAGATAAAACTAGGTATGGGGATACCGATGATCGAATCTCGGACATGGAATATATCTCGAGACAAAGGGATTGAGTTACATGCGTATAAGGTTCACACGATCACAGAAGTCATCGTTGAATATGTGGGAGTCAGTACGGATCTCCAGGTCTCGCTGCTGATTATTGATCGGAGAGGGGTATCGATCATGTCTACATTATTCACGAATCGTAGGGTGACACACTTAAGGGATACTGACACCATTTGGAGCAAATAATATACCAGAGAAAGAAAAAGGAAAGCACGGGAATTTATTTCACTAGACACCGAAACTGTTTTGGTTGAAATTGCTGAAACTGGTTCTGCATGTGAAATTGAAATGTTGTAAGAGGTTTTGTTAATTAAAGTAATTAACAAAATTCTGAATAAATAAATAAAAGAGTTTTATTTAAATGAGAGCTTGCATTAAATTTTGTGGAAATTTAATGCATGTGAGTGGATTTTTAAGTGGAGGCTTTTTAATGGGAGTGGAGGCTTTTCATTTTGAGTGGAAGCTCCACCCACATGAATGTGGAATAGGTGGGGGCAGCCACCATGGCTGGAGCCATGCCCCTTGGGGTGCCCTCCTCTCCCTATAAAAGGCCCCCCTCTCATCCTCTCAAAGCACACCTCCTCGCGAAGGATCTCTCTCCCCCCTTTAGAATTTCCCCATGGTCTCGGATCAGCGAGATACCTGTTCCCGGTGGCTTTTTCTAGAAGGATTTGTTGCTTCCGCTGCATCACTGGAGCGGGGAGGCGGAGGTTGCTCGGTGCCTCGGACGTGTGTACGAGCACGGATGCGTCGTTGGTTTGCAGCGCTAGGACTTCCTTTCGATCTTGAGATCGTCAAGAGATCGTCTACATCAACCACGAGCTTGGACTCGTTAAGCTTTGTCGGTCTTCAAGGGTATGTTCTCTATGGATGTATATCCGCCCGTTGCTTGTATCTAGTAGATAGATCTTGGTACATAGTTGTTCCCATCGTAGGAAATTTATTGTTTTCTATGATGCGAACCCTCTGATATCGAGCGGATCTATGCGTAGATGCTTTGCACGGGTAGTACACATATGAGTATGTGGGCGATGATGATCATTTTATTGTTTCTTAGTTGTACTTTGGATATTGGTGGCATAGTGGGATGAAGCGGCCCGGACAAAATTTACATGTCCTCGCACATGAGACCTGTTTCACGCTTGACATGCAACTAGTTTGTATAAGTGGCTAGCGGGTGTCAATATCTAATTTGCAACGAGTTGTCAACAATTTGGTTATCCTTATTGTGGTTCATGTTCGTAGGTAAGAACGGTTCTATCTTCGAAAGCCCTAAGCCATGTAAAACTTGCAATGGATAAATTAGAGGCGTCTAGTTTAGATTGTTGCTGGGCTAGTGTTATGATATGGTGAGGATTGTAAGTAGAAGTATGAGATGATACTCTTAAAAGACACATAACGTGTAGGTTCCATAGACCTTGGCCTTACACATAGAGGTATGATAGAGATCATACCACGGCGCACATGATGGAGATCATATGCAGGAACCATATCATTTCACTTATAAACATGTGATGTTTGATTGCATCTTATATTGCTTGTTTGGCGTTTTATTAGCATAATAAGATGATACCTCATTTAGATATCAAGATAAAAATGTGTTCTTCCTTAAGAATGCACGACAATGTTTCGTCGCTTCAAGACATCACGTGATGATCGGATGTACTTGAATCCACGAACATATCTTAGGTGTAAGACAGTTACACACACGAATACTAAGGTTCTTACTTGGCGAGCCTAGCATGTACAGACATGGCCTCGGAACACGGACCGAAAGGTTAAGCATGAGTCATATGTTTTGATATGATGACCATATGGATGCTCGCCTTTGAAGCTACACCGACTCACGTGATGATCGGACTTGGTGTAGCGGATTTGGTTCATGTAATCACCAAAAAGGCACGAGGGATGTCATTTTTGAGTGGGAGTTCATTTCTAATTTGGATTAGTAGAACTCAATTTATCATAAATTAAATCGAAGAGAATTTTCATAATTTGTTGTAGTCATTGGCATCCGTTCACCACCTTATGCTTAGTTGTAATTGAGATAATAGAACTATAGAATTCTGGATATTTACTTTACGAACGGGCATCGTATTGTGTTGAGTGTCAATCTAAAGTTTAAAGTCCGTCCTATTGCAAACTTTCAGCAAACTCGGTTTACTCCGTGAAATTTAATAATTTGTATTAAATCGAGAGTAACAATTCCAGTGTTAGTATCTTAAGTATCATGTTTGCCTCCATGATTCTTGATTGTTTTAATATTAAGTTTATCTAGGAGCTGAAAGAATTGTTTCAGAAACCATCATGTGTGGCAGATATAACGATATCTGAAATAATGTTTTGGTTGCAATATGATAGAGTATAATATATGTTCTCATATTGGATGAGAATTTGCAAAGGTTGGAGATGCTAGACATCCTAATCATCCAAAAGGGTTTTGGAAAGTAATGTTATACTCATGATTCTCCTTTATAAGCTACATTAGCTTGATCATGAAAGTCGTCATGATAAGGGTGAATAGAAGATGTATGTAAAGTGTTTACTATACTAAAAGATTACTAAAGAATGGATTTTCAAAGAACGCCAATCATTTGATGATGGTGATCTACTTCAAAGTGCAAGTCCAAAGGTATTATTATTTGAATATACACACTTTGTACTATGTGTCATGTATATGGCGCCACTGTTGATGCTGATAGATTCTTTTAAAAAGGAAAAGGAAATGCTGAAAGAGAATCTATAAAATATATTTGGCAGAAAAGAAAATATTGGAAATATCCAATTTAGGTATATGGATGATATACATGTTATGGTTGTATTCTTTGCTTGTTAGACAATTTGGTTCTTGGATATTGGATACCAAATTGGTTGGTATGAAATTTCATACGGAACGACGCAATTCATGAACCACAATGGCCTAAGTAACTAGCAAGAGAATATGTGATGATGTTCATCGAAAACAAACAAACCGTTGTTTGTATTTCTCGTTGACATCAAAGCTTGACTTCAAGATTTGTTTTAATAATTTTTATTTAAATCAGGTATTATGAGAACAAAGGTTGTTCAAATAATTACCATATTCCATATAAGATGGATGATTTACAAATCTAGTTGGTGAAATCACATCCATAAACCTAATGCTAAAATGTCGCAAGACAAATGATTGAAAGATCACTTATGAAGTGACATCGCCGTTTAAATTATATTGGAAAGAAAACATGAAAAAAATCCATTTTCATGGATTTTTGGAGTCTTTGATTTGATCAAATGACGCTTGTGAGACTTTCCTCAGGATAATTAAAACTTCGTTCAAAGGCCAAAGAAGAACGAACGACTAAAATACTAGAATTTATACATATCAATGTTTGTAGTCCATTATGTGTAGTCGTAAGCGATGGATTTCAACTTCATATGCTTTCTCCGGAAATTTGAGTGAATGTTCACTTAATGAAAAGAAGTGTGAAATATTTGAAAATGTTCAAAGACTTTCAAGATGAAGTGGAAAATCATTGTAACAAGAAAATAAATGGTTTATGATTTTATCATAAGGGATTTATTTGAGTTACAAGTGTAACAAGAAAATAAATTAATTATAATTTTATAATAAAGGGATTATTTGAGTTACAAGAACACCTAGATTTACATCTCCCGAAACACCATAGGAGTATGGAGTGTTTGAGATTTGTAATGAAACCTTGTTTGACATGGTTGGATCAAAGGTGTTATTTATAAAACTGCCATTATGTTTTAAAAGATTAATGCTTTAGAGACTACCGCTTTTACACTGAAAAGAGCTCCATCTTGATCCGTTGAAATGACACCATATGAGTTATGGTTTGGGGTAAAACCCAAGTTGTCCTTTCTTAAATTTTGGTATGCTAAGCATAAGTAAGATGTTTACAACCAAAGTCGGATGAGCATGTCTTTGTAGGTTATTTCGAATAACAATTGGATATTCCTCCATAACACCAAGGAAAAAAAGGGTTTGTCGCTTGAAACGTGAAGTTTCTTGAAGAAGGAATTTTTCGCAAAAGTTAAGTGGGAGGACAATAGAACTTTGATAAGGTTAACGAACCTTAGCTAAATGTGCTAAGTTGCGTAGCGTCGGAAATCGTTCTGGAGGCTGCCATAATGCTCATAGCTTATGTGCCTCAAAGGTTATGGTCACGGAGATCTAAGTTCCTATTGAACCAAGTAGGTCGGATAAACAATCAAATGCTGAGATTTGAGAGTAAATCATTATTGTTTGAGAATGATGAACCGACTACATGCAAAGAAGCGATGATGGACCCTGACTCCGTCAAATGGCTTGAAACCATAAAATCCGTGATAGTTCCATACACGAGAAATCAAGTTTTGAACTTGGAAGACCCTCCGGAATGGTGTAAAAACCTATCGGTCGTATTTGGATCTATAAAGAAACAGACATGGATGTTTCACATCTATGAAATAGTCGACATGTCGTAAAGTATTTTATGATAATGTTCAAGGAGTTGACTATAACAAGATTTGATCTTTCATAGTGATATTTAGTCTGGACGGGTTAAAGTAGCAACCACTACATATAATTTGGTATATGGTAGATGAATAAACAAAACAAAGTTCTTCTAATAGAATGGTTACCTAGGACGTGTACATGACACGGTCCAAAGGGTTTTGTTAATTCAAAGGATGCTAAAAAGGGCATGCAAACTTCAATGGTTGAAGTAAGCATCGCGGAGTTGGAATCTTCACCATGATAAAAAAGGAGTTTTCATCAGGAGACGATGAAGATGCTTGCATTTGCAAGAAATTAAGTGGGACCACTAAGACATATTTCTAATACATTATGTGGAGGACATCTTGTCGATTGGAAATGATGTATCTTTTGTTGACAAAGGTTAAGAATTTCAATTCGATGAAAGACTTAGGCAAAACCCGAATATTTAGCATGAATGTCTATAGTGGATAGACTGTGACGCTAATATGGTTGTGCCAAACGTACATATATGAGATATTGAAGGAGTTCAATATAGAAACGACAAGAAAAGGTTCTTGTCGCATGGAAAGGAATTGAATCAAGATTCAAGTGTATCGACACTTGATAAGTGAAACAAGATTCAAGTGTTTTGACACTTGATGAGTGTAAACACAAGAATTTTTTGATCAATCATACCATGATATGTACACATCCAGATATGTCATATGCTCTAAATGTTATGAGCATATACCAGAATGAATAATAAAATGATCATTGGACGATAGTGAGGATATTCTTATCATCTTTTGGAAGAACTAAGAATATATTTGTGTAGAGGTGACAAACAATTACAAATAGTTCACTGTAAAGTGTTATATTGATACTAGTTTTGTCACAAGATACAAATTAAGTTTATCTCAATTTAAACTATGAGTGGCACAATGAAATGGAAAGGAGTTTCCATGATGGATTTGGATGTATTCCAAAGTTAAAACATTATGACGAATACTACAACAAAAGGCTAAGTATATGACTGCTATAGTAGCAGCAAAGGAGGGAATTTGCGTCAAGTAGTTTGTTATCAAACAAAGGTGTGGTTCACAACGGGCTAACACTAAAGATATATTGTATGACAATAGTATCGACATGATTTAACCCCAAGGAACTAAAGGTCTCACCAAAAGACCAAATTTATACAATGCCATCTCATTGGAGAATGAGTGATGCATGGAGACGCAAAGACATGTAAATACACACGGACCTAAAAGCGTCAAATCCGTAGAATATGTTAACCACTTGCAGTTGCGTATATGGAACACCAGAAAGCCATATGTGTTCAATACGCAAAGTTTTCAAACTATATTATTGTCTCTAGTGCAAGTGGGAGACTGAAGGGAATATGCCCGAGAGGCAATAATAAAGTGGTTATTATCGTATTTCTTGTTTATGATAAATGTTTATTTTACATGCTATAATTGTATTAATACGGAAACGTTAATACATGTGTGTTTAATAAACAAAAAGGAAGTTCCTAGTTATGCCTCTCTTATAAACTAGCTCGTTGATTAACAAGATGATCAAAGGTTTCCTGATCATGGACATTGGATGTTTTTAATAATGAGGTCACAACATTAGTGTAATGATGTGATGAACATTCATCCGAAGTATAGCATTATGATCAAGGTCATTGTGTTTATATTTCTATAACATCATACGAAGTAATCTTAGTCCTTAGACCATGAGATCATGCCAATCACTAACACTGGAAGAGTATCTTGATAACATCAAACGTCACACCGTAACAGGGTGATTATAAAGATGGTTTCAGTGCTACGAAGGTGTTATGTTGAGGCTCATGGATCAAGAGTGGAATTTGTCCATCCCGATGATGGAGAGATATACTCTGGGCCCTCTCGGTGATATCACATTGGTTACCTTACAAGCAAGTGATTTGATCACTAGAATGTTATATCACGGGAACAAGAAAAGAGTACATGTTGATAACGAGATAAAACTAGGTATGGGGATACCGATGATCGAATCTCGGACATGTAATATATCGTGAGACAAAGGGATTGAGTTACATGCGTATAAGGTTGACACGATCACAGAAGTCATCGTTGAATATGTGGGAGTCAATACGGATCTCCAGGTTCCGTTGCTGATTATTGATCGGAGAGGGGTCTTGATCATGTCTACATTATTCATGAACCATAGGGTGACACACTTAAGGGATACCGACACCATTTGGAGCAAATAATATGCCAGAGAAAGAAAAAGGAAAGCGCAGGAATTTATTTCACTAGACACCGAAACTGTTTCGGTTGAAATTGCTGAAACTGGTTCTACATGTGAAACTGAAATGTTGTAAGGGGTTTTATGTGAATGTTTGTTAATTAAAGTAATTAAAAAATTCTGAATAAATAAATAAAAGAGTTTTATTTAAATGAGAGCTTGCATTAAATTTGGTGGAAACTTAATGCATGTGAGTGGATTTTTGAGTGGAGGCTTTTTAATGGGAGTGGAGGCTTTTCATTTTGAGTGGAATCTCCACCCACATTAATGTGGAAGAGGTGGGAGAATCCACCATGGCTGGCGCCATGCCCCTTGGGGTGCCCCCCTCTCCCTATAAAAGGCACCCCTCTCATTCTCTCAAAGCACAGCTCCTAGCGAAGGATCTCTCTCCCCCTTTAGAATTTCCCCATAGTCTCGGATCAGCGAGATACATGTTCCCGGTGGCTTTTTCTGGAAGGATTTGTTGCTTTCGCTGCATCGCTGGAGCGAGGAGGCGGAGGTTGCTCGGTGCCTCGGACGTGTGTGCGAGCACGGATGCGCCGCTGGTTTGCGGCGCTAGGACTTCCTCTCGATCTTGAGATCGGCAAGAGTACATCAACCACGAGTTTGGACTCGTTAAGCTTTGTCGGTCTTCAAGGGTATGTTCTCTATGGATGTATATCCGTTCGTTGCTTGTATCTAGTAGATAGATCTTGGTACATAGTTGTTCCCATCGTAGGAATTTTTTTGTTTTCTATGCTGCAAACCCTACAGGATCACGAGTGGAAATAAATACAGATTGTTCCATGTATACATGTATATACCATATGAGCCTTGAAGGGACCATGGTTGCGGTTTCCCGCACAGTGTGTCCCCCCGGAGCCACGATTTGCCTTGTTCCGCTCGCTCAAGGCGTTTAACTCGGTGTCTTCCCCGCGCCACCTCGCCGACAACACCAGCCATGCGTCCTCCTTACCATCGGCCCACGTGGGCATAACCTGAAAAAAAATACTCATTTGAAGAATTGATAATGCAATTATCAACAACAAAGAATCTGATTGACAATTTACTTACCCCGGCATAATCTTCCTCGGTCATTTTTGGTTGGTCCTTCACATTAAAATGCTTCGGCGCCCTCTTGCCCAACTTCTCGGAGCTGTATAGACTGGTGGTGGTATGCTTATGATTGTAAAACTACTGCCGTGTTAACCTTTGACAAGCCCCCCGCAAAGTCTTGTCCGCCTTCTCTTGGTCCTCCGGAAGCACCCTATAGTATCTCTATAATCATACATAAAAAATATTGTGAGGATCATAAGTTAGCATGCTGGGGTCATCAACTATGAATGGAACTCGAAAAGTTTGCCTTACCCAAAACTTGGTGATCACGGCATCAGAAGCTTTCCCAGCATAGCCCGAGTTTTCGGCGGCCTCATAGTGCGCCCAACTGGTGGCTAGCGTCCTCTCGCCGTTGGGGACGGGAGTGTAAAAGCCTGGCCAGAATTTCCTAATCAGAGCTCTAACCATGGTGTTAGGCGCACGGGTACCTGGAGGAAATGTCCAGTTGTTGCACAATAGTAAAACATTAGTACATGACAAATTGTTATGACCAAAATGAAATTACATGTTCAAAATTAGTATAGCCACTTACTCAATGCCGTTAGGCGTAATGATGGGTTTCTCCTCCTCAAAAGCAGGTTCGTCCACTGGGACACCCGATTCCCCACGAATCTTTGGCTTCTTCGGCCGCGTCGATGGACCCGACTCCTAGTCTCGGGGCTCCCCCTCCTGGTCTCTAGACTCCCCCTCCTGGTATCGAGACTCCCACTCCAAGTCTCGAGACTCCTCCTCCAAGTCTCGAGACTCCTCCTCCTCGTCAGGAGACTCTGAGTAAGTAGACTCGAAAGCCACATCGCCAGAAGCGGAGGGTAGGTCACTCAGAAGGCGTAAACCTCGTACTCCACCTCGTCCTCGTCCTCCACCTCGTCATGCGCCTCGTCCTGCCCTCGGGGGAAGTTCGCCTCCTCCCTCACCTCGTCCTGCACCTCGTCCTGGCCTCGGAGGAAGTCCACCTCCTCCTCCCTCACCTCGTCCTCCTCCTCCCGCATTGTCGTCATTGTAACACGAGTTGGGAATGGGTGCTCTTCCACTTTTGTTAACCTTCTTCTGCTTCAAACACTTAAGGATAGAGGACGTTGATTCCTTGCGTTGGCTCACTGGTCAATCACCTGCATTGAGAAGAGGTAAACAATTTAGTATGAATACATGATCCACTTAAGCATAATAAATATATTAAGCATAATAAAGATACTAAGCATAATAAAGATACTAAGCATAATAAAGATACTAAGCATAGTAAAGGCATAAAAGACATAAAAGACCCTCACCACTCATCATAATCACTCTCATGTGTATGTCTTGGGTTCTCATCGGCACTATCAACATCACTATCACGTGAGAAGTAAGTTGGAGGTTCATCACAGGGTGGAGGATCATCGTTGCCATTGTCCGAATATAACTTGGTGAGCATATCAATGTCCTTTATATTCGTGACTACCTCACCACGAGTCTGTGCATTGTTCTCGAGGTTCTCAAGACCTTGTAAGTCCAAGTCCCCAAAGTTCTCTTGTTCTTGATAGAAAACTGCCTCGTATGTTTTAGGGTCAATGTTGTTGTAATCATCGCCGGAGGGCATGGGTAGCTTACCACGTGGAGATACCTGGAACACGACTTCCCAGCCCTTGAGTTCCTTTTTCTGACATGGGTAGGGTAAATAATAAACTTGTTTGGCTTGGTGGGCCACAATAAAGACATCGGATCCACTATAGGTGGTTGAAGGCCTAACTTCAACTAACCCAATGGAAGGGGTACTTCTATATCCACCGCGTGGGTCGAACCAGTGGCATTTGAACACAACAAGCTTGAGTTCTAGGGGCGTATTATTAAACGTCAGCTCGTATAAGTTTTGTAACCTTCCATAGTAATCAAAGTCATCGGCTCCTCTGGTGAAGACCCCGGTATTTACAGTTTTTGCATTTGGCCGACGGTTCTAGTAAGACTATGTATGGAATCGATAACCGTTCACATCATACTTCTCATACATCTCGACTTTACGGTTACAACCCTGGGAGACACATCTCAACTCATCCGACATCTCAAAGTTGGGATCGGCTCCCTACAAGTTGCGTACAAATTGTGCATTAGTTACGTGTAATAAGAGGGACAAGTCACAGATTGCCAAGTAAGAGGGACAGGTTATAAATTACCTTTTCATAGAACCAAGACGTGAAATTTTTCTTTTCGGGGGCACCCACTTTCAGAAGGGTTTCCAACTCCGCATCATCGGGATCCGTCGTTCCCGACCACATTTCATTCGTGAATTGGCTAAAAGGAGAAAATATGTATTAGATCGAAACCGAGTTACTAGTTGCAAATGAATTTGTTCACCATTTTACCTAAGGAAACTGGGCACTTGATTTTCTTCCTCCTCTTCATTCTCACCGCGGACCACTTCCTTCATTTTCATAAGTACATAGAGCATTATTCAATCCTTCTCTTCCTTTTTCAAGGTATAACTTGTTGCGCCACCGGCCTTGCCACCGGGACACTGGAAGAGGAGGAGCTTGGGGTCATGCTTCGGCTCGTCGACATTGTACCGACAGACCTGGTTATGCATAGTGGGAACATCATCGCCATAGTATGTTGTCGTGGCGTCTATTATCTCCTGGAGGAGAGTTGCCTCAGCTATGCATGCTTCAATCTTATTTTTGTTTCCACATTTGGTTCGAATATACTTAAACTCTCTCTCAATACAAAACTGCCAACAAAACTGCACCGGTCCACCCAAGAGTGCCTCGTTCGCGAGATGCACAATGAGATCTAACATCGGAGTAAAGAAGCCTGGCGGAAAGATCGTCTCTAACTTGCATAGCAACTTCGGCACTAGATCATGCAGCTTCTCAATCATCAAGGGACATATCTGCTTGGCACAGAGCGAGCGGAAGAAATGGCTCAACTCCGCAAGTACTCACCAGATATGCTTAGGGAGATACCCTCGAACCATCACCGGCATCAGCCTCTCAATCCATATATGATAGTCGTGACTCTTGAGCCCAGTGACTTTTCTAGTTGCCAGATTGACTCCCTTGCTCATATTCGAACAATAACCATCTAGGAACATCACGAAGAATTTGAGCCACCCTAATGACTGCTTCTTTTGGAGGCTATCAAGGCAGTAGTAGGCATGTGGCTTGACCCAATTTTTTCGATTGCGTTCAGGAGGTTGCATGCATAGTCGCTTCCTATCACATAGCTCCTCAACATCGACTCTAGCCTTGACATTATCCTTTGACTTTTTCAGGAATGTTCAGAATTGTGTAAAAGAGAGACTCTGCGACATTCTTTTCAGTGTACATCACATCGATGTTATGGGGAAGTTCGCAGTCCTTGTAATACTCAAGCTTCGTTATGCCTGCCTCGTGTGTCCAGTTGTGCGTTTTTCCATATCCCTCAAACTGTGGAAAACCGGACTCGGTACGCACGAGAGCACGTAACTCGGCATCAATAGCAACACCATCGAACGTTGGTATCTCTTTTTCTTCAAGCACAACTTTTCCCTTGATGAAGTTCTTTTTTCTTGTCTGAACGGATGGTCTCCTTTAAGGTATGGTCGATGCGTGTCAAATGCGGAATACTTTTTACCCGCCTTTAGCCAAAGGAACTCAAGTAGATGCCTGCACACTAGGCATGGCCACTTACCAGCAGTACACCATCCGCAGAATAGGGCGTACCCGGGCATGTCGTGCATGGAAAAGTGGAACCAAACTTTCATGTAGAAGTTTGTCTTTGATGCACGGTCGTATGTCAACGTCCCGTGGTGCCA
This sequence comes from Avena insularis, assembly GCA_023614405.1. Lineage (NCBI taxonomy): Eukaryota > Viridiplantae > Streptophyta > Magnoliopsida > Poales > Poaceae > Avena > Avena insularis. The sequence goes on from CM042695.1 coordinate 87,663,122, forward strand.
AGAGTGGTTCCCGTGGTGCCAAGAGTGGTTCAGATCTTCCACAAGCGGTTGCATGTACACACTCAAATTCTTTCCCGGGTATTCAGGCCCTGGAATGATCAGCGACAGGAATATGGTCTTCCTTTGCATTAGGGCACCGGGAGGGAGATTGAGCGGAATAACAAACATGGGCCAGCAGCTATACAAGGCGGTCGACATACCATATGGATTGAATCCATCTATTGCTATAGCAATTCTGACGTTCCGAGCCTCTCCTGCCTCATTGTGGTGGTCTCTATCAAAGTTCTTTCATGCCTTACCATCAGATGGATGTCCCATCTTTACCCGTCCTTGCTCATCCTCGTATCTCTTCCCCATCTTGTGCCACGTCATCTTTGTGGCAGACTCCTTGGTCATGTAAAGCCGGTGGATTCTTTTTATGAATGGGAGATAACGAAGAATCTACATGGCGACTTTTGTCTGCGTCTTCTGACCATCGTCTCCCTGTACCTCATGATACCTAGAGGCCCCACACTTGCTACAGTAGTTGTCATCCGCAAACTGTTTCCAAAACAAGAGGCAACCTTTTGGACAACAATCTATCTTTTGGTATTCCATGCTGAGAGCTCGCATGATTTTCTTTGCTTCGTACATGGTTTTAGGCAGACAATGCCCTTTGGGCAACATGTTACCATACGTTTGCAGATGGTCTTCAAAGCATGAAAGGGTGTTGCCATACTGGAGCTTTTTGGCTAGTGCTTGCGAGATGACATCGAGCTGAGAAATCTTTGAACCCTCGTACAGAGGCCTCTTAGCCGAGGCCATCAAATCATAGAAGGCCTTCGCGCTTGGCTCCGGATCCTCTGGTTCACGAGGTTCCTCCGGTTCTGGCGGTTCATGTGGTTAATGTGAAGGTGGCGAATCTGGCATGTCGACATCATGGAAATCATCTAGCAAATTTCTAATCCCATCGCCCTCATTCCCATTGATCCGTTTCCACATCACCTCACCTCTATCACGTTCATACTGAGTAAAGTCAACCGTCGTGAAGAAGTCCCGCATATAACCATATCTCCAAAGGTGTTTTTTCATTTCCTCCTTTGACTTACGATGACGCTTATTGCAATGAGCGCAAGGGCAAGTTGGATGAATGCCTGCCTTTGAACCACGCGCTAACTCCTTCACTAACAGATCAGTCTTCCATGCCCACTCATCTGTTCTATCAACAACACTAGTACGGCCACTGTACATCCACCCATTATCAGCCATCCTCTATTTTATTGGGAGCCAAACAATAAACATAGAATTTCATATCAAATAATAGCATGAAACTAAATGCATCATATTTTCTATTTATCTACCAAAAAACGCATGACCTACATCTCTAATAGGTATAGAGGGTCCTAGCAGCCGTCGGATCCGTAGATTGAGTATGTTCTCCATGCTCTACCCCGTTCCGAGCCAGAATTTCGGCAGCACCTCCCCGCTGCTCTCCCGATACACGTCTCGGCAAAAAGCCAAGAGGATATGCATCCGGAGAACAACGGGGAGGCGCTACCGAAATCCTGACTCGGACCAGGACAGAGCATGAAGAACGTACCCAACTACGCATCCGTCGACTGTCCCATAAATGCCGCAAGCGTTACGCTTTATAATATGCGACCTCTAATGCATATTTATCCGCGTAACGCTCGCAGACGGGATATGACACCTAGGTGACGCGACTTGACGTGGAAATGGAATCTACTAACATATAAATGTGAGGGAGGAGACAGAGTTCTAGGTCACCCTCGGCGGCGACCTCCGGGAATCTACTGACACCTAGGTGACGGCGACCTCCGGGAAGACGACCTCCGGGACAGCGACCTTCGGGACAGCGACAGGAGCTAGCGAAAAACATTTCAACACACATGAGAATAATTAGCAACATGAACAACAAAATTTCATATCTAGTTAATTAGCAACATGAACAACAACATATAATATCTAGTTAATTAGCAACATACAATATCTAGTTAATTAGCAACTAGAACATTCCATATAGGAGGATAATTAGCAACTAGAATAATTAGCAACTAGCAACTAGACACATACAATAATTAGAAACTAGCAACATACAATAATCAGCAACTAGAATAATTAGCAACATACATGTAGGAGGAGGGGAGGCAGAGGGGGAAGGGGCCAGCGGGGAGGGGGAGGCGTCGACAAGGAGGAGGGGAGGCAAGGGAGGAGGAGCTCGGGGGAGGGGGAGGGGCCGGCAGCAGGAGAGGGGAGGCAGGGGAGGAGGAGGGGAGGCGGGGGAGGAGGAGCTCGGGGGAGGGGCCGGTGGCGGGAGAGGGAAGAAAGGGGAGGAGGAGGGGAGGAGGAGCTCGGGGGTGGGCAGGTGAGCGGGAGGATGAGGAGGATGGACGGCGGTGGCGGCACGATGGCGGGGTGGCGGCGGGGTGGAGGCAGAGATGCTCGCGCGCGCGGGGTCAGATGGGTGTGGAAGGGAAGGGAGCCAGCGGGGCATATCCACTTACTGGGCTAGGCCGACGACAAGGCCGTCGGCGTAGCCTCTCTGAAAAAAACTCAGTCGTCGGCCGTCGGCGTAACCTCTCTGGAAAAAAAACTGGTCTAGTCTGGAAAAAATTCCATACATTATAAAAAATGTTATTTTTTATTATATTTTTAAAAAATATAATATTTCTAAAAAATGATTAATTTTTAATTAAACTTCTATCTACATTTTTTGTGTGGTTATATTACGCAAGTTTGCTATCGACGTAGATAAACTATAAAAAATGATTATTTTTATTACATTCTAAAAAATATAATATTCTAAAATGATTATTTTTTCCACCACCCATGTGCATGTATTCTAGGGCCACACGCATGTTCCCGCGGCATCCCAGCACTCGGGCGGTCCTTTTCCGACGTAACCCTAATCCGAGGGCCCCGCGGGTCTACCCCCATAGCATTATCCGTACGAGGGTTGAACAACGCACTCTCTTGGTGGTTTAGGTTTGTTTAGGTCATATCTACATGGAAAACCAAGGATAGGCCCAAGGTTCCACCAGTTTACTCTCGTTTGATCCGCGGCGGGAGCCCCCTCCTATATGTCCAGCACACTTCTCTAAGTGTTATCGCATGCAACATGGACGGTCACACCTGGGAGCTAGGTTTTCTATCTAGGGGCAATCCACCACCCTTGTGCATGTATGCTAGGTCCACGCGCATGTTCCCGTGGCATCCCAACACTCGGGCGGTCCTTTTCCGACGAAACCCTAATCCGAGGGCCCCGCGGGTCTACCCCCGTAGCATTCTCCGTACGAGGGTTGAACAATGCACTCTCTTGGTGGTTTAGGTTTGTTTAGGTCATATCTACATGGAAAACCAAGGATAGGCCCAAGGTTCCACCGGTTTACCCTTGTTTGATCCGCGGCGGGAGCCTCCTCCTACATGTCCAGCACACTTCTCTAAGTGTTATCGCATGCAACATGGACGGTCACACCCGGGAGTTAGGTTTTCCATCTAGGGGAAATCCACCACCCTTGTGCATGTATGATAGGGCCACACGCATGTTCCCGTGGCATCCCGGCACTCGGGCGGTCCTTTTCTGATAAAACCCTAATCCGAGGGCCCTGCGGGTCTATCCCCGTAGCATTCTCCGTACGAGGGTTGAAGAATGCACTCTCTTTGTGGTTTAGGTTTGTTTAGATCATATCTACATGGAAAACCAAGGATAGGCCCAAGGTTCCACCGGTTTACCCTCGTTTGATCCGTGGCGGGAGCCTCCTCCTACATGTCCAGCACACTTCTCTAAGTATTATCGCATGCAACATGGACGGTCACACCCGGGAGCTAGGTTTTCCATCTAGGGGCAATCCACCATCCTTGTGCATGTATGCTAGGGCCACATGCATGTTCCCGTGGCATCCCGGCACTCAGGCGGTCCTTTTCCGACGAAACCCTAATCCGAGGGCCCCGCAGGTCTACCCCCATAGCATTCTCCATACGAGGGTTGAACAATGCACTCTCTTGGTGGTTTAGGTTTATTTAGGTCATATATACATGGAAAACCAAGGATAGGCCCAAGGTTCCACCGGTTTACGCTCGTTTGATCCGCGGCGGGAGACTCCTCCTACATGTCCAGCACACTTCTCTAAGTGTTATCGCATGCAACGTGGACTGTCACACCCGGCAGCTAGGTTTTCTGTAACACCCTCAGAATTGGTCCTATGCAAGTTTCAGAGATCCCCACCAAACCCGCATAGAAACGATTCAAAGGTGCCCACCAGGCACTTTCGTGCGGGTGGAAAACAAAGTAATACCATTACACAATAGTCCATGATGGAACCCACAGAACAGATATATACAACAATGACCCAAAGAGTCAAGAATACAAATATACAATACAAAGATCGAAATCACCTTCAAAACGATACAGCGTTCGAGTACGGACAAGATGCAAATTGAGCTAAGAGCCCTGAAGAATAACTAATGGCGTCCATAACCCTGCCCAGGCCAAGCCGGAAGGGTAACCCTGCTAACGACGTCGATCTCAAAACCTGCTTAAACAAAAGGGGTGCCGACAAAGGGCAAAGGAAAAAGAGAGCGGTCAAGATCGAGGCCAAGATTTGGCGAGACTAGAATTCGGTCCTCGCCTACATAGGTATGGTGGATCAAGCGGCGCAACATGCACTAAACAACCTATAGAGACTCAATACAGCTGGCGGCTATCAGATAGGGATAATAAATACCTATTCGGATCCAACCTGAAACTATCACCAAGCATACCCATCCTGGTATTTCCCCCTCGAGACCAAACGAGGAAGTCAACCGAGGAACTCACACAGTTGGTAGTTTTATTCATTTCGTTATAGTTGCGGTAATTACTAGTCAGATATAGATAGCATGAGTCATCCTGATATAATAAGCAGTGGGCAGTTTTAGCTAACCATTCCATTGTAATTGTAGTACTTACTAGTCAGATACATATAGCATGAGGCATCCCAAAACCCAGCAGTTGTTGGTACTTTTATTTAGCCATTCCGTTGTAGTGGCAATACTTACTAGTCAGATACAATGGTAACAGGTGACAATCCAAACCAGCAGTTGTTGGCACTTTTATTTAGCCATTCCATTATAGTGAAGTTGATTACTAGTCATTATAAAGTCAAATTTATAACACTACTTTAGTTATAGTTGTCTATGATCGAGATACTATGCTCCAAGTTGTCCATAACTGCAGACACGGCTTTCAGAAAGTTTTACCCTGCAGGGGGGCACAAATAGCAACACACGCACGATCAACCTAGAGAAAAACCAAATGACAACCCAACGAGGCATCACGACAGAGCAATTGCAAGATTCATATAAATTTCAGGGGGCCACCCCTCCAAGCTACCTGCTACGAAGTTGGCCGGCTCCGAGACGGACTCAGAGGTTTGTGACGACAGCTGTACACGACTGGGAACCCGAAAGTGTGACTGGGCTTGTCGATACCGCAAAAACGTGGCACAGGGTTCCAAAACAGTACAGGCGCTCCACGCGCAATCATAAATAAAGTAGTAAAGCATGGCATAAGTACAGGATAGTAATAAATCCCCAAACTACTTGTGGCCCCAAGAAATAAGATATGACTCAAGCTCTGGCTAGGGGGATTCATGGTCCCACATGCGGATAGTGCGAATATTCAAAGAACAGGTATCAAGTACTCGGGGTCCTACGGGACACAAGTGGACGGTTAAAAACCAAATAACATCTATTGCCCACGTGTGCCTCTGCATTATTTACCTACTTCAATTTTAGTTATTAGACGGTAATTAAAGTTATAATCATGTCCAACATTAAACATGCGGCATTACTCCAACAACTGTGGAACATTGACGGCGCGACACATCACCTGCGCAAGAAACTACGACTCGCAAGTCAGACTATCTACCAAACAACAGATAATAGGATGTGTCCATGGAAATATAAGGGCTGCAGGGAAGTATAACGGGGTACGGATTCTATAGCATCTCAACACAGATAGCAATAGATCAACAGGAGGAAATAAAGACTATAAATGTAAAAATAGGTAGAAAGGGGGAGAATGCTCGCCTGAAAACATTGCCGAGGGTTTATCCAAAGATCGGGTCGACACTCGTATCAACTCATCGGCCTAATCTGTGAAGAAGCAAAGCACTAGAACAAACACCGGATGCACTATTTAATACTACGGCAAAAGGTCAAGCATGATGCATGTATGATATATGGCATGGCAAAGATGTGATGCAATTAGTCAATATTAAGCGGAACCGGGGTCCCGACGATTAAATAGAAGGTTCATGTTGTTTAGGTACCCCACAATTTAAATGTTGGCTTATCAAGGCAAAATATATATCATCGGTTCGCTACATAAATTTAAATGGAGCCAATATTAAACTAGATTCGCCCGCATACGGTTTCCATATTTAATTTAGGTGAGTTAGCATAATGCCCCAAAACAACCACAATATGTATGCGAGTATGAATGCTTCATATGCAACAAGTAGATATAGCATTTATAAAATAAGGGATCAAAAGGGGTCACACATCGAGGGGTCTCGGCGATCTTGGGGTTCTGAGGGTTCGACAAGGTTCGGTCTTCGGTTCCAAGAAGTAGGTCAGGGCGTTCCAAGATGGCGTTGTTCGATCATCGTTTCTGTGTCGGTGACAATACCTGGGGTTCGATGTCGGTCTTGGCAGCACCCAAACGCATCAAGGTTGGTGAAATTGGAACCAAAACAGTTGACACATCACACCTTCCTGATTCGGTATAGGAATTCATAGCCAAACCGAACCAAAAGAGGATGCTCGCGAGGACGTGCAGGTGATTGGCGTCGCATGACCTGCAGGACAAGGAGACACTGGGACATCGGGCAGTGCCGGCAACAGATCGACATGGAGGCCCGGTCAAGGAGGTACTGGTGACGGGCAAGTCGACTGGCAGTACCTTGAGGCCGCGCGGATGCTGATGCTCAGTACATAGAGGGAGAAGCAGCCGGCGAAGGGGAGACGAACCATGGCAGCACGGACCTGGATGACGGCGAGCTTGCGCGGGTCGACAGCGAGGAGCCACGGAGGAGCAGGGGACGCGATAGGAAGAAGCATCGAGAGGGGGGTGAGGTGGAGCCGGCCGGGGATGGGACGCTAGCGCTCGGGACGGCCGGGCTCTGGCAGCAGGGAGGCGAGGTCGACCTAGGGGTGGGGAGGAGCATCGCTCCTGCCGACGGAGGATGCGGGCCGGACGGCGAGAGTCGCGGGGGAGGAGGCTGGAAGTTGGTAGCGCTCTCCATCGGGCCAGAGGAAGAGGGCGGCAGGGATGGATGCTGGCGGCAGCGGCAGCGAGGCCTCTGGCAGGTGTTGTCGGAGGGGCGCAGACAGCGAGCTTCATGGTGGCGGCTCTGCTCGAGGAAGGCCGCAGGAGGTGGGGTATGGGGCGGCGCTGAGCGGGGTCACGGAGAAGGGGCGCTGCAGGCGGTGCCGGGGAGCGATGGGAGCGGCGGCGGGATTTACATAGGAGGGAAGACGCGAGGGAGGAGAGAAGGGATCGCGGGCGCGATGGTTGGCGTGCAAGCGACGCGAGGTGGGGTCACGTGGGTGGGGCCGGGCGAGGGAGAGGGGGAGTGCGTTGGGTGCGGGAGAGAGGGAATCAGGGATGGGAGCGGGGTTCTGCGGGTCGGGGAGTGGGTGGGCTAGCACTTGTGGGTTGTGGGACAGGGTCGGGTGGCAACAGGGTGTGAGTTTGGTTGGTGTTGTGTGCATTGAAGTGTATGTGTGTTGGTGCAGCGAGTGGTGCATGTGTGGCGGCGGGGTGAGGGAGTGGGGAGGGTAAGGTCTAGGGTTTGGGGATACCCGGGTTTGGGGTAGATTGGAATTAGGGTTTAGTTTAGATGGGCAGGGTGGTAGATGGTCTGATCCGGTTGGACCTCTGGCCTAACCGACTGGACTGTCTACTCGGACAAAACATTTTTTGTTACTTAATATACTGTTTCATTTTTAAAGCCTGTTGTAAATGATTTTTAGACAAAACAAAATATTCGGACGGCCGGAAGTTTGATTTGAAATAAGACGGGGGTATTTGGGAAAACAAGATAGGCTTTTGTAAAATAGTTTTTAGGCAAATAGATGCATGCTGATGACATGATGGTGCACAGAGGTAAATGCAAACGATTTTCTAGTAGTGGTTTTACCCGGGGTGCTACAATTCGACACCACTAACAATGGATCTCGCCCTCGAGATCCGCCTCCTGGTATGGGGAAGAAGGCCAACGCTCTGAATCTTCTCGCTTAATGTAGATCTTCGCGACACCACTAACAAAGATTTTTTCTCCATCTTGAAATCGGCGACACCACCAACGAGCGGTCCTTGATCATGTGTGTCGAGGGAGTACTCCGGATAAACAAAAGACGAAAATAGAGGCATCAAAAGATAAGGCCACCTCTAACTTCGACAGAAGGAGAGAAAAGGTGCACTCTAATCCACTTCAATGTACAAGAGCAAATAGATTGAGTAGTCGGCATGGGGGCCAATCCATCACGCACCCAAACTATTACTTCGCACATGCCATAGAAAATCACGCAACCCATTCTCGGAATTAGACTGAAGATCTCGACAAGCGAGGTTCGGAATCAAAGGAGGGATGGAGATTCTCATCAGATCTGATGTAGATGACTTCGTCGTATCGGAAAACATCGGAGGATAGAAAGAAAAAATTTAGTGAATTTTCGGTCCACTGAAAGGTACAACAGATGAAACATTCATCAGATAGCGTGAAGGTCGGATGTCGAAGCACCGTTACAAGAGGAGGAAGTGAAGCCCTGAAGGTACGACGGAAACCCAACCACGAGAATTCCTAGACACGAAGAAAAGATAAGAGAGCAGATTCAAAACACGTCGAGGTAAGAGAAAAATAGCAAAGGGATAAGGAGTAAAACCAGACCTAATCAGATCTATCCAACCGATTTTTCCAAAATAGTTTTGACACTCTACAACGTCCGTTAGCTAGGTTATCCTATAGGCTGGACCAGTAGGGTATCGTAACTGCTGAGCTCTGATACCACTCTATAACACCCTCAGAATCGGTCCTATGCAAGTTTCAGCGATCACCGCCAAACCCGCATAGAAACGATTCAAAGGTGCCCACCAGGCACTTTCATGCGGGTGGAAAACAATGTAATACCATTACACAATAGTCCACGATGGAACCCACAGAACAGATATATACAACAATGACTCAAAGAGTCAAGAATACAAATATACAATACAAAGATCCAAATCACCTTCAAAATGATACAGCGTCCGAGTACGGACAAGATGCAAATTGAGCTAAGAGCCTTGAAGAATAACCAATGGCGTCCATAACCCTGCCCAGGCCAAGCCGGAAGGGTAACCCTGCTAACGACATCGATCTCAAAACCTGCTTAAACAAAAGGGGTGCCGACAAAGGGCAAAGGAAAAAGAGAGCGGTCAGTACTAAGGCCAGTACACGGCGAGACTAGAATTCGGCGGTCCTCGCCTACATAGGTATGGTGGACTGAAGCGGCAGCGCAACATGCACTAAACAACCTATAGAGACTCAATACAGCTGGCGGCTATCAGATAGGGATAAGAAATACCTATTCGGATCCAACCTGAAACTATCACCAAGCATACCCATCCTGGTATGTCCCCCTCGAGACCAAACGAGGAAGTCAACCGAGGAACTCACACAGTTGGCAGTTTTATTCATTTTGTTATAGTTGCGGCAATTACTAGTCAGATATAGATAGCATGAGTCATCCTGATATAATAAGCAGTGGGCAGTTTTAGCTAACCATTCTGTTGTAATTGTAGTACTTACTAGTCAGATACATATACCATGAGGCATCCCGAAACCCAGCAGTTGTTGGTACTTTTATTTAGCCATTCCGTTGTGTTTGCAATACTTACTAGTCAGATACAATGGTAACAGGTGACAATCCAAACCAGCAGTTGTTGGCACTTTTGTTTAGCCATTCCATTATAGTGAAGCTGATTACTAGTCATTATAAAGTCAAATTTATAGCACTACTTTAGTTATAGTTGTCTATGATCGAGATACTGTGCTCCAAGTCGTCCATAACTGCGGACACGGCTTTCAGAAAGTTTTACCCTGCAGGGGGGCACAAATAGCAACACACGCACGATCAACCTCGAGAAAAACCAAATGAAAACCCAATGAGGCATCACGACAGAGCAATTGCAAGATTCATATAAATTTCAGGGCGCCACCCCACCAAGCTACCCGCTACGAAGTTGGCCGGCTCCGAGATGGACCCAGAGGTATGTGACGACGGCTGTAAACGACTGGGAACCCGAAAGTGTGACTGGGCTTGTCGATACCGCAAAAACGTGGCACGGGGTTCCAAAACAGAACATACGCTCCACGCATAATCATAAATAAAGCAGTAAATCATGGCATAAGTATAGGATAGTAATAAAGCCTCAAACTACTTGTGGCCCCAAGAAATAATATATGACTCAAGCTCTGGCTAGGGGGATTCATGGTCCCACATGCGGATAGTGCGAATATTCAAAGAACAGGTATCAAGTACTCGGGGTCCTACGGGACACAAGTGGACGGTTAAAAACCAAATAACATCTATTGCCCACCTGTGCCTCTGCATTATTTACCTACTTCAATTTTAGTTATTAAACAGTAATTAAAGTTATAATCATCTCCAACATTAAACATGCGGCATTACTCCAACAACTGTGGAACATTGTCGGCGCGACACATCACCTGCGCAAGCAACTACGACTCGCAAGGCCGACTATCTACGAAACAACAGATAATAGGATGTGTCCATGGAAATATAAGGGCTGCAGGGAAGTATAACGGGGTACGGATTCTATAGCATCGCAACACAGATAGCAATAGATCAACAGGAGGAAATAAAGACTATAAATGTAAAAATAGGTAGAAAGGGGGAGAATGCTCGCCTGAAAACATTGCCGAGGGTTTATCCAAAGATCAGGTCGACACTCGTATCAACTCATCGGCCTAATCCGTGAAGAAGCAAAGCACTAGAACAAACACCGGATGCACTATTTAATACTACGGCAAAAGGTCAAGCATGATGCATGTATGATATATGGCATGGCAAAGATGTGATGCAATTAGTCAATATTAAGCGGAACCGGGGTCCCGACGATTAAATAGAAGGTTCATGTTGTTTAGGTACCCCACAATTTAAATGTTGGCTTATCAAGGCAAAATAAATATCATCGGTTCGCTACACAAATTTAAATGGAGCCAATATTAAACTAGATTCGCCCGCATACGGTCTCCATATTTAATTTAGGTGAGTTAGCATAATGCCCCAAAACAACCACAATATGTATGCGAGTATGAATGCTTCATATGCAACAAGTAGATATAGCATTTATAAAATAAGGGCTCGAAAAGGGGTCACACATCGAGGGGTCTCGGCGATCTTGGGGTTCCGAGGGTTCGACGAGATTCGGTCTTCGGTTCCAAGAAGTATGTCAGGGCGTTCCAAGATGGCGTTGTTCGATCATCGTTTCTGTGTTGGTGACAATACCTGGGGTTCGATGTCGGTCTCGGCAGCACCCAAACGCATCAAGGTTGGTGAAATTGGAACCAAAACAGTTGACACATCACACCTTCCTGATTCGGTACGGGAATTCATAGCCAAACCGAACCAAAAGAGGATGCTCGCGAGGACGTGCAGGTGATTGGCGTCGCATGACCTGCAGGACAAGGAGACACTGGGACATCGGGCAGTGCCGACAACAGATCGACATGGAGGCCCGGTCAAGGAGGTACTGGCGACGGGCAAGTCGACTAGCAGTACCTTGAGGCGGCGCGGATGCTGATGCTCAGCACATACAGGGAGAAGCAGCCGACGAAGGGGAGACGAACCATGGCAGCACGAACCTGGCTGACGGCGAGCTTGCGCGGGTCGACAGCGAGGAGCCACGGCGGAGCAGGGGACGCGATAGGGAGAAGCATCAAGAGGGGGGGTGAGGCGGAGCCGGCCGCGGACGGGACGGCAGCGCTCGGGATGGCCGGGCTCTGGCAGCAGGGAGGCGAGGTCGACCTAGGGGTGGGGAGGAGCATCGCTCCTGCCAACGGAGGACCCGGGTCGGACAACGAGAGTCGCGTGGGAGGAGGCTGGAGGCTGGTAGCGCTCTCCATCGGGCCAGAGGAAGAGGGCTACCGGGATGGATGCTGGCGGCAGCGATGCACGCGAGGGCCTACGGAAGGTGTTGTCGAAGGACAGGGCGCAGACCGGCGAGCTTCCGCGGGTGGCGGCTCTGCTCGAGGAAGGCCGCAGGAGGTGGGGTACGGGGCGGCGCCGAGCGGGGTCACGGAGAAGGGGCGCTGCAGGCGGCGCCGGGGAGCGATAGAATGGGGAGAGGAAGACGCGAGGGAGGAGAGAAGGGATCGCGGGCGTGATGGTTGGCGTGCAAGCGACGCGAGGTGGGGTCACGTGGGTGGGGCCGGGAGAGGGATAGGGAGAGTGCGTCGGGTGCGGGAGAGAGGGAATCGGGATGGGAGCGGGGTTCTGCGGGTCGGGGAGTGGGTGGGCCAGCACTGGTGGGTTGTGAGACAGGGTCGGGTGGCAACAGGGTGTGAGTTTGGTTGGTGTTGTGTGCGTTGAAGTGTATGTGTGTTGGTGCAGCGAGTGGTGCGTGTGTGGCGGCGGGGTGAGGGAGTGGGGAGGGTAAGGTCTAGGGTTTGGGGATACCCGGGTTTGGGGTAGATTGGAATTAGGGTTTAGTTTAGATGGGCCGGGTGGTAGATGGTCTGATCCGGTTGGACCTCTGGCCTAACCGACTGGACTGTCTACTCGGACAAAACATTTTTGTTACTTAATATACTGTTCATTTTTAAATCCTGTTGTAAATGATTTTTAGACAAAACAAAATATTCGGACGGCCGGAAGTTTGATTTGAAATAAGACAGGGGTATTTGGGAAAACAAGATAGGCTTTTGTAAAATAGTTTTTAGGCAAATAGATGCATGCTGATGACATGATGGTGCACAGAGGTAAATGCGCATTTATTTTTAGTAGTGGTTTTACCCGGGGTGCTACAATTCGACACCACTAACAATGGATCTCGCCCTCGAGATCCGCCTCCTGGTATGGGGAAGAAGGTCGACGCTTTAAATCTTCTCGCTTAATGTAGATATTCGCGACACCATTAACAAAGATTATTTCTCCATCTTGAAATCGGGACACCACCAACGAGCGGTCCTTGATCATGTGCGTCGAGGGAGTACTCCGGATAAACAAAGGACGAAAATAGAGGCATCAAAAGATAAGGCCACCTCTAACTTCGAAAGAAGGAGAGAAAAGGTGCACTCTAATCCACTTCAATGTACAAGAGCGAATAGATTGAGTAGTCGGCATGGGGGCCAATCCATCACGCACCCAAACTATTACTTCGCACATGCCGTAGAAAATCACGCAACCCATTCTCGGAATTAGACTGAAGATCTAGACAAGCGAGGTTCGGAATCAAAGGAGGGATGGAGATTCTCATCAGATCTGATGTAGATGACTTCGTCGTATCGGAAAACATCGAAGGATAGAAAGAAAATTTTTAGTGAATTTTCGGTCCATTGAAAGGTACAACAGATGAAACATTCATCAGATAGCGTGAAGGTCGGATGTCGAAGCACCGTTACAAGAGGAGGAAGTGAAGCCCTGAAGGTACGACGGAAACCCAACCACGAGAATTCCTAGACACGAAGAAAATATAAGAGAGTAGATTCATAACACGTCGAGGTAAGAGAAAAATAGCAAAGGGATAAGGAGTAAAACCAGACCTAATCAGATCTATCCAACCGATTTTTCCAAAATAGTTTTGACACTCTACAACGTCCGTTAGCTAGGTTATCCTACAGGATGGACCAGTAGGGTATCGTAACTGCTGAGCTCTGATACCACTCTGTAACACCCTCAGAATCGGTCCTATGCAAGTTTCAGCGATCCCCGCCAAACCCGCATAGAAACGATTCAAAGGTGCCCACCAGGCACTTTCGTGCGGGTGGAAAACAAAGTAATACCATTACACAATAGTCCACGATGGAACCCACAGAACAGATATATACAACAATGACTCAAAGAGTCAAGAATACAAATATACAATACAAAGATCCAAATCACCTTCAAAACGATACAGCGTCCGAGTACGGACAAGATGCAAATTGAGCTAAGAGCCCTCACTACTAGGAAAATGGCTATAGGTAATCAGCACATCCGTGGCTCACATGGTTGAAGTGCCCCACGACTAAAACAGGCATGGCTCGCCTATGGGCAGTGCCCTACTAGTAACTAGAACAACCGTGGCGCACATAACCATAGTGCGCCACAGATATGTGTGGGCCAGGGCCCTGTTGGCCGCATGCCAAACATCTGTAGCGCATATAGGGCAGGTGCACTACGGTTGTTAGTGCCAACCGTGGTGCACATGGAGGGGGTGCGCTACGCCCCCCCCCCCCTCTGCTGTGAAACGGCCAGACACATCCGTGGTGCACTATGGCATGTGCGCCACGGATGTTACTCCTCCCTGTGGCGCACTAGGGCAGAGTGCGCCACGGATGTGTCAATTTTTTTACAGCACTTTATGTGCACATGTGTGACCACATCCACCACCCCACACTTCACTTTCCCCTTCTTCTTCCTCCTCCTTAGATCTAGTCGGGATCTTCTCCTTCCCACCTCAATTTCTCCACCCATTCACCACTTTTAGCATGTAGAACTTGCCTTGGATGTTACATAAGTAATAGAGGAAAGTCTCCGGTCTCTCATCTCCTTCTCCGGTCTCGCGCGCACCTCTTCTTTACATCTTTCTCGCGATCGGTCTCTCATCTCGGTAAGTTGTCCATGTAAGGATGTGTTCATGTGTATATGGTATGCTCATATGTATGTAGATGATCGATGCTCATGATGTGTGTATGGAGAGGATCGATGGTCATATGTGTGTGTATATGGAGAGTATCGATGATGCTCATGCATGTGTGTATGGAGAGGATAATGATATGTTCATGTGTGTATGGATCGGTCTCTCTCTCTCTCGTGTTTGTATGTGAACAAGTTGCCATTTGTTTTGCCAAAATGTTGATTCATTTCCATTTTGGCAAGACTTTGGCATTTCGCAAAGGTCCTAATTTTAGGATAGGTCATGCCGAAATTTTCTATCGACCATTGCATGCATGCATTCATTATGTGGTTCTAATAGACTTCTAATTGTACCGTGTACACCGTGCAGGAAAAAATGGTCCGCATAATGAGCGAAGGCATTGTGGCTAGATTTTTGAAATGTGCGACGGCCGAAATGATATGAAATAACAAGACGGATATAAGATGTCCATGCGAAGATGCAAACTCAATGGGTGATCGACCTAGATTCCGGGAATCTGCGCACCTGCTCGCCATGGTTTCATGGATGGATACACTCGTTGGATAAGCGATGGCGAAGGCGATGGAGACGGTGAAGGTGGCCAACATGGCGATGATCATCATCATGGCGAGCAGGCGAGATGATGAAGAGTCTCCGGAGATGGTGAAGGTGCGAAGCGCATCGGGATGATGATGATCTAGATGCGAAGGAGGAGACGACGATGGAACAACGCCAGTGGGTGCGGGACCCTTATGTGCAAGAGCTGCTTCTCAAGTAACGCCAGTACTGCCGCTAGAGAGAAAGCCAAGCTTGCGCAACTTGAGAAAGACGTGGTTACTCCATTGTATGAAGGATGCAGGCCCGATGATACCGGTTGAATGTAACGCCAAGGCTATGGAGATGAAGGCAAAACACAAATTGAGCTACAAGCTTGATGATATGATGGCATTACAGCACGATCATCTCCGGAGAACACATGTCCAACTAGTATCGAGGCGCCAGAAAATCGTTTGTCCTCTCGATCTACCGCACGTTAGATATCACGTATGCATCAACGATTGCATCATTTATCGGGCGAGGACACGAGAAAACCACATGTCCGGTGTCGGCGTGAGTCGATACAAGAAAGGGAAGAAAGCACCTCGAAAAGTGGTATGGTACTTTCCTATCACTCCTCGTTGCGGCGCTATTTCACGGACCCTAAGGCGAAGCTCATGCGATGGCATGTGGAAAGGAAGAAGCCGGAGATGATGATGATGACCCGAAAAGGATGAGCTCTGGCGCACCCTTCGAGATGCTAGCTGTGGAAAGCATTGGACCTCGAATTCCCGCATTCGGTGGAGATTCGAGGAACATCGGGCTTGGTGCGAGCCGATGGACTCAATCCGTTCGGTAGCGAGCAGCACGCACACTTGGCCCGTGTTTGTATGGATGTACAACCTCCCTCCATGGTTGTGCATGAAGAAGAAGTACATACAAATGAGTATGCTAATTCAAGGGCGAAACAACCTGACCGACATCAATCTATATCTCGGGCTGTTGAAAGAGGAGCTAGCCACGTTATGGGAATCGAGCCAATACTTACGACGCCGCACAAGATTATTTCACTATGAGAGCCGCGTTGGTCACTACAGTGCAAGACTATCCAGGTTGCGGGTATATCTCGGAGCAGGTTATCCAAGGATTCTGCGCATGCTTTAGGTGCATGGATAACACAAGCTATCTCCAACTAGAGAAAGATCCAGGGTCATCGAAAACCGTGTTCATGGCGCACCGGAGGTGGCTCGGCAAGAATGATCCATGGAGAAAACGTGGAGACCTGTTCGATGGAAAATCGAGACCGAGGAATCCCGGGCGTAGGAGCAGCGAAGAAGTGGAAGAGTTGCTGAAAACTGGACAGAGTGTCCTAAGCCTGGAAAGAAGCGAAAGAGGCAACAACAAGACAAGCCGCTGATGAAGGTATGGAAAACAAGGTCTGTTTTCTGGGAGTTGCCATACTGGAAGTTCCTCCGCACGCCTCATAGCCTCGACAACATGCATATCACGAAAAACGTGTGCGAGAGTCTGGTCGCCACCATAATCAACATGCCAGATAGGACGAAAGATGGTCCGAAAGCAAGGCACGACCTGATATGCTTGGGTATCCGGAAGGAGCTTCACGGAGGGGCCTTTTCTCGATGATCGGAAGATGGCGATGATCATGAGTCGGAGGCGACACAAGGTCGTCGGAAGGGTAAAAAGTTCAAGAAGAACGAATACTGCCCTCCTTCTTGCTTCACTCTAAGCGAGATGAGATCAAACAGTTTTCAAGTGCCTTCTAGGAGTCAAATTTCCTTATGGCTCTGGCGGGCAAGATAAGCGAGATACCTAGGCAAGGCGAGAGGTTCGATGGCATGAAGTCTCACGGCAGGCCGTGCTAATGACGCAGTACTTCCGGTCGCACTAAGAGGGATAATGGACGAGCACGTCCGTGAAAGCGTTATTTGGCCTATGCAAGTTTTTCGACGTCATCTCTAGGAAGTCGATTGGCATGAATCAGCTCGGGAGGCTACAGGAGGAGATCGTGGTGATACTATGTGAGCTTGAGGTCTACTTCCCACCCGCATTCTTCGATATTATGGTGCATCTGCTGGTCCATGTCGTGGAGGACATCGTACAACTCGGGCCGATGTTCCTCCGCAGCATGATGGCGTTCGAAAGGATGAACGGACACATCAAAGGATACGTTCGCAACAGGTCCCGTCCAGATGGAAGCATAGCCAAGGGCTTTCTGGCCGAAGAGTGCATATTTTTCTGCACGAATTATCTAGACATCGAGAACCCTGTCGGTCTTCCCGTCAACAGGCACCTTGGCAAGCTTGACGGATCTGGTCACCGAGAGGGTCGTCGCATACCGCATGCAGACTTCGATTTTCGACGCGCAGACTTTGATCGAGCAAACCTCGTCGCGCTACAGCATTTAGAATTGGTCGATCCTTGGGTATAGAAGCACAAAAGGTTAATCGAGAAGAAGTACAGTGACCGGGGCATACAGAGGACGCAGGGAGAAATAATCAAAGAGCACAACTCAGATTTCATGCGTTGGTTTAGCGGGCGACGCCTTGATAATCCCCCGCGATCGCATTCTTCTGACACGGAAAAGATCATATTCACCTTGTCGCAGGGACCGATGCAAAACCTGGTGACCTATCAGGCGTATGATATCAACGGCTACACATTCTATACGGAGAAAAAGGACAACAAGTGTGATTATCAGAACTCAGGCGTAACGTCGGAATTCTACACCGATGACAACGTGAAGGAAAGATTCTACGGAAGAATCGAGGAGATCTGGGAGCTCGACTACTGTGGAGAAAAGGTGCCGATGTTCCGTGTCAGATGGGCAAAGCGTCGAAGAGAAGACCGGTATTTCACAACCATGGTTATACCCGAAGCAGCCAAATCCAAGGCCACCGGTGCAAACGTGGCCGCGAAAAATGAACCGTGGGTACTGGCTACCAAAGTGGACCAATGTTTTTTCATTACCGACCCGACAAAGCCTAGCTGTGTTGTCGTGAGGAGAGGCAAAAGAAACATCATCGGAATGGATGGAGTCGCCAACGAGCAAGACTTCGACTAGTACGGCGATCCAAAGATTGAGGATGACGACGACTACGATGCAGCAACATACATCACAAGAAGAAAAAGGACAACCCTATCCAAAAAAGGTAGCCCGTTCGAAAGAAGAAACATTAAAGTGCCGGGACTAAATTATTCAACCGTGACAAAGAAGGAAAAATAGATTGTTAAACGCTAGCTCAAAAAATATTGTAAAACGCGTGGTCGAAAGAGATTGTAATATTCATGGACAAATTATTATGACATATTTGAATCATATTTAATTTGTACCACTTTTATGACATATATTATCACTTTCGGGCATTTTTGGAATATTTAAAAGTATTTTAAAAACAAAACAAAACTTTTATAGAATATACCACCACTTTTGGGCATTTTTGGAACATTTAAAAATATTTTTAAAATAAAAATAAAAAAGGTGGACACCAGGATTCGAACCTGGGTGCTCACAGGTTTAAATTAGAGCAGTGGGTGGAACCAATGGGATAGGGCAGTGTTAGTTGTCTATAGGGGTGGCCGCGCCTTCTTATGTGACTACTAGCACCGAGTTAGGCGTAGCGCACTCTGGCCAAGTGCGCTACGGCGCCTAACTCGGTGCTAGTAGTCAACCCCACGCCCCGCGCGCCTCTTCTCCCCATCTCACATCAGACACCGCCGCCGATCTCAACCGTGCCCCGTCGCCGCACTCTCGATCCGCCACTGCCCTGCCAGCTGCGCGTGGAGGAGGAGGAGGAGGAGCCCTGCCAGCTGCGCGTGGAGGAGGAGGAGGAGGAGCCCGAGACGTGCGCGTCCAAGGAGGAGGAGGAGCTGCACTTGGTTCTCAACCGTGCCCCGCCGCCGCGCTCTCGATCCGCCACTGCCCTGCCAGCTGCGCGTGGAGGAGGAGGAGGAGGAGCCCGAGCCGTGCGCGTCCGAGGAGGAGGAGGAGCCGCCGTCGTCCGCCCGCCCGCCTGCCGTCGTCCGCCCGCCCGCCGTTGTCCGCCCGCCGTCGTCCACCGCCGCTCCCTCCTGGTGAGTCCCCTACCCACCTCCCCTCTCTCCCTCTCTTCCTCTCTCCCTCGGTTGATCTGAAATGAATGAATGAATGCAAGCTATCAAAAACAAGAAAGTAGTTTGATTTAGGTTGATTTAGCAGATTAGATTAATCTGAAATGAATGAATGAATGCAAGCTATTAGAACAAAGATATGCAGATTAGATTTAGGTTTAGGTTGACAGTGAGGTTTAGGTTGATTTAGGATTAGATTTAGGTTTAGGTTTAGGTAGTAGCAGTAGCTTGATTTAGGTTGATTTAGCAGTAGATTTAGTGCTGAAATGATGCAAGCTATTAATCTGAAATGATTTAGCTGTTAATCTGAAAGGGTTTACCATTTCGATCTAAATTCGATATTTTTTCTCATAGTGATCTAAATTCGACTTTAATGTCTGTAGTATAAACAGTTTTGGCTTGAAATGGGCTAGTTAAACCAGTGCAGTAGTTTTTGTAAATGGGCTAGTATAAACAGTTTCTTACAACATTAAACTGAAGTTAAAACATGCTATAAACATTTTATACTACAGTTTCTGTAAATGGGCTAGTATAAACAGTTTCTGTAAATTGAACTGTTATGTTTTGCTTCCAATGAGGCTGGTGCATTAAGGAATTCTGTATAGTCGCTATGAATAGAAAACCAAAAAAGCTACTTTAGCTGTTACAAAATTTATGGTAAGACAGTTCTAGAACTTTTTGAGATTTCTGTTTGGCAGCTACCTTAATTCCTTTTGTTGTTGTGGTTGTATTCTGTTTTGTCCCAATATAAATGTTCATCGGTTATTCTTGAAATTATGTATGTGTTTTTATTTCATATCCCAATCTGAAATGGATCAGTGGATGGATGTCACATTTCTGTGCCTCTTCTTGCTATTTTCTGGTGTCACTTGTTCATTTGAGTTGATGATGATCATCCCACCAATATATAGATGCTAGTTAGTAGAAGTTGCTGCTTCCTGATGGAAACATCGCTTCTGTTTGGAATAGATAGTTCCAGATTTTTATGTGCCTCTGATTACTATTTGCTGGTGCCACTTTGTTTGTTTCACTTGATGATCATCATCCCAGCAATAAAGTTCAGAGTGTGGCATGTGTGTTTGTGCACGTTACAGCTGACAGTAGCTAGGTTTGTTTCAGGTTTAGACTTAGTTACTGCATAGGATGCCTGTGGGATGGCACAGCCCAGATCATGCAGCGAGTTAGTAGGGGAGTTGGGCCCAGATCATGCTGTAACACTTTCAGCATCATTGCATCAATATGAATGTCAAGGTACTGTTTGTGATGCTAGGCATAACCTGGTGCTAGAATTGATGGAAAACTATATGTGCTAATGTTTTTGATCATCTAAGCATTGTTGTTCATCTAGTTGCTACTACTATATGTGCTGCTGGCTGCAAAAAAACTACTGTGCTACTACTACTATATGTGTTGCTGGATCTGGCCATTTATTTTTGTATACCTAGTAATGATCTTGATGTGCTTGTTGTGCTGGTAATGTGCTGGTAATGTACTGGCTGTGCTGGCTGTGCTTGTGCTTGTATGAAGCACTTTATTATGTCGTGTATGCAGGTTCTTGTATAAAATGAGTCCTGATTTTTGCCGGAATGTTGATTAACTTCTGTTTCGGCAGAAATTGGGCACTCCTAGTTTAAGAAAATTAGCAAAGGTCATGCCGGATTTTTCCGTGCATTTAACCAATTATTTGTTTTTTATTAGTGCAGAGATGTGTGACAACGACGAGGCTGGATGTTCTAAGCGCATCAGCGCTGAAGGAGAACTCAGACCTCCGAATAAACAATTGACATTCTGGGAGGCGGCCCAGCGGCTAGAAGACGACGAAGAATACCATCCTTCGGAGAGCGAGGATGATGAGATGGAAGATGCGGAGGAAGAAGCCGAAGGAATGGCGGACGATGAAACCACTGATGGCGGCGAGGGCACAGGGAGTGGTAGCAATCCTCCTAAGAGGAAGAAGAAGAAGCCGAAGGACCGGTGCCCGAACACGGTCGGCACGGTCAGGGAGGAAATTACCAAAGTGAGCCCATCAGGGGTTCCTTTGGAGCCCGCCCTTGTCGTCAAAGGGTACGGTGGGAAAGTGGCGGCGATCACCCGGACAACCATCTCGATCAACACCGAGAATCTCCGGCATAAAGATAATGGCCACTTGCGCACACTCCTCTTCGAGAAGCTGCACGCAAGATACAAGTTCTCATGATATCGAACACAAATTATCATGGGAACGGTAAACAAATCCCTCACAAAGATGAGCACCGCCCTGGCCAGCTGGAGAACCCGGATAAAGAAGAAGATCTATAAAGAAGGCAAAAGTCTCGAGGAGATCCAGAAGATTGACCCGCAGATCACCGAAGATCAGTTCCAGGAGTTCAAGGAGAGGTGTGAATCCGAAAGAGCCCTGGCCAATAGTAATCGGGGAAAGGTGCTGTAGGCGATGAATATAGGTCATCACCATCTCGGATCTGGTGGATACAGAACCGCGGAGGCAAAATGGAATAAGGAGGACAAAGAGTATAGATCCAAGGGGATAGAAAACCCCTTTGCTAAATTCGAACCCGGGCAGGTTCGAAACTTCATTAGGGCCCATTACCATGTGGACCCAAAAACCAAACAACTCACCGCGGATCCTGCGGTGAAGGAATTCGAGGAAATTGTGGTAAGTATAATCTAATTACCGCGGATTAACTCGATTGCAATCTAATCGATGATCTAAATGATTCACTGTTACTTCTTCTGCAGGAGGAGGAAATTGTTGCTAGTCATGGATCCCAGGGTTCCTCATCCTAGGGGTCGACGGCGGCCACCCGGTGGGATAACCCTTTTAACAGGGTGATGAATCGGGCCAAGAAAATAGAGCCGGTTACGAAGAAGCCATCGTCGGCTGGCCGTCTGGCCAGCCTCGGGGGTAAGAATTGGGTGGATCATTTTGGTCCACCGCCGAGGACGCATGTGGCGCCGTCGGGAAGGAGCGAGGAGGAAAACCGCGAGGTTCAAGAATTTAAGGCACAAGTGGCACGGACACCGCAAATCTTCCAAGACAACCTGGCAATCACCCTCACGTCCTTCCTGCCTACCTTGGTGAAGTCAATAGAGAACTGGAGTGCGGGTGGTCGAGTAGGGCCGTGCCCGATTCCAAGCATGGTCAGCAGCCACTCGAACAACGCGGCGCCGACGAATCAGGCGAACTACGTGTTCGTGACTCCGCCCGCTAGTACCACAGCGCCGCAAGTGTTGGTGACTCCCCCTGCCATCACCGCGGCGCCGGAGTACATCTTGGTGCCCCCCTGCTATCGTCGCGGCGACACCGGAGCTCCAAGCACCCGTCGGTAGGGAGAATACACCGGCGGCCAGCACCGCGCCATCAAGCAGCCCTTCCGTATCTTGCACGCCCGTCGCTGTATGCGGTGCGTCGACATTAGCCGATCTCGACGCCATCACGGTAAATAAATTGCTTTAATTACCGCCTTTCATGCCATCTATTACTCTTATGGCATCTCTGACGACGCCGTACATGTTTTCCGCATACGGATGTTCCGTGCACTCTCTTATGCTACGTGAACAACGAGCTGAGGGATGTTGCCAAGGGTACCATCGTTCAACCCTTGCAGCGCACGTTCCACTCAAGGCCGATGTCAGATAGCGTGCACAGGGTTAAAATTAGTCGGGTGCTAAGGGGCTGCGACGACCTGGAACCTCCCATTCAACCCCCAGGAGCGGATGAAGAAGAGTCGTCTGTCCTCAGAACTTGCTTCGACTTATTCTTGCTATGGCCAAAGAGCATGATCCGTTTGGGGACGACGGGGGCCATCACGCCACAGACAACAGCACCGCCTGTCGTGCCAGCGACAAGCGGTGGCAAGGCCCCCTTACCGCCCTCGCCGTCACCTCCACGCGGTGGGTCGGATGATCATGTTGATGATATGCACATGGCGCAGGATCCGGCCAAGGATGACGAAGACTGGAATGATCACTTCTTCAGCACTCAGTTTAGCAACGAAGACCTAGCTGGTGGCCCCACAGAGAAAGCCACTATCACCAAGCGTCTGTTTGGTTCTCAGGAGACGCCTCCAACTTGCGCCTTTACAGAGCCAGCTGATACAACCAACCGGCCCGTTATTCTAAGCCCTGACACACTACATAGGGCGGCCAGTGCTCAGATTGCGGTGCCTGCCCGCTCTCCAAAAGGAAAAAAGGGCAGGAAAAGAAAATCTAGCAGCTCGAGCCAGCCGGTGGCGTCAACAACTGCGAATCCGATCAGTTTCGGGACGGGCCACCAAGACCCGAGGGTATTATGTGGAGGATTCATGTGGCGGGTGAGCCCATGCTACCTAAGAACTTGCGGAAGCTCGCCAGTTCGGAACTGCAGAGTGTGCATGACGGTGTGCTGACGATAGAGAGATGCCTTCTATCGAAGAAAGATCCCTCGCACCCGGTATTCGTGGTTAAGGTGCCACCAGGCTTGGGCTTCGTCGACAATGCCCCTGCGGATCTGTTCTTCCTGCGGTTCGACGACATCTTCAATATGTTCCACCTATACCCGCTACACTATACCATGGTCCGTCTGTTTTCTCTTAGCCTGGCCATGCAGATCATTAGAGAGAACACACCGGGCATCGCTATAGTGGACCCCTACTACATGCGTGACGGCTGCTTGGGTTCCCCCGCCGAACGACGTATCGTGTCCTCGTACCTAAAAAGAATCCTCGTGGCGAACAAGACAAAGGAATACATTCTCGTGCCTTACTTTCCCGAGTAAGTCGTTATTCACTCGCCACCGTCGATTGGCTTTATTAGATCATCATCATTCTTTTTCCAACACATTCCATTTGAATTTTTTACGCAGAGATGAACACTGCAAGCTCATCTCCTTATCGCCGAAGCATTCCCACGCCACGTATTTCGACTCGGGGAGTCTAGAAAAGAAGAAAAACTACGACAAGATCAAGGAAGTTCTGGATGATGCTCTCACTGGCTTTGCCTCGACGGAAGGCACCACCTTCGTGCGGGAAGGTCAAGTTTGCGAGCACGTCTTCAACCACGTAACGGAGTTCCCCTGCGTGAAGCAGCCGGAAAATAGTAAGAAGGAAGCCTACTACGCACTCCATCACATGAGGGCGTTCCTACTTGACCAGCAGAATTCTACGTTGCCAGATCATCTCAAACAGTGGGCCGAAGCAAAGGCCAAGATCAATGATTCAGATATTAGACAAGTGATGTATCGCATCCAGCAGCAGTTTGGGGCAATCATCTTTCGTGATGTCATGACTTCGGGGGGGGTCTTCTACGGAGGAAATATCCCGAATAACCGTGACATAGAAGATCGCCTAGAGATGCAGGGTGACTATAGGAAGTTCATGACGAGACAAGGCATCCTCCCGTTCCCTAAGCCGAGCCAGAAGGCTTGATGTTGGCCTAGTTGTAGTTACAAACTATAGATTACCTTTGTGTGTGTGTGTGGATAAACTATGAATCATCGCTTACTTCTTTTGCTTATTAATATTATATATCAATCAATGCTTGGTTTTTTTGCTTACTCTTTGGTTGTTTGCTCACTTTGGTCCTTTTTTTCCTTACTATTTTTTCAAGAATAATGCCGATGATTGAAATGTCGTGGCACACTATATATATGAATGTGCTACGATGGGATTGTGAGCCTTGTGATATGCACAAGTCCAGGTCTTGTGCATCCTACTTGGCTCACCGTTCCATCATAGCATATTCCTGTGTCCAACGACCTATGTATATATATGAGGCATTCTTTTCGAATTATTTTTGTCTTTTTCGAGAATAATGCCGATGATTGAAATGTCGTGGCACAATATATATTCCGTCGTAGCATATTCCTGTGTCCAACGACCTAGCTAGTTATATATGAGGCATTCTTTTCGAGTTATTTTTGTCTTTTTCGAGAATATGCCGATGATTGAAATGTCGTGGAACAATATATATGTGAATGTGCTATGACGGGATAGTTAGCCTTGTGATATGCACAAGTCCAGGAATTGTGCATCCTACTTGGCTAACCGTTCCGTCATAGCATATTCCTATGTCCAACGACCTAGCTAGTTATATTGAGGCATTCTTTTCGAGCTACTTTGGTCTTTTTCGAGAATAATGCCGATGATTGAAATGTCTTGGCACAATATATATGTGAATGTGCTACGACGGGACTATAAGCCTTGTGTTATGCACAAGTCTAGATGTTGTGCATCCTACTTGGCTTACAGTTCCATCGTAGCATATTCCTGTGTCCAACGACCTATGTATATATATGAGGCAAGCTTTTCGAGTTACTTTGGTCTTTTTGGATTAGGAGTACTTTCTATAAGTGTATCGTCATATGCGACTTTAATTATATATGTTTTTTTCAATCATCACCAGTTAATTATTATTGTCAACTTATAGATGACGTGGTACGTCGTGTACAAGGGACGGGTTCCCGGAGTCTACGATGATTGGGAAGACTGCCGGAGACAGGTGCACCGTTTCAGCGGCAATAGCTTCAAAGGGTACAACACTATGACGGAGGCGGAAGCTAGATACACGCGCTATCTAGCGGGAGTTAGGACAAGGAACCGGATGAAGACCTACACCTTCATCGCGGCGGTGATCATGCTTATCTTCTTTGGTTGTTTATCCCGGGTTTGTGTCTAGCTAGTTCAGATGTCTAGGCGAGCTTCCGAGCTCTAACTTGTTCGATCGACACATGTATTCGCATGTCACCAAGTACTACTTTGGAACTTGATCGAAACAATGTAACTTATACTATATATTCATGTATGAGACTTATCTATATGTATTTGTTTCAATCTTGTTTTTCAAATTGTGTATTTATATATATAATTGTATATCTTGTATCTGTGTGTGTATATCGGCTGTAATATTGTATATAATCGGTATTGTATATAATCTGGCTCGGAAATTAAAAAAACAAAAATAGACATGTGGCGCACATGATCTACCTTCTGTGGTGCACTACACCTAAAGCGCACTATAGAAGTTTAGTGGCGCACTAGGAAGTGCGCTACGCCTATCTCGACACAACCGTGGCGCACTAGGCAGTGCGCCACGGCTGGGAGATAGTCGTGGCGCAAGGCACGTGGCGCACTGCTAGTGCGCCACAGATGATCTTTTCAGGTGCGCCACTAACTGCTGTTTTCCTACTAGTGCCTGAAGAATAACCAATGGCGTCCATAACCCTGCCCAGGCCAAGCCGGAAGGGTAACCTTGCTAATGATGTCGATCTCAAAACCTGCTTAAACAAAAGGGGTGTCGACAAAGGGCAAAGAAAAAACGAGAGCGGTCAGTACTGAGGCCAGTACACGGGGAGACTAGAATTCGGCGGTCCTCGCCTACATAGGTATGGTGGACTGAAGCGGCAGCGCAACATGCACTAAACAACCTATAGAGACTCAATACAGCTGGCGGCTATCATATAGGGATAAGAAATACCTATTCGGATCCAACCTGAAACTATCACCAAGCATACCCATCCTGGTATTTCCCTCTCGAGACCAAACGAGGAAGTCAACCGAGGAACTCACACAGTTGGCAGTTTTGTTCATTTCGTTATAGTTGCGGCAATTACTAGTCAGATATAGATAGCATGAGTCATGCTGATATAATAAGCAGTGGGCAGTTTTAGCTAACCATTCCGTTGTAATTGTAGTACTTACTAGTCAGATACATATAGCATGAGGCATCCCCAAACCCAGCAGTTGTTGGTACTTTTATTTAGCCATTCCGTTGTATTTGCAATACTTACTAGTCAGATACAATGGTAACAGGTGACAATCCAAACCAGCAGTTGTTGACACTTTTATTTAGCCATTCCATTATAGTGAAGCTGATTACTAGTCATTATAAAGTCAAATTTATAGCACTACTTTAATTATAGTTGTCTATGATCGAGATACTGTGCTCCAAGTCGTCCATAACTGCGGACACGGCTTTCAGAAAATTTTACCTTGCAGGGGGGCACAAATAGCAACACACGCACGATCAACCTCGAGAAAAACCAAATGAAAACCTAACGAGGCATCACGACAGAGCAATTGCAAGATTCATATAAATTTCAGGGGCCACCCCACCAAGCTACCTGCTATGAAGTTGGCCGGCTCCGAGACGGACCCAGAGGTTTGTGACGACGGCTGTAAACGACTGGGAACCCGAAAGTGTGACTGGGCTTGTCGATATCGCGAAAACATGGCACGGGGTTCCAAAACAGTACAGGCGCTCCACGCGCAATCATAAATAAAGCAGTAAAGCATGGCATAAGTAGAGGATAGTAATAAAGCCTCAAACTACTTGTGGCCCCAAGAAATAAGATATGGCTCAAGCTCTGGCTAGGGGGATTCATGGTCCCACATGCGGATAGTGCGAATATTCAAATAACAGGTATCAAGTACTCGGGGTCCTACGGGACACAAGTGGACGGTTAAAAACCAAATAACATCTATTGCCCACTTGTGCCTCTGCATTATTTATCTACTTCAATTTTAGTTATTAAACGGTAATTAAAGTTATAATCATCTCCAACATTAAACATGCGGCATTACTCCAAAAACTGTGGAACATTGACGGCGCGACACATCACCTGCGCAAGCAACTACGACTCGCAAGGCCGACTATCTACCAAACAACAGATAATAGGATGTGTCCATGGCAA
Organism: Avena insularis; assembly: GCA_023614405.1. NCBI lineage: Eukaryota > Viridiplantae > Streptophyta > Magnoliopsida > Poales > Poaceae > Avena > Avena insularis. Next base: position 87,691,339 of record CM042695.1, read on the forward strand.
TATAAGGGCTGCAGGGAAGTATAACGGGGTACGGATTCTATAGCATCGCAACACAGATAGCAATAGATCAACAGGAGGAAATAAAGACTATAAATGTAAAAATAGGTAGAAAGGGGGAGAATGCTCGCCTGAAAACATTGCCGACGGTTTATCCAAAGATCGGGTCAACACTCGTATCAACTCATCGGCCTAATCCGTGAAGAAGCAAAGCACTAGAAAAAACACCGGATGCACTAAAGGTCAAGCATGATGCATGTATGATATATGGCATGGCAAATATGTGATGCAATTAGTCAATATTAAGCGAAACCGGGGTCCCGACAATTAAATAGAAGGTTCATGTTGTTTAGGTACCCCACAATTTAAATGTTGGCTTATCAAGGCAAAATATATATCATCGGTTCGCTACACAAATTTAAATGGAGCCAATATTAAACTATATTCGCCCGCATACGGTCTCCATATTTAATTTAGGTGAGTTAGCATAATGCCCCAAAACAACCACAATATGTTTGCGAGTATGAATGCTTCATATGCAACAAGTAGATATAGCATTTATAAAATAAGGGCTCGAAAAGGGGTCACACATCGAGGGGTCTCGGCGATCTTGGGGTTCCGAGGGTTCGACAAGGTTCGGTCTTTGGTTCCAACAAGTAGGTCAGGGCGTTCCAAGATGGCGTTGTTCGATCATTGTTTCTGTGTCGGTGACAATACCTGGGGTTCGATGTCGGTCTTGGCAGCACCCAAACGCATCAAGGTTGGTGAAATTGGAACCAAAACAGTTGACACATCACACCTTCCTGATTCGGTACGGGAATTCATAGCCAAACCGAACCAAAAGAGGATGCTCGCGAGGACGTGCAGGTGATTGGCGTCGCATGACCTGCAGGACAAGGAGATCGACAAGGAGGCCCGGTCAAGGAGGTACTGGCAACGGGCAAGTCGACTGGCAGTACCTTGAGGCAGCGCGGATGCTGATGCTCAGCATATACAGGGAGAAGCAGCCGGCAAAGGGGAGACGGACCATGGCAGCACGGACCTGGCTGACGACGAGCTTGCGCGGGTCGACAGCGAGGAGCCACGGCGGAGCAGGGGACGCGAGAGGGAGAAGCATCGAGAGGGGGGTGAGGCGGAGCCGGCCGGCGACGAGACGACAGCGCTCGGGACGGCCGGGATCTAGCAGCAGGGAGGCGAGGTCGACCTAGGGGTGGGGAGGAGCATCGCTCCTGCCGACGGAGGACGCGGGCCGAACGGAGAGAGTCGCGGGAGAGGAGGCTGGAGGCTGGTAGCGCTCTCCATCGGGCCAGAGGAAGAGGGCGACGGGGATGGATGCTGGCGGCGGCGATGCAGGCGAGGGCATACGGCAGGTGTTGTAGGAGGATAGGGCACAGACCGGCGAGCTTTCGCGGGTGGCGGCTCTGCTCGAGGAAGGCCGCAGGAGGTGGGGTACGGGCGCGAAAGCGGGTCACGGAGAAGAGAAGGGCGCCGGGGAGCGATGGGATCGGCGGCGGCGGGATTTACAGAGGAGGGAAGACGCGAGGGAGGAGAGAAGGGATCGCAGGGGCGATGGTTGGCATGCAAGCGACGCGAGGTGGGGTCACATGGGTAGGGCCGGGCGAGGGAGAGGGGGAGTGCGTCAGGTGCGGTAGAGAGGGAATCGGGGATGGGAGCGGGGTTCCGCGGGTCGGGGAGTGGGTGGGCCAGCGCTGGTGGGTTGTGGGACAGGGTCGGGTGGCAACAGGGTGTGAGTTTGGTTGGTGTGTTGTGCGTTGAAGTGTATGTGTGTTGGTGCAGCGAGTGGTGCGTGTGTGGCGGCGGGGTGAGGGAGTGGGGAGGGTAAGGTCTAGGGTTTGGGGATACCCGGGTTTGGGGTAGATTGGAATTAGGGTTTAGTTTAGATGGGCCGGGTGGTAGATGGTCTGATCCGGTTGGACCTCTGGCCTAACCGACTGGACTGTCTACTCGGACAAAACATTTTTATTACTTAATATACTGTTTCATTTTTAAAGCCTGTTGTAAATGATTTTTAGACAAAACAAAATATTCGGATGGCCGGAAGTTTGATTTGAAATAAGACAGGGGTATTTGGGAAAACAAGATAGGCTTTTGTAAAATAGTTTTTAGACAAATAGATGCATGCTGATGACATGATGGTGCACAGAGGTAAATGCAGACGATTTTCTAGTAGTGGTTTTACCCGGGGTGCTACATTTTCCATCTAGGGGCAATCCACCACCCTTGTGCATGTATGATAGGGTCACACGCATGTTTCCATGGCATCCCGGCACTCGGGCGGTCCTTTTCCAACGAAACCCTAATCAGAGGGCCCCGCGGGTCTACCCCCGTAGCATTCTCCGTACGAGGGTTGAACAATGCACTCTCTTGGTGGTTTAGGTTTGTTTAGGTCATATCTACATGGAAAACCAAGGATAGGCCCAAGGTTCCACCAGTTTACCCTCGTTTGATCCGCGGCGGGAGCCTCCTCCTACATGTCCAGCACACTTCTCTAAGTGTTATCGCATGTAACGTGGACGGTCACACCCGGGAGCTAGGTTTTACATCTAGGGGCATTCCACCACCATTGTGCATGTATGATAGGACCACACGCATGTTCCCGTGGCATCTCGGCACTCGGGCGCTCCTTTTCCGATGAAACCCTAATCTAAGGGTTCCGCGGGTCTACCCCCGTAGCATTCTCCGTACGAGGGTTGAACAATGCACTCTCTTGGTGGTTTATGTTTGTTTAGGTCATATCTACATGGAAAACCAAGGATAGGCCCAAGGTTCCAACGGTTTACCCTCGTTTGATCCGCGGCGGGAGCCTCCTCCTATATGTCCAACACACTTCTCTAAGTGTTATCGCATGCAACGTGGGTTAACCAATATACTTTTTTGGTAGTTTAGGTTTGTTTAGGTTATTACAACGCATGTGTATTTTGTTGTTTTTTGTTTTACATTTATGTTTTAGCATCGCGTTTCGGAAGATTCGCGTTTTTATTTTATGTGTGTGGCGCGGGATATAGAAATGTGACGTGCAATCTCCAAGTTATCTATAAATTATATCCACATCAAAATTATTGTGGAAAATAAATAAATAAACTATATGAATTTGATACTTGGCACAAAAAAAAGGTAAAGAAAAAATACTTGGTAGCTAGGCCGGCGGCATTGCCTTCGGCGTAGAACCCATTCTACCACTACGCCGAGTCCTAACGCCATTTCGTATGCCGCTATCCCTGACCCACCTTGATGGTTACGCCAACGGGCTTTCTCACACCGACGAGCACCGTCGGACCGATTTAGTTCTATGCCGACGGTATTAGTTGGGCCGACGGCTGCCGTCGGCCCGTGGTGCTATACGCTGACGGAATAGCTGGGCCGACGGCCTCCTAGCCCGTCCATCTGCGCCGACGGGCCCGACAATTAGCCGTCGGCATAGCCGGAGGTCGGCGGCGTATGGACTTATTCCTGTAGTGCTGAGTTCGACCTATGGTTGGGCTTCTCGGCGCAGAGCCCTAACCACCTGTGCGCCGTGGACCTTTCTATGGTGGAGCAGGGCCAGCTGCAACAGCAACGACCCACTATGCGGTATAGTTTGCAAGACCTGAACCCGTCTGTCCAAGAGGACTGGGTTCCGATGTCGCTTGAGATGGTGAACCTTGGCGCCCGCAAGTTTTGCGTTGCCAAGTCCTTGGACGCCCGTGAAACAATTGGGCAGCAGTTTGCCGTGTGCTCGCCGGGACTGAGATTGTGCGCGGCGATGACCAGAGCCTCCACATGGTCAGGCACAAGCGCACGTGTTACACCTTCGGCAAGGACATAATCGAATGGGTGTTCTGAATTAGTTACAGTACTCTTTTCAGCCCATATTAATTAACTCAAATTTGTCTAGATTTGAATGAATTAGACACTATTTAGTATATAGGTTCATTTAAATTTTGACAAACCAAAGTCAATTAATATGGAGAGAGTAGTAATCTTTGTTTTGTATTGCATTCGTCTGTTCCCTAGCTTCCTACTACCTAGATTATACAGTCGTCATATGCGATGTAAGGTACTAGCTACTTGATGCGTTTGAAATAATTATGGTTGGAGGCCTTGCGCTCAACCAAACCAACCTAGCTCAACCAAACCCATGTCCAAACTCCCTCAACCAAACCGCTAGCTCGTCCAAACCCATGTCCAAACTCATATCCATAAACTGGTATGTCTTATGTCTATGTATAAACATATCATTCCCTTCGACTGTTGGAAATATGTACTAGAGGAAATCATGTAGTATGATATAATTATCAATGTATTTATAAAGTCATTAAATTGTTCTTGTATGAACATCTAATATGTATTATTGAATATTGATTCAGTCGTGAAACTATATATCCATGTTGTTCATACTAGATTATCCTTAGTCGTCAAGATTGTAGTGGACACACAACTTAAGACTAATGTGAAAGTCGGATGATGACTCGGTTCCACTTGTCATGGCCATGGTGATTCTATTCTGACTTACATAAATTCGACTAAAAAGTTTAGCGAGTTGGACTACATATTAAGATACAACTAGTAAATAGTCATTTATATGTCTCAATCAATGTAATCCTTAGACCTGAGGTTGTCACACAATCCGAGTTGTGGATCAACTGACTTAGGTTATTTCGAACGTTGTTTCGTCATAAGGAAGTTATAAAGGCAAAGTTTAGGTCGGCTAGGAATCAAGCTGCGTGATGTGCATAACTGAGATGGGTTTTGCCCCTCTGACTAGAGAGATATTCCCTAGGCCTTTTCGGGTGATATGATTCAGAAAACATGGACATGCATAACTCAGTTAAGTGTTAACCGAGGCGATCGATTAAGAGTTAATCAGATGAATCACATATCGCGCATCGAGAAGAGAGTTGAGCTGTTAAAGGGATGACAACAATTTGCCTATATATCAACAAGGTATATCGTGAGGCAAAAGAGACTTGTACATAAGTCACAAAGGTATGTCATCATGACTATATGGTACATGGGAGTACGCACATTCTGCTAGGAGCCGCTACCGATTGATCGATTGTAAGTTGGACCCCAATCATGTCCAAATCACCATAAGCCGGTGGGGTCTCACACTTAAGGGCGGGAGCTAGTCGAATGTGAATCTGATTGAAAAGTATGTCTCTCAGGTTGGACTTGAACCGGACATGGACCGAGTCAGTGAGTTTGAACTCGCATTGACCAGAATAGGGCTTTAGTGAAAGGACCACAAGTGTTGTGTAGCCCAATGTCAAATGTGTCGCATGATGCCCTAGGGACATGGTTAGACACTTCCATGCGTTAGAAAACCTAGCCTTGTTCATTCCAGCCGATGTACCAGACCTAGTAGTTCACCGGCGGTGCTCCTCCTCATACATGTTGATACCGGCAAAGGTGTTGTACGTTCAGCAGTTCGACATCGTGGGATCGGATCGGATCAGGGTACTGCACTACTTTGACGCACTTCATCGGTAATACACACCTACATGTCTAGTGGTAATCCTCGTGGCCTTTTACCTCGACTAGATCTTGGAAGTTTCACGTAGAAAAGTTCTTGTTTATATCTCTATGTTCCCCAACATCAATCTATGTCCCACATGTTGAGGATATGCTTAATAGGTATCATCATAGCATGTCTCTAATCCAGCTAACTCGGTGGCCTATAGTTGGTAGCAAGGCCTATGGCCTGTTGGGCGGTCCAGTTAGGTGGATCCAGAAGAAGGCCCATGCTGGAAGAAGAAATGCTACAGTACCTCCATGGATGAACCCGGAGCCTTGGAGTGCACGACACGAAGACTAGTTAGTATTAGTGTATGGATCTGTAACCTGTCTAGTATGGACTCTTCCCTGTAACCCGAGGTTCTGGCACCTTTATAAGTCGGACCTACGGGAGCCTTTAGGGCATAAGTTCATAGGATACCACAAACCTCGCACAGTGAACCGATCCCTATGACTCGGTGTATTGCCATTATAGTGATTTATAGCAGGAGTAGGATTCTGCCACCGTCATGGGATCTGAACCTGGGTAAGCTGTGTTACCTTGTACTCGTCAACTCTCCGCCTTCCCCCACCTCTCTAAACATGCTCTATGAGGACCCCTCCATGGCGTACTCGTCGGTAATATCATGACACCAAACAAGCGGTACAACCCCGATCCATTTCACGTACGTGACAACACCGATGACCGCCGCTGGCTAACCGCGCGATCATGGCCGATGTCGGCCAACCTTGCAACAGTCGTTGCCACGAGATAGTCCGGCGCGTGCAGTGCAAGAAAGTTCGACACGTGTCCCACGATACTGTCAAAAAGGGTACCAGATAGTCTGTCTAGTCTCATTTCCAATACGTCAGACTGTTCTCCCAAATTTCCCTTGGACTATCCGGCCATCCTGCCAGCACACCTCTGAGGCATTCCTGAGTCTCGGGTCGGCCAGCGCCGCCTCACAGAGTCGCAGTGCCTCGTGGCCGACCGGCACCACCTTGTCGTCCCTCCCACCCGCCAGCCAAGACCACTACCCCGCGGTTGCCGCCGATGAGGCGGTTTACGTACATTCTTGTATCTATATGTAGTACAATTCAGTTGAGCCATACGGATTTTGTACAGGCTACCTATACCCATTTAGTATTATTGATGAAGAGATCTCAAGCAATTTCAACCGTCCATGTGTTTGAATTTGCTCTAAGTTTGGAGGAAGGGGATTCTACTGGAGCAAACGCCGTTGGTTGGTGGATGAGATGTAAACTATTTGTATCAGAATGAATAATCAAGCTTGAGCTTTTGGGTGAAGTGGCATGTGCATGCAATTCTATACAACCTAGTTCAGCAAAACATTTTTCATATGGTATCAGCTTCAAGGCAATTACTCAGAGAGAGCTGCATATCCATGTTGCCTCCTACACCTGCAGGAAGAGGTAGTACGGCCATCCCCAACCAAAATCATTGATTGGTTCATGATCACCATGCACACCAATGCCAGGTCAACTGGACCATCTCCTCACTCTCATGTGCCAGCCATTTCTGCATGCATGCCCAAGGACCATATGGACCAGTACTCCAATCCAAAGGCAGCAATGCAGTGTTACTACTCCCTCCGTCCTAAAATAGATGTCTTAGATTTGTCAAAATTTGAATAAATCTAGACACTATTTAATATATAGGTTCATCCAAATTTTAATAAATCTAAGACATCTATTTTGGGACGGAGGGAGTACTAAAGATACACCTTTACAAGGGGAGCTGCCGCCGGGACCTGGCCACAGCAGAGAAAAGGGAAGGCATAGTGACGGTGATGGTGAGTGGAGAGGGGGAGGAGGACACTGCCATGGCCCTCTGGCCATTGTTGGAATTTACCTCAATGGTCTGGAGGAGGAGCACCTGGGTGGGTACCTTTTCTTCTGCACAGAGAGCTTGCATTTTATGGTAGAGGCCTGTGACTGAGAGATCATGGCAGGCAGCTTGCTTGATTGGCAGAAACACCTGTTGAGGGTGTAGGAGGCCTGTGAGGACAGAAGGCAGTACATCACTCTCTGAATTATCCAAACTACACTGAAGCTGAAATTAGATGGAATAGTGCTACAGGGAAAAGGAGATGAGGGAAACTGACCATCACAAGATGTGCTTTGCGCCACACTATTATATGGATATGGCAACAGCTGGGGAACATGATCCGTAAGTTCACCATTAGTGATTTGCAAGCCAACCAGCTTGTATGGATTTTCATACGCATCCAGGCCATTACTCTGAAGGATTTCAAACTTTCCCCAGGTATTTGTATTTTGACAACAGCCACAAAAAACAAACAGGATCTACATGTACAAATGTACAAATGATGTGCCAGCAAATCTAGTATTTGTACACACACAACTTCATGGACTTCTTTGGCCCAACAATGTTGTTTACACTACAAATGAAGTGAACCTATACACCAGTAAGAAAAAAAATCGAAAAAAGGTATTCAGCTATGCTACCTGTCCACATGGTCTTCATATTTCCTGACCAACCTCCGATCACTCGCGATCCGCTATTGCAGTGAATGTTATGGAGCCTCGTGTTGTCTCTTGAGACAACAAAGGAGAAGCCTGTGCCATGATGGTGGACATCAGCTTACTGTTTGGAGCGAAAGCCAAGTTATTTTCTCTCCTCATGCTCCTGATCTTAAGGTCCATGAAGTCGCTAATCGTAGCAGGCTTGCTTATATTCCCAGAGTCAACATCCTTTTCGCCTGTTAGCATGTCCATAACAGCTGACATAGTGGGTCGATGCCTTGTAACATCTTGTGTACATAAAAGCCCAATTATCAGGAACCTGCAGGCTTGTACAACATCCAAGTCATCGCCTATAGAACTGTCTATGATTTTCTCCAAATCTCCCCGCTCATAATACATCCACGTCTGCAAGAGGAGAACCCCATTGGTCACCTCCGGGAACTGTAGCAGCAAAGAACAAAACTTCATTATCTTATTCAGAAGATTTGCTCCCTAGCATATACCGATACAACAAAGTGTTTTAGGATTGTATGCGGCCTGCTGGTCAGTGTTTACCAAAGCTCTAAGGCTTGGTTTACAACTTCACATCTCATCAGATTCACAACCAAAACAATGTACAGCAAGTTATCTACTGTAGAACGTCGTGTGCCGTGCCAGACAGACAGCTACAAGATCCAAACTACCAACAACATCCGTTCCTATCGCTGATGCCTCTATCTCGTATTTTAACAATGCGAATATTTATGCTTTATGTATAAAAGGGATAGCAGCTAATGTGCTACTCCCTCCGTTCCTAAATATAAGACATTCTAGCTTTGTGAAACGAACGTATCTAGACACCTTTTAGGGTATAGGTTCACTCCAAACCTCTACGAACCTATACACTAAAAGACGTCTAGATACATTTGATTCACAAAGCTAAAACGTCTTATATTTCCGAACAGAGGGAGTAGAAAGCAGGCAACTAAAATTTAAGTGCATGCTAATGGTAATCATTTTTATATTGTACTACTAATTTAATAATGAAAAATTGAGATGGCACAGCTAACATTATGAAATGCAAGAATTGCATGCATAGAAACTAAATTTCATATAGGAGTACCATTATCAACCATTAAACTAATATCATAAAATAACTTAAGCCTAGGAATATTTTTTTTTTTTAACTTTTTAGCAATAAGGAATGGCGAAATAAGAGAAGCAAATATGGTACTGTATTCTCCTAACCTTTTCAAGAAGCATCTGGTCTTCATAGGATAATCTTGTACTGCTGTTTGATCTCCCACTGACTATTTCTAGAAGCAGAACACCAAAACTATAAACATCTGATTTTCGCGTCACTTGTCCTCGAATGGCATACTCAGGAGCCAAGTAACCTCTGTCAAGTAAAACTGAGTAAGCAATGCCACAAGTTTATCAGGCCATAATTATCAATTATGGATAACTATATCACTATTTGGTAGTTACATTTATTCGGAAAAAAATTGGTAGTTCAATTGTAATTTCCTTAGCTTCTCCTCTGAAACAGGTGGTTGCATCATATATATGAAAGGTATTCTTTTGGGATGTATTAAATATTAATCATCCAACAACTTGAAAGGTAGGTAGAGTACCAAAGGTACAAAAGATAAAATGAAGATGCATTATCGATGATAACTCATTATAGGTAGAGTTCTATATGACAAAGTTCACTTACAATGTTCCTGCAACCCGCGTGCTAATATGAGATGCATTTGGAGGTAGAAGCTTTGCTAAACCGAAATCAGAAATTTTGGGAGTGAGATCCTTATCAAGAAGTATATTGCTTGCTTTGATATCCCGGTGAACAATGTGGGGATTGACAGTGTCATGGAGGTATGCTAATCCCCGGGCGATACCAAGGCAAATATTTACTCTACTTCTCCAATTGAACTGGATGTTGCTGCGGCCAGAACCTAATTAGAATAAAAAAAGAGAAAATATCTGTAATGTAAGAATATCTAGACCTTATATAGAAAATATGTAAATTGAAAACAGTACAGTGAAAAGGATTTCAGTAACCAAGAATTACCTAGAAGTGTTTGTGCAAGGCTATTGTTTTCGAGATAATTGTAAACAAGGATTCTCTTGTTTCCTTCCACACAATAGCCATAAAGGCTGACAAGATTACCATGAGATATGTTGGAAATTGCCATAAGTTCATTCGTAAACTCCTTTAGTCCTTGTCTTGACTCTATAGATAACACCTTCGCAGCTATAAGTTTTCCATTCCTTAGCCGCCCCTGCATCATTATGTTATCAAACTTTAGACACATGTACATTTATTCCCTTAGGATTTCATCATCATAGTAATTGAAGGTTATGCATATTACCTTATACACAGATCCAAATCCCCCTTCACCAATCTTATTGGATGGGTTAAAATTTTCTGTTGCTTTTACTATCTCCTTGTAAGTGTATTTTGATGTATTAGTATCACCAGGAAGGTCTGTCCAAATTCGATGAAAGTTTAAGATATGGAACATATCAAGGAAGAAGTCGACCATATCTATTCCACAAAAGAGTGTAGGATGCAGTCTGTGTAAGAGATGTATACCTTCATTATGCTCAGAAATTTGTTGGCGTGTTACCCATCTCTTACTGCAAAATATAGAACAACATTCCATTGCTTCAATTCTAAAACTATATCTGCTCCGCTGCTGCTGGTCCAGTAAATATGTTTGCACTTACAATATCCAAGCAACCTCAACCTTAAACAACTGCCATCATATCCTGAAAAAGAAAGAATGACACTAATGGTTACCACAAAGAGAGCTATACTGAATGAGTTCTTCCTTATAGATAAACTACTCCCTCTTCCCTTTTCCATGGAAGAGCAGGATTGCTGATGTATGGAGTTTTAATCAGGGAAGCATACCCAGTTTCTAGATGACCAGCTGAAAGCAACTAGGTAACCTATACCCAAATATACAAATTAGACTAGGTCAACTATAACGTAACTAATTTTTAAAGTGTGGTGCATTCCGCGTGTTTATCTATCAGTATCCCGGCCTGCAACGGCTGCTCTAACTTTCATATTCTAACCTCTTAATGATTGAACTGAGCTTTTGCCATAGTCCTAAAAAATATATTTAATTGTCATTCAAGAATTTCTATTTCAGCGAGATGTCATTCATGGATAGAGTAGAAAACTCTAGTACAGTTTTCGAGTCAAGAAAGATATCATTCTTGGACAGAGTATCGCCTCGTGGATGATTACCATCCAAGACGCCCAACTAGTCTCGGCAAAAAATAGTGATGTCTTTGTCTCGGCAAAGATGACTTTATAGTCTATCTACCTGTGCCACGAACAAGACAAATCCACGATTGACCTGATCGATCTCATGCGCAATAATTTAATGCATGATTAGGCTGGATCGCCAAAAGTCACACCACGCATTCTGCCCCATCATCCGCGTTCACACAGTATGCGTTCACACAGCCTCCACATCACAGGTGTACTCTCATCAACCCGTAAATTTCTCAGCACATGCAGTAATCTTAGGGGATGTTTGGAATGGATGTAGAGTTAGTGTGGCCGATCACATCCATTCCAAGCGGGGCCTTAACCTAAACCAATCAAAACCGGCAAGCCGTTGTAAGATGGTCGGATACGGCACAGGGCAAGGTACAGAACTGCAATTTGTGGGCTACGGCGCAGGGCAAAGGTAGAAGGTACAGGACTGCAATTTCCATCAGCGGGTATGGCAGAACAATCTAAGCCGATTTCAGTCTGTTATGGAGTAGGCAGTAACAGAGCAGAGCAACTGGCCAAGCAGAGTAAGCAGACTGACCTGATCAACCGCAGCACAAATCCAGACCAGCCGACGGAACAAGCCCCGAGCAAAGCAACGCCGAGAGCGCAGCGCGCGGGGGGGCGGCGGCTCCAGCGACGCACCCAAAAAGAGCCTAAACCCGCCTCGAAGGCCCACAACCACTCAAGCCGTCAGCGGCCACAAGCTCCGCGCGGTCCTGCCGACAACGAGCGCCGCCCTTGGATTTGACGCAGCGGCGGCGGCGTTGGCTGCGAGCGTTCGCTGGTAGAGGAAGGAGGAGGAGGAGGCGGGTGGGAAATGGCGGCGTTTGGAGTGGCTGGAGGGTTTAGGTTCCAACCGGCAGTACTAATTGACTTGTGCGCGCCGCGGTAGGGAGGAAGGGACGGGGAAGAGAGGGGAGACCAGGCACGTGGGCGACTCGATGGGGGTGAGAGCCGGGCTGGCCGGCTGGACCAGTCAAAACAAAATTTGTTGACTCCTGAGCCCTTCAACCGTGTTATTGCCCGGCGAGGTCCACGACGCGGCGACCGCCTGCCGGGAGTCCGAGACAAGGGTGTGGACGGGACCGGACGATGCTACAGAGTCCGGTCGGGCTTGTCTCGCGTATTCACTTGGGAAGTGTTGGTTGGAGAACCCAGTTCGAGATCGAGTCAGTTTGACTCAGCCCGGTCCTCTACCCTCGAGGCCAGCGTTTGGGAACTTTCAAGGTGCAAACAACCTTGTGTTTATCTTTGTAGTATTGCTATGCTAAGCGACAACGATGTGTTTCAGCTTCCATTGTGTTGAAAATATTAGCAATTGATCACATGATTTAATCCATAGAAACACTAAATAAAACATGACTAATAACATTGAAATAATATACTAGTCATGCAATGTATATAGCAAGTCTAAACAAATCGCTGCACATAGTATATAAGACGTAATTTGCGGTGGAGCGAACAAGATGCACTACAAGAATCCGGACAATCCATGTTTTTTTTAACACTCCCTAAAAACATTGCAGATCCTTGACGTTTTAGTTAATTTTGTTAGGAGGCGATCGAAGGGCCTCCGACCCGGTTATTCATGACGTTTCAGAATTTCGTCACGGTATATTCATCACGGATTTCGTCCCTGGCCCATAAGCCTAGTCTTCCGTTTCGTCTCGCGTATAATCGTAGCGGATTTCGTGAGGGCATTCCTTTCTTTTCACCAAACGCGCTATTCGTGGACTGACCCCACATGTCAGTGCGGTTTGCTAGGTTGCACTTCACGGTGGTTTTGACCGGTCCCACATGTTAGTCTATTTAATAGAAGAAATTAAAAGAGATAAAAATCGGTTTGGTGACTAGCGGTTAGAGGGATTCAAACCTGCGACCTTGTCTTTCGTAGCGCACAACTCTAACCGCTAGATTACGAAACGTTGTTCGTTAGAAAATGTATTTCCACATCGTTATACATATATTACAAACTACATCACAAGAAATTAAAATTGGCAGTTCCTCGACCGCGCACATAGCCGGATAGGGGCAGTTCCGCTTTGTTTCCTTGCCTCCATGTTCTTCTCCTCGTCCTCTCATGGTCTTCTTTCTTCTTCGATAGGAAGGCATGGCGAGCAGCCGGATAAAGGTGAACTAGTCCGATCTTCCAGTCGACAGACCACATGCAAAGATCGACGACTCCTTCCTAGAGAAGGTGGATTACGTCGATGCATACGCTGCTTCTTGGGGAGTCTGCGGCAATTGGCACCGTGCTTTAAAAGAGTTTGAGTTCCATCTCAACAACTGGATCCTAATATATCACATACTTCCAGACATCGGCGACTTCACGTTCCTCAACCTCGCCCCAGGTCATTGCTTCACGACGAATGGGCATTTAATGCAGGTTCAAAATTCATCCGATCTAACATTCATTTATTATTTGTACAATCCTTCGTTCCCATTTAAGCTTTTTTTAAACATTATGCATGCATCGTATGCATGTTTAAGTGTGTAGGTTCACTCATTTTAGGATGTAATCTAGTATATTTTGAAATATCTACAATATCTTATATTAGTGAATAGAGGGAGTATTTCCATTATACATATCTTAGGGCTAACTGTTCTCTTCATCAAAAGGTTCTACTTTGTCGGTGTTTATCGTGGTGTTATCGTTATTGCTCAGAGAGAAGAGCCACACAAGATTCGTCTTCTGAATCCACTTACTCGTAAGTCCAACACTGAATTTCAGACGCAGATACCATCGGATATTATGACATCTTTTGCCGTCACGAAGTACCCCGTGACGGTGTTTGTTTCGGCAAATTATCTGGTGGCTATTTCTTGGGACCGATGAGAGCACCCTGACAGGGGATTTCAATGGAGTATCTGGAGAAGGAATTTATTTGTCATCCGATGATGTGCTTGTGAACTGCATGACTCTGTTCTGTGGTGAAATGTATGCAGTACAGTATGGAGACATCTTGTCGACCAACATCCAATTGGAGCAGTGCGCGAGGTCCAGTCTTAGAACAGATACGCGGATCCTACAAGTTCTACCTTATAGAGTTAGAAGGTGGTCTGCTTATTTTGTTGGGCAGGCTTTTCTCGAAAGGTCAACCAATTCTTTACTGGGTGGACACGGAGAAACGTTGTCTCGAGTCCGTAGGTGACATTGGCAGTCGTGCCCTCTTCATTCATTTTAACCGATCGATCTCCATCAACACAGAGTACACCCCAGTACACTCCAAGCTAGTTGCATCTACTATGTGGATTCGTCTTATATCAGAGCGTACAATCATAATTTTAAGGCAAGGGATGAGAGACCAACACCTGTACATGGATTTGTTCATTACGATCTGAAATGTACCCAGGCCTTACCGTCTCGACAGGATACTGGTAGCACACTTTAGACGGGGGGAGTTCAATGAATATTGCCTACATCACTCGGGGGCCAACGCCGTTGAAATATATAGGGTAGAATAGCCTAGGTTATTTGGTAAATAACATGTTTAGATCTATTCGAAGTAAAAAAAATGTATTTATTTTTAGTACTTTCAGAATTCAGTGTAGTAGCTTTTAGAATTCCTTGTGCTAGCTTTTAGAATTCTTTGTGGTAGCTTTCAAAATTCTTTATGGTAGCTTTCAGAATTACGTGTAAGTACTATCTTTCGGCTTTACTCATAGCACTCATGTTGTAATTACTGATTCAGAGTCTCAAATGTCGCAAACAATCCAAACAACCAAAATAGACCACTATGTTGGTCTACTTGTACAACTTCGTTATTCTTATACGCATGGAAAGGAAAGGTTTCAGAATTCTTTGTAGTATCTTTCGTAATTATTTATAGTAGCATCCAGTGCACACATCATAACCACACATGACAAAATCTTCCAAAGTACACTAATAGGAAAATAAATTATATATACATAGCATTAATGACCCACAAGTATAGGGGTGTATCGTAGTACTTTTGATTAATAGGAGTGTCGATCCCAACGAGGAGCAGAAGGTGTTGACTAGTGGTTTGGATCAGGAATTTTCTGTAAATACTTAGCAAATGGATTTTTAGGGTTTTGATAATGCAGATAAATAAAGTGCAAGACAATAAAAGACAATAATAATTGCAGCAAGTGGTCCAATCCTTTCTTCAGCAAAGGACAAGCCGTTTGTATTACTTATGAGGACCAAACATTCTCGAGGACACATGGGAATACTGTCAAGTGCTTTCGCTTCATATAGTTGATTAATCTTCTTTAGTTTGATAAATGTTGTGTGGGTGAACCTATGCTAATATACCGACCTTACTTGTACTAATACATACTTGTGATTAAACCCCTTGCAAGCATCCACAACTACAAGAAAGTAATTATGATAAAAATCTAACCACATCATTAAACTCTAAGATCCTATACTCCCTTGTGCAAATGTTTCCTAACGGGGTTCATGTTTCTGTCACTCCGGCAACCCCACGATTAGTAGCCAAATACATAATGTATTCCCCTAGGCCCATAAATGGTGAAGTAACATGTAGTCGACATTCACATGACACCACTAGAAGAATAACACCACAACTTAAATATCAAACCATTGAATATTTTTTAACACAATTCCACTACTAACAACATGACTTTTCCCATGTTCTCAAGAACTAAACAAACTACTCACAAGACATCATATGGATCAAGATTAGAGATGATATAATGATAAGTAACAATTTAAACATAAACAATAATTTAATAGTTCCACTCAATAGCATCAACTACAAAAGTAATCAACACTGGGAAAGTTTTCCCTAAGAACTAGGCAAGATTCAACTCAATTGTTACAGTGGTATGGAGTGGTGGTGATGGTGCTGGTGGAGATGACGGTGAAGAAGAATATTATAATCCCAATGAAGTCTAGCTTAATGACGATGTTGATGGTGACGATCTCCCCTCTCCGGGAAGGAATTTCCCTGTAAAATTCTGCCTACCAGAGAGCTCTTTCTCTCTCTATAGTTTTTGCCCCGCAGAGGTGGCGGAATCTTTGTGTGGCCGTTCCCCTAATCTTAGGGTTTCAAGGGGATGTTATAGGCAAAGGGTGATGCCAGAGGTGGGCTAGGGTGGCCACACCACCTGGTGGCACGGCCTAGGGGGGGCGCCAAGGGGTGGGGTGGGCCCCCTGTGGCCCATCTCTCTTCCTCCTTCTAGCCTCCTTCGTCTTCTGAAAAAATAGGGATTTCCATATATTTTCTGGAATTTTCTGATCTTCGCGAATATTGCATCTGGACATCGCTTTTTTCCATCAGAATCCTGACTCCGGCAGTTCATCCTCCAAAAGTCATCCAACATGCAAAATAGATAAAATAACATAAGTATCACCTCTTAATATGAAATATATCAATGAATAAAAATAAATTATGATACAAAATAATGATGCAAAATGGACTTATCAAGCATATAGACCAGCCACTAGGTTCATATCAAGTTTCAAACGACGAATTAAATGTTCCATACTACGTCATACTAGTTACACTTAATAGTTCCCAACCACAGCTACTCCGGATGGTCTCGAACACAAACTTCATGTCCAACATCTCTGTGGTGTTCCTGCCAGTGATTAGCATGGTTTGTCCAACCTTTAGATCGTCTTCACTCTGGTGGAAATCCTTCCATCCCTGAATGTTGAAGAAAACAAGTCCATCTTGGTATGTCTTATATGCAACTGGTGATGTCAAAGTGTCCTAGTTGTACTCTAGCCACACCATCATCAGGGATGTCCATGGAGGAAACTACTTTCATAGGTAATTTCTGTGATGCCGCGTCGTGGATAAAAAAAGAATTAATCATGTCAGGGAACCACCACAAATTATATATGGAGTCAATAAGGAACAAACAAAGGTAAATAAATATGCCATTCCTTCTTATGTTGGACAAGATTTGTCCTTGTCAAATGGGTCACAAATGGAACCCCGATGAAGGTGTTCATTCATGGTAGGGTACCTAAGAGGTGTTCCACCTCATCATCGCTAAGGCATCTTCTTTAGGAGACAACCGTTGATTCATATATGTATTTATCACCACCAAGACCATAGAAATGGAGAACAAATATCCTCGGCATGAGTCCTGTCAAATAAAAACATAACGTTTATTCCTTGGTAAGATCATTATGTGTAATGAATTGCTTCCATCCTTCACCTCCCATGATAGTCCTGTTCTTTCTTTTCTCTAGGTCAATCTTGTAGGTGTGTCCAAGCGCCTTGAAGTGCACACTCTCAAATTCATCTATGGCTACATTAAACATGAACCTTGAATTGCATGGCACAGTCTGTGCACCAAAAACAAAAGAGTCAGACATTAAACAAACGATTACAGACTTACAGTGTAGTTTGAAAGAAAATTGTTTGTTACCACTGAGTTCTGAAACCCCTATGAATCTGACAAGTAGATACAAAAGTTCTTGCCTGATGACAACCTGAATTCGCAATTGATCTTGCATACTAGACATGACGCCATATCCTGTTAGGCAAAAATGATGAATGTCTAAATGAATATGGAACTAAACTCTCAAAAGAAATAAATTGTATATACATCAAACATAATATAATTTAAACACCTGAGTTGTGATCCTAGTTTTCTTAGCTTTGTTGACTCTAACAACATCATTTGATGCTCTTAACCTCGTTTTCCTAGCTTTCTTTACTCTATCAACATCATCGGATCATCTTAACCCCATTTCCTTAGCTTTCTAGACTACATGTTGCTTAGAATCATCATCAGATGCTCTGAACCTCGTTTTCTTATGTCTCTTGACTACAAGTTGCTTCACATCATAATCATCATCGTCATCATCATCATCCGATGAGACATCGATTAAGAGGGCGTTTATTTTAGAAACCTAAATAGACATTGCAGTAATTAAAATGTTTTGTTTTGAAGCTGTACAATAAGCATAAGATTATACATTAGCACTAACATAGCTATGAAAAAAAAACAATTTGGGGCATTAATTTGGTGAGTACTACAAAATCATAAAGTGGCCTATACAGCAACGCCGATCCACTGCCCTAGAACAAGGCAGTGACACAGCGACCACGATCCATCGTCGGTGAACTGGATGGAGCACGGACGTGGTGAACCTACACGAGGAGGTGGCGTGGAAAAGGGTAGTAGGTGGAGGAGCACTTACATTGGTGACCTAGATGCATCCGCTGTCGCCGGAGAGGGAAGGGGATTTGGTTGGTACCAAGGAGGGGAGGTGATTTGGTTGTTGCCGGCGAGGGGAGGGAATTTTGCCATTGCCGAAGAGGGATTTCCCAATGATGGGAGGTGAGTGGATTTGGTCGAAGTGGGGACTGGGGAAGGGAAAGCGACTATGTTCCCGTATCACCCAATGAGAAGTGGGGCCCATTATGGAGCTGACTAGTGGCCCTGACCACACGACACCAGACCGCACTACACCGCACCGCATCGTCTCCAGCGCAACTCCGCCGCCATCGCTGCCGCATCTCAGCTACTATAGTGGAGGAAGACGGCTAACATGGGGATGCGCGTGCCTGCAAGAGAGGGCTACGTTGTGGACCAGGTACATTTGGTCTTCCTCCCTGAATCTGTTCTCGCTAGGGTTATAGCAGTTTGGGGGAATTTAAGATTTACCTCACTTGTTCTGCAGAATTGGTTTGGAATCGTTGGTGAGCTGCCAATTTCCATCATAGATCAAGAGATTGGTGAAAAGGAGCTAGATCCTAGTTGGAGATGCCAGTGCAACCATGTTCCTATTAGGAAGGTTGCCTCTTATGGTGCAGGCATTGGTAGAAAATTTGTAGGTTGTCCAGATGAGGTGTGTTGTTTCTTGTACTGGATGGACAACCCATGGCCAACACATATGCAGAGAATCCTTTCCCAACTATGTAAGAAGGCATATGATAAGATGTTGATTGAGTTGAGGCTGGTAGATAGAGACACGGATTTACAGATATATAAATTAAGGTTGAAGAAAATGAGAAAAGAAATGGAATGCAAGTATGTTTGGTTCATGATGATGCTTAGTGTGGCAGTGACTTTAGGACGCGTTCTTTTTTTGTTTTTGGAATTTGTGGATATAAGTATTGAGTTATGTATGTACTCTTCTCTTGGCTTTGAATTGAGTTTCATGCTTACTATCAGAACTACTAAGAAGAAATGATCATCAATAACTACGAAGAATGATCTTTTGTTGGCTGTTTAGTTAGCTAGCTAGCTAGCTATTCAGTTATGTTCATTATTCATGAGAAGTATGTCTTTAATTTGTTATACCAAACTTGTTGCAACTAGGAAAAATCAAGGTTGCAAGTAATTATTGTGAATTTATCTTCTGTTGATTTCAGACATGTTGCAACTAGGAACAACCATGGATTTTAATTTATAAAATTGTTGCAAAACCAGGAACAATCATGCGTGTTTCTCAAAGATTCATACTATTTTTTTTGAAAAATGGAAATATGTGTAACCAGGAACAATCATAATTGTAATTAACTACTTAAAGGTGATGATGATATATATAGGTACTAGTTAAATAGGTTCGATCACAACCACCACATAGTTTTAGATATGTTGGGTTCGCAACATAGAAAACAAAAAAATCCTACGATGTGAACAACTAAGCACCAAGATCTATATACCTAGATACAATCAACGGGTGGATATACATCCAAAGAGAACTTACCCTCAAAGAGCGACAAAGCATTACGAGATTTGATCTCGTTGATGATGTAGTTGTTCACTTGTCGATGTCAGATCATGATGAAGTCCTAGCATCGCAAAGCAGTGGTGCATCCGTGATCGCACATACGTCTGGTACCCGACCACCTCCGAGTCCTCGCTCTAGTGAAGAAGCGTAAGCAACAAATCCTTCCATAAAAAGCCACCAGGAACATGTACCTCGCTTGTCTGAGGCCATGGGGAATATTCTAGAGGGAGAGAGATCCTTCGAGAGGAGGTGTGTGTGGATGAAGGAGGGAGGGGTGACTTTTATAGGGGGAGGGGGAAGCCCCTCCCATGGCCGGCGGCCAAAGGTGTGAGCCCCCACCTCTCCCTCATTCATGTGGGTGGAGCACCCACTCACATAAAAACCTCTCCACTCAAAATTCCATTCACATGTATTAATTTTACACCAAAATTAATGCATCTACCAATTAATAAAAACATTTTATCTATTTTATTCAGAATTTTTTTAATTACTTTAATTAACAAACATTCACATAAACCCCTTGCAACATTTCAATATCACATGCAGAACCAATGTCAGCAATTTCACCCAAAACAATTCTAGCATCCATTGAAATAATCATGTGCTTTGATATTCTTTCTCTAGTATCTTATTTGCTCCAAATGGTGTCGGTATCCCTTAAGTGTGTCACCCTATGGTTCGCGAATAATGCAGACATGATCGAGACCCCTCTCTGATCAATAATCAGTAGCGAGACCTAAAGATCCGTACTGACTCCCACACATTCAAAGAGGACTCTTGTGATCGTGTGAACCTTTAACATTGTAACTAAATCCCTTTGTCTCTAGATATATCACATGTCTGAGATGTGATAATTGGTATCCTCATACCTAGTTTGATCTCGTTATTGACATGTACTCTTTTCTCGTTCCCATGATATAATATTTTAGTGATCTTATTACTTTCTTGCAAGCTATGTCAATGTGATATCACCGAGAGGGCCCAGAGTATATATTTCTGTCATCGGGATGGACAAATCTCGCTCTTTATCCATGAGCCTATACATAACACTATAAGAGTATATGAAACCACCTTTATAGTCATCCTGTTATGGTGTGATGTTTGATGTTATCAAGCTACTCTTCCTGTGCTAGTGATTGATATGATTTCATGGTCTAAGGACTAAAGTTACTTTGTATGATGTTATAGTAATTTAAACATAATGACTTTCATCGTATTACAATACTTCAGATGAATGTTCATCACATCATTCCACCAATGTTGTGACCTTGTTATTAACAACATCCAATGTCCATGATCAGGAAACCTTGATCATCTTGTTAATGAACGAGCTAGTTTATATGAGAGGCATAACTAGGAACTCTATATTTGTTTATTAAATACACATGTATTAACGTTTCTAATTAAGACAATTATAGCATGTAAAAATAAACATCTATCATATACTTGGAATAAGATAATAATAAATTTATTATTACCTCTCGAGCATATTCCCTTCAAGATATGATAGTACTAGTAGTACTTAATTACACAACCAACAATACATCCCATGAGGTAGGAGAGGCAACATGAGGCGGAAACAGGCAACACGAGGTGACAACATGCAGTATGTAGAGGGAGCTAGTTAGGGGCCCCTCTATTCCTCATGGGAGCAGGCCATATAGCAATTGCTTCGAGGTTGGCATACTTGCCTAGGTACACCATGAAGGCAGCATGATTTGCCTTCGTATGAGCGTCATGCCATTGTCCTCCCTGAGCAATGCCCCTAGCATGCAACACGATGTTGTTCAGGTCTTGGGCAATGATTCTGGTATAAAGGGGCACTTGTACCTGTCGAGAGCTCGGCGGAAGGGAAACCTCCCATTCCTCATCTGCTTTAGAATGTGCTGGATTTTTGCGTGCCTGGACGCCATGCCTTCATCGATATCGCTATCTGGTTCCTGCGAATTAGCAAGAAGACATAAGAAGTCAGTGAATGAAATTTATTACTACCAGAAAATCATGAGACCAAACTAGGATGGGGCTTTGTTGAGAGATTAATTATAGCATGCGTATGCACAAGTCGAACCAGCTTTGAACAAAACTAGACCATTAACATAGATTTGTTTACATGTATTTATAAGTGCTATGTAAAATCATACTCCCTCCGTACTAAAAAATATTTCATATTTTTTTTAGACTTGAATGAATCTAGCTAGACACGTTTTAGTTTTTATATATCAAAATTTTAACAAATCTCTGAGACATCCTTTTTTAAGACACATGGAGTAATTCTTTCCATAAATATTATCAGTAAATTGGTACAACAAAAAGTAGTTATGACTAATAGCTACTCCCTGTAGTACATACTACCGGCATAAACTTTTTCTAGATACGAATGTATCTAGTCTAAATACTTAACTAGATTCATACAAATCTAGATAAAGATGAGGCCATTAATATGGATTGGACGGAGGAGTTTATTCAGTTTGAACAATAAGAATTTGTTAGTCCTAAATATACTCGGTTAATTAGGAATTCAAGAATTTCGTTCCTAAATACTCACTATAAATGGACAACATATCATACACATGTATCATTTGAATGCATATGTTCATATACATACACAATTTACCATAACAGAGATTAGACAACAGTATTGTGACACCCCCGGGATCAGGGCTAAAAAAATCCTAGACCTATGTCTGACATAAGCTTAACTTTGAGCTCGAGGATATCCAGTGGAGAATCGGTAACACAACAATGACCCTACGACACAAAATTTATTACAGCAAGCTCATAAATGAGCAAAAAACCAAATTATTACAAGCAGAGGTCACTGACCACAAACATCAAACAACGAAAGGAAAATTATGCTATTAAGTATAGGAAACTTAACAAATGGCCTAAGAGGCCCGAAGCATAACGATGACGTCCCAACCCATAGATTCCAGGCTACCGGCCGGAAACCCCAAGCTACTCATCGGTGTCGATGTAGTACGGAACTTGTCTTCAAGTGAACACTTACTCTGCCAAAAGTATCAATAAAGCAAGGATGAGTACAGGGTGTACTCCGCAAGACTTATGGCTGGTGGAGTTGTTTTGCATAAAGTCATCTTTGTTTATAAAAACAAGAGAGAGAAGAAGCTCGTCTAATCAGAATATTTTAAAAGGGGATAAGAGAGCGACAACTCCGAAATATTGATCATCATCTTTTGATATCCACCAAATCATCATCATCTGAACCCTAACTAGGATCACCCCCTCGTACCCATGAGGAAGCATCCTTAAGCACACGTTGATCTGCCAAGTTTTACGATTAGGTTCATGTTCTCTATGATCATCACGTCCGTTCCCAAGTCGTTCATAACCGTGAACATGGCTTTTCGAAAAGATTATTACCCTGCAGGGGTGTACAACTTTACCCACACGTACTAACCCTCTCTTAATGCCACTAGATAAGTCCTCTTCCTTGTAAGACCGACAGAGGGTGGTTTGGCACGACCTTTACCTTGCTTTCGCCAAGACCATGAGTCACGCCCTAAGGACGGTTCCGCCGTAATGGGTCAAGTCCTGAAGCCGGTCCCTAGAGATGTGAGGAGAGGTTGGTTTACCAGGGGTTCCATCCACCCCAAGCAACCCCATCCATGCTTACCTACCTGTTATGATGCACCTGCACCCGCCAAATCTTTCAAAACATTTTCAATGCGTATGTCGAATGGAACACGCGAACTATGTGACTCATGGAATCTACTAGGCAAGTTAGTCACTCATGAGGTTTTCCAGGCCCCATGTGGTTGTACGCTCATCTTGGTTCAAGAGGCAAGAACTCGGGGCCTAGTGGTGGTGAGCATGGATCTACAAAACCACATCCCACCATGGCCTCCCATACAAGCCTTAGCATGTTTAACATTTACCACTGATGCCACCTCATTAGTATATCTCAATCTCCTATCATACTAGATTATCTGCATATGATATGTCATCTATATGAACCAGCACTAAAAGCTATGCATGGCTAAGCAGGACACAGATAATAGCTCTAGCAGTTCACACAAGCCAAACCTAGTTATGCTAGGAGCAGTGGATCAGGTAATATAAGCTCAAAGGGAGTAATGCAACAAATAGGATACTCTATCTATTGATAAAGGACCACAGTAGAATCGTATGCATCATGGCAGGAATTGAAATGCTTTCGAAAACATAGGATTATATCATGGTGGGGCTATGCTTTCCTTTTCCCGTTGATAACAGATAAGCAGATCTTTGGGAGCCTTGTACTTGACTTGATTATAGTTGGCCAAGTATTGTTTATCGATCTTCGATCTTTGGTGGTGTTGACCTCGGTCTTCGATCTTGATCTTGATATCGTATTATACCGGGAAGAACCAAACACCAGAAAGAAAGGGAAATAACCAACACATGGCATCGATGCAATGCTCAAACAAGAATGATGATATGGCAAGTTAAATTGTATGGAAATGTAACCCTAAGGCATGCTCGACAGTTTAATCAGGATTCCGAGGGGTACAAACCCTAACTCAGGGAAACTCCGGAAACACCTTTGAGGGGTTACTATGTTGTTATAGTTAAACTTGTTATGAAAGTTGCTTAACAATGGATGATAATAGCTTAAATAGATAGATCTTATTTTTCTGAATATTTTCATATATTATACATATTTTTTTTGACTTATAGATAATAAGATATTGATTTTACAAGTTTATAACTATTTCAGAAATTATCAAACCATATTAAATAGGTTTATTGCACTAGGCTGACGTCATCACTAAGTCAGGGCATTTCTCACCAGGGGAAAGCCTAGCCACACAGGCTGATTGGTGGGCTTGAGGGCCACATCGGTTGCCACGATGGCGGAGGTTGCGTAGTGCTTACGTCACAGCCACACGGGCTCACCGGTTTACATGTCGGCCGACGGAGAGGGACGGTGCTAGGGGCTGATCTAGGGACCGAGGAAGCGAGCGCTCGAATCAGCGGAGCGACGCGAACACGATAGAGGCGGCGCCACCATTTTTGGGTTACCGTAGCTTCGCCAGCAACCATGTCCAGCGGCAGCACAGGGCGAGCTTCGACGCGGGCGCGACACAGAGCAAGACAGAGTGGGAGGAAGGGTCCAGGAGGACGGGAAGCTCACCACGAACGCGATAGAGGGGTCGGGGAAGGCAGGCGAGGTCGGAAGCGATGGCGATGTCGACGGTGGTGGCCGTCAGGCTCGGAGAAGACGGGTTCAATTCCGGCGATACATATCCTCCCAGCTCGCATGGCTTTAGAGGGAGGTCGAGGAGTCTGAGGAGAACACGATAGAAAGCTCGACGAGGCTCGGGGAGGCTCAACACGGCGACGGTCGTCGGCTAGGGTTTCGGTGACCTCATAGGAAGGGGATGAAAGAGGTCGGGAGAGAGAGGGGGAGGAGATAAGGACGAGGCTAGGGCAGCGTGGCGTTCTTATCCCTACTCCAGAGCGCATCGGACGGAGGCAAGCGAGTGACGCGGATCGACGACGCCGACGGCGACATGCAGTAGCTTGGAGGCGCGGGGAAGACGACGACAGACGGGGCGAAGGTGTACGCGGGCCGGGATGGGCTGCGCTAGGACGCTGGCTTGTGCGCGCGAGCGGCAGGGAGAGGAGAGAGGAGAGATGGGCCAACCTGCTTAGGCTCTGCTGCTATTTTTTAGCAAATCTTTTTCCAATTGTCTGAAATACTTTTCTGTTTGTATTTCCATTTTGAAATCTGTTTTGGTTAATTCAAAAATATCAGAACTTTTGCAAATATTAAAACATTGCAAGGACCCTTATAACAATTTGGGTTCCACACATTTTAATAATTTTCAAAATATTCAAAACCACTTTGATGGGATTCCAAAGAGAGAGATAAAACTAGGGATTTACATTTGTTAATTTTTCTTTTGCATGCATTTTTAGATATGATGCTCATTTCACAATCAAAACCCTAATTAGTAATACTAAAAACTGGGGTGTTACAGCTCTATCCCCTTACGAGAATCTCGACCCGAGATTCCTAAGGTAGGAAGAGAGATAGAGAGAGAAAGAAATAAGGCCACTCTAAAGATAAGAGGAAACACACTAAACAACACGCAGAGTATCTCATGGTCAACTCATGGATGGAGTGTTTAGAAACAACTCTGAGATGACAACATGAAACACGTCAAGGTAACGGAGGAAACAAAAGGAGATGGTTTCAAGTGGTTAGATAGATGGTCTTCATAAGGATTGAGACCATGGAGATTCAGAAGAGTTTAAGCTTCTGAAAAGGAAATCTTCCAATAGAAAGAACATGACCACATACTTCGATATGAACCTCTACTAAACGGCTTAAGTAGAGATTTCAGTTGGAGAGATATGGATCAACAAAACCAATCTGTTGAACTACTTTTGAAACAGAAGGGTCATTCTTTCATTCAACAAAAGGCTAAGACAGAAAGGTGTTTTGGTGGAAAGGACTCATAAGAGTCACAAGGAACATGTATCTAGAGAAACTACAAATTACCAAAATCACATTCACTCTTAAAACATGGTTGAGAAAATGAAGGAAACTCTTTATTCATCCAGGTTTATCAAAATCTTTGCCAAAGATCATGATATCACTTTACACCACTAATATGAATGGTTAAGAAGATTCCTGATGACATGAGAAGAAAGAAACTTCATTCTTAGACTTCATTTATGTGGGACAACAATGTGCTTGCCAATGTAAAGGGTCTGGAGGATCGACTGAGAGACATTTAGAAACACTACTTTTAATGTTCTCCTTGATGTTCGAGAAATCATACATCAAGTAAAGGTCAGACTTCGGATAAAAAGGAAACCATAAGCACGACTCCTATAATGAATCATAGAAGAAGCCTCATGAAGAGTGGTTGTTATTGCTGATTCAAGAAGATATGACAAAAGGTCCTTCCGGCTAAGTGTGTTAACCATTACATCAATCTTGCCAGATTTTATAAAGAGACGTATGTCAACTCCTTGAGGAACACCAACCATCATATCTACTTGAGATTCAGATTTGGTTAGGTGGAATGATACTTCACACTCAGCATGTCCGAATAGAAAATTTGCATTTACCGCAAAGGTAAAGTTACTAGATTCTCAAGATGTGGACTACAGTGTAAATCTCCGAAAGACCGAGATAAATTTATGTACCCGTGTATTTAGCAACTTGTCAAAAGACAACTGCATACACATATAAAGTACTAACTATAAAACACACATGTGTCCTTAAGGAAAGAAAGATAACTCCGCTCGAGTTCACGGCGACATCTTTCAACAACTGCACGTGAACCGGAGAAGGTTACTTCTAACATCCAGAACACATACTTCGAGATGACTCAAAGATGGTTCTCGAAATTTTCCAATATTAATGCCAAATGTTCCATATGAATCTAATCTAGCATGGAGGATATAAGGATGTCATCGATGGGCTCAACATCAAACTTATCGAGACACTCCAAGAAGATGAACTCATATGTTGCTTGAACAAGGCAAGAATATTGGTCAGACCAAATACATGAGGATGTACTCAAGTGAAACATCACGAGTAAAAAAACCATCAAGATAGTCCTTGAAACTGAGTTTGATTTAACGATAACCCAAATCAAATCAAAGGTGGGGGAATATAACATATCCATGAAGGAAATATTTATCATTCTTCAACACGAACAAAACTAAACATCCCCTCAATAAGGAACAAAGTCGAATAGAACTTTTGTTTTACAACTCTCCAAGTTGTTGTTTAAGCTCAACCAACTTGCTCAGGGGTATCCAGTACGGATCCTTGCAGAAAGGAGCAGTTCAGAGAACTGACTTGCTCAAGAACTTGACATCACGGTCATGTGGCAACATGGCGATACTTCTAGAAAGACGTCCAGAATATCACAAACCACCGATATGTCGCTTAGTTCGAGAGAAAACTTGCTTTGTAAGGCAAGAAGAAATAGTCTCAGAGTTTTGTCACAAGCCTAACTCTTTGACCGAGGAGAGTGCAACAGAATGTCATACTAGGTAGCACCATCATTCTTTGCTTAGTGATTCGGTTAACCAATCATGCTAAGAATGACTCAAATGTCCTTGGAGTTCCAAACAATAATAATTGCAAAGAATCTCGAATGGCCACTTTATTACACACATCACTCACGAGCGCGAAAGCTCGAGGAAGGGTGGGTAAAGATGTGTGGAAGTATCACTTCATTAAGAGGTTCATGAAACTCAACACAAACTCTTAGTTTAAAATAGTGTCATACCTTAAGGTAGAACAAAAAGAAGACAAACAAGGCCTCTTAATCTGCGGATTACAACACTTTGACCTGGTCCTAGAAATGATGAGGTACTCGAGTTTGTTTCTTCTGACATTCCAAAATGGTTTGTCTTAAAGGACCACAAAATTATCTTGCATCGAAAGACACTGATGCACATTTACTACTTGGTTACCAACCGGTAAACAAAGGTCGGAAAATAACAAGGGGAAAAGAACATGCTCAGGATAGAATCCCGAGATGTGGATGCATATATTAACATCTTTCGAAAATCAATGCAGAAAAGGGAAAGGTGTGGTAGAGTCACAAATATAGATGCGTGATACGTCCAATTTGCATCACCATTCTATATCATAATTTGCCTCTATCCATTGATATATGTCTTATTATGAGGTGTTACTTATGTATTTTCTTCTATTTTTGCATGTTGGATGATTCTTGGAGGATGAACTTCCGGAGTCAGGATTCTGATGGAAAAAGAGGTGTTTTGATGCAATTTCACGAAGATCAGAAAAATACTAGAAAAATATTGGAAAATTATATTTTCCTAGAAGACAAAGGAAGCCAGAAGGGGAGGCATAGCTGGGCAACAGGGGGCCCACACCCCTAGGCGCGGCCCCCTGGTCGTGCCTAGGGCAGGTGTGGCCCACCTGTCCGGCCTCTGACTCTGCCCTCTCACCTATAACTTCCTCTCGGAACCCTAATACCGGGGGGGTGACCACATAAAGATTTCCACCACCTCTGCAGGACGGAAAACACCGAGAGAGAAAGAGCTCTCCGGCAGACAGATTTCTGCCGGGGAAATTCCTTCCCGGAGAGGGGAGATCGTCACCATCAACACCATCGTCAAGATTATTGTTTATGTTTAGATTGTTATCCATTATCATATCATCTTTGATCTTGATCCATATGATGTCTCGTGAGTAGTTCGTTTAGTTATTGAGGACATGGGAGAAGTCATTTGTTAGTAGTGGATTTGTGTTGAGTTATTATTCAATGGTTTAGTATTTAAGTTGTGGTGCTATTCTTCTAGTGGTGTCATGTGAACATCGACTACATGATACTTCACCATTTATGGGCCTAGGGGAATGCATTGTGTATTTGGCTACTAATTGTGGGGTTGCCGGAGTGACAGAAACCTAAATCCCCATTAGGACACCTTTGAACGCTGTGTCTAGGTTTATACCTTAATTTCTTTCCTGTAGTTGCGGATGCTTGCAGGGTGTTTAATCACAAGTATGTATTAGTCCAAGTAAGGTTGGTACATTAGCACAGGTTCACCCACACAACACTTACAACACCAAAGAAAGGTACTCAGCTATTTGAAGCAAAAGCACTTGACAGAATTCTCATGTGTCCTTGAGAATGTTTGGTCCCTATAAGTATTTCCACCAGCTTGTACTTTGCTAAGAAAGGATTGGGCCACTTGCTGAGGTTGTTCGTTGTGTTTATTATTTGCACTTTGTTTTGTTGCTTTATCAGAAAACCCCTAAAAATCCGTTTGCTAAGTATTTATAGAGAGTTCTTGCTCCATACCACTAGTCAACACCTTCTGCTCCTCGTTGGGATTGACACTCCTATTTATCAAAAGTACTACGATACACCCCCTATACTTGTGGGTCATCAAGACTATTTTCTGGCGCCGTTGTCGGGGAGTGAAGAGCTATTGAAGAGTGGAACTGGTAAAGGAGACTTCTACTATGAGTATTGCTTTTTATTTCTGTTTGTTACTTTGTTTCCAATATGGATAACCCACTCGGTTTTCTGTTTGGGAAAACTACTACCACTGTTAGGGTAGTAGATGAAACACCACCTATTGAGATAGATCCTTTAAGATACCTACAAGTATTGTTGATCGTGTTATGGATAATTATTATTTAGGGGATGGAACTGTCCATCATGGTGATCGTTTGCTTTTTATCCATGAATTATGCGGATTGTTTAAGTGTGTAGGTATCACAACTGAACAGGTGAAGAAGAAGTTACTCTCCATATCCTTAAAAGGGAGAGCTGAAGAATGGTATAAGATGTTGAAGAATGGGCAATCCATGGAATGGGAGGAAATTGCATCTCTCTTTTATTCTAAATTTAATCCTCCCGATGAAATTCATAAGGATAGAAATCTGATATATAACTTTTGGCCTCGTGATGGAGAGAGTACAACTCAAGCTTGGGGGAGATTGAAGTTGCTAATTCTTAAATGTCCTATTCATGAAATCCCTAACAATATATTATCAATAACTTTTATGCTAGGCTTTCTCTTCATGATAAAGATTTACTAGATGCTTCTTGTGCTGGATCATTCACACGTATGAAGGAAGAAGCTAAATGGGATCTCCTAGACCGTATTCAAGAGAACACTGAAGCTTGGGAGAATGACAAAGGAAGAAAGTCAGGTATAAATTATGAATATGAATGTATTAAATCCTTTATGGGAACTGATGACTTCCGTGATATTAGTAATTAGTGTGGTCTTGACTCCCAAAGTATTGCCAACTGTTTTAAGGCCTTTGCCTCTTACATAGAAATTCCTAAGAAGAATTGGCATAATTACCATGCACCTTATAAAGATGTTGTTAGTCATGTTCCTGTTAGAAGTACTGAAGTTTGTACTATTGATCATATTTTTCCTGAACCTTATGTTGAGAAAATACCCTTCCCAGCTAAGGTAAAGGAGTATTCTATGATGATTAGTGCGAATAACAAAGGTACTAAGAAAACTATGGAACCCGATGAGCAAATAAATATTGAACCTGTGGTAGCTATTGTGAAAGATCATGTGACTAGAAATATAGAGGATGAGCACATTGTATTTTGTGAAGACGCTTCTAATATTATCTCTCACCCTAATAAATCTATAAAAGCTAGTGTCCCTATGCTTTCTATTAGAATTGGTGATCATTGCTATTATGGTTTATGTGATATTGGTGCTAGTTCTAGTGCTATTCCTTATGAGCTTTACAGGGAGATTATGCATGAAATTGGTCCTTGTGAGCTTGAGGACATTGATGTGGTTATTCACCTTTCTAATAAGGAAACCATTTGCCCCATTGGTATTGTAAGAGATGTGGAAGTTCTCTGTGGTAATATTAAGTATCATGCTGATTTTCTAGTGCTTAATTCAGCAGCTAGCAAAACTTGTCCTATCATTTTTGGTAGACCTTTCTTGAACACTTGTGGAGATATTATAGATTGTAAGAAGGACAAAGTTTTAACTAAGTTTAATGGAGATTATTATGAGTTTAACTTTTCAAATTTGCTAAATCTCCTTGTGAAAATATCTTGCCTAATGAAGATTTCAGGATGGAAAAACATGCTTCTATTGATCCAGTTTATGACCTTGGACCTCTTTTTGATGACTATAAGTATGCTCATTCTAATGATAAAGTTGTTAACAGTTGACAGTTATATTGTCAACTTTATTCAAAGTGCTACTGGAAGTTATTATGAGAGAGGGAAACGTGGTTTTATGCATCTCAATAATGTTAAGTTTCCCCGTTTTATGTTGAAAGCTTTGAAGTTGCATTTTTTGTCTTCCTATGCTAGTGGCTTTTTTTTCAACAATTCGTTTTCTCATGATACTCCCATGCATAGGAAGTGGGTTAGACTCAAATGTGTTGGTAATTTGCTTCTTGATGCTCTCTTTTATTTAAAACATTTATCTCCTATGTGAGCATCTTTGAAATTTTCAAGCCTAACTTAAAGGCATTAAATAAAAGTAATTCTTGAGAGATAACCCAATAGTTTTGTCTAGTCTCAGAAGTTATTACCTCAGTAATAACCGCTCCTTATCCTTTTTGTTTTGGTTTTTGTGTCAAGTTCAACTACTTTTGAGAAGTAGGGGAGTTGTGAAAAGTGGCTGTCCTGGGAAAGATTTTTGTGCTGCATTGGAAAAAATTCATGAAGGAGCTCAGTACTTCGGATAAAGTTGTATTTTTATGAGATTGTTCTCCAAGTTGTTACCCAACTTTCATTAGTTTTGCACTTTTTGATTTGAGCAACAGAAGGTTTTCGAAAAAAATCAATTTTTACCTGCTGGTCCGTTTTGACAGATTTCTGCCGTCTTTTGCATTTGCCTCTTATGTTGATTCCCTTCCAGTTTATTTTGGGTTTTTGGAAAGGAGTTGCTACAGTAGCTTTTGCTCTGATGGATTTCAGTTGAAGTGTGTACCTAAATGCTTTAGTTTTTGCATACACTAATGTTGCCATTAAGGTTTGTGTGAGACATTGTAGGAAAGGAATTTTCAGGAGAAGGAGAAAAGGAATCTGCAGAGTTCGTCTTTGAATATGTAAGAGTGGTGAAAATAGAAGGTTCGTGAAAACCCAATCTTTCTATATTTTTGATATTTTTAATACATACGGAAGGTTATGAGACGGAACAGAGGAGGAAACGGAGGCCGGGGTGGCCAAACCCACCCCAGGCACGTGCCCCAGCTGGCCGCGCCTGGAGGGGGTGTGAGCTCCCCGACCTCTGTCTCCACCTCGTTTTCGTACCAGTACCTTCCTTATGCATTGAAACTTCATAATATATAACCCCCCGGATCCCCCGAGGTTCGTGTATCGTGTTCTCGTCATGTTTTCGTTTCGATCTGTTTCTGTCAGGAAATCTTCTCAAAGTTTAGAGCACCATGGTCTCCGCCGACGGTAAAGGCAATAAGCCCGAGGAATATAATCCTCAAAACCCCAAGGAGGAGGAGATTTTGGTTGGGGATGAAGAAGACATGGAGGAGGACGAGCATCTGGACACCCGCACTACCGTCGCAAGCATTGGAGTGGTGGCAAACCCTACTAAGCTTAGAAGAACAACACGAATGTCTACAGGAGGGAGAACTCCGCTTCAAACCCTCGCTCCTCGGTCAGTTATTCCACGTACCAAGAGACCCTTCCATACCCTTATACATGAGCATCAATTCCAACAGGTGCCCAAAGGGAACTTGCCCTCGGTTTGGGATATGCCTCGTTCTAACCGTGCAGGGAAGGAACACTATAAGGAGGAAGAGTGGGGAAAGAATAACAAGGACTGGGATTCTCGGTCCAACATGACCATGAACCGCATTGAGCAAAATTCGGAGTTGATTCTTACTCTTATTTTCGAGTTTGAGGATTTGAAGAAACTTATTGAAGAGCTTATCAAGGGAACACCACCACCACCGAAGGAGTAATTCGTCATCAGGTTTGGCATCCCCTTGGCTTGTTCCGAGCTTGGGGGAGTGCTGAGGTATCACCATCATTATATTTTATCTTTTACCTTTTTAGTGGATTCATATCTTTGGAAGAGAAGTTATCTTATAGGTTGGTTTGCATGTGGAAGTATCTCTCCTTTAGTTGGTTATCTATGTATCCCTTGGTGTGAGTGCCTTTATGGAATATTAATTAGAAGTCTCATCTTTTACTTTTTGCACTTCTTATTTTAGTTTGCAATATCTATTATATGATTGATCTTTTTGATCAGTATTGGCATCACTTTGGGAGCATCAAGTAAATCTAAATTGGTTTTGGCAAACCAAGCTCTGGTCAGTAGCAACACTTTTTGAGGTTTGAAAGGAAAAGAGAAAAAAAGCTTACAGGTATTTTGTATCATCTATTTTCTTTCTTGATTGGCTCATAAGCTTAGTATTCTTTATTTAAGATCTTTTGTGTCTTCAAGGAAGATTGCATGTTTGGCTTTATCACTTGTATGTTTGCTTGTTTCCTTCAACTCTCTTACTTGCTACCCAGCCTTGCTAGCCAAAAACCTTTTTGAGAAGGCATACTTCTCATGTTTCCAATCCCTTTGAACCAAAACTTGTGCCATTTGTGTCCACCATATCTACCTATTAGCATTATTGCTATTCCAAGCAAATTCTCAAGCTTCATCTATCTTTCAAATTAAAAAGTATTTTGTTATGTGAAAACTAGTTAGTAAAGCTCTCGCGAACTTGATGACACACCTTACTTTCTTGCCCCTAATAGACTTGAACCATTGTGTCATCGAAGTTGTATATGCTTGCACCTATACGTTGGAATTAGCAGAACCATGATGTCATGGGGAACATTTTCAACATTGCACTTGTACTTTGTACATAGTTGATATCATGCTATTTTGTCTATGGATGTCACCGGTGTGAAATAAAAAGGGAGCTTGTAACTCCTGGAGTTATGTATTTTGTGTTAGAGAAACGCCTGGGCCGCTAGCCTAAGCCATGCCTAATCATGGTGGAAACTTGCAGCATCACCATAATGAGAAATCTGTGAAGCATCCTCAATAAAAATCTACGCAAATAGTAAATAAAAAGATCGTTGAGATGCTCATTGTCTACTTGCCTTGTCATTTTGGTTATGGGAAAGCTCCTGTAGCATGTGCAAGGGGTACCCCGTTGGCGGTTCTCTATGATACGCATGTACTTACAATGACAAGAACTTACGGGTGACTGAAGTTGAGTAGCATGAGGTGTGACCCTCATATTCAAGGGACATGAGATTGCCAACTTATATTTCGTCAAACATATACTCTATCCTTGTTCACTTTAACCTTAATCATCTCAAGATGCCTATGATAGGGGCAATGTGGGCTCAAAGCTAGTAAGTACCATAATCTTTTGGAAGCTCTTTATGACTTGAAATCCTTGCTTCCCTCTATGAAGTGACCTTTCTTCTACTTCCAAGTTGAGTCAGTAAACCTACTTCCTCTCTATATCCAGCAAGCATTTGAGTTGTTGTGTTTCAATCATTCATATGATGATTTATTCAATCATGTTCTTTATCTTCCTTGTTTGCACAAGACTCTTATCTATTGAGTATTACTTTGAAAGCCATCATTGTGAAAAACCTTTTATGTTTGAGCAAAGAGTACTCTTGTTGTGAAGACTTCTACAAAAGCTTTATTTGTGAAACTGTTTGCCAACTGTTCTCTAACCAAGAACAAAGTTTGCCAATTCCAATTATGATTTATCTTGTATGCATCTCTATTGTGACTCCTGTACTTGTTGCAAGCTAAGTTATATAATGGTGAATTGCTTTCTTCTATGAGTTGTGTAATGGTAAGTGTGATGCTTCTTGTCCGTATTCTTTTATCGACACTTCACTCCATAAACCCGTGGACATGTTTACTGAGCTCAGTTTTCGCTTGGGGACAAGCGAAGGTCTAAGCTTGGGGGGAGTTGATACGTCCAATTTGCATCATCATTCTATATCATCATTTGCCTCTATTCATTGATATATGTCTTATTATGAGGTGTTACTTATGCCTTTTCCTCTGTTTTTGCATGTTGGATGATTCTTGGAGGATGAACTGCCGGAGTCAAGATTCTGATGGAAAAAGAGGTGTTTTGATGCAATTTCACGAAAGTTCAGAAAAATACCATAAAAATATTGGAAAATTATATTTTCCCAGAAGACGAAGGAAGCCAGAAGGGGAGGCGTAGCTGGGCCACAGGAGGCCCACACCCCCTAGGCATGGGTCCCCCTTGGGCCCCGCCTAGGGAATGTGGCCCACCTGGCCAGCCTTCGACTCCGCCCTCTTGCCTATAACTTCCTCTCGGAACCCTAATACAAGGGGGTGACCACAGAAAGATTTCCGCCGCCTCTGCGGGGCGGAAAACACCGAGAGAAAAAGAGCTCTCCGGTAGACCGATTTCTGCTAGGGAAATTCCTTCCTGGAGAGGGGAGATCGTCTCCATCAACACCAACGTCAAACTAGACTTCATCGGGATCATCATCATCCACACCATCATCTCTCCCAGCACCATCATCACCACTCCATCCCGCTGTAACAATTGTGTTGAATACTTGCATAGTTCTTAGGGGAAACTTTCCCGTTGTTGATTACTATTGTAGTTGATGCTTGTGAGTGGAACCATTGGATTATTGTTTATGTTCAGATTGTTATCCATTATCATATCATATTTGATCTTGATCCATATGATGTCTCATGAGTAGTTCGTTTAGTTCTTGAGGACATGGGATAAGTCATGTTGTTAGTAGTGGATTTGTGTTGAGTTATTATTCAATGGTTTAGTATTTAAGTTGTGGTGCTATTCTTATAGTGGTGTCATGTGAATGTTGACTACATGATACTTCACCATTTATGGGCCTAGGGGAATGCATTATGTATTTTGCTACTAATTGTGGGGTTGCCGGAGTGATAGAAACCTGAACCCCCATTAGGACACCTTTGCACAAGGGAGCATAGGATCTCAGAGTTTAAGGCTGTGGTTAGGTTTATATCCTAATTACTTTCCTATAGTTGCGGATGCTTGCAGGGGGTTTAATCACAAGTATGTATTAGTCCAAGTAAGGTCGGTACATTAGCACAGGTTCACCCACACAACACTTACAACACCAAAGAAAGGTACTCAACTATTTGAAGCGAAAGCACTTGATAGAATTCCCATGTGTCCTCGAGAACGTTTGGTCCCTATAAGTATTTCCACCGGCTTGTCCTTTGCTAAGAAAGGATTGGGCCACTTGCTGCGGTTGTTCGTTGTCTTTATTATTTGCACTTTGTTTTGTTGCTTTATCAGAAAACCCCTAAAAATCCGTTTGCTAAGTATTTACAGAGAGTTCCTGCTCCATACCACTAGTCAACACCTTCTGCTCCTCGTTGGGATCGACACTCCTATTTATCGAAAGTACTACGATACAACCCCTATACTTGTGGGTCATCAATGCGATACTCACGAGGAGTACTCTTGTCGTGATCTATTTGGTTCCATTAAAGAACATCTGCCATAACTAGTGGTAGGGGAAATCCTTAGTTGTCACAATTCAATCATGACAAAGACCAGAAGCTTGAAGGCTAGAATTGTAATACCATCCATCCCGAGGTAATGTGTGAACATTAACGACAGGGGACAAAGGAATGGATCTTGGGTTAAAGTCAGCTTCATGTACAAGATTCACAATAATAGAATCTAGCATAATCAGGGATCTTCGGTTCAAGTCCAAGGGTTAAAGCCCAAAGAAAATAGTAACTACTACTTGAGTGACATAGCGTACACTGCAATATAGTAATCACGAGGTATCTTCCAAAAGAAGGAACACCTTCTGAAGTACCCAAACAAACAAAAAATGAGGCAGACGAGGGAAAAGGAAACCTCGAAGCCTAGAGCAGAACACTATGGATCATTATATTGTAGGATCCATAAAACAGAGAGATCATGATGGAAAGGAATCTCTCATGTGAACGAGAGCAAGGGGAATAAGGTATTCACAACACAAACACAACTCTAGAGAACTCAACACTAGGTCAATTGGCTTAGAAACGACATGCCTAAAAGGCACCTAAGATTTGAAAGACTAGAAGAGACATCAAAACTTTTCCAAATCAACACGAGATAAGATGAACCAGAAGTTAGATCCAAAGTGGATAAGGAGTAAAAGAAGCATAGTAGAGTTTTCGCAAATAATTTTCATCTTTAAAATAGTTTTCACAAACACTAGACTCAACATCGACCAATAGAAAGGTTTTCCTACGATCGGTACTGCTCTAATACCAAAACCTGTGACACCCCCGGGATCAGGGCTAAACAAATCCCAGACCTCCATCTGACATAAGCTTAACTTTGAGCTCGAGGATATCTAGTGGAGCATCGGTAACACAATAGTGAACCTACGACACAAAATTAATTATAACAAGCTCATAACTGAGCAAAGAACCAAATTATTACAAGCAGAGGTCACTGACCACAAACATCAAACAACAGAAGGAAAATTATACTATTAAGTATTGCAAACTTAACAAATGGCCTAAGAGGCCTGAAGCATAACAATGACGTCCCAGCCCATAGATTCCAGGCTGCCGGCCGGGAACCCCAAGCTACTCGTCAGTGTCGATGTAGTACAGAACTTGTCTTTAGGTGAACGCTTACTCTGCCAAAATTATCAATAAAGCAAGAGTGAGTACATGGTGTACTCCGCAAGACTTATGGTTGGTGGAATTATTTTGCATAAATCCATCTTTGTTTATAAAACAAGAGAGAAAAGAAGCTCGTCTAGTCAGAATATTTTAAAAGGGAATAAGAGAGCGATAACTCTGAAATATTGATCATCATCTCTTGATATCCACCAAATCATCATCATCTGAACCCTAACTAGGATCACCCCCTCGTACCCATGAGGAAGCATCCTCAAGCACACGTTGATCTGCCAAGTTTTACGATTAGGTTCATGTTCTCTATGATCATCACGTCCGTTCCCAAGTTGTTCATAACCGTGAACACAGCTTTTCGAAAAGATTATTACCCTGCAGGGGTGTACAACTTTACCCACACGTACTAACCTTCTCTTAATTCCACTAGATAAGTCCTCTTCCTTGGAAGGCCAACAGTGGGTGGTTAGACACGACCTTTACCTTGCTTTCGCCGAGACCATGTGTCACGCCCTAAGGACGGTTCCACCGTAACGGGTCAAGTA
The DNA here is from genome assembly GCA_023614405.1 of Avena insularis. Classification (NCBI taxonomy): domain Eukaryota; kingdom Viridiplantae; phylum Streptophyta; class Magnoliopsida; order Poales; family Poaceae; genus Avena; species Avena insularis. The sequence continues at coordinate 87,729,962 of CM042695.1, forward strand.
CCGAAGCCGGTCCCCAGAGATGTGAGGCGAGGTTGGTTTACCAAGGGCTCCATCCACCCCAAGCAACCCTGGCCACGCTTACCTACCTGTTATGATGCACCTTCGCACGCCAAATCTTTCAAAATGTTTTTAATGCGTATGTCGAATGGAACGCCCGAACTATGTGACTCATGGAATCTACTAGGCAATTAGTCACTCGTGAGGTTTTCTAGGCCCTGTGTGGTTGTACGCTCATCTTGGTTCAAGAGGCAAGAACTCGGGTCCTAGTGGTGGCGAGCATGGAACTACAAAAACCACATCCCACCGTGGCCTCCCATACAAGCCTTAGCATGTTTAACATTTAACACTAATCCCACCTCATCAGTATATCTTGATCTCCTGTCATACTATATTATCTACATCTAATACATCGTCTGATGAACCAGCACTAAAAGCTATGCATGGCTAAGCTGGACACAGATAATAGCTCTAGCAGTGCACACAAGCCAAACCTAGTTATGCTAGGAGCAGTGGATTGGGTAATATAAGCTCTAATGAAGTAATGCAACAGATAGGATACTCTATCTATCGATAAAAGACCACAGTAGAATCGTATGCATCATGGCTGGAATTGAAATGCTTTCGAAAACATAGGATTATATCATGGTGGGGCTATGCTTTCCTTTTCCCGTTGATAACAGATAAGCAGATCTTCGGGAGCCTTGTACTTGACTTGATTATATTTGGCCAAGTATTGTTCGTCAATCTTCAATCTCCGATCTTTGATGGTGTTGACCTCGGTCTTCGATCTCGATCTCGATATCGTATTCTACCGGGAAGAACCAAACACCAGAAAGAAAGGGAAACAATCAACACATGGCATCAATGCAATGCTCAAACAAGAATGATGATATGACAAGTTAAATTGTATCAAAATGTAACCCCTAAGGCATGCTCGGCAATTTAATCAGGGTTTTGAGGGGTACAAACCCTAACTCGGGGAAACTTCGGAAACACCTGTGAGGGGTTACTATGTTGTTCTAGTTAAACTTGTTATGAAAGTTTCTTAACAATGCATGATAATAGCTTAAATATTAGCTTAAATATATAGATCTTATTTTTTTGAACATTTTGATATATTAAACACATTTTCTGACTTATAAATAATAATATATTGATTTACAAGTTTATAACTATTTCGTAAATTATTAAACCATATTAAATAGGTTTATTGCTCCAGGTTGACGTCATCACAAAGCAGGGCATTTCTCACCGAGGCAGAGCCTAGCCACAAAGGCTGATTGGTGGGCCCGAGGGCCATGTCGGTTGCCACGGTGGTAGAGGTTGCGTAGTGCCTATGTCACAGCCACGCGGGCGCCATGTTGACACAACATAGGCGCCACGCGGGCTCGCCGGTGTACACGTCGGCCGATGGCGAGGGATCACACTAGGGGCTGATCTAGGGACCGAGGAAGCGCGCATTCGAATCAGTGGAGCGACGCGAACACGATAGAGGCGGTGCCACCCTTTTTAGGTTACCGGAGCTTCGCCAGAAACCTTGTCCAGTAGCGGCGCACGGCGAGCTTCGACGCGGGCGCGACACAGAGCGAGACAGAGAGGGGGGAAGGGTTCAGGAGGACATGAAGCTCACCACGAACACGATAGAGGGGTAAGAAGCGATGGCCATGTTGACGATGGTGGCCGTCGGGCTTGGAGAAGACGGGCTCGATTCCGGCGATACAGATCCTCCCAGCTCGCGTGGCTTCACAGGGAGGTCGAGGAGGACGAGGCGAATACGATAGCAATCTCGGCGAGGCTCGGGGAGGCGCAACACGACGACGGTCGTCGTCTAGGGTTTCGGTCACCTCGCAGGAAGAGATGAGAGAGGTCAGGAGAGAGAGGGGTAGGAGATAAGGCCGAGGCCAGGGCAGCGTGGCTTTCTTATCCCCAGTCCAGAGCGCACCGGACGGCGGCAGGCGAGTAACACGGATCGATAGCGCCGGCTGCGATAGGCATTAGCTTGGAGGCGCGGGGAAGACGACGACAGACGGGGCGAAGGGGTACGCGGGCCGAGGTGGGCAAGTTACAGATATATTTACTTAAGAAAGCAAAATATAATTGTTCTTCATATATCAACTAATAATTTCTTAAGTTAAATTTAATAAGAGGTTTCAATAAATTAGACATTGACTTTCAGTTACGAAATATTAAATTTTAGTTATTGTAATCAGGAGCTCGTATGGTAAGTATATATGTGCCTTTTATCATGCTAACCAAACTACATTGGATAACATAAACGTAACCTAAGATCTAAGCTCCATGAAATTATAGAACTACAACGTACATTAGTTCAAATCAAACTACAAAATATGGGCCTGGAAGTACTACTAGGAGAAGATGAAAGTAAACTAGAAAATGTGCGCCTGGAACTACTAGGGGCACATCAAAACAAACTACAAAATATGTGCATATAACTAATAGGGCAGATCAAAACAAATTAATTAATCAAACTATAAAATTAGAAAACCCCATCAAAATATGAACAGTAAACTCTGCACTCAAAGTTCAGATCTAACCTCCGGTTCTGTGTCACTGACCTCCTTCTAAAATGCAAATGAATCAGTGGGTTCTTCATCCTCATTGTCATTGCTGAAATCGTAGAACACCTGCTGCACCATAGGATCTGCAACCACTTCTTCCTCGTCGACTTTGTTCTTCGCTGCTTCCTGCTCGACGAGGACCTTCGCTGCCTCCTCGTCGATGATGTTCATTGCCTCGCTGACCATCGATCTTGTTCTCTTCATCATTGCACCGATGATATTGCTCTTGCAAGGGTTTCTTAGGAGTGGAATGGGGGAGGCGATGTGGCCGATGGTCCTTTAAATGCCCCCGAGAGACTATGGGACAGTTGGGTGGTGGGAGCGCTCGAGTTACGTTTTTTAGGGGGAGGGAAACATAGTGTACGTGTCAATGAAAAACACACGAGTAGGAAACTGTGTGTGTACACCGTACACCTGTTATCCCACTCTATTGTTTTTCCATTATAAATCATTTTTATTCAACCCTAACCATCTCTAGATCAAATTCTTCATATGTACGACAGGGTTTTAATTATGTAGAACCTTTTTGATCTAGTGTTCTAGCTATCTCAAGACCTCACCATACTTTCATACACATGGAAGTGCCACATGCAAGATTTCGAGAGATTCTGGCGCCCCTGTTCTTGGTTTCCCAGCGAAACCCTAATAAAACATGGGCCCCGTGAATCTCTACCCCCTTTCGCCTGCCACAACGATAGTTGATGACCAATAATGGAATGTTGCCTTCTTATTGTTAGTTTAGGTCATAGGAATACATGGGAGACCAAAGGTTGAGCCCTGATTCCATATATAGGTTTCGACTCCGGTTCACCCGTCGTGGGAGTATCCAGCTATATATATGCATGTGGCGAGAACCTTTTCTAGCTATATATATTGTGATGACAAGGCTCACCCAGGGGTTGGGTTCTGCCTATCTCTCAACACATCCTCATATGCCATGTTTGTTATTTTTACATGCAATAAGGGAATATAAAATAACAATGTGCAAAGGTTTCACATTTTTGAATTTTTTAGGCTGGTTTCGAAATTCGGCCGAGATCGTGACATTTAGGGTTACTAACTACGTGTCGGATTTTGCTAATATATTAGTGGATCTCTGGATAAATGCCATGTTTTATACCTGGAAATGATTTTTTGGGAAAATCTTGAGAGAGCCACGAGGTAGCTCAGGCTAAATTTGAGCCCCTTCCAGCTAGACTGGTAGAAACTTTTTTAATTCGCGGTGTTGTGCCGAGAGGTTCTAGGTGCAGCCAATTGGTTAAATACTCTCTAGTATTTATTAAAAATGGGGGGTGGCATTTTCACATCACATTCTTGGTGGCTGCTTCACAAAATAAGCCCTTTTCGGCACTTGGAAAATGGAAAATGGATTTTCTGTGCAGAGATGTGAAAACTTCATGAAGCAACATTGTTTTCCATCATAAGATACACTTATGTGAGGAATATGGGCATATTATAACAAACTATGCCATGATTGTGGTCATGACCTAGCTCATTTGCCTTGAAAGCCATGAATCCTCGAAGGCCATGTTTGTTATTTTTACCTGCAACTAGGTAACATAAAATGACAATGTGCGCAAGTTTCACATTTTTTGATTTTTTTGAATGTTTAGCGAAGATCACTGCAGATAGGGTTCCTAGCTATGTACCGGGTCTTGCTAATCTCCTAGTGGATCTCTAAAGAAATGCCATGTTTTGTACCTGGAAATGATTTTTTTGAAAATTCTTTAGAGAGCTACGACATAGCTCCAGGCTAAATCTGAGCCCCTTTCAACTAGACCGATAGAAACTTGTTTAAGTCACAAGGGTTGCGCCAAGAGGTTCTAGGTGCAGCCAATTGGTGAATTGCCCACTAAATGCTCTCTAGTATTTATTAAAAATGGGATGAGGCATTTTCATATTACATCCTTGGTGGTTGCTTCACAAAATAAGCCCTTTTTGGCACCAGCAAAATGGAAAATAGATTTTCTGTGCAGAGGATGTGAAAACTTCATGAAGCAACATTTTTTGACATCACAAGATACACACATGTGCGTAATATGGGCACATTACAACAAACTCTTCCATGATTGTGGTCATGACCTAGCTCATTTGCCTTGAAAGACATGAATCCTCGAAGGTGGTAGGTGATTTTTGTGAACACTTTTTTTGAATAATCCTCATATTCCATTTTTGTTATTTTTAACTACAACTAGGTAACATAAAATGACAATGTGCGAAGGTTTCATATTTTTTGAAATTTTTTGGCTGGTTTCGAAATTCGTCCAAGATCGCGGCAGTTAGGGTTCCATACTATGTGTCGGGTCTTGCTAATATCCTAGTGGATCTCTAAAGAAATACCATGTTTTGTACCTGGAAATGATTTTTTGGAAATTTTTTGAGAGAGATACGAGGTAGGTCTAGGCTAAATTTGAGCCCCTTCTAGCTAGATAGGCAAAAACTTGTTTAAATTGTGGGGTTGTGCCGAGAGGTTCTAGGTGCAGCCAATTGGCCCCTAAATTCTCTCTAGTATTTATTAAAAATGGGGTGTCATTTTCACATCACGTACTTGGTGGCTGCTTCACAAAATAAGCCCTTTTCGACATCGGGAAAATAGAAAATGAATTTTCCGTGTAGAGAATGTGAAAAGTTCATGAAGCAACATTGTTTTCCATGGACACAACTTTGCCTGACGTGAAGAAGGCTTGCGACAATCAGTTTATGAGGCATACAATAAATCAACGCTATTATCTAAAGAAGTATTTTGATAAATACCCTTAGAACCAAGTTACAAGGAAATGTCCTAATGAAGTGAAACACATGACCGATGAGCAATGGTGCAAGCTTTTCGATACTTGGTCTGACCCTAGGAAACATGTCACTTTTTGCTCACTCTTTTCCTATTAATGCATGGGTTTGAATTGTTTGACTATAACTACCTCTTATACTATATGCTTTTTTCATGTAGAGTACTTGTTTCAAAAACAGGGAAAGCAGGAGGAAGTTTTTTACCCTATTGCCTCAAGTTATCGTAGCTACGAAGTTGTGTGCAATGTCCAGGATGATAACTTTGAACTCTTCAGAAAGATGCATCACATCTTGAAAACTGGCTACACTGACATTGTGAAGGAAGCACTTGTAAGTCCTCTAGGATAATTTTCATCTTCATAAAATCCAATGTCCTCTTCATCTCTAAAATGGATACAATGTGATTATAATTTGCATGCTATTTTCCTAATTTTTAGTTCTCTTACACAAACTATAGGCAGTCATTAGATGGCTCCATTTGTTTCAGAAAAGAGCACCGATAAAGAACAACTTTCTGTATGCACTGTGCACTCTCCAGGAACAACGAGAGAAAGCCAACGTTCCAGAAGAACATAGGCCTCTATCCAAGTACTTCAAGACGAAGCAGGCCAGGCCTTGAAGTGGAACTGGATGCTGAGAGAGCAGGTAGTGACAAACTGCGCTCTACCATAGTGGAGTTACAAAAAGATAAAAAAGCTATCGAGATAGATAGGCTGAAGTATCTTTAAGACATGCAAAACATGAGGAACAAGCAATAATAGTTGCAGGCGAAACAAGACCATTGAAATCACTTTCTTCAGCAAGTATTATCTCAGATGGCTTAGCAGAAGTAGCAGCAACAATAGCAGATTCAGCTGTTGCTAGGTAAGTGAACTGATGGTTGAAACTTGTGAGTTTTTGGGCAGGGAAACCTGTGGTGAGCTAGGAATGTTAACTGGTGTGGAAAAACTTATGAGCCTTTTGGGCAGGGAAACTTGTGGTGAGCTAGGAAACTTGTGAAGTGGTGGTTGAAACTTGTCAGTTTTTGACCCTAGAAAGTTAAATGGTGTGGAAACTTGTGAGGCTTTTGGCTTTGGGAGCTGTTGTGGAAATTTATGTGCAAACTTGTCCCGATTTTTTTGTCAAATTATGTCATTTGATGCATGTGGTGTGAAATGGTCCAAAAACGATTAGGGCTAGTAGAATTTTACACACAAGCATTACATATACAAATGACCCCTGACGCCAGCTCGCATCCATGATGAAAACGAAATCATCTCCGAAGTACATGACAGAATATATCCATCATAGATAAACACCGATGTGCCCGCTTTCATTGGTCAACGACCTAGACGATAATAGAAACGTCAGGGCCAATGATGATGTTATCATGTAGACTTCATCATTGTTAGAAGCTACATGTCCCATTCTGATTAGCCCACGTGTCAACTAGTAGGTGGTGCACATGGCATTGTCCAATTCATGCATGTGTCAGCAGGCCTGGGACAGGTGGCAATGGAAACAAATTCGTCATGGCCTTAATGACGGCATGAACGTCCTGGATGACGTCAAGAACGGGATGGATGACGCCATGCAAGCTTTGAGAATGGAATCAAGCCACGAAGGAAACAAATGTCAGGATGACAATAATGTCACTAACGGCCAGCGTGATGTCAGCTGACGTCGCTAACGGCCACCTGCGGTGCCGTCTGCCATGTGGCATTGACCGTGACGAAAGGAATGTCATGACTGATTGGGCCTGGGATAGGCCGATCCCATTGTCCGCGATAAAATTGAAGGAATGTCACATACGACCATGGCGTTTTTAGATAGAAAAAACATCACAGATCAGATTATGACGTGAGGTTCACGACAATTTTTTTCGTCGCAAAATTTGTCATGGATGGTGATCTATGATGTTTTTCCCCTCATCGATGACGGTAACAGATCGTCATGTATTGTCCATATTCTTTCAGTGATGGAGAAGTATTGCATGGTGCAAAAGAGAAATCGCTCTCATTGATGTTGATGTTGGCGTTGGCACTGTTGGCATCCATGTCATCAATGAGGTTATGAATGTCGAGGAAGTAGTCGTTGTCCGGGAAGAAGTCGGCAACGTATGTGAAGGAGTCTGCGATGAAGGCACTAGTCGCACCATAGGGTTCCCGAAAAACCTTATTGCCCTTCTATAGTATATGATCTAAAAAAGTGGGATTCTGGAGGCCTACTATCCCGACTCTTTGTGCACACCATAAGAGGGGGTGGTGAAAAACCAAAGACTGGTAAGTGATCTAGAATTGGATTGGCGACTTGTGCTTATGTCTATCAGTGGAGATGAGTGACCTCTTTTATATGCATGGTAGGCGTAGGTGAACATGAAGCATAGGGAGACGAAACAAAGTGACGATAGTCAAACTAAACAGGTAGCAACCGAAGCCAAACATCCATCATTCTATATTATTCATTCTCCACTAAGTTCGTATTAAATTTCAATATCATAGACAGTTCATTTTCTAATTATGCGTGACATGTACGTGCGGCATATGTAGGTCCTCGTCCTAGGTCCGCATCTTGACGAGGCGAGACAAGCGGTGGATGACGAGGATCATGTAATGATACATTCAAAATGTATCTACTTTTTAAAGTACTTTTCTCATTGTTTTGCTTCAATCTAAAACAATCTCGAAATAAACTTTGTGGATCTGATGCTGTTTTTAGGGAAAATCTTAGTTTTGTCTTTTGACGCAGGAAACTATGAAATAAATACTAAAAAATTCCATGACAAGTTTTTATGGAAAAAAGTCAAGTGAGTCGAGGAGATGCATCGGGGCCACCTAGGCACCTAGATAGTACAGGTGGCGGCGCGACACAAGGGGGTCGCGCCACCCATGGGAATTTTGCCTCGAGCATCATCTCGTTACCTCTTTTGGTGTACATCCTTATATACCCCCAAAATCTACCCTAACAAGATAATAGAGTTTTTTGCGAAATAGAGTGCTGCCATCTTCATGTTCTCCATTTTAGGGTTCAAATTGGTCCTACTCTCCATGACGGAGAGGGAGATTTCGATGCCTTTTTCACCACTATCATTGCCAAGATCATATCCACCAAACATGTGCTTGCTCTCCCCCTCACCATGAGTGACTGTTCCATGTAGCCATGTGAGTTGATTGGGGGTTGGATGAGATTGATGATTTAATAATGCAAAGATACTAAGATTTGATATGCTTATCTTGAAGATATTCTTGTATGTGTGCAGATGCGCTTTTGCTGTGTTTAATGCTTGTTACTAGGGACCGAGTGACATGATTTCAATACTGAAATTTTATTGCTCTATCATATATATATGAGTCTAGTATTATCTGCAAAGTGTAGCACCTGTTATTTTCTTGAACCTGTGAACCCTAAAGTATCAGTCAGGGAAAACAAGGGGATATGTTATAATTTGAGGATTATGTATGTTCATGGAGTGTTGATGCATTGTTTCGGTCTATTCGAAAGGGTAGACCATAATTAACTAGAGTCCCAAGTTGTCCTCGGTGGAATGGGCAGGTAGGATAATAGATGTTATGCAAATTCTCATTATTAGTACATATAACTTTATATCAAACACACACCTACATGCACAACTACAACGAGTCAATCACCATGTTATTTATATTTGTATTATATATGATCACTCTTATTCAGGAAACACCATGCTGATACGTCGTAAACGTATCTATAATTTTTGATGCTCCATGCTTGTTTTATATCATTTGTCTTATGTTTTGTCTAAACTTTAAGGTATTTTTATACACTTTCTGGAACTAACCTATTGACAAGATGCCATAGTGCCAGTTGCCTGTTTTTTGCTGTTTTTGGTTTCAGAAAGCTAAAAAATGAATATTCTTGGAATTGGACGGGATAAAAGCCAAAGTTCATATTTTTCCTGGAGCAATACGGAAAATTGAAGACGAGACGGAGGAGGACACCAGGGTGGCCACACCCTAGGTGGGAACGGGTCCCACCCTGGTCGTGCCCACAGGGGATGTAGGCCCCCTAGCCCTCCACCGACCTTGCCTCCTTCGCCTATAAGAAGCCCCCGACTCAGAAACCCTAAAGAATCGACCAGAAAGCCTCAAAAAGTTCCGCTGTGCCGCCGTCACCGAAGGGGAGATTCGGGGGATAGAAAGTCTCTGTTCCGGCACCCTGCCGGGACGGGGAAGTGCCCCCGGAGCCATCTCCATCGATCTCCACCACCATCTCCATCACCATTGCTGATTCCCATGATGAGGAGGTAGTAGTTCTCTCTCGAGGCTAAGGGCTCTACCGATAGCTATGTGTTCATCTCTCTCTATGCATGATCATATTGTGGTCATGAGCTTTGTAATCAAGTAGATCTACTTTGCTACTCAAGTGCTTTAATAGATCTCTGCTCTCCCCATGTGTGTCAAAGTGACAACATACACGCCATGGTGGCACTTAGGCTAGAGTCTACATAAATACTCATTGTGCTTTAATAGATCTATGATTTTCTCCACGTGTGTGAAAGTGACAGCGGGCACGCCGTGTGTGGCACTTAAGCTAGATTATATATATATTTGCTATGAGTTATATTTGGAGTTGGATGTCTCTATGAAATTGTGGTGTTTGTTGGAACCATCTAGCGCTCAATGTGATAGTGTGGGGTTATCTAGATTGGGGAAGGCCCTAACGTGGATTAGCGTGTACAACCAGAGAGTAGTTCAGGGTAGTATCATGAAGAGAATATATTTATATGAGAGTGTTCACTAGTGAAAGTATGGTACCTAGGCCTTGTTTATAAACATTGAAACACCGTTTGCTACTAGATCTGTTGCATGTTTGCTTGCTTCCATCCTTTTGCCTTTAGTCTTTACCTCACTGTCAAGCTATTTTCTGGCACACACACACACACGTTATCCCACGTCAACAAGTCAGAAGCTATTTTCTGGCACCGTTACCACTTGTATTTCACTATCTCTTCGCCGAACTAGTGCACCTATACACCTGACAAGTGTATTGGGTGTGTTGGGGACACAAGAGACTTCTTGTATCTTTATTGAAGGGTTGCTTAAGAGGGAATACCTTTGACCACTTCCTCCCTGAGTTCGATAAACCTTGGGTGATCCACTTAAGGGAAACATGCTGCTGTTGTACAAACCTTTGCACTTGGAGCCCAACAAATGTCTACAAGAATAGAAGTGCATAGTCATCACATGCTTATCACCTCATGCCTACGTCTTTAGCCACTGAAAGATACAAGCTCACTCCATTCGGTGAAAACTGGAAATCTGCTGCTATTGTTTACTGTTTTGTTTCACTGTTTGATTCAACTGCTGCAATCACCACTTGTTTCTTTGAGAGTATTGATACACATGTGTCGTTGAGAGTGACATCTACATTTATAAAGTCTTATTGGTATTCTTGAGATCCCCTTGCGTCGAACTATAAATTTGGGAAATACTTCGCATCGAAGATTTCAGCGATCCCTTATGATGCGTGTTGAACGCCCCGTTGGGAAACCCAAAGAGCAAGGTATGATGCAGCACAACAGCAAGTTTTCCCTCAGTAAGAAACCAAGGTTATCGAACCAGTAGGAGGACGGAAATGCCTCAAAGGTGTTGCAAGCAACGTGGAAACCTGCACAACACAAACTCAAGACTTTGCCCCAACTAACAGTGAGGTTGTCAATCTCACCGGTTGCTATAACAAAGGATTAACTATATGGTGTGGAAAGTGATGATGGTTTGTAGAAAGTAAACAGTAATAGTGGAAGATGTATCAATGGTAAAGATTGGACCGGGGTCCATAGTTCACTAGAGGTGCTCTCCTTAGATAAACAACATGTCATGAATGGTAAACAAATTACAGCATAGCAATTGACAGGAACTAAGCAAGGCATAATAATGCAATACTAGACAAAAAGATCCTATGAGATTCGATTAGGCAATACAACAATATACATAGACTAGATGTCCACCTTCAGGTTATCATCCTTCAGGTTATCATCCAAACCCCCTCCAGTATTAAGTTGCAAGCAATAGACAACTGCTTTAAGCAAAGTGTGTAAGTTAAACAATCCACTTGTTCCATGAACAAGAGACCGTTGTTTTCTCCCTAGTGGCAATATCACATCTACAACCGAAGAGATTTCTGTCACTTCTCTTGGAAACTAGAGGCATGAACCCACTATCGAGCATAAATACCCCCTCTTGGAGTCACTAGCAACTACTTGGCCAAGATAGCTACTAACAACGGAGAGCATGCAAGATCACAAACACCACTGACATGATAGAATCAAATAGACAAAACCATTAATCAATCTGACATAGTAATATCAATATCCATTGAATCCCCGCAAACACAACATGCATGATTACAAATAGATGAGGTCTTGATCATGAATGGAGCTCACAAGATCTATACATGAAAGCACAAGGAGGAGATACAACCATATAGCTACTACATGGACCTGTAGTCCAAGGTGGAACTACTCACGCTTCATACCGGAGAAGAAGGCCACTGGGATGATCTCCCCTCTGACAGGGTGCCGGGAAGAACTGCAGATCCCCCGATATAGGGATGATGGTGGCGGCCGCTACAGACGGTTTCATGGAGTTTTGATCGGGTACCTAGGGTTAAGGCATCGGGGGCTTCTTATAGGCGAAGAGGTGAGGCTGGGAGGCGGCCAGGGGGCCCACACCCTGCCTACACATGGGCCCACCCTGGGCCACTCCTGGGGGGTTTGGGGTGTGGCCACCCCGTGGCGCCCCTCCGTCTCTCCTATGGACTCCGTGTTGCCCACTATAAAATATTGACTTTGGCTTTTGTCCCGTCCAATTCCGAGAATATTGATTTTCTGCCTTTGTGGAACCAAAACCAGAATAAAACAAGAAACTGGCACTATTGCAACTTGTTAATAGGTTAGTACCATAAAACATATAAAAACACCTCAAAGTGTAGACAAAGCAAAGCAAAGTAGATACTAAACAAGCATGGAACAACAAAAATTATAGATACGTTTCTGACGTATCACCTTACACTTGAGGGCATCAAGACATTTTCTGGAGCCATTGCTGGGGAACCTATATTTATTGGTAATACGACTTGTGATAATTTAGTTGCTACACCTATTTATTTCTCATGATGGCAAAGCATAATGATACTCCTAAAAAGGTTATGTTGCCTTCCACTACTCAAAAAGGTACAAATGTGCCTACTAGGCAATATTTTTCACCTAATGTTGTTGCTACTCCTTCTATTAAAAATAAATCTATGGTTTTACCCAATTCAGAATTCTCTATGATGTCTACTCTGACTAAAAAATTAAATGTTATATGGTCAGTTGGATAATGAGGGGATGCTTGATTTATCCAAGTTCTTAACTAATGAGAATGATGAACTTAATGAAAAGCATGATGAAACTTTGTTGCTACTAGTTCTAGATCAACACCCTCTCAAGAGTATATTGCCTTTGGTATAGCTTTTATGAATATTGATCTAGATGATGTTGATGGTTTCGATGCTAATACGAGTACGCCACTAGGACATTTATTTCCTATTGTTAGTAAATCCTATGAACCTGTAATATTCATTAAAGACGATGCTTATGAATTTACAGTTGATCCTAATATAATTAAAATTGTTGAGCATATTAAATCCTATGAAGAAGATGAGGAGTTTCCTAATGAACACATGTTAAACCTTTATTTATCCTCTTTATTTGGTAAAGATGAAATCCAGCAACACTATTACTTCTTGAAGTTGTTTCCTTTTTCTTTGGGAGGATATTCTAAGGCTTGGTATAACTCTCTAGCTCAAAAATCTATTAGTAGAAAAGATGATTGTGTATATTTCTTTTATAGAAGTATTTTCCATCTGATAAGATACATCCTATGACTACTGATATTGGTTATTTTTCTCAAAGCAAGAAAGAATGTTTACCCCAAGTTTGGGTGAGGTACTGTGATATGAAAAGGAAATGTCTTCCCCATGTTTTATAAGAACATGCATTACTTGATACATTTTATAATGGACTAACCGAGGAGTCTAGATATTATCTAGATAGTATTGCATGTAATATTTTAAGGCAAAGGACGATTGATGAAGTTAAGGAATTAGTGCATACTCTTTCTCAGAACTATAATGATTGGAATATTGAAGAGAAAAATAATATTGAAATGGATCCTAAGAAGTGAGGAATTCTTAAATTATCTAATAAACTATGAAAGAATCTTGAAGGTCTATTAAAGAGGAGGAATTTAAAACTTCTAATCTTAAGAAATTATCTAAAAAGGGTATAAATTAAACTTCCTATTGATGAACCATGTTTCCCTATTCAAGTACATGTTATATATCCTTCTAAAGGTAATGAAAATGTAACACCTTCTATAGAAGTTTCATATACTGAATTACTAAAATGAGTTTGCTTATCATCAGAAGGCTTTTTATCATGATATTAAGATAAATATCATGAAAAATTCTCATAAGATTAAAATTCTTCGTGAAAGTTTAAATTCTAGTGTGTATTCTATTAATATGATTGTTAAACATTGTACTATGATGAACTCAGGGATTCCATATGTGGTGCTCTTGCCACTTTCACATGCTTAGATGCTTGGCATTAAACATGGACAATCCCTTTATCCTCCTCTCTTGCGTCTTGCTTTGAATCTCCACACATGATTAATCACCTACTAATTTTAAGAGTTCAAGAAATCAGAGGGTTCACACCTAAGTGCATATTATTTAGATCTAGTTACCAAAGTTGTCCCATTGTTCCCACACACAATCTCGAGCAAGTAGGGTATTCCTTCACCGACGTAAAATAAAATGGAGAAGTACCTAGGTACGTCCGCATGATGGGTAACAAAACACTCCATCTTGATTAGCCTATGAATCATCTCGAGGATTTTAGTGGAGGTATGGAACTAGTCTACATGGGACATATATCTATATGGTTATTGTCATGGAGGTTCTCCTTGAAATTATACATTACGTATAAGATGGGATTCTCACTCCTCAAGACCTCAAGGTTTTTATATAAGCATCTGATGCATGTAAAATGCATACATGAACTTTCTGGTTTGTTAACATGTTTACCAACATATTTGCATCATATATAATGCTAGATCCATGTTTTACATTGATTTCGGGGATTTTCTAAACAATCTCCTCTCTTTTTGTTCTAACTTTTTCTGGCAGAAAAACCTCTTGTTAGTGTTTTTGACTTTTCAGGAGATACGGAACTCCAAACGGTTCCATACGAATCCAATGAGCTAAAGTAGAGCCCAAGGGGCCCAAGGAGCCCAAGGAGTTAAAAATGCGAGCCCATATACTACTGGGCGCGACACCAGTATGATGTCATGTAACATCCCTAAAATCATGATTTCAAAGATTGCATATCATTCATGCATGCATATAGTTTTGAGTTCAATTTCAAACTCATTTCAAGAAAAACAGAAGCACATAGTGCTATCATTTTATGTGAGCAAACTTAAATCAAATGGCCATCCCCATTTGAGAGCTTGAATGTTTTTAAACCAAGTTTGTTTGCTACCCTTGTTGATTGGATTGAGTGTGGAATTTGAACAAAGTTTTACAAAATAGAAATGGCTCCAAAAACCATTTTCAAACATTTGCAAACCAAGTGCAATGTCACTGTTATTTTGTCTTTCCAAAAATGACCAAGCCAACTCAAAGTGACCACATGGTTTTATGCCAAGATTTGTGACTATTGCACACTGCAAAAAGTCCAGAAAAGATTTGAATTCAAATAGAGTTTGAATTCATTTGAAAACCAATCCAGAAAATCAAAACAGAAAAAGAAAAGGAATAAAGAAATGGAAAAGGGCCGGCGCCAGGAATTGAGCCCAGCAACAGACTGAGCCCATTTAGCCCACCCGGGTCCCCTCTCTCTCTCGCACGCGCGGACACACCCACGCAGTCACTGACGCTCGGACCCCACTCCCTCTCTGCTTATTTCGCTGACAAGCGGGCCCTCTCCACGTCACTCCTTCTTCCCCAAATCGCGCCCGTAGACCACGTCGCCGCTGCCGTTGATGCCGGTAATGGCGCGGCGTAATTAGCCTTGATGCCACGAGCGTTTCCTGTCGCGCTTCAGCCTATTTAAACCACACCCCGCCGCGGTCATTTCCCCCCACGCTACACTCTCTTCTCGCCACCAGGCTGCCTCGAATTATTACCGTTATGCAGCTCAACGATCTCCGGCGAGATATTCCGGTAAGACCCCGTCGCCCCTTGCTGCCTAAACTTGCCAGTACGATCTCCGCGACCATGCGCATCTCCTTACCCCTCTGGTGCATGCTAGGAACATCCAGAGCCTCGGCAACGTCGGCGACCACTCGAGACAGACGACCCCATCAACTCCGGTGAACAATTGCGGTAAGCTCCGAGCGCCCCTTGCCCCCTCTTGCATACGAGGTTGCTCGCCACCGTCTTGCGCTTCTTCTAAACCATATGGTTCGTGCTAGGGCGACGCGAAACCTCGGCAACAACTTTGACAGCAACCACCCGACGCCGTGCGCAACTCCGACGAGCTCCAGCAGCCCCTGCCGTGCGCCCCTTGCCAAGCCACCTCCACGTTGAGCTTCGCCTCGTCCTTGCGGTTCTGGTAAGCACCCCCTCTCCTCCCCGTGTGGCCTAGAACGCCGGCACCGCCACTGGCAGAGCGGTCCGCCACTCGCCGTCGTCGCGCGCCGCCAGAACTTGGTCGTTTGATCAAGAGCCGTTGGATCTAGATCCAACGCGCGTAATAGAATCACTTAAGCGAAGCGGTATGTTAGATCTGAGCCGCGCGATTAAGTTAGATCTAGCGGCTCAGAAGCGTGATCCGACGCGAAATGGTACGCGCCAATCAGAGCACGACGCGTGGCTAGGGTTTAGTTTAAAAACAGAATTTGAATCAGATTTATATCCAAATTTGATTTGCTTGTAACTTTTGATTCCCACGTTAGATTTTAGCAAATTTTATACCGTTGGAATCAGGAAGACAAGCCCTTTCTGTTTATGCAATGTGTTTAGTGTTTAGTTTCTGCTAAAATGACTTTATTTGCAGAAACTTGTTTAGGACTATTTTGAGTATATGAATTGTCTAGGAAATTGTTTTAGTGTCAAATAAACTTGGTTTAGCAAGTTTTTGACTTGGTTATGATTCAGAACCATGCACTTGCTTGGTTGAGTTTTAAAAATCATCACTTAGCATTTTTGCATGCGTGCATATGTATTTTTGTTTGTTTGTATATGTTGTGTGTAATTTGTTGCTACCATTCTTTATGTAGACTTTGGTGCTAGTGATTGTGATTGTGAAGAGTGCTACTCTCCCAACTACCAAGGAAAGTGGTACTTCATGAATATTTCCATCCCTATATATTTTTATACAAGCATTAGAAATATTTTTGCTAAGTCTTGCATGTTACTATTTTTTGCCAAATGCCATGATGGGAAATCCTAAGTAGTTGTCGAATTGCTAGGAAATTTTCTAAGTTAAGTACTATCTATGCCATGCTTAGCCTAGCTAGTAGCAAACAAGGGTTGGTAAAATATACATGCTATGGTGAAAATATTTTTAAGTCTTTGGACTTATGTTTTCTTAATAAAACAACTAAGTCAATGAATCACCTGGGTGGAAAGGGACTTGATTGGTAGTTTTTGGTTGAGTGGTTACACAAGGCCCATGGCTATGGTTTACCTTGTGTATCTCACTTGTGGAAAGCCCCCAGGAACAAAGGGATTTTAGAGGCCAAGTGTTGAGAAGCTTATAGTGCAGCCACTTGGCAATATGGGCTCTGTCTGGATCACATAGGTTGCTAGAACTTAGCCATTTGGACAGTTGGTGGTAGTGGGAATGATAGGTTGGAACACATCCATTTGGTCTAAGGAAAGGCTTCTAAAAGGTCCTGTCTTGGGAAACCAAGTTTGGTGGGGAAATTGCACAACCTCTGCAGATGGAAAAATCTAAGTACTTAGCCAAGTCCATGGCAATGGACAACTTGAGCATCAAGACATGGAAGCTATCAAGAATCTCATCACTCCAACTTCTAAGTAAAACTTGTGGGTGAACAAGGGTGAAGGACCTCAATGTCTATTGATGGTTCCTTGGGAAAAGTTTTGACAAAGAAAACTTAGTGTTTTCAACTAATAGGCAAAACCTATTTTTGAGAAAAGCAAGCCAAGCTACACTTAGCCAAATTGCATATAGTAATATAGTCCACCTAAGTTTTACTAAGGTATCACTTGCCAATACTATTCCAAAGTATTGACCCACTGTGGCTGTAACTTGTGATGTTGCAGGTTACTCTGATGAGGATTAGGTGTCATGAGTCTACACTCAACATGTTTGCCTGTGGCACATGAAGATGAAGACTTATATTTATTTACTTATTCAAACTCTTGTATTAGGCCTGTGGCCTTGAGTTGTAAAGACTATGTTTATCTCTGGAATGGATGTAATAAATGACCTTTGTATATGTGTACTTCATCTTAAACTGTGGATGCTAGAAATGATCCAGGGACTAGCATTGCAATCACAGGGATCCTTTTCCTTTACAAAGGAGGGATCTTACAGATGGTATCAGAGCACTGTGTTGCCTGTAGGATTATGACCCTAGGATTGGAAACCACTAAGGAAAATTTTCAACTACTTCTACACTTGTCTATTCTTCTCGTAAACTTTTCTAATCTTCTCTCTCATCTCTATTTGTAGATGAATTCCATCAACGAAGCCGTGAGGAAAGGACCACCATGACAATGACTTTGGAGTGTGAGATTCAGGTCCCAAGGCTCTCAAGGACCTCATGGTTGCATTAGAGATACAAGGTGCAGCTGTGTACAAGGGTTTTCCTATGATGGATGAAGGAGTGGAATACTGGTGGGTGCAACTTCACTTGTATAAAAACAAGGAAGACAACCATCAGGAAAAAAGATTCAGCATGTTCACCAATTCAGTGGTGCACCCTACATTCTTTGAATCAGCAAGGGATGCAGCTTGGAAGACCATCAAAGAACTTGGTGACAGAGTCAAGTGCAGAATGCTCAACCTCCAAAATGATCTAAGGAAAGAGAAGGAACATACCCAAGAGTTGGAAGCCACCAACCAAACCTTAAGAGGAGACATTATAGACTTAGTGATGGAATCATGTGAGCAAGATAGGCTGATTGCTTCTAGGAACATTGTGTTAGCCAACAGATCCAGTGAGATAGGATTGTAAACATACTTCGTTAGTTGGACCACCACCTATCACCCTATTTTCCAAAATGTTGCTTAAAATAAGTTTGAACCTTGGTTGTTGTAATGGTTTCATGTATGCATGACTTGTGTGTTTTGCTTCCCAAGGATATGTATGCGATGTTTTGTCTTTTACTTTATCTTGAATTGTGTTGTTCTAACTTTTCTATCTTATAAATAGATGCCTATTACCATCAGCACTGTTGAGGAGTTCCAGGTTACCCGCTTTGGTCCTCGTATCGTTGAGCTTACTACTTTGCTCAATCTCCCTCTTCCCACTATCATGGTGCATCCCCTCACCAAGTTTGAGAGGAAGGATCTCTGGGGCTTCAAGGTGAACCAGCCCGGACGCCAGACAGAGCCTACTACGGAGGCCATCGTCTTCAAGCTTATGCACGATGACAGGGAGAGAGGCCTTGAGGTAGTGATGCAGGATCTGATAGGACGTCTGCTAGGGCGACACTCCCGACAGGTTAGAGGCACCCACTTCCACGTCTTCGGAAGACGTGATGAGGACGGAGAGTCCATCGACTTCGAGGACGATTCGAGGGACGCAGCAGAGCCGATACGCCTGTACCTCCAGGACTTAGAGTCTCTCATTAGGAACGTGGACACGGACAGGACCAACGTCATGCTCAGCAATGATGAGCTCCAGGTGAAGCTTCGCGAGAAGGATAAGCTCTTCGCACAGCAGGACGAGATAGTCAAGGAAATGGAGGCGAAGTTCGAGACCCAGGACAGGAAGTTCAAGAGTCAGGAGAAGCGTGTCCAGGATAGGAACAAGAAGATCCGGGACATGTCTGAAGAACTGCAGTCCAAGGACTTTGAGATAGAGCAGCAGCAGTCGGTGATAGAGAGGCTTCGTTCCCAGAAGAGGGCTCTCAAGGCCAAGATAGAGTCCTTGACCACTACCATCGAGGAGAACAAGGCCGCGATGGAGAACGCAGGTCTTACCTTTTTCGAGGAGGAGATTGATGCCGATGAGTATACTTGACTACTCGTTTATCTTTTATTATCATACTTGTTATTTGAGAACTTGTTATTGGACCATCCGACATGTGGATGGCTTGCTACTTGTGTGTTTTACTTTGTGAACTTGTTATTTTGTTGTTGAACTTTTATCTTTGTGTTGCATGCTTGTGTTTGCTTATGTGATGTAATGTGCATGAAAGCATCTATGGGTATCTCATTCTTATCTCTATTTGAACAAACCACAGATGCCTCCCCATCGTGCAAACCCCAACCCCAACAACAACAACAACATCACTCCAGAAATGCAGCAAATGATGACTGCTCAAACACAACTGATGCAGATGATGACAACGTTCATTCAGAACCAAAACAACAACAACAACAATAACAACAACAACAACCCACCGGGTTTCGATATGCTCACCAGGTTCTTGAGATTGAGGCCAGCAAAGTTCTCGGGGACGACTGATCCCATGGTGGCCAATGATTGGCTACGTTCTGTGAACAAGGACTTAGTAACCGTGGGCTGTACGGATGCTGAAAAAGTCAGATTTGCAGCACATCTGCTGGAAGGGCCAGCCGCCACTTGGTGGGACAACTTCCAGATCACCACTCCCATAGATGAAGTGACATGGGCTATCTTTGAGGATGGCTTTCGCACTGCTCATATCTCATCAGGAGTGATGAGTCTAAAAAAGAAAGAGTTCCACAATCTGAAGCAGCGCCACCGCAGCGTGGCTGAATACATTGAGGAGTTCAACAATCTGGCGCGTTATGCACCGGATGAAGTTGACACTGATGCCAAGAGAAAGGAAAAATTTCTGGAAGGCTTGAATGATGAGCTGAATCTGCAGTTGGCCTTGGCATATGTTCCCACTTATCAATCGCTCTGTGACAAGGCTGCAATATTGGAGAACAAAATGAAGCAAGTCGAGAGTAGAAAGAGAAAGCACTCCGACAAGCACAGCTCGGGATTGTCTCAAAAACGATCTCACTATGATGACAGCGGAAGCTCAGGATCCCACAAGCATGGGAAATTCAACAAGCACCACAACCACAACCATCATGACAACAAGCATCACCGTAGTCATGACAACGACAAGTACAAGAACCACAAGAGTGGACATAAGAACCACCATAGTGGTAATGGAAGTGGAAGCGGAAGTCAGCCTGTTAAGAGAGACATCAGTCAGGTTGAATGCTTCAAATACAAGAAGATGGGGCATTATGCAAATGAGTGCCCTGAAAAGAAAGTTGAAGGACCTATCAAGCCCAACCCTTTCTAGAAGGGACAGGTAAACCACATCAATGTGGAGGAGGTTTATGAGGAGCCTGATGCTGTTGCTGGTAAGTTCAGACTCAATTCTATTCCAGCATTTGTACTCTTTGATACTGGTGCATCTCATTCATTCATATCAAGAGCATTTGTTGAAAGAAATGAACTGCCGGTAGAAACTATTGGGTGTCCTATAAAAGTAAGTTCTCCTGGTGGAGAAATGATAGTGAATTCAGGATGTCATGATCTAGTCATAGAATTTGGGAAGTATAAGTTTCCCGTTAACTTGATAATTCTAAACTCCCAAGGATTGGATGTCATTCTGGGAATGGACTGGATGACTAAGTACAAAGGAGTGATAGATTGTGCCAACCATACTGTCTCACTCACAACTCCAGAAAATAAAAGGATCAGATTCAAGACCAACTTTGAAGCAAAAGGGAGTATGCTTAATTCTCTTAAGGGGGTTAGCATGGACAGTGTGCCAATTGTGAGTGAGTATCCGGATGTGTTTCCGGAAGAATTGCCGGGAATGCCACCAGATAGAGATGTGGAGTTTCTGATAGATTTGGTACGAGTGCGGACCAATAGCAAAGAGACCGTATAAAATGTCAGTTGATGAACTGAAAGAGCTCAAGAAGCAACTTGGAGAACAGTTGCAGAAAGGATTTATTCAACCAAGTTCTTCATCTTGGGGAGCCCCAGTCTTATTTGTGGAGAAGAAAGATAGAAGTCAAAGGTTATGCATAGATTACCGTTCACTCAATGAGGTAACTATCAAGAACAAATATCCTTTGCCTAGAATCAATGACTTGTTTGATCAGCTAGAAGGAGCATGTGTGTTCTCAAAGATTGATCTCCGGTCAGGCTATTTTCAACTCAAGATAAGGGAACAAGACATACCTAAAACAGCGTTCACCACAAGGTATGGATTGTATGAGTATACTGTGATGCCTTTTGGGTTGACCAATGCTCCAGCATACTTCATGAATATGATGAACAAGGTGTTCATGGAATTTCTTGACAAGTTTGTTGTCATTTTCATCGATGACATCTTAGTCTACTCCAAGAGCAAGGAAGAACATGAAGGACACTTACGATTGATACTTGAGAAGTTGAGAGAACATAAACTTTATGCCAAATTCAGCAAGTGTGAGTTCTGGTTGGAGGAAGTTGGTTTTCTTGGTCATGTTAGGACGAAGGATGGTGTAGCAGTTGATCCTGCTAAGGTTTCAGCCGTGACTGAATGGGAATCTCCCAAGTCCGTGAAAGAAGTTCGTAGTTTCCTTGGCTTAGCAGGTTACTACAGAAGGTTTATTGAGAATTTCTCTAAGGTAGCTAAGCCCATGACTCAATTGTTAAAGAAAGACAAGAAGTTTGCTTGGTCTGAAGGTTGTGAACTCAGCTTCCAGGAGTTGAAGAAGAGACTTGTGTGACACCGATCTTGTATGCTTGATTTGGAAAAGGATTTCCAAGTATATTGTGATGCATCTCATCAAGGTTTGGGTGCAGTACTTATGCAAGACGGTAAAGTTGTGGCATATGCCTCGAGACAACTCAAAACTCATGAAGTAAACTATCCTACTCATGATTTAGAGTTAGCCTCTGTCGTCCATGCACTCAAAACATGGAGACACTATCTTTTGGGAAAGCGTTGTGAAGTGTTCACGGATCACAAAAGTTTGAAGTATATCTTCACCTAGAAGGAAATTAATATGAGACAAAGAAGATGGCTAGAACTTATCAAAGACTATGACTTAAGTTTGCAATACCACCCCGGTAAAGCAAATGTTGTAGCAGATGCACTAAGTCGTAAGGTATTTGTGAATGGCCTTACCAAAGGAGAATTGCCAGATGATCTGTGTACCCAATTTAGAAAACTCAGATTGGAGATTGTTCCTGAAGGACATCTCATGTCTTTGGATGTTCAACCCACTTTGTTGGACAAGATCAAAGAAGCCCAGAAGATTGATAAAGAAATCGAAGAGATTAAAGAAAAGATTGGCAAAGGAAAAGCCAAAGGGTTCCATGAAGACGAACAGGGTACTTTATGGCATGGGAAACGTATCTGTGTCCCACAAGACCCGGAGTTGCGGAAACTGATTTTGCAAGAAGCACACAACTCCCCGTATTCTATTCACCCGGGTAACACCAAAATGTACATGGACATGAAAGAAAGATTTTGGTGGAATAATCTCAAGAAGGACATCGCCGAACATATTGCTTTGTGTGATGTGTGCAGTAGAGTGAAAGCGGAGCATCAGAAACCAGCAGGTTTGCTTCAACCACTACCTATTCCTAATTGGAAGTGGGACAAAATTGGTATGGATTTCATTACCGGATTACCAAGGACCAGGTCAGGATATGATTCCATATGGGTAGTAGTGGATCGCCTAACTAAAGTGGCTCATTTCATACCCGTGAAGACAACCTATACAAGTGCCAAGTTAGCCAAAATCTACATGAGTAGAATTGTATGTCTACATGGAGTGCCCAAGAGTATTGTGTCTGATAGGGGAACTCAATTCACTTCCCATTTTTGGAGACAGCTACATGAGTCATTGGGAACGAGGTTGGAATTCGATCGCTTTCATCCTCAAACCGATGGACAAACAGAAAGGACTAATCAGATTCTTGAAGACATGTTGAGGGCGTGTGCCTTAGACTATGGAGCCAGTTGGGATGAAAGTCTGCCTTACGCAGAATTTTCTTATAACAACAGCTATCAAGCCAACATTGAGATGGCACCGTTTGAGTTTCTCTATGGAAGAAAGTGTACCACCCCATTGTTATGGAATGGTGTGGGAGAAAGAAGTTTATTCGGGCCAGATCTTATCAAAGAAGCTGAAGAGAAGGTCAAATTGGTTAAGGACAGGTTGAAGATAGCACAGTCCCGACAGAAAAGCTACGCAGATCCTAAGCGTAGAGAAGTCACCTACGAAGTTGGTGATAGAGCCTATCTTAGAGTATCACCACTTCGTGGAGTAAAAAGATTCGGAGTCAAGGGAAAATTGGCACCAAGATATGTTGGGCCATTCAAGATTCTAAGTCGCAAAGGAGAAGTTGCCTATGAA
This sequence comes from Avena insularis, assembly GCA_023614405.1. NCBI lineage: Eukaryota > Viridiplantae > Streptophyta > Magnoliopsida > Poales > Poaceae > Avena > Avena insularis. Next base: position 87,753,878 of record CM042695.1, read on the forward strand.
ATTGAACTGCCAGAATCTCTATCGGCAGTCCATAATGTGTTTCATGTGAGTCAGCTTAAGAAATGTCACCCAGAAATGGAAGAAACTTCTTTGAAGGATACTATACCTTTGGAGGAGGTTCAATTGGGAAGTGATCTCACCTATGAAGAGAAACCTATCAAGATTCTTGAAACTGCAGAAAGAGTCACAAGTACTAAGACTATCAAGTTTTGCAAAGTGTAGTGGAATCATCATTCCGAAGAGGAAGCAACATGGGAAAGAGAAGATGATCTTCAGAAAGACCACCCTCACCTACTTGCTAGCCAATCCGAATCTCGAGGGCGAGATTCACCTTAAGGGGGTTAGATTTGTAACATCCCTAAAATCATGATTTCAAAGATTGCATATCATTCATGCATGCATATAGTTTTGAGTTCAATTTCAAACTCATTTCAAGAAAAACAGAAGCACATAGTGCTATCATTTTATGTGAGCAAACTTAAATCAAATGGCCATCCCCATTTGAGAGCTTGAATGTTTTTAAACCAAGTTTGTTTGCTACCCTTGTTGATTGGATTGAGTGTGGAATTTGAATAAAGTTTTACAAAATAGAAATGGCTCCAAAAACCATTTTCAAACATTTGCAAACCAAGTGCAATGTCACTGTTATTTTGTCTTTCCAAAAATGACCAAGCCAACTCAAAGTGACCACATGGTTTTATGCCAAGATTTATGACTATTGCACACTGCAAAAAGTCCAGAAAAGATTTGAATTCAAATAGAGTTTGAATTCATTTGAAAACCAATCCAGAAAATCAAAACAGAAAAAGAAAAGGAATAAAGAAATGGAAAAGGGTCGGCGCCAGGAATTGAGCCCAGCAACAGACTGAGCCCATTTAGCCCACCCGGGTCCCCTCTCTCTCTCGCCTGTGAACACACCCACGATCCGGCGCCGGACCCTACTCCCTCTCTGCTTATTTCGCTGACAAGCGGGCCCTCTCCACGTCACTCCTTCTTCCCCAAATCGCGCCCGCTGACCACGTCGCCGCTACCGTTGATGCCGGTAATGGCGCGGCGTAATTAGCCTTGATGCCACGAGCGTTTCCTGTCGCGCTTCAGCCTATTTAAACCACACCCCTTCGCGGTCATTTCCCCCCACGCTACACTCTCTTCTCGCCACCAGGCTGCCTCGAATTCGCGTTACACTGCCGCAGCTCCGACGATCTCCGGCGAGATATTCTGGTAAGACCCCGTCGCCCCTTGCTGCCTAAACTTGCCAGTACGATCTCCGCGACCATGCGCATCTCCTGATCCCTCTGGTGCATGCTAGGAACATCCAGAGCCTCGGCAACATCGGCGACCACTCGAGACAGACGACCCCATCAACTCCGGTGACCAATTGCGGTAAGCTCCGAGCGCTCCTTGCCCCCTCTTGCATACGAGGTTGCTCGCCACCGTCTTGCGCTTCTTCTAAACCATCTGGTTCGTGCTAGGGCGACGCGAAACCTCGGCAACAACTTCGACAGCAACCACCCGACGACTTGCGCAACTCCGACGAGCTCCAGCAGCCCCTGCCGTGCGCCCCTTGCCAAGCCACCTCCATGTTGAGCTTCGCCTCGTCCTTGCGGTTCTGGTAAGCACCCGCTCTCCTTCCCGGGCGACCTAGAACGCCGGCACTGCCACTGGCAGAGCGCTCCGCCGCTCGCCGTCGTCACGCGTCGCCAGAACTTGGTTGTTTGATCAAGAGCCGTTGGATCTAGATCCAATGCGCGTAATAGAATCACTTAAGCGAAGCGGTACGTTAGATCTGAACCGCGCAATTAAGTTAGATCTAGCGGCTCAGAAGCGTGATCCGACGAAAGCGATGCAGCCAATCGAGCGCCGACGCGTGGCTAGGGTTTAGTTTAAAAACAGAATTTGAATCAGATTTATATCCAAATTTGATTTGCTTGTAACTTTTGATTCCCACGTTAGATTTTAGCAAATTTTATACCGTTGGAATCAGGAAGACAAGCCCTTTCTGTTTATGCAATGTGTTTAGTGTTTAGTTTCTGTTAAAATGACTTTATTTGCAGAAACTTGTTTAGGACTATTTTGAGTATATGAATTGTTTAGGAAATTGTTTTAGTGTCAAATAAACTTGGTTTAGCAAGTTTTTGACTTGGTTATGATTCAGTACCATGCACTTGCTTGGTTGAGTTTTAAAAATGTGCATGCATGCATATGTATTTTTGTTTGTTTGTATATGTTGTGTGTAATTTGTTGCTACCATTCTTTGTGTAGACTTTGGTGCTAGTGATTGTGATTGTGAAGAGTGCTACTCTCCAACTACCAAGGCAAGTGGTACTTCATGAATATTTCCATCCCTATATATTTTTATACAAGCATTAGAAATATTTTTGCTAAGTCTTGCATGTTACTATTTTTTGCCAAATGCCATGATGGGAAATCCTAAGTAGTTGCAGAATTGCTAGGAAATTTTCTAAGTTAAGTACTATCTATACCATGCTTAGCCTAGCTAGTAGCAAACAAGGGTTGGTAAAATATACATGCTATGGTGAAAATATTTCTAAGTCTTTGGACTTATGTTTTCTTAATAAAACAACTAAGTCAATGAATCACCTGGGTGGAAAGGGACTTGATTGGTAGTTTTTGGTTGAGTGGTTACACAAGGCCCATGGCTATGGTTTACCTTGTGTACCTCACTTGTGGAAAGCCCCCCAGGAACAAAGGGATTTTAGAGGCCAAGTTTTGAGAAGCTTATAGTGCAGCCACTTGGCAATATGGGCTCTGTCTGGATCACATAGGTTGCTAGAACTTAGCCATTTGGACAGTTGGTGGTAGTGGGAATGATAGGTTGGAACGCGTCCATTTTGGTCTAAGGAAAGGCTTCTAAAAGGTCCTGTCTTGGGAAACCAAGTCTGGTGAGGAAATTGCACAACCTCTGCAGATGGAAAAATCTAAGTACTTAGCCAAGTCCATGGCAATGGACAACTTGAGCATCAAGACATGGAAGCTATCAAGAATCTCATCACTCCAACTTCTAAGTAAAACTTGTGGGTGAACAAGGGTGAAGGACCTCAATGTCTATTGATGGTTCCTTGGGAAAAGTTTTGACAAAGAAAACTTAGTGTTTTCAACTAATAGGCAAAACCTATTTTTGAGAAAAGCAAGCCAAGCTACACTTAGCCAAATTGCATATAGTAATATAGTCCACCTAAGTTTTACTAAGGTATCACTTGCCAATACTATTCCAAAGTATTGACCCACTGTGGCTGTAACTTGTGATGTTGCAGGTTACTCTGATGAGGATTAGGTGTCATGAGTCTACACTCAACATGTTTGCCTGTGGCACATGAAGATGAAGACTTATATTTATTTACTTATTCAAACTCTTGTATTAGGCCTGTGGCCTTGAGTTGTAAAGACTATGTTTATCTCTGGAATGGATGTAATAAATGACCTTTGTATCTGTGTACTTCATCTTAAACTGTGGATGCTAGAAATGATCCAGGGACTAGCATTGCAATCACAGGGATCCTTTTCCTTTACAAAGGAGGGATCTTACAGATGGTATCAGAGCACTGTGTTGCCTGTAGGATTATGACCCTAGGATTGGAAACCACTAAGGAAAATTTTCAACTACTTCTACACTTGTCTATTCTTCTCGTAAACTTTTCTAATCTTCTCTCTCATCTCTATTTGTAGATGAATTGTTTAGGAAATTGTTTTAGTGTCAAATAAACTTGGTTTAGCAAGTTTTTGACTTGGTTATGATTCAGTACCATGCACTTGCTTGGTTGAGTTTTAAAAATGTGCATGCATGCATATGTATTTTTGTTTGTTTGTATATGTTGTGTGTAATTTGTTGCTACCATTCTTTGTGTAGACTTTGGTGCTAGTGATTGTGATTGTGAAGAGTGCTACTCTCCAACTACCAAGGCAAGTGGTACTTCATGAATATTTCCATCCCTATATATTTTTATACAAGCATTAGAAATATTTTTGCTAAGTCTTGCATGTTACTATTTTTTGCCAAATGCCATGATGGGAAATCCTAAGTAGTTGCAGAATTGCTAGGAAATTTTCTAAGTTAAGTACTATCTATACCATGCTTAGCCTAGCTAGTAGCAAACAAGGGTTGGTAAAATATACATGCTATGGTGAAAATATTTCTAAGTCTTTGGACTTATGTTTTCTTAATATAATAAAACAACTAAGTCAATGAATCACCTGGGTGGAAAGGGACTTGATTGGTAGTTTTTGGTTGAGTGGTTACACAAGGCCCATGGCTATGGTTTACCTTGTGTATCTCACTTGTGGAAAGCCCCCCAGGAACAAAGGGATTTTAGAGGCCAAGTGTTGAGAAGCTTATAGTGCAGCCACTTGGAAATATGGGCTCTGTCTGGATCACATAGGTTGCTAGAACTTAGCCATTTGGACAGTTGGTGGTAGTGGGAATGATAGGTTGGAACGCGTCCATTATGGTCTAAGGAAAGGCTTCTAAAAGGTCCTGTCTTGGGAAACCAAGTCTGGTGGGGAAATTGCACAACCTCTGCAGATGGAAAAATCTAAGTACTTAGCCAAGTCCATGGCAATGGACAACTTGAGCATCAAGACATGGAAGCTATCAAGAATCTCATCACTCCAACTTCTAAGTAAAACTTGTGGGTGAACAAGGGTGAAGGACCTCAATGTCTATTGATGGTTCCTTGGGAAAAGTTTTGACAAAGAAAACTTAGTGTTTTCAACTAATAGGCAAAACCTATTTTTGAGAAAAGCAAGCCAAGCTACACTTAGCCAAATTGCATATAGTAATATAGTCCACCTAAGTTTTACTAAGCTATCACTTGCCAATACTATTCCAAAGTATTGACCCACTGTGGCTGTAATTTGCGATGTTGCAGGTTACTCTGATGAGGATTAGGTGTCATGAGTCTACACTCAACATGTTTGCCTGTGGCACATGAAGATGAAGACTTATATTTATTTACTTATTCAAACTCTTGTATTAGGCCTGTGGCCTTGAGTTGTAAAGACTATGTTTATCTCTGGAATGGATGTAATAAATGACCTTTGTATCTGTGTACTTCATCTTAAACTGTGGATGCTAGAAATGATCCAGGGACTAGCATTGCAATCACAGGGATCCTTTTCCTTTACAAAGGAGGGATCTTACAAATGGTATCAGAGCACTGTGTTGCCTGTAGGATTATGACCCTAGGATTGGAAACCACTAAGGAAAATTTTCAACTACTTCTACACTTGTCTATTCTTCTCGTAAACTTTTCTAATCTTCTCTCTCATCTCTATTTGTAGATGAATTCCATCAACGAAGCCGTGAGGAAAGGACCACTCATGACAATGACTTTGGAGTGTGAGACAGAATTCCCCAAGGCTCTCAAGGACCTCATGGTTGCATTAGAGATACAAGGTGCAGCTCTGTACAAGGGTTTTCCTGTGATGGATGAAGGAGTGGAATACTGGTGGGTGCAACTTCACTTGTATAAAAACAAGGAAGACAACCATCAGGAAAAAGGATTCAGCATGTTCACCAATTCAGTGGTGCACCCTACATTCTTTGAATCAGCAAGGGATGCAGCTTGGAAGACCATCAAAGAACTTGGTGACAGAGTCAAGTGCAGAATGCTCAACCTCCAAAATGATCTAAGGAAAGAGAAGGAACATACCCAAGAGTTGGAAGCCACCAACCAAACCTTAAGAGGAGACATTATAGACTTAGTGATGGAATCATGTGAGCAAGATAGGCTGATTGCTTCTAGGAACATTGTGTTAGCCAACAGATCCAGTGAGATAGGATTGTAAACATACTTCGTTAGTTGGACCACCACCTATCACCCTATTTTCCAAAATGTTGCTTAAAATAAGTTTGAACCTTGGTTGTTGTAATGGTTTCATGTATGCATGACTTGTGTGTTTTGCTTCCCAAGGATATGTATGTGATGTTTTGTCTTTTGTTTTATCTTGAATTGTGTTGTTCTAACTTTTCTATCTTATAAATAGATGCCTATTACCATCAGTACTGTTGAGGAGTTCCAGGTTACCCGCTTTGGTCCTCGTATCGTTGAGCTTACTACTTTGCTCAATCTCCCTCTTCCCACTATCATGGTGCATCCCCTCACCAAGTTTGAGAGGAAGGATCTCTGGGGCTTCAAGGTGAACCAACCCGGACGCCAGACAGATCCTACTACGGAGGCCATCGTCTTCAAGCTTATGCACGATGACAGGGAGAGAGGCCTTGAGGTAGTGATGCAGGATCTGATAGGACGTCTGCTAGGGCGACACTCCCGACAGGTTAGAGGCACCCACTTCCACGTCTTTGGAAGACGTGTTGAGGACGGAGAGTCCATCGACTTCGAGGATGATTCGAGGGACGCAGCAGAGCCGATACGCCTGTACCTCCAGGACTTAGAGTCTCTCATTAGGCATGTAGACACGGACAGGACCAACATCATGCTCAGCAATGACGAGCTCCAGGTGCAGCTTCGCGAGAAGGATAAGCTCTTCGCGCAGCAGGACGAGATAGTCAAGGAAATGGAGGCGAAGTTCGAGACCCAGGACAGGAAGTTCAAGAGTCAGGAGAAGCATGTCCAGGATAGGAACAAGAAGATCTGGGACATGACTGAAGAACTGCAGTCCAAGGACTTCGAGCTAGAGCAGCAGCAGTCGGTGATAGAGAGGCTTCATTCCCAGAAGAGGGCTCTCAAGGCCAAGATAGAGTCCTTGACCACTACCATCGAGGAGAACAAGGCCGCGATGGAGAACGCAGGTCTTACCTTTTTCGAGGAGGAGATTGATGCCGATGAGTAGACTTGACTACTCGTTTATCTTTTATTATCATACTTGTTATTGGACCATCCGACATGTGGATGGCTTGCTACTTGTGTGTTTTACTTTGTGAACGTGTTATTTTGTTGTTGAACTTTTATCTTTGTGTTGCATGCTTGTGTTTGCTTATGTGATGTAATGTGCATGAAAGCATCTATGGGTATCTCATTCTTATCTCTATTTGAACAAACCACAGATGCCTCCCCGTCGTGCAAACCCCAACCCCAATAACAACAACAACATCACTCCAGAAATGCAGCAAATGATGACTGCTCAAACACAACTGATGCAGATGATGACAACGTTCATTCAGAACCAAAACAACAACAACAACAACAATAACAACAATAACAACAACAACAACCCACCGGGTTTCGATATGCTCACCAGGTTCTTGAGATTGAGGCCAGCAAAGTTCTCGGGGACGACTGATCCCATGGTGGCCAATGATTGGCTACATTCTGTGAACAAGGACTTAGTGACCGTGGGCTGTACGGATGCTGAAAAAGTCAGATTTGCAGCAGATCTGCTGGAAGGGACAGCCGCCACTTGGTGGGACAACTTCCAGATCACCACTCCCATAGATGAAGTGACATGGGCTATCTTTGAGGATGGCTTTCGCACTGCTCATATCTCATCAGGAGTGATGAGTCTGAAAAAGAAAGAGTTCCACAATCTGAAGCAGCGCCACCGCAGCGTGGCTGAATACATTGAGGAGTTCAACAATCTGGCGCGTTATGCACCGGATGAAGTTGACACTGATACCAAGAGAAAGGAAAAATTTCTGGAAGGCTTGAATGATGAGCTGAATCTGCAGTTGGCCGTGGCATATGTTCCCACTTATCAGTCGCTCTGTGACAAGGCTGCAATATTGGAGAACAAAATGAAGCAAGTCGAGAGTAGAAAGAGAAAGCACTCCGACAAGCACAGCTCGGGATCGTCTCACAAACGATCTCACTATGATGACAGCGGAAGCTCAGGATCCCACAAGCATGGGAAATTCAACAAGCACCACAACCACAACCATCATGACAACAAGCATCACCGTAGTCATGACAACGACAAGTACAAGAACCACAAGAGTGGACATAAGAACCACCATAGTGGTAATGGAAGTGGAAGCGGAAGTCAGCCTGTTAAGAGAGACATCAGTCAGGTTGAATGCTTCAAATACAAGAAGATGGGGCATTATGCAAATGAGTGCCCTGAAAAGAAAGTTGAAGGACCTATCAAGCCCAACCCTTTCTAGAAGGGACAGGTAAACCACATCAATGTGGAGGAGGTTTATGAGGAGCCTGATGCTGTTGCTGGTAAGTTCAGACTCAATTCTATTCCAGCATTTGTACTCTTTGATACTGGTGCATCTCATTCATTCATATCAAGAGCATTTGTTGAAAGAAATGAACTGCCGGTAGAAACTATTGGGTGTCCTATAAAAGTAAGTTCTCCTGGTGGAGAAATGATAGTGAATTCAGGATGTCATGATCTAGTCATAGAATTTGGGAAGTATAAGTTTCCCGTTAACTTGATAATTCTAAACTCCCAAGGATTGGATGTCATTCTGGGAATGGACTGGATGACTAAGTACAAAGGAGTGATAGATTGTGCCATCATGTCTCCTCACAACTCGGAAAATAAAAGGATCGATTCAAGACCAACTTTGAAGCAAAAGGAGTATGCTTAATTCTCTTAAGGGGTTAGCATGGACGATGTGCCAATTGTGAGTGAGTATCCGGATGTGTTTAGGAAGAATTGCCGGAATGCCACCAGATAGAGATGTGGAGTTTCGATAGATTTGGTACCTGTGGTCGGACCAATAGCAAAGAGACCGTATAAAATGTCAGTTGATGAACTGAAAGAGCTCAAGAAGCAACTTGGAGAACAGTTGCAGAAAGGATTTATTCAACCAAGTTCTTCATCTTGGGGAGCCCCAGTCTTGTTTGTGGAGAAGAAAGATAGAAGTCAAAGGTTATGCATAGATTACCGTTCACTCAATGAGGTAACTATCAAGAACAAATATCCTTTGCCTAGAATCAATGACTTGTTTGATCAGCTAGAAGGAGCATGTGTGTTCTCAAAGATTGATCTCCGGTCAGGCTATTTTCAACTCAAGATAAGGGAACAAGACATACCTAAAACAGCGTTCACCACAAGGTATGGATTGTATGAGTATACTGTGATGCCTTTTGGGTTGACCAATGCTCCAGCATACTTCATGAATATGATGAACAAGGTGTTCATGGAATTTCTTGACAAGTTTGTTGTCATTTTCATCGATGACATCTTAGTCTACTCCAAGAGCAAGGAAGAACATGAAGGACACTTACGATTGATACTTGAGAAGTTGAGAGAACATAAACTTTATGCCAAATTCAGCAAGTGTGAGTTCTGGTTGGAGGAAGTTGGTTTTCTTGGTCATGTTATGACGAAGGATGTTGTAGCAGTTGATCCTGCTAAGGTTTCAGCCGTGACTGAATGGGAATCTCCCAAGTCCGTGAAAGAAGTTCGTAGTTTCCTTGGCTTAGCAGGTTACTACAGAAGGTTTATTGAGAATTTCTCTAAGGTAGCTAAGCCCATGACTGAATTGTTAAAGAAAGACAAGAAGTTTGCTTGGTCTGAAGGTTGTGAACTAAGCTTCCAGGAGTTGAAGAAGAGGCTTGTGACAGCACCAGTCTTGTGTCTGCCAGATTTGGAAAAGGATTTCCAAGTATATTGTGATGCATCTCATCAAGGTTTGGGTGCAGTACTTATGCAAGACGGTAAAGTTTTGGCATATGCCTCGAGACAACTCAAAACTCATGAAGTAAACTATCCTACTCATGATTTAGAGTTAGCCTCTGTCGTCCATGCACTCAAAACATGGAGACACTATCTTTTGGGAAAGCGTTGTGAAGTGTTCACGGATCACAAAAGTTTGAAGTATATCTTCACCTAGAAGGAAATTAATATGAGACAAAGAAGATGGCTAGAACTTATCAAAGACTATGACTTAAGTTTGCAATACCACCCCGGTAAAGCAAATGTTGTAGCAGATGCACTAAGTCGTAAGGTATTTGTGAATGGCCTTACCAAAGGAGAATTGCCAGATGATCTGTGTACCCAATTTAGAAAACTCAGATTGGAGATTGTGCCTGAAGGACATCTCATGTCTTTGGATGTTCAACCCACTTTGTTGGACAAGATCAAAGAAGCCCAGAAGATTGATAAAGAAATCGAAGAGATTAAAGAAAAGATTGGCAAAGGAAAAGCCAAAGGGTTCCATGAAGACTGCAGGTACTTTATGGCATGGGAAACGATTCATGTCCCACAAGACCCGGAGTTATGGAAACTGATTTTGCAAGAAGCACACAACTCCCAGATTCTATTCACCCGGTAACACCAAAATGTACATGGACATGAAAGAAAGATTTTGGTGGAATAATCTCAAGAAGGACATCATGAACATATTGCTTTGTGTGATGTGTGCAGTAGAGTGAAAGCGGAGCATCAGAAACCAGCAGGTTTGCTTCAACCACTACCTATTCCTGATTGGAAGTGGGACAAAATTGGTATGGATTTCATTACCGGATTACCAAGGACCAGGTCAGGATATGATTCCATATGGGTAGTAGTGGATCGCCTAACTAAAGTGGCTCATTTCATACCCGTGAAGACAACCTATACAAGTGCCAAGTTAGCCAAAATCTACATGAGTAGAATTGTATGTCTACATGGAGTGCCCAAGAGTATTGTGTCTGATAGGGGAACTCAATTCACTTCCCATTTTTGGAGACAGCTACATGAGTCATTGGGAACGAGGTTGGAATTCAGTGGAGGTATGGAACTAGTCTACATGGGACATATATCTATATGGTTATTGTCATGGAGGTTCTCCTTGAAATTATACATTACGTATAAGATGGGATTCTCACTCCTCAAGACCTCAAGGTTTTTATATAAGCATCTGATGCATGTAAAATGCATACATGAACTTTCTGGTTTGTTAACATGTTTACCAACATATTTGCATCATATATAATGCTAGATCCATGTTTTACATTGATTTCGGGGATTTTCTAAACAATCTCCTCTCTTTTTGTTCTAACTTTTTCTGGCAGAAAAACCTCTTGTTAGTGTTTTTGACTTTTCAGGAGATACGGAACTCCAAACGGTTCCATACGAATCCAATGAGCTAAAGTAGAGCCCAAGGGGCCCAAGGAGCCCAAGGAGTTAAAAATGCGAGCCCATATACTACTGGGCGCGACACCAGTATGATGTCATGTAACATCCCTAAAATCATGATTTCAAAGATTGCATATCATTCATGCATGCATATAGTTTTGAGTTCAATTTCAAACTCATTTCAAGAAAAACAGAAGCACATAGTGCTATCATTTTATGTGAGCAAACTTAAATCAAATGGCCATCCCCATTTGAGAGCTTGAATGTTTTTAAACCAAGTTTGTTTGCTACCCTTGTTGATTGGATTGAGTGTGGAATTTGAACAAAGTTTTACAAAATAGAAATGGCTCCAAAAACCATTTTCAAACATTTGCAAACCAAGTGCAATGTCACTGTTATTTTGTCTTTCCAAAAATGACCAAGCCAACTCAAAGTGACCACATGGTTTTATGCCAAGATTTGTGACTATTGCACACTGCAAAAAGTCCAGAAAAGATTTGAATTCAAATAGAGTTTGAATTCATTTGAAAACCAATCCAGAAAATCAAAACAGAAAAAGAAAAGGAATAAAGAAATGGAAAAGGGCCGGCGCCAGGAATTGAGCCCAGCAACAGACTGAGCCCATTTAGCCCACCCGGGTCCCCTCTCTCTCTCGCACGCGGACACACCACGCATCACCGACGCCGGACCCTCCCTCTCGCTTATTTCACGACAAGCGGCCCTCTCCACGTCACTCCTTCTTCCCCAAATCGCGCCCGCTGACCACGTCGCCGCTACCGTTGATGCCGGTAATGGCGCGGCGTAATTAGCCTTGATGCCACGAGCGTTTCCTGTCGCGCTTCAGCCTATTTAAACCACACCCCGCCGCGGTCATTTCCCCCCATGCTACACTCTCTTCTCGCCACCAGGCTGCCTCGAATTCGCGTTACACTGCCACAGCTCCGACGATCTCCGGCGAGATATTCTGGTAAGTCCCCGTCGCCCCTTGCTGCCTAAACTTGCCAGTACGATCTCCGCGACCATGCGCATCTCCTGACCCCTGTGGTGCATGCTAGGAACATCCAGAGCCTCGGCAACGTCGGCGACCACTCGAGACAGACGACCCCATCAACTCCGGTGACCAATTGCGGTAAGCTCCGAGCGCTCCTTGCCCCCTCTTGCATACGAGGTTGCTCGCCACCGTCTTGCGCTTCTTCTAAACCATCTGGTTCGTGCTAGGGCAACGCAAAACCTCGGCAACAACTTCGACAGTAACCACCCGACGCCATGCGCAACTCCGACGAGCTCCAGCAGCCCCTGCCGTGCGCCCCTTGCCAAGCCACCTCCACGTTGAGCTTCGCCTTGTCCTTGCGGTTCTGGTAAGCACCCCCTCTCCTTCCCGGGCGACCTAGAACGCCGGCACCGCCACTGGCAGAGCGCTCCGCCGCTCGCCGTCGTCGCGCGCCGCCAGAACTTGGTCGTTTGATCAAGAGCCGTTGGATCTAGATCCAACGCGCGTAATAGAATCACTTAAGCGAAGCGGTACGTTAGATCTGAGCCGCGTGATTAAGTTAGATCTAGCGGCTCAGAAGCGTGATCCGACGCGTGCACGCACCAATCGAGCGACGGCGTGGCTAGGGTTTAGTTTAAAAACAGAATTTGAATCAGATTTATATCCAAATTTGATTTGCTTGTAACTTTTGATTCCCACGTTAGATTTTAGCAAATTTTATACCGTTGGAATCAGGAAGACAAGCCCTTTCTGTTTATGCAATGTGTTTAGTGTTTAGTTTCTGTTAAAATGACTTTATTTGCAGAAACTTGTTTAGGACTATTTTGAGTATATGAATTGTTTAGGAAATTGTTTTAGTGTCAAATAAACTTGCTTTAGCAAGTTTTTGACTTGGTTATGATTCAGTACCATGCACTTGCTTGGTTGAGTTTTAAAAATCATCACTTAGCATTTTTGCATGCATGCATATGTATTTTTGTTTGTTTGTATATGTTGTGTGTAATTTGTTGCTACCATTCTTTGTGTAGACTTTGGTGCTAGTGATTGTGATTGTGAAGAGTGCTACTCTCCCAACTACCAAGGCAAGTGGTACTTCATGAATATTTCTATCCCTATATATTTTTATACAAGCATTAGAAATATTTTTGCTAAGTCTTGCATGTTACTATTTTTTGCCAAATGCCATGATGGGAAATCCTAAGTAGTTGTAGAATTGCTAGGAAATTTTCTAAGTTAAGTACTATCTATACCATGCTTAGCCTAGCTAGTAGCAAACAAGGGTTGGTAAAATATACATGCTATGGTGAAAATATTTCTAAGTCTTTGGACTTATGTTTTCTTAATAAAACAACTAAGTCAATGAATCACCTGGGTGGAAAGGGACTTGATTGGTGGTTTTTGGTTGAGTGGTTACACAAGGCCCATGGCTATGGTTTACCTTGTGTATCTCACTTGTGGAAAGCCACCTAGGAACAAAGGGATTTTAGAGGCCAAGTGTTGAGAAGCTTATAGTGCAGCCACTTGGCAATATGGGCTCTGCCTGGATCACATAGGTTGTAGAACTTAGCCATTTGGACAGTAGGTGGTAGTGGGAATGATAGGTTGGAACGCGTCCATTTGGTCTAAGGAAAGCCTTCTGAAAGGTCCTGTCTTGGGAAACCAAGTCTGGTGGGGAAAGTGAACAACCTCTGCAGATGGAAAAATCTAAGTACTTAGCCAAGTCCATGGCAATGGACAACTTGAGCATCAAGACATGGAAGCTATCAAGAATCTCATCACTCCAACTTCTAAGTAAAACTTGTGGGTGAACAAGGGTGAAGGACCTCAATGTCTATTGATGGTTCCTTGGGAAAAGTTTTGACAAAGAAAACTTAGTGTTTTCAACTAATAGGCAAAACCTATTTTTGAGCAAAGCAAGCCAAGCTACACTTAGCCAAATTGCATATAGTAATATAGTCCACCTAAATTTTACTAAGGTATCACTTGCCAATACTATTCCAAAGTAGTGACCCACTGTGGCTGTAACTTGTGATGTTGCAGGTTACTCTGATGAGGATTAGGTGTCATGAGTCTACACTCAACATGTTTTCCTGTGGCACATGAAGATGAAGACTTATATTTATTTACTTATTCAAACTCTTGTATTAGGCCTGTGGCCTTGAGTTGTAAAGACTATGTTTATCTCTGGAATGGATGTAATAAATGACCTTTGTATCTATGTACTTCATCTTAAACTGTGGATGCTAGCAATGATCCAGGGACTAGCATTGCAATCACAGGGATCCTTTTCCTTTACAAAGGAGGGGTCTTACATGTCAACCATTGAAACTCCGATGTCATTGATTCCGCCGCCATTCGCTTCAGAACTAAAACCATCTATATATACCCCCTGGCGGCCATTCTCGAGAGGCACGAAGGTGTATATCGAAAACCAAGTAACGGAGTGCCAGCAGGCCGCCACTCAGAGGAAGATTGGAGGGAGAAGCGCTGCCGGAATCGCCTCCGGACGTGTCTCCTCCTTCACCAACGCGTCCTCATCACTCTGCATGATGAGAGGGGAGTAGTACACCCCTAGACTTTGGGTTTATGGTGGTAACTTGATCTAATATCTCTATGTATGATCATTGTTGAAGTCCATATGATGTACCTTGCATGAGTATGGATCTATCTATGTAATTCCTATTGTGGATATTGTGTTATGAGATAGTACTTGTTATTCATTTATCGTTCTATTGGATCTTGTATGGTTTGTCATACTTTGTAAATATTCTATGATTCATTTAATGGTTTAGATATATACATTATGCCTTGTTTATCCATATCATGAGGTGATTGACACCACCAAGTGGAGGGGTAGATGAGAAAGGTGTGATAATACTAACAACATATCACAACATATGAATCATTGCACTAGTGTTTAGAATGTTTTCCATTAAGAAGTATGATGTATGTAGGTAATGGGTGGCCAAGTGACAACGACATATGTATTGAGTGACAACAATGCAGCCCAACATCTTTTATCTAGGGGTAAAAAGGGACAAGTATGATGTGTGGCATGACACAAACCAAATGCTAGACTGATTGCAAGGGTGGCCTAGCAAGACAAAGGAGTACTTCTTTCACCTATGTTTTTTACGACATGTAGCCACCATAAAAGTACCATTAGAACATTGCAATTGTGTGTACCTTTACTATCCATAACATGATAATCACCATAGATGGAGAAGAGAGGATTAAGTAAACCCATGAACCCATGTCCATTGTTCCCATAATATAAAACCCTTTGTCTTGTCCTCTTGCATTGAAGAGGATTGGGACACTTTTTATATTCTTGTTTTGTTACATTAAACTTACAACCATTAAAAAACTATCTTATTCCTTAAAACTTGTTTAGTGCATAATTAACTAAAACTTGTGACACTTTAGTTATAGAGAATATATAGCTTTTCCTTCTTTCTCCTATGGATCTATACGCTACTTCCACATTGGGAGGTACTACGATGACCCCCTGCACTTGGGGGTTATCAAGATACTATTCCGGCGCCGTTGCCAGGGAGCGTAGCACTTACGTTTCTATTCTTGTGTGCACTAGACTTTAGATTTGTTTTAGTTTGTTTTATATATCTTGCAATCATCTAATCTTGGGGAGGTTTCTTTAACTTGTTTGGTTTTGAGTGCCTCATTGGATTTACTTTCAGTTTTTTACTTTCCTTATATCAAAAACACATAAAAATTATTATAATTTTTACTATGGATGATAAAGATGAACATGTTAATGAAAAATATATTGCCACTAGTTCTAAAGAGACACATGTTAATGAAAAATATATTGCTTTCATTGAAGCTTTTATGAGTCTTGATCTAGATGTCTTGGATAAATTTGAAGAAACCTTTACTACCTTTTCTCTAGGAAAACTATTTCTTGTTGCTAGTAAATGCAATGAACCTGCAATATTCATTAAAAATAAAGATTATGATTTTGAAGTTAACCCTGAAATAATAGAAAGAGTTGAAGATTTTGAGTTCTATGGTAAAGAATAAAAATTTCCGTATGAGCACTTAATGAATCTAGAAGATATTGCTTGCCTATTTGGAAAAACTGAGATACATCAACACTATTATTTCTTAAAACTTTTCCCCTTCTCTTTAGGAGGAGGTGCAAAAACTTGGTACAAATCATTAGCTCCTAAGTCCATTACTAGTAAGGAAGCATGCTTGTATTTGTCTAATAGTAAAACACATGCTATGAAAATTAAAGTTAGTAGCTTTACACAAAACAAAGAAGAAAGTTCCCCAAAGCTTGGGGGAGATTTTTTGACATTGGAAGGAGATGTCCTGCGCATGGTTTTAAGGACAATGAATTGCATGATGCATTTTACAATGGACTAACTAGAAGTTCTAGAACCTATCTAGATAGTGTTGCAGGAAATATTTCCAGGGACATGACTATTGAGGAAGCTAAGGAATTATTGAATACTATTACTCAGAATTATCATGATTGCCTTATTGAAGAAGAGGAGAAAAATTAAGAAGAAGAAGATATGGTCCAACCTAAGCTTGGGGATGTATGTGAACCTCTCGAAAATGATAGTAACACTCAAACTCAAAACTCATTTGTCATTTATGATAACCCATGTTATGATGAAACTAATAACGCTCATTCACTTTCTAATAATGCCACTACTAAAATTATTGATGGTAATGAGGAATTTTGATTGCATATGCTATATGATAATGCTTTAAATGATGATCCTATGCTTCTTGATAACCATCCATGTTTAACAAATGAAGATGTAAATGATGAACTTGCTGCCCATGATGATGCTCTTATTAGTAAGAGTCCTATATTATTCTTGAACTCTCCTATGTTAACCATAGAGGAGAAATATGAACTTGCTAGTAAATATATATGGGGTTTGCAAAATGTTGTTTGCAACCATGGTCTTGATATTGAAAATGTTACTAGCAACTATTTTGAAAGAGGAAAGAATGATAATGAATGCCATGATATGTATAATGATACTATTTACATGAATAACTCTATGAACTTTCATGCTTTGAAGGGTTACAATGATAGATTTGCTTCTAGTAAATGCAAATACTATGAAAGAGGAGGTGATAAGTGCCCCTTTATGCTTCTAGTTATTATATGTTGTGTTCACCTAATGATATTATACAATGGCATGCCTCTATTTTCTATGATTTAGTGATATATAAAATTCCAATGCATAGGAAGAAAGTGAGACTTTGTTGTTATTGTTCCCATATCTTGTGCTGCTCTTTACCATGTTTCAACTTTACTATTACTTTGATTGGTATGAGCAAACCATGTGACCCAGGTATTTTGTAAGCAAACACTTTCCAAGGGATAAGGAGATGGCGCAAAAGTATAAGTTACTACATGATCTCCATCCACCCTTAATCAAGTAAGTAAAGCCTAGCTATATGGCTATAAAGAAAGCGCTTTGCGGGAAGCAACCCAGTTTATTTTATTTTGGATTTTTGCTTTGAACTATTTTTGATTTTTATTTTAGTTTGTTTTCTGGAGTTTGTAATAAAGTACCAAGTGGAACCCATTTTGGATGTTTTAAAAGTTGATTAAACATATGTAGAAGCAAATTTCTGCAGAATTTTTTTAGTGAAAGAATTTTCTATTTTTTGTACCTCCTATTGCGCTTATATACACAGAATTTACAACTTTTCATCCTCTGCATGCACAAAAATTGGATAAAATTCCTGACATGTATAAGTGGACAAAAAAATATTCATTTTGCTGCTGTTGAAAATCTGGACAGAATCTACCAGGTTTTGTTTCAGTCATTCCCAAGTGTCCTAAAATGATTGTTATAAGCCATATTATATGCTAGGGATGTGTAAAAACATCATATGATTGATGTAACATTTAGAATTTTTTTGTATTTGACATATATGCAAAAATTATTATGCTTTTGTGCCACTAATGTCACCACTCAGAAAAGAGATGGGAGAAAAAGTTTTTGTGTTGAAGTTTTTTGACAGGACATAGAGGAACATCACACCAAGAGCAGTACAAGGATGGTCAAAACCATAAGCTTGTGGAGTCCTAAGGAACCCCACTGGACCTATTAAACTCTCGGTTTCTAAACCTCTAAACTTTTTTTCGAGCAACATAAAACTATCGTAGAAACTTGGAGTGTCTGTTTTATTTAATACTTTTGTTTGTATTAAAAGGACCACCACCACCATTATTATGAATTTTTATGATCAAGCTACCGAAAATAAACTTTGACATGATGATATTAAAAATGAATGATAATGCCTTGGATTAAAGAAAAGGGAGATAAAAACAAAAAGCTGAAGTTCATGTTGTGTCTAGTTCTTAAGCTGAAGTAATTTATATGAAGTATGATTTGTTTTGTGCCTATTAATTTGTATCCTTTGCTTATGTGTATTTATATACAACATTAAGGATCAAGGTCAGAAAATAAATGTTGGCATTATGAACTATATGACACACTCTTTATATCTCTTTTTTCTAAGCCTTCACAATACAAGCTAAGACTTGTTCCAAACCCCATAAACTAGACTAGGCATATCCACCTATTTGTGGAAAAAGCTATGTTCAAGTATAGTATGTATGTTAATCCTCCAAACATTCTTAAAAACACCTTTTTCATGTATTTTAAAGCTCATAAGAAAGAAAGGTTTGGGATGATACCACTATGGAAATTTTGTGTTTTACATCTTATTAGTTGTTGTTGGCTAAACCATGCTTACATGGCACAAGCTTTCAATGTTGAATGTTGATAATTAATAATGTTTAAGTTCTTCCTATGGATTTCATCGATGTGAAATAAAGTTTGCACACTAGAGTAGGCATGATGAGAGAAAACGCTCCTGAACCGCTAGTCAAATCCATGCGCCGTGCGGCAACTCGTGGTGGAAACTTACAACATGATGATCCTTGTCGATACGATTCATATGTCTATTTTTCTTGTTGTTCTGGAGTAGAGATACTTCCCCCTCCCACCTTGTACATAACGAAGGAATTATATTAACTCTTATGCTAAATGAATAAATAAATAAATAAATAAAAGAGGGGGGCATATAGCTACACAGGGAGCAAGAGGTACTTCAGTGATGCGGTTTCTAAGACAAACATGAGCATACAATGACATGACTAAGTTGAGTAGCATGAGGAGTGCAAGGTCATATGTATGGTGCATGAAACAATCAACTTGTAAGATGTTTAGCACATAAACCATACGAAGCTTTCAAATAAAAGATACTTGGAACCCCATCCTTATTAGTATTGTTGACATGAACTACTTAGCTTAAAACTTTATTTTTACATTATTTATGGAGGATTAACATATGTATTCAATTCTTACTTTTGGTACGAGATGCAAAACATCTCAAGGGAAGACATAAAACTAAGAAGTGAGTCTTCCAGTCAAGGGCATTAAACTAAGAAGTATCCTAAAAATAAAGGCATAAAACACCAATGCAAATCATGAAAAGAGTCTCTTATTCTATAGGTTCATGAAAGTGTGCTTGAAGGTTTGTTTTGTTCATCATTTGTTTTATCACACCATTACTTAATGTTCAACATGTTTATAGATGTGTAAAAGATACAACTTGATAGTATAATTTCATATGATGTTTCATTAAAAAGAATTGAGCCTATGAACTTTACATAATAATGAAGGAAGCAAAGGTAACAAACTCCAAAGTCCATGTTTAGATTTTATCACCTTCATGCTCGAGGACGAGCATAGGTTAAGCTTGGGGATGTTGATGCATATAAAATATATACATGAACTTTATAGTTTGTTAACATGTTTACCCATATATTTTCATTATATATAATGTTAGATCCATATTTTACTTTGATTTTGGTGATTTTTTAAATGATCCCCTCTCTTTTGGTTCTAACTTTTTCTAGCAGAAAAACCTCCTACTAGTATTTTTGACTTCATGGGAGCTAAGGAACTCCAAACGGATCTAGGTCAACGAGATCTGTTAGATAATTTTCATACGAATCCAATGAGCTAAAGTAGAGCCCAATGGGACCAACGAGATGAAAATGAGAGCCCATATACTACCGGGCGTTCCACCAGTATGATCTCAGCCGTCGAAACTCCGATGCCGTTGATTCCACCGCCATTCTCTTTGTTTTGACCTAAAACCATCTATATATACCCCCTATCGGCCTTTCTCAAGAGGTACGAAGGCAGAGATCGAAAACGATGTAACATAGAGCCAGCAACGGAAGAAGATTGGAGGGGAACCGCTACCGGAATTGCCTCCGGCCACGTCTCCTCCTTCACCAACGCATCCTCATCACTCTCCATGATGAGGGGAGTAGCCCAACCCCTGGACTTTGGGTTTACGGTGGTAACTTGATCTAATCTCTCTATGTATAATCATTGTTGAAGTCCATATGATGTGCCTTGCATGAGTATGAATCTATCTATGTAATTCCTATGGTTGATATTGTGTTATGAGTTAATACTTGTTATTCATTTCCGTTGTGTTGGATCTTGTATGGTTTGTCATACTTTGGAAATATTCTATGATGCATGTAATGGTTTAGATCTATATATAATGCCTTGTTTATCTATATCATGAGGTGATTGGCATCACCAAGTGGGGGTGGGGGTGGGGGGGGGTAGATGTGAGAGATGTGATAATACTAACATTTCACAACATATGAATCATTGCACTAGTGTTTAAAATGTTTTCCATTAATTAGTATGATATATGTAGGTAATGGGTGGCCTAGTGACAACAACATATGTATTGAGTTATAGAAATGCAGCCCAACATATATATGATGTGTGGTGTGACACAAACCATGGATCGTTTAAAAAATCCCCAAAATGCCCAACATATGTTAGATCCAACCACTAGGCTACTGCCCCATTCTCGGTAAAAAGAGAGAAGTATGATGTGTGGTGTGACACAAACCAAATGCTAGCCTTATTGCAAGGGTGACCTAGCAACACAAAGGAGTACTTATTTCACCTATGTGTTTTACGACATGTAGCCACCATAAAAGTACCATTAAAACATTGCAATTGTATGTACCTTTACTATCCATAACATGATAATCACCATAGATGGAGAAGAGATGATTAAGTGAACCCGTGTCCATTGTTACCATAATAGGAAACCCCTTGTCTTGTCGTCTTGCATTGAATAGGATTGTGACACTTTTTATATTCTTGTTTTGTTACATTAAACTTCCAACCATTAAAAAACCATCTTATTCCTTAAAATTTGGTTAGTGCATAATTAACTAAAACTTGTGACACTTTAGTTGTAGAGAATAGATAACTTTTTCGTCTTGCTCCTGTAGATCGATACCCTACTTCCACATTGAGAGGTACTGCGGTGATCCCCTGCACTTTGGGTTTATCAGTATCTAGTCTTAGTCTCAAAGGTTTTTGTCTTTTATGTGATATGCATGTGAGAATGGCACTAACATGAGAGAAAATTCGTCTCAGTTGGGACACTACTACCCTTAATCATTTATGTATCATACCCTTCCCGAGAATGGGGCAGTAGCTTAGTGGTTGGGTTGCAGTTGGTTCATCCCAGCGAATAGAGTTCGATCCTTGTCAGGGAAGCATTTTCGGAATTCTCACACCGACCCGCTTCTTCTATATAAAAAAGTGTCTAGTTCCTCCTAGAACTTTTTTCATTTTGTGAATGGGGCAGTAGCCTAGTGGTTGGGTCACAGTTGGCACATCCCAGGAACCAGAGTTTGATCCCTGTTAGGGACGAATTTCCGGAATTCTCACGTCTACCCGCTTCTTCTATATAAAAAAGTGTCTAGTTTCTCCTAGCATTGTTTCATTTTTTGTATCATACCCATCCCTAGTATAAAAAGTTACATGTGTTCTAGAAGAACTCCTAGTACTTGTATACAAATAAAACAACATACATGCATCTTTACAATATTTATATGCACTTTTGCACTACTCACCTTTTAGACGGTGAAGGAGGCCACCTTATTGGTTGTGACGCCCCAATAAAGGTGGCTTGTGGGGGTGGAAACCAACTCTTCGTACATGCTCAGTGTGTGTGCTTGCAGAAGTGGGTTAGTGGGGTGAGGGAAAAAAGCATGTGGTGCATGTGCATGCTAGTTTGCTTGTGTGTGGGGGGGGGAGTGAAACAACCACATGACCTTATCCACATGGCTGAACCCAAATTATCAGTTTTGATTCTAAATGACAAGGGAGTTCGAATAGATGAACCCCGCTTTTCATAAAAAATAATAAAAAGGTACATCATGTAGTTAATTATTATTTTTATTTTTATTTTCTAAAAATGTGTATGAATGTAACTACGCACCCTTGAAACACACTTTCATCCCGCTTTATATATAAACCATAGTCAAACCGATACAAAATGGCAAGGAAACCATCTTACAAACTAGATAAAAGATAAAATAAGATAACATGAGTAGCCACAACCCACCAAGAAGCACCTGAGACTACTGACTAGAGATGACACCATGCCTCCTTGGGAAAGTTCGAACATTGTCGCATCTCACCACAAGATGTCATCGAAGATGACTGCCTACCCTCTCACTTTGGGTTGTGGAGTATCGATCCTGCCAGCAGACAACGAGGACCAAGAACGGTGACACCTAAATCACATGCGTAAGATAAGAGACCATGGACCATCGTGACCATCCCACACTAGATAAAGAAAAATTATTTGACACAGGATCCAAGCTTGCCCGCTGACATTAACAAGACGTGACTGAACGGTATCAAGACTCATCCCCAAAAGGGTGACGACACAAAGTGCTGCCATTAGTGATATTGAATACATGGTTAAGGGTTTTCATTTGGAGCCCTAGCAAGAGGGTGACCACAATGACAAACCCAAGAGGATAACGACATATGCAAAAAATGTTGAACGGGTTCACAGCAGAAAACAAAAAAATCTAGCTAGTGGAACACCAATACACCCAAGATCTATCTAGGAGAAATGCTATAATGGAGGAGGTTTCGGTAACATACCTTTGTAGACCGAAAGCGATTAACATTCGCGATGAGCGTGGATGAAGTGGTCGTGCTCGTAGCCGACCTCAAGGTCACCAAGCTCCTCACATCTGGCAGCATCCCCGAGGTCTCGCACACGTCCGTTGCTCGACGATGACTCCTGGTCTCCCTAATCTAGCCAAGATGCGGAAGTAGATCTTCTGGATAGAATCCCTGTAGCACAATATCGTGCCGCAGCGAAGCACTCTCTCTTGCGCTCGTAGTCCTTACTTTGGACCACAGTTGCAAGAGAAGATAGAGAGGGAAAATCCCTAAGGAAAATGCCTTGGAAAAAACGTATATTTATTTTCCCTCCCATATAGACCTATATATAGGGGAAAATAGGCATACCCAACCTTTAAAATCTAGGGTGGGACTAAACCAAGGAGGAGGTGGGAGCATGCGCCAAGGAGGAGGGCTGGCCAGCAAAGGTTGGTCCCACGCCCGAGCGGCCCGAGGAAGGCCGATGACGGGTGAGTGGCCCACCCCATGCACGGCCCGAGGCAGAGGCGACGGCTCCCCATGGCGCCTTTCATTTGGGCCTTGTTCCCTCCGAGGCTTGGCCCTTTTAGGGAAGTTTGCCCATAAATTTAATATTAACTATTTATCTACTATTAATTCCAAGAAATAATATTAAATTCCTTTTGATAATTAAATATTTATGTACTATTAATATTAAATTCCTTTTGATCCAAAACACTTTCGGTTCACTCCGAACTTCTTTCGAACCTCCTGGAATGATTCCAGTTTTCTCTCGTGGAACTTTTTCGACAATCTCCTCTCTTTCTTCTATTCTGGTAAATCCAAAACAATCTTAAAACGTCATCGAACTGTTAAGAGTGTTACCCTATAGTTCGGTAACATCACATACATGATCGAGACACCTCTCATATCAATGATGTCACATCCCAAAATTTTCCAAATTTTGAAATGTAAAAAATAAACAAACAAAAGAAACAAATGTTGAAATTTAGGGTGAAAATAAACTTTTTTGCTTCTAAATGGAAACATCAAAACCCTACTTGAGAAAAATTTGAATGAAAAGGCAACAAACAAATTTTCAAACAAGCCAAATGCATCCCTGCATGGAATGTATCTTGAATTTAAAGCACTTGGAAAAGTAGAACCAAATTTTAAATCCTAATGAAAGAAATCATCTCCAAGATCACTCTAAGACTATGGCTTTGTTCCATATAAAATTTAGCAACAAACATTTCTAAATGATCAATAAATGGTAAACAAAATATTACAAAACCATGGGAGTTGGTTTCACATCATTTTGGAGCCATGGATAAAAACTTATGATTTTAAATAAGATAAAAGAAAGTATTTCCAAGATTAATAAAGCTCCTAGCTAAAATCAATATCCAATTATGAGCAAAGTAATCCTAAAAGGATTTAAAAAGATAAATAGTTATTAAATAAAATTATACAAAGTGGAATCACTATTTTTGGAGCTATAAATAAAAAGATATGAATTTTATAAAACAAAGAAAGAAATAAATAAATAAGAAATATTTAAAAGACAATTTAAACCATTGGCCAAATCCCTAATCAAATGGAATAAAAGTCATCCAATTAACATAAAAGAATAAAGGTTATTTAAGTAAAATTATATGGGCTTTTTAACCATATTCAATTTTATTTAAATAAAGACAAAATGCCTCACTTAATGAAAATTAAATCACAAGAAAAATATTTGGATTATTCTAAAGTGGACTAATTAAATCAACACATATTTTGAGTAAA
Source organism: Avena insularis (assembly GCA_023614405.1). NCBI lineage: Eukaryota > Viridiplantae > Streptophyta > Magnoliopsida > Poales > Poaceae > Avena > Avena insularis. Next base: position 87,778,643 of record CM042695.1, read on the forward strand.
ATCTACTAAAGAGATTTGGAAAGATTTGAATTCAAATTGTTGTTTAAAATAATTGATTCAAGTAAAAACATAAATTAGAAATAGAAAAAGGAAAAAGAATAAGAGGAAAAAAATAGAAAACGACCCTGCCCAAAACCCCACAGCCCAACATGGCCCAACACAGCCCACCCGGACACCCCTCTCTCCCCAGATCTTTTCTCACCCACGCTAAGCCCGCACCCCCCTCACTGACTGCTTGACCCCACCGCCACGTCGACCTCGTCGTCAACCTCGCGTGATAGACCCGCTCATCCCCTGATCGTTTCTTGCTGAGAATTACACCGCGTAAATTCGCTTAACTGTGCTAGCAATCTATCCCCACGACCTTGCTCACTTTTTCCCCTATGCCCCCTCTCCATTTCCCCTCAGACGCGCACCCCGAGAGCCCCCAGGCTGCCCCCATTTGGCTTGCATCGCCGCGGCCACCGACGAGCTCCGACGCTGATTCCGGCGATCTCCGAGCGTCCCCTGCCCCCTGGATCACAAAAACCTGATCACCAACCCCATATGCACCTACTGATGCTTCCCGTGTGCTCGCGCGTGCCCCAGAGGCTCGGCTCCGTCATCGTTTGTATGCCACCGATGACAAACACAACTCCGGCGAGTGATTATCGACGAACTTGTGCGCCCCTTGCCCTCTGGTAGGTTTCCCCGCGACCCTTGTACTCGTGCGCATCTCCCTGATGCTCTGCCTTGCTCGCTTGCGTCCCAGGTACTCGCCTCCGTCTTCACCTGTAGACCACCGACTCCGACACAGCTCCGACGAGGAATCCCCGACGACCCCGTGCGCCCCTTCGTCAACGGAGACCACCTTGAGCACCCCCTCGACCTCTCTAACCTGTTAATGTCCTGTACCCCCTCCCCTGACCCCTAGCATCGCCGGACCCTCGCCGCCCGACGCAGCACCACCGTGCGTTGCCAGTAGCGCCGCCCAATCTTGGCCAAAGCGCTGTAGTCCATCGGATGCGCATCCTGGGGTGTAGATTAGATGACTTATCAAAGGGGTACGGCTTGATCTACGCCATGAGATCCCACTTAGATCTAACGTCCTGTGTTGCTGATCCAGCCGAATCGGGATCGGCTAGTAAGATTAGGCCACGTGGCCAAGCCTTCGATTTAAAATCCAGAATTTGTTCTATTAGTGTTTAAATTTGCAAAAATCATAACTTTTGATCTGTTTGTCCAAAAATTGCAAATTTGGTGTCTATGGATTCATAAAAATGAGGCCTTTACACCTATAGCCTTAGTTTGGTCATTTGCTTCTGTAAAATTAGAGTTTTATGCAGAGACATGTTTAGGACTATTTTGAGTATAAAAATTGTTCTAAAAATTATTTTTGAGTGAAACCTTTTGAAAATGGTTTTTTTAACCCTCTAACCCTAAACACTAACACTTGAATTTAAAAATATATTTTGTTAACACAAGGAATTATTCCTTTGAATAAGAGAATTTCTAGTAAAACAAAAATGATTTAGAAAGACTTATTTTCACTAACTTGGTTTCAAATGAATTTCCACTTTTATAAAAGACCAGTAGGTGTTTTGAAATGTTTAGAACCTTGTTAGAAACCCCTTTTTAATAAAATAACCTTTTGCATGCTTGCATGCATTTCTTTGTTTTTATTGTTTTGTGTTATATTTGTTTGAGTGCTAGTTTTGAATGTGTGCTTTGCTTGATTGTATTGTAGTGAACCTTGAGAAGTGTGAAAATTGCAAGATCAAGGATAGTACCTAGATTTTCTAAAAAAAGGCAAGTGGTACTTTGGTCATCAAAAGTCCTACCTTTTCAATATTGCATTTGTAATATTTTTGTAGTATGCATGATAGGACTATTTTGTATATTGCTATGCTATAGTAGATCCTATAGAATATATCTTTGTAGAAATTTTCCTAAGTTAAGAGACATGTTAGGCTAGTATGCTTAGCCTAGCTATTAGAAATCAAGGGTGGGAATTCATGTTATGATATTATGGAAAAGTTATGCCTATGTGTTTTTGACTAAGAAGAACAACTTTTTAATGAAACAACTGGGTGGAATGGTAATTGCATGGATGGATTTTTGTTGAGTGGTTACCCAGGGCCCATTTCTATGGTTTACCATGGTGTATCTCACTTGTGGATGGCCACCCAGGAACAAAGAGATTTGAGATGTTTTGTGTTGAGAAGCTTCCAGTGCAGCCACATGGCATATGGGCTCTGCCTTGACCAACTAGGTTGCAAGAATTCAGCCAGATGGACAGTTGGTGGTAGTGACGATAGGTGGAACGTGTCCATGGTGGTATGAGGGATTGATTCTGAAATGTCTCGTCTTGATGCATGTCGAGTCTTGTGGGGAAAGTGCACCACCTCTCAAGATGGTAAAACCTAAGTACTTAGCCGTGTCCCTGGTAATGGACATTTTGAGCATCAAAGACATTGGAATGATCAAGAATCTCCTCATCCCAATTTCTCTAAGTTAAAACTTGTTGGGTGAATAAGGGCAGCACTTGGTGTGACTCCAGTGTGCCATTGTTTGATAAAGTGTTTTCAAAAAAGAGAAAAATATATTTTGCAAAGGATAGGAAAAACTTATTTTATGCAAAGGCCAACCAAAACTCCACTTAGCCAAATATTCATGTAGATGTTAGACTCTCCATATCAATATGATATCACTTTCCAATACAATTAAAATGTATTGACCCTTGTGGCTATAACTTATAATGTTGCAAGTTTGTTTGATGTTAGTGAAGTTTGTTGAGTAGGGATTGCGAGTGTACAACCAACATGATTGCCTGTGGAATATGAAGATGAAGGACTCCATGCTATATAGTTATATCTGCTGCTTTGTTATAAGATAGCCATATGAGCTATGTAAGTTGTAATGAACTATTTTATTCCTGGTTATAAGTTGTAATATGACCTTTGTTTCTTGATATTACATCTTAAACTGCGGGTGCTAGCTATTTGATCCAGGGACTAGCACTGTAAACACAGGGATCTCTAACTTATCAGGTTGGGACCTCTACAAATGATCATTAGCGTGACTAGGATGCCCAAAATGACCCCTATGCATTCCATGATTCCAATGTCGTTTGAACCATAAACGTCGAGTCTAACTCCCTCCGTTCTTTTGATGCTATACTTGTCCAAGATCTGATCATCAGCATCACCATACCTTGTTCAATCTTGTTACCAATAAGTTCCCCTTTACTCATTCCATGAATTTATATCCCCGTGACCTAGTCATATGTTGCACAACATTTATAGATGTAATCTCACTAACTAGTCTCCGTGTCTCTTCCTATCATGTGGGAGAACAAATCCTGATCTTGCTGCATACGCCTCTACATGTCCCTTTGGAATACGCAACATACACCTTTATGATCACCCTATTATGGTGTGATGGTTGATGTAGTCTAAACAACCATGGGTGGAAGTGATTAAACATGATCTCACGGTCAAAGGAGAAGGATGTACTTTATTACTTGATCGGGTTGCAATAATCATATTGGGTAATTTCCATCATGATATTATCAATGCCATGACCTAATTTTCAACTGACATAAATGCTCCATGATCAGGAAACCTTGATCATCGGTTGCCCAACCCACTAGTATAAATAAAGGATACTAGGGAATTGGTTTGTTTATATACCACATGTGTTTCAATGTATCTAATTGATACAGTTATAACATGATATAAAACTATTATGAACTATTGAGATATGATAATAAACACATTTAGTATTTTCCTCTAGTACATATCTCCTTCAGTTGTCACTTGTGCTTGAGCGTTAAGCGTTTTCCTAAAACCAACCCCGCAAAACCTAGGTACAACGATCTTCTCACACCACAAAAGCAGACATCAATGACACGACCAAGGAGCTCCCACTTCTAGATTGTAACACCCCAAAAATATTGATCAAGGTTATCAATTCCAATCACCCGAAATTAGGGTTAACAAAAACTTTGGTTAATTAAAATCATATGAATGCATGTGTGTATGTATGAATGCATGGTTGGACATGTGTGATTGTTTTGAATAGCAAGGAATGGTTTAAAGATGAAAACAACATCATCTAAATCAATTCCAAGTAGAATCAAATCAAAGTAAATTCAAAAACAAACAAAATAAGCAAATGGTCATTTTTGCCAATCTTGCTCACTAGACCACTTTGAGTGTTTCTAGTCCAAGATTTCAAACAGAAACAAATCCATTTCTTTTCACCCCTTGCTAGACCAAGTGAAAGTGAACCCAAGCCCACCTTGCAAATCCACCGAAACATTTTGGCAACCTGATGCAAATGACAATTAAAATTTGAATATAGTTCATATGGGAAGATCACCATTTCTCAAAACCCAACCAAACCAGTGCACCTTAACAAATACAAGAAACCATAGACTACCTAGTATGTGACCAGTAGACCCACCAAGTTTCACCCAAAGATTCAAATTTGAATCTATTGCGGCCATTTCATCAAACACCTTCTGAACACAAATCAAATTAAACATCAAACACTGTAGTGAGCAGTGTTGTGCCAACCTTGTCCCCTCTCTAGCTCTCACTACACTACTAGTAGATCATCTAAATTGTTTAAGCAGATCTACCTCACTGTAACTTGACCATGCCATCAATGGTGGACATGACCGAGCACAAGTGCCACCGACAATGTCGACAGCGTGCTACAAGCTTAACCAAGCCTAGCAACCGTGTCTAGGACACAAGCCACCGTCCACCGCCACCCCCTGTCCAGTGCTTGAGCCCTGCCAGCCACTAGACCACATGGAACGCTCGCGCCCAATGTCTTTGCGACCATGCCGAGAGCGCGCCAGAGCGCCGTGCTCGACACGCTCGCACAGACCGCGCCCCGGCTTCGCCGCCCGCGTGCGTGATCACCACCGTCCCAGGAGACCACCAGACAACCCCGTTCGCCGCCGCACGACCCGTAGCCACGGTGCTCCATTAAAACAGCCGTCGATGCCGCCTAGAGCGTCGACGTGTTCCGACCGAACCTCACCTCCCCACACCTTGCCATCAAGCCGTTGAGCTTTGCCAGGAGGCAGCGCACCGTCCCCTACCATCAGCCATGCCCATAGCTTACTATAGCGCCAACCCCGACGAGCTCCGCCCGTACCCTTCGGTCCCCTCGTCGCACTATAAATAGAGGCCTTCCTCGCTCGAATTCAACACACCTTTCCACTCCCCTCTCTCTCAGAACCACCCCACCTCTTCCCGGAGCAAGGCGAGCACCAGGTGGCCGGAATTTCGCCGGAGTCTGCCGCTGCTAGAGGAGAAGGGCGCCGTTGATTGGAGCTGCCCCAGGAGGAGCCACCGGTACCAGGAGGATCGCCGTTGTCGACTTAGTCGTTCTCCCCCATCGCCGACCCTTGCTTGATCCCCGGTGAGCCTCACACGACCCCCACTAGACGCGTTAGGGTTCAGTCTCGCCGGCGCTGCCCAACGGAGACGACAAGCCCCAGCGGCTAGATTAGATGTTAATCGCACGGTCCAGATTGCCCCGTACCCCTTCGCACCCATGTCTCACTGACTGGTGGGTACAACCACTTAAACCCACCCGCGCGCGCTGTGTGTAGTGGGCCAGCCCAGTTAGATTCCCGCGTGACCCAGTTTGTTTGAATTTAGGTTTATGTATTTAAATTCAAACCTAGTTCTGGCAGTAGATTCAAAAATAATTCCAGAGAGGTTCACTGAACCAAATTGCATGAAACCAATTTTGTTAGTAAAGTAGTGAAATTCTTAATCCAAGATCGTTGGATTCAAACCATTTGGAATTATAGATCACCTATAGTAAAAATAACAAGGCAGAGACTTTTCTCCATTCAAACATTTTTCAAAATTCCACCATAAATGCCTTTGAGTTGATTCCAACTCTCAAAAATCACATTTGACAAGACCTTTCTGAATATATAAAAATATCTAGGTTTACATGCAGTAATAATGGACAAGTAATAAAAGAATGCCCCATAGGCATTTATAGTCACTTTATCTAATTAAAATTAAAAGGTTAAACCTTATTAAATTGTGACACCACTTTAAATCACATTCCCAAGTCCTGAAATATGCGGTGATGACATGTGTCAACATGATTCCAAGTTTTAGTTGGAGAATATTAAATCTTAAGTAGTTTTTTAATGAGTAGAAATTACTTTTCTAAAATAAAATAAATGAAACTAGTGCCTTAATCTTTGTGATGATAGTGATGATGCTATATCATCTAGTGTGAACCTTCATGTGCTAAATAGAATTAGTTAAGTATTTTTTGGTGATTGTGTACCTCGTATTTATTTATAGACGCTAGTACCGACCAAGGATACGAAGAGGAAGGAGATTACTACGAGGAAGAAGCCGAGGAGAACTTCAACCACTGCACTGCACGAGGCAAGCTACCACTTGCAAGTTATCTTACCTAGCAAGCTATCTAATGCAAGCTTACACTTGCAATTATGCAAGCCTAACACTACAAGTTAACTAGCAAGTTACCTTTAGAAAGCCATCCTAGAAAGATAACACTTGCAACCTTGAGTATACCAAATTCCAGTTTTACTTGCAAGCTTTATTAAGTTATTTCTTTATCAAAACTCTTTCGTTACTTAGTGACTTGTGAAGTGTTGGAAAGATATTTAAAGGTAGCATAAAGAGTATAAAACTTGGCCTAAGTTAGATAAATCTTGATGTCATGCCGAGGCATGAGATTATACTTAGATAGTCACCCTTGATTACCACCCATCATTAGTGTTTACCCCCAACTTTAGTGGCCAGTGCTAAGCATAAAACTTGATTACTTTCGATGGGAATACTTGGTGAAAATGATTATGAAAACCATGGAATGGTGAGTCATTCTAATGAAATGTTTTGACATATGTTCTTGAACACTAGATGATTTTGATGATAAAATTTTGAGGCATGAGCTGAAGGGATATGGGTAGGCCACACTAGCGCAAATCAAAATTTTCTACCGCGTAAACCAGGATTACTGTTGTCATAGATCACGGGATTACCACTAGACGCATAGTTGCGGAATTGATGAAGCGCGTCAAGGCAGTGCAGACGTTCCACATCTCCTCCTTGTCCTCGTCCCACGAGAAGCTCCTCTTGCACGGCTCGTCCAAGTGCCATAGATGCAACACCTCCGAGGTATCCACATGTGCGGGGTGGAAGCGTCAGACGCCGGACTGCTAGGTCTGCGTGTGCAACACAGGCATGAGGTGTGTCGGCTAGGTGGAATGGTCTAACCCTGGTCAGCACGCCCCACCCTCTCTTATATAGGCGTCCCTAGTGGGATTCTATATTAGCATCCCATTAGTAGCCTAAGCCTGGTCTAATTCGGATCCAATCCTCATTAGGATTCTAGCCCCTTAAGTGTGTGACCCTATAGGTTCATATACGTATAGACATTTTACACGAATATACTTATTCTGTCAATAGTTGGTAGCGGCCTCTAGCAAGACGTGCCAACTCCTAAACGTATACAATGATCATATCGGATGAACCATCACAAGGTTTAGTACATGTCTTTCCCTTTGCCTCACGATATTTGGTCTAGCTCCAAGCTGACCTCCCTTTCTTGATACCGTGATTCGGAATCCCTTTACTAGGTTAACTCTTAACCATATGTAGCACGTCCATGCATTTATGGATCCGATCACTCGAGGGGCCCAGAGATATCTCTCTCAAGTAGAGAGGGGCAAATCCCATCTTGATTGACCATGCCTTGCAGCATGCTTCAGGACAAACCCAAAAGCTACCTTTATATTACCCAGTTACGGAGCAGCGTTTGATAGCCCCAAAGTAGGTCGATCCACATCTCAAGTACATGCGACAATCTTAGGTCTAAGGACAAAATATACATGATGTGTAGAGAGAGAGAGAGCTGCAACTAATTACCAGTCTCAAGTTGGGTCAGTCCAACCCCATGTTCATAACATGTGTCCACATCATTGGTTTGACATCTCCATGTCTATGACTTGCGAAACATAGTCATCAACCAATCGATGTGCTAGTCTAATATTCACATGTGTGCTCATGTGAACTCCGACCAGGGACAAATCTTAAATAACCATACAAGTAAAGAGTTTCACAAACAATTCACATAATTGCCAATCAATACAAGTTACCTGATATGGATATTCAAGGAACATTACAATAATTCATGGATACATAAGAAATATAATCATCTCTATGATTGCCTCTAGGGCATATGTCCTTCAGTCTCCCACTTGCACTAGAGTCAATCTAGATTGTATCTAATACATATTGCTCTTGCGTGCGCCTCATGCGCAGGCTGCGGGAGTGGCTTTGTAAAAGGATCAGCAACATTTGAGTCCGTATGTATTTTGCATATCATGACACTACCATCCTCAACGAACTCTTGAATCTGATGGTAACGCATGCGAATATGTTTGTTCTTCTGGTGCTGTCTAGGTTCCTTGGCTTATGCAATAGCACCATTGTTGTCACAATAAACGTCCATGGGATTGGACGCGCCCTGAACCACACCGAGAGCGATCAGGAAATTCCTAATCCAAACAGCTTCCTTTGCAGCCTCCGAGGCGGCAATATATTCAGCTTCTGTTGAAGAGGAGGCCACCGTATCTTGCTTGGATATTTTCCAACTCACAACACCACCATTCATGACAAACACATAACCAGATTGCGATCTGGAATCATCTGAGTCGTTAAGGTAACTCGCATCTGTGTAACCCCTTACACTGAGTTCATCCTCACCTCCATAAACTAGGAACACATCCTTAGTCCTTCTCAAGTACTTAAGGATATTCTTTACCGCTGTCCAGTGACCTTCACCTGGATCAGCCTGATATCTGCTCATAACACTTAGAGCATAGGAAACATCTGGGCGAGTACATATCATTGCATACATGATGGATCCAATAGCCGAAGCATATGGAACCCTGCTCATGCGCTCACGCTCATCAGTAGTCGAAGGACACTGAGTCTTGCTGAGTTTTATGCCATGAGACATGGGCAAGAACCCCTTCTTAGCCTCTTCCATGCTGAACCGTTTCAACACTTTCTCAATGTATGTACTCTGGCTTAATCCAATTAGCCTCCTTGATCTATCTCTATAGATCTTGATGCCCAAAATATATGCCTCTTCTCCTAAGTCCTTCATTGAAAAACTAGTTTCAACGAGGTCTTAACAGACTCGAGCATAGGAATGTCATTTCCAATCAACAAATATGTCATCTACATATAAGATTAGAAATACCAGCGCTCTCCCACTTTCCTTCTTGTAAACACAAGGTTCTTGTTCGTTTTTGATGAAGCCAAACTCCTTTACAACTTCATCAAATCGAATGTTCCAACTCCGAGATGCTTTCTTTAACCCATAAATGGACTTTAGAAGTTTGCATACCTTTCCAGCATTGTTTGGATCGACAAAACCTTCGGGCTGCATCATATACACATCCTCAGTAAGTATTCCATTTAGGAAAGCCGTCTTGACATCCATATGCCATATCTCATAGTCGAAATGTGCAGCAATGGCTAGAGTAATCCGTATAGATTTAAGCATCGCTACGGGCAAGAAAGTCTCATCGTAGTCAACTCCTTGAACTTGTCGAAAACCTTTTGCAACAAGTCGAGCTTTATGGATGTGAACATTTCCATCCATATCAATCTTCTTCTTATAGATCCATTTGCACTTGATGGCTTTAAAACCATCAGGCAGGTCAACCAAGTTCCAAACTTGATTGTCTCCCATGGACTCTATCTTGGATCTCATGGAGATCAGCCATTTCTCAGTCTGGGTCCACCATCGCTTCTGCATAGGTCGCAGGCTCATCATTGTATAACAATAATAATTCTCGCGCTTCACGGAGCCTCGCCGACCTTCGTGGTTGTGGTGCTTCTGTTGCCACGGGTTCCTCAACTTGTTCTGCTACAATAGCATCACTCGTAGAAGCATCCCCAACTGGCTCATCTTGAACATCTTCAAGTCGCACCGACCTTCCACTTGTTCCCTTTGTGAGAAACTCTTTCTCTAGGAAAACACCGCTACGAGCGATAAACACTTTGCCCTCCTTTTGGTTGTAGAAGTAATACCCTAAGGTTTCCCTCGGATATCCCACGAAAATGCACTTATCCGATTTGGGTGTTAGCTTGTCCGACTGAAGTCGCTTGACAAATGCATTACAACCCCAAATCTTTAGAAAAGACAAACTGGGATTCTTTCCAGTCCACATCTCAGATGGTGTCTTAACTACGGATTTAGATGGTACCCTGTTAAGTGTGAAAGTTGCCGTTTCTAGAGCGTAACCCCAAAATGACAATGGCAAATCCGACTGGCTCATCATCGATCGAACCATGTCCAAAAAAGTTCGATTACGCCGTTCGGAGACCCCGTTTCTTTGAGGTGTTCCGGGCGGCGTAAGTTGTGGAACAATTCCGCAACTCTTAAGACGATCGCTAAATGCGTGACTCAAATATTCACCTCCACGATCAGATCGCAAGGCATTTATTTTCTTGCCACGTTGATTCTCTACTTCACTCTGAAACTCCTTAAACTTTTCAAAAGTTTCAGACTTATGCTTCATCAAGTAGACATAACCATATCTACTAAAATCATCAATGAAAGTAATGAAGTAGTGATATCCTCATCTGGCTGTCGTGCTCATTGGTCCACATACATCAGTATGTATGAGTTCCAATAAGTCTGTCGCTCTCTCGGGTAAACCCGAAAAAGGCGACTTGGTCATCTTTCCAAGTAAAAAAGCCTGACATGTCTCGTATGATTCAAAATCAAACAAAGTTAGAAGACCATCACCATGGAGCTTCTTCATGCGCTTTTCACTTATATGCCCCAAACGACAATGCCATAAATAGGTAGGACTCAAATCATTAGGCCGAAATCTTTTAGCACTAACATTGTAAATAGATGCATCATCAAGATTTAAGATAAATAACCCATTCACAATGGGAGCATTAGCCATAAACATATCATTCTTAGAGATTACACAACCATTGTTCAAACTCGCAAATGAATATCCACCCCTCATCAAACATGAAGGTGATAAAATGTTTCGACCCATAATTGGAATGTAATAACAATTATTCAAATCCATAATAAATCCTGACGGAAGGTGAAGTTGCATGACGCCGATGAACAATGCAGCAACCCTTGCTTTATTTCCGACGCGAAAATCCACTTCGCCTTTCTGCACTTCTCTAGTCCTTTTAAGCCCCTGCATCGAATTGAAAACATGAGCAACCGATCTGGTATCAAATACCCACGAGTTAACATAGGAATTAGCGAGAAGAATGTCCACAAGATTTACCACAAGCGTACCTGAGTGGGAAGTACTCTTACTTCCACTCTTCTTCAAAGAAGCCTGGTATTTGCTGAAGTTTCTCTTCCAGTGGCCATGCTCATGAAAAAAGAAGCACTTAGTGTCTTCTACAGGTCCAGCCTTTTGCTTGGGTGCAGGCTTAGGGATCGTATCCTTAGCCTTGCCCTTCTTCTTCTTCTTCTTCCAAGAAGTACCCTTTTTCTTAAATCTAGGCTTGTTCTGCACAACCATCACATGGCTATGCCCTGCACACTTCTTCATGTCACTTTCTGCTGTTTTAAGCATCCCGCATAACTCAGTAAGGCCCTTCTCCACCCCATGCATATGGTAGTTCGAAATGAACTGCCCATAGCTAGATGGAAGAGACGCCAAAATGAAGTCAGTGGCCAACTCTTAGCCTAGTGGAAAACCAAGTTTTTCCAAAGTCTGACTGTAACCAACCATTTTGATCACATGGGGGCCTACAGCTGCTCCCTCTGCTAGCTTGCATTCGACAAAGGACTTGGCAACATTGTAGCTCTTAGTCCTTGCCTGATCTTGGAACATGTCCTTAAGCGCAACGATCATATCGTATGCATCCTGATCCTCAAACTTATTTTGGATTTCAGGTTCCATGCATGCAAGCATAAGACAGCTAACCTCAAGAGAATCATCACATGCTCTCTTGTAGGCGTTCTTTAGGGCAGCAGATGCATCATCAGCAGGTTCATCGGGGATTGGGGTATCCAGAACCGTTTCCTTTTTATCATACCTAAGAACAATTCTCAGGTTACAGACCAGTCCGTATAGTTTGTTCCATTAAGTTTGTGAGGGATCTTTCTACTTCTATCATTGTAACATCCCTAAAATCATGTTTTCAAAGCTTGCATATCATTCATGCATTCATAATCATTTTAGGATCATTTGCAAAGTTATTACAAAACAGGATCATTTGAATGCCTATTATTTTATGTAAGCAAGGCTTTGATCCAATGCTGCTCTCTAGTAAGAGATTATTTGTTTTCAACCAAGGATGTTTGAACCTAAGTTTGAGTGATACTTTCCAAATCTTGGACATGGATTTCAAAACAAATTATAAATTTAAAACCATTTTTATAACTTTATTAAACAGTTATTAAAGGCATTGTTTATTTTAAAATTTCATTGTGCCAAATTATTTTCAAGTGTACAACTTTGTTCTGTAGCCAATTGTGTGTAGGTTTCACTTTATAAAAAATCTATAAAGAGTTTGAATTCAAACATATTTAAAATCATTTGAAAATGTTTCCTGGAAAATCAAACAGAAAATGAAAAAAGAGAAAAGAATAGGTAAAAGGCCAGCGCTACTAAACTAGCCCAGTACTAGATCCGGCCCAAAAGCCCACCTAGGCCACTTCCCCCTCTGCTCCTTCTCTCACCCGCGACGAACCAACCCTGCAGTCACTGAACGCTGGGCCCTCTCCACGTCAGCGTCTTCTTCCCCAAACTCACAAGCCTTGCCGCCATTGCTTCCTCCCCTTCACGCAAATTAAGCCGCTTAATTCCCATTGAATCACTGAGTAATTGACGCCCCTGCTCTGGCTACTTAAACACCTCGCCACCAGGCTACCGACAATTCGAGTTGCACCGCCGCTGTACCGAGAGACTCCGGCGAGCCATCACGGTGAGTATCGAGCGCACCTTGCCTTCTGGTTCACCCGAGCTGCTTCACAATCATCCTACGCATCTTCTCATGCCTTTCTTTCGTTCTGAATCGCCCTAGGCCGTCGCCATTGTCCACCTCTGGAAGCGACCGAAGCTCAACTCGACTCCGGCGACTAATTCCGGTGAGCCCCGCATTCCCCTCTGTTTCTGAATCACGCGAGCGTGTTCGCCAATGTCTAGCGCACCTGCTAACGTTTTCTATTTGGAACCTTGCGCCCCAGAATGTCGTCTTCGACTCTGACAGTGAGCACCCGACAACGCCAACAACTCCGACGAGGTCCTGCTGCTGTGTCCGTGCGCCTCGACCCTGCCCATCCACACGTTGAGCATCCCCTCGTTCTCGCGGTCTCGGTAAGCACACGCCCGACCCCTGCCCCTCTGGTTTCGCCGGAACATCACTGGCAGACGCGCAGCCGCCGCGGCAACAATTTGCGCCGCCCGTTGTTGGTCAAAGCAACGTGGTCCCCTGGATCTGGATCCAGCGGATGCGATTAGATCAACCGCGAAGGGGTATGCGCAGATCTGGGCCGTGCGCAGTAAGTTAGATCCAACGGGCCATGAGTGTGATCCAAAGCAAACCTGCCGCGTGGCCTGTTATTTGTTTTAAAATCTGATTTAGATCTATTAGATATTCAAACTTGCAAAATTCATAACTTTTGATCCACACGTTCAATTTTTGCAAATTTTATATCATTGGAATCAGGAGAAAGAATTCTATCCAATTATGAAATGTGTTTAATGTTTTGCTTCTGTAAAATTTATTATTTTGCAGAGACATTTGTAAGCTTATTTTGAGTATAGAAATTATTTGAAAAATGATTTAGAGACTAAATAAAGTTTGTTTAGTGTGTATTTGTCTTGTTGATGAATTCAGTACTCTATAATTATCTTGTTTGACTTAGAAAAATCATCACATGGCATTTGCATGCATTCATATATTTTTGCTTGTCTATTTTGATATGTGAATTTGGTGCTATCATTTTATGTGTAGATTTTGGTGCTAGTGGTGATTGTGATTGTGAAGATTGTTGTTGCTACTCCCCCAACTACCAAGGAAAGTGGTGCTTCATGTTTTTATCCCAATATTTTTACCTATGCATTTAGAAATATTTTGTATAGGACTTGCATGATTATTTTGCTAAGTATCCATATGCTATGCTTGGGAAATTCTAGTAGTTGTAGAAATGTTAGAATTTCTTTTAAGTCTGGATACTAGTTATTGCCATGCTTAGCCTAGCTAATAACAAACAAGGGTGGAATATAATCATGCTATGAAAAATATTGTTAAGTCTTTGACTTATGGTTTTGTTTAATAAAACAACGAAGTGAATGAAACACCTGGGTGGAATGGTAATTGCTTGGTGGATTTTGGTTGAGTGGTTACACAAGGACCATTTCTATGGTTTACCTTGTGTATCTCACTTGTGGAAAGCCACCCAAGAACAAAGGGATTTGAGATGCCAAATGTTAAGAAGCTTCTGGTGCAGCCACATGGCATTATGGGCTCTGCCTGGATCATATAGGTTGCAATAACTTAGCCAAATGGACAGTTGGTGGTGGGGAGTGATAGGTTTGGAGCGCGTCCATTTTGGTCTAAGGGGAGGCTTCTGAAAGGTCCTGTCTTGGTGAAAATCAAGTCTTGTGGGGAAAGTGCACAACCTCTGCAGATGGAATAAACTAAGGACTTAGCCGTGTCCTCGGTAATGTACAACTTGATCATCAAGACATGGAAGCTATCAAGAATCTCCTCATACCAATTTTCTAAGTTAAAACTTGTGGTTGAACAAGGGTGAAGGTTCACCAATTTATATTGGTGGTTCCTTGGGAAAGTTTTGTCAAAGAAAAACTTAGTGTTTTCAACTAATAGGTAAAACCTATTTTGAGCAAAGCAAGCCTACGCTTCGCTTAGCCAAATTCATGTAGTAACTAGATGTTAATATTCTACTAAGGTATCACTTGCCAATACTATTCCAATGTATTAACCCACTGTGGCTGTAAGTTGTGATGTTGTAGGTTACTCTGATGATGATTAGGGGTTATGAGTCAACACTCAACATGCTTGCCTGTGGCACATGAAGATGAAGACTTTACTTACATTGTTATGATTAAACTCTTATATTAGGCCTATGGCCATGGAGTTGTAAAAGACTATGTTATCTCTGGAATGACGATGTAATAATGACCTTTGTTTCTGTGTACTTCATCTTAAATTGTGGATGCTAGCATTTGATCCAGGGACTAGCATTGCAATCACATGTATCCTTACCTTTATAAGGGAGGGATCTTACAGATGGTATCAGAGCACTGTGTTGCCTATAGGATTATGACCCTAGGATTGGATTAAAAACCACTAAGGAAAAAATTTCAACAATTTCCACACTTGTCTTTTTCTTCTCGTAAACTTTTCTAATTTTCTTTCTCATCTCTATTTGTAGATGAACTCCATCAACTAAGCCGTGAGGAAGGGACCACTCATGACCATGACATTGGAGTGTGAGACAGAATTCCCCAAAGCCCTGAAGGACCTCATGGTTGCCATGGGAATACATGGTGCAGCTGTGTACAAAGGATTTCCCGTGATGGATGAAGGAGTAGAATACTGGTGGGTGCAACTTCACTTGTACAAAAACAAGGAAGATAATCACAAGGAATCAGGATTCTGCATGGTCACCAACTCAGTGATGCACACCACATTCTTTGACTCTGCAAGAGATGCAGCTTGGAAGGCCATCAAGGAGCTTGGTGATAGACTCAAGTGCAGAATGCTTAACACCCAAAATAACCTTAGGGAAGAAAAGAAGCATATCCAAGAGTTAGAGGCTACCAACCAACATTTAAGAGAGGACATCATAGACTTAGCAATGGAGTCATGTGATCAGGATCGACAGACTGCCTCTAGGGATGCCTTGTTAGCCAACATGGCAAGTGAAATGGTATTGTAATGTACTTCGTTAGTTGGACCAGCACACTTATCGTTTTATTTCCAAATTTTTTGCCTAAGTTATGTTGAACCTTGGATGCTTGTAATGGATTTATGTATGCCATGACTTGTGTGTTTGTTTGCCAATGATATGCTTGTGATACTTTGTCTTGTGGTTTTCTATTGATGTTGATTCTAACTTTTCTCTATCTTATCAAATAGATGCCTAATGTTACTATCAGCACTGCTGAAGAGTTCAAGGGAACTTGTTTTGGGAGTCGTCTTATTGAGCTCACTAGTGTGCTCAATCTTCCGCTCCCTAGCATCATGATGCTTCCCCTCACCAAGTTTGAGAGGAAGGACCTTTGGGGCTTCAAAGTTACTCAACCAGGACACCAGACTGAGCCAGCCACGGAGGCTATCACCTTCAAGCTAATGCATGACGACAAGGAGAGAGGCTTAGAGGTAGTCATACAGGATTTACTTGGGCGTCTGTTAGGGAGGCACTCCAGGGAGATTAGAGGTACTCACTTTCACGCCTTCGGAAGACGCGACGAGGATGGTGAGGCTATTGAGTTTGAGGATGCTGCTAGAGAGACGTCAGAGCCGATTCGTCTGTACCTTCAGGACCTAGAGGTTCTTCTTAGGCACCTAGATACTGATAGGACCAACGTCATGCTTAGCCATGACGAGCTCCAGGTGCAGCTTGGTGAGAAGGAAAAACTCTTCGCGGAGCAAGACGAGATAGTCAAGGAAATGGAGGCCAAGTTTGAGAGCTAGGACAGGAAGTTCAAGAGCCAAGAGAAAAGAGTCCAAGATAGGAACAAGAGGATTCAAGAGATGAATGCAGAACTAGAGGCCAAGGACTTCAAGCTCGAGCATCAGCAGGGTGTGATTGAGAGACTTCGTTCACAGAAGAGGGCTCTCAAAGCCAAGATAGAGACCTTTACTACCAATGTCGAGGAATACAAGACCGCTATGGAGAATGCATGTCTTACACTTGTTGATGAGGAGGTTGATGCAGAGGAGTAGTGATGACTACTCATTTATCTTTCATTTACCATGATTATGATTATTGAGTCGCAATGACCATCCAACATGTGGATGGCTTGCTATGGTGTGTTTGTTTTTGAAACTTGTTGTTTATGTCGTTGAACTTTATGTTATTTTGATGCTTGTTTTGGCGATTGTCTATGTGATGTATTGTGCATGTTAAGAATCTATGGGTATCTCATTCTTATCCTTATGAAAACCACAGATGCCTCCTCGACGTGCCAACCCCAACCCGAAAAACAACAATGTCACCCCCGAGATGCAACAGCTGATGACAGCACAGGCACATCTGATGCAGATGATGACCACTTTCATGCAGAATCAGAATAACAACAACAACAACAACAATAACAACAATAACAATAACAATCAGAACAATCCACCAGGATTTGACATGCTCACCAGATTCCTAAGACTGAGACCTGCAAAGTTCTCAGGAACCACTGATCCCATGATGGCCAATGATTGGCTACGTTCGGTGAACAAGGATTTGGTAACTGTCGGCTGTACCGACGAGGATAAAGTCAGGTTTGCAGCACACCTGTTGGAAGGACCAGCAGCTACTTGGTGGGATAACTTCCAGATCACCACTCCCATTGAGGATGTGACATAGGCTGTCTTTGAAGATGGTTTTCGTACATCTCACATCTCCTCCGGAGTGATGAGTTTGAAGAAGAAGGAGTTCCATAACCTGAAGCAGCGCCACCGCAGTGTGGCTAAATATATTGAGGAGTTCAACAATCTGGCGCGTTATGCACCGGATGAAGTGGATACCGATGCCAAGAGGAAAGAGAAGTTCCTCGAAGGACTGAACGATAAACTTAATTTGCAGCTATCTGTTGCCTATGTCCCCACCTACCAGTCTCTTTGTGACAAGGCTACCATCTTGGAGAACAATATGAAACAAGTTGAAAGCAGAAAGAGGAAGCACAGCTCTGACAAGCATAGCTCGGGATTGTCTCACAAGCGTTCCCATCATGATGATAGTGGGAGTTCTGGATCCCACAAACAGGGAAAATACAACAACCACCACAGCCACAACCGCCATCATGACAACAAGCATCACCGTAGTCATGATAGTGACAAGTACAAGAACCACAAGGGTGGACACAAGAGTCACCATAGTGGAAGTGGAAGTGGAAGTGGCAGTTAGCCTGCAAAATGAGATATCAGTCAGGTTGAATGTTTCAAGTGTAAGAAGCTAGGGCATTATTCAAATGAGTGCCCAGAAAAGAAAGTTGAAGGACCCAACAAGCCTAACCCTTTCCAGAAGGGACAAGTGAACCACATCAATGTGGAAGAGATTTATGAGGAGTCCGATGCTGTGGCTGGTAAGTTCAAACTCAATTCTTTTCCAGCACTTGTTCTTTCGATACTGGTGCATCACATTCATTCATATCAAAAGCATTTGTTGATAGAAATGGGTTCCCAACTGAAAATATTGGGTGTCCAATAAAAGTAAGTTCTCCCGGTGGAGATATGGTAGTAAGTCTTGGATGTCGTGATCTAGTGATAGAATTTGGAAAGCATAAGTTTCCAGTGAGTCTGATAATCCTAGATTCCCAAGGACTGGATGTAATTTTGGGAATGGACTGGATGACCAAATATGAGGGAGTACTAGATTGTGCCAATCGTACTGTCGCACTCACAACCCCGGAAAAGAAACGGATAAGATTCAAGTCTAACTTTGAATCAAAAGGGAGTAAGCTAAATTCTCTTAAGGGGGTTAGCATAGACAGTGTGCCTATTGTGAGAGAATATCAGGATGTGTTTCCGAAAGAATTGCCGGGAATGCCACCAGATAGATATGTGGAATTTTTGATTGACTTGCTACCAGGATCAGGACCAATAGCAAAGAGACCTTACAAGATGTCAGTTGATGAGTTTAAAGAACTCAAGAAACAACTTGGAGAACAGTTGCAGAAAGG
Organism: Avena insularis; assembly: GCA_023614405.1. Lineage (NCBI taxonomy): Eukaryota > Viridiplantae > Streptophyta > Magnoliopsida > Poales > Poaceae > Avena > Avena insularis. Next base: position 87,797,571 of record CM042695.1, read on the forward strand.
ATTTATTCAACCAAGTTCTTCATCCTGGGGAGCACTAGTCTTGTTTGTAGAAAAGAAAGATAGAAGTCAAAGGTTATGCATAGATTATCGTTCACTCAATGAGGTGACTATCAATAATAAATATCCTTTGCCTAGAATTAATGACTTGTTTGATCAGCTAGAAGGAGCCTGTGTGTTCTCAAAGATTGATCTCCGGTCAGGTTATTTCCAGCTTAAGATAAGAGAACAAGACATACCTAAGACAACTTTCACCACTAGGTATGGATTGTATGAGTACACCGTGATGCCATTTGGTTTGACCAATGCACCAGCTTACTTCATGAATATGATGAACAAGGTGTTCATGGAGTTCCTTGACAAGTTTGTTGTCGTTTTCATCGATGACATTTTGATCTACTCAAAAAGCAAAGAAGAGCATGAAGGACATTTGCGTTTGATACTTGAGAAGCTTAGAGAGCATAAGCTGTATGCCAAATTCAGCAAGTGTGAATTCTGGTTGAATGAAGTTGGATTTCTTGGACACGTTGTGTCAGGAGATGGTGTAGCAGTTGATCCCGCAAAATTGTCAGTTGTAACTGAATGGGAATCTCCTAAGTCGGTGAAGGAAGTTCGTAGTTTCCTTGGCTTGGCAGGATACTACAGAAGATTCATTGAGAATTTCTCCAAGGTAGCTAAGCCAATGACGTAATTACTAAAGAAAGACAAGAAATTTGCTTGGACTGAAGGATGTGAGATTAGTTTCCAAGAATTGAAGAAGAGACTAGTGGCAGCACCAGTTCTATGTCTACAAGATTTGGAGAAAGATTTCCAAGTGTATTGTGATGCATCTCATCATGGATTATGTGCAGTTCTAATGCAAGAAGGGAAAGTTGTGGCTTATGCCTCGAGACAACTTAAAAATCATGAGGTAAATTACCCTACTCATGATTTGGAGTTAGCCTCTGTTTTCCATGCACTCAAAACATGGAGACATTATCTTTTGGGAAAATGGTGTGAAGTGTTCACTAATCATAAAAGCTTGAAGTATATCTTCACTCAGAAAGAAATCAACATGAGACAAAGAAGATGGCTAGAACTCATCAAGGACTATGACTTGAGTTTGCAATACCATCCGGTAAAGCAAATGTTGTAGCTGATGCACTAAGCCGTAAAGTATTTGTGAATGGCCTTACTAAGGGAGAGTTTCCAGATGATCTGTGTGCCCAATTTAGGGACCTCAGATTGGAGATTGTGCCTGAAGGACATCTCATGTCATTGGATGTTCAACCCACTTTGTTGGACAAAATCAAGGAAGCCCTAAAGACGGACAAGGAAATTGAAGAGACTAAGGAAAAGATTGGCAAAGGAAAAGCCAAAGGATTCCATGAAGATGAACAAGGTACTTTATGGTATGGGAAATGTATCTGCGTTCCGCAAGATCCGGAGCTTCGGAAACTGATTTTACAGGAAGCACACAACTCACCATATTCCATTCATCCAGGTAACACCAAAATGTACATGGACATAAAGGAAAGATTTTGGTGGAATAATCTCAAGAAAGACATCGCCGAACATATTGCTTTGTGTGATGTGTGTAGTAGAGTGAAAGCGGAACATCAGAAACCGGTAGGATTGCTACAACCACTACCTATTCCTGATTGGAAGTGGGACAAGATTGGCATGGATTTCATTACAGGATTGCCAAGGACCAGGTCAGGATATGATTCTATTTGGGTAGTAGTGGATCGTCTAACTAAAGTGGCTCATTACATACCCATGAAGACAACCTACACAAGTGCTAAGTTGGCCAAGATCTATATGAATAGGATTGGATGTCTGCATGGAGTACCCAAGAGTATTGTGTCTGATAGGGGAACTCAGTTCACTTCTCATTTTTGGAGGAAACTACATGAGTCATTGGGAACGAGATTGGAATTCAGCACTGCTTTTCATCCTCAGACTGATGGATAGACAGAAAGAACCAACCAAATTCTAGAAGATATGTTGAGGGCATGTGCCCTGGACTATGGAGCTAGTTGGGATGAAAGTCTGCCTTACACAGAATTCTCTTACAACAATAGCTATCAAGCCAGTATTGAGATGGAACCGTTTGAGTTTCTCTATGGGAGAAAGTGTACTACCCCATTGCTATGGATTGGTGTGGGAGAAAGAAATTTGTTCGGACCAGAACTAATCAAAGAGTCTGAAGAGAAAGTCAAGCTAGTAAAGGACATATTGAAGATAGCACAGTCCCGACAGAAGAGCTACGCAGATCCTAAGCGTAGAGAAGTCACCTATGAAGTAGGTGATAGAGCTTATCTTAGAGTGTCACCACTTCGTGGAGTGAAGAGATTTGGAGTCAAAGGAAAATTGGCCCCAAGATATGTTGGACCATTCAAGATTCTGCGTCGTAAAGGAGAAGTATCTTATGAGATTGAATTGCCAGAATCATTGTCTGCCATTCACAATGTGTTTCATGTGAGCCAGCTAAAGAAATGCCATCCAGAGATGGAAGAGACTTCTTTGAAGGATACTATACCTTTGGAGGAGGTCCAATTGGAAAGTGATCTCACTTACGAAGAAAAACCTATCAAGATTCTTGAGACTGCAGAAAGAGTTACTCGGACAAAGACTATCAAATTCTGCAAAGTATAGTGGAACCATCACTCCGAAGAAGAAGCAACATGGGAAAGAGAAGATGATCTTCGGAAAGACCACCCTCACCTATTTGCTAGCCAATCCGAATCTCGAGGGCAAGATTCACCTTAAGGGGGTTAGATTTGTAACATCCCTAAAATCATGTTTTCAAAGCTTGCATATTCATTCATGCATTCATAATCATTTTAGGATCATTTGAAAAGTTATTACAAAACAGGAGCATTTGAATGCCTATTATTTTATGTAAGCAAGGCTTTGATCCAATGCTGCTCTGTAGTAAGAGATTATTTGTTTTAAACCAAGGATGTTTGAACCTAAGTTTGAGTGATACTTTCCAAAGCTTGGACATGGATTTCAAAGCAAATTATAAATTTAAAACCATTTTTATGCCTTTATTAAATAGTTATTAAAGGCATTTTTTATTTTAAAATTTCATTGTGCCAAATTATTTTCAAGTGTACAACTTTGTTCTGTAGCCAATTGTGTGCAGGTTTCACTTTACAAAAAATCCAGAAAGAGTTTGAATTCAAACATATTTGAAATCATTTGAAAATGTTTCCTGGAAATTCAAACAGAAAATGAAAAAAGAGAAAAGAATAGGTAAAAGGCCAGCGCTACTAAACTAGCCTGGTACCAGATCCAGCCCAAAAGCCCACCCGGGCCACTTCCTCCTCTGCTCCTTCTCTCACCCGCGATGAACCAACCCTGCAGTCACTGAACGCTAGGCCCTCTCCATGTCAGCGTCTTCTTCCCCAAACTCCGCGCGCAGATGCCGTCGCCGCCCGTTTCCTCCTCCTTCACTGCCGCAAATTAAGCCGCTTAATTCCCATTGAATCACTGAGTAATTGACGCCCCTGCTCTGGCTACTTAAACACCTCGCCGCTACGGTCATCCCCCCCACACTACACACTCTCCTCGCCACCAGGCTGCCGGCAATTCGAGTTGCACCGCCGCTGTACCGAGAGACTCCAGGGAGCCATCACGGTGAGTACCGAGCGCACCTTGCCTTCTGGTTCACGCGAGCTGCTTCGCAATCATCCTGCGCATCTTCTCATGCCTTTCTATTGTTCTAAATCGCCCTAGGCCATCGCCATCATCCACCTCTGGAAGCGACCGAAGCTCAACTCGACTCCGGCGACTAATTCAGGTGAGCCCCGCATTCCCCTCTGTTTCTGAATCACGCGGGCGTATTCGCCAATGTGTAGCGCACCTGCTAACGTTTTCTGTTTGGATCCTTGCGCCCCAGGACGTCTTCTTCGACTCTGACAGTGAGCACCCGACGTCGCCAACAACTCCGAGGAGGTCCTGCTGCTGTGTCTGTGCGCCCCGACCCTGCCCGTCCACACGTTGAGAATCCCCTCGTTCTCGCAGTCTCGGTAAGCACACGCCCGACCCCCTGCCCCTCTGGTTTCACAGGAACATCGCCGGCAGACGCGCAGCCGCCGCGGCAACCATTTGCGCCGCCCGTTGTTGGTCAAAGCAACGTGGTCCGCTGGATCTGGATCCAACGGATGCGATTAGATCAACCGCGAAGGGGTATGCGCAGATCTGGGCCGTGCGTAGTAAGTTAGATCCAACGGACCACGAGTGTGATCCAGCGCGAACCTATATCGTCCAATCAGACGCTGCCGCGTGGCCTGATATTTGTTTTAAAATCTGATTTAGATCTATTAGATATTCAAACTTGCAAAATTCATAACTTTTGATCCACACGTTCAATTTTTGCAAATTTTATATCATTGGAATCAGAAGAAAGAATTCTATCCAATTATGCAATGTGTTTAATGTTTTGCTTATGTAAAATTTATTATTTTTGTAGAGACATTTGTAGGCTTATTTTGAGTATAGAAATTATTTGAAAAATGATTTAGAGACTAAATAAAGTTTGTTTAGTGTGTATTTGTCTTGTTTATGAATTTAGTACTGTATAATTGTCTTGTTTGACTTAGAAAAATCATCACAGGGCATTTGCATGCATTCATATATTTTTGCTTGTCTATTTTGACATGTGAATTTGGTGCTATCATTTTATGTGTAGATTTTGGTGCTAGTGGTGATTGTGATTGTGAAGATTGTTGTTGCTACTCCCCCAACTAGCAAGGCAAGTGGTGCTTCATGTTTTTATCCCAATATTTTTACCTATGCATTTAGAAATATTTTGTATCGGACTTGCATGATTATTTTGCTAAGTATCCATATGCTATGCTTGGGAAATCCTAGTAGTTGTAGAAATGTTAGAATTTCCTTTAAGTCATGATACTTGTTATTGCCATGCTTAGCCTAGCTAATAGCAACCAAGGGTGGAATATAATGATGCTATGGAAAATATTGTTAAGTCTTTGACTTATGGTTTTGTTTAATAAAACAACTAAGTGAATGAAACACCTGGGTGGAATGGTAATTGCTTGGTGGATTTTGATTGAGTGGTTACACAAGGCCCATTTCTATGGTTTACCTTGTGTATCTCACTTGTGGAATGCCACCCAGGAACAAAGGGATTTGAGATGCCAAATGTTAAGAAGCTTCTGGTGCAGCCACATGGCATTATGGAGCTCTGACTGGATCATATAGGTTGCAATAACTTAGCCAAATGGATAGTTGGTGGTAGGGGAATGATAGGTTTGGAGCGCGTCCATTTTGGTCTAAGGGAAGGTTTCTGAAAGGTCCTGTCTTGATGAAAATCAAGTCTTGTAGGGAAAGTGCACAACCTCTGTAGATGGAATAAACTAAGTATGTAACATCCCTAAAATCATGATTTCAAAGTTTGCATATCATTCATGCATGCATATAGAATTCAGATCAATTTCAAAACTCATTTCAGAAAAACAGAAGCACATAGTGCTATCATTTCATGTGAGCAACTTAAATCAAATGGCCATCCCCATTTGAGAGTTTGAATGTTTTAAACCTAGATTGTTTGTCTCCCTTGTTGAATGGTTTGAGTGTGGAATTTGAACCAAGCTTTACAAAATGGAAATGGTTCAAAAACCATTTTTCAAACATTTGCAAATCAAGTGCAAAGCTCCTGATATTTTGTTTCTCCAAGAGTGACCAAGCCTTTGCAAAGTAACCACATGGTTTTAGGCCTATATTTGAGACTATTGCACACTGCAAAAATCTCAAAATGATTTGAATTCAAATGGGACTTGAATTCACTTGAAAATCATTCCTGAAAAATCAAAACAGAAAAAGAAAAGGGTAAAAGAAAAGAAAAAGGCCAGGCGCCCTAATCTAGCCCAGCAGCAGGAACCGGCCCAGCTAGCCCACCCGACCACTCTCTCGCTCGCTGGCACGCGCAGACGCACCCACACTGACGATGACACTCGGACTCCACCACCACTCCGTAGCACTCGCTGACAGGTGGCCCTCTCCACGTCACACCTTCTTCCCCAAAACCCGCCCGCAGACCACGTCGCCGCTGCTGTCGATGCCGGTAATGGCGCGGCGTAATTAGCCTTGATGCCGCAAGCGTTTCTTGTCGCGCGTGAGCCTATTTAAACCACACCCCGCCGCGGTCATTTCCCCCCACTCTCCTCGCTCACTCCGCCACCAGGCTGCGCGCATTTGACCTCGAAGCCCCGCAGCACCGACGACTCCGGTGACCGATTCCGGTGAGCATCGACCATCCCCCTCTCTCTGGTTCAAACAATCATACCCAGATTGATCTTGCGCACCTCCTGATACCCTTCGTTTGCATTCTCGTGACTCCGTCGTCCCGTTCGTGCACTGGCTCCTTCTTATTGCCGCTCAACTCCGGCGATCAATTGAGGTAAAACCTGAGCGCCCCTTGCCCCCTCTTTCATATGGGAATGTTCGCCTTCATCTTGTGCATCACCTGACCCCTCTGGTTCGCGCTAGGGCGACGCCAAACTTCGGCAACAACCTCGACTGCAAGCGACAGACGCCGCCGCAACTCCGACGAGCCCCAGAGACCGTGCCCGTGCGCCCCTCGTCAAGCCACTTCTAGGTTGAGATTCTCCTCGACGCTGCGAACCTGGTAAGCATACTCCTGCCCCTACGGACGACCTGTAGCGCCGCGCCGCCGCAGACAGAACTCGCCGCCGCCAGTCGCCGCCGCTAGCGCCGCACATATTAGGTCAAAGCGTTTTGGATCGTTAGATGCAGATCCTGCGGCTGAAATTAGAACTTAAGCGAAGAGGTAAGCGCGCATCTGAGCCACCAGATCTGACTTAGATCCAACGACCCGCAGAGCTCGATCCGTCCGAACCGGTACGCGCCAGTAGCGTTAAGACACGTGGCTAGGATTTGAATCAAAAACAGATTTGAAAACAGATTTAGATTCAGTTTTGAAATGGCTATAACTTTTGATTCCCACGTTAGATTTTTGCAAATTTTATATCATTGGAATCAGGGAGACAAGCCCTTTCTGTTTATGCAATGTGTTTAGTAAAAAGTTTCTGTTGAAATGACTTTTTATGCAGAAACTTGTTTAGGACTATTTTGAGTATAGAATTTGTCTAGTAAATTGTTTTAGTGCTAAATAAGTTTAATTAGAAAGTTTTTGACTTGGTTATGTTTCTGTATCATGCACTTTCTTGGTAGAATTTTAAAAATCATCACTTTGCATTCTTGCATGCATGCATACATATTTTTTTGTTTGTATATGAATTGTGTGTAATTTTGTGCTACAAATTTTTGTGTAGATTTTGCTAGTTACTATGATTGTGAAGAGTGCTACTCTCCCCATTACCAAGGCAAGTGGTACTTCATGATTATTTCCATCCCTATATTTTGTACAAGCATTAGAAATATTTTGCTAAGTCTTGCATGCTACTTTTTGCCAAATGCTATGTTGGAAAATCCTATGTAGATTATAGAATTGCTAGGAATTCCTAAGTTAAGATACTATGCCATGCTTAGTGTATCTAGTAGCAAACAAGGGTTGGTAAAGTATACACTTGCTATGATGAAAATATTTCTAAGTCTTTGGACTTATGTTTTCCTTAATAAAACAACTAAGTCAATGAACCTCCTGGGTGGAATGGGACTTGAATGGTGGTTTTTGGTTGAGTGGTTACACAAGGCCCATGGACATGGTTTACCTTGTGTATCTCACTTGTGGTATGCCACCCAGGCACAAAGGGATTTTAGAGGCCAAGTGTTGAGAAGCTTATAGTGCAGCCACTTGGACAAATTGAGCATCAAGACATGGAAGCTATCAAGAATCTCATCACTCCAACTTCTAAGTAAAAACTTGTGGGTGAACAAGGGCAAAGGACCCCAATGTCTATTGGTGGTTTCTTGGGAAATGTTTTGACAAAGAAAAACTTAGTGATTTCAACTAATAGGAAAAACCTATTTTGAGCAAAGCAAGCCAAACTACACTTAGCCAAAAATGCATATAGTAATATAGTCCACTTAAAAATTTACTAAGGTATCACTTGCCAATACTATTCCAAAGTATTGACCCACTGTGGCTGTAACTTGTGATGTTGTAGGTTACTTCGATGATGATTAGGTGTCATGAGTCTACACTCAACATGCTTGCCTGTGGCACGTGAAGATGAAGACTTATGTTTATTTACTTATTCCAAAACTCTTGTATTAGGCCTGTGGCCCTGAGTTGTAAAAGACTATGTTTTATCTCTGGAATGAATGTAATAAATGACCTTTGTATCTGTGTACTTCATCTTAAACTGTGGATGCTAGCAATGATCCAGGGACTAGCATTGCAATCACAGGGATCCTTTTCCTTTACAAAGGAGGGATCTTACAGATGGTATCGAATCGTGTTGCCTGTAGGATTATGACCCTAGGATTGGAAACCACTAAGGAAATTTTTTCAACTACTTCTACACTTGTCTATTCTTCTCGTAAACTTTTCTAATCTTCTCTTCTCATCTCTATTTTGTAGATGAACTCCATCAACGAAGCCGTAAAGAAAGGACCACTCATGACCATGACCTTGGAGTGTGAGACTAAGTTCCCCAAAATTCTCAAGGACCTCATGGTGGCAATGGAAATACATGGTGCAGCTGTGTACAAAGGCTTTCCAGTGATGGATGAAGGAGTTGAGTACTGGTGGGTGCAACTTCACTTGTACAAAAACAAGGAAGACAACCACAAAGAAAAAGGATTCTGCATGTACACCAACACTGTGGTGCACACCACATTCTTTGAGTTAGCAAGAGAAGCAGCTTGGAGGACTATCAAAGAACTTAGTGCTAGAGTCAAGTGCAGAATGCTCAACCTCCAAAAAGACTTAGAGAAAGAGAAGGAACATACCCAAGAGTTAGAAGCCACCAACCAAACCCTAAGGGGAGATATTATAGACTTATTGATGGAATCATGTGAGCAAGATAGGCTGATTGCCTCTAGGAACATTGTGTTAGCCAACAGATCCAGTGAGATAGGATTGTAAACGTACTACGTTAGTTGGACCACCACCTATCACCTTATTTACCAAAATGATACCTTAAATAAGTTTGGACCTTGGTTGATGTAATGGATTCATGTATGCATGACTTGTGTGATTTTGTGTTCCAAGGATATGTATGAGATGTTTGTCTTGTTTTATCTTAAATTGTGTTGTTCTAACTTTTCTATCTTATAAATACATGCCTATTACCATCAGCACTGTTGAGGAGTTCCAGGTTACCCGCTTTGGTCCTCGTATCGTTGAGATTACCACCTTGCTCAATCTCCCTCTTCCCACTATCATGGTGCATCCACTCACCAAGTTCGAGAGGAAGGACCTCTGGGGCTTCAAGGTGAACCAGCCCGGACGCCAGATAGAGCCTACTATGGAGGCCATCGTCTTCAAGCTTATGCACGATGACAGGGAGAGAGGCATGGAGGTAGTTATGCGAGCAGGATCGAGATGCTAGGCCGGCACTCCCGACAAAGTTAGAGGCACTCACTTCCACGCCTTTGGAAGACGTGATGAGGATGGAGAGTCCATCGACTTCGAGGACGACTCGAGGGACGCAGCCGATACGTCTCAGATCTCCGTGACTTAGAGTCTCTCATTAGGCACGTGGACACGGACAGGACCAATGTCATGCTCAGTAATGACGATCTCCAGGTGCAGCTTCGCGAGAAGGACAAGCTCTTCGCGCAGCAGGACGAGATAGTCAAGGAAATGGAGGCGAAGTTCGAGACCCAAGACCGGAAGTTCAAGAGTCAGGAGAAACGTGTCCAGGATAGGAACAAGAAGATCCGGGACATGACTGAAGAACTGAAGTCCAAGGACTTCGAGCTAGAGCAGCAGCAGATTGTGATTGAGAGGCTTCGTTCCCAGAAGAGGGCTCTCAAGGCCAAGATTGAGTCCTTGACCACTACCATTGAGGAGAACAAGACCGCGATGGAGAACGCAGGTCTTACCTTTGTCAAGGAGGAGATTGATGCTGATCAGTAGACTTGACTACTCGTTTATCTTTTATTATCGTACTCGTTTTTTGTGAACTTGTTATTAGACCATCCGACATGTGGATGGCTTGTTACTTGTGTGTTTTACTTTGTGAACTTGTTATTTTGTTGTTGAACTTTTATCTTTGTGTTGCATGCTATGTGTTTGCTTATGTGATGTAATGTGCATAAAAACATCTATGGGTATCTCATTCTTATCTCTATTTGAACAAACCACAGATGCCTCCCCATCGCGTAAACCCCAACCCCAACAACAACATCACTCCCGAAATGCAGCAAATGATGACTGCTCAAACACAGCTTATGCAGATGATGACAACATTCATTCAGAACCAGAATAATAACAACAACCCCAATAACAACAACAATAACAACAACCCTCCGGGCTTTGATATGCTCACCAGATTTCTGCGATTGAGGCTAGCTAAGTTCTCGGGGACGACTGATCCCATGGTGGCGAATGATTGGCTACGTTCTGTAAACAAGGACTTAGTGACCGTGACGCATTTGACTGAAAAGGTCAGATTTCCAGCACATCTGCTAGAAGGGCCAGCCGCCACTTGGTGGGACAACTTCCAAATCACCACTCCTATAGATGAGGTGACTTGGGCTATCTTTGAGGAAGGTTTTCGCACTGCTCATATCTCGTCAGGAATAATAAGCCTAAAAAAGAAAGAGATTCACAATCTGAAGCAGCGCCACCGTAGCGTGGCAGAATACATTGAAGAGTTCAACAATCTGGCACGTTATGCACCAGATGAGGTTGACACCGATGCCAAAAGAAAGGAAAAATTTCTGGAAGGCTTGAATGATGAGCTGAATCTACAGCTGGCTGTGGCATATGTTCCCACTTATCGCCTGCGTGACAAGGCTGCTATATTGGAGAATAAAATGAAGCAAGTCGAGAGTAGAAAGAGGAAGCACTCCGACAAGCACAGCTCGGGATCGTCTCACAAACGATCTCACTATGATGACATTGGAAGCTCAGGATCCCACAAGCATGGGAAATTCAACAAGCACCACAACCACAACCGTCATGACAACAAGCATCATCGCAGTCATGACAATGACAAGTACAAGAACCACAAGAGTGGACATAAGAGCCACCACGGTGGTAATGGTAGTGGAAGTGGAAGTCACCGCTAAAAGGGACATCACCAAAGTTGAATGCTTCAAATGCAAGAAGATGGGACACTATGCAAATGAGTGCCCCGAAAAGAAAGTTGAAGGACCTGTCAAGCCCAATCCTTTCCAGAAAGGACAGGTAAACCACATCAATGTGGAGGAGGTCTATGAGTAGCCTGACGCTGTTGCTGGTAAGTTCAGACTCAATTATATTCCAGCATTTGTTCTTTTTGATACTGGAGCATCGCATTCATTCATATCAAAGGCATTTGTTGATAGAAATGGGTTTCCGTCGGAAAACATTGGGTGTCCAATAAAAGTTAGTTCTCCGGGTGGAGAAATGATAGTAAGTCTTGGATGCCGGGATCTAGTAATAGAATTTGGAAAACATAAGTTTCCAGTGAGTCTGATAATCCTAGATTCCCAAGGACTGGACGTAATATTGGGAATGGATTGGATGGCTAAGTATGAAGGAGTACTAGATTGTGCTAATCGTACTGTTGCACTCACAACCCGGAAAGAAAAAGAATTAAATTCAAGTCCAACTTTGAATCCAAAGGAAGTAAGCTAAATTCTCTTAAGGGGGTTAGCATGGACAGTGTGCCAATTGTGTGTGAGTATCCGGATGTATTTCCGGAAGAATTGCCGGGAATGCCACCGGATAGAGATGTGGAATTTCTGATAGATTTGGTACCAGATTCTGGACCAATAGCAAAGAGACCATATAAAATGTCAGTTGATGAACTAAAAGAGCTCAAGAAGCAACTAGGAGAACAGTTGCAGAAAGGATTTATTCAACCAAGTTCCTCATCTTGGGGAGGCCCAGTTTTGTTTGTGGAGAAGAAGGATAGGAGCCAAATGTTATGCATAGATTACCGTTCACTCAACGAGGTAGCTATCAAGAACAAATATCCTTTGCCAAGAATCAATGACTTGTTTGATCAGCTAGAAGGAGCCTGTGTGTTCTCAAAAATTGATCTCTGATCAGGCTATTTTCAACTCAAGATAAGAGAGCAAGACATACCTAAAACATCATTCACCACAAGGTATGGATTGTATGAGTATACCGTAATGCCTTTCGGCTTAACCAATGCTCCAGCATACTTCATGAATATGATGAACAAAGTGTTCATGGAATTCCCCGACAAGTTTGTTGTCGTTTTCATCGATGACATCTTAGTCTACTCCAAGAGCAAGGAAGAGCATGAAGGACACTTGCGTTTGATACTTGAGAAGTTAAGAGAGCATAAACTGTATGCCAAATTCAGCAAATGTGAGTTCTGGTTAGAAGAAGTTGGTTTTCTTGGTCATGTTATGACAAAGGATGGTGTAGCAGTTGATCCTGCTAAAGTTTCAGCTGTGAATGAATGGGAATCTCCTAAGAACGTGAAAGAGGTTCGCAGTTTCCTTGGCTTAGCAGGTTACTACAGAAGGTTCATCAAGAATTTCTCTAAGGTAGCTAAGCCCATGACTGAATTGTTAAAGAAAGACAAGAAGTTTGCTTGGTCTGAAGGTTGTGAGGTCAGCTTTCAAGAATTGAAGAAGAGACTTGTGACAGCACCAGTCCTATGTCTGCCAGATTTGGAAAAAGATTTCCAAGTATATTGTGATGCGTCTCATCAAGGTTTGGGTGTCGTACTTATGCAAGACGGTAAAGTTGTGGCTTATGCCTCGAGACAACTCAAAACTCATGAGGTAAACTACCCTACTCATGATTTGGAGTTAGCCTCTGTCGTCCATGCACTCAAAACATGGAGACATTACCTTTTGGGAAAGCGCCAGAAGTGTTCACTGATCACAAAAGTTTGAAGTATATTTTTACCCAAAAGGAAATCAATATGAGACAAAGAAGATGGTTAGAGCTTATCAAGGATTATGACTTAAGTTTGCAATACCACCCCGGTAAAGCAAATGTTGTAGCAGATGCTCTAAGTCGTAAGGTATTTGTAAATGGCCTTACCAAAGGAGAATTGCCAGATGATTTGTGTACCCAACTCAGAGAACTCAGATTGGAGATTGTGCCCGAAGGACATCTCATGTCTTTGGATGTTCAACCCACTTTGTTGGACAAGATTCAAGAAGCTCAAAAGACTGATAAGGAAATTGAAGAGATTAAGGAAAAGATTGGCCAAGGGAAAGCTAAAAATTTCCATGTAGACGAACAGGGTACTTTATGGCATGGGAAACGTATCTGTGTTCCACAAGATCCGGAGTTGCGGAAACTGATATTGCAGGAAGCACACAACTCTCCGTATTCTATTCACCCGGGTAACACCAAAATGTACATGGACATGAAAGGAAGGTTTTGGTGGAACAATCTCAAGAGAGACATTGCCGAACATATTGCTTTGTGTGATGTGTGTAGTAGAGTAAAAGCGGAGCATCAGAAACCAGCAGGTTTACTTCAACCACTACCTATTCTGGATTGGAAGTGGGACAAGATTGGTATGGATTTCATTACCGGATTACCAAGGACCAGATCAGGATATGATTCCATATGGGTAGTAGTAGATCGCCTAACTAAAGTGGCTCATTTCATACCCGTGAAGACAACTTATACAAGTCCCAAGTTAGCCAAAATCTACATGAGTAGAATTGTATGTCTACACGGTGTGCCCAAGAGTATTGTGTCTGATAGGGGAACTCAATTTACTTCCCATTTTTGGAGACAGCTACATGAGTCATTGGGAACGAGGTTGGAATTCAGTACAACTTTTCATCCTCAAACCGATGGACAAACAGAAAGGACTAATCAAATTCTGGAAGACATGTTGAGGGCATGTGCCCTAGACTATGGAGCAAGTTGGGATGAAAGTCTGCCTTACGCAGAATTTTCTTATAACAACAGCTATCAAGCCAGCATTGAGATGGCACCGTTTGAGTTTCTCTACGGAAGAAAGTGTACCACCCCATTGTTATGGAATGGTGTGGGAGAAAGAAGTTTATTCGGGCCATATCTTATCAAAGAAGCCGAAGAGAAGGTCAAATTGGTTAAGGACAGATTAAAGATAGCACAGTCCCGACAGAAAAGCTACGCAGATCCTAAGCGTAGAGAAGTCACCTACAAAGTTGGTGATAGAGCCTATCTTAGATTATCACCACTTCGTGGAGTGAAAAGATTCGGAGTCAAAGGAAAGTTGGCACCAAGATATGTTGGGCCATTCAAGATTCTGAGTCGCAAAGGAGAAGTTGCTTATGAAATTGAACTGCCAGATTCTTTGTCAGCAGTCCATAATGTGTTTCATGTGAGTCAGCTTAAGAAATGTCACCCAGAAATGGAAGAAACTTCTTTGAAGGATACTATCCCTTTGGAGGAAGTTCAACTAGAAAGTGATCTCACTTATGAAGAGAAACCTATCAAAATTCTTGAGACTGCAGAAAGAGTCACAAGGACAAAGACTATCAAGTTTTGCAAAGTGCAGTCGAATCATCATTCCGAAGAGGAAGCAACATGGGAAAGAGAAGATGATCTTCAGAAAGACCACCCTCACCTATTTGCTAGCCAATCCGAATCTCGAGGGCGAGATTCACCTTAAGGGGGTTAGATTTGTAACATCCCTAAAATCCTGATTTCAAAGTTTGCATATCATTCATGCATGCATATAGAATTGAGATCAATTTCAAAACTCATTTCAGAAAAACAGAAGCACATAGTGCTATCATTTCAAGTGAGCAACTTAAATCAAATGGCCATCCCCATTTGAGAGTTTGAATGTTTTAAACCTAGATTGTTTGTCTCCCTTGTTGAATGGTTTGAGTGTGGAATTTGAACCAAGCTTTACAAAATGGAAATGGTTCAAAAACCATTTTTCAAACATTTTCAAATCAAGTGCAAAGCTCCTGATATTTTGTTTCTCCAAGAGTGACCAAGCCTTTGCAAAGTAACCACATGGTTTTAGGCCTATATTTGAGACTATTGCACACTGCAAAAATCTCAAATTGATTTCAATTCAAATGGGACTTGAATTCACTTGAAAATCATTCCTAAAAAATCAAAACAGAAAAAGAAAAGGGTAAAAGAAAAGAAAAAGGCCAGGCGCCCTAATCTAGCCCAGCAGCAGGAACCGGCCCAGCTAGCCCACCCGGCCACTATCTCGCTCGCTCGCACGCGCAGACGCACCCAAACTGACGCTGACACTCGGACCCCACCACCACTCCGTAGCACTCTCTGACAGGTGGCCCTCTCCACGTCACACCTTCTTCCCCAAAACCCGCCCGCAAACCACGTGGCCGCTGCTGTCAATGTCGGTAATGGCGCGGCGTAATTAGCCTTGATGCCGCAAGCGTTTCTTGTCGCGCGTGAGCCTATTTAAACCACACCCCGCCGCGGTCATTTCCCCCCACTCTCCTCGCTCACTCCGCCACCAGGCTGCGCGCATTTGACCTCGAAGCCCCGTAGCACCGACGACTCCGGCGACCGATTCCGGTGAGCATCGACCGCCCCCCTCTCTCTGGTTCAAACAATCGTGCCCAGCTTGATCTTGTGCACCTCCTGATACCCTTCGTTTGCAATCTCGTGACCCAGGCCGTCGTTCCCGTTCGTGCCTGCAACTGACTGCGCTGCCGCTCAACTCCGGCGATCAATTGAGGTAAAACCTGAGCGCCCCTTGCCCCCTATTTCATACGGGAATGTTCGCCTTCATCTTGTGCATCAACTGACCCCTCTGGTTCATGCTAGGGCGACGCCAAACTTCGGCAACAACCTCGACTGCAAGCGACAGACGCCGCCGCAACTCCGACGAGCCCCAGAGACCGTGCCCGTGCGCCCCTCATCAAGCCACTGCTAGGTTGAGCTTCTCCTCGACGCTGCGAACCTGGTAAGCATACTCCTGCCCCTCCGGATGACCTGTAGCGCCACGCCGCCATGTACTTGCCGCCGCTAGCGCCGCTCGTGTTAGGTCAAAGCATTTTGGATCGTTAGATGCAGATCCTGCGGCTGAAATTAGAACTTAAGCGAAGAGGTAAGCGCGCATCTAAGCCACCAGATCTGACTTAGATCCAACGACCCGCAGAGCTCGATCCGTCCGGACCGGTACGCGCCAGCAGCGTTAAGACACGTCGCTAGGATTTGAATCAAAAACAGATTTGAAAACAGATTTAGATTCAGTTTTGAAATGGCTATAACTTTTGATTCCCACGTTAGATTTTTGCAAATTTTATATCATTGGAATCAGGGAGACAAGCCCTTTCTGTTTATGCAATGTGTTTAGTAAAAAGTTTCTGTTGAAATGACTTTTTATGCAGAAACTTGTTTAGGACTATTTTGAGTATAGAATTTGTCTAGTAAATTGTTTTAGTGCTAAATAAGTTTAGTTAGCAAGTTTTTGACTTGGTTATGTTTCTGTATCATGCACTTGCTTGGTAGAATTTTAAAAATCATCACTTTGCATTCTTGCATGCATGCATACATATTTTTTTGTTTGTATATGAATTGTGTGTAATTTTGTGCTACAAATTTTTGTGTAGATTTTGCTAGTTACTGTGATTGTGAAGAGTGCTACTCTCCCCATTACCAAGGCAAGTGGTACTTCATGATTATTTCCATCCCTATATTTTGTACAAGCATTAGAAATATTTTGCTAAGTCTTGCATGCTACTTTTTGCCAAATGCTATGTTGGGAAATCCTATGTAGATTATAGAATTGCTAGGAATTCCTAAGTTAAGATACTATGCCATGCTTAGTCTAGCTAGTAGCAAACAAGGGTTGGTAAAGTATACACATGCTATGATGAAAATATTTCTAAGTCTTTGGACTTATGTTTTCCTTAATAAAACAACTAAGTCAATGAACCTCCTGGGTGGAATGGGACTTGAATGGTGGTTTTTGGTTGAGTGGTTACACAAGGCCCATGGACATGGTTTACCTTGTGTATCTCACTTGTGGTATGTCACCCAGGCACAAAGGGATTTTAGAGGCCAAGTGTTGAGAAGCTTATAGTGCAGCCACTTGGCAATATGGGCTCTGCCTTGATCATATAGGTTGCTAGAACTTAGCCATTTGGACAGTTGGTGGTAGTGGGAATGATAGGGTTGGAGCACGTCCATTTGGTCTAAGGAAAGGCTTCTGAAAGGTCCTGTCTTGGGAAAGTGCACAACCTCTGCAGATGGAAAAATCTAAGTACTTAGCCAAGTCCATGGCAATGGACAACTTGAGCATCAAGACATGGAAGTTATCAAGAATCTCATCACTCTAACTTCTAAGTAAAAACTTGTGGGTGAACAAGGGCAAAGGACCCCAATGTCTATTGGTGGTTTCTTGGGAAATGTTTTGACAAAGAAAAACTTAGTGATTTCAACTAATAGGAAAAACCTATTTTGAGCAAAGCAAGCCAAACTACACTTAGCCAAAAATGCATATAGTAATATAGTCCACTTAAAAATTTACTAAGGTATCACTTGCCAATACTATTCCAAAATATTGACCCACTGTGGCTGTAACTTGTGATGTTGCAGGTTACTCCGATGATGATTAGGTGTCATGAGTCTACACTCAACATGCTTGCCTGTGGCACATGAAGATGAAGACTTATGTTTATTTACTTACTCCAAAACTCTTGTATTAGGCCTGTGGCCCTGAGTTGTAAAAGACTATGTTTTATCTCTGGAATGAATGTAATAAATGACCTTTGTATCTGTGTACTTCATCTTAAACTATGGATGCTAGCAATGATCCAGGGACTAGCATTGCAATCACAGGGATCTTTTCCTTTACAAAGGAGGGATCTTACAAAGTACTTAGCCGTGTCCTCGGTAATGGACAACTTGAGCATCAAGACATGGAAGCTATCAAGAATCTCCTCATCCCAATTTTCTAAGTTAAAACTTGTGGTTGAACAAGGGTGAAGGTTCACCAATTTCTATTGGTGGTTCCTTTGGAAAGTTTTGTCAAAGAAAAACTTAGTGTTTTCAACTAATAGGTAAAACCTATTTTGAGCAAAGCAAGCCTAAGCTTCACTTAGCCAAATTCATTTAGTAATTAGATGTTAATATTCTACTAAGGTATCACTTGCCAATACTATTCCAATGTATTGACCCACTGTGGCTGTAACTTGTGATGTTGTAGGTTACTCTGATGATGATTAGGGGTTATGAGTCTACACTCAACATGCTTGCCTGTGGCACATGAAGATGAATACTTTATTTATATTGTTATGATTAAACTCTTGTATTAGGCCTGTGTCCATGGAGTTATAAAAGACTATGTTATCTCTAGAATGACGATGTAATAATGACCTTTGTTTCTGTGTACTTCATCTTAAACTGTGGATGCTAGCATTTGATCCAGGGACTAGCATTGCAATCATAGGGATCCTCACCTTTATAAGGGAGGGATCTTACAATCATCTAAGCATGCATAGAGTAAAACGCATAAGAATAGCATTCACATAGTTGTGACACAGTATGACCCATTTTCTCATGGTGATCTCCATCGCCATAGAACCTGTCCACCATGATGATCTCCATCTTCATGTTCCATGTGAGCCATCCTCCAAGTGATGAGTCCTCCAAGAACTAATACAAGCTATTACTCCTAATAGCTAGTAATCAAAATTACATAGAATTGGGATCATCACAAGTTGGCACGCATGCCATTACAATAACTGACAACACATATGGCTCCAACCGTTTTGCCCTACTCACGACACGCAGGTCATGAAAAATTTCATACATGCATCACATACATATATGGGCCATATTGATCACATACATCCTGCAAAAACAAGTTATGCATAGAAACGCACTCTACCGGATCATGTAAACTAGGGGGGTCTAGGGGGTCTCCCCCTGCGGGGTTCAAAGGGGCAGCGCCCCTCGCGGTATCTCAGGGCGTCCGGAAAACTGTAAAAAAATGAGAGATCGAATCTACACAATTTTCTTTAAGGATTTTGATCGGCAAATCAAATTTACCATAAACTGTCTATTGTTCCGATCTGATCAAACTTCTTTGATCACGGTACAATGATTTTAGATCTAGGTCCGATTTGATCAATCATATTGATCTTCGCGTGATTCAACAGGATTTATGTGTCACTGTCTACCCCGATGGCGGAAGCCGACCGGTAGGGGTAAGTCGTTCGACAACCTTAGAATCACGATCACGAAAAGAAAGATCATAGATCAATCCTGAACCACTGCAATATAAACAATCACATCATTCATATCAATCTGCATATCACCATATGCAACCATCCCGAACCTATAACTGAACAGCATTGGCTCTGATACCACTGAAGGGATACGGGTAGGCTACACTAGCGCAAATCAAAATTTTCTACCACGTAAACCAGGATTACTGTTGTCATAGATCACGGGATTACCACTAGACGCGCAGTTGCGGAACTAATGAAGTGCGTCGAGGCAGTGCAGACGTTCCACGTCTCCTCCTTGTCCTTGTCCCACGAGAAGCTCCTCTTGCACGGCTCGTACAAGTGCCACAGATGCAACACCTCCGAGGTATCCACACGTGCGGGGTGGAAGCGTCAGACGCTGGACTGCTAGGTCTGCGCGTGCAACACAGGCGTGAGGTGTGGCGGCTGGGTGGAATGGTCTAACCCTGGTCAGCACGCCCCACCATCTCTTATATAGGCGTCCCTAGTGGGCTTCAACATTAGCAGCCCATTAGTAGCCTAAGCCTGGTCTAATTCGGATCCAATCCTCATTAGGCTTCCAGCCCCTTAAGTGTGTGACCCTATAGGTTCATATACATATAGACATGACACGAATACACTTATTCTGTCAATAGTTTGTAGCGGCCTCTAGCAAGATGTGCCAACTCCTAAACATATAAAATGATCATATCGGACGAACCATCACAAGGTTTAGTACATGTCTTTCCCTTTGCCTAAAGATATTTGGTCTAGCTCCAAGCTGACCTCCCTTTCTCGATACCGTGATTCGGAATCCCTTTACTAGGTTAACTCTTAACCATATGTAGCACGACCATGCATTTCTAGATCCAATCACTCGAGGGGCCCAGAGATATCTCTCTCAAGTAGAGAGGGGCAATTCCCATCTTGATTGACCATGCCTTGCAGCATGCTTCAGGACAAACCCGAAAGCTACCTTTATAACTACCCAGTTACGGAGCAGCGTTTGATAGCCCTAAAGTAGGTCGATCCACATCTCAAGTACATGCGACAATCTCAGGTCTAAGGACAAAACATACACGATGTGTAGAGAGAGAGCTGCAACTAATTACCAGTCTCAAGTTGGGTCAGTCCAACCCCATGTCCATAACATGTGTCCACATCATTGGTTTGACATCTCCATGTCTATGACTTGCGAAACATAGTCATCAACCAATCGATGTGCTAGTCTAATATTCACATGTGTCCTCACGTGAACTCCGACCAGGGACAACTCTTAAATAACCATACAAGTAAAGAGTTTCACAAACAATTCACATAATTGCCAATCAATACAAGTTGCCTGATATGGATATTCAAGGAACATTACAATAATTCATGGATACATAAGAAATATAATTATCTCTATGATTGCCTCTAGGGCATATTTCCTTCATGAGCCTTAACCCTTTATAAAACTGATGGTTGTCTGGATGCGATACCATTCCAATTTTACCGTACAACCACAATACCCGAAATTGGTTAGGGCTTGACTGGAAGTTTATATACCTTAGTATGGGTTCCCTTGCGGCCGAGGTTTGAGCTGAGGCTTCCTCGTGAAGATTGACCACCTATGTAGGTCCCAAGATGACAAATGGTCATGGTTGGGAGGCCAAACTCAAAGGAGAGGTGCCTATACTAGGGCGTGTAATTGAAAGGTTAGGATTGATTTTCCTCATACTGAGTATGGTAAATTCAGGATTGTTCCTGACGGATGTATCGAATATTGAGGTGAAAGTGTACCACCTCTGCAAAGTGTCAAACTATTTGAATAGAATAGCGCGTCGGTATGGACAGGATTAGATCGCCACTGTTCCGTCGTCAGATGTTTCCAAAATGACTTGTGAAATGAATCATGACTTTAACTTGACCACACCAGAGTTGTGAAAGTGAAACTTGAGTTCCCACTTAGGTGTTATAAAACTTTAAACTAGTTTTCTTTACTTCTAAACTTAGTTCGAGATAAATCTGTCTTTTTGCAAAACAACCTAGAGCTTAGTATTCCTATTCAAACCACTTCACCTATTAGTGATAGTTTGCGAGTAATTAAAGAGTACTCATGGCTTTTTCCCTGGCTATTCCCGTGGCCAGACTATGAAGAGGACTATCAGGAGGATGGACTGCAGGAAGGTTACGACAACTAGGATCATCTCCCATCGTCAGCATTGCCTGTGACCATGAAGATGGAGCCTCGCCCATGCTATTGTTATTATATTATTCTGCTGCTTGATTGTACTAAGACTGGATCATGAGATCCTTTATTTACTTGTAAGACCTATATTATCGTTTGTAATGGATGATGTACTGTGATATCCAATCTGTTATGTCTCGCAAAAATGGTAATCTTGGGATTGCGATGTATGGCATAACAGGCATCTAGGATTAAAAGTCCGGGTGTTGACAAGTTGGTATCAGAGCCATCTTGACCATAGGAGACCCTAGTTAGAATGGACACTTGAATAAAAAACTTAGTTTCAAAACCAAAGAAGTAAGTATTTATGAAAACCTATTCTCATTCTTATCACCAAAATTCTTTCAAAAACTTTCATGTTCCTAAAAAATTCTTCCAAACCTACATAAAAATTTACACACGTGATCACTCTGCTAACTTACTCATCCTATATTCTTATAGATGGACGTGAAGTATAGAAAGTTCTATCAGTTGGGAAATGGTGGAGATCTCATCTTTGAGCGTGACCTGGACCAGCTTTCAGAACTTCTGGAGTGCCCGCATCCTGAGTTTTTTGGAGCTCAGCTCAACGATCAGGAAGGACAAGAATTGCAATGGCTGATCGTTGCAAGTCTCAGAGGAAATATTGAAGCCCTCACTTTAGAGGGAGTCTAGTTTACCTTAAGAGAGAACAACTGGCTAGATGGACTTGCGAGGGCCATGCAGGAAGCTCTTGCCCGTCTTTGTGGGCAAAGCATCAATCAGATCAAGGGTACCCTCTTTGAGTTGTACCCAAGGCGTGATGTTATGGGACGGCCACTAGAGGCACCATATCACCTAGAGCTGAAGCATCAAGTGGACCACCTCAGCTTCATGATGTATGACCGACATAAGGAGTTGGACAATGCCTGCGCCTACGCCAACCACAACCATACCATCGCAGTCAAGAATGACCAGACCATTGCCATGCTTGTGAAGGATCGCTAGTCTCGTCTCCATCAGCTTTACAAGAAGGAGCGCATCATTGCTCGCCTTTCTCATTGGATCAAAGATTTGGAGGAGTCCATCCATGAGAGGGACATGCAGCTTGAGGAGAGGGAGAATGCAGGAGAAGATATTTGCGGAGACCCTAACTCTTACCTCAGTGTCGATGATGATTTTCTGGAGGATCAAGCCATGGACTTCTTCACCGATGAGGATGACTTCGCCTTCATTGATGATGATGAGGAAGCCACCAATTTCGAGGAGTAGTAGCATTTGAGCACTAGCGTTAGGAAAGTTGTATCCGGTCCCACTGTATCGTAGTTTCACAGAATGGTTCTTAAAACCATCAGTTTTCCTTATTGTGGTGTGTGTTTGTATTGTGTGCTATGAATGAATGAAAAGCAAGTTGTTAGAAAAATCTGAGTCAAAATTCAAAAGCCTTTCAGAAACAAACCCTGAACCTTAGAAAATTTCCCTCTTTTCTCATGATCTATCTCAATCTTCAGATGCCTCACGGAGGAAGCAGTTCATCCCGGACCCAATGTTGCAAATTTTGCAAATGTCGGTTTCTGACCGTGAAGCTGAAAGAGCCGAACATCAAGCCAACTTAGCCACCCTCCAGCACATAGCTCAGATGGCCAACAACAACCAAGGCCATGGAAACCAGAATAACCATGGATCCAAGCTCAAAAACTTCCAAAACACCAATCCACCCATCTTTAGTAAGTCTGAAGAGCCCTTAGATGCAGATGATTGGCTGTAGACCATGGAGAACAACTTAGAAGTCGCAGGAGTGGAGGACAATGAGAAAGTACTGTTTGCCACCCACTATCTAGCAGGAGATGCAAGAGCTTTGTGGAACATCGTTCGCGCCATGACTGGAGGACAAATGATGACTTGGGATGAATTCAAACTCAAGTTCAGCAGAACCCATGTGCCATTGGGTTTGATCAAGAGGATGAGAGACGAATTCATAGAATTGAATCAAGGGAGGATGATAGTAGTTGAGTACCATGACAAATTTCTGTCATTAGCTAGATATGCCCCGGATGAGATTGACACTGAAGCCATGATGAGATTCTTGAATGGTCTGCATGATGAGATGCAGATAGTGTTAGTCAATATCCCATTTGCTGACATTGAAGCCTTAGTAGACTCTGCCATTCAGATGGAAGGGAATATCAACCAGGCCAATGAGAACCGCAAGCGTGGAATGATGAATCAACCAGGAACCCACCATACCCCAAAGTATCGCCCCAACCAGTCTGTAGGATTTCCCCAAGAAACAATAGACCCTAGATGAACCGTCCGACCTATCCCAACCGTGGAGGAAATCCTAGGCCCGAAGGAAATCACAACAACCCCGGCAACCCCAACAATTTCAATCGTGCACCGCCAAAGTTCAACAACAACAACAATGTTGCGAACAACACCAATACTACCCCAAGGACTGGAACCAATGCTGTGCCTATTGCAGCAAAGGACAAGTCTTAGGTGACTTGTTATGAATGCGGAACCAAGGGTCACTATTCCAATGAGTGCCCCAAGAAGATTGCAGCAGCCCCCAATATGAATGCCCTAGCTCAGCAGCATCGTCGTGTTCAGCCTGGAAGGAGATTTTCCCCAGGGAACTCGCTCAACCGCAACGGCCGCCTATTTCTCCTGAATGCTGAAGAAGCCCAAGAAGCGCTAGATGTCGTGCTGGGTATGTTTTCTGTTAACTCAGTACTTGCAAGAGTGTTGTTTGATTCTGTAGCATCGCACTCGTTTGTTACCGAAGAATTTGCATGCACTAGTAAGATTCAACCAACCAAATTGAAGCATGTTATGATAGTTCAAATACCTGGTTCAACCACCAAAGCTAGACAAATTTGCAAGGTCGTACCTATCCGAATCCATGGCATAGATTTTTATGCTAATCTAGTAGTACTTGGAACTAAAGGTTTGGAAGTAGTACTAGGAATGGATTGAATGTCGAAACATAAAGGATTAATCGACTGTGCCAAGAAAGCCATAACCATGACCAGTAGAGCCAGAATATCAGTAGAGTATGTATCTGAAACCTTGCCCCGTCAATTCAAGTGCAACAAGAGTCTAGCCCAACCAACCATTGACCAAGTCAGAGTAGTCTGTGAATACCCCGACGTATTTACAAATGTTTTGCCCGGTATGCCCCCAGATCGGGATATCGAGTTTATCATTGAACTAATCCTTGGAACTGGACCCATAGCCCAGAGACCTTATAGTATGAAACCATCGGAATTAGTGGAGCTAAAGAAGCAACTGGATGCTACGCTGGAGATAGGACTGATTCAACCAAGTGCGTTGCCATGGCGATCACCTATCTTGTTTTTGGATAAGAAGGATGGAGGTAACCGTTTGTGTATGGATTATCAGAAGCTGAATGATGTCACCATCAAGAACAAGTACCCACTGCCGAAGATAGAAGACCTGTTTGACCAGTTGACCGATGCCAAAGTGTTTTCTAAGATTGATCTTAGAACTGGTTACCATCAACTCAAGATTCGCGCAGAGGATATTCCAAAGACTGCCTTTACAACCAGATATGGACTGTATGAGTACACTGTCATGTTTTTTGGATTAACCAATGCCCCCGCTTATTTCATGAACCTCATGAATAAGATTTTTATGGACTTCCTGGATAAGTTTGTCGTTGTTTTCATCAATGACTTTCTGATCTATTCCAAATTAGAAGAAGAACATGAGCTACACCTGAGGACCATCCTTGGAACCTTAGGGAGCATCGGTTGTATGCCAAGTTTAGCAAATCTGAATTCTGGTTACAGGAAGTAGGATTCCTCGAACATATTGTGTCAGCCGGAGGAATTCCCGTTGACCCTGGCGAAGGTTAAGGATGTTGAAGAATGGCAAGCCCCAACCACTCAAACCCAAGTTCGTGCATTTCTCAGATTAGCGGGATATTACCGCAAGTTCGTAGAAGGATTTTCGAGCATCGCAAGACCCATGACCTAATTATTGAAGAAAGACAAGAAATTTGAATGGACGGACAAATGTGAAGCGAATTTTCAAGAACTCAAGAAGAGATTGATCTCAGTCCCAATCTTGATTATGCCAGATATCACGAAGCCTTTTGATGTATATTGTGACGCATCCAAGATCGGTCTCGGATGTGTGTTAATGCAAGAGGGCAAAGTCATATCTTATCTATCCCGACAACTGAAGCAACATGAGCAGAATTATCCTACCCATGACCTTGAACTAGCAGCCATAGTTTTAGCCTTGAAGTCATGGCGGCATTACCTTATGGGTAACCATTGTGAGATTTATTCAGATCACAAGAGCCTGAAGTACATTTTAACTCAGAAGGAGCTGAATATGAGGCAAAGGAGATGGATAGAGTTAATCAAGGACTATGATTTGGACATCCACTATCACCCTGGTAAAGCCAATGTGGTAGCAGATGCCCTTAGCAGATTGCCGTGTTGCTTGAACTCCATGATTCTGAAGGAGCAACCAAGTTTGCACAAGGATATGGAGGATTTCAGAATGGAATTAGTAAGTGAAGGATTTTTGGCTAGCATAGAACTTCAACCCACCTTGATTAGTCAAATCAAGGAGGCTCAGAAAGGAAATGCTAGTATAGACGGAATCAAACATCGCATCGGTACAGGAAAAGTACCCGGTTTTACCGAAGATGAAGAAGAAGTTTTGTGGTACAAAGGACGTATCTGTGTGCCAGCAGATTCAGAGTTGAAGCAAGATATTTTGAAAGAAGCCCATGATACTCTTTATTCTATCCACCCCGGAGGAACGAAGATGTATCAGGATTTGAAGGAGCAATTTTAGTGGCATAAGATGAAGAGAGAAATCGGAATCTACATAGCCAAGTGTGATATTTGTCAGAGAGTCAAGGCGGGACATTAGAGACCCACAGGACTGTTGCAACCATTGCAGATTCCGGAATGGAAATGGGATTCAGTTGGAATGGATTTTATCACCGGTTTGCCTACATCTAGTAGGGGAAATGACTCTATCTGTGTCATTGTAGATAGACTGTCCAAAGTATCCCATTTCTTACATGTCAAGACAACCTACCAGAGCTCGAAGCTAGCAGAGTTGTACATCGCTAGAATCGTCAGTTTGCACGGAGTCCCCAAGAACATTGTGTCGGATCGAGGAACCCAGTTTACCTCGAGATTTTGGAAGAAAGTCCAAGAAGGATTAGGAACCCGACTGGATTTTAGCACAGCTTATCACCCTCAAACTGATGGACAAACGAAGCAAGTAAATCAAATACTTGAAGATATGTTGAGAGCTTGTGTGTTAGAATATGGATCTAAGTGGGAAGACTGTCTGCCATTCGCAGAATTTTCATATAACAACAGTTATCAAGCTAGTTTACAAATGGACCCATTTGAATTCATGTATGGAAGGAAGTGTCATACCCCTTTGAATTGGTCAGAAGTAGGAGAGAGTCAGGTTTTCGGACCCGACATCCTACGAGAAGCAAAAGAGAAATTTAACAAGATCCATGAGCACCTCAAGACCGCCCAATCCAGACAGAAGAGTTATCTCGACAAGAGACGTCGAGACCTCGCCTTCAATATCGGAGATTTTGTATATCTCAAAGTGTCACCTTTGAAGGGAATGCAATATTTCCAACTCAAAGGAAAGTTAGCCCCCAGATATATCGGACCCTTCAAGATTCTGAATCATCGAGGATAAGTCTCGTATCAACTGGAACTACTAGAGGAGATGTCAGCCGTGCATAACGTGTTTCATATCTCGTTACTTCACAAATTCCTAGAGGTCCCGGAGAAGACCAAAGTTTTCAAGAACATTGATCACCAAAGCATAGAGATAAACGATGACCTGACGTATCCCGAAGTACCCATTCATATTTTGGAGGAAGCTTTCAGAACCACCAGGACCCAGAGTATCATGTTTCTCAAGATTTAGTGGAGTAATCACACCGAAGAAGAAGCTACCTGGGAGCGAGAGGACTACATTAGGACAGAGTTTCCAGATCTCTTTAAATCCTAGTTTTATTTTTCTCAAATCTCGGGACGAGATTTTGTTAAGGAGGGAAGGTTTGTAACATCCCAAAAATATTGATCAATGTTATCAATTCCAATCACCCAAAATTAGGGTTAACAAAAACTTTGGTTAATTAAAATCATCTGAATGCATGTGTGTATGTATGAATGCATGGTTGGACTTGTGTGATTGTTGTGAATAGCAAGGAATGGTTTAAATATGAAAATAACATCATCTAAATCAATTCCAAGTAGAGTCAAATCAAAGGAAAGTCAAAAACAAACAAAATAAGCAAATGGTCATTTTTTCCAATCTTGCTCACTAGACCACTTTGAGTGTTTCGAGTCCAAGATTTCAAACAGAAACAAATACATTTATTTTCACCCCTTGCTAGACCAAATGAAAGTGAACCCAAGCCCACCTTGAAAACCCACAGAAACATTTGGCAACCTGATGCAAATGACAATTGAAATTTGAATCTAGTTCATATGGGAAGATCACCATTTCTCAAAACCCAACCAAACCAGTGCACCTTAACAAATCCAAGCAACCATAGACTTCCTAGTATGTGACCAGTACACCCACCAAGTTTCACCCAAAGATTAAAATTTGAATCTCTTGTGGCCATTTCATCAAACACCTTCTGAACACAAATCAAATTAAACATCAAACACTATAGTGAGCAGTGTTGTGCCAACCTTGTCCCCTCTCTAGCTCTAACTACACTACCAGTAGATCATCTAACTTGTTTAAGTAGCTCTAGCTCACTGTAAACTCGACCATGCCTCAATGGTGACCATGGCCGAGCACAAATGCCACCCCCAATGTCGACAGCATGCTTCAAGCCTAACCAAGCCTAGCCACCATGTCTGGGACACAAGCCACCGTCCACCGCCACCCCCTGTCCAGCGCTCGAGCCCTGCCAGCCACTAGACCACACGAAACGCTCGAGCCCAATGTCTCTTCGACCATGTCAAGAGCGCGCCAGAGCGCCACGCTTGACACGCTCGCACAGACCGTGCCCCGCCTTCGCCGCCCGCGTGCGTGATCACCACCATCCCAGGAGACCACCAGATACCCTGTTCGCCACGGTGCGACCCTTAGCCGCGGTGCGTCATTAAAACAGCCGTCGGTGCCGACCAAAGAATCGACATGTTCTGACCGAACCTAACCGCCCCACGCCTCGCCATCAAGCAGTTGAGCTTCGCCAGGAGGCAGCGCACCATCCCCTACCGTTAGCCATGCCCATAGCTCACTGTAGCGCTGACTCCGACAAGCTCCGCCCACACCCTTCGGTCCCCTCGTGGCACTATAAATAGAGGCCTTCCTCTCTCGAACTCAGCACACCATTCCACCCCCCTCTCTCTCTCTCAGAACCACCCCACCTCTTCCCCGGAGCAAGGCGAGCACCAGGTGGCCGGAATTTCGCCGGAGTCTGCCGCTGCTGGAGGAGAAGGGCGCCGTCGATTGGAGCCGCCCCAGGAAGAGCCATCAGTACCAGGAGGATCGCCGTCGTCGACTTCGTTGTTCGCCCCCATCGCCGACCCTCGCCTGAGCCCCGGTGAACCTCAAACGACCCCCACTGGATGCCTTAGGGTTCAGTCTCGCCGGCGCTGCCTGACGGAGACGACAAGCCCCGGCCGTTAGATTAGATGCTAATCACACGGTCCAGATTGCCCCGTACCCCTTCGCACCCCTGTCTCACTGACTGGTGGGGACAACCACTTAAACCCACACGCGCACTCTTTGCGTAGTGGGCCGGCCCAGTTAGATTCCCGCGTGACCCAGTTCGTTTGAATTTAGGTTTATCTATTTAAATTCAAACCTAGTTCTAGCAGTAGATTCAAGAATCAATCTAGAGAGATTCACTGAACCAAATTGCATGAAACCAATTTTTTTATAAAGGTAGTGAAATTATTAATCCAAGCCCGTTGGATTCAAACCATTTGGAATTATAGATCACCTATAGTAAAAATAACAAGGCAGAGACTTTTTTGCATTCAAACATTTTTCAAAATTCAACCATAAATGCTTTTGAGTTGAGTCCAACTCTCAAAAATCACATTTGACAAGACCTTTCTGAATATATAAAAATATCTAGGTTTACTTGCAGTAATAATGGACAAGTAATAAAAGAATGCCTCATAGGCATTTATAGTCACTTTATTTAATTAAAATAAAAAGGTTAGACCTTATTAAATTGTGACACCACTTTAAATCACATTCCCAAGTACGGAAATATGTGGTGATGACATGTGTCAACATGATACCATGTTTTAGTTGGAGAATATTAAATCTTAAGTAGTTTTTCAATGAGTAGAAATTACTTTTCTAAAATAAAATAAATGAAACTAGTGCCTTAATCTTTGTGATGATAGTGATGATGCTAGATCATATAGTGTGAACCTTTGTGTGCTAAATAGAATTAGTTAAGTATTGTTTGGTGATTGTGTACCTCGTATTTATTTATAGACGCTAGTACCGACCAAGGATACGAAGAGGAAGGACATTACTACGAGGAAGAAGCCGAGGAGAACTTCAACCACTGCATTGCACGAGGCAAGCTACCACTTGCAAGTTATCTTACCTAGCAAGCTATCTAATGCAAGCTTACACTTGCAATTATGCAAGCCTAACACTACAAGTTAACTAGCAAGTTACCTTTAGCAAGCCATCCTAGCAAGCTAACACTTGCAACCTTGAGTATACCAAATCCTAGTTTTACTTGCAAGCTTTATTAAGTTATTTGTTTATCAAAACTCTTTGATTACTTAGTGACTTGTGAAGTGTTGGAAAGATATTTAAAGGTAGCATAAAGAGCATAAAACTTGGCCTAAGTTAGATAAATCTTGATATCATCCCGAGGCATGAGATTATACTTAGATAGTCACCCTTGATTACCACCCATCATTAGTGTTTACCCCTAACTTTAGTGGCTAGTTCTAAGCATAAAACTTGATCACTTTAGATGGGATACTTGGTGAAAATGATTATGAAAACCTTGGAATGGTGAGTCATTCTAATGAAATGTTTTGACATGTGTTCTTGAACACCAGATGATTTTGATGATGAAAATGTTGAGGCATGAGCCTTAACCCTTTATAAAACTGATGGTTGTCTGGATGCGATACCATTCCAATTTTACCGTACAACCATAATACCCGAAATTGGGTAGGGCTTGACTAGAAGTTTATATACCTTAGTATGGGTTCCCTTGCGGCCGAGGTTTGAGCTAAGGCTACCTCATGAAGATTGACCACCTGTGCAGTTCCCAAGATGACAAATGGTCATGGTTGGGAGGCGAAAATCATAGGAGAGGTGCCTATACTAGGGCGTGCAATTGAAAGGTTAGGATTGATTATCCGCATACTGAGTATGGTGAATTCAGGATTGTTCCTGACAGATGTATCGAATATTGTGGTGAAAGTGTACCATCTTTGCAATGTGTCAAAATATTTGAATAGCCGCGTCAGCGGTTATGGACAGTTGGAGTGGCCATACTGTTCCGTCATCAGATGTTTTCAAAATGACATGTGAAATGAATCATGACTTTGACTTGACCACAACTGAGTTGTGAAAGTGAAACTTGAGTTCCCACTTAGGTTTTATAAAACTTTAAACTAGTTTTTTACTTCTAAACTTAGTTAGAGATAAATCTGCCTTTTTGCAAAACAACCTAGAGCTTAGTATTCCTATTCAAACCACTTTACCTGTTAGTGATAGTTTGCGAGTACTTAAAGATTACTCATGGCTTTGTCCCTGGCTATTCCTGTGGCCAGACTATGAAGACGACTATCAGGAGAATGGACCGCAGGAAGGTTACGACAACTAGGATCATCTCCCATCGTCAGCATTGCATGTGACCATGAAGATGGAGCCTTGCCCATGCTATCGTTATTATATTATTCCGCTGCTTGATTGTACTAAGACTTGATTAGGAGATCCTTTATTTATTTGTAAGACCTATATTATGGTTTGTAATGGATGATGTACTGGGATATCCAATCCGTTATGTCTCGCAAAAATGGTAATCCTGGGATTGCGATGTATGGCATAACAGGCATCTAGGATTAAAAATCCAGGTGTTGACATAGACCATGCCCAACACCAGGTTGCCTTGTTAGTTCGTTCCTCTCTATCCTCCCAACCAAATAGAGAATTCACCACTTCTTCCTTGGCGCCCGTCGAAGAGCAAAGCGGGCAGTCTCAACTGCGGGTCATCGCCCCGACATTCAATAAACTCACCTCCTAGGACCACCACTAGATGTCAGCTACTAAGGAGAATGACCACCGAAAGGGGGGACCGGGAAGGATTCTCCTTTCAAATCAGATTGACCACACCGGAGCAAGGCACTAACAACCACCATCGAAATAGCACCCCAAGTAGGCATGAGGTTGTAGCAGCCTTCATGGCCACCACCATCGCCACCACCATCGTCGCCTCCATCAAGGTCCACTACCTCTGCCCTACCCTATGTTTGTGTGGTGACCAACACGAGGAGGTGCTCATAACCATTCCTCGGAGAGATGACCACCAACCATGTAGGACATGACCATCCCACCACCGGCCAACAACCACTCAACAATGACAAAGCACGACCTCAATAACGATGTGATTGGCCTGATCGGCCATGGGAACGAGGGGAGGGGAGGGAGGAGGAGAGATTACCATGCATCCACCACGTCACTAGGGAACTTATGAGCCATGAAGGACACACAGAGCTCCCGAGCTGCATCACGCCAAGCGTCGCACCCCTGGATAGCAGCACAGTCCCGTGTTTCCCATTGCCACACAGATAGGAAGATTCCCCTGCCACCGACAGTGCCAATCGATATTCGCCCTGCATATCCGTCTAGAAGCAACGAGGAGGGAGGAATAACAAGGAGCGAGGAGGGACAAGGAGGGACGAAGTCAAGCAACAACTAGGATTCCTCGCACTCACTCGCGGGATGAGAGATATTTTATGCAGATGTAACTAGGCATCTATTAGAGCTCTATATGTATTATTTTTTCTAATAACCCAAATAAAAAATATTTGTGATGTGAATATCATAGAATCTCACAAAACATCTACACTTATTTTAGAATAGCATGTACATATGTAGCTTGTACCAAATATTTTCGACTTTTATACTAGCCCACATAACAGATGTGCTGCATTTTACCTAGCGTTCATAGAAGGGAAATCATTGATGAATGCAAAGGAGATTTGGAGTGAGGCGCTGAAGCGGGGAAAGAAACATGTGAGGGCTTTTAAAAATTTTGGAGACCGCCACAGCCGATACATCTCTCTGTTTCGGCTTTTCTTGGACGTGCGCCACCAGCCATGACCATCTATACTTCCATTCCATATCTCTCCCGTTTTTCCCGAACACAGATCCTCGTGAGTAAAATTCTTCCCTCCTTCGTTCCTTGATCGACCCACCAGCCCATGGATCTATCGTCGTAGTACATAGGCAATGTGGAGAGTAGCACCACCCCGCAGAATAGTTGTGCCGCCAGATTGGAGGTTGTCACCCAGGAAAGCGATGGCACTGTTGGCGAGAAGATGGACACGGTTGAGTGCAGTTACGGCAGCACCGCATTCGGCGCTTCCCTAGTTACCAATGGCCCCCGCACTTAAAACTTGTTCATGTGATTCATTCAAGAAACACTTCAGAACATGTTCTTCTAACCAAGAACATGGGTCACATTACGTCGAGTATACAACATGGTCCGTTTTGAATCTATGATCCAATTATAGTGGATGTTGATCATCCCAACTCTTCATAGTTTAACCACTGTGGTTAATACTGAGATGAACTCAATGTTTCACTTAGATTCACAAGTAAGAACTTTTCTTATTTCTTGTTTCATTCTGAACTCTTTTAGAATCTAGACTAGAATATTCCGAACTTCTTTCAGAATCCATTCCATGAAACATTTCGACTATAATGTTCATCAAACACACCAATTTATCTCAATAGATGATGTTTAATGTCTATTCAACTTCATGAATTATTTACTAACTGAAATAATTAACAATGTTTTCCACACCATTCACAATATGTCATTACAAATGTAAGAATGTTGTCACGCTCCCACTCAAATATGTCTTTCACATATTAGACTTTTAGGACAATCACACAACTCCCACTCAAATATGTCATCCACACATTTGATTAATAAGTTTACATAGCTTCCACTAAAAATATGTCAATCACATATAATGTTTAGGAAAGCCATTTAGCTCCTACTTAGTTTCTTGTAAACTTAGGTTTTCTCGATAATTTCGGCAACTCCAAAATTCTTTGATCATTTCTCAAATCGATAATTTCCATTCACGAGACACCACCATTCAACTGATTCGGGGAAAATCTAGCGTGTTATACTGCTTACAACCTTTCTTCAATCTTGTTAATTGAAGGATACCCTTGGTTTTGACAATCTAGTATCAATTATACAAATTTCCCAATTTAAATCCCACAGAATCAAGCATCGCTGCACATTGTAGTTATCTATTGAATTTATCAAGAAAGTTTCATGAAAAATCGAGATTTATGTCCTTTCCGTTAAAGTTTCATTTCTTCCTTATAACTTTGAAGTTATTGAGAAAGATCAAGTAAAAGTCTTTACTCAATAAGATCAAGTAAAATTTACTTCTCTGATCTTAAATGTAACATAAGATTTTATGACTCTTAGCATTTCTCGTAGTTAGGTACATCATCACTTCTTCATGGTTCATATGTATGTCTTGTTCCACTAACATGACAAGCGAATCAATAATACAATTTTGCATAGTGTAGAATATATTCTTGTATCCTACCCTTTTTAGTAAAAAGTATTTTTTTTGAAATGTTATGATCATCATAAAAAGTTTCTCCTCTATTTGTAGATTTTTTTCCTAGAACAAATTCCATTATGTTACTCCGATACTCTGAGGTAAGGTCAAACACGTTGTTTTGAGATTTTACTTTCTTCCACTAATAACATTATCAAAAGACTTCTTTTCGAGAAAGTACCATGCCAGGTAACACTATTTGCCTCCTCTTGGTTTTAGTTGCGGAATATGTATTCACAGTTGCCTGAAAATACACTAAAAATATTTTCTTATTTGTTACGATTTCAAATTTTCCAAATCTCTAAAAACTCGAACATGCCATAACTCTTATGGTGTTGGTTCCACGAATCTTTATATCTTCCTTTTGTATAGATTAAGTATTTGGTATTTATCCGACCACTCCAAATAATAATGATAACCTTGATAAGAGACTGATTTTAGACCATGTGTATCAAATACACTATAATTACAATCTTCTAACATATCAAGACACTTTGAAATGTCCAAATTTGTAATTTGTGAAACACATTTTCACAAGTCATTATGCCATCATTTTATTTGAATACTTTAGCCATTCAATCAAATCTTAGAGGCTCTAATATTCTCGTTGTTTTAATATCTAAACCTATTCTAAAAATTCCTTGAACATTTCAAGCGATTTTAGATTTGTGCTTCACTTTGTAAATACGTCCATTTACTTAGATCCACCATGAAGTTTTTAATGATATCCACTATTTTTTGAACTTTGATCATCATGTATGATGTTCAATAATTCCATGCACACATGTTTGTGGAGTTTTAGTTACTTTGCCTAATGAGGCATAGTTTTGCACGTATTGAAAGATCAAGTACCTAAAGACTTTGATTTCCATCATCATGGAAGCATTTCATGCACTTGAACATGACTTTAAACAATAGTGTCATGACACCATTTTCTAACTTTTCAATATATTTTGGCATTATTATTATAAACGTTTAAACTATAATCATCGAGATTATTAATAAGAATAACCCATTCATATCCGTAATTGACCATAAAATATTTTATTCATAAAGTTCGTTACAATTGGCTTGTTATAGACTCATATGAAAAACTGTCTAGCTGAAAGCAAAACACACTAATAAAGTCCACAAAAATGACAATTACAAACTTTATTCAAATCCTCTAATCTGAATGATAAATGTAGAGGAGTGTGTTGTCGGCCATCAACCAATTTGATTGCCATTAACATGCCATTGTCACCTCCTATCTTTAGCAATCTCTCAAGCAAATGATTCTATTTTCTAAAAACAGAACAAGTATCAATATACTTTCTAAACTATAATAAGTGTTTGAAAGAAACATTTATAACTAATATATCATATATACCTTGTTCTTCAATGAAATTATCTTCGATTGATACTACAAGAGTTCTCAACTCAGTTACGGACTCACGAAAGTTTAACTCTTCATCTCTCCTGATGTAGTACTTGACGATGTTTTTCTACTAGGAGGAAGCGAGCGCCACGCCCCATCTGTCATAAAACTATCATCCATCCAGTAGTTCACATCGCTTGCAAGGCGTTCATGCAACCGTTGCATGACAGCTAAATGACTTATCAAACAACCATCTTGTCTCATTTTAGTTGAGATAAACTTGTTCAAGAGCTCATACTTCATAAGCCTAACTTGCGGCGTGAAGAGTTCATTGACCATATTATATGAGTCGTTGTTGAAGAAACACAACCGAAGTTCGGTACCATTGAATGGAGCATGGCACATTGGACAACAATGGAGGTGTCACATCAAGCATGATAATCTTTATTATGTTGCTCACTTGCCGAGTCATGAGGGTGGTCTCCTAGTGGCACTTGTATCATGTGGAATAGGTAATTCATGTCGAGGGTATCCCTAAGGCAATCGTACCAGCCTATGAATTTTGACCCATCTACTTTAAGCTCCACATCATGTAGTAAAGGCCCATATTCGAAAAACCCGCACATGATCTACAAGGATGTTTGCAAAGAACTTTTAGACTAAGTTCACAATACGATTTCAAACTCATAATCAAATTATCAATTGAACTCCCACTAAAACTATCATCCCTAATATGGTTTTAGTGATCACACGATCCCAATTCACTACACCACCCCCGACCATCACGGACGGTGATATAGCTGCAGAGGTGGACAATGCAGAGTTGATCACATCATTCATGTGACTCATGCTCGACCTTTCGATATCTTGTGTTATGAGGCCCTGCCTATACATGCTAGGCTCTCCAATTCAACCTTAGTGCAATTGTAGTGCATACATTTCTTACAACCACTGTATGCGAATTGAACGTCAATATGTTTGCACCCGATCATCACGGCCTGCTCCATAACGATGGACTTTGTTGGTGGTGCACACTAATGGGAGAACACTATAGTTGGTATTTATTAGGGATCATCTTATATAGTGCTAATTTTGTGTATCTAATACTATAGAAAAAAATAAGATGCACAAGGTATCAATATCACATGTAGTTTTAGTGGTGTGATATGGTCCTTCTGCATGCGCCATGATCTCCATGGAGTGCTTTAGCATGATCTCCATCTTACCCACCAGTACAGTACCAAGTCCACGATGCCACTAGTTGGTCGTTCATCGATGCGATCACTATTACTATACAACTTAGTAATAAGAAAGTAAACAACTTTACCTTAGCCACGACCATGACCATATCAAATCACATGTCCCCTACAAATTAAAGTTAGACGCCTCTAATTTTTTTTTCAAGTTTTACGTGAATATTAGGGCTTTCGTGATAGAACTGTTTCTATATACGAACTTTCAAACACAACACCAATCAAATAGTTGTCTCTATGACACCCTCCTCAGGGCCCTCCATTGTAAAAAGCTATATCAACTACTGCAAAAGAGACAAACACTCGCTAGCCACTTATATGATACAAGACGTATGTTTAGCGCGAAACCAGTCTTGTGTAAGCTTACGCGTAAGGTCGATCTGGGATGCTCCATCAAATAGTCTCGTGATATAAACAAGTACATGTGGGAGGGTAACAATAACTAAAGGATCAACGCCCACATATCTTTTGTTATAACCGTACAAGCATTACTACACATAGATCAACTCTGATACCACTAAAATCACTCAAGGGGTTCACAGCAGAAAACATCAAAATTCCATCTAGCATAACACCAATACACCCAAGATCTATCTAGGAGTAATGCTATAATGGAGGAGGTTTGGTTAACATACCCTTGTAGAACAAAAGCGATTAACATCCGTGATGAACATGGATGAAGTAGTCGTGCTCGTAGCCGACCTCAAGGTCGTGAAGCTCCGCGCAGGTCACCCCTGGTTTAGTCATGACACCTCTTGGTGGCACAACTAGCAGCACTGTCGAGGTCTCGCACATGTCCGGTGCTTGATGGCGACTCCCGGTCTCCCTGATCTAGCCGGGATGCGAAAGTGGATCTTTTGGCTGGAATCCCCATAACACAACGGCATGCAACACCGAAGCACTCTCTTGCACTCGCAGTCCTTACTTGGGACCACGATTGCAAGAGAAGAGAGAGGGAAAATCCCTAAGGAAAATGCCTTAGAGAAATTGTGTGTTCTTTTTCACTCCCATATAGACCTCTCTATATAGGGTAAAATAGGCAACCCCAACCTTTAAAGTCCCGGGGTGGGACTAAACCAAGGAGCAGGTGGGAGAATGCGCCAAGGAGGAGGAGGGACGGCCGGCCGACTGAGATGGGCCCCACGCGAGAGAGGCCCGAGGCAGGCTGGCAGGGATGGGTGGCCCCACTCCACGCACAGACCGAGGCGGCAGCGGCTCCGCATGGTGCCTTTCCTTTGGGACTTGTTCCCTCTAGGGAGTGGCCCTTTTAGATAACCTTGCCCATAAATTTAATTTTAAATATTTATTTAATATTAATTCAAATAAAAATCTGTTGGAATGATTCCAGTTTTCTATCGCGATTTTTTTTGACAATCTCATCTTTTTCTTCTATTCGTTTAATCCAAAATGATCTCAAAACTTCATCGAACCCTTAAGTGTGTTACCCTACGGTTCGGGAACATCACATACATGATCGAGACACCTCTCATATCAATGATCATTAGCGGGGCCGCGATGCCCATAATGACCCCTCTGCATTCCATGATTTCAATGTCGTTTGAACCATAAACGTCGAGTCCAATTCCATTTGTTCTTTTTTATACTATACTTGTCCAAGATCTGATCATCAGCATCACCATACCTTGTTCAATATTGTTATCGACAAGTGCTCCTTTACTCATTTCGTGATATTACATCCCTGTGACCTAATCACATGTTGCACAACATTTATAGATGTGATTTCACTGAGTTGGCCCCATGTATCTTCCTGTCACGTGGGAGAACAAATCCCGATATTTATGAATATGCCTCTACATGTCCCTTTGTAATACGCAACATACACCTTTATGATCACCCTATTACGGTGTGACAGTTGATGCAGTCTCAGCAGCCGTTGGTGGCAATGGTTAAACAAGACCTCACGGTCATAGGAGAAGGATACTACATTTATAACTATTGCAATTATAAACTTTGTGACTTGATCTTCGTTTGCAATAATCATATTGGGTAATGTCCATCATGACATTCATCAATGTCATGATCTCATTTTCAAATCGCATAAATGCTCCATGATTAGGAAGCCTTGATCATCAGTTGCCCAACGAACTAGTATACAAAAGAGGCTACTAGGGACATGGTTTGTTTATATACCACACGTGTATCAATGTTTTTGATTGATACAGTTATAGTATGATATAAAACTATTATGAACTAATGCGATATGATAATAAACACATTTTTTATTTTCCTCTAGGAAATATCTCCTTCATTTGTTACTTGTGCTTGAGTGTTTGGTGTTTTCATGAAACCAACCTCGCAACACCTAGGTACAACGATCCGCTCACCACCACAAAGCACACATCCAAGACACGATCTAGGAGCCCCTATTTCTAGAGCACCCCCAACACCGGGATGCCTTCTTTGTTCGCTCCTCCCCATCCTCACAACCAAAGAGAGAACTCACCACTTCCTCCATGCCGCCCGTCGAAGAGAAAAGTGGGCAGTCTCACATGCGGTTCATTGCCCCGACATTCAATAGACTCACCTCCCAGCACCACCACTAGATGTAGTATGCTAAGGAATGGCCACCGGGAGGGGGATGGGAAGGAGCCTCCTTGCAAATCAGATCGACTACACTAGAGATGGGCATTGACACCCACCATCGAAAGAGCACCCCCAAGTAGGCATGAGGTGGTAGCATCCTTACTGGCCACCGCCACCTCCACCAAGGTCCACTTCCTTAGCCCTAACCTAGGTTTGTGTGGTTACCACCTCGGGGGGGGGGGGGGGTTCTCATAACCATGCCTCGAGCGAGATGGCCACCGACCCAGTAGGCCATGACCATCCCACAACCAACCAACAACCACTCAACAATGACAAAGAACGACCTAATAAACAATGCGATGGCCTGATTGGCCATGAGAACAAGGGGAGGGGAAGGATGAGGAGACATTACCATGCATACACCACATCACATGGGCACCTCTGAGCCACCACAGACGCACAGAGCTCCCGCGCTACCCCACGCCTAGCATCGTACCCTAGGCTTGTAGCATAGTCCCGCATCGACTATCGCCGCACAGATAGGTAGAGTCGCCCTGCCGCTGCCAGTGCCAACCGGTCTTTGCCGGACATATCCGTCCAGTGGTGACGAGGAGAGAGGAAGGAAGAAGAGGTAGGAGGGACAAGGAGGGGCGAAGTCCAGCAAAAACTAGGATTCCTCCCACTCACTCGCGGGATGAGAGATATTTTCCGCATATGTATCTAGGCATCTTTTAGATCTCTATGTGTGTTTTTTTTAATAACCCAAATAAAAAATATTTGTGAAGCGAATATCATAGAATGCATAGCACATATACACTTATTTTAGAACAACATCTACATCTGTAGCTCGTTTCAAATATTTTTGACTTTTGTATGCCTAGTAGCCCGCATAATACATGTGTTCCATTTTCCCAGCATTCGATAGAAGGGAAAAAACTAATGAAGGAAAAGGAGATTTGGAGCGAAGCACCGAAGCAGGGAAGGAAACGTGAGAGGGGTTTTCAAAATTTTGGGGACTGCCGCAACCGTTCCTTCTTTCCATTTTGGCTTTGCTTGGACAGGCAACACCAGCCATGGCCATCTATACTTCCATTCCCGATCTCTCCCATTTTCCCCAACAGACAGCCTCATGAGCAAAAGTATTCCCCCTACCGTTCCTTCCCCGACTGTCCAGCTGATGGATCTGTCCTCGCTATACAACTGCAACATGGAGAGCAACGCCGCCTCGCAGAATAGCTGCGTCATCGGTGTAGAGGTCATCACCCAGGAAAGCAACGGTGTCGTTGGCGAGAAGACGGATGTGGCCAAGGGCAGTGATGGCGGTGCCATGTTGGGCGCTTCCCTGGTTACCAACGGCCTCCGCACTTAAAACTTGTTCATGTGATTCATTCAGGAATCACTTCAGAACATGTTATTCTAAACCAAGAATATAGGTCACATTACATTGAGTATACAACATGGTCTGTTTTGAAGAAGCTATGATCCAATTGTAGTGGATGTTGATCATCCCAACTCTTCACATTTTAACCATTGTGCTTAATACTGAGATGATCTCAATGTTTTACTTAGTTTCATAAGTAAGAATTTTTCTAATTTCTTGTTCCATTTCGAACTCTTTCAGAATCTAGACTAGAATATTCTGAACCTCTTTTGGAATCAATTTCATGAAACATTTCGACTATAATGTTCATTAAACACACCAATCTATCTCAATAGATTCTGATGTTTAATATCTTTTCAATTTCATGAATTATTTACTATCTAAAATAATTACCGCTACTTTCCACATCATTCATAATATGTCATTACATATATAAGAATGTTGTCACGCTCCCACTCAAATATGTCTTTCACATATTAGACTTTTAGGAGAATCACTCAACTCCTGCTCAAATATGTCATCCACACATTTGATTAAGGAATTGACATAGCTCCCACTCAAAATATGTCAATCAATATAATGTTTACGAAAGCCATTTAGCTCCTACTTAGTTTCTTGTAAACTTAGGTTTTCTTGATAATGTTGGCAACTCCAAAATTCTTTGATCATTTATCAAACCGAGAATTTCCATTCACGGGACACCAGTATTCAATTGATTCGGCAAAAAACCTGAGTGTTGTAATGGCTACAACCTTTCTTCAATCTTGTTAATTGAAGAATACACATGGTTCTGACAATATTGTATCAATTATAAAAATTTATTATTGTAAATCCTGCAGACTCAAGAATCGCTACACAATGCAGTCAATTGTTGAATTTGTCAAGAAAGTTTCATAAAAAATCGAGCTTTATGTACTTTTCTTTAAAGTTTCATTTCTTTCTTATAACTTTGCAGTTCTCGGGAAAGATTAAGTAAACATCTTTACTCAATAAGATCAAGTAACATTTACTTCTATGATCTTAAATGTAACTTAGGATTTTACGACTCTTAGTCATTTCTCGTACTTGGGTCCATCATCACTTCTTTGTAATTCGTAGGTATGTCTTGTTCCACTAATATGACAAGCAAATCAATAATACAATTTTGTATAGTGCAAAATATATTCTTGAATCCTACCACTAGTGTAGAGCCCCCCCTTTAACTCCGGTTGGGAGGGCCCTCTAACAACGGTTCCTCAACCGCTGTTGAGGGTTCGGTGTTAGAGGGGGGCCCCTTTAACACCGGTTCTTATACAAACCGGTGTTAAAGGGTGGCGCACGTGGGGCTGCCGCTGGCCTCAGCCCCCTCCCCCCTTTAACACCGGTTCGGGGCTGGAACCGGTGTTAAAGGTTCTTCTGCCGCGGCAGAGATTTAGGCCGTTTTCTTGTCGCGGCAGGAAAACGGCCTAAATCTCTGCCAAGGTAGACTTCTGCCTCTGCCCCGTTCTGGGCGTATTTCTGCAGGAGGGGGGATGGGGAATCGACCAGGAGCGGTATACACATAAATCGTCATTGGTACATACGAGTACATGAATAATTAAGCAACTATTATTATACACAAACATCGTCATCGGCACATACATCGTCATCGGCACATACATCGTCATCGTTCATTTTGGTGGATATCTAAAGAGTTCTCCGCCAGGCGTGACGACCTCATCAAGTATGAACCCCACCAATTCCTCTTGAATGGCTCGTATGCGTTCAAATGGTAGGAGTTGGTCCTGCATCCGTTCGATCTGAATATATATGAAGAATGGGCCGTCAATATATATATAAGAATAAAACTCAACACAATTGATGGTAATAAAATAATGTTGTGGACTTTGTTTACTTACTCTAAGTTGTTCTAGTGCGGCTTGGCCCGTCGCACATATCGTGTTGCGAATGAACTCGCAAACATAGTACCCACATAAGTTATTTCCGTGTCCCTGATGCGCGCACTTTACGAGAATAGAGAGTTCAATCAAAATAATAATCAATAAAGCATGATATAATGGAATTGGAAGCAGAATCAAAGAGATACGTAGACCTAGCTAGCTAGTATTACTTACATTTTGGTCTACAAATTTTAGTTCTTCTGACCATTCACCCACTGCCCGTGAACCTTTTCAAACCTGTCCGGCAAAGAAAATGGATAAAGGAGTAATTAATTACTTGTTGTCACGAAGTTGCCGATCTAGTGCGATAATATGATCGAAATTACCTCGAGCATCTCTCTAAAGTCTGCCCATAGCTCTTTTTCTTTTCGTGAACGAGTCCATGACAAGGACTTTTCCGAGTCAGTTGAATGACTAGCAGAATAAAGTGGAATCTACGACGCATAACTCATCATCGCTAAACTTAACATCAAGTAAGCCGAAATAGAATGTGTACAAGAGAGAGGGTAACAGTACTCACGAGAAGTTATAAGGCAATAGTATTTCCCTTTTGGTTTGTTGTCTCAGTAAAGACCTTAGCAAGTAAGCTTCTGTTTGCCCGGGTTTGTCTCTTACCACTTGTTCATGAACTCTATTTGGTTCAATGAACCCAATGTCAAAAGGGCCTCCTTTCCTGCATTCCATAACCTTTTTCCTGCATAATAGTATATACATATATGGTGAGCATATATATATATATATATACATGCAATTAATGAAGTGAATGAGATGAGATAGAAATTAAATAAATAGTACTTACACACAATAAAGGCCGATGGCAGCTTTGTCGAGTTCCTTCTGATTGAATAGAAAATGCAAGTCTTGAATGTTGAAGTCAATCCCGTCGTCTCCGCAGAAGAAAATCTCATCTCTTATATGCGCCGCGATCCATTCTTCTTTTCTCGTCTTGTAGAAATCAAGGTA
The DNA here is from genome assembly GCA_023614405.1 of Avena insularis. Classification (NCBI taxonomy): domain Eukaryota; kingdom Viridiplantae; phylum Streptophyta; class Magnoliopsida; order Poales; family Poaceae; genus Avena; species Avena insularis. The sequence continues at coordinate 87,841,260 of CM042695.1, forward strand.
CCACTTGTGCAATTTTCGCATCTTTGTTGGTAGATTCTTGAGCTCCTCTTTCTTGACGAGATTCTTCCCATACTTCCATGTGTAAGATCCCTCCTTTGTAAAGGAAAGGATCCCTGTGATTGCAATGCTAGTCCCTGGATCAATGCTAGCATCCACAGTTTAAGATGAAGTATACAGATACAAAGGTCGTTTATTACATTCATTCCAGAGATAAAACATAGTCTTTTACAACTCAGGGCCAAAGGCCTAATACAAGAGTTTATGGAATAAGTAAATAAACATAAGTCCTCATCTTCATGTGCCACAGGCAAGCATGTTGAGTGTAGACTCATGACTCCTATTCATCATCGGAGTAACCTGCAACATCACAAGTTACAGCCACAGAGGGTCAATACTTTGGAATAGTATTGGCAAGTGATACCTTAGTAAATTTTAAGTGGACTCTATTACTATATGCATTTTGGCTAAGTGTAGCTTGGCTTGCTTTGCTCAAAAATAGATTTTTCCTATTAGTTGAAATCACTAAGTTTTTCTTTGTCAAAAAGCTTCCCAAGAAACCACCAATAGACATTGGGGTCCTTCACCCTTGTTCACCCACAAGTTTTACTTAGAAGTTGGAGTGATGAGATTCTTGTAGCTTCCATGTCTTGATGCTCAATTTGTCCATTGCCATGGACTTGGCTAAGTACTTAGATTTTCCATCTGCAGAGGTTGTGCACTTTCCCCACCAGACTTGGTTTCCCAAGATAGGACCTTTCAGAAGCCTTTCCTTAGTCAAATGGACGCGCTCCAACCTATCATTCCCACTACCACCAACTGTCCAAGTGACTAAGTTCTAGCAACCTGTATGATCATGGCAGAGCCCATATTGCCAAGTCGTTGCACTGTAAGCTTTCTCAACACTTGGCCTCCAAATCCCTTTGTGCCTGGGTGGCATACCACAAGTGAGATACACAAGCTAATTCCATGGCCTTGTGTAACCACTCAACCAAAAATCAGCATTCAAGTCCCATTCCACCCAGGAAGTTCATTGACTTAGTTGTTTTATTAAGAAAAGCATGAGTCCCAAAGGACTTAGAATTATTTCACCATAGCATGTACATACTTCACCAACCCTTGTTTCCTACTAGCTAGGCTAAGCATGGCATAGTAACTTAACTTAGGAAGATTCCCTATCAATTCAACAATTCTACACTACATAGGATTTCCCAACATAGCATTTGGCAAAAGTAGCATGCAAGACTTAGCAAAATAATTCTAATGCTTATTCAAAATAAAGGATGGAAATATCATGAAGTATCACTTGCCTTGGTAATGGGGAGAGTGGCACTCTTCACAATCACAGTCACTAGCAAAATCTACACAAAAATTTGTAGCATACAATTACACACAATTTATATACAATCAAAAATATGAATGCATGTATGCAAGAATTTGCTAAGTGATGATTTTGAAAACTCTACCAAGCAAGTGCATGATACAGAAACATAACAAGTCACAAAGTTTGCTAACTAAACATATTTAGCCTTAAAACAATTTGCTAAACAAAAACTATACTCAAAATGGACCTAAACTTGTTTCTGCATACAAAGTCATTTTAACAGTTACTATTTGTTAAACACATTGCATATTCAGAAAGGCCTTGATTCACTGATTCCAACGGTATAAAGTTTGCAAAATTCTAACGTGGCAAACAAAAGTTATAGCCGATTGAAATTTGGATCTAAATCTGATTTGAATTTTGTTTTTGATTTAAACTCTAGCCGCGCGTCGTGTTTCTATTGGCGCGTACCGCTTTGGCTGGATCGAGCTCTGCGGGACGTAGGATCTAAGTGAGATCTGGCGGCTCAGATGCGCGCTTACCTCTTCGCCCACGTTCTAATCTACGCCGTAGGATCTACATCTGACGCTCCTAATCGTCCTGACCATACACGAGCTGCGCTGGCAGCGTTGACTGGCGGCGACACGTCTGACCGTGGCGGTGCTAGCGCTCTAGGTCGCCTGGGAAGGAAGGGAGGCGCTTACCAGAACCGCTGTGGCGTGCTGAAGCTCGACGTGGTGTTGGTTTGCGAAGGGGTGCGCGGGAACGGTCTCTGGAGCTCGTCGGAGTTGCGGGCGGCGTCGGTAGCTTGCAGTCGTGGTCCTTGCCGAGGTTTGGCGTCGCCCTAGCACGAACCAGTGGCATCAGGATTTGCGCAAGACATAGGCGAACAAGCTCGCGTGAAGGAGGAGGCAAGGGGCGCTCGGGTTTTACCTTAATTGATCGCCGGAGTTTATCGGCGGTGCAGGTGGTTTCGTCATGACGAGACGACGACCTGGGTCACGAGCAGGCAAAGGAAGGTATCAGCGTAAGCGAGATCATTCAACATCCTCGCTTGAACCAGAGAGAGGGTGGTCGAGGCTCACCGTAATTGGCCGCCGGAGTTGCCGCATCGCTGGGTTTCGAGGGCAATTGCGCACAGCCTGGTGGCGGAGTGAGCGAGGAGAGGGGGGGAAATGCTTGCGGGGCAGAGGGGTTTAAGTAAGCCTAGGTGCGACAGGAAACGCTTGCGGATTAATGGGCAATTACACCGCGCCATTACCGGCCTTGACAGCAGCAGCGACGTGGTCGCGGGCGTGGTTTGGGGAAGACGAGGGTGACGTGGACCGGGCCCGCTGGTCAGCGAAATAAACCGAAGGGGCGTGGGGTCCGGCCGCTGGCTGAATGGGTGTGCTCGCGTGAGAGAAGAAAAGAGATGCCCCGTGGGCTTGGCTGGGCCTGCTCCGCTGCTGGGCTAAAATGGCAGCGCTCGGCCTTTTCTATTTGTTTGCTTCTTTTCTTTTTCTGAAACGATTTTCTGAATTGGTTTTGATATGAATTCAAACTCTTTTTTGAATTCAAACTTTTTCTGGGTTTTTGCAGGGTGCAGTAGTCTCCAATTTAGGCACACAAACAGGTGGTTTGCTAAGTAAGGCTTGGTCAAGCTTGAGGATCAAAATAACAGAGGCTAGGCATTTGGTTTGCAAAAATTGAAAAATGGTTTTTGAATCTAATTCCAATTTGAAAACCTTGGTTTAAATTCTACACTCAAATCTATCCTCATAGAGGGAAAGCAACCAAGTTTCTAAACTTTTAAATTTTCAAATGATAATGGCCATTTGAATTTAATCTGCTCACATAAAATCATAGCACCATGTGCTTCTGTTTTCTGAAATGAGTTTGAATTTTTTTACCTCAAATCTATATGCATGCATGAATGATATGCAAACTTTGAAATTATGATTTTAGGGATGTTACAAATCTAACCCCCTTAAGGTGAATCTCGCCCTCGAGATTCGGATTGGCTAGCAAATAGGTGAGGGTGGTCTTTCCGAAGATCATCTTCTCTTTCCCATGTTGCTTCCTCTTCGGTATGATGGTTCCATTGCACTTTGCAAAATTTGATAGTCTTTGTTCTCGTGACTCTTTCTGCCGTCTCAAGAATCTTGATAGGCTTTTCTTCATAAGTGAGATCACTTTCTAGTTGAACTTCTTCCAAAGGTATGGTATCCTTCAAAGAAGATTCTTCCATTTCTGGGTGACATTTCTTAAGCTGACTCACATGAAATACATTATGGACTGCTGATAGAGATGCTGGCAGTTCAATTTCATAAGCAACTTCGCCTTTGCGACTCAGAATCTTGAATGGCCCAACATATCTTGGTGCCAACTTTCCTTTGACTCCGAATCTTTTCACTCCACGGAGTGGTGATACCCTAAGATAGGCTCTATCACCAACTTCGTAGGTGACCTCTCTACGCTTAGGATCTGCGTAGCTTTTCTGTCGGGACTGTGCTATCTTCAACCTGTCCTTAACCAATTTGACTTTCTCTTCGGCTTCTTTGATAAGATCTGGCCCAAATAAACTCCTTTCTCCCACACCATTCCATAACAATGGGGTGGTACACTTTCTCCCATAGAGAAACTCAAACGGTGCCATCTCAATGCTGGCTTGATAGTTGTTGTTATAAGAAAATTCTGCGTAAGGCAGACTTTCGTCCCAACTTGCCCCATAGTCTAGGGCACATGCCCTCAACATGTCTTCAAGTATTTGGTTAGTCCTTTCCGTTTGTCCATCGTTTGAGGATGAAAAGCAGTACTGAATTCCAACCTCGTTCCCAATGACTCGTGTAGTTGTCTCCAAAAATGGGAAGTGAATTGGGTTCCCCTATCGGACACAATACTCTTCGGCACACCGTGAAGGCATACAATTCTACTCATGTAGATTTTGGCTAACTTGGCACTTGTATAAGTTGTCTTCACGGGTATGAAATGTGCCACTTTAGTTAAGCGATCCACTACTACCCATATGGAATCATATCCTGACCTGGTCCTTGGTAATCCGGAGATGAAATCCATACCAATTTTGTCCCATTTCCAATCAGGAATAGGTAATGGTTGAAGTAAACCGGCTGGTTTTTGATGCTCCACTTTTACTCTACTACACACATCACACAAAGCTATATGCTCGGCGATGTCTCTTTTGAGATTGTTCCACCAAAATCTTTCTCTCATGTCCATATACATTTTGGTGTTACCCGGATGAATAGAATACGGAGAGTTGTGGGCTTCTTGTAAAATCAGTTTCCGCATTTCCGGATCTTGTGGAACACAAATACGTTTCCCGTGCCATAAAGTACCTTGTTCGTCTACATGGAAACTTTTAGCTTTCCCTTGGTCAATATTTTTCTTAATCTCCTCAATTTCTTTAAAAGTGGGTTGGACTTCTAAAGACATGAGATGTCCTTCCGGCACAATCTCCAATCTGAGTTCTTTGAATTGCTTACACAAATCATCTGGCAATTCGCCTTTGGTAAGGCCATTCACAAATACCTTACGACTTAGAGCATCCGCTACAACGTTTGCTTTACCGGGGTGGTATTGCAAACTTAAGTCATAATCTTTGATAAGCTCTAACCATCTTCTTTGTCTCATATTGATTTCCTTCTGGGTGAAGATATATTTCAAACTCTTGTGATCGGTAAACACTTCACAATGCTTTCCCAAAAGGTAATGTCTCCATGTTTTGAGTGCATGGACGATAGAGGCTAACTCCAAATCATGAGTAGGATAGTTTACTTCATGAGTTTTGAGTTGTCTTGAGGCATAGGCCACAACTTTACCGTCTTGCATAAGTACGGCTCCCAAACCTTGATGAGACGCATCACAGTATACTTGGAAATCAATTTTCCAAATCTGGCAGACATAGAACCGGTGCTGTCACAAGTCTCTTCTTCAATTCTTGAAAGCTGACCTCGCAACCTTCAGACCAAACAAACTTTTTATCTTTCTTTAACAATTCAGTCATGGGCTTAGCAACTTTTGAGAAATTCTCAATGAATCTTCTGTAGTAACCGGCTAAGCCAAGGAAACTGCGAACTTCTTTCACATTCTTGGGAGATTCCCATTCTGTCACAGCTGACACTTTAGCAGGATCAACTGCTACACCATCCTTTGTCATAACATGACCAAGAAAACCAACTTCCTCTAACCAGAACTCACACTTGCTGAATTTGGCATAAAGTTTATGTTCTCTCAACTTCTCAAGTATCATACGCAAGTGTCCTTCATGTTCTTCTTTGCTCTTAGAGTAAACTAAGATGTCATCGATGAAAACGACAACAAACTTGTCGAGAAATTCCATGAACACCTTGTTCATCATATTCATGAAGTATGCTGGAGCATTGGTTAAGCCGAATGGCATTACGGTATACTCATATAATCCATACCTTGTGGTAAATGTTGTTTTAGGTATGTCTTGCTCTCTTATCTTGAGTTGAAAATAGCCCGACCGGAGATCAATTTTCGAGAACACACACGCTCCCTCTAGATGATCAAACAAGTCATTGATCCTTGGCAAAGGATATTTGTTCTTGATAGTTACCTCGTTGAGTGAACGGTAATCTATGCATAACCTTTGGCTTCTATCTTTCTTCTCCACGAACAATACTGGGGCTCCCCAAGATGAAGAACTTGGTTGGATAAATCCTTTCTCGCAACTGTCGCCTAGTTGCTTCTTGAGCTCTTTCAGTTCATCAACTGACATTTTGTATGGTCTTTTGCTATTGGTCCGTAACGGTAACAAATCTATCAGAAATTCCACATCTCTATCTGGTGGCATTCCTGGCAATTCTTCCGGAAATACATCCGGATATTCACATACAATTGGCACACTGTCCAAGCTAACCCCCTTAAGAGAATTAAGCTTACTTCCTTTGGATTCAAAGTTTGACCTGAACTTTATTCTTTTTCCCTTCGGGGTTGTGAGGAATCACGATTAGCACAATCAAGCACTCCTTCATACTTAGCCATCCAATCCATTCCTAGAATTACATCCAATCCTTGGGAATCTAGAATTATCAGGCTCACTGGAAACTTATGCTTTCCAAACTCTATGACAAGATCCCGGCATCCAAGACTTACTATCATATCTCCACCCGGAGAACTAACTTTTATTGGACACCCAATGTTTTCAGATACAAACCCATTTCTATCAACAAATGCTTTTGATATGAATGAATGAGATGCACCAGTATCAAAGAGTACAAATGCTGGAATGGAATTGAGTCTGAACTTACCAGCAACAGCATCAGGATCCTCATAGACCTCCTCCACATTGATGTGGTTAACCTGTCCTTTTTGAAAAGGATTGGGATTGTTAGGTCCTTCAACTTTCTTCTCAGGGCACTCATTAGCATAATGCCCCAGCTTCTTGCATTTGAAGCACTCAACCTGACTGATGTCTCTTTTGGCAGACTGACTTCCACTTCCACTACCATTCCCACTGTGGTGGCTCTTGTGTCCACTCTTGTGGTTCTTGTACTTGTCATTGTCATGACTGCGGTGATGCTTGTTGTCATGACGGTTGTGGCTGTGGTGCTTGTTGAATTTCCCATGCTTATGGGATCCCGAGCTGCCACTGTCATCATAGTGAGATCGCTTGTGAGACGATCCCGAGTTGTGCTTGTCGGAGTGTTTCCTCTTCCTACTCTCGACTTGCTTCATTTTATTCTCCAAAATAGCAGCCTTGTCACTTAGAGACTGATAAGTTGGAACATATGCCATGCATAACCGTAAGTTTAGCTCATCATTCAAGCCTCCGAAACTTTTCCTTTCTTTTCGCATCAGTGTCAACCTCATCCGTGCATAGCGCACTGCATTGTTGAACTCTTCTATATATTCAGCCACTGCGGTGCGCTGCTTCAGGTTGTGAAACTCCTTCTTTTTCAGGCTCATCATTCCTGATGAGATATGAGCAGTGCGAAAGCCATCTTCAAAGATAGCCCAAGTCACCTCATCTAAAGGAGTGGTGATTTGGAAGTTGTCCCACCATGTGGTGGCTGGTCCTTCCAACAGATGTGCTGCAAATCTGATTTTTTCAGCGTCCGTGCAGCCCATGGTCACTAAGTCTTTGTTCACAGAACGTAGTCAGTCATTGGACACCATGGGATCAGTCGTCCCCGAGAACTTAGCTGGCCTCAAACGCATAAATCTGGTGAGCATATCAAAACCCGGAGGGTTGTTGTTGTTGTTGTTGGGGTTGTTGTTGTTGTTGTTGGGGTTGTTGTTGTTGTTGTTGTTATTCTGGTTTTGGATGAATGTTGTCATCATCTACATAAGCTGTGTTTGCGCGTTCATCATTTGTTGCATTTCCGGGGTGATGTTGTTGGGGTTGGGGTTTGCGCGACGGGGAGGCATCTGTGGTTTGTTCAAATAGAGATAAGAATGAGATACCCTTACATGATTCATGCACATTACATCACATAAGCAAACACATAGCATGCAACACAAGGATAAAAGTTCAACAACAAGATAACGAAGTCTCAAAGTAAAAACACACAAGTGGCAAGCCATCCACATGTCGGATGGTCCAATAACAAGTATGATAATAAAAGATAACCGAGTAGTCAAGTCTACTCATCAGCATCAATCTCCTCCTCGACAAAAGTAAGACCTGCGTTCTCCATCGCGGTCTTGTTCTCCTCAATAGTAGTGGTCAAGGACTCGATCTTGGTCTTGAGAGCCCTCTTCTGGGAGCGAAGCCTCTCGATCACCATCTGCTGCTGCTCGAGCTCGAAATCCTTGGACTTCAGTTCCTTGGTCATGTCCCGGATCCTCTTGTTCCTATCCTGGACGCGTTTCTCCTGACTCTTGAACTTGCGGTCCTGGGTCTCGAACTTCGCCTCCATATCCTTGACTATCTCGTCCTGCTGTGCGAAAAGCTTGTCCTTCTCGCGAAGCTGCCCCTGGAGCGCGTCATTGTTGAGCATGACGTTGGTCCTGTCCGTGTCCACGTGCCTAATAAGAGACTCTAAGTCCTGGAGATAGAGACGTATCGGCTCTGCTGCGTCCCTCGAGTCGTCCTCAAAGTCGATGGACTCTCCATCATCATCACGTCTTCCGAAGACGTGGAAGTGGGTGCCCCTAACCTGTCGGGAGTGACGGCCTAACAGACGTCCTATCAGGTCCTGCATGACGACCTCCATGCCTCTCTTCCTGTCATCGTGCATAAGCTTGAAGACGATGGCCTCTGTAGTAGGCTCCGTCTGGCGTCCGGGCTGGTTCACCTTGAAGCCCCAGAGGTCCTTCCTCTCGAACTTGGTGAGTGGGTGCACCATAATGGTGGGAAGAGGGAGATTGAGTAAAGTGGTAAGCTCAACGATACGCGGACCAAAACGGGTACCCTAGAACTCCTCAACAGTGCTGATGGTAATAGGCATCTATTTATAAGATAGAAAAGTTAGAACAACACAATTTAAGATAAAACAAGACAACATTTCATACATCTCCATGGAACACAGAAAATCACACAAGTCATGCATACATAATTCCATTACATCAATCAAGGTCCAAACTTATTTAAGGGATCATTTTAGAAAATAAGGTGATAGGTGGTGGTCCAACTAACGAAGTGCGTTCACAATCCTATCTCACTGGATCTGGTGGCTAACACAATATTCCTAGAGGCAATCCACCTATCTTGTTCACATGATTCCATCACTAAGTCTATAATATCTCCCCTTAAAGTTTGGTTGGTGGCTTCCAACTCTTGGGTAAGTTCCTTCTCTTTCTCTAAGTCTTTTTGGAGGTTGAGCATTCTGCACTTGACTCTTGCACTTAGTTCTTTGATAGTCCTCCAAGCTGCTTCTCTGGCTGACTCAAAGAATGTGGTGTGCATCACAGTGTTGGTGTACATGCAGAAGCCTCTTTCTTTGTGGTTGTCTTCCTTGTTTTTGTACAAGTGAAGTTGCACCCACCAGTACTCCACTCCTTCATCCATCACTGGAAAGCCTTTGTATACAGCTGCACCATGTGCTTCCATTGCCACCATGAGGTCCTTGAGAATTTTGGGAAACTCAGTTTCACACTCCAAGGTCATGGTCATGAGTGGTCCTTTCTTCACGGCTTCGTTGATGGAGTTCATCTACAAATAGAGATGAGAATGAGAAGATTAGAAAAGTTTACGAGAAGAATAGACAAGTGTAGAAGTAGTTAAAAAAATTCCTTAGTGGTTTCCAATCCTAGGGTCATAATCCTACAGGCAACACAGTGCTCTGGTACCATCTGTAAGATCCCTCCTTTGTAAAGGAAAGGATCCCTGTGATTGCAATGCTAGTCCCTGGATCAATGCTAGCATCCACAGTTTAAGATGAAGTACACAGATACAAAGGTTGTTTATTACATTCATTCCAGAGATAAAACATAGTCTTTTACAACTCAGGGCCAAAGGCCTAATACAAGAGTTTATGGAATAAGTAAATAAACATAAGTCCTCATCTTCATGTGCCACAGGCAAGCATGTTGAGTGTAGACTCATGACTCCTATTCATCATCGGAGTAACCTGCAACATCACAAGTTACAGCCACATAGGGTCAATACTTTGGAATAGTATTGGCAAGTGATACCTTAGTAAATTTTAAGTGGACTCTATTACTATATGCATTTTGGCTAAGTGTAGCTTGGCTTGCTTTGCTCAAAAATAGATTTTTCCTATTAGTTGAAATCACTAAGTTTTTCTTTGTCAAAAAGCTTCCCAAGAAACCACCAATAGACATTGGGGTCCTTCACCCTTGTTCACCCACAAGTTTTACTTAGAAGTTGGAGTGATGAGATTCTTGTAGCTTCCATGTCTTGATGCTCAATTTGTCCATTGCCATGGACTTGGCTAAGTACTTAGATTTTCCATCTGCAGAGGTTGTGCACTTTCCCCACCAGACTTGGTTTCCCAAGACAGGACCTTTCAGAAGCCTTTCCTTAGTCAAATGGACGCGCTCCAACCTATCATTCCCACTACCACCAACTGTCCAAGTGACTAAGTTCTAGCAACCTATATGATCATGGCAGAGCCCATATTGCCAAGTGGTTGCACTGTAAGCTTTCTCAACACTTGGCCTCCAAATCCCTTTGTGCCTGGGTGGCATACCCCAAGTGAGATACACAAGCCAAATCCATGGCCTTGTGTAACCACTCAAGCAAAAACCACCATTCAAGTCCCATTCCACCCAGGAAGTTCATTGACTTAGTTGTTTTATTAAGAAAAGCATGAGTCCCAAAGGACTTAGAATTATTTCACCATAGCATGTACATACTTCACCAACCCTTGTTTCCTACTAGCTAGGCTAAGCATGGCATATTAACTTAACTTAGGAAGATTCCCTATCAATTCAACAATTCTACACTACATAGGATTTCCCAACATAGCATTTGGCAAAAGTAGCATGCAAGACTTAGCAAAATAATTCTAATGCTTATTCAAAATAAAGGATGGAAATATCATGAAGTATCACTTGCCTTGGTAATGGGGAGAGTAGCACTCTTCACAATCACAGTCACTAGCAAAATCTACACAAAAATTTGTAGCATACAATTACACACAATTTATATACAATCAAAAATATGAATGCATGTATGCAAGAATTTGCTAAGTGATGATTTTGAAAACTCTACCAAGCAAGTGCATGATACAGAAACATAACAAGTCACAAAGTTTGCTAACTAAACATATTTAGCCTTAAAACAATTTGCTAAACAAAAACTATACTCAAAATGGACCTAAACTTGTTTCTGCATACAAAGTCATTTTAACAGTTACTATTTGTTAAACACATTGCATATTCAGAAAGGCCTTGATTCACTGATTCCAACGGTATAAAGTTTGCAAAATTCTAACGTGGCAAACAAAAGTTATAGCCGATTGAAATTTGGATCTAAATCTGATTTGAATTTTGTTTTTGATTTAAACTCTAGCCACGCGTCGTGTCTCTATTGGCGCGTACCGCTTCGGCTGGATCGAGCTCTGCGGGCCGTAGGATCTAAGTGAGATCTGGCGTCTCAGATGCGCGCTTACCTCTTCGCCCATGTTCTAATCTACGTCGTAGGATCTACATCTAACGCTCCTAATCGTCCTGACCATACACGAGCGGCGCTGGTGGCGTTGACTGGCGGCGCTAGGTCACCTGAAGGAAGGAGGTGCTTACACCGTATTGTGGCGTGCTGAAGCTCGACGTGGTGTTGGTTTGCGAAGGGGTGCGCGGGAACGGTCTCTGGAGCTAGTCGGAGTTGCGGGCGGCGTCGGTAGCTTGCAATCGTGGTCCTTGCCGAGGTTTGGCGTCGCCCTAGCACGAACCAGTGGCATCAGGATTTGCGCAAGACATAGGTGAACAAGCTCGCGTGAAGGAGGAGGCAAGGGGCGCTCGGGTTTTACCTTAATTGATCGCCGGAGTTTATCGGCGGTGTAGGTGGTTTCGGTCGCGAACGGAGACGACAACCTGGGTCACGAGCAGGCAAAAGGAAGGTATCAGCGTAAGCGCGAGATCATTCCGAACATCCTCGTTTGAACCAGAGAGAGGGGTGGGCGAGGCTCACCGTAATTGGGCCGGAGTTGTCGGTACTGCAGGGTTTCGAGGGCAATTGCGCGCAGCCTGGTGGCGGAGTGAGCGAGGAGAGGGGGGGGAAATGCTTGTGGGGCAGAGGGGTTTAAGTAAGCCTAGGTGCGACAGGAAACGCTTGCGGAATAATGGGCAATTACACCGCGCCATTACCGGCCTTGACAGCAGCAGCGACGTGGTCGCAGGCGTGGTTTGGGGAAGACGAGGGTGACGTGGACGGGGCCCGCTGGTCAGCGAAATAAACCAAAGGGGCGTGGGGTCTGGCTGTCAGTGGCTGAATGGGTGTTCTCGCGCGTGAGAGAAGAAAAGAGATGCCCCGGGTGGGCTTGCTGGGCCTGCTCCGTTGCTGGGCTAAAATGGCAGCGCTCGGCCTTTTCTATTTGTTTGCTTCTTTTCTTTTTCTGAAACGATTTTCTGAATTGGTTTTGATATGAATTCAAACTCTTTTTTGAATTCAAACTTTTTATGGGTTTTTGCAGGGTGCAGTAGTCTCCAATTTAGGCACACAAACAGGTGGTTTGCTAAGTAAGGCTTGGTCAAGCTTGAGGATCAAAATAACATAGGCTAGGCATTTGGTTTGCAAAAATTGAAAAATGGTTTTTGAATCTAATTCCAATTTGAAAACCTTGGTTTAAATTCTACACTCAAATCTATCCTCATAGAGGGCAAGCAACCAAGTTTCTAAACTTTTAAATTTTCAAATGATAATGGCCATTTGAATTTAATCTGCTCACATAAAAGCATAGCACCATGTGCTTCTGTTTTCTGAAATGAGTGAATTTTTTACCTCAAATCTATATGCATGCATGAATGATATGCAAACTTTGAAATTATGATTTTAGGGATGTTACACCATGGCTGTATGTTGGAGATATGCCCTAGAGTCAATAATAAATATAGTTATTATTATATCTTTGTGTTTATGATAAATGTTTACATTCATGCTATAATAGTATTAACAAGGAATTATTAATACTTGTGTGATTTGTAGATTAAAATAAGAGTCCCTAGTAAAGCCTCTATATAATACTAGCTTGTTGGTTAATAGATGATTGTGGTTTCCCTATCATGAACATTGAGATGTTATTAACAACAAGATCATATCATTAGGAGAATGATATGGTGGACATACTCCTATAGATAAGCGTAGCATAAAGATCAAGTCATTTTAATAGTTCAATTGCTATATGCTTTCTGATATATAGTAATCTAATTCCTTCGACCATGAGATCATGCATATCACCTTTACCGGATGGATGCTTTGATGACATCAAACACCACACCGTAACTGGGTGGCTATAAAGTTGGCATTGAGTGTTCGGAAAGTATTGGTTGAAACACATGGATCAAGAGTGGGATTTGTCCATCCATATGACGGATAGATATACTCTGGGCCCTCTCGGTGGAATTTCATCCAATTAGCTTGCAAGCATGTGACTGGCTCACAAGGGATCACATATCACGGGAACGGGAACGGGAAAAGAGTACTTATCAGTAACGAGGTTGAACTAGGTATGCAGAGATACGGACGATCATAACCTCAGATAAGTAAACTATCATGAGACAAAAGGAAATTGGTATCGTATGTAAAGTGGTTCATTCGATCACGAAGTAATCGTAGAAATATGTGGGAGCCATATGAATTTCCAGATTCCTCTATTGGTTATTGTTCGGAGAAGTGTCTCGATCATGTCCGCATAATTCACGAACCGTAGGGAGACACACTTAAGGATTCGACGTTGTTTGAGTAGTTATGGAATGATGAGAAAGAGACCAAATGTTGTTCGGAGTCTCGAATGGGATTCGGGATATGACGAGGAGATCCGGAATGGTCCAGAGAATGAGATTCATATAAGGAAAGTCCCGTTTCGGAGTTGGGGAATGGTTCCGGTGTTTTCATCGGGAATGTTCTAGAAGGTTCCGGAATGTCCGGCACTCCGGGGGGAAGAGTACATGAATGTGTTATATCAAGTTGATATGATTGCATCATGTACTCGGTGTCATCGCTGATCAAAATAGAGGGTTTATTCAAATCATAGTTTGAAAATTCAAACGGCTAGTTTGAAAGTCAAACGGCAGTTTTTGGAAAGAGGAGGAGGAGTGGGAAACCGAGTTGGGGAGGAGTTCCTCCTCCAACCGGGCGGCACCACCTGAGTTGGGGAGGACTCCTCTCCTCCCTTGGCCGGCCCCTCCACCTATATAAGGAGGCAGGGCTCCTCCTCGAGACACACAAGATCCTCTCCTCCAAACCCTAGCCCCAAGCCACCGCCGCCTCCATAGCCGTCGCCGGCCCTAGGGCAAACCCTAGCCGCCGTCTAGCTAATCCCTAGCCGCCGGCTTGCCCCTCCTTGGTGTTTCTAAACCCTAGAACACCGAGGGACTCTCTCATACTCCACCATACTCGCTCCGGCTTAAGGCGAAGCCCTGCGAGATCTCCCCTCTACTTCCGGTACCACGCCGTTGTCTTGGAATTGCGAGAGAGTGCTACAACCTCCGCTGCCTTCCGGAACAAGAGAGGAAGGTCTTCTTCGAGTATCGAACGTGTTACCATTGCGGGAGCGCTTGAACACGGAAGGATCGTCTACGCGATCTTGAGATCGGAAAGAGTACGACTACATCACCCACGAGAATCCGCTCTCGTTAAACACTTTGTAATCTTCGAGGGTGAGTTATTCTATCGACTCGTTGCTACAATCTAGTAGATAGATCTTGTCTTGTTTGTTTGTATGCGGTAGAAAATTTTTGTTTTCCATGCTACGAAACCCTCAAAGGGTATCGAGCCATGTCTATATGTAGATCTGTTGCAGAGTAGAACACAATGGTCATTGTGGGCGTTGATGCTTTTATTGTCGATTGCTTCTTGTGTACTTTGCATCTTGCGGTATGTTGGGATGAAGCGGCCCGGGCTAACCTTACATGACATCGTTCATGAGACTTGCTCCACGCTTGACATGCAACTTGTATTGCATAAGTGGCTTTGCGGGTGCCTGTTTCTCCTAGCATAGTTAAGATCCAATTTACAACGGGTGATTAACAATACTAGTATCAATGTTGTGGTTCATGTTCGTAAGTTCGAACGACACTTATTGAAAGACCCAAACCACGTAAAATATGCAAAGAAAGTAGAGGCGTCTAACTTTGTTTTGCAGGGGTGTGCTGTGATGTGATATGGCCATGATTGTGATTATATTTGATGTATGCAATGTTCCTTATTGTAAGTTGGCAACCGGCAGGAGCCATATGGTTGTCTTTAATTTATGTTAAGACCAGCATGTCTATTCAAAGTAGTTGTAATAGGTGAAGCCGGTGGACGACAACCATGGAGAAGCGTCATTGACCTTGATGCAATGCCGGTGATGATGGAGATCATGTTCGTGCTAGAAGATAGAGATCAGAAGCACTAAGAAGAAAGTCCATATCATATCACATATTATGAATTGCATGTGATGTTAATCCTTTATGCATCTTGTATTGCTTAGTAGACGACGGTAGCATTATAAGATGATCCCTCATGCACATGAATTTCAAGTCATAAAGTGTTCACCCTTAGTTAGCACCGTTGCTAAAGCTTGTTGTTTCGAAGCACCACGTGATGATCGGGTGTGTTAGATTCTGCAAGTGTATACAACGTGAGCAAGCCAGATTTGCTCATGCGGAAACTAAGGTTTGATCTTGACGAGCCTAGCATGTACAGACATGGTCTCGGAACACGAATCACCAAAAGGTAAAGCATGAATCATATAGTAGATATGATGAACATGTCGATTATTCGCCATTGAAACTATATCAACTCTCGTGATGATCGGTGTTGATGTGGTGGATTTGGTTCGTGTGATCACTAAAACAATGTGAGGGATATTGTTTTGAGTCGGAGTTCACCTAGATTAATTTTATTATTAATTTGAACTCAATTTGTCATAAACTTAGTCTAAACTATTGCAAATATGTTGTAGATCAATGGCAGCCCCTACCATCAATTTTAATGCGTTCCTAGAGAAAGAAAAGTTGAAAAACAATCGAAGCAACTTCGCGGATTGGTTCCGCAATTTGAGGATTGTCCTCACAGCTGGTAATTTGACCTATGTGCTGGATGCACCGCTGGGTGACCCACCTGCAGCTGATGCTGCCGATGAAGTAAAGAATGTTTACCTCACTCGGAAGACTCAGTACTCCATAGTTCAGTGTGCTATCTTGTATGGTTTAGAATCGGAGCTTGAGAAAAGGTTTGAGAATTCAGACCCATATGATATTGTCGAGGATCTCAAATTGATCTTTGAGACTCATGCGGTAATTGAAAGCTATGAGGCTTCTAAAAAGTTCTTTAACTGCAAGATGGAAGAGGGCAGCTCAAATCAAGGAGCATGTGCTTAAGATGTCTGGGCACGCAAACAAACTTCAAAGCTTGGGTATAGTGATTCCTAATGCTTTGGGGATTTACCGCGTCCTCCAATCACTACCACCAAGTTACAAGAACTTTGTGATGAACTAAAACATGCAAAACATGAACAAGACATTGCCAGAACTCTTTGCCATGTTGAAATCTGCAGAAGTGGATATCAAGAAAGAGCACCAAGTGTTGTTGGTCAATAAGACCACCAAATTCAAGAAAGGCAAGTCTAAGCGTAAGGACACTTCAAGAAGGGTGGTAAGAAAGTTGCCACGCCTACGAAGAAGACCAAGGCTGGACCTAAGCACGATCTTGAGTGCTTTCTTTGCAAGGAGAAGGTCATCGAAGCGGAATTGCCCAAAGTACTTGGCGGATTTGAAGAACGGCAACATCAAGAAGAAAGGTATATCGATATACATGTTATTGATGTGTATCTCACTAGTACTGTAGTAGTGCCTGGGTATTTGATATCTTGGTTCGGTTGCTCATATATGTAACTCAAACAGGTCTTTGCGAATAAACGGAAGCTAGCGAAGAACGAGGTGACGATGCGCGTGGGAAACGGATCAAAGGTTGATATGATCGCGGTCGGCACGCTACCCCTTCATCTACCATCGGGATTAGTTTTATACTTAAATAATTGTTATTTGGTGCCTGCGTTAAGCATGAACATTATCTCGGGATCTTGTTTATTGCGAGACGGTTACTTGTTTAAGTCCGAGAATAATGGTTGTTCGATTTATATGAGTAATATGTTTTATGCACATGCACCTTTGATAGATGGTCTATTCTTATTGAATCTCGATAGTAGAAATACACATATTAATAACATTGAGACTAAATGTTTGAAATCGAGCGATAACTCGACCTATATGTGGCACTGTCGTCTTGGTCACATTGGATTGAAGCGTATGAAGAAACTCCATTCCGATGGACTTCTTGAATCACTTGATTTCGAATCACTTGATAGATGCGAAGCATGTCTGATGGGTAAAATGACTAAGACTCCATTTTCTGGTATGATGGAGCGAGCTACGGACTTATTGGAAATCATACATACCGATGTGTGTGGTCCAATGAGTGTAGCATCGCGTGGTGGTTATCGTTATGTTCTTACCTTCACGGATGATTTGAGTAGATATGGGTATATCTATTTCATGAAACATAAGTCCGAAACTTTTGAGAAGTTTAAGGAATTTCAAAGTGAGGTAGAGAATCAACGTAACAAGAAGATTAAATTTCTACGTTCTGATCGTGGAGGTGAATATCTAAGTTACGAGTTTGGCGAGCATTTGAAGAAATGTGGAATACTTTCACAATTGACACCGCCGGGAACACCACAGCGTAATGGTTTGTCCGAACATCGTAATCGAACTCTCTTAGATATGGTTCGTTCTATGATGCCACTTACAGATTTACCGCTATCATTTTGGGGTTATGCATTAGAAACAGCCGCATTCACTTTAAATAGGGCACCATCTAAATCCGTTGAAACGACACCGTATGAATTATGGTTTGGGAAGAAACCTAGATTGTCGTTCCTTAAAGTTTGGGGATGCGAAGCCTATGTAAAGAAGTTACAGCCGGACAAGCTTGAACCCAAAGCGGAAAAATGCGTCTTCATAGGATACCCGAAGGAAATTATTGGGTATACCTTCTATCATAGATCCGAAGGCAAAATCTTCGTTGCCAAGAATGGATCATTTCTAGAGAAGGAATTTCTCTCGAAAGAAGTGACTGGAAGGAAAGTAGAACTCGACGAGGTTGTCGAACCTTCTCTCGAAATTGCGAGTAGCGCAAAGACCGAAGAAGTTCTGTGGTGCCTGCACCAAGAGAGGAAGCTAATGATGATGATCATGAAACTTGGTTGAAGTTGCTCTGAGCCTCACAGTCAACGAGAACTCGTACCACTCCATTGGTATGATCCGTTATGAGTGTCATGTTGGTGGACAACACCGATGACCCTGAGACATATGAGGAAGCGATGATGAGCCTAGATTCCAATAAATGGCAAGAAGCCATGAAATCCGAGATTGGATCCATGTACGAAAACCAAGTATGGACTTTGGTGGACTTACTAGATGGCCGGAAGGCTGTCGAGAACAAATGGATCTTCAAGAAGAAAACAGATGCTGATGGTAATGTTACTGTCTATAAAGCTCGACTTGTCGCAAAAGGGTTTCGACAAATTCAAGGAGTTGACTATGATGAGACTTTCTCACCAGTAGCGAAGCTAAAGTCTGTGAGGATTATGTTAGCAATCGCTACATATTATGATTATGAGATATGGCAGATGGATGTCAAAACAGCGTTCCTCAATGGAGACATTGATGAAGAGTTGTATATGATGCAACCCAAAGGTTTTGTCGATCCTAAAGATGCTAACAAGGTATGCAAACTTCAACGGTCCATCTATGGATTGAAGCAAGCATCCCGAAGTTGGAATCAACGTTTTGATAAGGTGATCAAAAGTTTTGGTTTTATACAAACTTATGGAGAAGCTTGTATTTACAAGAAAGTGAGTGGGAGCTCTGTAGCATTCTTGATACTATATGTAGATGACATATTGTTGATTGGGAATGATGTAGACCTTCTTAATAGTGTCAAGGAATATTTGAATAATAGTTTTTCAATGAAAGATCTTGGCAAAGCAGCTTACATATTAGGCATAAAGATTTATAGAGATAGATCGAAACGCCAAATATCATTGTCACAAAGTACATATTTGGACAAAGTTCTAAAGAGGTTTGGAATGGAAGATAGCAAGAAAGGGTTCTTGCCCATGTTTCCCAATACGACCTTGAGTAAAACTCAAAGTCCGACATCGGCAGAAGATAGAGAAAGGATGAGTAAGACTCCCTATGCCTCAGCCATAGGATCTCTAATGTATGCCATGCTATGTACTAGACCCGACATTGCATATGCTGTTAGTTTAACTAGCAGATATCAAAGTGATCCAGGAGTGGATCATTGGACAGCGATCAAAAACATCCTTAAGTACTTGAGAAGAACTAAGGATATGGTTCTTTCTTATGGAGGTGAAGAACAGCTCGTTGTTAATGGTTACACCAATGCTAGTTGGAACACCGATCCGGATGATTCTAAATCACAATCTGGATACGTATTTATTTTGAATGGTGCAACAGTTAGCTGGAGGAGTGCAAAGCAAAGCGTCGTGGCGAGATCTTCAACTGAATCGGAATACATGGCTGCTTCGGAGGCTTCACAAGAAGCGATATGGATGAAAGAGTTCATTACAGAGCTGGGTGTGGTTCCTAGTGCGCTGGACCCAATGTCTATCTATTGTGATAACATGGGAGCCATAGCCAATGCGCAAGAACCAAGGTCACACAAGAAGCTGAAGCATATCAAGCTACGTTTTCACGCTATTCGAGAACATATCCAAGATGGGGATATAAAGATTTGCAAAGTACACACAGATCTGAATGTGGCGGATCCGTTGACTAAACCTGTCCCGAGGGCAAAACATGACCAACACCAAACTGCCATGGGTGTTCGGTATATTACCATGTAATCTAGATTAGTTGACTCTAGTGCAAGTGGGAGACTGTTGGAGATATGCCCTAGAGGCAATAATAAATATAGTTATTATTATATCTTTGTGTTTATGATAAATGTTTACATTCATGCTATAATAGTATTAATAAGGAAACATTAATACTTGTGTGATTTGTAGATTAAAATAAGAGTCCCTAGTAAAGCCTCTATATAATACTAGCTTGTTGGTTAATAGATGATTGTGGTTTCCCTATCATGAACATTGAGATGTTATTAACAACAAGATCATATCATTAGGAGAATGATATGGTGGACATACTCCTATAGATAAGCGTAGCATAAAGATCAAGTCATTTTAATAGTTCAATTGCTATATGCTTTCTGATACATAGTAATCTAATTCCTTCGACCATGAGATCATGCATATCACCTTTACCGGATGGATGCTTTGATGACATCAAACACCACACCGTGGCGGGTGTCTATAAAGGTGGCATTGAGTGTTCGGAAAGTATTGGTTGAAACACATGGATCAAGAGTGGGATTTGTCCATCCATATGACGGATAGATATACTCTGGGCCCTCTCGGTGGAATGTCATCCAATTAGCTTGCAAGCATGTGGTGGCTCACAAGGGATCACATATCACGGAACGAGAAAAGAGTACTTATCGATGTGAGGTTGAACTAGGTATGCAGAGATACCGACGATCATAACCTTGGATAAGTAAACTATCGTGAGACAAAAGGAAATTGGTATCGTATGTAAAGTGGTTCATTCGATCACGAAGTAATCGTAGAAATATGTGGGAGCCATATGAATTTCCAGATTCCTCTATTGGTTATTGTTCGGAGAAGTGTCTGGATCATGTCCGCATAATTCACGAACCGTAGGGAGACACACTTAAGGATTCGACGTTGTTTGAGTAGTTATGGAATGATGAGAAAGATACCAAATGTTGTTCGAAGTCTCGAATGGGATTCGGGATATCACGAGGAGATCCGGAATGGTCCGAGAATAAGATTCATATAAGTAAAGTCCTGTTTCGAGTTGGGGAATGGTTCCGTGTTTTCATCGGGAATGTTCTAGAAGGTTCGAATGTCCGCACTGGGGGACGGGTACATGAATGTGTTATATCAAGTTGATATGATTGCATCATGTACTCGGTGTCATCGCTGATCAAAATAGAGGGTTTATTCAAATCCTAGTTTGAAAAGTCAAACGACTAGTTTGAAAGTCAAGCAGCGATTTTGGAAAGAGGAGGAGGAAACCGAGTTGGGAGGAGTTCCTCCTCCAACCCGTGGCATCACCCAAGCCGAGTTGGGGAGGGACTCCTCTCCTCCCCTTGGCCGGCCCCTCCACCTATATAAGGAGGGAAGGGCTCCTCCTAGAGACACACAAGATCCTCTCCTCCAAACCCTAGCCCCCAAGCCGCCACGCCCGCCTCCATAGCCGCCCAACCCTAGCTGCCGTCTAGCTAATACCTAGCCGCCGGCTTGCCCCTCCTTGGTGTGTCTAAACCCTAGAACACCGAGGGACTCTCTCATACTCCACCATACTCGCTCCGGCTTAAGGCGAAGCCCTGCGAGATCTCCCCTCTACTTCCGGTACCACGCGTTGTCTTTGCGGAATCATGAGAAGTGCTACAACCTCCATTGTCTGCTGGAACAAGGGAGAGGAAGGTCTTCGTCGAGTACCGAGCGATGTGACCGATCTGGGAAGCTGCTTGGAGCTGCCGGAAGGATCGCCTGTGATCTTGAGATCGGAAAGAGTACGACTACATCACCCACGAGAATCCGCTCTCGTTAAACACTTTGGAATCTTCGAGGGTGAGTTATTCTATCGACTCGTTGCTACAATCTAGTAGATAGATCTTGTCTTGTTTGTTTGTATGCGGTAGAAATTTTTTGTTTTCCATGCTACGAAACCCTACACTGTATGGGGTTGGCATCGCATTTGGGCAAGTTGTCTACCATGACGTTCAAGTATGCAATGTAAGTCATCCCCATCTCATTGGCCTTTCTTTGTAGCTCTGCCTCGTAATCATTTACGGGAGGAGCATCCCGTGTGTCGAACATTTGGAGCGGGGCACATGATTGGTTTTCCTGCTCTCCGAGCATGGGAACTGTTTTCTGGGGTGCCTCACGACTGCTACTTTCAGTCTCCCTACGGCGCCTTGCACCCGCCTTCAAAATCTGGCGCTCGTAGTCCGGCACAAGTGGGGTTTCAGGTTTCAAAAGATTTTTGTAAAACTTCTCCACCACCGCCGGATCTATTTTCTCCTTTGGCTCGGCCCGTCTAGGTGCAAAGAATTTCTTGACCTGTTCTTCTGAGATCCTATTGGTCTCCTCGTCGCTCCGATTCCACGGTAAAACCAGCAATGGCTTGGCGGAAGGCTGCGGGACGTAGTTTTTTGAACTCTTTGGCGTACGGTTTCCTGCGGATTTCTTTGTGGCAGTGCTACTGATGCTCTTTGTGGCAGTGCTCTTCCGCTTACGCCGAGGAAATGGCACGAACGGAGATGGCTGACGGCAGAGATGGCTGAAGCGCCGGAGATGGCTCAAGATGCTGCTCAGATGACGCCATGGAGATTTATGGGTGCCGAGGCAGGACCTCAATTTGGAAGCACGATGTGTTCCTTCTTCCAAAGAATGGTTGTTTTCACTGCAAATTTGAGTTGAGTTTACCCTTCACCTGTAGCATGGTCATGCTGTGCTTCCTCATATTCCTTCACAACCTCATCCACCCCGACAATAGCATAGCCATCTGGAATCGGTCGGTAGTGGTAAGTTCCACCAGCTACAGGAGGTAAGGCATAGCCGACAGCCACCTTAATCGATAAGACCATTAATCTCACATGCAGCTCAGCGTGTTTGCTCTCCGTGATCTCATACACGGGGTATCGAGGACCCGCCATTTCAAGCGTGGGCTGCACGTTCTCCGTGGAAGCCACACTGCTTTTCCGCAGATGCGGGCCTTGGAGCTTCCAATGCAGGCTCTTCATGCCGCTGAGATGGGCTGGTAGCTTGATGGCTCAGTTGTGCATTCACTTGCGCCTGCAGTGCCGCAAGTGCATGTTCTATCTGTGTCATCCGCTCTGTACGCTCTTTTTCTTTTCTGCCGCGTCATCTGTAAGAGTCGCTCGATGCAAACCCATCCTTCCACGCCATACCCCCCTGTGCCTCGTGCATGTCCAGGGTGTTCTTTTTTACCGATGGCGCATGTGAGCTGGTCATTCTCTCTGTCGGGATGGAAGGTCCTGGCGGATGTTTCCTCGTATGCCGTGATGAGTTCAGTGACGGGTTTGGCAAGGAGGGTTGGGAAGATACACAATCTGCTTCGGGTCCAACCTTGCCCGATTCCGTAGAACCAAGTCTTTGCACGTAGGTCCCACCCATCGTCTGGGTGTGATCCCTCTAGCTGAGGCCTTCTCAGCTTCCTCCCACTTAGGCCTCGAGATATGTAGCCACGACCCGTCCTCTGGTGATATTCCTTCTTGGGGCATTAAGCGTATTGGTTTCTGACCTCTTTTTAGCTATAGCACTTTTTTATATGTCTCAAATTCGGGCCAGTGAGGTCTTATCTTCGCATAATATGCGTCTTCGAAATTTGGAGTCTCGCCAGATTTGACAAATTTGTTCAATTTTGACTTCCACTTGCGGAAAGTGTCAGCCATCTTCTTTAGAGTCCACTCTTTGACCTTTTCTTTTATAACCGGGTTGTTTTCATCATCCTCTAGCGAAAGGGTGAAATTTACCAACAACGAATTCCAAAGCATTTCTTTGGATCTGTCATCGACAAAGGTACCGTCGCCCTTCTTTGGCTTATTCCAATTTTCAATTATGATTGGGATTTGGTCCCTAACAAGAACTCCAGCCTGATGTACAAATTTGTCTGCGGCCTTCTTGGGCTCCATCGGCCTGCCATCAACACGGACTGCTTCGATCGTGAACTTTGCATGATATTTCAACCGCTGGCTCGCGCCTCGCTTGCTCTTTTTCGTAGAAGAAGATGGTTGCTGGCTGGTCGATCCAGAGGGCTAAAAGAAGAAAGAAGCGTTAATTAATACATGTAGAAGAAGATTGTTGGTGGAAGTCGTGCTTAATCAATGCATATACCTCGCCGGACTTTGTAACCACTAAATTGCGTTCACCGGAGTCTTCATCTTCTCCATGACTAGTACTTGAGCTGTCGTCATCATGTCCCTCTAAGTTTAGATATTGTGAGGTGTCCTCATCAATAATGTTCTCCATTATTTCTTCTTCTTCAAGGTTTCTACTAAGTGGATCCATAGTTTCTAAAACAATAATATTATCTAGAGTAAGAGTGTAAACATTCAAGTGGACTTGGATTCATACACAAATATACATATTATTCATACAAAAATACACAAATAAATACACAAATGAAATTAAAACCCTATGGATGCTTGATCATTTTAAACGAGTTCCGAGGGGTCGAAACCCTAATGAATTATTTTCTGAACATTATTTATACACAAATATACAAATATACATAACGAGTTCCGAGGGGTCGAAACGAGTCCGACTTGGATTCATACACAAATATACATATTATTTGTAATTTTCTGAATATTATTTATTTTTTTATGAATTTATTACTCTAAATAAGCCATTATACCATTTATTTAATTGCTGAAAAACGTTATATTATTTGGCTTAACCATTTGCATATTGATGATCTACACATAATTGTGAATCCATAGGTATATTATTTGTGATTTTTGGACCAGTAGATATTTTACTATGAATTTATTAACCTAAAAGACCATTAAAACTAATTAAATTATTACAGTAAACACGTACTGTAAAAGTTAAATCCAACTTGATATTAATAATCTACTCAATTTTCTGAATTCATTGATATATAATTTGCTATTTTTGTATCTACAAATCTTTTTATATGATTTTTGCAAGATTATACAATTTTCTGCAATTTTTATCTTTTCTTCTATTTTTCAGGAGAGTCAACGTTGATCGCCTTTGTGTCATGTGTGGCGATTCTCTGGTTTGCTGGTACCCTTTCGACCTGGGGACAGATTGTGGCCGTCGGATCTTAGATTGATCGGACGGTGCAGGGCGTCCGAGGCGAGACTCACCGGTGGGGTGACATGGAGGCGGCGGGCTCGTCGGGCGACGGTGCTAGTGGCGGATGCGGCGGTCTCCGGCGATGTTGAGGTGGCCTACGAGAGGCGGGGTACTATGGCGAGAAGGTTGGTGGCCTCGGCGTGGTGGATTGCTTCCTCGGCCGACAGAGCAGGCGGCGGCTCGGCGGTGCTCCGGCGAGGAATTGGGCGCGGTCGGCTGCGTGCTCCTACACGGGGAAGAGGTGGTCAGGGCGATGCGGTCAAGTGAGAGGGATAGGTCATACGGAAAAGAGAGGGTCGGGGGCGACTGCCTCGTCGAGGACCTCGAGCTCCGAAGCTCGACAATGGAGGCGGCGGCGGCAAGATTCGTGGCGGCGAGAGAGGTGGGTGACAGGGCCGACGATTCAGGGCACCCACGGACGATTCCTCCCTCACTCCGAGGGCGGTGGCGGCCGGCGGTGGCTTCTCTCTACTCCGATGGACGGTGGCGGTGGCGGCGCTTCTCTCTGATTCGATGGCGCGCGCGCGGTGGCGGTGGCGGTTCGATCTGGCTCTGGGGGGAAGAAAGGAAGGGGAAGGCGAATTTAATACCCCCTCTTTAACACCGGTTCGTGGCTGGAACCGGTGTTAAAGGGGGGGATTCCGTTTTGCGCGCGCATTTATTACCCCGCCCCCCTTTAACACCGGTTCCAGCCACGAACCAGTGTTAAAGAAGTCTTGTAACGAAATAAATGTGCCTTTAACACGGTTCATGTCTGGAACCCGGTGTTAAAGGGGCATTATTCATGCATTAAAGGGGCATTTTTAATTCAAAAAATATGATATGAATTTAGAAATTTCATATCTTTTTCATTTCAACTCAGAAAAATATGAATAATATATCATAATTTTCAGAAAAATAATATCTATCCATTCATGTAAATCATTTTATATTTACTTTACATGAAATTTTTCAAAATAATTAAAACACTTACATATAAATTTTGATTATTCAATTCAAACAAAAATAAATTGTTAAATCCTAAAACTTTGAACATAAGAAATATTAAGCATCTAAAAATAAATCTAACCCTATTTTATTAGATCAAATCATATTTTAATGCCGCATCTTTTGTATTAACATTTTTGAATTGATTGGATATTTAAATGTCGCATCTTTTGTATGCACTTGAATCTCACCAAGCCTCGCTCAACTTGCATTGTTTTTTTAATAAAATAGCATATTGTGAACCTAAAAATGATTTTTGTAAAAAATCATGAGCATCGTATCATGTACCTGTAGTTCATATCTGACCCACTTCCTGCCGATTCGGTAGGAATTTGTCTTCACCAGAGGTGGACGGAAAGGTTTCAGATCCCCCTGTTGGTACATTGTGCATATAAGGTGGTCTAGTATTTTTGTAAAATGTGTTGGTGGTTTTTTGAATTAGTCATTTGGTGGTTGCTTCACAAAACCGTCTGTTTTTTATGCTCGGAAAATGGAAAATGCCTTTTTGGTGCGATAAAAAGGAAAACTTCCTCTTGCAACATTGTTTGCCATGCCATGATGCACATGTATGCACAATATGGCCATATTATCACAAACTATGCCTTGATTCTAGCCATAACATTGGTCATTTGACCCGAAAGCCAAGAAACCTCGAATGAGATAGGTCATTTTGTTAAGGTTTTTTCGAGACATAATCAATATACCAAGTTTGAGATTTTTCCTTCTAACTATGTCACATAATATAACACCACGCGAAGGTTTCGCCTTTGTTTGATCTTTTTTATTTTTTATCCCTGTTTTAAACTATCGACAAACTTTGTCGAACAACGGGCATGATGATTCTTAGCTCGGGGCCAAGCCTCGCTCAACTTGCATTGTTTTTTTGATAAAATAGCATATTGTCAACCTCGAATGAGAATGCAACTAATAGTAAGTTACATAAAGCCGAACTAGAACTGAAAATTAAGATACATAAAAGAACTAAAAATTAAGATACATGGCCAGATTAAGTAACAATCGGCCGAACTTGTTTCGTAATGTTGGAGTGATTCAGTTATGCTCCTGCCTACACCTGTAATACTCGCCACTGTAGTCGTCGTGACTTCGCCGCCGTCATCATTGTCTGCCGGGTCGCCGTAATTGAACCTCTGGAGAGTACGCGTGGGCTGGACTTGAGGGTAGCACGTGGGCTGGACTTGAGGGTAGCGCAGACGGGGGTTAGAGTCGGCGGCAGTGTCATAGGCCATGACGCTCTGGAGAGTCCGACCGCTCCACCATAGCCGACGGCTGGCCTCGTTGAAGTTAGGAGGAGGTGGGCCGTCCTCCTCGTGCCTGGCGAGCGCCCTCTCACGCCGATCCACGAAGAAGGCTTCCCAAGTAGGGAAATAGTCGGGATGCCATCTGGGATTCCTCCGTTGCTCCGGCGTGAGCTCCAAGTAGTAGTGGTTCGTGATGGCCATCAGGCGCGCCACACCTAGAGGGACAGGAGGAACCGGCACGCCTCCGGCCAAAGATCCAGGCGACGAGGACACAAGAAGGGGTAGTTCGAGGCGCAAAGCGCCTCCGCCTCCCTAGGGGTTAGTGCTACGGTGGAAGCCATGGGAAAGAGTGATGAGGTTGTAGATATGAGTCTAGAGATGTGCAATGGCAATGGAGGCCAACCCTACATATATATATAGTGAACTGGCGGGAAGAACTGGAGGGAAGAACTGGTGGGAAGAAAAATGGCGGGAAGAAAAATGGCGGGAAGAAGAACTGGCAGGAAGAAAAATGGCGGGAAGAAAAATGGCGGGAAAAAATGGCGGGATGAACCTTTAGTCCTGGTTGGAGACACCAACCGGGACAAAACACGAGTCAGCACTAATAATAGGGGTGAGTGTCGACATTATGTCGTGCGGCGTGTACCTTGTCCCGGATGGTGTCACCAACCGGGACTAAAGATGAACCTTTAGTCCCGGTTGGAGACACCAACCGTGACAAAACACGAGTCAGCACTAATAATAGGGGTGAGTGTCGACATTATGTCGTGCGGCGTGTACCTTGTCCCGGATGGTGTCACCAATCGGGACTAAAGATGAACCTTTAGTCCCGGTTGGAGACACAAACCGGGACAAAACACGAGTCGGCACTAATAATAGGGGTGAGTGTCGACATTATTTCGTAAGTGTCAACACTATGTCGAGCTGCTTGTACTATAAATAGGCATCCTTGTGAGTCCAGTCCTCCAGCCAGTTTGAGGCTATGCCTTACCTCCTTTCGAGAGCAGGGACACCACTACGGCCAGTTTCAGGGGAGATGCCGACGGAGCCCAGTCCTCCGGCATCTCCGAGAAACTGGTCATAGAGACACTCCCTAATATGTGAAATTAGTTAGCTCCCAGGTGTATTGATATAGTTAGAGAAGTTACAAAGCTGCAAGATGGTTTTCGAGAGCAGGGACACCACTACGGCCAGTTTCAGGGAGATGCCGACGGAGCCTAGTCCTCCGGCATCTCCAAGAAACTGGTCATAGAGGCACTCCCTAATATGTGATCGCGCGCGTTTGGAGATCAGATCTTAATGGTAAGTACGAATCAGGACAACTTCTTCTCATAGTCCCGGTCCATACACAAAACATGACTAACACTCAAGACATGTATTAATATTAAAAACATGAACTAGAGTTACATAATATGAGCATGAACTTCTTGGCATATGTCCTTCCTTATGATCGCTTCAGACGTAACCATGGAGCATCTTCTTTACTTAACGGAATGCTTGGGTCAGTTTTCACTGTGAAGGGCGAAATTTCATCAAACTTATTATAATCTTCTGACATGTCTGTCTTGTCCTCGATTCCCACGATGTTTCTTTTCCCTGAAAGAACTATGTGATGCTTTGGCTCATCATATGATGTATTCGTTTGCATATTTTTTCTTTTTTTTTTGGTCTGGAGGACATGTCCTTCACATAGAAAACCTGAGCCACATCATTGGCTAGGACGAATGGTTCGTCTAAGTTCTTGTCTACCTTCATAAGATTGTTGAGATCCACCGTTGTCATTCTGTACTTCTTGTCTACCTCAACCCCTCCTCCTGTTAGCTTGACCCATTTGCATCGAAACAAGGGGACCTTAAAATTAGGTCCATAGTCAAGTTCCCATATCTCCTCTATGAACCCATAATACGTGGTCTTTTGCCCATTGTCTTCTGCTGCATCGAAGTGGACACCACTATTTTGGTTGGTGCTCTTTTTATCTTGGCCTATCGTGTAAAATGTATTCCCATTTATCTCGTACCCTTGGAAAGTACATACATGAAGGTGGTGTCTCGCCAACAAGTACAAATTGATCCCCAATAGTGGTGTTATTCGTGAGAAGTCTTTGCAGCCACCGCCAAAACTCGCCATGTGTTCACTTATAATCCATTCATCGATTGCCCGGGTGTTTGAGGCGATTAAATTCTTGTGTTCATTGATATACGGGGCAACCAAGATAGATCTTTGTAAAACCGTGTAGTGTGCTTGATTGAGAGAATGCCCGTCCCTACATATCATTGCTTTACATCCTAGGGTGCCTTTTCCACGCAGTCTCCCCTCATGTCGTGATTCTGGAACACCAATCGCCTTAAGGTCAGGAATAAAA
This sequence comes from Avena insularis, assembly GCA_023614405.1. NCBI lineage: Eukaryota > Viridiplantae > Streptophyta > Magnoliopsida > Poales > Poaceae > Avena > Avena insularis. The sequence continues at coordinate 87,870,789 of CM042695.1, forward strand.
TCAACATAGAACTCAATGACCTCCTCTGTTACATAGCCCTTGGAGATGCTTCCTTCTGGCCTAGCACGGTTATGAACATATTTCTTTAAGACTCCCATGTACCTCTCAAAGGGGAACATATTGTGTAGAAATACAGGACTGAGAATGGCAATCTCTTCTACTAGGTGAACCAGAGATGCGTCATAATATTGAAGAAGGATGGGAACACCAACTCAAAGCTAGCAAGACATTGGGCCACATCTGCTTGTAACCCTGGTAGGCTTTCGGATCGATTACCTTGAGATATTGCATTGAGGAATGCACATAGCTTCACAATGGGTACTCGAACATTTTCGTAGAAGCCCCTCAATGCAATCGGAAGCAATTGTGTCATAATCACGTGGCTCATGAGACTTCAGGTTTTGGAATTTTTCTGCCATATTTATTATTCCCTTTATATTCGACGAAGCAGACGGGACCTTGATACTACTCGGACATTCAAAAAGATTTCCTTCTACCTTTGGTAAGAGCGTAGCTGGCAGGAGTTAAGTGGCATCGTTTACCCTTCTCGTTCTCGGGATGCATAGGCTCTTGAGGGCTTTCAGACGTTGCTGGTCTGCCGTGCTTCCGGTGTATCTTTTGTCTTCCCATACACTCCTAGAAAGCCTAGCAGGTTCACGCAAACATTCCTCGTCACGTGCATCACGTCGATTGAAGCGGACCTCTAAGACTTTCCAATAGGGTAGGTCCCAAAATATAGATTGCTTCTTCCACATGGGCGTGTGTCCGCATCGTCATTCGAATGATAGACTGCAGACCTTTTCCAAAGATTACTTCTAGGTCCTTCACCATACCAAATACCTCCTCACCGCACGGAGGACGTGCTTCCTCCCGGTTCGCAGACGTTTGAAATGCTTGCCTTTATTTCTTCGATGCAGGTTCGAAGAAATCGGCGATACCCTAGGTACACAACCTTCTTACATTTATCCAAATATACACTTTCAGTCTCATCTAAACAGTGTGTGCATGCATTGTATCCCTTGTTTGTCTCGCCTGAAATGTTACTAAGAGCAGCCAATCATTGATGGTTACGAAAAGCAATGCTCAGAGGTCAAATGGCTCCCCTTTGTGCTCATCCCACATACGTACACCTGGTTTGGCCCACAGCTGTAAAAGTTCTTCAACTAATGGCCTTAGGTACACATCAATGTCGTTGCGGGTTGCCTCGGGCCTTGGATGAGCTGCATCATAATGAACTTCCTCTTCATACACAACCAAGGAGGAAGGTTATAGATACATAGGGTCACAGGCCGTGTCAGGATCGCAGCTCGCTCACCAAAAGGATTCATGCCGTCGTACTTAGACCAAACCTTAAGTTCCTTGCGTCACGCGTGAAGTCCGGGTACTCTCGCCGACTTTTTCTCATGTGACCCATCATGGGTGTCTCAACATCGCGTCTTTCTTCTGATCTTCCATGTGCCATCGCAACAACTTGGCATGCTCTTTATTTCAAGAGACGTTTTTAACCGTGGTATTATAGGAGCATACCACATAACCTTGGCGGAACCTTCTTCCTAGGGGCCTTGCCCTCAACATCGCCAGGATCGTCTCGTCGATCTTATACAGCGCAAAGGCATACCGGCATGCATCCAAATTCTCATACTTCTCATGCGGTAGAGGATGCGATCATTAATGCAGCATGTATCTTCCGCACGCCTAATCCTAGAGGGCGACAACCTTCTTTGCTTGGTATGTCTTGTCGGGCAACTCATTATTTCTTGGAAGAAGATTCTTCATTTTACCAACAACTTTGAAAATGCTGTCGGTCACACTATTCTCTCCTTCCATTGCAGCAAATCCAGTGGCACCTAGCTTTTGTGGCCATCTTCGCAAGTTGGATACAACAATGTTTTGTGATCCTTTAACATCTGCTCCAGCTTCTCCTTCTCCTTTTCAGTTTCACATTCTTCCTTTGCATCAGTAATGGCCCGACCAAGATCGTCATCAGCAGGCCCATCTGCTCCCTCTTGATCTTCATTATCTACCCCCGTTGCATTATCATCATATTCAGGATACATATTATGATAGTTGTCATCATCCTCTTATTCTTTGTTGTCTTCCATCACAACCCCTTTTTCTCCGTGCTTGGTCCAACAATTATAGCTGGGCATGAAACCGGATCTAAGCAGGTGGGCGTGAATGGTTCTGGTATTTGAGTAGTCTTTCTTGTTCTGACAGTGAACACACGGACAGCACATAAAACCATTGTGACCACGGTTTGCATTAGCCACAACGATGAAATTTTGGAGGCCCGTAATGTACTCGGAAGTGCGGCGGTCACCGTACATCCATTGACGGTTCATCTGCATTAATATGTAGTATATATCAAAAAATAATAGGGAGATGACCATTTATATATAGTACATCAATGACACATGAAAGGATAGTTGCCGACCTCGACCGAGACGGAAAGAGCAACAAGAAAACTTATTTTGAGCTCTCGGGCATTTCACCGAACACCTCTTGTGCATATGAAAAAAAACTAGCACTCTTCACACCCTCTTGCTAGGCTCCAAAATGTGAAAGAATGGAAGAGTGGGGTGTGTGTGGGCTGGGGTGGTGTCTTATATATCCCCCCCCTTTAACACCGGTTCATGCCACGAACCGGTGTTAAAGAAATATGAAAACCATTGCGTGGTCCTTTAACACCGGTTCGTGAGCACGAACCGGTGTTAAAGGGCTCCTTTTTGCAGGGCCACGCTTGCACCCCTTTAACACCCTTTTTCGGGATCAACAAAAGACCTCGTTTCCACTAGTGTACCCTATTTAGTAAAAGTATTTCTTGAAAAGTTATGATCATCACAAGTTTCACTCTATTTGTAGAGTTTTGTTCCCGGAACATATTCCATTGCATTACTCTGATTTCTGAGGTAAGATCAAACACCTTGTTTTGAGATTTTACTTTCTTCCAGTAATAACTTTATCGAAAGACTTCTTTTTGAGAAAATACCATAATGGGCAACACGATTTTCCTCCTTTTGGTTTTAGTGGTGGAATATGTATTCACAATATCCTGAGAATATGCTACAAAGATTTTCTTATTTAGTACAATTTTAAATTTTCAAAATCTCCAGAAACTCGAACATGCCAAAACTCTTACGGTGTTGTTTTCACAAATCTTTAGAAGTTCCTTATGTATAGATTGATTATTTTCTATTTATCTGACCAATCCAACTAATAACAGTAACCTTGATCAGAGACTGATTTTAGACCATGTGTATCAAATACACTATAATTACATTGTTCTAAACATATCCATGCACTTTGAAATGTCCATACTTTGGAATTTGTGAAACACATTTTCACAAGTCCTTATGCCATGATTTTTTATTTGAATACTTTAGCCATTCGATCAAATCTCAGAGGCTCCGGTATTCTCGTTGTTTTTATATCCAAACCTATTCTAAAAATTCCTTGAACATTTCAAGGGGTTTCAGATTTGTTCTTCACTTTGTAAATACATCTATTTACCCAGATCCACCATGAAGTTTATAATGATATCCACTATTTTTTGAACTTTGATCACCATGTATGATATTCAACAGTTCCACGCACACATGTTTGTGGAGTTTTAGTTACTTTGCCTAATGAGGCATAGTTTTGCACATATTGAAAGATCAAGTACCTAAAGACTTTGATTTCCATCATCATGGAAGCATTTCATGCACTTGAACATGATTTAAAAAATAGTGTCATGACCTCATTTTCTAACTTTTCGATACATTTTGGCATTCTCATTATAAAAGTTTAAACTATAATCATTGAGATTATTAATAAGAATAAATCATTCATATCCATAATATGATCATAAAATATTTTATTCATAAAGGTCGTTACAACTGGCTTGTTATAGAATCATATGAATAATTGTCTAGCTGAAAGCAAAGCACACTAATAAAGTCCACAAAAAACGACGATTTCAAACTTGATTCAAATCCTCTAATATGAATGATAAATGTAAAGGAATGTGTTGTCGGCCCTCAACCAATTTGATTGCCATTAACACGCCCCATTGTCACCTCCTATCTTCAGCAAACTTTCAAGTAGATGATGTTGGGCCACATAGAGATAAAAAAATTCCCTGTAACATGGTGATCCCAAGATCTAGCTGAGGTAAAAGGTCACGAGGATTACCACTCGATACGTAGTTGCAGAATTGATGAAGCACGTTTGTTTATTGCAGTGCAGTCCTCACGATCTCGATCCAATCAATGATCATCAAAGCGCTGATCGTGCAGGGCCTCTGCAGGTGTCCACACGTACGAGGAGTGCTAGCGGTGGATTGCTAGGTCTAGTACGGCGGCAGGACTGCTATGGAGCTAGGGTTTCGAATGCATGTAATGACCGAACAATCAACCTTCTTGGGTACCTGCGCCCCACTATATATAGGGAGTGAAGGTGGGCTTCACTCACTTGTGGCCCATTCACTAAAGCCCATATCAGTTACTGTGAGTACAACTCACTAACTCAGTCCAAATCCGGCTCGGGTCTAACCCAGCCAGATTTCCGGTTCAGATCCAATCCGACCTTTCTCCCACTCTTAAGTGTGTGACCTAGCAGGCTCATGGCAACTTGGACACGATTGGAGTCAGACTCTCAATCGATCAGTTGGTAGTGGCTCCTAGTAGAACGTGCCGACTCCTAAGTACCAAAGAGTCATGATGACATGCCTTTCCAATGCGACTTACGTCCGAGTCTCTTATGCCTCACGATATACCTTGTCAGACTATAGGTGAATAATTGCCACCCCTTAAATAGGCCAACTCTCTTCTAGATCCGAGATAAGTGATTCATCGGACTAACTCTTTGTCGATCGCCTCGGCTAACACTTAACCGAGTCATGGATGGTCATGCTTTCTGAATCATATCCCACGAGAGGGCCTTGAGAATATCTCTCCAATTGGATGGTCAAAATCCCATATTGACTATTCACATCATGCATATTGATTCTCAGTCGACCCGAACTCTGTTTTTATAAATTTCTTATGACAGAACATTGTTTGATAGAACCTAAGTCGGTGATCCTCAACTCAGATTGTGCAACAACTTCAGGTCTAAGGATTACATTGATTGAGACATACAAATGACGACTTCTTTGTTGTATATCAATATGGGTCAATCTGACTCTCTAAACTCTTTAGCCGAATCTGTGTAAGTCTAAGTTGTGTGTCCAGCACAACCTCGATGACCAAGGATAACTAGTACAAACAACACGAATGTATAGTTCCACAACTAAATCACATATTTAATGATACACATCAGATGCATATCCGTCTAGCAGCGACGAGGAGGGAGGAATGACAAGGAGGGAGGAGGGACAAGGAGGGACGAAGTCCAGCAACAACTAGGATTCCTTGCACTCACTCGCGGGATGAGAGATATTTTATGCAGATGTAACTAGGCATCTATTAGAGATCTATATGTATTTTTTTGTAATAACCCAAATAAAAAATATTTGTGATGTGAATATCATAGAATCGCACAACACATCTACACTTATTTTAGAACAACATGTACATATGTAGCTTGTACCAAATATTTTCGACTTTTGTACTAGCCCACATAATAGATGTGCTGCATTTTACCTAGCTTTCGTAGAAGGGAAAACACTGATGAATGCAAAGGAGATTTGGAGCGAGGCGCCGAAGCGGAGAAATAAACATGAGAGGGCTTTTCAAAATTTTGGAGACCTCCACACCTAGTACATCTCTCTATTTTGGCTTTTCTTGGACGTGCGGCACCAGCCATGACCATCTATACTTCCATTCCATATCTCTCCCATTTTTCCCGAACACAGATCATCGCGAGTAAAAGTATTCCCTCCTTTGTTCCTTGATCGACCCTCCAGCCCATGGATCTGTCCTTGCAATACAGAGGCAATGTGGAGAGTAGCGCCACCCCGCAGAATAGGTGTGTCGCCAGATTGGAGGTCGTCACCCAGGAAAGCGATGGCACTATTGGCGAGAAGATGGACACGATTGAGGGCAGTTATGGCGGCACCGCGTTCGGTGCTTCCCTAGTTACCAATGGCCCCGCACTTAAAACTTGTTCATGTGGTTCATTCAAGAAACACTTCAGAACATGTCCTTCTAACCAAGAACATGGGTCATATTACGTCGAGTATACAACATGGTCCGTTTTGAATCTATGATCCAATTATAGTGGATGTTGATCATCCCAATTCTTCATAGTTTAACCACTGTGGTTAATACTGAGATGAACTCAATGTTTCACTTAGTTTCACAAGTAAGAACTTTTCTTATTTCTTGTTTTATTCTGAACTCTTTGAGAATCTAGATTAGAATATTCTGAACTTCTTTCAGAATCCATTCTATGAAACATTTCGACTATAATGTTCATCAAACACACCAATATATCTCAATAGATGATGTTTAATGTCTATTCAACTTCATGAATTATTTACTAACTGAAATAATTAACAATGTTTTCCACACCATTCACAATATGTCATTACAAATGTAAAAATGTTGTCACGCTCCCACTCAAATATGTCTTTCATATATTAGACTTTTAGGACAATCACTCAACTCCCACTCAAATATGTCATCCACACATTTGATTAATGAGTTCACATAGATCCCACTCAAAATATGTCAATCACATATAATGCTTAGGAAAGCCATTTAGCTCCTACTTAGTTTCTTGTAAACTTATGTTTTCTCGATAATTTTGGCAACTCCAAAATTCTTTGATAATTTCTTAAATCTTGAATTTCCATTCACGAGACACCACCATTCAACTGATTCGGGGAAAATCTAGCGTGTTATACTGCTTACAACCTTTCTTCAATCTTGTTAATCGAAGAATACCCTTGGTTTTGACAATCTAGTATACATTATAAAAATTGCTCAGTTTAAATCCCACAGACTCAAGCATCGCTGCACATTGTAGTTATCTATTGAATTTATCAAGAAAGTTTCATGAAAAATCGAGATTTATGTCCTTTCCTTTAAAGTATCATTTCTTCCTTATAGCTTTGAAGTTGTCGAGAAAGATCAAGTAAATGTATTTACTCAATAAGATCAGGTAAAATTTACTTTTCTGATCTTAAATGTAACTTAAGTTTCTATGACTCTTAGCATTTCTTGTAGTTAGGTACATCATCACTTCTTTATGGTTCATATGTATGTCTTGTTCAACTAACATGAAAAGCGAATCAATAATACAATTCTACATAGTGTAGAATATATTCTTGTATCCTACCCTTTTTAGTAAAATTTTTTTTTTGAAATGTTATGATCATCATAACAAGTTTCTCCTCTATTTGTAGATTTTTTCCCCATAACATATTCCATTGTGTTACTCCGATACTCTGAGGTAAGGTCAAACATGTAGTTTTGAGATTTTACTTTCTTCCACTAATAACATTATCAAAAGACTTCTTTTCGAGAAAGTACCATGCCAGGTAACACTATTTGCCTCCTTTGGGTTTTAGTTGTGGAATATGTATTCACAGTTGCATGAGAATACACTACAAATATTTTCTTATTTGTTACGATTTCAAATTTTCAAAATCTCTAAACACTCGAACATGCCATAAATCTTATGGTGTTGTTTCCACGAATCTTTAGATCTTCCTTATGTATAGATTAAGCATTTGCTATTTATCTGACCACTCCAAATAATAACGATAACCTTGATAAGAGACTGATTTTAGATCATGTGTATAAAATACACTATGATTACAATCTTCTAAACATATCAAGACACTTCGAAATGTCCAAACTTGTAATTTGTGAAACACATTTTCGAAAGTCATTATGCCATCATTTTTTATTTGAATACTTTAGCCATTCGATCAAATCTCAGAGGCTCTAATATTCTTGTTGTTTTAATATCTAAACCTATTCTAAAAATCCTTGAACATTTCAAGCGGTTTTAGATTTGTGCTTCACTTTGTAAATATGTTTATTTACATAGATCCACCATGAAGTTTATAATGATATCCACTATTTGTTGAACTTTGATCACCATGTATGATGTTCAATAATTCCATGCACACATATTTCTGGAGTTTTAGTTACTTTGCCTAATGAGGCATAGTTTTACACGCATAGAAAGATCAAGTACCTAAAGACTTTGATTTCCATCATCATGGAAGCATTTCATGCACTTTAACATGACTTAAAACAATAGTGTCATGACACCATTTTCTAACTTTTCAATATATTTTGGCACTCTCATTATAAACGTTTAAACTATAATCATCGAGATTATTAATAAGAATAACTCATTCATATCCATAATATGATCATGAAATATTTTATTCATGTATGTCGTCACAACTGTCTTGTTATAGACTCATATGAATAATTGTCTAGCTGGAAGCAAAGCACACTAATAAAGTCCACAAAAAACGATGATTACAAACTTGATTCAAATCCTCTAATCTGAATGATAAATGTAGATGAGTGTGTTGTTGGCCATCAACCAATTTGATTGCCATTAACACGCCCCATTGTCACCTCCTATATTCAGCAAGCTTTCAAGTAGATGATGTTGGGCCACACAGAGATAAAACAAAAGTTCTCATGTAACATGGTGATCCCAAGATCCAGCTGAGGTAAAAGGCCACGAGGATTACCATTAGACGCGCAGTTGCGAAATTGATGAACCAAGTCTATTGATTGCAGTGCATTCCTCATGATCTCGATCCAATCGACAATCGTCCAAGCGCTGATCGTGCAGGGCCTCTGCAGGTGTCCACACATACGAGGAGAACCAGCGGTGGACTGCTAGGTCTAGTACGGTGGCAGGACTGCTATGGATCTAGGTGAAAGAACATTTCATAATCCCTAGTGTTTTGTGTGTTAGATAACAATATCAAGGATTATTTAATGTTTGTTGAAGTGTTGCAACTCTCTCTAAGGATAAAAGGAAATGGAATCTGCCTTTGGGGGGGCGGATAATCTGGCCCACCCTTTTCCCAGATAGGCACAAGCCCCATAAGGGGGGCGGAGTTTCAGCCGGATTTTACGGCCCCTCCGGATAATCCGCCCCTCATGTTCACTACCAAGGCGCAAGCCCCAGAGGAGGAGCGGAGTTTCGGCCAGACTTTCCGTCCATGCCGGATAATCCGCCCCCTCCCCCTCCTCAAGGTCTTAATCAAGTTCTGCAGGCGCCATCCCTAGAGAGGGGCGGATTTTCTCCCTGGAATATCCGCCCTGGGGGCGGAGTTTTCTTGGGGGGAGGATAGTCCGCCCCTAGTGGGGGCAGATAATCCGCCCCCAAACTTGTTCAACGGCCAGATCTGTGCAGGGGGTATTTAAGCCAGCCATCCCCCTCCTGCCAGATCTCTTGGTTCATTTGAAAAAGTCAAGATCTGATCTGCAACCTTCATCCAAGAGAGCTCCACCTAGATCCACCCAAAGGCCCCGTCCCTTTGAGAATCAAAGGAGGAGAACTCGATCTTCATCAATTGCAATCAAGTGCTTTATCTCCTCTCCATTCTTTTGGAGAATCACCGATCTAGTATTTCTTGCAAATACCTAGATCCTTGTGTTATTTATATTGATAAACTTTGTTCTTGTGACATCTTGTTGTCATCTCGGGAGCCCCCAATTCAGTTGTGGGTGTGTGCCCCGATAGCGTTGTAAAGGCATCGGTTCCCGCCTCGAAGGGTGCCAATAGCGGAGAAGGTGGATCAGGCCTTTCGTGGCGAGATCCATTGGAGAATAGGGTGAGGCCTATTATGGCGTGGTGGTCTTAGAACCGCCCACCCCTCCAACATAGATGTACTTCCCTTAACAAGGAAGGAACTGCGGTAAAACAAATCCCCGTGTCTCCGCGTGCTCCACTACGGTTTCCTTGCTCCTCTCTTTATGTGCTTAGTAGCTAGGTTTGCATATAGGGAATTTCTCGTAGTTACATATCTAGAGAATTTACTTTGTGTCAAGCCTAAAAAAAAGAACTAAAAATTGGGTAGCACCTATTCACCCCCCCTCTAGGTGCCCATACGATCCATTTCAATTGGTATCAGAGCCCCGACTCTTATTTCGGGCTTAACCGCCTAAGAGAAGTATGGGTTCCAATGTATATGGGAGTGATGCTCCGGAGGTAGTCACCATGAACAATCTCAAGATGTTGGAAACAACCTTGGTGAGTTCAATGGAGGCTAAGATGGAAGAGATGCGTCAATTGATAATGCGTCTCTCCACATCCGCAGCATCACCTCCATCTAACTCTGAGGCTACCACTCCACAATCCAAGGAAACGGGTAAAACTGATTCCAAAGATAACGAAGTGGTTGGTGATGACACTAGCAAGAGCTCCTCCTCGAAAAAGGATAGTGGTAAGGAAGGATAAAATGAGGTTTCCCATGTGTATTCTCCTGATCCACCTATCCCTCACCCACATATACATAATAGGGGTGATCCACCCAAACTTTCAACATCTACTTTTACTCAATGGCAATTTTTGATGAAGTCTCATGTGTGCAGTTCCTCCATTGAGTTGTGGAAAATCATAGAAAATGGTCTTCATGTTGGAAACCCCAACAATCTCATAAGAAGAGAAGTTGTCGATAGTTAACTCAACGCTACAACTCTACACATGATATAGCTTGGTGTGGGTGACAAAGATATGCCACACATTCAGCATCTTAGTACAACTAAGGAAGCTTGGGATGCTCTCACTGAGCTCTTCATCGGAAATGAAAGTATGAGAAGGAATAGATATGATGCTTTGAGCAATGAAGCTGAAGGTTTCTATATGTTGGATGGAGAAAACCACAAGGACATGTATAGGAGGCTCAAGGCAATAGCCACAACTTTCAGGAACCATGGTGCCGCCCACATTGATGATGCATGGATCAAGCGCAAGTATGTCCGTGCTCTTATGCCATTTGAGCCCACAGATTTGAAAAGTCTCCAAGGTAGGCATAACTACCACCTTATGACATCCAATGAGGTAATGCAAGAAATGTCCGCTTTCAAAGTGGCTTCCAAGAATGCAGCAGATGCTCATGCACGAGCTATGGGGATGCAAAAGGGGGTCAACATGGCCTTGAAGACTAGTGTGATTGATCATGATGAATATGCCATAGAAGGTATGGACTGTCCCAAGGATATAAAAAGGATCCATGGACAATACTTGGCTCTTTATGCTAGAAACTTTTGGAAAGACCCAGCCAAGGCCAAAGCTGAACTAGAACGCAAGAGTGGATCCTATGGAAGAAAGGAAACTGGTCCCAATCTAAGAACATGTTTCAACTGTGGGGACCGGCTGTGAGTGTCCATATCAAAGTAGGGAAGATAATGGAGGAAGACTTATTTTCAAAGACAAGTCAAAGGCCCCACAGAAAAAACAGTTTGTAAAGAAGAATGCTCCTTTCAAGAAGCAACCAAAGATTGTTCTAGTGGCTCAAGAAGAATATTCTTCGGGAAGTGAAGATGAGGACGAGGATGATAGCTCTCAAGAGGTGGCTGCTATATTCACCACATCTACATCAACATCTCTCTTCGACTCTTCGAACGAAAACATCATCAACAAGAATGCTACTTGTCTCATGGCAAGAAGCTCCGAGGTAACTTCTTCTAACTCTTCTTTTCCTAAGGCTATGATTGACATGGATGATCCTACTAGTCTTAAGGTTAAAGAAGAGATTATTGCTTTGGACTATTTCTTCACTAACTTGCATGGTGAGCACAAAATACGTTTTGAAGCTCTTATGGACCAGCTTGCCCAAAATGAAGCTCTCCTCGAAGAAAAGGGCAGAATTGGAAGGGAGGATGCAATGGAAATTGCATCCTTAAAAAATGCTCTTGAAGAAGAAGAAGAGGCTCGGGTCTCTCTTGAAGAGAGACTTGAGTCCATTGAGGAGTCACATGAAGAAATAGTGGCTAAACTTGTTAAGGAACGTGACAATGCAGTCACCAAAGCAAAGAAGTTAAAGAAGGAAAAGATTGACTTTGGGGCTTCTCATGACAGACTCTCCGAGGAATTGGAGAAACTTGACAACGCTCATAAGGCGTTGAAAAGTGATTTCTCCATTCTCAATGAGTCACATGATCAGCTCCAAATTCGATTGGCCAAGTATGATGTTCCTAGCACATCCAATTCAACATATAGTTACAAGGAAAATGCTAGTGTGGAAGAAGAATTGGTCAAGGACATCACTCCCAAGGATAGGGGTGTTCTTGATGAAGTTCTTGGCAAGCAAAGGTCAAATCATGGTAAAGAGGGACTTGGGTATGTCACCAAGTCCAAGAAAAAGAAAAACAAGAAGAACAAGACCAAGAGTGTACAATCAAAGACAAACACCGCTGAGAAGAATGTCACAAAAGACAAAACTAACAATATTGGTTTTGCAGGGTCTCACAATCCAAATTATGAACTCTTTTGTGATGATTATGGCGATGTTTATGCTTATTATGTCGGTCCCTTTGATGAATATATTGCTTGGTCTATTTGGGTTCCAAAGACCCTTGTTACTAACATGAAAGGACCCATTGAAAAATGTGTACCTAAAACCAAGAAGTAATTCTCTTGTAGGGTTATGCTTCCGGTGGGTCGAAATGGGTGCTGGATAGTGGATGCACTAGTCATATGACCGGAAGCAAGGAGATCATCACAGAGATTCGTCCAAATCATGATAATATTATAGTCTCCTACGGTGATAAGTCAAAATCTCAGGTATTGGGTCTTGGCAAGGTTGTCGTTGCCCACGATATCTCTCTCGTGGACGTCATGCTTGTTGAGACCCTCGGTTACAATCTTCTTTCTGTTCGTTCCCTTGGCAAGATGGGTTTTGCTGTTTTTATCGATGATGATTTGGTGGTAATCTTGTGGAGCAAGTCTCTCAAGGTCGCTTTTGTTGGGTATGTCGAAAATGACCTGTATGCGGTGGACTTTTTGGGGAAGACCACTTCGGGTCCGATGTGCCTATTCGGAAAGGCCGACGTGGGCTGGTTATGGCATCGCCGTTTAGCCCATGTCAACATGAGAACTTTGCAAAGTCTCCACAAGGGTGGCCACATCCTTGGACTAAAATACAATGTCTCCTTTGCCAAAGATCGTGTTTGCAGGGCTTGTGTTGAAGGCAAAATGCATGACTCTCCCCACAAGAGGAAGACTATTGTGTCTTCAAAGAGGATCTTGGAATTACTTCATGTGGACTTATTCGGTCCTCCATCTCATGCAAGTCTTGGTGGGAAGAAATTTTGCTTGGTCATTGTCGATGATTACTCAAGATATACATGGGTCTACTTCTTAAAGCTAAAGAGTGAGACTCAACAAACGGTCATTGACTTTGCCAATGAAGTTCAACGTCAACACAATGTTCCTATCTTGGCAATAAGAAGTGACAACGGCTCCGAATTCAAGAACTACACTTTGAATGAGTTTCTAAGCGAAGAGGGGATAAGACATCAATATTCCGCTGCGTACACCCCTCAACAAAATGGTGTAGCCGAGAGGAAGAACCGGACGTTGATGGACATGGCAAGATCAATGTTGGCTGAATTCAAGTCTCCTTACAACTTTTGGGCTGAAGCCATATCCACTGCTTGTCACTCATCTAACCGGCTCTATCTCCGAAAGATTTTGGACAAGACTCCATATGTAATACTTACCGGTAACAAGCCCAACATCTCATACTTCAGGGTATTCGGTTGTAAGTGTTTCTTTCTAATTAAAGCTATCCGCTTGTCTAAATTTGAGTCCAAGGCTTTAGAAGGTATTTTTGTTGGTTATGGTGCCGAATCCCACACTTATAGAGTCTAGAACAAGCTCATCGGGACTGTTGTAGAATCTTGTAGTGTGGAGTTCGATGAAAATAATGGCTCCTATGTAGGGCAAGTTGATGTTTGTGATGCAGATGTTGAAATACCCCAAGATTCCATAAGAAGAATGGGCATGGGATTTTTCCGCCCCATTGAGGAACCCCTTGTGGCGGATCGGGAAGGTCAATGCTCCACTCAAGTGGAGCCCTCATCTACACAAGATCAACAAGCCCCTACTGCTGGATAAAACTCTGCACCAACACCGCAATCTACTGACGATCATCAATCCTCTAGGCAGAATGAAAGTCCCAGGCCGGATTATCCGCCCCCTCCAAGGGGAGGACAATCCGCCCCTGGCACTCCAACTCGTCCTAGGGGATCTGAAGAAGAAGGGAATAGCCAAGAAGACTCCAGGCCGGATTCTCCGGCCGCCGAGGGTGGATTATCCGGCTCTTGATCCCCCAGCTCTGGCAGGCATTCACAGGAAGAGGAGGTTGTTGCCTCATCTCCCAGGCCAGACATTTCGGCAGCACCAAGGGCCGTATTATCCGGCCCTGAAGAACATGTTCAGCAGCAAGCTCCTGTTGTCAACTCAGATCAAGATCAATGGCAAGGTAGTGGACAAGACAAGGATACAAATGTTGAATCAACTCCTTCTAGAAACAGTAAGGACATTGAGGCTCATCGCAAAGCTCGTGCTGATCGGAACCTTGAGCTAAGGGGTCACACTCTTGACAAGGTTGTCGGTGATCTACGAAGAAGGGTGTCTACTAGAAGAGAACTTGCAAGCTTCTATGATCATCAAGCTCACATTTCTATGGTTGAACCGAAGAAGGTCTTTGATGCTCTTGAAGATCCTGATTGGGTTGTAGCAATGCATGAAGAATTAAATAACTTCGAGCGCAACAAAGTTTGGAAGCTCGTAGAGAAACTGAAGGATTGCCGCAATGTTATCGGCACCAAGTGGATTTTCAAGAACAAACAAGATGAAAATGGCATTGTTGTGAGGAATAAAGCAAGACTCATGGCTCAAGGATTCTCTCAAGTGGAAGGAATATATTTTGGCGAGACTTATGCTCATGTGGCTCGTCTTGAGTCCATCCGTATCCTTCTTGCCTATGCCACCCATCATAATTTTAAATTACAGCAAATGGATGTTAAGAGTGCGTTTCTTAATGGTCCACTACATGAGTTGGTGTACGTCAAGCAGCCCCTGGGTTTTGAGGACCCCAAATTTCCGAACCATGTCTAGAAACTCGATAAGGTGCTCTATGGCCTTAAACAAGCCCCACGTGCGTGGCATGAGCACCTTAAAGAGCTTTTGTTAGACCGTGGATTCGAAGTTGGGCAAACCGATCCCACTCTTTTTACTAAGAAGGTTAATGGGGAGCTTTTTGTATGCCAACTTTATGTAGATGACATTATTTTTGGCTCTACTAACCAAGCTGTTAACGATGAATTTTCAAAGCTTATGACTGATAGGTTTGAGATGTCGATGATGGGTGAATTGAGGTTCTTTCTTGGATTCGACATCAAACAACTTAGAGAGGGAACTTTTAAGTCCATAGAGCGCCTTATCGAGTTTGTTAGACCGTGGACCAAAAGGTCAATGCAAACTAAGTGTCATCTTGAGCTCCATCCCAAGGGTAAAGACGTGGACCAAAAGGTATACCGGTCCATGATCAGCTCTCTCCTTTACCTTTGCGCATCTAGGCTCGATATTGTGTTAAGTGTAGGAGTGTGTGCAAGGTACCAAGCCGCTCCTAAAGAAAGCCACTTAGTGGATGTCAAACGAATATTCAGATATTTGGTTCATTCCCCAAATTTTGGGTTATGGTATCCCAAAGGTTCAAGTTTCTCTCTATGTGGTTACACTGATTCAGATTGGGCTGGTGACAAAGATGATAGAAAATCAACTTCTGGTGCATGTCAATTCTTGGGAAGGTCTCTAGTGTGTTGGTCTTCAAAGAAACAGAATTGCATTTCACTCTCAACCGCCGAAGCTGAATATGTTGCTGCTGCAAGTGCTTGTACACAGTTATTATGGATGAGGCAAACTTTAAAGGAATATGGTGTCAATTGTGACAAAGTGCCTCTATTATGTGACAATGAAAGTGCTATCAAAATTGCTTACAATCCCATGCATCATACAAGAACAAAACATATTGAGATTCGCAACCATTTCATTCGGGATCATGTTGCTCGTGGCGATATTGCCCTATCCTTTGTGAGAACGAAGAACCAACTTGCTGATATTTTCACGAAGCCTCTTGATGAAGCAAGATTTTGTTATTTGATGAATGAGATAAATATCATAGATTCAAGGAGATTGGCTTGACTACCCTTGCACACTCACTTACTCTTTTTCATGTATTTGGTTTAGATGCGGGCATGGACATAGGGGGAGTGTGGTCCTAATTGATTGGGCTAACCCTCCCCCCATAATGCTGAAAGCAAGAAAAATCATTTCCCTTAATATCATTTAGTGATATGTGGGTTATTGATGAGCATTGGTTTTGAACTCAAGATACATCTTCGCGGTGTCATGCCATGCGCTCCAACATGGTGGCTTCGGCCACCGCCCTCTTCCTTAAGAAGAGTTGGTTTCTAATGGCTCTCTTTGGATTTTCTTGCATATTTCTTGTTCTTATGGAAAACACACTCAAATTTGGTTTTTGTTTGCTTTGATCCTTGCAAATTTGGGTGTGTAGTACCATCTCAGTTTGTTGCTCTAAACCCAAGCCTTCTTTCCCTCCTTGAACCATCTAGTCTTGCACACAAGTCCTCTATACACCATCGAGGGGTTTTGCAAGGGTGCTCCGGCCTGAATCTGTACTAAATAGAAAATTCAGAGGGGGCGGACTATCCGCCCCAAGTGGGGGCGGATTATTCGCCCCGAGCGAATTCTGCCTCTTAAGGGCTGGGTCGGGGAGGCCAGTCTCAAACAGAGCAGCCAGCCCTCCCCCAACCCTAGCTCTTCCCCCAGCCATCGCCGGAGCTTCCGCCCTTCCCCGAAGTCGATTTGACCACCGGATTCTCCGGGACCTCCCTGGATCTTCTTCACCTCGCCTCCGGGTATCTTCTCCTCTACGATTTTCCTCCAATGAGTGAGGGTAACTCCCTCATCTCTCACCTTTTGTATTGGGATTCATTTTTTGGTGGAAATCTCGTTGTAGAAGATCCTTGGTGCGTTCCTTGTTTGCTAGAATCAGTAGTATTGCAACCCAAGTGCCCGATCTGTTTTGCCATGGTAAATCTGGGTCGTTCCAGAATTTTTCTACGAGGGACGGATTGTCCGCCCCTGCCAGGGCCGGATAATCCGGCCTGGAGATTCACATCTGGTCTAGTTTGGTCCTGATTTCTGCAATGCACATCATTGGCTTATGGATTGCTTTTCTACTGTTTCTACCATTTCTCCTGGACTTGTGTGTGCACTTATCTCCATGCTATCCCTCTTATGCTTTTCACAGGTGGTTCCAAAGCTACTAAGACCTTCTCTTGTCGTCCCTGTGCTAGTTATCTCAAGCCTACTGCAGAAGGGACGTTCATTGACGAAATAGAAGTTAGCAGAGCAGCAAGAGAGGATGAACGGATGGCAGAGGCAGGAAAGAAAACAAAGAGGACTGCATCTCGCAAGGGCAAACAGCCTCGGCCCAATTACAAGGCTATGGAAAGTATTTAGTATGCCTCCGTTCGCCAGACTGACTACTATGATGAGGCTAACAGTGATGGTCCCCCATAGGACTCTATGTTTTGGAATGCCCACTTTCAGGCTATTCATGATGATGTGTATGCCACTCTCAAGCTTCGACCCATGCACTCCATCAATCTGACTGAGGCCCAATACAAGGCAAGGCTCCTTGAGGCATTGGATGTGACCAACAAGATGGGACTTCACCACCTTATGACTCTCCAATGCAACTATGATTCCTCTGTGGTGAAGCAGTTTTTCTCGACACTTGTGATTTGCGGTGATGAGCGTCGTACCATGAAGTGGATGACCGGGACAACAATGATTCAGTTGGACTTCCACATTTCGGGGAAGGTTCTTGGGTATGCTTTCCATGGACGTGACACTCCTTCTATCCACTGCATCATTTCCCCACTGAAGTCATCCAAGGACACTATGCTTGCTCCTTGCCTTTATCCTGATGGTATTGCTGGTACTTTCGCTGGACTCTCTCCCTTGTATGCATCCCTTGTTGGCATATTTAGGGACAGCATTTCTCCAAGTGGAGGCAACAATGACAATATCCGTGGCCACCTAGTTCCTCTCCTTGCTTTTGCTCATGAGTGTGCCACCAATTCTAGTTCAGCTACAGGTTACAAACTGGATGTCATGGACTACATATATCATGAGATGACGGATGCTATGATCAACAGGCTCTCTATCCCATATGCTCCTTTCATTATGATGCTCATCAAGCATATGTTGCCTCTTGAGGACTTTGGCACTCCTTTGGATGGTGTTCACAAGCCCAAGAAAATCTACAACAAGGCTCAGAAGACCCATCACCCTTCCACTGCCCCTGAGTCCTTCATGCGTGATGCACGGGCTAGTGGTCGTCGCTCCACGGTGTCCCCAATGGCACACGAGGTTAAACAGCTCACTTGGTTCTAGGGGCACATCCTTTGCATGGGCATTGACACTCACAAGGGCCAGTATGAGGCGTACCGGAGGAGCCATGAGAGGGATCACACTCAGCAGCTTATTCTTCACCATGTCTCAGGTGCCACTGGCAATCCACCTCCTCCCACTGCTCCGGAACCGTATGCTCAGTGGAACACTTCAGGGATCAACTATGGTGAGCTCGAGCGTTGCCTGTTTCCTCCACCGTCGAGGGAACCCACTCCTCCAGATGATGACGATGATGATGAGTATGACTAAGAGGAAGGGACGGGGATGACTACGATGAGGATGAGGAGGCGTGATCTTCTGGGGTGTTAGCATCGCTCTTCTTCCTTTTTGGCGTTTCGATGCCGAAGGGGGAGAAGTAGTTCTATTAGGTCTCGTGGATTTGCAAGGGTCGGGTGCAAGCACTTGTCTTTCAGTCGTTTTATTTTCTTGCTTGTGCCCTTTTAGTGTGAACTTATTTGCTATTTGTGATTGGATTATGTAAGACTATGTCGTGCTCTACTCTGTTTGGTCTTCTGGAATCCCGGATTTATATTGTGGGTCTACTCTCATGGAATTCTGGAATTATCTATGGAGTCTGTTTGATGGCATATGGAATCATGGGATTATCTAATGTATGCATCAATATTGTGGGATGTTCTTGGAGTCTAACAATCTCATTATTTTCTTTGGCTATAATCACATCCCGGTGGTATGACCTTGTTTCACAACCCACCTTGTTTCAATTATCTTTGCTATGAAAGTTGTGTTCTCTCTAGTGTGTGTATTTGTATTCAAATGCAAATTGTAAATATGCACACATCTAGGGGGAGCCTCTTTCATTTTTGTTAAGGTGGCGTTAGCCGGTTTCATTGCAAATCCTAGTATTTTCATCTAACACCAAAAAGGGGGAGATTGAAAGAACATTTCATAATCCCTAGTGTTTTGTGTGTGTTAGATAACAATACCAAGGATTATTTAATGTGTGTTGAAGTGTTGCAGCTCTCTCTAAGGATAAAAGGAAAAGGAATCTGCCTTTGGGGGGCGGATAATCCGCCCCACCCTTTTCCCAGATAGGCGCAAGCCCCATAAGGGGGGCGGAGTTTCGGCCGGATTTTCCTGCCCCGCCGGATAATCCGCCCCTCATGTTCACTACCAAGGCGCAAGCCCCAGAGGGGGGCAGAGTTTCGGCCGGAATTTCTGGCTACGCCGGATAATCCGCCTCTGGAGGGGGGCCGGATAATCCGCCCCCCAAGGTCTTCATCAAGTTCTGCAGGCTCCAGCCCAAGAGAGGGGGCGGATTTTCTCCCCAGAATATCCACCCTAGGGGCGGAGTTTTCCCGGGGGCGGATAGTCCGCCCTAGTGGGGGCGGATAATCTGCCCCCAAACTTGTTCAACAGCCAGATCTGTGCAGGGGGTCTTTAAGCCAGCCAGCCCCGTCCTGCCAGATCTCTTGGTTCATTCGAAAAAGTCAAGATCTGATCTGCAACCTTCATCCAAGAGAGCTCCACCTAGATCCAACCAAAGGCCCCGTCCCTTTGGGAATCGAAGGAGGAGAAATCGATCTTCATCAACTGCAATCAAGCGCTTCATATCCTCTCCATTCATTTGGAGAATCACTGATCTAGTATTTCTTGCAAATACCTAGATCCTTGTGCTGTTTATATTGATAAACCTTGTTCTTGTGACAGCTTGTTGTCATCTCGGGAGCCCCCAATTCAGTTGTGGGTGTTTGCCTCGGTAGCGTTGTAAAGGCACCGGTTCCCGCCTCGAAGGGTACCAATAGTGGAGAAGGTGGATCAGGCCTTTAGTGGCGAGATCCATCGGAGAATAGGGTGAGGCCTATTGTGGCGTGGTGGTCTTAGAACCGCCCACCCCTCCAACGCAGATGTACTTCCCTTAACAAGGAAGGAACTGCGGTAAAACAAATCCCTGTGTCTCTGCGTGCTCCACTACGGTTTCCTCCCTCCTCTCTTTACGTGCTTAATAGCTAGGTTTGCATATAGGGAAATTCTTGTAGTTACATATCTAGAGAATTTACTTTGTGTCAAGCCTAAAATTGAAAAAGAACTAAAAATTGGGTAGCACCTATTCACCCTCCATCTAGGTGCCCATACGATCCATTTCATTAGGGTTTCCAATGCATGGAATGACCGAACCGTCAACCTTCCTGGGTACACGCGCCCCACTATATATAGGGAGTGAAAGTGGGCTCCACTCACTTGTGGCCCATTCACTAAAGCCCATACCAGTTAATGTGAGTCCAACTCACTAACTCAGTCCAAATCCGGATCGGGTCTAACCCAGCCAGATTTCTGGTTCAGATCCAATCTGACCTTTCTCCCGCTCTTAAGTGTGTGACCCAGAAGGCTCATGGAAACTTGGACACGATTGGAGTCAGACTCTCAATCGATCAGTCGGTAGCGGCTCCTAGTAGAACTTGCCGACTCCTGAGTACCAAAGAGTCATGATGACATGCCTTTCCAATGCGACTTACGTTTGAGTCCCTTCTTTCTCACGATATACCTTGTCAGACTATAGGTGAATAATTTCCATCCCTTAAATAGGCCGACTCTCTTCTCGATCCGAGATAAGTGATTCATCCAACTAACTATTTGTCGATCGTCTCGGTTAACACTTAATCGAGTCGTGCATGGTCATACTTTTCGAATCATATCCCACAAGAGGGCCTTGAGAATATCTCTCTAACTAGAGGGTCAAAATCCCATATTGGCTATTCACATCACGCAGATTGATTCTCAGTCGACCCGAACTCTGTCTTTATAACTGCCTTCTAACGGAACATCGTTTGATAGAACCTAAGTCGGTGATCCTCAACTCGGATTGTTCAACAACTTTAGGTCTAAGTATTACATTGATTGAGACATACAAATGATGACTTCTTTGTTGTATCTTAATATGGGTCAATCTGACTCTCTAAACTTTTTAGCCGAATCTGTGTAAGTCGGTATAACATCACCATGCATATGACAAGTGGAACTGAGTCATCTACCGACTTTCATATTGGTCTAAGTTGTGTGTCCAACACAACCTCAATGACCAAGGATAACTAGTATAAACAACATGAATGTATATTTCCACAACTGAATCACATATTTGATGATACACATCAGATGCATATCCGTCTAGCAGCGACGAGGAGGGAGGAATGGCAAGGAGGGAGGAGGGACAAGGAGGGACGAAGTCCAGCAACAACTAGGATTCCTCGCACTCACTCACAGGATGAGAGATATTTTATGTAGATGTAACTAGGCATCTATTAGAGATCTATATGTATTTTTTGTAATAACCCAAATAAAAAATATTTGTGATGTGAATATCATAGAATCGCACAACACATCTACACTTATTTTAGAACAGCATGTACATATGTAGCTTGTACTAAATATTTTCGCCTTTTGTACTAGCCCACATAACAGATGTGCTGGATTTTACCTAGCGATTCGTAGAAGGGAAAACACTGATGAATGCAAAGGAGATTTGGAGCGAGGCGCCGAAGCGGGGAAATAAACATGAGAGGGCTTTTCAAAATTTTGGAGACCGCCACAGCCGGTACATCTCTCTGTTTTGGCTTTTATTGGACGTGCGACACCAGCCATGAAAATCTATACTTCCATTTCATCTCTCTCCCATTTTCCCAGAACACAGATCATCGCGAGTAAAAGTCTTCCCTCCTTTGTTCCTTGATCGACCCTCCAGCCCATGGATCCGTCCTCGCAGTACAGAGGCAATGTGGACAGTAGCGCCACCCCGCAGAATAGGTGTGTCGCCAGATTGGAGGTCGTCACCTAGGAAAGTGATGGCACTATTGGCGAGAAGATGGACACGGTTGAGGGCAGTTACGGCGGCACTGCGTTCGGCGCTTCCCTAGTTACCAATGGCCCCCGCACTTAAAACTTGTTCATGTGATTCATTCAAGAAACACTTCAGAACATGTTCTTCTAACCAAGAACATGGGTCACATTCCGTCGAGTATACAACATGGTCCGTTTTGAATCTATGATCCAATTATAGTGGATGTTGACCATCCCAATTCTTCACAGTTTAACCAATGTGGTTAATACTAAGATGAACTCAATGTTTCACTTAGTTTCACAAGTAAGAACGTTTCTTATTTCTTGTTTCATTCTGAACACTTTGAGAATCTAGACTAGAATATTCTGAACTTCTTTCAAAATCCATTCCATGAAACATTTCGACTATAATGTTCATCAAACACACCAATATATCTCAATAGATGATATTTAATATCTATTCAAATTCATGAATTATTTACTAACTGAAAAAATAACAATAACAATGTTTTCCACAGCATTCACAATATGTCATTACAAATGTAAGAATGTTGTCAGGATCCCACTCAAATATGTCTTTCACATATTAGACTTTTAGGACAATCACTCAACTCCCACTCAAATATGTCATCCACATATTTGATTAATGAGTTCACATAGCTCCCACTCAAAATATGTCAATCACATATAATGTTTAGGTAGCTCCTACTTAGTTTCTTGTAAACTTAGGTTTTCTTGATAATTTTGGCAACTCCAAAATTATTTGATCATTTTTGAAATCTAGAATTTCCATTCATGAGACACCGCCATTCAACTGATTCGGGGAAAATCTAGCGTGTTATACTGCTTACAACCTTTCTTGAATCTTGTTAATTGAAGAATACCCTTGGTTTTGACAATCTAGTATCAATTATACAAATTGCTCAGTTTAAATCCCACAGACTCAAGCATCGCTGCACATTCAAGTTATCTATTGAATTTATCAAGAAAGTTTCATGACAAATCGAGATTTATGTCCTTTCCTTTAAACTTTCATTTCTTCCTTGTAACTTTGAAGTTGTCGAGAAAGATCTAGTAAACGTCTTTACTCAATAAGATCAAGTAAAATTTACTTCTCTGATCTTAAATGTAACTTAAGATTTTATGACTCTTAGAATTTCTCGTAGTTAGGTACATCATCACTTCTTTATGGTTCATATATATGTTTTGTTACACTAACATGACAAGCGAATCAATAATACAATTCTGCATAGTGTAGAATATATTCTTGTATCCTACCCTTTTTAGTAAAAAGTATTTTTTTGAAATGTTATGACCATCATAACAAGTTTCTCCTCTATTTGTAGATTTTTTCCCCAGAACATATTCCATTGTGTTACTCCGATACTCTGAGGGAAGGTCTAACACGTTGTTTTGAGATTTTACTTTCTTCCACTAATAACATTATCAAATGACTTCTTTTCGAGAAAGTACCATGCCAGATAACACTATTTGCCTCCTTTTGGTTTTAGTTGTGGAATATGTATTCACAGTTGCCTGGGAATACACTACAAATATTTTCTTTTTTGTTACAATTTAAAATTTTCAAAATATCTAAAAACTCGATCATGCCATAACTCTTATGGTGTGTTTCCACGAATCTTTAGATCTTCCTTCTGTATAGATTAAGTATTTGCTATTTATCTGACCACTCCAAATAATAACGATAACCTTGATAAGAGACTGATTTTAGACCATGTGTATCAAATACACTATAATTACAACCTTCTAAACATATCAAGACACTTTGAAATGTCCAAACTTGTAATTTCTGAAACACATTTTCACAAGTCATTATGCCATCATTTTTTATTTGAATACTTTAGCCATTCGATCAAATCTCAGAGGCTCTAATATTCTCGTTGTTTTAATATCTAAACCTATTCTAAAAATTCCTTGAACATTTCAAGCGGTTTTAGATTTGTGTTTCACTTTGTAAATACGTCTATTTACTTAGATCCACCATGAAGTTTATAATGATATCCACTATTTGTTGAACTTTTATCACCATGTATGATGTTCAATAATTTCATGCACACATGTTTGTGGAGTTTTAGTTACTTTGTCTAATGAGGCATAGTTTTGCATGTATTGAAAGATCATGTACCTAAAGACTTTGATTTCCATCATCATGGAAGCATTTCATGCACTTGAACATGACTTAAAACAATAGTGTCATGACACCATTTTCTAACTTTTCGATATATTTTGGCATTCTCATTATAAACATTTAAACTATAATCATCGAGATTATTAATAAGAATAACTCATTCATATCCATAATATGATCATAAAATATTTTGTTCACAAAGGTCTTTACCACTGGCTTGTTATAGACTCATATGAATAACTATCTAGCTGAAAGCATAGCACACTAATAAAGTCCACAAAAAACTACGATTGCAAACTTGATTCAAATCCTCTAATCTGAATGATAAATATAAAGGAGTGTGTTGTCGGCCATCAACCAATTTGATTGCCATTAACATGCCCCATTGTCACCTCCTATCTTCAGTAATCTATCAAGTAGATGATGTTGGGCCACACAGAGATAAAACAAAAGTTTCCCTGTAACATGGTGATCCCAAGATCTAGCTGAGGTAAAAGGCCACAAGGATTACCACTAGTCGTGCAGTTGCGGAATTGATGAAGCACGTCTGTTGATTGCAGTGCAGTCCCCACGATCTTGATACAATCAACGATCGTCCAAGCGCTGATCGTGCTGGGCATCTGCAGGTGTCCAGACGTACATGGAGGAGCGCCGGCGGTGGACTACTAGGTCTAGTACGGCGGCAGGACTGCTATGGATCTAGGGTTTCCAACACATGTAATGACCTAACCATCAACCCTCCTGGGTACCCGCGCCCCACTATATATAGGGAGTGAAAGTGGTCTCCACTCACCTGTGGCCCATTCACTAAAGCCCATATCAGTTACTATGAGTCCAACTTATTGACTCAGTCCAAATCCAGCTCGGGTCTAACCCAGCCAGATTTCTGGTTCATAATCAATCCGACCTTTCTCCTGCTCTTAAGTGTGTGACCCAGCAGGCTCACAGCAACTTGGACACGATTGAAGTCAGACTCTCAATCGATCAGTTGGTAGCGGCTCCTAGTAGAACGTGCCAACTCCCAAGTATCAGAGTCATGATGACATGCCTTTACAATGCGACTTACGTCCGAGTCCCTTATGCCTCACGATATACCTTGTCAGACTATAGGTGAATAATTTCTATCCCTTAAATAGGCCGACTCTCTTCTCGATCTGAGATAAGTGATTCATCCGACTAACTATTTGTCGATTGCCTCGGTTAACACTTAGTCGAGTCGTGCATGGTCATACTTTCCGAATCATATCCCACAAGAGGGCCTTGAGAATATCTCTCCAACTAGAGGGTCAAAATCCCATATTGGCTATTCACATCACGCAGATTGATTCTCAGTCGACCCGAACTCTGTCTTTAGAACTGCCTTCTGACGGAACATCGTTTGATAGAACCTAAGTCGGTGATCCTCAACTCAGATTGTTCAACAACTTTAGGTCTAAGTATTACATTGATTGAGACATACAAATGACGACTTCTTTGTTGTATCTTAATATGGGTCAATCTGACTCTCTAAACTCTTTAGCCGAATCTGTGTAAGTTGGTATAACATCACCATGCATATGACAAGTGGAACTGAGTCATCTGCCGACTTTCACATTGGTCTAAGTTATTTGTCCAACACAACCTCGATGACCAAGGATAACTAGTACACACAACATGAATGTATATTTCCACAACTGAATCACATATTTGATGATACACGTCAGATGCATATCCGTCTAGCAGTGACGAGGAGGGAGGAATGACAAGGAGGGAGGAGGGACAAGGAGGGACGAAGTCCAGCAACAACTAGGATTCATTGCACTCACTCACAGGATGAGAGATATTTTATGCAGATGTAACTAGGCATCTATTAGAGATCTATATGTATTTTTTATAATAACCCAAATAAAAAAATTGTGATGTGAATATCATAGAATCGCAGAACACATCTACACTTATTTTAGAACAGCATGTACATATGTAGCTTGTACCAAATATTTTCGCCTTTTGTACTAGCCCACGTAACAGATGTGCTGCATTTACCTAGCGTTCGTAGAAGGGAAAACACTGATGAATGCAAAGGAGATTTGGAGCGAGGCGCCGAAGCGGGGAAATAAACATGAGAGGGCTTTTAAAAATTTTTGAGACCGCCACAGCCGGTACATCTCTCTGTTTTGGCTTTAATTGGACGTGCGGCACCAGCCATGACCATCTATACTTCCATTCCATATCTCTCCCATTTTCCCAGAACACAGATCATCGTGAGTAAAAGTCTACCCTCCTTTGTTCCTTGATCGACCCTCTAGCCCATGGATATGTCCTCACAGTACAGAGGCAATGTGGACAGTAGTGCCACCCCGCAGAATAGCTGTGTCGCCAGATTGGAGGTCGTCACCCAGGAAAGTGATGGCACTATTGGCGAGAAGATGGACACGGTTGAGGGTAGGTACGGAGGCACTTCGTCCGGCGCTTCCCTAGTTACCAATGGCCCCCGCACTTAAAACTTGTTCATGTTATTCATTCAAGAAACACTACAAAACATGTTCTTATAACAAAGAACATGGGTCATTACGTCGAGTATACAACATGGTCCGTTTTGAATCTATGATCCAATTATAGTGGATGTTGATCATCCCAATTCTTCATAGTTTAACCACTGTGGTTAATACTGAGATGAACTCAATGTTTCACTTAGTTTCACAAGTAAGAACTTCTCTTATTTCTTGTTTCATTCTGAAATCTTTGAGAATCTAGACTAGAATATTCTGAACTTCTTTCAGAATCCATTCCATGAAACATTTCGACTATAATGTTCATCAAACACACCAATATGTCTCAATAGATGATGTTTAATGTCTATTCAACTTCATAAATTATTTACTAACTAAAAAAATTAACAATGTTTTCCACACCATTCACAATATGTCATTACAAATGTAAGAATGTTGTCACGCTCCCACTCAAATATGTCTTTCATATATTAGACTTTTAGGACAATCACTCAACTCCCACTCAAATATGTCATCCACACATTTGATTAATGAGTTCACATAGCTCCCACTCAAAATATGTCAATCACATATAATGTTTAGGAAAGCCATTTAACTCCTACTTAGTTTCTTGTAAACTTAAGTTTTCTCGATAATTTTGGCAACTCCAAAATTCTTTGATCATTTCTTAAATCTAGAATTTCCATTCACGAGACACCACCATTCAACTGATTCGGGGAAATCTAGCATGTTATACTGGTTACAACCTTCCTTTAATCTTGTTAATTGAATAATACCCTTGGTTTTGAAAATCTAGTATCAATTATACAAATTGCTCAGTTTAAATCCCACAGACTAAAGCATCGCTGCAGATTGTAGTTATCTATTGAATTTATCAAGAAAGTTTCATGACAAATCGAGATTTATGTCCTTTCCTTTAAAGTTTCATTTCTTCCTTGTAACTTTGAAGTTGTCGAGAAAGATCTAGTAAACGTCTTTACTCAATAAGATCAAGTAAAATTTACTTCTCTGATCTTAAATGTAACTTAAGATTTTATGACTCTTAGAATTTCTCGTAGTTAGGTACATCATCACTTCTTTATGGTTCATATATGACACATCCCAAGATTTTTCAAATCTTGTTATGTGAAAAATAAATGAATAAAATAAAACTTGTTGATTTTCAGGGTGAGAAGAAACTTTTGATTCCAATTGGAAACCTTCAAACCTATTTCTGATCAAACAAATCCTAAAGGGATTTGTAAAAATAAACAATTAATAAAGAAAATATTAAATATGTGAAAGTACTATTTTTGGATCCTTTAATAAAAAGATTTGGTTTCAAAAGAAAAGGATAGAATTATAAATAAAGATTATTTTACAGAACCAAATTAAATCTTGGCCAAGCTTTTGAAATAAAAATATTTCTATTTAATAAAAAGAGTAAAAGTTTATTTAAATAAAATAATGAGGATTTATTAATATCCAAATTTATTAAAGTAAAGGCTTTACCATTTTAATTAAACATCAAAACTTGTTAAATTATTTTAAACAAGTTTTCCAAGTATTTTATATTTTCAAATAAAACCTACTGTTTTGGTTTTGATAATATTTAGATTCCAAATGGAGATTTTAATAAATCAACCTATTTGAATTAATAACTAAGGACTACTTTATTTAATTATTAAATAGATCCTAAAAAGAATATAAAAATATTATTTTATTTTGGACTTTGATTTATTGATGTTAAACAGAACTAAACCCAATACAACGTGTGGTGGAAGTTTGATTGATTTGATTGTTTGAATTGTTTGGTTGAATTTCAAAACAGAAAATCAAATGAAAAAAAAGACATTCAGTACAAAAAAAGAAACAAACCACAACCCAACTAAGCGGCTGACCCGATTGACCTAGTTTCCCCCTCTCTGCGAAACGTTTTCCACGAAAAACCAACCCGAGTCACGAACCCTCCCTCTCCACTCTCTTCCTCTCTCTCGCAGACAGCGCGGCCCCACGCCACCTCAGCGTCGTCTTCACCGCGGCAATTCCTCCCGGCCGTTTTCTGCCGTTAATCTCGCCGCGACCACGCCCCCTTAAACGCCTCCCTCTTCTCCCCATTTCCCCTCTGTTTCCAGCTCCTCTCCGCCTAGGGCTACTCTAATTGGTCGCTGCAACCACACCAACTCCGACAAGGTTCTGCTCGAATTCCGGCAAAGCCAGACAACCCCACTGCCCCTGGAGCACACGAGCATGCTCGCCAACACCAGGCGTACCTCCCAGTGGCGGTAGCTCGCTCGCGCACGCCCCAGGACGTCGCCCCCGATGACACCTCCACGCCACCACCTCCTTCTCCAACTCCGGCAGCATCTACTGGTGAGACCAGACCTCCTTTTCACCTCTCTGTGATGCACACATACTCGCCTCCCTCTTGCGAACCTAACAGTGCATTCTACTTGTCTTAGCGCGTCCTCTATCTTCACCCTCGACGACGACTGACCGCACCCGATGCCAGGCATTCCTCCGGCGAGCAATTGTCCTCACCCCCATGCGCCCCTGACCTTGTGGAGACCACGTCGAGAATTAGCGCAGCCCTGCGAACCCGGTGAGCATATCTGTCCTCTCCCTCGCTTCCTGTAGTCGCCGTAGCACCGCCAGCCACCGTTAAGCGCCGCCACTAGTTGGCAAGCGTGCTATGCGCCGTTGGATTTTGATCAGATGGTCACGATAGAACCTTAGCCGAAGGGGTAAGATCAATCCTGTGCCACACGATACGCTTTAGATCCTACGGTCCAGCGAGCTCGATCCGCCCGAAGCGGTACCGGCCAATGAGATTGAGCCGCGTGGCACTAGTTCTGTTTAAAACAAAATTTTGAATCTGATTAAGTTGCAAACTTGTAAATTCCATAACTTTTGATCCACATGTCCAAAATTTGCAAATTTTATATCAATGGATTCAGAAAGACAAGCCCTAGCCAACCATGCACTTTGTTTAGTTAAAAGCTTCTGATAAATTGGTTGAATTTGCAGAAACTTGTGTAGGCTTGTTATGAATATAAAAATAGTTCTAGTTATGTTTTTGAGATGAAATCTTTGCAAAATGGTTTGTTGTGAACTTACTGACCCTAGGAACCAACTCATGGATTTAAAAATGTGTTTTGTGAAGTTTAGGAGTAAATACTTGAATTAATTCATTTCTAGTCAAATAAAAATATTGATTTTGATATGGAAATGATTTTTGAGCAAAATCTTTGGAAAATGTTTTGATTCAAACCTACTGACCCTAAACACCAAGTTTTGTGAATTAAAAACTTATTTGTTGAACAATATAAAATTGTTGCTTTGCTAAAAACATTTTCCACCACATGAAATAATGATTTGATTTAAGAAATGAGTTATAGATAAAACCCTTCTGCAAATGGTTTTTCCACTTTAGAAAATGACCACCTTGAACCTTACAATGTTTAGAGCCTAGTAGAAACCACTTTTGCAAATAAAACTATCTTTTGCATGCTTGCATGCATGACTTTGTTTCTATTATTTTATGTGTGTTAAATTGTTTGAATATTGGTTGGAATGCTAGTTGAATCTATGTTTGCTTGATTGATTTGTAGTGAAGTTAGAAGGGTGTGATATTAGCAAGATCAAGAAGTGAACCAACATCCTCTACCAAAAAGGCAAGTGACACTATCATCCATGTCCTACTATTTTCATTACACTTAGTGGATTTTGAAACATGCATGATAAGGACTACTAAATTTTGCTATGCTAAATCCTAATAGGACACCCTTATACATTCCTTAGTGAAAACAATGTAGTTGTAATAAGCTTAGCCCTGCTATATATATGTCAAGATGAGATTCATGTTGAGATTATGAAGATGGGAAAAGACTTATGTTTTATATAATAAAACAAGTACTCAATGAACCACCTGGGTGGACAAAGATACTCAAGTTTTGGACAAGGTGGCAACAAAAGGAACCATATTTATATGGCAATCTCTTTTTGTGTGTGCACCAAAAGAAAACCACCCAGGGACTTAGAGATTGAACATGTTTCTCGTACAGTGGCTTCCGTGTACAGCCACATGCTAAATGGGCACTGGCTTAGTCAACTACATAGTGGAAGACCCATGCATTGGCCTCTTCAGGTTACTGGAATGAGGGAACTTGGAACCCTACATTGGTGCCTGAAGACAAGCTAGCATTGTGTATTGGGAGGACCCTATGGAAAGACTTCGTCACATTCTCAATCTGTCAGTACTCCATCTTGGTGAGTACTTATCCAGCGGCCACTGGTGGCAACAAGATGAGATTGTGTCATGTGGGTAAATTGTACAACTTCTGCAGAAGATAAAAATCTAAGTACTTAGCCGTGTCCCCGGTTATGGACAATACTGAGCAACTAAGGCCTGAAGCTATGGGAAATCTCGACATTCCAATTTCTAAAAGAAAAACTTGAAAGTGACAACAAGAGACTTGAAGCACTTGGTGGATTCCAAGGAGCTCAGAAAGATTTGACAAAAGACCAAAACCACTTTGAAAATATAGGATAAAACTATATTGCTTTCTGCAAATGAGCCTAAACTCCACTTAGCCAAATATGCATGTATTGATAGGATCCACTTATATTCTACATAGTAGTGAAACTTGCCAATACAATTCAAATGTATTGACCCTTGTGGCTGCAACTTATTATGTTGCAGGTTTGTTTGATGTAAGTGTGTTGATTAGGATTACAAGTCGACAACCAACATGTCTGCCTGTGGCACTTTGAAGATGAAGGACCCCATGCTTATAGATATTCTGCTGCAATGTAATGTAATAGCCAAATGAGCTATGTAAGATGTAATAAAATTATGTTATTCCTAGTTATAAAATTGTATTATGACCTTTGTTTCTTGATATTACATCTTAACTGTGGATGCTAGCTATTGATCCAGGGACTAGCATTGTAAACATAGGGATCTCTACCTTATTAAAGGTTGGGACCTCTACAGATGGTATCAGAGCATTGTGTTGCCTGTAGGATTTGTAACCCTAGGATTGGACAAAACCCTTAGAAAAATAGGAATTGTATTTGTTCCAAAACTTATTTACAAACAATCTTGTAAACCCTTTCCTCAACCACTTTGGTTTTGATTCCACATCTCTTCTATTTCAAACTTGATGGACAAACCTACCCCATGGCCAAAGACTTCACCATGAGCTAAGGACTTCATCAACTCTAATGACTTCAACATCTTCAACTCTAATGACTTCAACATCTTCAGCATTTTCACCAAGGACCTCAACCTTGGATATCACTAAGGACTACAAGTGAGACATGAAATCTTGCTCAAAGATTTGGAGACTAAGGAAACACAACTTAGAAGGAGCCATCATCACCTTTGAAGTTTTGTGACCAAGAGTTTTCCCAAGGAAACCATGATCTCATGCAAGAAGAATCAACTAAGAAGGAAGGAAAGATCACAAGTGAACCATATAGATGGACCACCATATTTAGTTTAAGCCAAACCCACCAACTTATGTGGTGTAACAAAAATATTTTTGGTTTCCTAAGAATATGCTTGGAAACTTGTGTTTGAAAGGAGTGTTTGTTTGTGATTGCTTGCACATTGTTTGTGTGAATTTTGAAGTGTGTGATTAGAATTATTCCCTTAGAGATATTTTGCCTATTCTAACCTCAATTCAACCCAAACAGATGACTACTCCAAGAGACTCCAACATCAAGGTTGATGACAATAGCAACAACCAAGAGGACAATATGAGAGAACTCATAGCAACCCAAAACCAGTTGAACCAAATGACAGCACAATTCATAGCCGACACCAGTGGGGAAGATCCAACCCTGCAAGGATTTTCGGGAACCCAAGCCCAAATGTAGCATAAGGTGACAGATCAAATGATCAACATGGAAAGCAACTCTTCCAAAGGAGTTTGTGACAACAAAGATGACAAATATGTTATTCTAGAAGGAACCAAAGCTTGCAATATTTGTGGAGACAAGGATCACACTTCCAAGGAGCATGGAGATCAATGCCCCAACTGTGAAGAGAAACATCCAGTTGGCCAATGTCCCACCTCTCAAGCTACTTGTTACCTATGTGAAGGAAATAATCATGTCCCTATCCAATGCCCCATCTATTTCCATAGTTGAACAAAGGAAACAAGGTGGAGTGCAACAACTGATTGCAGACTATCAAGAGGGAGCTAAGTCTACCAAGAAGGATGAGGACAAAGGAAAATATCCACTTGTACCTCCATGCAATACAACCCAATTTAAAGGACCAAAGAAGAAGCATATGAGTTATCCAAGGAGCAATAGAAGGTCAAAGAAACCAGTAGACATTCCTACCTATGAGATAACATATGAACAACATGAACTAGAGGCACTCCTGGCTTTGGAGAAACCCAAGAAAAAGAAGGACAAGAGCCATGTACAATGTAATCATTGTAAGGAAATGGGACACTATTCCAGTGAATGTCCAGAGAAGAATAAGTATAAGGAGATTGGCCAAGTATGGTGCAACAACTGCAAAGAGCTAGGCCATTATGCAGCAACCTGTCCACAAGAGATACGTGAAGAACTCAAACTTATCACATGTTACAACTATGGTAACCAAGGACATTATGCAAGCAACTGTCCTGAAAAGATGAAACACAAGATAAACAAGCCTATGAAGGATCTCAGCCTTGTCACATGTTTCAAGTGTGGAAACAAAGGACACTATGCTGATGTTTGCCCATAGAAGTTTCCCCAAGATCCCAAGCAAGCCAATATGTAATTTAGATGGAAAATTTTTAAGGGTGGTAGTACCCTAGATGCTTTGAACCAACTTGTAACCCTAGCCTTCCCAAATCTCGGGACGAGATTTATTTTAAGGGTGGTAGCCTGTCACATCCCAAGATTTTCCAAATCTTGTTATGTGAAAAATAAATGAATAAAATAAAACTTGTTGATTTTCAGGGTGAGAAGAAACTTTTGATTCCAATTGGAAACCTTCAAACCTATTTCTGATCAAACAAATCCTAAAGGGATTTGTAAAAATAAACAATTATAAAGAAAATATTAAATATGTGAAAGTACTATTTTTGGATCCTTTAATAAAAAGATTTGGTTTCAAAAGAAAAGGATAGAATTATAAATAAAGATTATTTTATAGAACCAAATTAAATCTTGGCCAAGCTTTTGAAATAAAAATATTTCTATTTAATAAAAAGAGTAAAATTTTATTTAAATAAAATAATGAGGATTTATTAATATCCAAATTTATTAAAGTAAAGGCTTTACCATTTTAATTAAACATCAAAAATTGTTAAATTATTTTAAACAAGTTTTCCAAGTATTTTATATTTTCAAATAAAACCTACTGTTTTGGTTTTGATAATATTTAGATTCCAAATGGAGATTTTAATAAATCAAAACCTATTTGAATTAATAACTAAGGACTACTTTATTTAATTATTAAATAGATCCTAAAAAGAATAGAAAAATATTATTTTGTTTTGGACTTTGATTTATTGATGTTAAACAGAACTAAACCCAATACAAAGTGTGGTGGAAGTTTGATTGATTTGATTGTTTGAATTGTTTGATTTAATTTCAAAACAGAAAATCAAATGGAAAAAGAAAAGACACTCAGTACAAAAAAAAGAAACAAACCACAACCCAACTAAGCAGGCCCAGCAGCCCAGTCGCAGCCTAGTTTCCCCCCTCTCTGCGAAACGTTTTCCACCGAAAAACCAACCCGCAGAGTCACTGAACCCTCGGCCCCACTCCCTCTTCCTCTCTCTCGCAGACAGCGCGGCCCCACGCCCTCTTCCTCTCTCTCGCAGACAGCGCGGCCCCACGCCACCTCAGCGTCGTCTTCACCGCGGCAATTCCTCCCGGCCGTTTTCTGCCATTGATGCCGCGATTGAATTCGCTTCAATGCCTCGCCTTAATCTCGCCGCGACCACGCCTTAACGCCTCCCTCTCCCCATTTCCCTATGTTTCCGGCTCCTCTCCCCAGGCTACTCTAATTGGTCAGCAACCACACCAACTCCGACAAGGTTACGATCAATTCCGCCAGAACAACCTTGCCCTGGAGCACACGGCGTGCTCGCTTGGCTGAGGCGTACCTCCCAGTGGTGGTAGCTCGCTCGCGCACGCCCTAGGACGTCGCCCCCGACGACACCTGCACGCCACCACCTCCTTCTCCAACTCCGGCAGCATCTACTGGTGAGACCAGACCTCCTTTTCACCTCTCTGTGATGCACACATACTCGCCTCCCTCTTGCGAACCTAATAGTGCATTCTACTTGTCTTAGCGCGTCCTCTATCTTCACCCTCGACGACGACTGACCGCACCCGATGCCAGGCATTCCTCTGGCGAGCAATTGTCCTCACCCCCGTGCGCCCCTGACCTTGTGGAGACCACGTCGAGAATCAGCGCAGCCCTGCGAACCCGGTGAGCATATCTGTCCTCTCCCTCGCTTCCTGTAGTCGCCGTAGCACCGCCAGCAGTGCGTCGCCGCCGCCACTAGTTGGCAAGCGTTCTATGCGCCGTTGGATTTTGATCAGATGGTCACGACAGAACCTTAGCCGAAGGGGTAAGATCAATCCGGTGCCGCACGATACGCTTTAGATCCTACGGTCCAGCGAGCTCGATCCGCCCGAAGCGGTACCGGCCAATGAGATTGAGCCACGTGGCACTAGTTCTGTTTAAAACAAAATTTTGAATCTGATTAAGTTGCAAACTTGTAAATTCCATAACTTTTGATCCACACGTCCAAAATTTGCAAATTTTATATCAATGGATTCAGAAATACAAGCCCTAGCCAACCATGCACTTTGTTTAGTAAAAAGCTTCTGATAAATTGGTTGAATTTGCAGAAACTTGTGTAGGCTTGTTATGAATATAAAAATTGTTCTAGTTATGTTTTTGAGATGAAATCTTTGCAAAATGGTTTGTTGTGAACTTACTGACCCTAGGAACCAACTAATGGATTTAAAAATGTGTTTTGTGAAGTTTAGGAGTAAATACTTGAATTAATTCATTTCTAGTCAAATAAAAATATTGATTTTGATATGGAAATGATTTTTGAGCAAAATCTTTGGAAAATGTTTTGATTCAAACCTACTGACCCTAAACACCAAGTTTTGTGAATTAACAACTTATTTGTTGAACAATATAAAATTGTTGCTTTGCTAAAAACATTTTCCACCACATGAAATAATGATTTGATTTAAGAAATGAGTTATAGATAAAACCCTTCTGCAAATGGTTTTGCCACTTTAGAAAATGACCACCTTGAACCTTACAATGTTTAGAGCCTAGTAGAAACCACTTTTGCAAATAAAACTATCTTTTGCATGCTTGCATGCATGACTTTGTTTTTATTATTTTATGTGTGTTAAATTGTTTGAATATCGGTTGGAATGCTAGTTGAATCTATGTTTGCTTGATTGATTTGTAGTGAAGTTACACTACTGCAGAAAGGCTTATAGCCTCCAGGTGGTTAGTGACAAGTAAAACTTTCCCTGTCACTAGTAAGTATTCCTAGTGACGTGCAAGGATAAGCCTGTCACTAGTACGAAACACTAATGACAGGCACATAAAATTGTCTGTCACTAGTACTTTTTGTGGAGGCCGGCCAAATGGAATAATTACTTAGTGACAAGCGTCTATAAATGCCTGTCACTAAGGACACTATGAGTAGTGACGAACCCAAGATATGCCTGTCATTAGTATCTTCCGTCGGGACAACTGAAAAGGGAAATTTGTTAGTAACAAACAATTCTAAAGGCCTGTCACTAGTAATAGGTCATTTTTTCACCGGTCGTGGTCTGCAACCACATAGCTCTAGGCTGGCCCACCCATGTTCCTGCTCCGCTTATTAGCCCATGCGCGGGCCTTCAATCCCCGAACCTACCATAAGGGATCAAACTACGTTATCCATCACACGCCTCTTCAAAAAACAAAGTCAGTCCGAGTGTCTAATCATGTACCAGAAAAAATCAAGACTACAATTGAGAAGATTGTTGAAGATGACAAAATCGACCTAATTTGTATTGATGCGGGATGTTATGAACTATCCTATATTTTCATGAATTTTTATGTTTTTATAAGTTTAAAATATATGTTATATAAATTTTCATTATTTTTGGTGATCTTTTTATGCATTTTTAGTTTATCTATACCTATATCTATACTAAAATAAAAAGACCGAGAGAGTCAGATCTAACAAATCATGAAGGTCCAATCTATGATATCTAAGTCGTCTTTATCGTCTCATCATCGTCGAGCGAACAACTTCCTCATTGTTCAATCTACGCTAATTATATTAATAAAAAAAACCAGAGGGTCATATCCAATCAATCGTGACCGTCCAATCCCAATATTCCAACGCTTGATATCTAAGCCGTATCGGCTCATCACCGTCGAGCGAACAATCCCAGGTCTCGCTAGTTTTTTTTCAACGCGAACAGTTTCACCCTAGAACGTCGCAGTTGCAATCCGGGAATCTGCTGACGCGGCCGCCTGCCTCCGCCCCCGCCGCGGGATCTACCGCCACCGCCTCCGCCGCAGAGTCTACCACCGCCGCGTCCGCCACGGAAGCCACCACCTCCACCCCCACCGCGCTAGCCACAGCTTCCGTCCCCGCCGCGTGCGACTCCACCCCCGCCGAGACGCCATCATCGCTCGCCGCCGTCTCAATCCCAGGTAGCGCCACGAGCACAGACAGAAGACGCTGGCGATCCGCACAATGAGGCCGCCAGCCAGGCATCTACAGGAAGCCATCAGAGGACGATGCACTAGGAGGCTGCCTCTGCATGTTCAGTTCGCCAGGTAGGTTTGTTGTTTTCATTACTGAGAAGTGCCCATGATCGGAATATTCATCAATTTTTCAACCTAGATTAATTCACCAAGTTACATTATTTTGTCCATGATGCCAATTTTTTAAAATTCGCCGCTGCAATCACAACACCACATGATCTGCGTTCCTTCCACATATCCATTCATGTACTCTGTCAATCACTTTGTATTTGATTGATGTGCTGAGCACAATCTAATCTGGAGCTCGTGCGATGCAAAAAAAATCAGGTGAATGCTGCTGCAAATTAAGGGGGAGGGGGGGTCAGTTCAGCACTCGGCAGTCATTCACTTGCCGGACCCGATGGCCACCCCGTTCAAGAGCATGCGTTGTCTCTCCAAGGGGATCACACACATGGTGATGTTCTGCTATAGCCGGATCCTAGGGCTACATCACCAGGTATAGTAGAGTATAGCAGTAGCAGTATACTCTGGTAGCTGTAAAACTTGCTTATTCATTTTGGTTTATTTCTGAAATAATCTCAGATTAGAATTTTATGCCTAGATCTCTATAACTGGTTATTACTGGCAGACCATGCACAATATATAACTGTAGGTTAAGCACGCACTACTTGTGTCGCTAAAGATCAGAGGCTTGTAACATGTGGCAGGCATCTGAATTTAAAGCCAAATCCTTCTATTCATGCATATCATTGCTTGTATAGCCTTATAGCCTTATATTGATTTCTACAACAGTTTCTTGATTGAAATATTATGGCAGCATGTGCCATGTTCATCTCTTTGTGGTAGAAGAATACTTCCTGCAAGCATGCCATCTTTATTTGCATTGTGATTTCAATTTGTTGGTGCATCTGTAGCAATATTACTTGGAGTAGATGCACAAATTTCGATCAGTGATGGGCTTGCAGTATTTCTGGGTACAGTACTCAAGTTGATTTAGGTTTATGTTTTCACTTTTCACTATGGCTTACTGGTCCAGATGTGTAGACTACAGGGCAGCTCTTGCAGCTTTGTTGGAACCAAATGATATTAGCTATTTTCACTGTTTAAAATTATCTTGCAGCTCTTGCAGTAATACCTTTGCTTCCTTGTAATCTGTATGTACTGAAGGAAGCTTGCAGTGAGTACTTGTACACTTGACTGTTGTTTCAACTGTAGTTTAGAACTGCATTTATCTCTGAAAGTACAGTAGTAGCATCTTGAAATTCAGAAATGCTGTAGCTAATTTTCTATTGTACAAGAACATCTTCTTTGTGTGCTAATATCTAAAATTTTAGTGAATGCTTACTCTGAAAATAAGTCAGAT
This sequence comes from Avena insularis, assembly GCA_023614405.1. Classification (NCBI taxonomy): domain Eukaryota; kingdom Viridiplantae; phylum Streptophyta; class Magnoliopsida; order Poales; family Poaceae; genus Avena; species Avena insularis. The sequence continues at coordinate 87,909,740 of CM042695.1, forward strand.
TATTGTTTGCTCTGGTATGGTTATCTTGACGTCATGCTTGTCAGTTTAGCTACAGTCAAATGTTCATGTAAGTGACTGTTGTCATCCAAGTTTAGTACAGGGTATTTGTGCTTGGTTTGAGATGTTTTAAGTGAAGTGATGTAATTGAAACAATGATAGGCTACACTTCATTAAAAGGGAGGCCGAATTGATGAAAGGGAGATATTCACTGAAAATACTCATGTCAGGTAGACTTTTTGCAGATTTGGAGTAGCAGGAAATGCAATTGCCGATTATACCAGAAATTTGATCTTCTTCATGTATGATGCCTTCTTCAGGTGGACTGAAATTTAGGTCGGGAAGAACCATCTTGGTGATCTGATGCTTCTGGGGACCTGAGTAGAAGGAGTTGGCAAGGAGTATCGAGCCTAGAGGCGCTCTCCCTGGCCTGCTCCCCTGGCCAGGGCGGGATCGTTGATGCGGGATTGTGGCCAGGGCAAGGCTTGTCCTGGGCGGCGCCTGGCAAGTTCGGGGGGATCATGTACATGTTCCTAGGCGGCTACTGCCCGAGTCAAGCGGCCTTGGGCGAGGAGGCGATGTGCGACGCGGGTAAGGGATCTTACGTTCTGGGCGAGACTGGTCCTACGCGCTGACATGGGGAAGAAGGAAGGCGCAATGCTGGGCCAACAGATCTTGGGCGGTGACACAGGGAAAAAGTAAGCGAGCAGGTCTGGGCGGCGACGCTGGGAAGAAGGTGGGCGGCGACGCGGAGAAGGTGGACGAAGAAGAACCGATCCTGAAATTTTTTCAAACGATCAGGGCAAACTTGTACTTTTTCCCATTTTCTCCTGGTCGGAATATTTCCCCAGCGTCTTATAGGAGGGAGTATTTGATTAAGAAAGTTATATAGTCTAAATATGGTGAAGGCTCATAGGTGCTCACTACTATTTAGTGCAAGATAACCTATTTATATTAAAGCTTGTGATTTCTCATAAGAATGACCTCGCTATTGCATCTTTTGTTTTCATGATGCAGATGGACTACCTTGAAAATTGGGAAGCGTTGCAAACAGATCATTCTGCTTTATTGTCTGGTGCAACTAAAGCTCTTAGAGAAAGTACAATACGCATTCCCGTTCCAGGAGGAGCAAAGGTATTGGAAGTTCCCTTCCCAAGGCATGACCGTTTCTAGAACTAGAAAACATAATATTCGGAGTATGATGACTCCTAGAGTAAACTAACTTGTCTACATGCTAAAAAGCTTCTCTTTGAATATTCATTTTTGCTGCTCTAGCTGTGAAATGTGAAGTAATGCTCATTGTGTATCTCTTGCAGGCTGATGTACTTATTGTTAAGAACGCTGTCAGTTTAGCAGTTGACATTATGCAAGCAACGGACTCTTCAGTTTGTAACTTGCTAACAAAGGTAAAAATAATAGGCTTTTATGCTATTGCTGCATGACAACTGGCATCTTTGGTGACTGGCGTGTTTCAGCGGATACAAATAACTAGTTGTTTTGCCCTCAATAATACCATATGTTGAACTTATGCTTTCTGTTGTAAGTTGATATTTTAAATTATACAAGTACATAGCTTAATAGGATTGAAGAACATCTACTGGTGGTTAGAAAAAAACTATTTTATAAATAGTATAGGGAGACTGACATTTCTTGAATACATATAAATTATCTTTGAAAAGTGTATTCACAAATGATGATAGCCGATCGGCAATGATTTTCGATTCATGCCTAGTAGCACTGCTAGCAAAGAATACAAAAAAATCCCAATTCCCCTATGGCCCGTATGTATGTAATATAGAAAATAAAATTTATATTCATGAGCAATAGCTATGATGGTTAGGGATCAAAATTTGTATGTGTCCACTCTTGACCAATTGACAAGAACTTGAAGTTCATACTAGGAAAAAAACTCCCTCTAATTTTTTTGACTCTGCCCGCGCCTCGCCCCTATACTCAAATCCTGGCTTCGCCCCTATGTATATCACTTTAATGGCATTTGGTAGCTATACTCTATATCCAGTCACTATGTCGTAAACATGTTGTGCCATTGCTCACAATTATATGCTCATTTCCTTGTTTGTATCAGGTTCAACATGTCATCAATGTCATGTGCAATTCAGGTCCATACAAGGAAGACATAATGAGAGAATTTGCACCTCAACAAGATGATGGAAATGTAGAACACTGAAATAAACTTGCAACTATGCATATGACTATAATAAATGTATTGTGGTAGTGATCTTCTTTGGAGTTTAAACTGTTTGTTAGATAACTCATCAAGAAACTATTCTTCCTTAGTCTATGATAGATTACAAGTTCTTATGCTAGTGTGTTAGCTTTGAAAATATTATGTTATATTGGTTTATGTGAGTATCTTTGGTATAATATTTTATTGTGTTATCTGAAATATTCATGGAAAATGCATTTTATATTCTTATAACATCTTATTCTTCTATTTTGAATATTCGTGGGAAACACATTTAATTTTTTTATTAATGAAATTCAAACCTATGACGGGCAAGATAATGGGCCTGTCACTACAAACACCCACATGGTTGTAGCTTTGATCACAATCAGTGACAAGCATCTCTTTTGTCTGTCATTGATACACACATATCAGTGACTGACATGCATAAATGCTTGTCACTAGTATACATACTAGTGACAGGCACTTGCCTGTCACTAGTAGCCTCATACCAGTGACTAGCCATCAGTGACAGGCGCTTTGTCTGTCACTAATGGGCGTTTTAAGCCTGTCACTAGTAGCCTATTCCGCAGTAGTGTTAGAAGGGTGTGATATTAGCAAGATCAAGAAGTGAACCAACATCCTCTACCAAAAAGGCAAGTGACACTATCATCCATGTCCTATTATTTTCATTACACTTAGTGGATTTTGAAACATGCATGATAAGGACTACTAAATTTTGCTATGCTAAATCCTAATAGGACACCCTTATACATTCCTTAGTGAAAACAATGTAGTTGTAATAAGCTTAGCCCTGCTATATATATGTCAAGATGAGATTCATGTTGATATTATGAAGATGGGAAAAGACTTATGTTTTATATAATAAAAAAGTACTCAATGAACCACCTGGGTGGACAAAGATACTCAAGTTTTGGACAAGGTGGCAACAAAAGAAACCATGTTTATATGGCAATCTCTTTTTGTGTGTGCACCAAAAGAAAACCACCCAGGGACTTAGAGATTGAACATGTTTCTCAAATGCATTGGCTTCCGTGTACGACCACATGCTAAATGGGCAATCGCTTAGTCAACTACATAGTGGAAGACCCATGCATTGGCCTCTTCAGTTCTTGGAATGAGGGAACTTGGAACCCTACATTGCGCTGAGACAAGCTAGCATTGTGTATTGGGAGGACCCTATGGAAAGACTTCGTCACATTCTCAATATGCCAAGACTCCATCTTGGTGAGTACTTATCCATGCCACCTTGGTGGCAACAAGATGGGATTGTGTCATGTGGGTAAAGTGTACAACTTGCAGAAGATAAAAATCTAAGTACTTAGCCGTGTCCCCGGTTATGGACAATATCTTGAGCAACTAAGGCCTGAAGCTATGGGAAATCTCGACATTCCAATTTCTAAAAGAAAAACTTGAAAGTGACAACAAGAGACTTGAAGCACTTGGTGGATTCCAAGGAGCTCAGAAAGATTTGACAAAAGACCAAAACCACTTTGAAAAGATAGGATAAAACTATATTGCTTTCTGCAAATGAGCCTAAACTCCACTTAGCCAAATATGCATGTATTGATAGGATCCACTTATATTCTACATAGTAGTGAAACTTGCCAATACAATTCAAATGTATTGACCCTTGTGGCTGCAACTTATTATGTTGCAGGTTTGTTTGATGTAAGTGTGTTGATTAGGATTACAAGTCTACAACCAACATGTTCACTTGTGGCACTTTGAAGATGAAGGACCCCATGCTTATAGATATTCTGCTGCAATGTAATGTAATAGCCAAATGAGCTATGTAAGATGTAATAAAATTATGTTATTCCTGGTTATAAAATTGTATTATGACCTTTGTTTCTTGATATTACATCTTAACTGTGGATGCTAGCTATTGATCCAGGGACTAGCATTGTAAACATAGGGATCTCTACCTTATTAAAGGTTGGGACCTCTACAATATATATAATTTGTTCCACTAACATGACAAGCGAATCAATAATACAATTCTGCATAGTGTAGAATATATTCTTGTATCCTACCCTTTTTAGTAAAAAGTATTTTTTTTTGAAATGTTATGATCATCATAACAAGTTTCTCCTCTATTTGTTGATTTTTTCCCTAGAACATATTCCATTGTGTTACTCCGATACTCTAAGGGAAGGTCAAACACGTTGTTTTGATATTTTACTTTCTTCCACGAATAACTTTATCAAAAAACTTATTTTCGAGAAAGTACCATGCCATGTAACACTATTTGCCTCCTTTTGGTTTTAGTTGTGGAATATGTATTCACAGTTGCCTGAGAATACACTACAAATATTTTCTTATTTGTTACGATTTCAAATTTTCAAAAATATCTAAAAACTCGATCATGCCATAACTCTTATGGTGTTGTTTCCACGAATCTTTAGATCTTCCTTCTGTATAGATTAAGTATTTGCTATTTATCTGACCACTCCAAATAATAACGATAAGCTTGATAAGAGACTGATTTTAGACCATGTGTATCAAATACACTATAATTACAATCTTCTAAAGATATCAAGACACTTTGAAAGGTGAAAACTTGTATTTTGTGAAACACATTTTCACAAGTCATTATGCCATCATTTTTTATTTGAATACTTTAGCCATTCGATCAAATCTCAGAGGCTCTATTATTCTTGTTGTTTTAATATATAAACCTATTCTAAAAAATCCTTGAACATTTCAAGCGGTTTTAGATTTGTGCTTCACTTTGTAAATACATCTATTTACTTAGATCCACCATGAAGTTTATAATGATATCCACTATTTGTTGAACTTTTATCACCATGTATGATGTTCAATAATTCCATGCACACATGTTTGTGGAGTTTTAGTTATTGTGCCTAGTGAGGCATAGTTTTGCATGTATTGAAAGATCAAGTACCTAAAGACTTTGATTTCTATCATCATGGAAGCATTTCATGCACTTGAACATGACTTAAAAAAATAGTGTCATGACACCATTTTCTAACTTTTCGATATATTTTGGCATTCTCATTATGAACATTTAAACTATAATCATCGAGATTATTAATAAGAATAACTCATTCATATCCATAATATGATTATAAAATATTTTATTCATAAAGGTCGTTACAAATGGCTTGTTATAGACTCATATGAATAACTGTCTAGCTGAAAGCATAGCACATTAATAAAGTCCACAAAAAACGACGATTGCAAACTTGATTCAAATCCTCTAATCTGAATGATAAATATAAAGGAGTGTGTTGTCGGCCATCAACCAATTTGATTGCCATTAACATGCCCCATTGTCACCTCCTATCTTCAGTAAGCTATCAAGTAGATGATGTTGGGCCACATAGAGATAAAACAAAAGTTTCCCTGTAACATGGTGATCCCAAGATCTATCTGAGGTAAAAGGCCACGAGGATTACCACTAGTCGCGCAGTTGCGGAATTGATGAAGCACGTCTGTTCATTGCAGTGCAGTCCCCACGATCTTAATCCAATCAACGATCGTCCAAGCGCTGATGGTGCTAGGCATCTGTAGGTGTCCAGACGTACATGGAGGAGCACCGGCGATGGACTACTAGGTCTAGTACGGCGGCAGGACTGCTATGGAGCTAGGGTTTCCAACACATGGAATGACCTAACCGTCAACCCTCCTGGGTACCCGCGCCCCACTATATATAGGGAGTGAAAGTGGTCTCCACTCACTTGTGGCCCATTCACTAAAGCCCATATCAGTTACTGTGAGTCCAAATCATTGACTCAGTCCAAATCCAGCTCGGGTCTAACCCATCCAAATTTCCTGTTCAGATCCAATCCGACCTTTCTCCCGCTCTTAAGTGTGTGACCCAGCAGGCTCATGGCAACTTGGACATGATTGGAGTCAGACTCTCAATCGACCAGTCGGTAGCGGCTCCTAGTAGAACGCGTCGACTCCCAAGTACCAAAGAGTCATGATGACATGCCTTTCCAATGCGACTTACGTCCGAGTCCCTTATGCCTCACGATATACCTTATCAGACTATAGGTGAATAATTGCCATCCCTTAAATAGGCCGACTCTCTTCTCGATCCGAGATAAGTGATTCATCCGACTAACACTTTGTCGATCGCCTTAGATATTACTTAACCGAGTTGTGCATGGCCATGCATCCTGAATCATATCCCACAAGAGGGTCTTGAGAATATCTCTCGAACTGGAGGGGCAAAATCCCATCTTGGCTATTCACATCACGCAGATTGATTCTCAGTCGACCCGAACTCTGTCTTTATAACTGCCTTGTGAAGGAACAACATTTGATAGAACCTAAGTCGGTGATCCTCGTCTCGGATTGTGCAATGACCTCAGGTCTAAATATTACATTGATTGAGACATACAAATGATGACTTCTTTGTTGTATCTCAATATGGGTCAATCTAACTCTCTAAACTCTTTAGCCGAATCTGTGTAAGTCGGTATAACATCACCATGCATATGACAAGTGGAACTGAGTCATCTGCCGACTTTCACATTGGTCTAAGTTATGTGTCTAGCACAACCTCGATGACCAAGGATAATTAGTACAAACGCCTCATGCTTAGGCTATGGTAGCGGTTTTGTCAACGGATCTGCAATATTTGCATCCTTGTGTACCTTGCATAACTTGATATCAACCTGATCCAGGAACTGGCGAATCAGGTGGTATCGCATGAGTATGTGCTAGTTTTTCTGGTGTTGCCTAGGTTCCTTGGCTTGTGCAATAGCAACATTGTTGTCACAATACACGTCTAACATATTGGACGAGCCCTAAACCACACCAAGATCCATGAGGAAATTCCTCATCCAAACAGCTTCCTTTGCTGCCTCCGAGGTGGCAATATAGTCAGCCTCTGTTGTAGATGCAGACACAGTCTCTTGCTTGGAACTCTTCCAGCTTACAGCCCCTCTATTTATAACACATACCCGGATTGCGAACAAGAATCATCAGAGTCGGTAAGATAACTCGCATCCGTGTAACCCTTTACACTAAGTTCATCTTCACCTCCATAAACCAAAAACAGATCCTTAGTCCTTCTCAAGTACTTTAGTATATTTTTAGCCGCTGTCAAGTGGATTTCTCCAGGATCAGCCTGGTATCTGCTCACAACACTTAGAGCATAGGAAACATCCTACCTAGTACAAATCATGTCATACATTATGGATCCGACTGCAGAAGCATATGGAATCGCACTCATCCGACTTCGCTCCTTAGTCGGCGAAGGACACTGAGTCTTGCTAAGTTTTACACCATGGGACATCGGTAAGAACCCCTTATTAGACGATTCCATGTTGAACTTCTTCAAAACTTTGTCCAAATATGTACTCTGACTCAATCCAATGAGGCGCTTTGATCTATCTCTATAGATTCAGATTCTGAGAATGTATGTTGCCTCACCCAAGTCTTTCATTGAAAAACTCTTTTCAAACGATTCATTGGTTTCTTGCAACATCTGGACATCATTTCCAATCAGTAATATGTCATCCACATAAAAGATTAGTAAGTTTACTTTGCTCCTACTAAATTTCTTGTATAAACAAGAATCATGATCACTCTTGATGAAGCCAAACGATTTGACTACCTCATCAAAACAAATGTCCCAACTGCAAGATGCTTGCTTCAACCCATAAATTGATTTCTAAAGATTGCATACCTTGTCAGCATTAGTCGGATCGACGAAACCCTCGGGCGGTATCATATACACGTCCTTGGTTCATTTTGTTTTAAGGAAAGACTTTTTGACATCCATCTGCCATATTTCATAGTCGAAATAGGCTGCTATAGCTAATAAGATCCGGACTGACTTAAGCATCGCTATGGGCGAGAAAGTCTCATCGTAGTCAACTCTTCGAAATTTTCGGAACCCCTTCGCGATAAGCCGTGCTTTATAGACAAAAACATTTACATCCATATCAGTTTTCTTCTTAAAGACCCATTTGCACTCGAGAGGTCTCGCACCGTCTGGCAGATTAACCAAGTTTCAAACATGATTTTCATTCATGTACTTTAACTAGGATCTCATGGCTCCAAGCCATGACTCGGAATCAGATCCCACCATCGCTTCCGAATAAGTTGTCGGCTCATCATTGTCTAACAGTACCACATCATGAACACTTTGTAACACATCATGAACATAATTGTGCTCCCACTGAATCCCCAACCGAGAAACTCCTTCTCAAGGAAGACACCGTTCTAAGCGACAAACACATTGCCCTATTCTCAGTTGTAGAAGTAGTCACCCAAGGTTTCCCTCGAATACCCCATGAAACTACACTTATCCGACTTGGACATAAGCTTGTCCGACTGAAGTCGCTTAACAAATGCTTCACAACCCCAAATCTTAAGAAAAGACAAACTCGCCTTTTTGCCTGTCCACATCTCATGGGGTGTCTTCTCTACCGAGTTTGATAGTATGGTACTATGTTTAGTGTCAACGCTGTAGTTTCTAGATAATAACCCCAAAATGACGAAGGTAGATATTTCTGACTCATCATTGATCGTACCATGTCCAACAAGGTCTGATTCTGCCTTTCAGACACACCGTTCCTCTATGGCATTCTGTTGGGAATATGCCCTAGAGGCAATCATGTATGATGAGATTTCCCATTAAATTCATAAAGATATTAATTAGTCCTTGTATAAACATTTGATGTGTATCAATGAATATGTGATTCGGTTGTCGTACTATGCATTCATGTTGTTTGTACTAAATATCCTTGGTCATCGAAGTTGTGCTGGACACACAACTTAGACCAATGTGAAAGTTGGCTTGATGACTCGGTTCCACTTGTCATGAGCATGGAGATGCTATTCCAACTTACACAGATTAGGCTAAAGAGTTTAGCGAGTCGAATTGACCCATATTGAGGTACAAGGAACAAGTTATCATTTGTATATCTCAATCAATGTAGTCCTTAGACCTGAGGTTGTTGCATAGTCCGAGTTGAGGATCACCGACTTACATTCTGTCAAACGGTGATCCGTAACTGGGCAGTTATAAAGGCAGTGTTCGGGTTGACTGAGAATCAAGCTGCATGATGTGAATAACCAAGATGGGATTTTGCCCCTCCACTCAGAGAGATATTCTCTGGGCCCTCTCGTGAGATATGATTCGGAAAGCATGGCCATGCACGACTCGGTTAAGTGTTAACCGAGGCGATCGACTAAGAGTTAGTCGGGTGAATCACTTATCTCGGATCGAGAAGAGAGTTGGACTATTTAAGGGATGTCATTTATTCGCCTATAGTCTGACAAGGTATATCGTGAGGCAAAAGGGAATCGGACATAAGTCGCATTGGAAAGGCAAGTCGTCATGACTCTTTGGTACTTGGGAGTCGGCACGTTCTGCTAGGAGCCGCTACCGACTGATCGATTGAGAGTCGGAATCCAATCGTGTCCAAGTAGCCATGAGACTGCGGGGTCACACACTTAAGAGCGGGAGCATGTTCGGATTGGATCTGAACCTGTAATCTGGTTGGGTTGGACCTAAACCGGATTAGGACTGAGATAGTGAGTTGGAGTCACGGTGACTAGTGTTATATGGGCTTTAGTGAATGGGTCGCGCGAGCAGAGCCCACGTTCACTCCCTATATATAGTGGAGCACCGTAACCCAGAAAGGCTAATCGTTGTTCGGTTAGGTCATTCCATGTGTTGGAAACCCTAACTCCACAACAGTCCTACCGTCGATACTAACCTAGCAGTTTGCCGCCGGTGCTCCTCCTTGTACGTGTGGATACCAGCAGAGGTGTTGTGCGATCAGCACCAGGACGATCAGATCGTGAGGACTACACTGCATCAACTGACGTGCTTCATCAGTAATCCGCAACTGCGCGTCTAGTGGTAAACCTCGTGGCCTTCTACCTCATCTAGATCTTGGGATCACCACGTTAGAGGAAAAGTTTTGTTTTATCTTTGTGTGGCACAACAGTGGTATCAGAGCGATAGCTTCTGGTTTTAGGCTCGAGATCTCGCATATGTGATATGCGGTTGGCTGTAGATGAGATCAATGTGCTGTTTGGTGGTCGATCTATGAGATAGATCGGTTTTGTACGAAGTTGATTGGATCAACTGTGCTTGGGGAATGGTAGATCTGATTTCCGTGATCATACTGCTGAGGTCGTGGAACGACATACCCCTACCGGTCGGCTTTCGCCATCGGGGTAGACTGTGACACGTAAATCCAAAGGCGATGATCGAAGATCAAAAAGTTTGATCGAATCGGAACAATGGTCGAAAACCATGTCCGGATCGTAGATGAGATCGAATCGGGACCGCCAGCTTCGCCCTGTCGTAGCGCCTTATATGTCGTTGCGAGTTTCACAAAGCCGATAGATATTGTATCTATGCATAACTTGTTTTTGCAGGAAGTTGTGAATGGTATGGTTCATGTGCATGTGATTTATGTGTGTAATCCATACGTGATCTGCGAATCACGGTTTTTGTCAGCTGGCTGGAGCCTAGGTGCTGTCAAATTATTGTATAACGACCTGCGTGTCGGATTCTCTATGTAATTTACTTTACTAAGCTAGTGTAGCTGTTTGGAGAACCCGGAAGACATGCAAGGCGATGTACATGTCGGCGACATGGAGTAAGACGGCAAGTGACAAGAGTTGGCACGAGTCGGATTATAGGCTTTGTGGAGATAGAGATCGCCATGAAGAGAGCCATACCATTTCACATTATGAATGCTTTATTTTGTGTTATTGTTATGTCTCAGTTTTACCTCTATTAGATAGTCGATAAAATTTAATCCCTCAAAGAAGGTCTAGTCGGTTTTCTCGCCAGTATTTGCACCATCACAAGTCGGACATTTTTGGTAGTGGGCTCATAAAATTGAGGTGCTGCCAATTCTTTCCGACTAGGTGGGTTTGAGTCGGACTCTTACTGCGGAAACACTCGGTAAGCTAGACGGGTCTATCACAACGGTTGTGGGGCTCGGGGAAAGGTCGGATGGCAGCCGGGGCATATGTGATGCCACCTGTCCAACAGGAGTCGCATGAGATGCGATTGACAAGGAGTTGTCTACCTATATCACTTGGCAGCTAGCGGTGATGCTAAAGCTCACTAGCCAACTTGCTTATTTAGGATCCTGAATCACTAAGCAATCATTGGAGGGGTGTTGGTTCTAGTGGGAGCGTAAAATATTAAAATGTTTAATATGCTTGCTCTTTTATGAATACATGTCTTAAGTGTTTGCATATTTTCTGTTGTTGATCATGGCACCAAGTAGCAGTCACTCTCAGATATCCGGTTTTGCGTTGAGAACTATCCTTGAGAAAGATAAAATGAATGGCACTAATTTTACCAACTGGTATCAAAATTTGAGAATTATTCTCAAATAAGATATTAGCTGTCTTATGCTTGCTCACATGGAATCGGACTTGCAAAAGCAGTTCGAGCATGTTGAGGCCTACGATATGATCGAAAGCCTCAAAAGTATGTTCCAGGCTCAGGCGAAGACTGAGAGGTATCAAGTCTCTCAGGCTTTGCTGAGTTGCAAGCTTAAGGATGGTGATCCACTGAGTCCGCATGTGATCAAAATGGTTGGTTATGTGCAGTCTCTGGAGAGGCTTGGCTACCCCATTAGCTAAGAGTTTGCTACGGATATAATTCTGAACTCTCTTCCTAGTGCATATGGGCAGTTCATTTCGAACTACCACATGAATGGTATGGATAAGAAGCTCACTGAATTACATGGGATGCTCAAGAAGGCAGAGGCGGATCTCAAGAAGGGTGCCAGTCAAGTGTTGATGGTGCAGAATAAGGCTAAGTTCAAGAAGAGTTCTTGGACTAAGAAGAAGGCTAAGTCGAGGAAAGGTGCTCAGACCCGGTCCTAAGCGCTTCCTCAGGGACTAAACCATCTCCTTCAGCCGGATCCACTTGCTTCTACTGCAAGGCGGATGGCCACTGGAAGAGGAACTGCAGCAAGTACTTGGCCGACAAAGCCAAGAGTGGAGGTATGACTTACGACTCAGGTACACTTGTTTGCAATGTTATAGACATATATCTTGCTGATGCACCTAATAGTTCTTGGGTATATGATACCGGATCAGTTATTCACATCTGCAACTCGTTGCAGGGACTGGTAAGAACTAGGAGCGTAGCAAGAGGCGAGGTTGATATTCGAGTCGGCAACAAAGCAAGAGTTGCTGCGTTGGAAGTCGGCACGATGCAACTTCATTTACCTTCCGGATTCATTATGGAACTGAATAATTGTTATTATGTTCCAGTGCTCAGTCAAAACATTATTTCTGCTTCATGTTTGATGAGGCAAGGCTATGAGTCGAATATCAAGAATAATGGTTGTTCTTTGTATTTGAATGATATGTTTCACGGCTTTGCACCCGTCTAGGACGGGTTATTTATTTTGAATCTTGATGGTGAGTCGCTTTATAACATAAATGTTAAAAGGTTGAAACCAAATGATCTGAATATGACTTACTTTTGGCACTGTCGGCTTGGTCATATAAGTTGGAAACGCATGAAGAATCTCCATGATGATGGACTCCTAACTTCGTTCGACTTGGAGTCGTTCGAGACATGCGAATCTTGCCTACTCGGCAAAATGACCAAGACACCTTTTGCAAAGAGTTGTGAAAGGGCATCCGACTTGTTGGGACTAGTACATAGTGATGTATGTGGACCAATGAGCACGACATCCAGGGGTGGTTATGAGTACTTCATTACCTTCACTGATGATTTGAGTAGGTATGGATATATCTACTTGATGAAACACAAGTCGGAAGCCTTTGAAAAGTTCAAAGCATTCCTGAATGAAGCACAGAATCAACTCGGCAAGAAAATAAAGTTTCTTCGGTCGGACCGAGGAGGCGAGTACATGAGCCATGAGTTTGATGACCATCTGAAAAGTTGTGGAATAGTTCCTCAACTTACTCCGCCAGGAACGCCACAAAGGAATGGTGTTTCAGAAAGGCGGAATCGAACCTTGTTGGACATGGTACGATCAATGATGAGTCGGACAGATCTGCCTTTATCATTTTGGGGTTATTGTCTAGAAACAGCATCGTTCACACTAAACAGAGTACCATCAAAATCGGTAGAGAAGACACCGCATGAGATGTGGCAGGCAAAGAGCCGAGTTTGTATTTTCTTAAGATTTGGGGTTGTGAAGCATTTGTCAAGCGACTTCAGTCGGACAAGCTTACAGCCAAGTCGGATAAGTGTATTTTTGTGGGGGTATCCGAGGGAAACCTTGGGTTACTACTTCTACAACCGAGAAGAGGGCAAAGTGTTTGTCGCTCGGAACGGTGTGAAAGAGTTTCTCAGTCGGGGAGTAAGTGGGAGCACGGTGCAACTCGAAGAAATTCGAGAGGAACCGGCTAGTAGCGAGTCGGCAAAAACCTTGGAGGTTGAGCCGGTCATGGCAGCTGAGCCGGCAGCAGCACTTGTACTACGAAGATCGGCAAGATTACGAAGTGTTCGTGATGTGTTACTATTAGACAGTGATGATCCGGCAAATTATTCGGAAGCGATGGTGGGATCTGATTCCGAGTCATGGCTTGGAGCCATGAGATCCGAGATAAAGTCCATGGATGAAAATCAAGTTTGGAACTTGGTTGATCTGCCAAATGGTGCAAGACCCGTCGAGTGCAAATGGGTCTTTAAGAAGAAAACTGATATGGATGGAAATGTTTCAATCTATAAAGCACGCCTTGTCGCAAAGGGGTTCTGACAAGTTCAAGGAGTTTATTACGACGAGACTTTCTCGCCCGTAGCGATGCTTAAATCAGTTCGGATCATGTTAGCTATAGCAGCCTATTTCGACTATGAGATATGGCAGATGGATGTCAAAACGGCTTTCCTTAACGGAAATTTAATCGAGGACGTGTATATGATACAGGACGAGGGTTTTGTCGATCCGGCTAATGCTGACAAAGTATGTAAACTTCAGAAATCCATTTATGGGTTGAAGCAAGCATCTCGGAGTTGGAATATTCGCTTTGATGAGGTAGTCAAATCGTTTGGCTTCATCAAGAGTGATCATGATTCTTGTTTGTACAAGATGTTTAGTGGGAACAAAGTAAATTTTCTAATCTTATATGTGGATGACATATTACTGATTGGAAATAATGTCCAGATGTTGCAAAAAACCAAGGAATCATTGGAAAGGAGTTTCTCAATGAAAGACTTGGGTGAGGCAACATACATCCTCGGAATCTGGATCTATAGAGATAGATCAAGGAGGCTCATTGGATTGAGTCAGAGTACTTATTTGGACAAAGTGTTGAAGAAGTTCAGCATGGAATCGTCTAAGAAGGGATTCTTACCGATGTCCCATGGTGTAAAACTTAGCAAGACTCAGTGTCCTTTGACAACTGATGAGCGAAGTCGGATGAGTGCGATTCCATATGCTTCATAATGGATCCATCATGTATGCCATGATTTGTACTAGGCGGATGTTTCCTATGCTCTAAGTGTTGTGGCGGATACCAGTCGATCTGGAGAGATCCACTAGACAATGCTAAAAATATCCTAAAGTACTTGAGAAGGACTAAGGATATGTTCTTGGTTTATGGTGGTGAAGATGAACTCAGTGTAAAGGGTTACACGGATGCGAGTTATCTTACCGACTCTGATGATTCTCGTTCGCAATCTGGATACGTGTTTATTATAAACGGAGGTGTGGAGGAAGAGTTCCAAGCAAGAGACTGTTTCTCGTCACAACAGAGGTTGAGTATATTGTCACCGGAGGCAAAGGAAGCTGTTTGGATGAGGAATTTCCTCATGGATCTTGGTGTGGTTCGGGCTCGTCCAATCCGTTAGACGTGTATTGTGACAACAATGGTGCTATTGCACAAGACAAGGAACCTAGACGAGACCGGAAGAACAAGCACATACTCATGCGGTACCACCGATTCGCCAACGTGGATCGGGGTGATATCAAGTTATGCAAGGTACACACGGATGCAAATATTATGATCCGTTGACAAAGCCGTTACCACAGCCGAAGCATGAGGCGCACCTGAGAGCCATGGGCATTAGATGCTTAGACATGTGATGTCAGAAGATTGACTCTAGTGCAAGTGGGAGACTGTTGGGAATATGCCCTAGAGGCAATCATGTATGATGATATTTCCCATTAAATTCATAAAGATATTAAGTAGTCCTTGTATAAACATCTGATGTGTATCATTGAATATGTGATTCGGTTGTGGAACTATGCATTGATGTTGTTTGTACTAAATATCCTAGGTCATCGAAGTTGTGCTGGACACACAACTTAGACCAATGTGAAAGTTGGCTTGATGACTCGGTTCCACTTGTCATGAGCATGGAGATGCTATTCCAACTTACACAGATTCGGCTAAAGAGTTTAGCGAGTCGGATTGACCCATCTTGAGGTACAACGAACAAGTTGTCATTTGTATATCTCAACCAATCTAATCCTTAGACCTGAGGTTGTTGCATAGTCCGAGTTGAGGATCACCGACTTAGGTTCTGTCAAACGCTGATCCGTAACTAGGAAGTTATAAAGGAAGGGTTCAGGTTGACTGAGAATCAAGCTGCGTGATGTGAATAACCAAGATGGGATTTTGCCCCTCCACTCGGAGAGATATTCTCAGGACCCTCTCATGAGATATGATTCGGAAAGCATGGCCATGCACGACTCGGTTAAGTGTTAACCGAGGTGATCGACTAAGAGTTAGTAGGGTGAATCACTTATCTCAGATCGAGAAGAGAGTCGGACTATTTAAGGGATGACATTTATTCGCCTATAGTCTGACAAGGTATATTGTGAGGCAAAAGGGAATCGGACATAAGTCGCATTGGAAAGGCAAGTCGTCATGACTCTTTGGTACTTGGGAGTCGGCACGTTCTGCTAGGAGCCGCTACCGACTGATCGATTGAGAGTCGGACTCCAATCGTGTCCAAGTAGCCATGAGCCTGCGGGGTCACTCACTTAAGAGCGGGAGCATGTTCGGATTGGATCTGAACCTGTAATCTGGTTGGGTTGGACCTAAACCGGATTAGGACTGAGTTAGTGAGTTGGACTCACGGTGACTAGTGTTATATGGGAATTAGTGAATGGGTCACGCGAGCAGAGCCCACGTTCACTCCCTATATATAGTTCAGCACCGTAACCCAGAAAGGTTAATCGTTGTTCGGTTAGGTCATTCCATGTGTTGGAAACCCTAGCTCCACAGCAGTCCTACCGTCGATACGAACCTAGCAGTTCGCCGCTGGTGCTCCTCCTTGTACGTGTGGATACCAGCTGAGGTGCTGTGCGATCAGCACCAGGACGATCAGATCGTGAGGAATGCACTGCATCAACTGACGTGCTTCATCAGTAATCCGCAACTGCGGGTCTAGTGGTAAACCTCGTGGCCTTCTACCTCAGCTAGATCTTGGGATCACCACGTTAGAGGAAAAGTTTTGTTTTATCTCTGCGTGGCACAACACGTTCCTGGAGGAATAAGTTGAGGAACTATTCTACAACCTTTCAGATGGTCATCAAACCGATGGCTCATGTAATCGCCCCCTCGGTCCGACCGAAGAAACTTTATTTTCTTGCCGAGTTGATTCTGTACTTCATTTTGGAATTCTTTGAACTTTTCAAAGGCTTCCAACTTATGTTTCATCAAGTAGATATATCCATACCAACTCAAATCATCAGTGAAGGTAATGAAGTACTCATAACCACCCCGAGCTGTCGTGCTCATTGGTCCACATACATCACCATGTCCTAGTCCCAACAAGTCGGACGCCCTTTCACAACTCTTTGCAAAAGGTGTCTTGGTCATTTTGCCGAGTAGGCAAGATTCGCATGTCTTGAACGATTCCAAGTCGAACGAAGTTAGGAGTCCATCATCATGGAGCTTCTTCATCGTTTCCAACTTATATGACCAAACCGACAGTGCCAAAAGTAAGTCATATTTAGATCATTTGGTTTTAACCTTTTAACATTTCATGTTATAAACCGACTCACCATCAAGATTCAAAATAAATAACCTGTCCTGGTGGGTGCAAAGCCATGAAACATATCATTCAAATATAAAGAGCAACCATTATTCTTAATATTCAACTCATAGCCTTGTCTCATCAAACATGAGGCAGAAATAATGTTTTGACTAAGCACTAGAAAATAATAACAATTATTCAGTTCCATAATGCATTCGAAAGGTAAATGAAGTTGCATCATGCCGACTTCCAACGCAGCGACTCTCGCTTTGTTGTCGACTCGGATAACAACCTCGCCTCTTGCCGTGCTCCTAGTTCTTACCAGTCCATGCAACGAGTTGCAGATGTGAATATAACTAATCCGGTATCATATACCCAATAACTTTTAGGTGCATCAGCAAGATAAATGTCTATAACATTGCAAAAAAAGCATACCTAAGCCGGAAGTCACAGCTCCACTCTTGGCTTTGTTGACCAAATACTTGATACAGTTCCTCTTCTAGTGGACATCTGCCTTGTAGTACAAGCAAGTGGATCTAGCTGAAGAAGATGGCTTAGTCCCTGAGGAAGCGCTTGGGACTGGGTCCTGAGTCTACTTGCCTCCCGACTTAGCCTTCTTCTTAGTCCAAGAACTTTTCTTGAACTTAGCCTTATTCTGCACCATCAACACTTGACCGACGCCCTTCTTGAGATCCACCTCTTCCTGCTTGAGCATCCCATGCAATTCAGTGAGCTTCTTATCCATACCATGCATGTGGTAGTTCGAAATGAACTGACCATACGCACTAGGAAGATAGTTCAGAATTATGTTCATAGCGATCTCTTCGCTAATGGGGTAGCCAAGCCTTTACACAGAGCACGTAACCAACCATATTGATCACATGCAGACTCACTAGATCACCGTCCTTAAGCTTGCAACTCAGAAAATCATGAGAGACTTGATACCTCTTAGTCTTAGCCTAAGCCTGGAACATACTTTTGAGGCTTTTGATCATATCGTAGGCCTCAACATTTTCGAAATACTATTGCAAGTCCGGTTCCATGTGAGCAAGCATAAGACAACTTATTTCCGTGGACTCATCCTTAGTCCGACGGTAGGCATTGGTGGCAATAACAGTTGCATTCTCATATGGCTCATCTGGAAGTGGGTTGTCTGATATGTCGAAAACGTATCTATATTTTTTTATGCTCCATGCTTGTTTAGTATCTACTTTGCTTTACTTGTCTACACTTTGAGGTGCTTTTTACATGTTTTCTGGTACTAACCTATTAACAAGTTGCAACAGTACCAAATGCCTGTTTTCTGCTATTTTTGCTTTCAGAAAAGTTAGTAAAGAAATATTCTCGGAATTGGACGGGATAAACGTCAAAGTCAATTACTTTCCGTGGGGAACAAGAAGACCAGAGGGGAGCTGAGGAGGCGTGCTTGGGCGGCTAAAGCCCCCTAGGCATGGGTAGGCCCTACCCCGCGCCTAGGTAGGGTTTGCCCCCTTTGGCTGCCGCCTCAGCCTCCCCCTTCACATATAAGAAGCCCCCGATGCAGAAACCCTAAGCACCCGATCAAACCTCCACGGAACCGTCTGTAGCCGCCGCCACCATCGTCCCTAGATCGGGGGGTCTGAAGTTCTTCCCGGCACCCTGCCAGAGAGGAGATCATCCTGGAGGCCTTCTCTCCGGTATGATGTGTGAGTAGTTCCACCTTGGACTATGGGTCCATGTAGTAGCTAGATGGTTGTATCTCCTCCTTTGTGCTTTCATGTATAGATCCTGTGATCTCCGTTCATGATCAAGATCTAATCTATTTGTAATCATGCATGTTGTGTTTGAGGGGATCCGATGGATATTGAGATTATTATGTTGGTTTGATTAATGGTTTTGTCTTTATGATTCTATCATGTCTGTGTTGTTTGTGATCTTGCATGCTCTCCGTTGTTAGTACCTATCTTGGTCAAGTAGTTGCTAGTGACTCCAAGAGGGAGTATTTATGCTCGATAGTGGGTTCATGCCTCTAGTTTCCAAGGGAAGTGACAATAATCTCTTTGGTTGTAGATGTGTTGTTGCTACTAGGGAGAAAACAACGGTCTCTTGTTCATGGAACATGTGGACTGTTTACCTTACACACTTTGCTTACACAGTTGTCTGTTGCTTGCAACTTAATACTGGAGGGGGTTCGGATGATAACCTGAAGGTGGACTTCTAGTCATAGATGCAATTGGATGGCGGTCTATGTATCTTGTTGTATTGCCCAATCGAATCTCATTGGATCTTTCTGACTAGTAATTGCATTGTTATACCTTGCTTAGTTCCTATCAATTTCCCTACTGTAATTTGTTTACCCTTCATGCCATGTTGTTTATCTAAGGAGAGCACCTCTAGTGAACTATGGACCCCGGTCCAATCTTTACCATTGATACATCCTCCACTGTTACTTTTTTACCTGCTGCAAACCATTACCTTCCACACCATACGTTTAATCCTTTGTTACAGCAAACCGATGAGCTTGACAACCTCACTGATTCGTTGGGGCAAAGTCTTGAGTTTGTGTTGTGCAGGTCTCCATGTTGCCAGCAACACATGTATAACGTTTCCTTCCTCCTACTGGTTCAATAACCTCGGTTTCTTACTGAGGGGAACTTCCAGCTGTGCTGCTTCATACCTTGCTCTTGGGGTTTCCAACAAAGCGTTCCACGACAAGTGTGGGGCGCCATCAAGCTATTTTCTGGCGTCGTTGCCGGGGAGGCTAAGGACGTTTTCACAAGGGGAGTCCTTCATTTCCTTTCTATTTACTTTGTTTTTAGTTTGCTTTGTTTCTTTTGGTTGGTTTTGTTTGCCTCTTTCCAAAAAACCCAAAAATAATGTCTAGTTTGGTTTGCTTTCTTTATTCAAAAACACAAAAAAATTAGTTCCTGCTCTAGCTGCTGCTGCTTTTGGCTTGCCCACCTTTGCCAAAATGAACTCTGCTGAGAACACCAAGTTGTGTGACTTCACTAGCACCAACAACAATGATTTCCTTAGCACACCTATTGCTCCACCTCCTCCTGATGCTACCTTTTATGAAATTAAGCCTACTTTGTTGAATCTTGTGATGAGAGAGAAATTTTCTAGTGCTAGTTCTGATGATCCTGCTGCCCATCTCAATAGCTTTGTTGAACTTTGTGAAATGCAAAAGTATAAGGATGTAGATGAAGATATTATTAAGCTCAATATTTTTCCTTTCTCCTTAAGAGGAAAAGCTAAAGAATGGTTGCTTTCTTTGCCTAAAAATAGTATTGATTCTTGGACTAAGTGCAAAGATGCTTTTATTGGAAAGTACTATCCTCTTGCTAAGATTATTGCTATGAGAAGTGACATTATGAAATTTAAACAACTTTATAATGAACATGTTTCTCAAGCTTGGGAAAGAATGAAAACTTTGGTTAAGAATTGTCCCACTCATGGACTCACTGCTTGGATGATTATCCAGACTTTTTATGCAGGTTTGGACTACTCTTCTAGGAACCTGCTGGATTCAGCTGCTGGAGGTACTTTCATGGGCCTCACTTTGGTTCTGCAACAAGACTCCTTCACAATATGATGCTTAACTACTCTGAATGGCATGTTGAGAGAGCTCCACATGGTAAGAAGGTAAATTCTGTTGAGGAAACTTCCTCTTTGATTGAAAAGATTGATGTTATTATGGCTATGCTTGTTAATGGGAAAGATCCTCTAGATCCTAATAGTGTTCCCTTAGCCTCTTTGGTTCTTCAAGAAGAGCAAGTTGATGTGAACTTCATTAGAAACAACAATTTCAACAACAATGCCTATAGGAATAATTTTGGTAGCAACAACAATTATAGGCCTTATCCTCCTAATAATGGCAATTACTATGGAAGCTCTTACAATAATACGAGAAGTGCCCCCTCTAAACTTGAAGTCATGCTCAAGGACTTTATTAGTAAACAAACCACTTTCAATAAGACTATAGAGCAAAAGCTTTTATCTGTTGAGAAAAATATATCCTCTTTGTCTCAAGCTTAGTCTTCCTTGATTAATAAAATGGCTGCTAAACCTGAAACTATGGAAAACACTTTTGCTACTTCTCATGCCATACAAGTTACTATTGATGAAAATGTTAGTCTATTAGCGCAACTCCATGCTAGGTGGGAAAGAGAAGCTGAAATTGATAGAAACAATAGTGTGTGCACTATCACCAATAAAACACCAGTAGTCCCTATTCCTCCTCCTACTATGCCTAAGCCTATTGATCCTACTACTAGTGATGCTAAGTTTGACTTTGATATTGGTGGTTGGAATATTTCTGAAGTGATTATGTTCCTACAAAAGCTTGCTAGAAGTCCTAATGCTAGTGATATGCATGCTGCCTTTACTAAACACATTACATATGCTCTTGTTAAGATTAAGGAAGAGAAGCTAAAACACAAAGCTTCTATTCCTAGGAAAGTACAAGATAGTTGGGAACCCATTATTAATATGAAAGTGAATGACTTTGATCTCAAATCTTCATGTGATCTTGGTTCTAGTATCTCTATTATGCTGTAAGGTTCCCAACCTTTCATAAGGTAGAGATCCCTGTGTTTACAATGCTAGTCCCTGGATCAATAGCTAGAATCCACAGTTAAGATGTAATATCAAGAAATAAAGGTCATAATACAACTTTATAACCAGGAATAAAATAATTTATTACATCTTACATAGCTCATTTGGCTATCTCAATACAATGCAGCAGAATATAACAATAGCATGGGGTCCTTCATCTTCAAAGTGCCACAGGCAGACATGTTGGTTATAGACTTGTAATCCTAATCAATAAACCTCACTAACATCAAACAAACCTGCAACATAACAAGTTATAGCCACAAGGGTCAATACATTTGAATTGTATTGGCAAGTGATACTATGGTAGTATAGTGGAGTCTATCATCTATATGCATTTGGCTAAGTGGAGCTTAGGCTTTCTTTGCTCAAAATAGATTTTCCTTATCATTTGAAAACACTAAGTTTTTGCTTGACAAAATCACCCAAGGCATCTCCCAATAGAAATTGGTGATCCTTAAACCCTTGTTCAACCACAAGATTTTAACTTAGAAATTGGGATGAGGAGATTCTTGATAGCTTCCATGTCTTGATGCTCAAATTGTCCTTTCCCAGGGACATGGCTAAGTACTTAGATTTTACACTCTGCAGAGGTGGTGCACTTTCCCCACAAGACTTGGTTTCCCAAGACAAGATCTTTCAGAAGCCTTCCCTTAGACCAGAATGGACGCGCTCCAACCTATCAATCCCCTACCACTAACTATCCATTTGGCTAAGTTATTACAACCTATATGATCCAGGCAGAGCCCATAATGCCAAGTGGCTGCACTTGAAGCTTCTCAACATTTGACATCTCAAATCTCTTTGTTCCTGGGTGGCCATCCACAAGTGAGATACACAAGTTAAACCATAGAAATGGGCCTTGTGAACCACTCAACACAAACCATTCCTTCCATTCCACCCAGGAGATTCATTCACTTAGTTGTTTTATTGAACAAAACATAAGTCCTTGACTTAGAAATATTCCATAGCATGAATATAATCCACCCTTGTTTTCTACTAGCTAAGCTAAGCATGATAGTAGTAGGAATCTTATCTTAGGAGAATTCTACTAAGGTTTCATCTACTAGGATTTCCCATGGCATAGTTTATACTTAGCAAAATTCCATGCAAGTCCTACATAGAAATATCACTAATGCATTGTGAAAATAATGGGACAAAGTATGAAGCATCACTTGCCTTTTTGGTAGAGAATATGAGTTCACTCCTTGATCTTGCAATACTCACACTCTTCAAATTCCACTACAATTCAATAAAGCAAGCAGCATTTCAATCTACCATTCAAGCAAAGCATCACATAAAATAATAGAAACAAAACAATGCATGCAAGCATGCCAAACTTTGTTTTATTTATAGAAGTAGTTTATAATAGGTTATAAACATTCTAAAACACTTTATTGGTCATTTTATAAAGTGGCAAAAACTATTTGCAAAAGATTTTATCTATAAACCATTTTTAAACCAAATCATTATTTTATGTGGTTGAAAATGCCTTTATCAAAGTAACAATCTTTATAAAGTTCACCAAATACATTTTCAAATCATAAAACTTGGTGTTTAGGGTCAGAGAGTTTAAATCAAAACATTTCCCAAAGGTTTTCTCCAAAAAGCATTTTTAACAAATAAACAATATTTTTATTTGACTAGAAATGGTTTAAATCAAAGGTTTATTCTTTTGCTTCACCAAATATATTTTTGAAACCACCAATTGATTTATATGGTCAGTAGGTTCAAAACAAACCATTTGCCAAAGATTTTATCTCAAAATCATTTTAGAACAATTTTATATTCTAAACATGCATACACAAGTTTCTGCAAAAACAATCAATTTAACAGAAGCATTTTACTAAACAAAGTGCATGGTCAGAAAGTACTTGTCTTTCTGATTCCATTGATATAAAATTTGCAAAATTTGGACGTGTGGTTTGAAAGTTATGAATTTTTCAAATTGGAACAACACATAGATCATTTCTGGTTTTATTCAAACAGACAGGGCCACGTGGCGCTTTCCTACTGGTGCGTACCGTTTTGCGTGGATCAGCAATGTGAGGCGTTGGATCTAATGAAGATCGTGCGACACAGATCTATCCATACCCTTTCGGGTTAGTTTCTATCGTGGCCACGCGATCAAGATCGGACGGCGCTCAGCATGCGTGCCAGAGATGGGCGGCGCTGGCGGCGGCTGGTGGCGGCGGAGCGGTCAGACGGTGGCGTTGCTGGCGATGCAGGAAGCGAGAGAGGGTGGGAAGAAGCTCACCAAGTTCGTGGTGTCGTGGTGGTGCTCGAGGTGCCTTCTGTTTGTCGAGGGGCGCGCTGGAGTTGCGGGGATTGCTCGCCGGAGAGATGTCTGGCGACGGCACGCACTGTCGTTGTCGGGGACGTCGCTGTAGAGCACGGGTGTAAGGGTCCCAACCTTCAAATAAGGTAGAGTCCCCTGTGTTTACAATGCTAGTCCCTGGATCAATAGCTAGCATCCACAGTTAAGATGTAATATCAAGAAACAAAGGTCATAATACAACTTTATAACCAGGAATAACATAATTTTATTACATCTTACATAGCTCATTTGGCTATTACATTACATTGTAGCAGAATATCTATAAGCATGGGGTCCTTCATCTTCAAAGTGCCACAGGTAGACATGTTGGTTGTAGACTTTGTAATCCTAATCAACACACTTCACTAAATCAATCAAACCTGCAACATAACAAGTTACAGCCACAAGGGTCAATACATTTGAATTGTATTGTCAAGTGATACTATGGTAGTATAGTGGAGTCTATCATCTATATGCATTTGGCTAAGTGGAGTTGATGCTTGCATTGCTCAAAATAGATTTTTCCTTAACATTTGAAAACACTAAGTTTTTGCTTGACAAAAATTCATTTCTCCCAATCAAAAGATTGAAGATCCTTTAACCCTTGTTCAACCACAAGTTTTTAACTTAGAAATTTGAATGATGAGATTCTTGATTGCTTCCATGTCTTGATGCTCAAATTGTCCTTTACCAGGGACATGGCTAAGTACTTAGATTTTACACTCTGCAGAGGTGGTGCACTTTCCCCACAAGACTTGGTTTCCCAAGACAAGATCTTTCAGAAGCCTTCCCTTAGACCAAAATGGACGCGCTCCGACCTATCAAATTCTACCACCAACTGTCCATATGGCTAAGTTCTTGCAACCTATATGATCCAGGCAGAGCCCATAATGCCAAGTGGTTGCACTTGAAGCTTCTCAACATTTGACATCTCAAATCTCTTTGTTCCTGGGTGGCCATCCACAAGTGAGATACACAAGGTCAACCATAAACATGGGCCTTGTGAACCACTCAACCAAAAACCACCATTCAAGTCCCATTCCACCCAGGTGATTCATTAACTTAGTTGTTTTATTAAACAAAAACACAAGTCCTCAGACTTAGAAATTTTTCATAGTATGGATATATATTCCACCCTTGTTTTCTATTAGCTAGGCTAAGCTTGATAGTAGTAGGAATCTTAACTTAGGAAAATTTCTACTAAGGTTTCATCTACTAGGTTTTCCTATAGCAAGGTTTATACTTAGCAAAATTCCATGCAAGTTTTACTTAGAAAAATCACTAATGCACAGTGAAAGTAATGGGACAAAAGTATGAAGCATCACTTGCCTTTTTGGTAGAGGGTATAAGTTCACTCCTTGTACTTGCTACAATCACACTCTTCAAGTCACTACAATTCAATCAAGCAAGGCACAATCTCAATCTACCAATCAAGCAATTCATCACATAAAATGACAAAGTCAAAGTAATGCATGCAAGCATGCCAAGCTTTGTTTTGTTTGAAAAAGTGGTTCCTAATGGGTCATAAACATTTGAAAGCACCTATTTGGTCATTTTGTAAAGTGGCAAAGTCATTTGCAAAAGGTTTCACTTCAAAAACCATTTTCAAAACAAGGTATCATTTTATGTGGTGTAAAAATGTTTTTACTAAGGCATTAATCTATAGGGTTCACCAAATATGTTTTCAAACCATAAAACTTGGTGTTTTGGGTCAGAGAGTTTAAAACAAAACATTTCCCAAAGGTTTTCTTCCAAAACCATTTTTAATAAATAAACTATATTTTTATTTGACTAGGAATGGTTTTAAATCAAAGATCATTCCTTTCCTTCACCAAATATATTTTTGAAACCACAAAGTGTTTCCTAGGGTCAGTAGGTTCAAATCACACCATTTTCCAAAGATTTTATCCCCAAAACATTTTAGAACAATTTTTATAACTTAAACAAGCATACAAATGTTTCTGCAAAAACAAACATTTTTCCAGAAGCATTTTACTAAACAAATGGCATGGTTGGCTAGGGATTGTTCCATTGATTCCATTGATATAAAGTTTGCAAAATTTGGACGTGTGGAACTAAAGTTATGGATTTTACAAAATCACAAACCTAATAGATCAAATTCTGTTTAAATCAAACAGTCTGGGACACGCTTCTGTTTCCTATTCGTCGAAAACGTTTCGCGTGGATTGACTAACACAGACCGTTGGATCAAGTCATATCGCACGGCGCGCAGATGCTACTTACCCTTTCGCCTAGCTTCTATCCTAGCCACTAGGTCAAGATCGGACGGCTGCTGCAAGCTTGACCTAAAACGAGCGGCGCTGCGGCGGTGGCTGGCGGCAAAGCGGCCAGATGGTGGCGGTGCCGGCGTTACAGGAAGCTAGAGTGGATGGGGAGATGCTCACCGCGTTCGCAGAAGCCTGGGGAAGCTCAACGTGCTGGTTGCGAGCGAAGGCGCTTCGCATGTCTTTGGCGATTGCTCGCCGGAGTTCGCTCAGCGTCGGGCGTGCTCTGGTCGTCGTTTTGGGCGAGGCTACAGGGCATGCCGAAGCAAAGTAGAGGGTGCATTAGACGCGCAAAGTCACAGCGATGATGCGTGCTTGAAGGAGAAGGGGAGGGGCGGTCAGGTGCTTACCAGATGAGTCGCCGGAGTTGAGCTAGCCGTCGGTGGCGAGATGGCTTTGTCGGACGTTCTAAAGCGCCAAGGCAGACTAGCTAAGGCTACTGGTGTGTGTGCAAGGTACTGGAGAGTGAGCTCGCATGCACAAGGGGGC
The DNA here is from genome assembly GCA_023614405.1 of Avena insularis. Lineage (NCBI taxonomy): Eukaryota > Viridiplantae > Streptophyta > Magnoliopsida > Poales > Poaceae > Avena > Avena insularis. Next base: position 87,936,559 of record CM042695.1, read on the forward strand.
AGGGTATGGTCAGGCGTCGCCGGAATTTACACAGGACCTCGTCGGAGTCAGTGGGTTTGCCAAGAGCAATTCGAGCAGCCCTGGGGCGGAGAGGAGCTGGAAGCAGAGGGAAAATGGGGAGAAGAGGGACGCGTTTAAGGAGGCGTGGTCACAGCGAGGTTAAGGCGTGGCATTGAAGTGAATTCAACCGCGGCGTTAGTGGCAGGAAACGGCCGGCGTGGTCGTCGCGGGGTGAAGACGATGCAGAGCTGGCTTGTGGGGCAGGCTTGTCAGCGAGAAAGGGAGTGAGGGGGAAGGTCCACCGGTCAGCTTCTGTGTGGGTGCGAGACTGCGTGTAGAAAATGTTTCGCTGGGTGGTGTTGGTGGGCGGGAGTTGGGCCTAGACTTGGCTGGCCGGCTGGGCTGCTGTTGATTCCATTTTTTTCTTTCTGAAAGCTTTTCCTTTTTCTAATTCTATTTTCTGTTTTGAAATTCAAACAACCAATCAAGCATTCAAATCAATTCAAACATTCACCACACTTGTAATGAGTTTTGGCTCTGTTTAACAACATAAACCAAAGTCCAAAACAAAATAAAATAATTTTATTCTTTTTAGGATCTATTTAATAATTAAATAAAACAGATCTTAATTATTAATTCAAATAGGTTTTAATTTATTTAATAAAATCTCTATTTGAAAACTAAATATTATCAAAACCAAATCAGTAGGTTTTATTTGAAAATATAAGATACTTGGAAAACTTGTTTAAAATAAAATAACATTTTTTATTTTAGGGTCCATTAATAATTAAATAAAAATGGACCTTAGTTATTAAATCAAATAAGGTTTTATTTATTTATTTTCAAAACTCCATTTTAAATCCAAAATAGTACCAAAACCAATCAGTAGGTTTTATTTGAAAACAATAAACACTTGGAAAACTTATTTAAAATAATTTAATAAGTTTTGATGTTTTAATTAAAATGGTAAAACCTTTTATTTAAATAAAAATTGGATATTAAATCCTTATTATCTTATTTAAACAAACCTTTACTATTTTTATCAAAACAAAATGTTTTAATTCAAAATCTTGGCCAAGGTTTAATTTGGCTCTATAAAATAATCCTTATTTATAAACCTACCTTTTCTTTTGAAAACCACATCTTTTATTAAAAGATCCAAAAATAGTAATTTTAAATATTTTTAAGTTTATTGTTTATTTGACTTTTTAAATCCCTTTAGGATTTTATTTGATCCAAATAGGTTTTGAAAATTTCCAATTGGATTCAAAAAGTTTCTTCTCACCCTGAAAATCAACAAAGTTTTATTTTATTCATTTATTTTTCACATAACAAGATTTGGAAAATCTTGGGATGTGACAACGGGAGAGGGAACATATGGTGCTATTAGACACGTGGAAGAGTAGGGAGTATGGGAGCATCAAAGAGGAGTGGAGGCGCGGTCAGAGACTACCTGGAGGCTTCGTTGGAGAAAAAGCAGACGACGACGCTGCTGGTCGTCGTTGTTGCCGACGCTGGGGGGCACGCGCGAGCAAGTCGGGGGTGCAGAGAGAAGCGCTAGGGTCTGGGGTTCAAGCTCGGGTGATCGAGGAGGCGAGGGGCGGCAGGGTTTGGCCGGAATTGTCGCCGGAGGGCGTCGGAGGCAGTGGAGCTTCGGAGATGATTCCGAGCATCCTGGTGGCTCTCGAGGCGTGAGGTTTAGGGGGAAAGGGAAAGAGGAAACGGGCGCTTAATACTGCATGGTCACGGCGAGGATTAAACGCGGCATTAACGAGTATTGACGCGAGCGTTTAACAGCAGAAACCGCCGGCGAGGTTTGCGCGCGGGTAAGGACAAAGGGAGCTGGCGGTGGGGCCTGGCGTCAGTGAGAGAGGTAGAGGGGAGGTGGGGTCCATCGGTCAGCGAGTGAGTGGGTCGAGTCAATGGTGCGAATCGTTTTTCTCGCGGGGTGGGGTAAATGGGCTAACTGGGCCAGACTGGGTCTGCTAGGCTGGGTCGACCTTGTTCACTTTTTTTTATTCTGAATGATTTTTTCTTTTTCCATTTCTAATTTCTGTTTTGATTTTGCTTAATTAATTCAAACATCAATTTGAATTCAAACCTCAACCAAAATTGGTGTAGGTTTAAATACTGATTAGTAATATAATTTGAAGTCAATTTTGGAATAAAATTTTATTCTTTTTGGGGTCTTTTTAATTATTCAAAAAGGCCCTTGTTTTAAATCAAATAAGATTTAATAATATCTTCAAACACCATTTAAATTCTTAAACCTTCCAAATCTTTTCAGTAGGTTTTTATTTGTTTACTAGGGTGTCAAATAATTCATCTTGAATTATTTGGAAAGTATTTAATATGATTCATAAATCATTTGAATTGGGTATTTGTTTTAATTCCAATGGAATTAAATATAGTTTTAATTCCCTAAATTTTATTTGGAATATTTATTTTATTTAAATTAATTAAACAACTTTTATTCCACTTGGGTAAATTCCAAAATACTATTTTCTCATGGATTACATAATTATTATTATTAGAGATTTGTCTTTATTAACATAGGGTTAGAATGGTTAATGCCATTTTATTTGGAAATTCTTTATCCTTTTATTTTATTTGGATTTGGATTCTATTCATTCCATTTGATTAATGGATTAGGCCAAGATTTAATTTGGTCTTTAAATATTTCTTATTTAATATTTCTGTCTTTATCTTATAAAATCCATATCTTTTTATTTATAGATCCAAACTTGGTGAATCCAATTTGTAAGATCTTATTTAATATTTATTTATCCTTTTAAATATATTTAGGATTATTTTCTCACCATTTGGTATGGATTTCTAGATAGGTGCTTTATTAGCTTTGGAAATTCAATTTCCTTATCTTATTAAATTCATAAGATTTTATCTATGGCTCCAAATTAAGTGAAACCAATTCATATGGTTTTATAATGTTTCTATTTGTCATTCTTGATCTTTTGTAAATGTTTGTTGACAAATTTTTATATGGATCAAATCCATAGGCTTGGGGATAACTTGGGATGATTTTCTTCCATTAGGGTTTTAGGGTTTTGGTTTATTCTCCAAGTGTTTAAATTTCAAAATGCATCTTATGAGAAATGCATTCCACTTGATTTGAATTTAGTTAGATTCAAACATTAACCAAAGTTTGTTCCAGATGGGATTTTTAGTTTCCAATTAGAAACAAAAGTTTCTTTTCACCCTAATTTTCAACAATTATTTATTTTGTTTGTTTATTTTTCACATTACAAGATTTGGAAAATCTTGGGATGTGACATATGCCTAGGAAGATTTATGAAATGCTTGATTTACCACCATTGGAAGATTGTTATTTAGATGTCCCACTCAATGATAATGCTAAAAAGAAACTCATGGGAAGTATTAATGATGTTCTCATTATGGTTAACAATGCTTATGTCCCTTTGGATTTCTATGTTTTGGATGTTGAATACAATGCTTCTTATCCTATTACTTTGGGAAGACCTTTTCTTAGAACAGTTGGTGCCATCATTGATATGAAAGAAGGAACCATCAAATATCAATTTCCATTCAAGAAAGGTATTGAACACTTCCCTATGAGGAGATAGAAGTTGCTTTTTTCTCCTCCTTTGAAAGCAAGATTTGATGTTAATGCTTCCTCATTTGAAAATACTTGATTCTTCTTGCTTCTTGTGCCTCACTTAAAGGCATTAAAGAAAAGTACTTGTTGGGATATAACCCAAGAGTTTCCTTGAGTCTTGGAAGTTATTACTTTAGTAATGACCTCTGCTTATCCTTTTGTTTGCTTTTTGTGCCAACAATGACCTCTAATGAGAGGGAAGTAAGATTTGGGGAGTTGCTGTCCCGAACCAGATTTCTGTCCTCCACCAAAAAACATCGTGAGGAGTCTCTATAACTCGGATTGAGCTCAAAATTAACAAATAAATGCCCCAGTATGTTATCTAACTTTCATTAGTTCAACACTTTTTGATTTGAGCAACAGAAGATGTTCGAAAAATAGGTTTCTACCTGCTGGTCTGTTTTGACAGATTTCTGCCATTATTTGCATTTGCTTCTTATTGATTCCTTTTTGAGTTATTTTTGGGAAATTGAGCTTTTTGAAGGATTTGCTACACTATCTTGTGTTTTTAGCGAAAATCCTTGCTGTTCCAAAGCTTTGCCAAGAGGTCTAGTATCTTTTGAATAAGTTAATGTTGCTAATGAAGATTGTGTGAAGTTTTGTATGTAAGAAAAATTTCAGGCGTAGAGAGAGAATGATGTAATGAGATGAAGAATGGAGAAAAGCTCAAGCTTGGGGATGCCACCATGGTGTCACCCCAAGAAATATCCAAGAGGTACAAGCGTCAAAGCTTGGGGATGCCCAAGGCATCCCATTCTTCATCAATAAAAAGCTGAGGTCTGTCTAGACACTTCGTTTTTATTGTTTCATGCACAGTTGTGTTGTTCTTGGAGCATCTTAGTTTTAGTTTGCTTTGCTTAGGTTGTTTAGTTTGCTTGAATAAAGTAAGTTTGTACCCCCATTCTCGCTGTGTTGTTTTGCAAATACGTTTGCTTGGTGTTGGAAAGGAGTAGTAAGTTCTTGCTTGGAGTGCAAGAGGAGCTTACATTGACCATGACTTAGACTTTAGCATGACATGCTAGGTGTTGTTTTAGCATTATGCTTAGTGATTATTGTTGTATCATGTCTTGTTCCAAACAATTGAGATTTCTTAGTGTGCCTTGAAGAAATTATGCGTTGTTTTAACATGCAAAAGCATAGTATTGTGGTATTCTCCTTTGATGCTTTGCTTGGGTTGACTTGGAACATGCTTACACCATGTTATGACTATGACAAGTCACCATTAGCCTCTATGATCATTTAGTCCTTGACTTGTAGTACCACTCTTTGCTTTGATTAGTATGCTTTGTTGCTCTACATGATTATGGCCATTATGCTCTCTTAGTTGGTTGCTCCCAGTCTTTTGCTAGCCTCCAAGTTCTACTCATGATTCCAACTCCCAAGAAACCAAGTTTTTCCAAAGTGTCCACTATAAACTCCTATGCATGGTGTATTATACCATTCCAAGTATATTCTTGTTTTCAGCTACCTTCCAATTAAAAACTATTTTGTTATGTGAAAACTTAGTGATTAAAGCCCTCACAAACTTGATGGCACACTTTATATTCTTTTCCCCTAATAAACTTGAACCATTATGACAACTTTGTTGTATATGCTTGCACTTATAAGTTGGAATTAGTAACTGCAGTCTTTATCACGGGGAACATTTTCAACATTGCACTTGTACTTTGTACTCAGTTGATATCATGCTCTTTTGTCTATGGATGTCACCGGTGTGAAATAAAGAGGGAACTTGTAAGTCCATGGAGTTTGTATTCTGTGTTAGATAAACGCCTGGGCCGCTAGCCTAAGCCATGCCTAATCATGGTGGAAACTTGCAGCATCACCATAGTGAGCTATCTATGAAGCATCCTCAATAAAAAGCTATGCATATGGCCTTGTCATTTTGGTTATGGGAAAGCTCCTGTACCATGTGCAAGGGGTACCCCATTGGCGGTTCTCAATGATATGCAAATACTTACAATGACAAGAACTTGCCTGGATCCAAAGTTGAGTATGCATGAGGTGTGGACCTCATATTCAAGGGACTTGAGATTGCCAACTTATACTTCGTCAAGCATATACTCCATCTTTGCCACTTTAACCTTAACCACTTCAAGATGCTTATGATAGGGGCAATGAGGGCTGAAAGCTAACAAGTACCATAATTTTTGAAAGCTCTTTTTGAAACCTGTAATCCCTGCTTCCTTTACAAAAAGGCCTTTCTTCCACCATTATTGAGTCTCCACCTTATACCTTTAGGCACCATTAAGAGAGCATAGTTGTCATTTTGTGTGCAGTGTTCCAAAGCTTATTAGTTGATGCATATTGTGATATTACTTGTTCTTGTGCTATTTTTTTCTAGTCACCCTTGTGAACTTTGAAGGTGTCCTATGCATCTATTTTCTACTCTATGAGGTACAAGCTGATTGCCACTATGCTATGTTTTCTGTATGTGAAACAAACAAATGTTTTTCAATGCATGTTATTCATGATCTTTGTTTGTAGCTTTCCATGTTGCATGCATAGTTACTATGTCCGATTGTTAGAACTCCATCCTTAGATGCACATGTTTAGAGTTCGTTGATCCATGCTTTCAATGCTTGCAAATGGTTGGATCTTTATTGTGAGGGTGCATGTTCACCTTAAAAATTATTCTGTTTATCACTTACCTACTCAAGGACGAGTAGGAGTTAAGCTTGGGGATGTTGATACGTCGGAAACGTATCTATAATTTTTGATGCTCCATGCTTGTTTAGTATCTACTTTGCTTTAATTTTCTACATTTGAGGTGCTTTTTACATGTTTTCAGGTACTAACCTATTAACAAGTTGCAACAGTGCCAAATGCCTGTTTTCTGCTATTTTTGGTTTCAGAAAAGTTAGTAAAGAAATATTCTCGGAATTGGACGGGACAAACGTCAAAGTCAATTACTTTCCGTGGGGAACAAGAAGACTAGAGGGGAGCCGAGGAGGCGTGCCAGGGCGGCTAAACCCCCCTAGGCGCGGGTGGGCCCTACCCCGCGCCTGGGTAGGGTTTGCCCCCTCTGGCCGCCGCCTTAGCCTCCCCCTTCACCTATAAGAAGCCCCTGATGCAGAAACCCTAAGCACCCGATGAAATCTCCACGAAACCATCTATAGCCGCCTCCACCATCGTCCCTAGATCGGGGGGATCTGAAGTTCTTCCCGGCACCCTTACGGAGGGGAGATCATCCCGGAGGCCTTCTCTCTGATATGATGCGTGAGTAGTTACACCTTGGACTATGGGTCCATGTAGTAGCTAGATGGTTGTATCTCCTCCTTTGTGCTTTCATGTATAGATCTTGTGAGATCCGTTCATGATCAAGATCTAATCTATTTGTAATCATGCATGTTGTGTTTGCGGGGATCCGATGGATATTGAGATTATTATGTTGGTTTGATTAATGGTTTTGTCTTGATGATTCTATCATGTCTGTGTTGTTTGTGATCTTGCATGCTCTCCGTTGTTAGTAGCTATCTTGGCCAAGTAGTTGCTAGTGACTCAAATAGGGAGTATTTATGCTCGATAGTGGGTTCATGCCTCTAGTTTACAAGGGAAGTGACAATAATCTCTTCGGTTGTAGATGTGTTGTTGCTACTAGGGAGAAAACAATGGTCTCTTGTTCATGGAACATGTGGACTGTTTACCTTACACACTTTTCTTAAAGCAGTTGTCTATTGCTTGCAACTTAATACTGGAGGGGGTTCGGATGATAACCTGAAGGTGGACTTCTAGTCATAGATGCAGTTGGATGGCGGTCTATGTATCTTGTTGTATTGCCTAATCGAATCTCATAGGATCTTTCTGACTAGTAATTGCATTGTTATGCCTTGCTCAGTTCCTGTCAATTGCCCTGCTGTAATTTGTTTACCCTTCATGCCATGTTTTTTATCTAAGGAGAGCACCTCTAGTGAACTATGGACCCCAGTCCAATCTTTACCATTGATAAATCCTCCACTGTTACTTGTTTACCTGCTGCAAACCATTACCTTCCACACCATACGTTTAATCCTTTGTTACAGCAAACCGGTGAGCTTGACAACCTCACTAATTCGTTGGGGCAAAGTCTTGAGTTTGTGTTGTGTAGGTCTCCATGTTGCCAGCAACACCTGTGTGACGTTTCCTTCCTCCTAGTGGTTCGATAACCTCGATTTCTTACTGAGGGGAACTTGCTGCTGTGCTGCTTCATACCTTGCTCTTGGGGTTTCCAACGAAGCATTCCACGACAAGTGTGGGGCGCCATCATTGTCCAGGACATGGTCCTTCTATTCTTATTTGAGAATAATTCTCAGATTTCGATACTAGTTGGTAAAATTAGTATCATTCAGTTTATCTTTCTCAAGAATGGTTCTCAAGGTAAACCGGATATCTGAGGGTGACTGTTACTTGGTGCCATTATCTACAACAGAAAATATGCAAAACACTTAAGACATGTATTCATAAAAGATCAAGCATATTAAACCTTTTAATATTTAAGCTCCCACTAGAACCAACACCCCTCCGATGGTTACTTAGTGATTTAGGATCCTAGATAAGCAAGTCGGCTAGTGAGATTTAGCATCACCACTAGCCGCCAAGTGATATAGGTAGACAACTCCTTGTCAATCGTATGTCATACGACTCCTGTTGGTTGGGTGGCATCTCATGCCCCAACTACCCTCCGACTTTTCCCCGAGTCCAACAACCGTTGTGATAGACCCGTCTAGCTTACCGAGTGTTTCTACTGTAAGAGTCTGACTCGAACCCAATTAGTCGGAAAGAATTAGCAGCACCCCAATTTTATGAGCCCACTACCAAAATTTCTGACTTGTGATGGTGCAAACACTGGCAAGAAAACCGACTAGACCTTCTTTGAGGGATTAAATTTTACCGACTATATAATAGAGGTAAAACAGAGACATATCAATAACATAAAATAAACAAATTATAATGTAAAATGGTATGACTCTCTTCATGGCGATCTCCATCTCCACAAAGCATGTAATCCGACTCATGCCAACTCTTGTCACTTGCCGTCTTACTCCATGTCGCCGAATTGAACATCGACTTGCATGCCATCGGGTTCTCCAAATAGCTACACTAGCTTAGTATAGTAAATTACATTGAGAATCCGACATGGAGGTTGTTATATAATAAAATGACAACACCTATGCTCCAGCCGGCTAACAAAACCGTGATTCGTAGATCACATATGGATTACACATATACATCAAATGCACATGAATCATACAATTCACAGCTTCCTACAAAAACAAGTTATGCATAGATACGATATCTACCGGCGTGTGAAACTCGCGATGACATAGGGGTGTGTTGTAGAATTGATGAAGCACATAAAAAATCACGTCAGGGCCACACGGAGATAAAACAAAAATTTTCCTCTAACGTGATGATCCCAAGATCTAGATGAGGTAGAAGGCCATGAGGATTACCACTAGATGCACAGTTGTAGAATTGATGATGCATGTCTGTTGATTGCAGTGCAGTCCTCATCATCTCGATCCAATCAACGATCGTCCAAGCGTTGATCGTGCAGCGCCTCTGCAGGTGTCCACACGTACAAGGAGGAGAGCTGGTGGTGGACTACTAGGTCCAGTACGGCGGCAGGACTGCTGTGGCGATAGGGTTTCCAATGCATGGAATGACCTAACCGTCAACCCTACTGGGTATCTGCGCCCCACTATATATATAGGGAGTGAAAGTGGGATCCACTCACTTTTGGCCCATTCACTAAATCCCATATCAGTCACTGTGAGTCCAACTCACTGACTCGGTCCAAATCCGTCTTGTGTCTAACCCAGCCAGATTTCTGGTTCAGATCCAATCCGAACTTGCTCCCGCTCTTAAGTGCGTGACCCGCAAGCTCATGTAAACTTGGACATGATTGGGTTCCGACTCTCAATCGATCAGTCGGTAGTGGCTCCTAGAAGAACGTGACGACTGCCAAGTACCAAAGAGTCATGACTACATGCCTTTCCAACGCGACTTACATCCGAGTCCCTTTTGCCTCACGATATACCTTGTCATACTATAGGCGAATAATTGTCATTCCTTAAATAGTCCGACTCTCTTCTCGATCCGAGATAAGTGATTCATCTGGCTAACTCTTAGTCGATCGCCTCGGTTAACAGTTAACCGAGTCGTGCATGGCCATGCTTTCCGAATCATATCCCACGAGAGGGCCCATAGAGTATATCTCCAACTGGAGGGGAAAAATCCCATCTTGGATATTCACATCATGCATCTTGATTCTCGGTCGACCCGAACTCTTCCTTTATAACTGCCCTGTGACGGAACAATGTTTGACAGAACCTGAGTCGGTGATCCTCAACTCGGATTGTGTAATAACCTCAGGTCTAAGGATTACATTGATTAAGACATACAAATGACGACTTGTTCGTTTTATCTCAACATGGGTCGATTCGACTCGCTAAACTCTTTAGCCGAATCTGTGTAAGTCGGAATAGCATCACCATGCCCATGACAAGTGGAACCGAGTCATCTACCGACTTCCACATTGGTCTAAGTTGTATTTCCAGCACAACCTCAATGACCAAGGATATTTAGTACAAACAACATGAATGTATAGTTGCACAACTGAATCACATATTCAATGATATACATCATATTTTCATTCAAGGACAACTTAATATCTTTATGAATACAATTGGAATTAAATCATAAATTATTGCCTCTAGGGCATATTCCCAACATATGATTCTATTTTCAAAAAACAGAAAAAGTATCAATATACTTTGCTAAGTATAACAAGTGTTTACAAGAAACATTTATAACTAGGGTATCATATATACCTTCTTCTTCCATGACATTATCTTCGACTGATACTACAATAGTTCTCAACTCAGTTATATGAACTCATGAAAGGTGAACTCTTCATCTATCATGATGTAGTCATGGACGATATTTTTGTAGCTAAGAGGTAGCGCACACAACACCCTATCTATTGTGAAACTATCAGTCATACAGTAGTTCACATCGCTTTCAAGGCGTTCATGCTACCCATGCATGACAGCTAAGTGACTTGTCAAGCAACTATCTTCTCTCATTTTAGTTGATAGAAACTTGTTCCATAGCTCATACTTCATAAGCCTAACTTGCGGCGCAAAGAGTTCATCGACCATCTTATATGAGTCGGTGTTGAACAAACGCAACCGAAGTTCAGTCTCCATGGACTATAGCATGGCGCATTGGACAACAATGGAGGTGTCACATCGAGCACGCTAATCTTTATTCTCTTGCTCACTTGCATAGTCATCAAGGTAGTCTCCTAGTGGCTCTTGTATCACGTTGAGTAGGTCATTTATGTCGAGGGTATCCCTGAGGAATTCGTACCATTCTATGAAGTTTGACAAATCTACTTTAAGCTCCATATCATTTAGGAAAGATCACTACTAGGAAACCAACTAGAGATAGAAGGATCTGTTGTGGCGCATATGTGTGAACATGCGCCACAGATAAATTCCAGTAGCGCATTTTAGGCAATGCGCCACAGAAATCTTCACACTTCTGTGGCGCATATAGGGAAACAATACGCCACAGAAGTTTGGTTGGACCTCCACCAGGGTTGGGCTCCCTCACTTTTTGTGGTGCATATGTCCATATGTGCTTGTGGCGCATACGACCATATGCGCCACAAAAATTGAGGGTAGGCCCCACCATAGAATTTAGTTGGCCAACATTTTGTGGTGCATATATAGGTATGCACCACAGAATATGGAAAACCAGATCCCACACACACCCCCCATGGATCGCCTTTTAACTTTTGTAAGAAATAAACGAAAATGATAAGAACTTCAAAAAAATAATTCCTTTGAAATGTAGTTATATTTTGAGATATAGTTGTATACAAAATTTAAAAACATGAATTTAGATGTATTTTGCAAAAAAAGGTCATGGCGCAGTAAAACGGTCATAACTTTTGCATACGATGTCGGAAAAAAGTTTAATATATCAAAATGATCGTCTCGAAATTTCCTACTCGATTTCAACCGCTGGAAGCCGTTGAAGGTTTTACAGATTCCCCAAATTCGAAAAGAGTAAAAAGTTATGGCAAAAAAAGATTTTTTCCTGAAAAAAATAAAAAAGGTGGAGAAACTTCTATGGCGCATTTCTCCCATATGCGCCACAGAAGTCTTGGGAGGGATTCAAAATTTGAATCCCACCGCCCCTTCTACCTCTCTTTTCTCCTTTTCACCTCTTCCTCTCATCCACACTTCTCCTCCCTCCACTTCTTCTCTCCTTCTCCCCTTCCTCCCTCTTCCTCCTCCTCCACCGCGGTGAGGTCCTCCCTCCTCACCACCCTTGTGAGCTCCTCCTCCTCCTCTACCCCGGTGAGCTCCTCCTCCGACGATGATGACGACCACCTCCCCCTCCGGCGACCCCCTCCTCCTCCTCCTCCGGTGATAGCCTCCTTCTCCTCCGTCGAGCCCCTTCTCAACCCACCTCTGGGCTAGCCCTCCTCTAGCGACCCCCACCTCCGGCCAGATCTGGCCAACTTTTTTTTGAAATTTGAAAAAAAAATCTGTGGCGCATATTGGCAATATGCGCCATAGAAGTTTTAGATCTAGCCCGCCTTTTTTTGAATTTTGAAAAAACTTCTATGGCGCATATAGGAAATATGCGCCACTAAACTTTGAGACTTCTATGGCAATGCGCCACAGAATTAGAGTTTAGTGGCGTGATAACAGTGGCACATCCCATATGCGCCACAGAAGTTGAAAAATGGTGCACCACTGATCAGCTTTTTCCTAGTGTTGGACCCATATTCGAAAAACCCGTACATGATCTACAAGGATATTTGCGAAGAACTTTTAGACTAAGTTCATAATACGAGTTCAAACTCATAATAAAAATTTCAATTGATATCCCACTGAAACTATCATCCCTAAGATGGTTTTAGTGATCACATGATCCCAATTCACTACACCACCCCCGATCATCACGTCCGTTGATATAGCTACAAAGGTGGATACTAATGGGAGAGCACTATAGTTGGTATTTATTAGGGATCATATTATATAGTGCTAATGTTGTGTATCTAATACTATAGCAAACAATAATATGCACAAGGTATCAACATCATATGGAGTTTTAGTGATATGATATGGTCCTTTATGCGCCATGATCTCCATTGAGCGCTTAGGCATGATCTCCATCTTGCCCACTACTACAACGTCAAGTCCACAATGCCACCAGTTGCTCCTTCATCGATGCGATGACTATTACTATACAACTTAGCAATATAATCGTAAACTACTTTACCTTAGCCATTGTAGCACCTCGGATAAAACCACTACTAGAAAATCGCCATTGTTTGTACTTGTGCATCATCATGCATACCGTTTCCTAAAAATATTTAGGTAAAACTCTATCTTTGTTTTGACATTACTCCCCCTCTTTATTTCAAAATACGAACTCCGGTCTTTTCAGATATTTTATTTGTCTAAAAACATCTTGTAAAAATCCTTTAAAATAAAATAAAAATAAAATATAAAATGTGTTGTGGGGGGCCAGACAGCCAACGACGAGGCCCAAAGTCCTAACCGGAGGCCATCCGGCCCACAGCCACCTGAAACCCTAACTACTCCCTAGACCTAACCCTAGACCCTCACCAACCCCCTCCTAGTCCGACCGAACCACACAACACCACCCCACCTTGACTGACTCAAACTATCCAACTCGACCCATCTCACCCAACACAGCATGCACGCCTCGCGTGGCCTCACGCACTCAGTCGCGCGAGGTGGACACACCGATCACGCACACACACACATCCTAACACGTTCTCCGCCCCGGGCCCCATCCTGCTTTCCCCCCACCTACCTATTCTTCCCCTCCCGCACGCAACTCTCCTTCCGCCACCCCGCGAGCACCGCCGCCTTCCTCCCCCGTGGCCGCACCCTGCTCCCTGCTGTCGCACGCGACCCCACACCTCCTTTCCTTCCCGGTCACCCCTCCTCGACCCCATCCCGGAGCACCCCAATGGCGCGTCGCACCGTCTCTACATCCCCGCGGGCAGTAGCGCCTAGCGCCGCCCCTCCACCCCGAGCTTGCCACGCTTCCGTTAAAACTTCCCTGTGCGCCCGTGCCCGTCCTCGCCTAGTCCAGAACCTCCACGTCGCCCGTGACCTCCCCGGTGCTCCGCCGCGGCTGCTACGACTCTGCCCATCAAGCAGCGCTGCCCGCTGCCGGACTGCCCCATTCCATGACCTCTCCGCCTCCTACTCGTCCTCCGACCGCTTCCGCCGTCGGCCTCGTCTCTAGCCCCCCTGCGAGCGCCCTTAGGGCATCTCCACTCGGCTACCAGGACACTGATCCGGACGCCGAATTTAGGTCCGGATGCCGAAAATAGGCCCAGTCGCGTACCCATGAACCTGTTTTCATCCGGATTTGGGCCAAGTTTGGTCCGGACTCCTCAGGCCATACCTAGGATCCCGGGTACGCCCTGGGAACGCTGGACCTAGCGAATTGGCCGAGTGGACCAGCCTGTCAGTGATAGACGCCGAGCCTTCGTCGTCCTTCCCGCCGTTTTCCTTTTCCCGCCCTCGCCGCTACACCTCTCCTACCCTCGCCGCTGAACTCGGTTCCCCGCCCTCGCTGCTGCACCCCTCCCTTCCTCATCCAAACTCGGCCTATAAAGGAGTACATATCGACGTCTCCCTTCATAGTCTCTCACACCACTCCCGACTCTGGCGAGGCTCCTCAACTCCGGCAAAAAGCCATGGCCGAGGTATTTTCCGGCCGACGCATGCTGCAGACGTGGGAAGCCCGGCTGCTCCACGAGGTAGGCTATACGGCGCCGCTGGACTATCGTCTCCCCTTCGGCTGGCAACTTAGCGTCGGCGGGCTCCCTATTCCGCTGGTGCCAGCCGACGAGGACATCGCCAGAGAGATCCAGGCGGCTATCACCGCCATGCAAGACCCGGAACTCGCCGAGGATCCTGGCAACCTGGTCTTCTGGAGGTAGTTCTTCGCCGATAGGCGCCTCCAGGATCTCGCCTGACACGAGGGTCCACCGGGCTCGCCGCCACAACATCACAATATGGCTTTTCGCCACCGCTGGTGGAGCATTCCAGGGCGAACTCTCGCCACCGTCATGGAGCACATCTAGGCCGGCAACCACCCCCGCCTCAGCCTGTTGAAGCAGCGTCCTTCGTCGACCATGGCAGCGACGGCCTTTTCCTAGTTAAATTCGATGTAATATGTGCGTACTTGTCCTAGTTAATGAAATCCGCCTATATTCGCCCAAATTCCACCTATGTGTGACCCCTTTTTCCTGAGACCCTATTTTTATAAATGCTATATATATCTTATCGCACCTAATCATTCATACTTGCATACATATTGTGTGGTTTGGGGGTCTTATGCAGATTCACCTCATAATTAAATATGGATACCATATGAGGGCTTTTCTAGCCTAATATTGGCTCCATTTAAATCTATGTAGCAAACTAATATCGAATTTTTCCTTGTTAAGGCACCATTTAAATTGCGGGGTATCTAAACAACATGAACAATCTAATTAATTGTCGGGACCCCGGTTCCGCTTAATATTGCCTAATTGCGTCACATCCTTGCCATGTCATGCATCATACATGCATCATGCCTGATCTTCTGCCGCAGTATTAAATAGAGCATCCGGTGTTTCTTCTAGTGCTTTGCTTCTTCACGGATTAGGCCGATGAGTTGATGCGAGTGTCGACCCGATCTTCCGATGAACCTTCGATAGTGTTTTCAGGCAAGCATTCTCCCCCTTTCTACCTATCTTAGTTTTGTAGTCTTTATTTCCTTCTGTTGATCTATTGCTACCTGTGTTGTGATGCTTTAATTTTTGTATCCGTGATATCCCTTGCAACCACTATATTGCCTTGGACACCTCCTGTTACCTGTTGTTTGGTAGATAGTCGGTCCTGCGTGTCGTGGTCGCTTGCTCAGGTGTTGTTTCATGTCAAGTGACATAATTGTTGGAAGGTTTCCATATGCTTAATGTTGGAGATGATCATGACTCAAGTTACAACTTGATATTAAATTGCTAGGAATAGTAATAACTAATGTAGAGGCACCGGTGGGCAATAGATGTGATTTGGTTTTTAACCGCTCACTGGTGTCTCGTAGGACCCCGAGTACTTGATACATGTTCCTTGACTATTCGCACTATCCGCATGTGGGACCATGAATCGCCTTAGCGAGAGCTTGAACCATATCTTATTTATTGGGGCCACAAACTAGTTTGGGGTTTTATAACTATCATGTACTTATGTCATGATTATGCCATGTTTACTACTTTATTTACTACTTTTGCTCATGGAGAGCGGTTACTACTATACTGTTTAGGTAAGCGGAGTGTTTTCGCGGTATCGACAAGCCTAGTCACACTTTCGGGTTCCCTGTCGTTTACAGCCATTGATGCAAACCTCTGGGTCCATTCCAGAGTCGGCCAACTTCGTCGCGGGTAGCTTGGTGGGGTGCCCCCCTGAAATATTATATGAATCTTGCAATTTCTTTGTCGTGATGCCTCGTTGGCTTTTCATTTGGTTTTTCCAAGGTTGATCATGCGTGTGTTGCTATTTGTGCCCCCTGTAGGGTAAAACTTTCTGAAAGTCATGTCCACGGTTATGGACGACTTGGAGCACTGTGTCTCGATCATAGACAACTAAAACTAAAGTAGTGCTATAAAATTGACTTTGGAATGACTCGTATTCAGCTTCCCTACAACGGAATGGCTAAAAAAAGTGCCAACAACTGCTGGAATTGTGATGCCTCATGCTATATTATCTGACTAGTAAGTATTGCAACTACAACAGAATGACTAACTAAACATTCCCACTGCTTATTATATCAGGATGATTCATGCTATCTATATCTGACTAGTAAGTGCTGCAACTTATAATGGAATGAATAAAATTTCCAACTGTATGAGTTTCCTAGGTACAACTTCCTTGTTTTGTCTCGAGGGGGAAATACCAGGATGGGTATTTTTGGTGTTAGTCTCAGGTTGGATCTGGATAGGTCTTTCTCATCCCCCTCTGATAGCCGTCAGTTGTATCGAGTCTCTATAGGTTTTTTAGTGCATGATGTGCTGCCGATTTAGTACGTCATACCTATGTAGGCGAGGACCGCCGAATTCTAAGACTCGTTGTGTACTGACCGTTTTCTTTTTTGCTTTGCCCTTTGTCGGCACCCCTTTTGTTTAGTAGGTGTGAGGACGACATTGTTAGCAGGGTTACCCTTCCGGCTTGGCCTGGGCAGGGTTATGGATGCTATTGGTTATTCTTCAGGGCTCTTAGCTCAATTTGCATCTTGTATATACTCGGATATTGTATCGTTTTCAAGGTGATTTGGATATTTGTACTGTATATATGTATTCTTGACTCATGGAGTCGTGTTGTATCTATATCTGTTTTGTGGGTTCCATCATGGACTACTGAGTAATGATATTACTTCGTTTTCCACCCGCACGAAAGTGCCTGGTGGGCACCTTTGAATCGTTTCTATGCGGGTTTTGCGAGAATCGCTAAAACTTGCATAGGGCCGATCTGAGGGTGTTACAGCCATGACCATGAACATATCAGATCATATGGACTCTGCAAAATAAAGTTAGATGCTGATGAGTGCATATTTGCATCATGTTTTAGATTATTATTTTGCATTGTAGTAGTAGGATTTTGGTATTTTACGGCGTTCGTACGCACTTTTTATGCTTATTTTCACCAGGATCAGATCAGATGATGGATCCAATAGACACAATTCTTGGAGCAGTTGTACTAGAGCGAAAAGGACTAAAAAACAACATAAATCGCTTATTGGGGAAATACTAATAATACCAGAAGAAAACCCGAAGCGACGAAAGGAGGCAGAAGGGTTGAAGACCGACTATACGGGCCGCCGCCATATAGTTGGCGCGACAGCTGCCTCCTCAAATAGTTTCACCCTGTCCAACTGGTTTGGAGAGACGACATATAGAACACCTAGAAATCGACGACACCTCACCTCCAGAAGGCATCTAGAGGGAGAAATTTCCCTAGGGATCCATCTTCACCCTAAGCAAATCTGGGAGGCCAAGGCATTGATATCCATCTTCATGAACCACTACATCTTCATCACCGCTATCACTTCCATCCATCCCATCTAGATCTTGTTGTAATTCTTGCACTAGTTGTGGATTTATACAAGTACTATTCATCGATAATTGTTTCCATTGCCATTACCATGATGTTGTTTGCCTCCATGTCTGAGTAGATCATTAGTTCTTGGGGAGATGCAGAAACCCTAGCATGAGATTGAAATAAGATAAAGTTTATTATGAGATTCATTGATGTGACCATGTGTTAGATTGTCTTCATCTTGATGTTGGGAGAAGTCGACCTCTCAATATTTGCCTCTTGTGGGGACTTGGTGGAGGGAACTACTTGTTGGTAGATGGAAGGATGTTAGCACTTACAGTGACTATAAAGCTGTTAGCACTCCTTATGTATCAACTTGGGAATCGAGGAAACTCGCAAAACACTATCCATGCCATAGGTCGGTCAGGGCCGCTTCATTAAACAGTGTCGCGATATAAAAAACTACACATGGGAGGGCAAAAACTAAAGGATCAATGCCCACATTTAGCATGTGTTCTAAACATAGAAGCATTACTACACATCGATCGGCTATGATACCACTGAAGGGATTCGTAGCAGAAAACAAAAAATTCTAGCTAGTGTAACATCAATACGCCCAAGATCTATCTAGGAGTAATATTGTAATGGACGAGGTTTAAGTAACATACCCTTGTAGACCGAAATCAATTAACATTCGTTATGCACATGAATGAAGTAGTCGTGCCCGTAGACGACCTCAAAGTTACGAAGCTCCTCGCAGGTCACTCTTGGTTCAGCCATGGTAGCTCCTGGTGCCACAACTGGTAGCACCCCCGAGGTCTTGCAAACGTCCATTGCTCGATGACGACTCGGTCTCCCTGATTCAGCCGGGATGCGGAAGAAGATCTTTTGGAAGGATTCCCTGTAGCACAACGACGTGTCGCAGCGAAGCGCTCTCTTGCGCTCGCAGTCCTTATTTGGGACCATGGTTGCAAGAGAAGAGAGAGAGGGAAAATCCCTAAGGAAAATGCGTTAGAGAAATTGTGTGTTCTTTTTCCCTTCCATATATACATCTATATATAGGGGAAAAATAGGAAACCCCAACCTTTAAAGTCCCGGGGTGGGAATAAACCAAGGAGGAGGTGGGAGCATGAGCCCAGGAGGAGGGCCGCTCGGTCGAGGTGAGCCCCACGCATGCAGCCCGAGGTAGGCCTGCGGTGGGCGGGTGGCCCCACCTCGCACGCGGCCCAAGGCGGTGGCGGCTCCCCATGGCACCTTTCCTTTGGGTCTTTTTCCCTCCGGGGCTTGGCCCTTTTAGGTAAGTTTGCCCATAAATTTAATATTAAATACTTATTTAATATTAATTCTAGTAATTAATATAAAATATTTATATCATTAAATTCCTTTTGATCCTAAACACTTTATGTTCACTGAGAACTTCTTTGGAACCTCCTGAAACGATTCCGGTTTTCTCTCACTAATAGGAAAATAGCTATCCATGGGTCGGACACCCAGTAGAGCACCAGCAAAGTGATGCGCCATAGATAAATATGCGTGGCACACCAAAACCTAGTGCGCAACTAATAGCCACTTATCTGTGGCGCACCACCAAAAGGGTGTTCCACGGTTAAAGTTGGACCGGAGAGGGAGGGGTACCCTAGGTGGTGCAAAAGTAGGTGGTTCGCTGCGGTGACCCAGCATACCATTGCATGTGTAGTACACTATAGTCATTGAAATGATATCCACAGAACACCGTTCCGTAATTATCACTTCCCTCAGAGTGGTACAACAGAAACATTGTGGGTCAAAATTACAAACATACACACTTTATTAATATTACAATACCAGAAGTTCAAGACTTCAAAATATTAAACTTAAAAACCAAATATAAAGTATTTCAGCGGAAGATTTAAGTGACAACTTAAACTCCAAATTGAGCTCAACAACTTATTGTTATATATTACTCATGTTGCTCGGCTCAATTGGCTCCTAGAACTATGGTAATTATTCCAACTCCTGGTGCTCTCCTCCGTAGACGACATTGTAGTCCACCCTTCCACGGCACCGTACATGTTGGGTTCTTCTTAAAAGACCTCATCTTGACTCTCATTTGCATACATTGGGGTTTCTTTGGGATCCTCAGAGTCTAAGTAGGGGATCAAAGGAAAAGGTGAGTAACAGCATTACCCAGTAAGTTCATTATATGCAAGGTGGGAAGTTTGATGCTCTAACTACCACCTCGAACTATAAGTCCTTGGTACTATGCAGTCTTTTGTAAAATTTTATTCAAAGATTGATTTTATTGTGTAAAATCTATGACCATCAGCCTTCATAGGTTGACGAGAACTTTCATGGAGTTCATTTCCTGCCGCGTTCGTAGCTCCTTCCCGGAATAGGGAGTAACAAGTTACAATTCTTACACTCTACAGAGGTGCGTTACTTTACCCATGAGAGATCAACTCCTTGTTGCACAACTAGGAGTACTTTCCCATCCACAATTCCATGATGTGGGTCCTAGTAGTTGGTCCAAGCCAATCACTGCCCTCTCCGCGACCCCATATGTCTGCATGATCCTTAGGGGCTGGCTCACCTCTGTTAAGCCACCTTCCGGGTAGTCTAAAACCCTAATGAGTTCCCAAAGATTCTATGAACTAGTGATGCCCTAGCAAGTGCCATATCAGATGGACTATACCACTAAAAACCACTCATAGATAATCTAGACACCAAAAGTGTGGGGCATAAGGGTGCCCACCCATATGTTGGATCCGCACAAGGAATCACAACGTCATGTTAAGGTCGTCTTGCCTCCATACGAGAGGAAAAGGATACAACTGACTTCTCCGTCCCATTCCAAATCTCATGGCTAACGCGATATATATGGCGCTAGAATCACTTATGTCATGGGTTGTTAAGTTCCTAGTTGATTATGATTGTTGAAAATAGAAACTTAAGTTCTATTGCGCCATTCTATCATCACTTAGGATGATATCAACAATTTATTTATTTGAGAAAATAATATTTTCTTTCCTTGAAACATAGATGATAACACACAATTTTGCAAATACTTTGATAAAGACTCTTCAAAGGACATGATCAAGTGATGAACTTGCCTTGTGATTGCAAGGTAGTGAAGTCGGATGCTTGCAGTGGATCTTGAGCTTCTATGTCTATAAAACATCATTATTGCCCGGTAAGGACAATATTTAAAGAAGCAAAATGAATATGCATAGTAATGTAATGCATTATTTATCATTTGTTTTCTTTGTTTGTTTTACACATTATTTTAGTTCCAAGATTTCGTTTAATTAATAAAGGATTTCATTAAAGAAAACAATCTTTAATATTTATTTTATAAGGTAATAATTTAATATCAATTTCTATATTTATTCATTTAGTAGTTCTTTTAAGAACTAACATTTAAATAAAAGAATTTATTTTTATAACCCAAAAAAATTATTTAGTATTTTTATAAAATACTATAATAATAATAAATAATAAAACTGATTTTATGTCTTCTTTCTTTAATTTTATAAAATTCCATAAGGAATAAATATATTATAAAATTCTTGACCAAAAATTATATACATAAAAATTTATTTCTTAATTTAATTGAATAGGTTGGATTATTATGAATCCAAAAATATTTTATTTGTAATTTTTTTAACCTTTTATTTTATTTTCTAGAATTTTATTTAATTCTAGGGGTATTTTGGTCTTTTATTAATTATTAAGACTTCTTTTAAGTTTTGGGCTAGTTCTATTGGGCTTATTTGGCCAATTCGGCCCAAGTGACTTGACCAAAAGGGCACCCCGAAGGGTTTTGGCCCTATTGGACCACTCCCTCCCTCCCTCTCTCTCTCTCTCTCTCTCTCTCTCTCTCTCTCTCTCTCGTCCTCACCTCCTCTCCTTCTCGACCCCGTGGGGTGCTGGCGCCGCCACTGTGCGATGCTCGCCGCCGTGGCTCTCCCTGGTCGCTGTCGCGGTGCAGAGTGAGGTTGTCGACCATGCTCGTTCATCTTCTCCGCTTCGATTTGATTTCAGAGCCCTCTTGTGGCTAGGCTAGCCCCGTTCCCGATCCCTAGAGTTTGGGGATGGTGCTGCTACTGCCGCTGCTGACCCTCACGTGGTGTTGTGCGGTGCTCTCTCTCTCTCTCTCTCGTCCTCACCTCCTCTCCTTCTCGACCCCGTGGGGTGCTGGCGCCGCCACTATGCGATGCTCGCCGCCGTGGCTCTACCTGGTCGCTGTCGCGGTGCAGAGTGAGGTTGTCGACCATGCTCGTTCATCTTCTCCGCTTCGATTTGATTTCAGAGCCCTCCTGTGGCTAGGCTAGCCCCGTACCCGAACCCTAGAGTTTGGGGATGGTGCCACACCCTGCTTGACCCTGCTCGTGGTGTCAGGCTGTCGTGGCTAGTGCAGGTTGCAGCGCCCTCTAGGGTGCTCCCTGTGCCGCCACGAGCTCGTCGGCCCCTCTTCTTCCTCTTCAATCTTCAACGAGGACCACCGGTGAGTAATATCTCTGTGATTACTCGTGCTGCCGGCTATCTTGAGTCCCTCTGTGTGTATCTAGTGGCCAATCTTTGTTTAGAGTTTGCACTAATTCTAGGGTTCATCCTTGGTGCTTGTAAAATGATGCTATGGTCTGGTTATGATGCTAAGTGACAGTTGTATCCTCTGCACCTCAGTGCTTGTTTTCATCCTTTGTTTATGTGATGATGTTGTTGGTCTGAGGCTAATGTTGGATCTAATGCTAGTGGTTCATAGCTTTGTATCTTATTGGTGATGCTGTACTTAGTATGTTCATCTTCTGTTCGTGTCTTGATACTGACATTATCATTGTCAGTGATGATTCACCGCATCAGTGTTAGTTGACTCGTATGTTTATCCATAGATTAAATTAGTTCAATAGAGTCTAATGATTCTTTGAAAATTAATGGATAAATTGAATGATCTCTGAGATTGGTCTAAGGGAAATGATATATATTGGTCTGCTAGTTTATTTATGAAAGCTAGACTATCTGGTTGGCTTAGCTGTAAGATCATTTCTTGTGAAAACCATCTTAGAATGGTACACAAATTGATCTGGCTGTTGGCTTTACTTAGGGACAGTACTTGAGACTGGATAAATGCTTAATAATAATTTGAAAAGTTCACTTATTGTCCATGCCTATGATGCTGGTCTGAGGCTCTAGGAACTAGGTTCCTATGTTTCTGTCACTTTCAAGATTGTCTAAGGCATCATAGTTGCTTACAAGATCTTGGATCCTAGTTGGTTAAGTTTAATAGATTTGTTTGTATCTTATATGATCTGAGGTGCTACTCCTTCTTGGAGATGTGCCCAGATCTTATATGAACAGATGATGGAATATATAAGTTGCCTTTGGTATCACCAAATCTATGAGGCTGGTATGAGATTTTGGTGTTTTTGATAGAGATTGGTTCTGATCTTTATATTTAAAACCTCTAGGATAGATTCACCCCGCTTGGGTGATCATTGAGAGGTTGCCTTATGAAGCAACACATATTTCTCTTTGGATAACATGAACAGATCATGTGGATATTTATGACACTTACCATAAAAACTGATGATTGTAGTGGTTTGTTCTGCTAGTGGTGTTGCTGGCTTGATCATGTCCTTCAGCTCCTGATGTTGTTCTTGTCTCCCTGGTTCCTGTGCTTGGCCTTGATCTAGCCTGCTCCTCCTGGCACTTGTGGCTTGGCCTTGCTGTCCACCTAATTCCCCCTCCTTATGTCACCATCTGGTGATGTTTGGGTGGATCTGGTGTGGAGTTTTGTTGGCTGCTTTGCTTGGCTTTGGCTAAGCTGCTTGTTCTAATGTGGTGTGAGCAATGGAGAGGTGCACTAGTGCTTGCCCACGACTGTGCTTGGTCCTTTTGTTGGTTTGAACAGCTGGGGCTGTGTCGACAGCACACTCATGCAGTTACGTGACTGAGCTATTTCTGTGTCTGCTGCATGGTTGTGGATATGCTCAATGAGGTATTCTACCTTTTGATCTGGTTACTATTAACCTTCCTGGTGAAACTTGGTGTCACATCCCAAGATTTTCCAAATCTTGTAATGTGAAAAATAAATGAATAAAATAAAACTTTGTTGATTTTCAGGGCCAGAAGAAACTTTTTGAATCCAATTGGAAATCTTCAAACCAATTTGGGTCAAATAAATCCTAAAGGGATTAAAAAGATAAACTTTTATTAAAGAAAAATAAAAATATTTAGAATTGCTACTTTGAAATCTTTTTATAAAAAGATTTAGTTTTCAAAACAAAAGGTGGATTTATAAATAAAGATTATTTTATAAGCCAAATTAAAACTTGGCCAATATTTTGAAATAAAATGTTTGGTTTTGATTAAAAATAGTAAAGGTTTATTTAAATAAAATAATAAGGATTTAATATCCAATTTTATTTAAGTAAAGGCTTTTTCCCATTTTAATTAAACACTAAAACTTATTTATTTATTTTAAATAAGTTTTCTAGGTATTTTTTTTCTCAAATAAAACCTACTAAAGTGTTTTTGGTTTAATTTAGATTTCAAATTAAATATTTTAAATAAATCAAACCCTATTTGATTAAATAACTAAAGGTCCATTTTATTTAATTAATGAATAGATCCTAAAAAGAATAAAAAATATTATTTTGTTTTGGGATTTGGTTTATGTTGATAAACAGAACCAAAAACTCATGACAAGTGTGGTGATTGTTTGAATTGTTTGAATGTTTGAATTGTTGATTAAAATTCAAAACAGAAATTGATTTGGAAAAAGGAAAAATAGATTCAGAACAAAAAAAAGAGGGAAACCAGCCAGCCCAGCCGGCCAGCCCAACAGCCCAGTCTAGGCCCAACTCCAGCCCACCAACACTACCCAGCGAATCGTTATTTTCTCACTCAGGGACTTACCCGCACAGAGGATGACGACTGGACCCCACACTCACGCTCTCTCTCTCACAGACAACTAGGATCCACACCCTGTTCATCGTCTCCACCCTGCGACCACTTCCTTCCCCCGTTTCTGCATTGATCTCGCGGGAGTAATTCTCGTCAATGCAGCGAGTAATGTCTGTCATCAATCACGCTCGATAACTCGCCTGCGTCCCCTCTCTCTTTCCCCTCTGTTGCTAGAACTCTCTTGCCCCCAGGCTGCCGAATTTCGCCAGACATCACCCACTGCCCGACGACACTCCGATGACGATTCCGGCGACCTCGCGCCACCCCTTGCCATCCGAGCACGCAGGAAAGTTCCTCAGACCCTGGCGCATCTCTCTGTGGCCTCAGCTCGGCCGTGAGTGCCCTGCAAGCTCGGCAACGTCTTCGACTGAGCGCCACCGCCTAACTACACCAGCTCCGGCGACCCTCCCCGTAAGCCCCATCCTTCCCCCTTTCTCTAGAGGACACCACTACACCCAGCGTTCCTTCGCGCTTCTAATGCCCCTGTTTCGCGTCCTGTCGCACCTTGTAGGATCATCTCCGACAGCACCAGAGCACGCCGTCGCCAGAAGGAACTCCGGTGAGAAATTATCGCTACCCTCGTACGCCCCCTGCTTCCCCGAGAGCACGTTGAGCATCAGCATCGATCAGCAAACCAGGTGAGCACCCTCTACCTCCTTCTCGCTTCCTGCAACGCCGGCGACGCCACTGTCAAGCCGCCACCGCCGCGCGACAGAGTCCAGCGCCGCTAGTTCTAGGTCATTAGACTAGGACCGTTGGATCTTGATCCTGAGGCTTAGATAGGACCACTTAAAACCGAAGGGGTATGCGATCTGTGCCGTGCGATCCCACTTTGATCTAACGCTCCACAGCGATCGATCCGCACGAAGCAGTACCAACCAATCGCGGCGCGACGCGTGGCCAGTTTCTGTTTAAAACAGATTTTGAAATCAGATTTAAATGCCATTTTGAAACCCTTGTAACTTTAGTTCCACACGTCCAATTTTTGCAAACTTTATATCAATGGAATCAGTGGAACAAGCCCTAGCCAACCATGACTTTTGTTTAGTAAAAAGTTTCTATTAAAATGTTTGTTTTTGCAGAAACATTTGTATGCTTGTTAAGGATGTGAAAATTGTTTAAAAATGAATTTGGGGATAAAATCTTTGGCAATTGGATTGATTTGAACCTACTGACCATAGGAAACACTTTGTGGTTTCAAAAATGTATTTGGTGTAACAAAAGAATGATTCTTTGATTTAAAACCATTTCTAGTCAAATAAAAATATAGTTTATTTATTAAAAATGGTTTTGGAAGAAAAACTTTTGAGAAAGGTTTTGTTTTAAACTATCTGACCCTAAACACAAAGTTTTATGGTTTGAAAACATATTTGGTGAACCCTATAGATTAATGCCTTAGTAAAAATATTTCTACACCACATAAAATGATACCTTGTTTTGAAAATGGTTTATGAAGTGAAACCTTTTGCAAATGACTTTTCCACTTTACAAAATGACCATTAGGTGTTCTCAAATGTTTAAGACCCAATAGGAACCACTTTTACAAATAAAACAATCCTTGGCATGCTTGCATGCATTCCTTAGACTTTATCATTTCATGTGATGTTTTCTTGATTGGTAGATTGAGATTGTGCCTTGCTTGATTGAATTGTAGTGACTTGAAGAGTGTGATTGTTGCAAGGACAAGGAGTGAACCTATACCCTCTACCAAAAAGGCAAGTGATGCTTCATACTTTTTGTCCCATTACTTTCACTATGCATTAGTGATTTTCTCTAAATAAAACTTGCATGGAATTTTGCTAAGTATAAACCTTGCTATAGAAAAACCTAGTAGATGAAACCTTAGTAGAAAATTTCCTAAGTTAAAATTCCTACTACTATCAAGCTTAGCCTAGCTAATAGAAAACAAGGGTGGAATATATATCCATACTATGAAAAATTTCTAAGTTTGAGGACTTGTGTTTTTGTTTAATAAAACAACTAAGTTAATGAATCACCTGGGTGGAATGGTAATTTCTTGGTGGTTTTTGGTTGAGTGGTTCACAAGGCCCATGTCTATGGTTGACCTTGTGTATCTCACTTGTGGATGGCCACCCAGGAACAAAGAGATTTGAGATGTCAAATGTTGAGAAGCTTCAAGTGCAACCACTTGGCATTATGGGCTCTGCCTGGATCATATAGGTTGCAAGAACTTAGCCATATGGACAGTTGGTGGTAGAGTTTGATAGGTTGGAGCGCGTCCATTTTGGTCTAAGGGAAGGCTTCTAAAAGATCTTGTCTTGGGAAACCAAGTCTTGTGGGGAAAGTGCACCACCTCTGCAGAGTGTAAAATCTAAGTACTTAGACATGTCCCTGGTAAAGGACAATTTGAGCATCAAGACATGGAAGCAATCAAGAATCTCATCATTCAAATTTCTAAGATAAAAACTTATGGTTTGAACAAGGGTTAAAGGATCTTCAATCTTTGATTGAGAAAAATGATTTTTGTCAAGCAAAAACTTAGTGTTTTCAAAATGATAAGGAAAATCTATTTTGAGCAATGCAAGCCTCAACTCCACTTAGCCAAATGCATATAGATGATAGACTCCACTATACTGCCATAGTGTCACTTGCCAATACAATTCAAATGTATTGACCCTTGTGGCTGTAACTTGTTATGTTGCAGGTTTGATTGATTTAGTGAAGTGTGTTGATTAGGATTACAAAGTCTACAACCAATATGCACTGTGGCACTTTGAAGATGAAGGACCCCATGCTTATAGATATTCTGCTGCAATGTATTGTAATAGCCAAATGAGCTATGTAAAGATGTAATAATTTATTTTACTCCTGGTTATAAAGTTGTATTATGACCTTTGTTTCTTGATATTACATCTTAACTGTGGATGCTAGCTATTGATCCAGGGACTAGCATTGTAAACACAGGGGACTCTACCTTATATTGTTTAAAGGTTGGGACACTCCCTCTACACTTGGCCCTTTACTTGCTGTGATAATTTGACTTATGGCTTATCTATTATGAAAGATTAGATTCTTTCATATTGGTGAAACTTGCCCTTGATGGATTTACTCAATGATGTAAAATTGAGCAGTGCAACTCACTACTCTCTACTGAGAGTAAAAATTAATAACTTAACCTTTATTTTTTCCCTTTTTGTTTGTTCTTTGTTTTGCAGGTACAAGATTTGAAGATTCAAGATTAGTATAGGTTTTCTTTTTAGACAGATGTAATCATTTGTACTTTTTATTTCATTCCTTTGTAAGTAATTTTTTAATAGTTCATTAATATGTAAATATTCCTCTTTTTGTGATTTTATTTATGTAAAGATTCTTTATTGACTTTATGAGTTACATTTTGTAACTTATTCATGGAATAAATATATGAATTAAATATTCATTAGTTTGATTGTATTTCTATTTTAGAGTTTCTTTTACTATATATTATTTCTTGATTAAATAATATTACTAAATCATAACTCTAATCTTTTTAAAATATAAACACAAATCTCAAGTTTGAATTCAAATTCCTTCCCCCCAAAACACACTAATTCATAAAGATCATGTCAAAATTTATAACGATCACTCTCCAAATCTATTCCTAAACTTAGAGAGTGAAAGAAACTCTGATCACTTTAAGTTTTTATTTGGCGAAAAATTTACCCACATTTTGTAGATGAATGCAAGCATATGCACAATTTCCTAAATCTAACCTTCGTTTGTTCCAAAATGCTGGGATGTTACAGACTTTCCCCCTTAAATTTAACTTCGTCCCGAAGTTTGCTGAAGTGTACCTGAATAGTTCTGGATAGGCTTTTCTTAAATCATATTCTTTCTCCCATGTGGCTTCTCTCTCGGGATGATGTTCCCACTGTACCTTGCAGTACTTGATTGCCCTATTCCTCAACCTTTTCCAGTTTTCTTCAAGAATTTTACAGGGTTTTTCAACATAAGTTAGGTCTTCTTGTAATTCTATCTCTTGGTGTGTAATTGCATCATCAGGAACTTAAAGACATTTCCAGAGTTGTGACAGATGGAAAACATTATGAACTTGAGCCAATCTTGAGGGTATCTCTAAAGCATAAGCTATTGTCCTATTCTGACTTAGTACTTTGAATGGTCCTATATCTTGGACTTAATTTTCCTTTAACTCCGAACCTCTTAACTCCTTTCATTGGGATTACTTTTAGATATACCATGTCTCCTACTTCAGGATGCCACGATCTTCGACTTAGATCAGCATAACTTTTCTGTCTACTTTGGGCTATCTTCAATCTATCCTTGATTATATCAATGATATCTTGTCTTTCCTTGATATAATCGGGTGCAAATTCTTTGATACTCCCAGGCTCATACCAACATATTGGTGATCTACTTTTCCTTCCATAAAGTACTTGATATGGAGCTGCCTTCAGACTACTCTGTTAGCTGTTACTGCAGGAAAATTCTGCCAATGGTAGATGATCTTCCCACGAACCTCCAAAATCTAATGCACAAGCCCTAAGAATGTCTTCCAGTATTTAATTGGTTCTTTCAGTTTGACCCCCAGTTTCTGGATGATAAACTGTACTGAAATCCAAGTTTGAACCAAGTGCTTCATGTAGTTGCTTCAAAAATGCCGAAGTAAACACTGATCCTCTATCAGTTACGATCTTCTTGGGCACTCTGTGCTTACTTACTATCTGCTTGATATAAACTTCTACTAACTTCTCGGCATTATCCTTCTGATTCACCGGAATAAAATGTGCACTTTTAGTGAGTCTATCAATAATTACCCGTATCATATCATTCCGTTTAGGTGTCATGGGCAATCCTATGATGAAGTCCATACCAATTTCCTCCCATTTCCACTCGGGAATTTCCAAAGCTTGCAATGGTCCTGCTAGACTTTGATGTTCAGCTTTTACCCTTTGGCAAGTATGGCATTCTCACACATATTTTACAATGTCTCTCTTCATGTTATTCCACCAAAGTAATTCTTTCAAATCCATGTACATCTTAGTACTTCCTGGATGAATGTAATATGGTGTCTCATGTGCCTCTCGAAGTATCACTTCATAAATCTCAGGCACATCTAGAACACAAAGACGATCTTGGAACCACAAAGATCCATAGTCTCCTAAGCGAAAAAATGATTCTTGTCCTTGAGATATCCTCCGAACTTCTTCAGCAATGAAAGGATCTTCTGCTTGATGGGTAAAAATTTCATGCTTAAGATCACTATTTTGTTCCGCAACTACCTACATAGTAGCTAATCCTCCATGAGTCTCTGTTTTTATAAATTGAATCTCTAATCTTTCCAAATCCATCTGTAACTCTTTTGGTAGCTCCCTATTGCTTGGCTGAATATCTGTACTTTTATGACTTAAAGCATCTGCTACAACATTTGCTTTTCCAGGGGTATAATTGATGTTCAAATCATAATCTCTAATTAGTTCTAACCAGCGCTTCTGTCTCATATTCAATTACTTTTGAGTGAAGAATTATTTGAGACTTTTATGGTGAGTCTATAAACTCACATCTGGCTCCATAAAGAAAATGCCTCCATCCTTTCAGAGCAAAGACTACTGCTGCTAATTCTAAATCATAAATTGGATAATTGACTTCATTTGGTTTCAGTTGAATTGATCTATAAGCAATTACCTTCCAATCTTGCATTAACACACAACCTAAACCTTCTTTAGATGCATCACAATATACTGTAAAGTCCTTCCCTATTTCAGGAACTGCTAAGATTGGAGTGGTAGTTAATTTGGTCTTTAACCCCTGATAACTTGCTTCACACTTCTCATCCCAGATGAATGGTGTATTCTTCCTTTAACAATTTGGTCATTGGTCCAACTATCTTGGAGAAAACTTCAATGAACCTCCGATAATAACCAGCCATTCCCAAGAAACCTCTAATTTGTTTCACATTATTGGGTGCAGTCCATTCTAATACTGATTGAACTTTGGATGGATTTACAACAATTCCATATTTACTGATCACATGACCGAGGAATTCTACCTCATTTAGCCAGAACTCACACTTGCTGAACTTAGCATAAAGCTTATGTTCTCTTAGGATCTGTAATGCTATTCTGAAATGATCAACATGCTCTTCCTTATCCTTGGAATATATCAGAATGTCATCAATGAACACTATGACAAACTTGTCTAAGTACGGCATGAAGATTTTATTCATTAGATTCATGAATATTGCTGGTGCATTGGTCAAACCAAAAGGTACGACAAGATACTCATGGTGTCCATACCTTGAGACAAATGCTGTCTTTGGAACATCTTCCGGTTTAATTTTTATCTGATGATATCCGGATCTTAGATCAATCTTGGAAAATACTCCAGCACCCTTAACCTGATCAAACAGATCTTGGATTCTAGGTAATGGATACTTATTCTTGATGGTAACATTGTTGAGATTCCTATAGTCCCCACACATTCTTCTCCCTCCGTCTCTTTTATCCACAAAAATCACAGGTGTTCCCCATGGGGATACACCTTCTTGTATGAATCCTTTTCTGACTAACTCATCAATTTGCTCTTTGAGTTCTTTTAATTCTTTTGGACCCATATTGTATGGTGCTTAAGCTATTGGTGTTGTACCCGGAATTAGATCAATAGTGAACTCTATCTCCCTATCTGGTGGCATTCCTGGTAACTCTGCTGGAAAAATATCTTGAAACTCATTTACTACAGGAATATCTTCCAACTTGACCTTCTTCATTGAGTTCAACTGAAGATCCACCGTGATATGACTGTGCTTATCTGCTTGATAAACTATCCTTGCTCCACTTGGAGTCTTAATTGAGACAGTTTTATCCTCACAATTAATTTGGGCCCCATGTTCAGTCATCCAATCCATGCCCAGCACTACTGCAATTCCCTTCAAAGGAATCACATAAAGGTCCGCAAATTAGGTACAACCATAGATCGAGATAACCTGATCTTGTTTAATGTGGCGTACAACTACATTTCCCCCTGCCGTCACTACGGTCATAGGGTTTTCTAACGTTGCCCTTCTAATCCCAAATTTATCACATAATTCTTCAGAAATGAATGAAGTAGTTGCACCAGTATCAAATAGAACTTTTTCGGGATTGGTAAGGATATTGAGCGTACCTATCACTGCATGCTTTGAGTTATCCACCTCTTCTAGGGTTGCGCAATTCAGCTTCCCGATAGGTCTGTTCCTCTTGCCATTATTGTTCTTGAAAAAATTTCCTCCTTTATTGGGTTGCCCATTTCCTCCACTAGTTTGTCCTCCACCTTGAACAGGCCAACCACTTTGCGGTTTACTCGAACAATTTGGCTTTATGTGACCCCTCTGGCCACAAGCATGGCACACTATTATTGGTTTCTGGCAATTGCTCATATGACTAGGAAGTTTGCAATTATGACATATAATATTCCTTCCGGTTGGATTTGCACTCTGGTTGGAATTATTACTGTTATAGGGTCTATTCCTTGGCTTGAATTCCAGATTGGGCTTGGGTTTACTTGTCTGTATCCACTTAGTTTCCTTCTTAGCTCTCTTCCTTCTATCCTCTTGGACATTCTTGTAGTCATCTTCAAAAGTGATAGATGCATCCAGTAACTGCTGATAGGTTTGTTTATTGGCCAACCTCAATTGCATCCTAACAAATGGATTTAACCCTCGCAGAAAATGCTTCTTCCTCTTTTCTACAGTGCTGACTTCTTCCTATGCATAACGAGACAGTTGGGTAAACTCTCGAATATACTTCATGACACTAGTATATCCTCGTTGAAGCTCCTCAAACTCCCTCCGCTTCAAATCCATCACACTTTTAGGAACATGATACTCACGGAACCTTTGCTTGAACTCTTCCCAAGTATACTCCCTTCCTGGCTTGCATGGCTAACTGATTTTCCCACCATGATGCTGCAGGTCCTATCAGAAGGTGAGTTGCATACCTCAGTTTTTCCTCATCATTACAACCTACATTCTTCAGCTTTCTTTCTGTATCCGCTAGCCAATCTTCTGCATCCATTGGTTTAGGAGCTGATGCAAAAGGTAACGGCCTTGCATTCTGGAAGTCAGAAAGACTCACTCCTCCACCTTCAGGTGTTCTCTGGTTTCCAGCTCATCCCAACAACTCTTCCATGAACTTGTTTTGGTTTTTTTGCATCATTTGCATATACTGCAGAAAATTCTTCTCCATTAATGGCCTCATTGGTGGTGGTGGTGGTAATGTTCCCTGATTTGCGACATCTGTGTCTTCCTTCTCCTCAGCCTCACGCTCCATGCGCTGCTACTCAGATTCAGTTTCTACACCCGATTCCATGACCCTCTAGTCCTGCACATAAAGCGATTACTCATAATTACATCATGCACATGTGTTCTGAGCTCAACTTTATGCATAGAACTAGTCACACAATGGAAATCCAAATAAGATCCATATATGCATTTCACATATTATCCATTACAAGCCTCATAACAAAGTACAAAGTCATCATACTTGTACCCTACAAGTCTATAGTATAATAAACATACTGCCTCACTTATTTATCTATGTCACTCTCTCGGATTACAATACACAATACCCGATACTTCCTAATAAGCCGCCTGCTTGTAGTATCCACGACGCTCATCATACATGCCTGAAGTCCAACCGTGATGACGCAACATCCGTCGTACAGTTTGTGGAACAAATGGCCTTCCAGAAGGAACATACTCAGTATCTGAAGTATCAGGACTTGAGTCATTACTCAACTTGAGTGTATTGACTCCCTCCAGCTCAGCTGAAAGGTCTTCAGAAACATGTTCAACATTATCACCCACTTGCATCTCCTGAGCTTCATGCCTTGAGTTGTCAACAGAATACATAGATTCTGCTTCCCCCTAGGTTCTCTGTTGGGCAAGATAGTTAAACACTGGATAATGTATATTCCCTGGGTTTTGAGAAAATGTTGATGATTCAAACACTCTCTCCTCAGGAACTTCTTCCTCATTCTGATCTTCGACGAATATGGTATTTCTACTACTGTTACTAGGATTGGTTCTTGCACCCATCCAACTAGATTGTCCAACATTTCTGTCAAACCCATCTATGGACATTTGATTACTTTGGGATCCTTGAAATGATCCCATTCTCCAACCATCAGAATTCTTAATAGGAAGTTCTGAATCAGACCCTTCCTCTGAACCTTGTGGTACATCATACCTCATATCTAATGTAGGATCATAGGTAGGTGCAGATCTGGGTGAATAAGGAGATGGTGTAAAATATTCGGGATCTATGGGTATATCCTTAAAGATTGGTTTTGTACTGCTGCTTGCTTGTTTCTCCAACTGGAATGCGAACTGCTTCCTTCTTTCCGGATCAGTTAGATCCTATAATATATTACTTTTATCTTCAACAATAACTTGATGTGTCTTATAAAAAGACGCAACAAGTGTTCGGTATCGATCCATAAACTTGGAAGATAACTTAGGATGCTTCTTTACCGAAGTAAGATGATCTGGTACTGGCTCTGAGTCTATAGAATCATGAGGAATCGCAAAAAATGTGCTCCCTTCTAACTCCTTGGAATTAGGCTCCCGAATATTAGCTATCGCCTCCACAACAACAACATGATATGCTGCTAAGTGACTCCTACCTTCACCTATAGGTAGATCGTAGTATAATCCAAGCTTCTATGGAAGTTAAATACTCACATGATACTTGGATAACATCCGACCATCATAATAGGTTATGGTATTCACCGGAATTTTAGTTGGATAACTAATTTTTTTAAGAGTTGACGAAGCTGATCCGTTAATGATCCTTGGTAATCATCAAGAGTCTCCTCTTTCCTTACCAAAGTTTGTTTTGGAAACTTTGGTGCCATAACTCCGTATATTCAAAACTATTTTGATTAGTAATAAATAATATATCGCATCATAACAAAGAATTATCGCACTAAAAAATATAACGGAATATTCTCATTTGAATACCCATTATACACTTTTCTAGAGAATTCTTTATCGTTGCACTCCTAAAGGTAATACCCTTTACTAGGTTTCCAACCTAAGGTCAAAGAAATTTTCTCTGATACCAAATGCGGTGACCCAGCATACCACTGCATGTGTAGTACACTATAGTCGTTGAAATGATATCCACAGAACACCGTTCCGTAATTATCACTTCCCTCAGAGTGGTACAACAGAAACATTGCGGGTCCAAATTACAAACATACACACTTTATTAATATTACAATACCAGAAGTTCAAGACTTCAAAAGATTCAACTTAAAAACCAAATATAAAGTATTTCAGTGGAAGATTTAAAGTGACAACTTAAACTCCAAATTGAGATCAACAACTTATTGTTATATATTGTTCATGTTGCTCGGCTCAATTGGCTCCTAGAACTATGGTAATTATTCCAACTCCTGGTGCTCTCCTCCGTAGACGACATCGTAGTCCACCCCTCCCATGGAACCGTACATGTTGGGTTCTTCATAAAAGACCTCCTCTTGACTCTCAGCTGCATACATTGGGGTTTCTTCGGGATCCTCAGAGTCTAAGCAGGGGATCAAAGGAAAAGGCGAGTAACAGCATTACCCAGCAAGTTCATTATATGCAAGGTGGGAAGTTTGATGCTCTAACTACCACCTCGGACTATAAGTCCTTGGTTCTATGCAGTTTTTCGTAAACTTTTCTTCAAAGATTGATTTTATTGTGAAAATCTTTGACCATCAGCCTTCATAGGTTGACCAGAACTTTCATGGAGTTCCTTTCCTGCCGTGTTCGTAGCTCCTTCCCGGAACAGGGAGTAACAAGTTACAATTCTTACACTCTGCAGAGGTGCGTTACTTTACCCATGAGAGATAAACTCCTTGTTACACAACCGGGCGTACTTTCCCGTCCACAATTCCATGATGTGGGGCCTAGTAGTTGGTCCAAGCCAATCACTGCCCTCTCCGCGACCCCATATGTCTGCACGATCCTTCGGGGCTGGCTCACCTCCGTTAAGCCCCCTTCTAGGCAGGCTAAAACCCTGATGAGTTCCCAAAGATTCTATGAACTGGTGATGCCCTGGCAAGTGCTATATCCGATGGACTATACCACTAAAAACCACTCATAGATAATCTAGACACCAAAAGTGTGGGGCATAAGGGTGCCCACCCATATGTTGGATCCACACAAGGAATCACAACGTCACGTTAAGGTCGTCTTGCCTCCATATGAGAGGAAAAGGATACAACTGACTTCTCCATCCCATTCCAAATCTCATGGCTAACGCGATATATACAGCGCTAGAATCACTTATGTCATGGGTTGTTAAGTTCCTAGTTGATTATCATTGTTGCAAATAGAAACTTAAGTTCTATTGCTCCATTCTATCATCACCTAGGATGATATCAACAATTTATTTATTTGAGAAAATAATATTTTCTTTCCTTGAAACATAGATGATAACACACAATTTTGCAAATACTTTGATAAATACTCTTCAAAGGACATGAGCAAGTGATGAACTTGCCTTGTGATTGCAAGGTAGTGAAGTCGGATGCTTGCACTGGACCTTGAGCTTCTATGTCTACAAAACATCATTATTGCCCGGTAAGGACAATATTTAAAGAAGCAAAATGAATATGCATAGCAATGTAATGCATTATTTGTCATTTGTTTTGTTTGTTAGTTTTACCCATTATTGAATATTATATTTGCCATTTTATAAGGTAATAATTTAATATCAATTCCTATATTTATTCATTTAATAGTTCTGTTAAGAATTAACATTTAAATAAAAGAATTTCTTTTTATTACCCAAAACATTTATTTAGTATTTTTATAAAATACTATAATAATAATAAATAATAAAAATGATTTTTATTTATTTTTATCTTCTTTCTTTAATTTTATAAAATTCCATAAGGAATGAATATATTATAAAATTCTTGACCAATAATTATATACATAAAAATTTATTTCTTAATTTAATTAAATAGGTTGGATTATTATGATTCCAAAAATATTTTATTTGTAATTTTTTAACTTTTTATTTTATTTTCTAGAATTTTATTTAACTCAGTGGTATTTTAGTCTTTTATTAATTATTAAGACTTCTTTTAAGTTTTGTGCTGGTTCTATTGGGATTATTGGGCCAATTCGGCCCAAGTGACTTGACCAAAAGGGCACCTCGAATGGCTATGGACCTATTGGCCCACTCCCTCTGTCTCTCTCTCTTGTCCTCACCTCCTCTCCTCCTCGACCCCGTGGGGTGCACTACTAGGAAAATGGCTATAGGTAATCAGCACATCCGTGGCTCACATGGTTGAAGTGCCCCACGGCTAAAACAAGGGTGGCTCACCTATGGGCAGTGCCCTACTAGTAACTAGAACAACCGTGGCGCACATGACCATAATGCGCCACAGATATGTGTGGGCCAGGGCCCTGTTGGCCGCACGCCAGACATCCGTAGTGCACATAGGGTAAGTGCGCTACGGTTGTTAGCGTCAACCGTGGCACACATGGAGGGGGTGCTCTACGCCTAAGCGCATGCCCCTCTCTGCTGTGAAACGGCCAGACACATCCATGGCGCACTACGACATGTGCGCCACGGATGTTACTAATCCCTGTGAAGCACTGGGGCCGAGTGCGCCACGGATGTGGCGGTTTTTTTGGCAGCTCCACTTTATGTGCACATGTGTGATCATCCACCACCCCACACTTCACTTTCCCCTTCTTCTTTCTCCTTAGATCTAGTCGGGATCTTCTCCTTCCCACCTCAATTTCTCCACCCATTCACCATTTTTAGCATGTAGAACTTGCCTTGGATGTTACAGTAATAGAGGAAGGTCTCCGGTCTCTCATCTCCTTCTCCGGTCTCGCGCGCACCTCTCCTTTCCATCTTTCTCGCGATTGGTCTCTCATCTCGGTAAGTTGTCCATGTAAGGATGTGTTCATGTGTATATGGATGATATGCTCATATGTATGTAGATGATCGATGCTCATGATGTGTGTATGAGAGGATCGATGGTCATATGTGTGTGTATATGGAGAGTATCGATGATGCTCATGCATGTGTGTATGGAGAGGATAATGATATGTTCATGTGTGTATGGATCGGTCTCTCTCTCTTGTGTTTGTATGTGAACAAGTTGCCATTTGTTTTTCCAAAATGTTGATTCATTTCCATTTTGGCAAGACTTTGGCATTTCGCAAAGGTCCTAATTTTAGGATAGGTCATGCCGAAATTTTCTATTGACCATTGCATGCATGCATTGATTATGTGGTTCTAATAGACTTCTAATTGTACCGTGTACACCATGCAGGCAAAAATGGTGCTCATAATGAGCGAAGACATTGTGGCTAGATTTTTGAAATGTGCGACGGCCGACATGATTTCATGGATGGATACACTCGTTGGATAAGCGATGGCGAAGACGATGGAGATGGTGAAGGTGGGCAACATGACGATGATCATCATCACGGCAAGAACGGGCGAGATGATGAAGAGTCTCCTGGAGATGGTGAAGGTGCGGAAGCAGACCAGGATGATGATGATCTAGATACCGGAGGAGGAGATGACGATGGAACAACGTCAGGATGGGTGCGGGACCCTTATGTGCAAGAGCTGCTTCTCAAGCAGACGAGTAACGCCAGGGCTGCCGCTAGAGAGAAAGCCAAGCTTGCGCAACTTGAGAAAGACGCGGTTACTCCATTGTATGAAGGATGCAGGCCCGATGATACCCGGTTGAATGTAACGCTCAAGGCGATGGAGATGAAGGCAAAACACAAATTGAGCGACGCAAGCTTCGACGATATGATGGCATTCTGGCACGATCGTCTCCCGGAGGGGAACACATGTCCAACTAGTATCGAGGACACCAAGAAAATCGTCTGTCCTCTCGATCTACCGCACGTTAGATATCACGTATGCATCAACGATTGCATCATTTATCGGGGCGAGGACGCGGAGAAAACCACATGTCCGGTGTGCGGCATGAGTCGATACAAAAAAGGTAAGAAAGCACCTCAAAAAGTGGTATGGTACTTTCCTATCACTCCTCGTCTGCAGCGCTATTTCCCGGACCCTAAGGAAGCGAAGCTCATGCGATGGCATGCGAAAAGGAAGAAGCCAGGAGATGATGATGATGACCCCGAAAAGGATGAGCTGCTGACGCACCCTTCAGATGCCAGTGGAAAGCATTGGACCTCGAATTCCCAGAATTCGGTGGAGATTCGAGGAAGATCAGGCTTGGTGCGAGCACCGATGGACTCAATCCGTTCGGTAGCCAGAGCAGCACGCACAGCACTTGGCCCGTGTTTGTATGGATGTACAACCTCCCTCCATGGTTGTGCATGAAGAAGAAGTACATACAAATGAGTATGCTAATTCAAGGGCCGAAACAACCTGGTACCGACATCAATCTGTATCCAGGGTCATCGAAAACCGTGTTCATGGCGCACCGGAGGTGGCTCGGCAAGAATGATCCATGGAGAAAACATGGAGAACTGTTCGATGGCAAATCCGAGATTCGAGGAATCCCAGAGCGTAGGAGCAGCGAAGAAGTGGAAGAGTTGCTGAAAAACTGGAAAGATTGTCCTAAGCCTGGAAAGAAGCGAAAGAGGCAGCAACAAGACAAGCCGCTGATGAAGGTATGGAAAACAAGGTCTGCTCGAGTTGCTATTGGAAGTTTCTGACGCCTCATAGCCTCGACATCATGCATATCACGAAAAACGTAGCGAGAGTCCGTCGCCACCATAATCAACATGCCGATAGGACGAAAGATGGTCCAAAGCAAGGCACGACCTGATATGCTTGGGTATCCGGAAGGAGCTTGACGGAGGACGACTACTCGATGATCGTGAAGATGACGATGATCATGAGTCGGAGACGACACAAGGTCGTCGGAAGGGTAAAAAGTTCAAGAAGAACGAATATTACTGCCCTCCTTCTTGCTTCACTCTAAGCTAGGATGAGATCAAACAGTTTTTCAAGTGCCTTCTAGGAGTGAAATTTCCTTACGGCTACGCGGGCAAGACAAGCAGATACCTAGACGAGGCGAAGTAGAGGTTCAGTGGCATGAAGTCTCATGACTGTGCCGTGCTAATGACGCAGGTACTTCCGGTCGCACTAAGAGGGATAATGGACGAGCACGTCCGTGAAACGTTATTTGGCCTCTGCAAGTTTTTCGACGTCATCTCTAGGAAGTCGATTGGCGTGAATCAGCTCGGGAGGCTACAGGAGGAGATCGTGGTGATACTATGTGAGCTTGAGGTCTACTTCCCACCCGCATTCTTTGACATTATGGTGCATCTGCTGGTCCATGTCATGGAGGACATCGTACAACTCGGGCCGATGTTCCTCCGCAGCATGATGGCATTCAAAAGGATGAACGGACACATCAAAGGATACGTTCGCAACAGGTCCCGTCCAGATGGAAGCATAGCCAAGGGCTTTTCGGTCAAGAGTGCATCTCTTTCGCACGAATTATCTAGACATCGAGAACCGCCGGTCTTCCCGTCAACAGCACCTTGGCAAGCTCGACGGATCTGGTCACCGAGAGGGTCGCCGACATCGCATGCGTACTTTGATTTTCGACGCGCAGACTTTGATCGAGCAAACCTCGTCGCGCTTATAGCATTTAGAACTGGTCGATCCTTGGGCATGTAAGCACAAAAGGTTAATCGAGAAGAAGTACAGTGACCGGGGCATACAGAGGACGCAGGGAGAAATAATCAAAGAGCACAACTTAGATTTCACGCGTTGGTTTAGGCAGACACTCCTTGATAATCCCCCGCGATCGCATTCTTCTGACACGGAAAAGATCATATTCACCATGTCGCAGGGACCGATGCAAAACCTAGTGACCTATCAGGCGTATGATATCAACGGCTACACATTCTACACGGAGGAAAAGGACAACAAGTGTGATTATCAGAACTCAGGCGTAACGTCGGAATTCTACACCGATGACAACGTGAAGGAAAGATTCTACGGAAGAATCGAGGAGATCTGGGAGCTCGACTACTGTGGAGAAAAGGTGCCGATGTTCCGTGTCAGATGGGCAAAGAGCGTTGAAAGAGAAGACTGGTATTTCACAACCATGGTTAGACCCGAAGCAGCCAAATCCAAGGCCATCGGTGCAAACGTGGCCGCGAAAAATGAACCGTGGGTACTGGCTACCAAAGTGGACCAATGTTTTTTCATTACTGACCCGACAAAGCCTAGCCGTGTTGTCGTGAGGAGAGGAAAAATAAACATCATCGGAATGGATGGAGTCGCCAACGAGCAAGACTTCGACCAGTACGGCGATCCAAAGATTGAAGATGACAACGACTACAATGAAGCAACATACATCACAAGAAGAAAAAGGACAACCCTACCCAAAAAAGGTAGCCCATTCGAAAGAAGAAACATTAAAGTGCCGGGGCTAAATTATTCAACCGCGACAAAGAAGGGAAAAAAGATTGTAAAACGCTAGCTCAAAAAATATTGTAAAACGCGTGGTCAAAAAAGATTGTAATATTCATGGAAAAATTATTGTGAAATTTAGTTATACTTTGAATAATATTTGTAACACTTTTATGACATATATTATCACTTTTGGGCATTTTTGGAATATTTAAAAGTATTTTAAAAACAAAACAAAACTTGTATGGCATATATCACCACTTTTGGGCATTTTTTGGAACATTTAGAAGTATTTTTAAAATAAAAATAAAATAGTGGGGCACCAGGATTCGAACCTGGGTGCTCACAAGTTTAGAATAGAGTAGTGGGCAGAACCAATGGGATAGACAAGAGTTCTTGCTAGAAGGAGCGCTGGACTCTTGTTATAGAGTAGTTAGATCCCAGATAGGCGTAGCGCACTAGCCCGAGTGCGCTATAGATATCCGTAGCGCACTCTGGCATAGTGCGCTACGCCTATCTGGGTTTTATCCACGTCATCGATCGATTCCAATCCCCCATCTCTCACACTCATCCCCATCACTCTCCCAGCCCGATCGATCCCCTCCGCCGCCGCCTCCACCCAATCCATGGAGGAGGACGCCCGCGCCGCTGCCGATCCATGGAGGACGAGGAGGCCCGCGCCGCTCGTGGAGGAGGAAGCCCGTGCCGCTTGAGGAGGAGGAGGCCCACGTCGCTGCCGATCCGTGGAGGTCACCGCTGCTCGAGGAGGAGGAGGCCGCCGCCGCTCGAGGCTGAGGAGGAGGAGGTCGCCGCCTCGCCCGCGCGCTCGTCATCGTCCTTGTCTTAGAGGTGAGCCTTCTCCCCTCTCTCCCTCTCTCCCTCTCTCCCCTCTCCACTTCTCTCCCTATCTCCACGGGTTAGCTAGGGTTTCTGCAAGGGTAACAAGTACTAAAAATCAAATGTGTATTTCTGATTTTGGTTCAACTGCTGAACAATAAAAAGTATCGGTTGGCTACCACTCTTAGTAACCCGTTGTAGTTCAAAACAAGGAATGTTCAAAACCTGAAATCACATTAAAAATGAGATTCTTCCTCTGGTATGTATGCTGAGGCATAATTTTTAACCACTTTTTTTACTGTTAGTTTGCTAGATGACAATCTAACATATACTCCATTTCACTAATATGCTTGGTAATTGGTTGAGTGCCTTAAGCCATTAATCATAAGTTGATGACTTTGATCCTGGTTGTGCCGCTGTTGTTGGGTGAACACTGTAACTTTGTAAAAATGATGTCAGTTTTGATAATAGAAAGTAAATTCTTCTCTATGATGGCCATAGCTATATTTAATCTGTTGAAATGTACATAGTGCTATGATAATTTGCTGAAATGGTAAAAGAGTATATAGTGTTCCTGGAGAAATGAGATGAGCATGTTGATTTGGAAGTAATCATCATAGAAAAGCATGCTGGCATGCCCATATACATTTTCATATGCACTGGATAAATGAGTTGAGCATGTTGGCACTTTCATATTAAGAACTCCAATATAATGGATTGCTGCTGTTCCTTGGAGAGCTGCTGTTCTTATTCGAGCCTGATTGCTGTGTATGAGTGACACACTGAACACTTGTTAAGTGTGTAGAATGGCTTGTTAAGTCTTTTGGCCTATCTGGGGACAAATCAGCATTTCTGCAAGCGCATGCCATATTGACTATTAGTCCTGTTTGTTTATTTTTCCTCAGGAATTTTTGTGCCTTCAAATTCTATCCGGTTACTATATTGAAATGGGACAGTGAACAATTTCTAAGTGTAGATTGGAATAAACATCAGTGACATTAGATTCATATATCGGTTTTTAGAATTTGTTGTGTTGGAATAAACATCAGTGACATTTCAGGAAAGCGTCTACCTGTTGACGTATGTTATTGTTCCCTTCGTGTAACCTAGTTGGCTTATAACATTTATCTGTACTGATCATGCTGTAATACAGTACTTACAAGGCATGTTTTTCTTTATGGTTTCCTGCTGTTTCAAGTTGCAGCTCATTGACAACTGTAGGTGCA
The DNA here is from genome assembly GCA_023614405.1 of Avena insularis. Lineage (NCBI taxonomy): Eukaryota > Viridiplantae > Streptophyta > Magnoliopsida > Poales > Poaceae > Avena > Avena insularis. Next base: position 87,979,685 of record CM042695.1, read on the forward strand.
TGAAACTGATCAGAAATTCAGTGCATTCTGATTGGTGGTATTATGGTGTATTGTAATTGATTTATGTAGGTTTAATGAGATCATTATTATAATTGATGAGACATGGAAATAAAACTATTCCAGTCCCTTCCCATGATATCTTAGTTGAAGCTTTAGCTTTGCAAGAACATATATGAATGAGTCATTGTTTGAGGTCTTAAGAAAGAATCTGTCTTCTTGTATTTTTGTATGATTCCTAGAACACTTGCTAGGAAAATGATTTATTTTAATTGGGTTGTCATTGTTGCTTAAAGAGATAGCTTCTGTCATATGGCTATGCTTAAATTGATAACAAAAGTATATATGGTTGTGGCTTGTCTTTGGGACTGGATGGATGTGGTTGTGAAATGGTTTGGAAGGAAAAATAGAGTAGTGTTGGTTTTGCTAATATTTGTGCTGGGACAACAGCACTTTGAAATTGTGCTTGTGCTTGTGCTTGTATATGAAGCACTTTATTATGTCGTGTATGCAGGTTCTTGTATGAAATGAATCCTGATTTTTGCCGGAATGTTGATTAACTTCCGTTTCGGCAGAAATCGGGCACTCCTAGTTTAAGAAAATTAGCAAAGGTCATGCTGGATTTTTCCGTGCATTTAACCAATTATTTGTTTTTTATTAGTGCAAAGATGTGTGACAACGACGAGGCTGGATGTTCTAAGCGCATCAGCGCTGAAGGAGAACTCATACCTCCGAATAAACAATTGACATTCTGGGAGGAGGCCCAGCGGCTAGAAGACGATGAAGAATACCATCCTTCGGAGAGCGAGGATGATGAGATGGAAGACGCGGAGGAAGAAGCCGAAGGAACGGCGGGTGATGAAACCACTGATGGCGGCGAGGGAACAGGGAGTGGTAGCAATCCTCCTAAGAAGAAGAAGAAGCCGAAGGACCGGAGCCCAAACACGGTCGGCACCGTCAGGGAGGAAATTACCGAAGTGAGCCCATCAGGGGTTCCTTTTGAGCCCGCCCTTGTCGTCAAAGGGTACGGTGGGCAAGTGGCGGGGATCACCCGGAAAAACATCTCGATCAACACCGATAATCTCCGGCATAAAGATAATGGACACTTGCGCACACTCCTCTTCGAGAAGATACACGCAAGATACAAGTTCCCCGCTAAGTATCAGAACACAAATTATCATGGGAACGAAGTAAACAAATCTGCCCTCACAAAGATGAGCACTGCCCTGGCCAGCTGGAGAACCCGGATAAAGAAGAAGATCTATAAAGAAGGCAAAAGTCTCGAGGAGATCCAGAAGATTGACCCGCAGATCACCGAATATCAGTTGCCGGAGTTCAAGGAGAGGTGTGAATCCGAAAGAGCCCTGGCCAATAGTAATCGGGGAAAGGTCCGCAGCGATGAATATAGGTCATCACCATCTCGGATCTGGTGGATACAGAACCGGAGGCCAAATGGAATAAGGAGGACGAAGAGTATAGATCCAAGGGATAGAAAACCCTTTATAAATTCAACCGGGCAGGTTCGAAACTTCATCAGGGCCCGTTACCATGTGGACCCAAAAAACAAAGAACTCACCACGGATCCTACGGTGAAGGAATTCGAGGAAATTGTGGTAAGTATAATCTAATTACCGCGGATCAACTCGATTGCAATCTAATCGATGATCTAAATGATTCACTGTTACTTCTTCTGCAGGAGGAGGAAATTGTTGCTAGTCATGGATCCTGTGGTTCCTCATCCTGTGGTCGACGGCCACCCGGTGGGATAAACCTTTTAACAGGGCGATGAACCGGGCCAAGAAAATAGAGCCGGTTACAAAGAAGCCGTCGTCGGCTGGCCGTCTGGCCGGCCTCGGGGCTAAGAATTGGGTGGATCATTTTGGTCCACCGCCGAGGAAGCATGTGGCGCCATAGGGAAGGAGCGAGGAGTTAAACCGCGAGGTTCAAGAACTTAAGGCAGAAGTGGCGCGGATCCCGCAGATCGTCCAAGACAACCTGGCAATCACCCTCACGTCCCTCCTGCCTACCTTGGTGGAGTCAATAGCGAACTGGAGTGCGGGTGGTCGAGTAGGGCCGTGCCCGATTCCAAGCATGGTCGTGACCACCAACAACGCGGCACCGACAAATCAGGCGAACTACGTGTTCGTGACTCCGCACGCTAGCACCACGGCGCCGCAAGTGTTGGTGACTCCCCCTGCCATCACCGCGGCGCCGGAGTACATGTTGGTGCCCCCCTGCCATCATCGCGGCGGCACCGGAGCTCCAAGCACCCATCGGTAGGGAGAATACACCGGCGGCCAGCACCGCGCCATCAAGCAGCCCTTCCGTCTCTTGCACGCCCGTCGCCGTATGCGGTGCGTCGACATTAGCCGATCTCGACGCCATCATGGTAAACAAATTGCTTTACCGCCTTTCATGCCATCTATTACTCTTATGGCATCTCTGACGACGCCGTACATGTTTTCCGCAGACGGATGTTCCTTGCACTCTCTTATGCTACGTGAACAACGAGCTGAGGGATGTTGCCAAGGGTACCATCGTTCAACCCTTGCAGCGCACGTTCCACTCAAGGCCGATGCCAGATAGTGTGCACAGGGTTAAAATTAGTCGGGTGCTAAGGGGCTGCGACGACCTGGAACCTCCCATTCAACCCCCAGGTGCGGATGAAGAATAGTCGTCTGTCCTCAGAACTTGCTTCGGCTTATGCTTGCTATGGCCAAAGAGCATGATCCGTTTGGGGACGGCGGGGGCCATCACCCCGCATAACAAAGACCACCACAGTTGTGCGGCGACAAGCGGTGGCAAGGCCCCCTTACCGCCCTTGCCGTCACCTCCACGCGGTGGGTCGGATGATCATGTTGATGATATGCACATGGCGCAGGATCCGGCCGAGGACGACGAATACTGGAATGATCACTTCTTCAACACTCAGTTTAGCAACGAAGACCTAGCTGGCGGCCCCACAGAGAAAGCCACTATCACCAAGCGTCTGTTTGGTTCTCAGGAGACGCCTCCAGCTTGCGCCTTTACAGAGCCAGCTGATACAACCAACCGGCCCTTTATTCTAAGCCCTGACACACTACATAGGGCGGCCGGTGCTCAGATTGCGGTGCCTGCCTGCTCTCCAAAAGGAAAAAAGGGCAGGAAAAGAAAATCAAGCAGCTCGAGCCAACTGGTGGCGTCAACAACTGCGAATCCGATCAGGTTTCAGGACAGGCCACCAAGACCCGAGGGTATTATGTGGAGGATTCATGTGGCAGGTGATCCCATGCTACCTAAGAATTTGCGGAAGCTCGCCAGTTCGGAACTGCAGAGTGTGCATGCCGGCGTGCTGACGATAGAGAGACGCCTTCTATCAGAGAAAGATCCCTCGCACCCGATATTCGTGGTTAAGGTGCCACCAGGCTTGGGCTTCGTCGACAATGCCCGTGCGGATCTGTTCTTCCTGCGGTTCGACGACATCTTCAATATTTTCCACCTATACCCGTTGCACTATACCATGGTCCGTCTGTTTCTCGATCATTAGAGACAACACACCGGGCATCGCTATAGTGGACCCCTACTACATGCGTGACGGCTGCATTGGTTCCCCCGCCGAACGACGTATTGTGGCCTCGTACCTAAAAAGAATCCTCGTGGCGAACAAGACAAAGGAATACATTCTCGTGCCTTACTTTCCCGAGTAAGTCGTTATTCACTCGCCACTGTCGATTGGCTTTATTAGATCATCATCATTCTTTTTCCAACACATTCCATTTGAATTTTTTGCGCAGAGATGAACACTGCACGCTCATCTCCTTATCGCCGAAGCATTCCCACGCCACATATTTCGACTCGGGGAGTCTAGAAAATAAGAAAAACTACGATAAGATCAAGGAAGTTCTGGATGATGCTCTCACTGGCTTTGCCTCGACGGAAGGCACCACCTTCGTGCGTACGAAGGTCAAGTTCATCAGGAACGTCTTCAACCACGTAACGGAGTTCCCCTGCGTGAAGCAGCCGGAAAACAGTAGGAAGGAAGCCTACTACACACTCCATCACATGAGGGCGTTCCTACTTGACCAGCAGAATTCTATGCTGCCAGATCATCTCAAACAGTGGGCTGAAGCAAAGGCCAAGATCACTGATTCAGATATTAGACAAGAGATGTATCGCATCCAGCAGCAGTTTGGGGCAATCATCTTTCGTGATGTCATGACTTCGGGGGGGGGGGGGATCTTCTACGGAGGAAATATCCCGAATAACCGTGACATAGAAGATCGCCTAGAGATGCATTGTGACAATATATATAAGAATGTGCTACGACGGGATAGTTAGCCTTGTGATATGCACAAGTCTAGGAATTGTGCATCCTACTTGGCTAACTGTTCCGTCGTAGCATATTCCTGTGTCCAACGACCTAGCTAGTTATATACGAGGCATTCTTTTCGAGTTATTTTTGTCTTTTTTGAGAATATGCCGATGATTGAAATGTCGTGGCACAATATATATGTGAATGTGCTACGACGGGATAGTTAGCCTTGTGATATGCACAAGTCCAGGAATTGTGCATCCTACTTGGCTAATCGTTCCGTCGTAGCATATTCCTGTGTCCAACGACCTAGCTAGTTATATATGAGGCATTCTTTTCGAGCTACTTTGGTATTTTTCGAGAATAATGCCGATGATTGAAATGTCTTGGCACAATATATATGTGAATGTGCTACGACGGGACTGTAAGCCTTGTGTTATGCACAAGTCTAGATGTTGTGCATCCTACTTGGCTTACAGTTCCATCGTAGCATATTCCTGTGTCCAACAACCTATGTATATATATATGAGGCATTCTTTTCAAGTTACTTTGGTCTTTTTCGAGAATAATGCCGATGATTGAAATGTCGTGGCACACTATATGTGAATGTGCTGCGATGGGATTGTTCGCCTTGTGCTATGCACAGGTCCAGGTGTTGTGCATCCTACTTGGTGAATAGTTCCATCGTAGCATATTTCTGTGTCGAACAACCTAGTTATATATGAGGCATGCTTTTTGAGTTTGGTATTTTTGATTTAGGAGTACTTTCTATAAGTGTATCTTCATATGCGACTTTAATTATATATGTTTTTTTTCAATCATCGGTTAATTATTATTGTCAACTTATTGATGACGTGGTACGTCGTGTACAAGGGACGGGTTCCCGGAGTCTACGATGATTGGGAAGACTGCCGGAGACAGGTGCACCGTTTCAGCGGCAATAGCTACAAAGGGTACAACACTATGGCAGAGGCGAAAGCTAGATACACGCGCTATCTAGCGGGAGTTAGGACAAGGAACCAGATGAAGACCTACACCTTCATCGTGGCGGTGATCATGCTTATCTTCTTTGGTTGTTTATCCCGCGTTTGTGTCTAGCTAGTTTAGATGTCTAGGCGAGCTTCCGAGCTCTAACTTGTTCGATCGACACATGTATTCGCATGTCACCAACTACTTTGTAACTTGATCGAAACAATATAACTTATACTATGTATTCATTTATGAGACTTATCTATATGTATTTGTTTCAATCTTGTTTTTCAAATTGTGTATTTATATATATAATTGTATATCTTGTATCTGTGTGTGTATATCTGCCTGTAATATTGTATATAATCTGTATTGTATATAATCTGGCTCGGAAATTAAAAAAAAAACAAAAAAAATACCTGTGGCGCACATGACCTACCTTTTGTGGCGCACTACGCCTAAAGCGCACCTCAGAAGCTTAGTGGAGCACTTGGAAGTGCGCCACAGAAGATCCTACGCGTAGCGCACCTGCCCACATAACCGTGGCGCACTAGCAGGTGCGCTACGCCTATCTCGACACAACCGTGGCGCACTAGGCAGTGCGCCACGGCTAGGAGATAGCCGTAGCGCAAGGCTAGTGGCGCACGGCTAGTGCGCCACGGATGGGCATTCCATGTGCGCCACAGACAGCCATTTTCCTAGTAGTGGTGCTGGCGCTGCCGCCGTGCGATGCTCGCCACCGTGGCTCTCCCTGGCCACTGCCGTGGTGCAGAGCGAGGTTGTCGACCATGCTCGTTCATATTCTCCGCTTCGATTTGATTTCGGAGCCCTCCTATGGCCAGGCTAGCCCTGTTCCCGAACCCTAGGGTTTGGGGATGGTGCTGCTACTTCCGCTGCTGACCCTCCCGTGGTGGTGTGCAGTGCTCGTGCGCTACGGTGACTGCCTCCGTGGCTGGTGCGGGTTGCAGCGCCCTCTGGGGTGCTCCCCGTGCCACCACGAGCTCGTCTATCGTGGGAATGGCCACCACATATGCTGCAATTGGCAGCGAGTAGTAGAACGAAAGGCAAGGGCGGCCAGCCATCTGCGGTGCGATATGAGAGCGAAAAGACAAGGGTTTACCCAGGTTCGCCCCCCCGGAGGGTCAAGACCTACTACTTCTAGATTCTATTATGGAGAGAGTACAAGGGCGAGCTCGATGACTAGGCGGCGAGTCACTGGGGTGTATGATGGAACGTGTCCTCTATGCGTACCCTAGGGAGGTTTATATAGGCTCACCTCTCTAGGGTTTACAGATCTACAACCGAATTAGTTAAGGATTCAGAGGGTTCTTGACCTAATCCGACTGGGCCTAGCCACGCTTCTGGGCCTCCAGCTTCCAGTCGCCCGGGTCCTTGCGAGTTCTTGATCCAGTTGCCATCCTGCAGGCCCACTCGCTGGCAGCTTGGTCCAGTAAGAAACGTCCTGCTGGGTATACCCCGGTCGGCATATCCCCATCATCGTCGGCCCCTCTACTTCCTCTTCAATCTTCAACGAGGACCACCGGTGAGTAATATCTCTATGATTACTCGTGTTGCCGGCTATCTTGAGTCCCTCTGTGTATCTAGTGGCCAATCTTTGTGTAGATTTTGCACTGATTCCAGGGTTCATCCTTGGTGCTTGTAAAATGATGCTATGGTCTGGTTATGATGCTCAGTGACAGTTGTATCCTCTGCACCTTAGTACTTGTTGTCATCCTTTGATTATGTGATGATGTTGTTGGTCTGAGGCTAATTTTGGATCTAATGCTAGTGGTTCATAGCTTTGTATCTGATTGGTGATGCTGTACTTAGTATGTTCATCTTATGTCCGTGTCTTGATACTGACATTATCATTGTCAGTGATGATTCACCGCATCACTGTTTGTTGACTTGTATGTTTATCCATAGATTAAATTTATTCAATAAAGTCTGATGATTATTTGAAAATTAATGGATAAATTGAATGATCTCTGAGATTGGTCTCAGGGAAATGATATATATTGGTCTTCTAGTTTATTTATGAAACCTAGACTATCTGGTTGGCTTAGCTGTAAGATCATTTCTTGTGAAACCATCTTAGAATGGTACACAAGTTGATCTGGCTGTTGGCTTTACTTAGGGACAGTACTTGAGACTAGATAAATGCTTAAGAATAACTTGAAAAGTTCACTTATTGTCCATGCCTATTATGCTGGTCTGAGGCTCTAGGAACTAGGTTCCTATGTTGCTGTCACTTTCAAGATTGGCTAAGGCATCATAGTTGCTTACTAGATCTTGGATCCTAGTTGGTTAAGTTTAATAGATTTGTTTGTAGCTTATAAAATCTGAGGTGCTACTCCTTCTTGGAGATGTACCCAGATTTTATATGAACAGATGATGGAATATATAAGTTGCCTTTGGTATCACCAAATCTATGAGGCTGGTATGAGATTTTGGTGTTTTTGATAGAGTTTGATTCTGATCTTTATATTTAAAACCTCTAGGATAGATTCACCACAATTGGGTGATCATTGAGGGGTTTTCTTATCAAACAACACATATTCCTGGTTGGATAAGATGAACAGATCATGTGGATATTTATGACACTCACCACAAAAACTGATGATTGTAGTGGTTTGTTGTGCTGGTGGTGTTGCTGGCTTGATCCTGTCCTTCACCTCCTTATGCTCTTCTTGTCTCCCCTGGTTCCTGTGCTTGGCCTTGATCTAGCCTGCTCCTCCTAGCTCTTGTGGCTTGGCCTTGCTGTCCACCTAATTCTCCCCCTCCTTATGTCACCATCTGGTGATGTTTGGGTGGATCTGGTGTGTAGTTTTGTTGGCTTCTTTGCTTCGCTTTGGCTAAGATGCTTGTTCTAATGTGGTGTGAGCAATGGAGAGGTTCACTAGTGCTTGCACATGACTGTGCTTGGTCCTTTTGTTGGTTTGAACTGCTGGGGCTGTGTCGACAGCACACAAATGCAGTTAGGTGACTAAGCTATTTGTGTGTCTGATGCATGGTTGTGGATATGCTCAATGAGGTATTCTGCTTTTTGATCTGGTTACTATTAACCTGCCTGGTGAAACTTGCCCCTTTACTTGCTGTGATCATGTCACATCCCAAGATTTTTTAAATCTTGTAATGTGAAAGGTAAAATAAACAAAATAAATTATTTTTGAATTTTAGGGTGAAAAGAAACTTTTGTTTCTAAATGGAAACTTGAAATCCCATCTGGAACAAACTTTAATTAAAGTTTGAATTTAACAAAACCCAAATCAAGAGAAATGCTTTCCTCTTAAAATGCATCTGGAAATTCAAACACTTGGAAAATAAATCCAAACCCTAAACCCTAATGGAATAAAAATCATTTCCAAGTTATCTCCAAGCCTATGGATTTGATCCATATAAAAATTGGTCAAACAAACATTTCAAAATGATCAAGAATGACAAATGGAAATATTATAAAACTATATAAATTGATTTCACTTAATTTGGAGCCATACAGATTGGCAACACATAATTTAGAACCATGGATAAAATCTTATGAATTTAATAAGATAAGGAAAAGTAATTTCCAAAGCTAATAAAGAATCTCTCTAAAATCCAAACCAAATGGTGAGCAAATAATCCTAAAGGTATTGAAAAGGATAAACAAATATTAAACAAGGTTTTATAAATTGGAATCACCAAGTTTGGATCTCTAAATAAAAAGATATGGATTTTATAAGATGAAGAAAGAATTATTAAATAAAGAATATCTAAAGACCAAATCAAACCTTGGCCTAATCCATTAAGCAAATGGAATGAATATAATCCAAATCAAATAAAATAAAAGGATAAAGAATTTCCAAAAATAAAATGGCAATAACCATTCTATCCCTATTTTAATAAAGACAAATCTCTAATAAAAATTATTATTTAATCCATGAGAAAATAGTATTTTGGAATTTACCCAAATGAAATAAAAGTGGTTTAATCCAACTTAAATAGGATTAAATAAATCTTCCAAATAAACTTTACGGAAATTAAAACCATATTTAAATCCATTGGAATTAAAATAAACCCAACACAAATGATTTATGAATCATATTAAATATTCTCCAAATAATTCAAGATGAATTATTTTGACACCCTATTAATCAAATAAAAACCTATTGAAAAGATTTGGAAGGATTTAGAAAATTTAAATGGTGTTTGAAATATTATTAAATCTCATTTGAATTAAAACTAAAGCCTATTTTGAATAATTAAAAGACCTTAAAAAGAATAAATAAATTATTCTAAAATGAGTTCAGAATGTTGCATTAATCAATATTTAAACCTAC